>OX415250.1:74427509-75786884 GCA_948329865.1 Linaria vulgaris | reverse complement strand
TCGCATGACACAATCGCTTCTGTACGTACTCCTTTTTTGTTTCTTTCAAGCACACAACATCAGGCCTTTGATTTTTAATAAGGTCCCTAATTTCCAAAACTTTCACACAATTCCCCAATCCTCTGATGTTCCATGACAAGATCTTCATTAACTGATATTGTTATTCCCATCAACCTCATCCCTCTGGTCTTGCTCTACCTCGGGCTGATTATTTCTCAAGATCATTTCTGTTAATTTATTGAGAATCTGAACATCATTACCTTTACCCACCAGCCCAATTCTCATACCATATTCCCAAATCTCATTTGCCTCCCACTCAAACTGTTTATTTTTCAATACACTATTCTGATTGCTTATATAACCATCACTAATAGAGTTGCAGAAAATAGGGCTACCTACATGAGTGGCTGGAGTTTGATTTGCTTCTTTTTTTGAATTTTTCTTGCCTTTCCTGTTGTTATAATTGCTGATTTCGGTTATGCATCTCATTCTTCTTCTTGAGCTTTTGGGTCCCTGCTTGCTATGAGTATCATCTTTGAAAAGGGCGTCCTCCTCTTGTTGCATTTCAGCACATAGTGTATTATTTCTTGAATTTTCTGGAATTCCTTCACTTTGATCAGGAGTTGTTTTTCCTAAATTATCATGAGAGTTTTAGATACAGTTACAATTTTTTTATTAGGCCCGATCTGTTCTACCTTGTCCAATACTCCAAACAATTTATGTGGCCTTGCTCCATTGCTTAGACCCTCCCTCATTTCTTCACATTGGGCTTCACAAATAATTTCACCTTGGCGCATATTCGTTTGCGCGACATTTTCACACTTCTCCCTTACCAATTCAATTTCATCATTCTTCTTTGTTGACTCTCCATCATTTAAATTGCTTTGACTGCTCACCTCTTTATTTTCTTCCTGATGGTCTTTAATATCATCGAGCAGCTCAACCATTAATTTCTTTTCATTCCCAAAATAAGCGGCGGGATTTTCCAAAATAGTTTCTTCCACCTCATCCGAGAACCATCCAGCTTCTCCGGCCAGATCGGAAGCCGAAAAATCTGATTTCGAAGACTCATCCGCCCAGTTTATTAAATAATTTTTCTTGTTCTTCATCGTCTTGTCACGGCGGGGCCTGTGGCGATAATTATTGCGTCTCTCTTCCTCCGACATATGGATAAAATAAGTGCTACCATTAATCTTGGTTGGGACTTCTTTGTTGATCCGCTTCGATGACTTTAATTCAACCAAAAGTTTTGCTGAATGAAGCCTTCTCCTGTCTCTTGTCTCGTCATCCAGGCTTACCATCTCTCCTACCTGACTATCTAATTTTCTGAATATATCCTCCTTCCATACATGTGGAGGGACTCCATAACAGACGATCCAACTTGTACGTTTATAAGCACCATTCTCAATAGACCATGGTCTTAAAGTAGAGAAAAGTGATCCCCACATCTTCTCCATCTCATTGAGAGATACCTGAAACTTTTTCATGTCTGATGTCCGAAGGAGGATAGAATTTCCATCCATCGGAATGGTCTCCTCAAAATCAATACCTTGCTCCCGCAGTTTGATATTTATAATTTCTTTATCTTCCGAATCCGTCAAAAACCCCACATACACCTTCTTTAACTATCCCATGTCTTCCTCGGACACTTCATATTCAAGCTCCTTCGCCGACTCGATGTTCAGTTTTCCCAGCTCTTCAGGGGGCTTCCCAAGATTGTTGCCTTGATGATTTTTCCTCACTATGTCTGTGTATGAGATCCCTTGCTCTGTCAACCATCCCATAATACATTTTTCTCACTAATCACACAAGGAGCGTAAACATTGACAATATGACATCGCACATTGTTGTCTTTCTGCATG
Organism: Linaria vulgaris; assembly: GCA_948329865.1. Lineage (NCBI taxonomy): Eukaryota > Viridiplantae > Streptophyta > Magnoliopsida > Lamiales > Plantaginaceae > Linaria > Linaria vulgaris. The sequence goes on along the minus strand of OX415250.1, from coordinate 75,785,022 downwards.
CCCGAAGTCACAAGGAAACCATCGCCTTCCATCTTATCATCAATCAAGAAACAACTTTTCTCCATATCGTAATGAGCCCGCCCGCCCTGCCATTTGAACCAAGAAAACACCACTCACAGTCATCTCCTCCCCATATCGCATGACACAATCGCTTCTGTACGTACTCCTTTTTTGTTTCTTTCAAGCACACAACATCAGGCCTTTGATTTTTAATAAGGTCCCTAATTTCCAAAACTTTCACACAATTCCCCAATCCTCTGATGTTCCATGACAAGATCTTCATTAACTGATATTGTTATTCCCATCAACCTCATCCCTCTGGTCTTGCTCTACCTCGGGCTGATTATTTCTCAAGATCATTTCTGTTAATTTATTGAGAATCTGAACATCATTACCTTTACCCACCAGCCCAATTCTCATACCATATTCCCAAATCTCATTTGCCTCCCACTCAAACTGTTTATTTTTCAATACACTATTCTGATTGCTTATATAACCATCACTAATAGAGTTGCAGAAAATAGGGCTACCTACATGAGTGGCTGGAGTTTGATTTGCTTCTTTTTTTGAATTTTTCTTGCCTTTCCTGTTGTTATAATTGCTGATTTCGGTTATGCATCTCATTCTTCTTCTTGAGCTTTTGGGTCCCTGCTTGCTATGAGTATCATCTTTGAAAAGGGCGTCCTCCTCTTGTTGCATTTCAGCACATAGTGTATTATTTCTTGAATTTTCTGGAATTCCTTCACTTTGATCAGGAGTTGTTTTTCCTAAATTATCATGAGAGTTTTAGATACAGTTACAATTTTTTTATTAGGCCCGATCTGTTCTACCTTGTCCAATACTCCAAACAATTTATGTGGCCTTGCTCCATTGCTTAGACCCTCCCTCATTTCTTCACATTGGGCTTCACAAATAATTTCACCTTGGCGCATATTCGTTTGCGCGACATTTTCACACTTCTCCCTTACCAATTCAATTTCATCATTCTTCTTTGTTGACTCTCCATCATTTAAATTGCTTTGACTGCTCACCTCTTTATTTTCTTCCTGATGGTCTTTAATATCATCGAGCAGCTCAACCATTAATTTCTTTTCATTCCCAAAATAAGCGGCGGGATTTTCCAAAATAGTTTCTTCCACCTCATCCGAGAACCATCCAGCTTCTCCGGCCAGATCGGAAGCCGAAAAATCTGATTTCGAAGACTCATCCGCCCAGTTTATTAAATAATTTTTCTTGTTCTTCATCGTCTTGTCACGGCGGGGCCTGTGGCGATAATTATTGCGTCTCTCTTCCTCCGACATATGGATAAAATAAGTGCTACCATTAATCTTGGTTGGGACTTCTTTGTTGATCCGCTTCGATGACTTTAATTCAACCAAAAGTTTTGCTGAATGAAGCCTTCTCCTGTCTCTTGTCTCGTCATCCAGGCTTACCATCTCTCCTACCTGACTATCTAATTTTCTGAATATATCCTCCTTCCATACATGTGGAGGGACTCCATAACAGACGATCCAACTTGTACGTTTATAAGCACCATTCTCAATAGACCATGGTCTTAAAGTAGAGAAAAGTGATCCTCACATCTTCTCCATCTCATTGAGAGATACCTGAAACTTTTTCATGTCTGATGTCCGAAGGAGGATAGAATTTCCATCCATCGGAATGGTCTCCTCAAAATCAATACCTTGCTCCCGCAGTTTGATATTTATAATTTCTTTATCTTCCGAATCCGTCAAAAAACCCACATACACCTTCTTTAACTATCCCATGTCTTCCTCGGACACTTCATATTCAAGCTCCTTCGCCGACTCGATGTTCAGTTTTCCCAGCTCTTCAGGGGGCTTCCCAAGATTGTTGCCTTGATGATTTTTCCTCACTATGTCTGTGTATGAGATCCCTTGCTCTGTCAACCATCCCATAATACATTTTTCTCACTAATCACACAAGGAGCGTAAACATTGACAATATGACATCGCACATTGTTGTCTTTCTGCATGCCCGAAGTCACAAGGAAACCATCGCCTTCCATCTTATCATCAATCAAGAAACAACTTTTCTCCATATCGTAATGAGCCCGCCCGCCCTGCCATTTGAACCAAGAAAACACCACTCACAGTCATCTCCTCCCCATATCGCATGACACAATCGCTTCTGTACGTACTCCTTTTTTGTTTCTTTCAAGCACACAACATCAGGCCTTTGATTTTTAATAAGGTCCCTAATTTCCAAAACTTTCACACAATTCCCCAATCCTCTGATGTTCCATGACAAGATCTTCATTAACTGATATTGTTATTCCCATCAACCTCATCCCTCTGGTCTTGCTCTACCTCGGGCTGATTATTTCTCAAGATCATTTCTGTTAATTTATTGAGAATCTGAACATCATTACCTTTACCCACCAGCCCAATTCTCATACCATATTCCCAAATCTCATTTGCCTCCCACTCAAACTGTTTATTTTTCAATACACTATTCTGATTGCTTATATAACCATCACTAATAGAGTTGCAGAAAATAGGGCTACCTACATGAGTGGCTGGAGTTTGATTTGCTTCTTTTTTTGAATTTTTCTTGCCTTTCCTGTTGTTATAATTGCTGATTTCGGTTATGCATCTCATTCTTCTTCTTGAGCTTTTGGGTCCCTGCTTGCTATGAGTATCATCTTTGAAAAGGGCGTCCTCCTCTTGTTGCATTTCAGCACATAGTGTATTATTTCTTGAATTTTCTGGAATTCCTTCACTTTGATCAGGAGTTGTTTTTCCTAAATTATCATGAGAGTTTTAGATACAGTTACAATTTTTTTATTAGGCCCGATCTGTTCTACCTTGTCCAATACTCCAAACAATTTATGTGGCCTTGCTCCATTGCTTAGACCCTCCCTCATTTCTTCACATTGGGCTTCACAAATAATTTCACCTTGGCGCATATTCGTTTGCGCGACATTTTCACACTTCTCCCTTACCAATTCAATTTCATCATTCTTCTTTGTTGACTCTCCATCATTTAAATTGCTTTGACTGCTCACCTCTTTATTTTCTTCCTGATGGTCTTTAATATCATCGAGCAGCTCAACCATTAATTTCTTTTCATTCCCAAAATAAGCGGCGGGATTTTCCAAAATAGTTTCTTCCACCTCATCCGAGAACCATCCAGCTTCTCCGGCCAGATCGAAAGCCGAAAAATCTGATTTCGAAGACTCATCCGCCCAGTTTATTAAATAATTTTTCTTGTTCTTCATCGTCTTGTCACGGCGGGGCCTATGGCGATAATTATTGCGTCTCTCTTCCTCCGACATATGGATAAAATAAGTGCTACCATTAATCTTGGTTGGGACTTCTTTGTTGATCCGCTTCGATGACTTTAATTCAACCAAAAGTTTTGCTGAATGAAGCCTTCTCCTGTCTCTTGTCTCGTCATCCAGGCTTACCATCTCTCCTACCTGACTATCTAATTTTCTGAATATATCCTCCTTCCATACATGTGGAGGGACTCCATAACAGACGATCCAACTTGTACGTTTATAAGCACCATTCTCAATAGACCATGGTCTTAAAGTAGAGAAAAGTGATCCTCACATCTTCTCCATCTCATTGAGAGATACCTGAAACTTTTTCATGTCTGATGTCCGAAGGAGGATAGAATTTCCATCCATCGGAATGGTCTCCTCAAAATCAATACCTTGCTCCCGCAGTTTGATATTTATAATTTCTTTATCTTCCGAATCCGTCAAAAAACCCACATACACCTTCTTTAACTATCCCATGTCTTCCTCGGACACTTCATATTCAAGCTCCTTCGCCGACTCGATGTTCAGTTTTCCCAGCTCTTCAGGGGGCTTCCCAAGATTGTTGCCTTGATGATTTTTCCTCACTATGTCTGTGTATGAGATCCCTTGCTCTGTCAACCATCCCATAATACATTTTTCTCACTAATCACACAAGGAGCGTAAACATTGACAATATGACATCGCACATTGTTGTCTTTCTGCATGCCCGAAGTCACAAGGAAACCATCGCCTTCCATCTTATCATCAATCAAGAAACAACTTTTCTCCATATCGTAATGAGCCCGCCCGCCCTGCCATTTGAACCAAGAAAACACCACTCACAGTCATCTCCTCCCCATATCGCATGACACAATCGCTTCTGTACGTACTCCTTTTTTGTTTCTTTCAAGCACACAACATCAGGCCTTTGATTTTTAATAAGGTCCCTAATTTCCAAAACTTTCACACAATTCCCCAATCCTCTGATGTTCCATGACAAGATCTTCATTAACTGATATTGTTATTCCCATCAACCTCATCCCTCTGGTCTTGCTCTACCTCGGGCTGATTATTTCTCAAGATCATTTCTGTTAATTTATTGAGAATCTGAACATCATTACCTTTACCCACCAGCCCAATTCTCATACCATATTCCCAAATCTCATTTGCCTCCCACTCAAACTGTTTATTTTTCAATACACTATTCTGATTGCTTATATAACCATCACTAATAGAGTTGCAGAAAATAGGGCTACCTACATGAGTGGCTGGAGTTTGATTTGCTTCTTTTTTTGAATTTTTCTTGCCTTTCCTGTTGTTATAATTGCTGATTTCGGTTATGCATCTCATTCTTCTTCTTGAGCTTTTGGGTCCCTGCTTGCTATGAGTATCATCTTTGAAAAGGGCGTCCTCCTCTTGTTGCATTTCAGCACATAGTGTATTATTTCTTGAATTTTCTGGAATTCCTTCACTTTGATCAGGAGTTGTTTTTCCTAAATTATCATGAGAGTTTTAGATACAGTTACAATTTTTTTATTAGGCCCGATCTGTTCTACCTTGTCCAATACTCCAAACAATTTATGTGGCCTTGCTCCATTGCTTAGACCCTCCCTCATTTCTTCACATTGGGCTTCACAAATAATTTCACATTGGCGCATATTCGTTTGCGCGACATTTTCACACTTCTCCCTTACCAATTCAATTTCATCATTCTTCTTTGTTGACTCTCCATCATTTAAATTGCTTTGACTGCTCACCTCTTTATTTTCTTCCTGATGGTCTTTAATATCATCGAGCAGCTCAACCATTAATTTCTTTTCATTCCCAAAATAAGCGGCGGGATTTTCCAAAATAGTTTCTTCCACCTCATCCGAGAACCATCCAGCTTCTCCGGCCAGATCGGAAGCCGAAAAATCTGATTTCGAAGACTCATCCGCCCAGTTTATTAAATAATTTTTCTTGTTCTTCATCGTCTTGTCACGGCGGGGCCTGTGGCGATAATTATTGCGTCTCTCTTCCTCCGACATATGGATAAAATAAGTGCTACCATTAATCTTGGTTGGGACTTCTTTGTTGATCCGCTTCGATGACTTTAATTCAACCAAAAGTTTTGCTGAATGAAGCCTTCTCCTGTCTCTTGTCTCGTCATCCAGGCTTACCATCTCTCCTACCTGACTATCTAATTTTCTGAATATATCCTCCTTCCATACATGTGGAGGGACTCCATAACAGACGATCCAACTTGTACGTTTATAAGCACCATTCTCAATAGACCATGGTCTTAAAGTAGAGAAAAGTGATCCTCACATCTTCTCCATCTCATTGAGAGATACCTGAAACTTTTTCATGTCTGATGTCCGAAGGAGGATAGAATTTCCATCCATCGGAATGGTCTCCTCAAAATCAATACCTTGCTCCCGCAGTTTGATATTTATAATTTCTTTATCTTCCGAATCCGTCAAAAAACCCACATACACCTTCTTTAACTATCCCATGTCTTCCTCGGACACTTCATATTCAAGCTCCTTCGCCGACTCGATGTTCAGTTTTCCCAGCTCTTCAGGGGGCTTCCCAAGATTGTTGCCTTGATGATTTTTCCTCACTATGTCTGTGTATGAGATCCCTTGCTCTGTCAACCATCCCATAATACATTTTTCTCACTAATCACACAAGGAGCGTAAACATTGACAATATGACATCGCACATTGTTGTCTTTCTGCATGCCCGAAGTCACAAGGAAACCATCGCCTTCCATCTTATCATCAATCAAGAAACAACTTTTCTCCATATCGTAATGAGCCCGCCCGCCCTGCCATTTGAACCAAGAAAACACCACTCACAGTCATCTCCTCCCCATATCGCATGACACAATCGCTTCTGTACGTACTCCTTTTTTGTTTCTTTCAAGCACACAACATCAGGCCTTTGATTTTTAATAAGGTCCCTAATTTCCAAAACTTTCACACAATTCCCCAATCCTCTGATGTTCCATGACAAGATCTTCATTAACTGATATTGTTATTCCCATCAACCTCATCCCTCTGGTCTTGCTCTACCTCGGGCTGATTATTTCTCAAGATCATTTCTGTTAATTTATTGAGAATCTGAACATCATTACCTTTACCCACCAGCCCAATTCTCATACCATATTCCCAAATCTCATTTGCCTCCCACTCAAACTGTTTATTTTTCAATACACTATTCTGATTGCTTATATAACCATCACTAATAGAGTTGCAGAAAATAGGGCTACCTACATGAGTGGCTGGAGTTTGATTTGCTTCTTTTTTTGAATTTTTCTTGCCTTTCCTGTTGTTATAATTGCTGATTTCGGTTATGCATCTCATTCTTCTTCTTGAGCTTTTGGGTCCCTGCTTGCTATGAGTATCATCTTTGAAAAGGGCGTCCTCCTCTTGTTGCATTTCAGCACATAGTGTATTATTTCTTGAATTTTCTGGAATTCCTTCACTTTGATCAGGAGTTGTTTTTCCTAAATTATCATGAGAGTTTTAGATACAGTTACAATTTTTTTATTAGGCCCGATCTGTTCTACCTTGTCCAATACTCCAAACAATTTATGTGGCCTTGCTCCATTGCTTAGACCCTCCCTCATTTCTTCACATTGGGCTTCACAAATAATTTCACCTTGGCGCATATTCGTTTGCGCGACATTTTCACACTTCTCCCTTACCAATTCAATTTCATCATTCTTCTTTGTTGACTCTCCATCATTTAAATTGCTTTGACTGCTCACCTCTTTATTTTCTTCCTGATGGTCTTTAATATCATCGAGCAGCTCAACCATTAATTTCTTTTCATTCCCAAAATAAGCGGCGGGATTTTCCAAAATAGTTTCTTCCACCTCATCCGAGAACCATCCAGCTTCTCCGGCCAGATCGAAAGCCGAAAAATCTGATTTCGAAGACTCATCCGCCCAGTTTATTAAATAATTTTTCTTGTTCTTCATCGTCTTGTCACGGCGGGGCCTATGGCGATAATTATTGCGTCTCTCTTCCTCCGACATATGGATAAAATAAGTGCTACCATTAATCTTGGTTGGGACTTCTTTGTTGATCCGCTTCGATGACTTTAATTCAACCAAAAGTTTTGCTGAATGAAGCCTTCTCCTGTCTCTTGTCTCGTCATCCAGGCTTACCATCTCTCCTACCTGACTATCTAATTTTCTGAATATATCCTCCTTCCATACATGTGGAGGGACTCCATAACAGACGATCCAACTTGTACGTTTATAAGCACCATTCTCAATAGACCATGGTCTTAAAGTAGAGAAAAGTGATCCTCACATCTTCTCCATCTCATTGAGAGATACCTGAAACTTTTTCATGTCTGATGTCCGAAGGAGGATAGAATTTCCATCCATCGGAATGGTCTCCTCAAAATCAATACCTTGCTCCCGCAGTTTGATATTTATAATTTCTTTATCTTCCGAATCCGTCAAAAAACCCACATACACCTTCTTTAACTATCCCATGTCTTCCTCGGACACTTCATATTCAAGCTCCTTCGCCGACTCGATGTTCAGTTTTCCCAGCTCTTCAGGGGGCTTCCCAAGATTGTTGCCTTGATGATTTTTCCTCACTATGTCTGTGTATGAGATCCCTTGCTCTGTCAACCATCCCATAATACATTTTTCTCACTAATCACACAAGGAGCGTAAACATTGACAATATGACATCGCACATTGTTGTCTTTCTGCATGCCCGAAGTCACAAGGAAACCATCGCCTTCCATCTTATCATCAATCAAGAAACAACTTTTCTCCATATCGTAATGAGCCCGCCCGCCCTGCCATTTGAACCAAGAAAACACCACTCACAGTCATCTCCTCCCCATATCGCATGACACAATCGCTTCTGTACGTACTCCTTTTTTGTTTCTTTCAAGCACACAACATCAGGCCTTTGATTTTTAATAAGGTCCCTAATTTCCAAAACTTTCACACAATTCCCCAATCCTCTGATGTTCCATGACAAGATCTTCATTAACTGATATTGTTATTCCCATCAACCTCATCCCTCTGGTCTTGCTCTACCTCGGGCTGATTATTTCTCAAGATCATTTCTGTTAATTTATTGAGAATCTGAACATCATTACCTTTACCCACCAGCCCAATTCTCAAACCATATTCCCAAATCTCATTTGCCTCCCACTCAAACTGTTTATTTTTCAATACACTATTCTGATTGCTTATATAACCATCACTAATAGAGTTGCAGAAAATAGGGCTACCTACATGAGTGGCTGGAGTTTGATTTGCTTCTTTTTTTGAATTTTTCTTGCCTTTCCTGTTGTTATAATTGCTGATTTCGGTTATGCATCTCATTCTTCTTCTTGAGCTTTTGGGTCCCTGCTTGCTATGAGTATCATCTTTGAAAAGGGTGTCCTCCTCTTGTTGCATTTCAGCACATAGTGTATTATTTCTTGAATTTTCTGGAATTCCTTCACTTTGATCAGGAGTTGTTTTTCCTAAATTATCATGAGAGTTTTAGATACAGTTACAATTTTTTTTATTAGGCCCGATCTGTTCTACCTTGTCCAATACTCCAAACAATTTATGTGGCCTTGCTCCATTGCTTAGACCCTCCCTCATTTCTTCACATTGGGCTTCACAAATAATTTCACCTTGGCCCATATTCGTTTGCGCGACATTTTCACACTTCTCCCTTACCAATTCAATTTCATCATTCTTCTTTGTTGACTCTCCATCATTTAAATTGCTTTGACTGCTCACCTCTTTATTTTCTTCCTGATGGTCTTTAATATCATCGAGCAGCTCAACCATTAATTTCTTTTCATTCCCAAAATAAGCGGCGGGATTTTCCAAAATAGTTTCTTCCACCTCATCCGAGAACCATCCAGCTTCTCCGGCGAGATCGGACGCCGAAAAATCTGATTCCGAAGACTCATCCGCCCAGTTTATTAAATAATTTTTCCTGTTCTTCATCGTCTTGTCACGGCGGGGCCTGTGGCGATAATTATTGCGTCTCTCTTCCTCCGACATATGGATAAAATAAGTGCTACCATTAATCTTGGTTGGGACTTCTTTGTTGATCCGCTTCGATGACTTTAATTCAACCAAAAGTTTTGCTGAATGAAGCCTTCTCCTGTCTCTTGTCTCGTCATCCAGGCTTACCATCTCTCCTACCTGACTATCTAATTTTCTGAATATATCCTCCTTCCATACATGTGGAGGGACTCCATAACAGACGATCCAACTTGTACGTTTATAAGCACCATTCTCAATAGACCATGGTCTTAAAGTAGAGAAAAGTGATCCTCACATCTTCTCCATCTCATTGAGAGATACCTGAAACTTTTTCATGTCTGATGTCCGAAGGAGGATAGAATTTCCATCCATCGGAATGGTCTCCTCAAAATCAATACCTTGCTCCCGCAGTTTGATATTTATAATTTCTTTATCTTCCGAATCCGTCAAAAAACCCACATACACCTTCTTTAACTATCCCATGTCTTCCTCGGACACTTCATATTCAAGCTCCTTCGCCGACTCGATGTTCAGTTTTCCCAGCTCTTCAGGGGGCTTCCCAAGATTGTTGCCTTGATGATTTTTCCTCACTATGTCTGTGTATGAGATCCCTTGCTCTGTCAACCATCCCATAATACATTTTTCTCACTAATCACACAAGGAGCGTAAACATTGACAATATGACATCGCACATTGTTGTCTTTCTGCATGCCCGAAGTCACAAGGAAACCATCGCCTTCCATCTTATCATCAATCAAGAAACAACTTTTCTCCATATCGTAATGAGCCCGCCCGCCCTGCCATTTGAACCAAGAAAACACCACTCACAGTCATCTCCTCCCCATATCGCATGACACAATCGCTTCTGTACGTACTCCTTTTTTGTTTCTTTCAAGCACACAACATCAGGCCTTTGATTTTTAATAAGGTCCCTAATTTCCAAAACTTTCACACAATTCCCCAATCCTCTGATGTTCCATGACAAGATCTTCATTAACTGATATTGTTATTCCCATCAACCTCATCCCTCTGGTCTTGCTCTACCTCGGGCTGATTATTTCTCAAGATCATTTCTGTTAATTTATTGAGAATCTGAACATCATTACCTTTACCCACCAGCCCAATTCTCATACCATATTCCCAAATCTCATTTGCCTCCCACTCAAACTGTTTATTTTTCAATACACTATTCTGATTGCTTATATAACCATCACTAATAGAGTTGCAGAAAATAGGGCTACCTACATGAGTGGCTGGAGTTTGATTTGCTTCTTTTTTTGAATTTTTCTTGCCTTTCCTGTTGTTATAATTGCTGATTTCGGTTATGCATCTCATTCTTCTTCTTGAGCTTTTGGGTCCCTGCTTGCTATGAGTATCATCTTTGAAAAGGGCGTCCTCCTCTTGTTGCATTTCAGCACATAGTGTATTATTTCTTGAATTTTCTGGAATTCCTTCACTTTGATCAGGAGTTGTTTTTCCTAAATTATCATGAGAGTTTTAGATACAGTTACAATTTTTTTATTAGGCCCGATCTGTTCTACCTTGTCCAATACTCCAAACAATTTATGTGGCCTTGCTCCATTGCTTAGACCCTCCCTCATTTCTTCACATTGGGCTTCACAAATAATTTCACCTTGGCGCATATTCGTTTGCGCGACATTTTCACACTTCTCCCTTACCAATTCAATTTCATCATTCTTCTTTGTTGACTCTCCATCATTTAAATTGCTTTGACTGCTCACCTCTTTATTTTCTTCCTGATGGTCTTTAATATCATCGAGCAGCTCAACCATTAATTTCTTTTCATTCCCAAAATAAGCGGCGGGATTTTCCAAAATAGTTTCTTCCACCTCATCCGAGAACCATCCAGCTTCTCCGGCCAGATCGAAAGCCGAAAAATCTGATTTCGAAGACTCATCCGCCCAGTTTATTAAATAATTTTTCTTGTTCTTCATCGTCTTGTCACGGCGGGGCCTATGGCGATAATTATTGCGTCTCTCTTCCTCCGACATATGGATAAAATAAGTGCTACCATTAATCTTGGTTGGGACTTCTTTGTTGATCCGCTTCGATGACTTTAATTCAACCAAAAGTTTTGCTGAATGAAGCCTTCTCCTGTCTCTTGTCTCGTCATCCAGGCTTACCATCTCTCCTACCTGACTATCTAATTTTCTGAATATATCCTCCTTCCATACATGTGGAGGGACTCCATAACAGACGATCCAACTTGTACGTTTATAAGCACCATTCTCAATAGACCATGGTCTTAAAGTAGAGAAAAGTGATCCTCACATCTTCTCCATCTCATTGAGAGATACCTGAAACTTTTTCATGTCTGATGTCCGAAGGAGGATAGAATTTCCATCCATCGGAATGGTCTCCTCAAAATCAATACCTTGCTCCCGCAGTTTGATATTTATAATTTCTTTATCTTCCGAATCCGTCAAAAAACCCACATACACCTTCTTTAACTATCCCATGTCTTCCTCGGACACTTCATATTCAAGCTCCTTCGCCGACTCGATGTTCAGTTTTCCCAGCTCTTCAGGGGGCTTCCCAAGATTGTTGCCTTGATGATTTTTCCTCACTATGTCTGTGTATGAGATCCCTTGCTCTGTCAACCATCCCATAATACATTTTTCTCACTAATCACACAAGGAGCGTAAACATTGACAATATGACATCGCACATTGTTGTCTTTCTGCATGCCCGAAGTCACAAGGAAACCATCGCCTTCCATCTTATCATCAATCAAGAAACAACTTTTCTCCATATCGTAATGAGCCCGCCCGCCCTGCCATTTGAACCAAGAAAACACCACTCACAGTCATCTCCTCCCCATATCGCATGACACAATCGCTTCTGTACGTACTCCTTTTTTGTTTCTTTCAAGCACACAACATCAGGCCTTTGATTTTTAATAAGGTCCCTAATTTCCAAAACTTTCACACAATTCCCCAATCCTCTGATGTTCCATGACAAGATCTTCATTAACTGATATTGTTATTCCCATCAACCTCATCCCTCTGGTCTTGCTCTACCTCGGGCTGATTATTTCTCAAGATCATTTCTGTTAATTTATTGAGAATCTGAACATCATTACCTTTACCCACCAGCCCAATTCTCAAACCATATTCCCAAATCTCATTTGCCTCCCACTCAAACTGTTTATTTTTCAATACACTATTCTGATTGCTTATATAACCATCACTAATAGAGTTGCAGAAAATAGGGCTACCTACATGAGTGGCTGGAGTTTGATTTGCTTCTTTTTTTGAATTTTTCTTGCCTTTCCTGTTGTTATAATTGCTGATTTCGGTTATGCATCTCATTCTTCTTCTTGAGCTTTTGGGTCCCTGCTTGCTATGAGTATCATCTTTGAAAAGGGTGTCCTCCTCTTGTTGCATTTCAGCACATAGTGTATTATTTCTTGAATTTTCTGGAATTCCTTCACTTTGATCAGGAGTTGTTTTTCCTAAATTATCATGAGAGTTTTAGATACAGTTACAATTTTTTTTATTAGGCCCGATCTGTTCTACCTTGTCCAATACTCCAAACAATTTATGTGGCCTTGCTCCATTGCTTAGACCCTCCCTCATTTCTTCACATTGGGCTTCACAAATAATTTCACCTTGGCCCATATTCGTTTGCGCGACATTTTCACACTTCTCCCTTACCAATTCAATTTCATCATTCTTCTTTGTTGACTCTCCATCATTTAAATTGCTTTGACTGCTCACCTCTTTATTTTCTTCCTGATGGTCTTTAATATCATCGAGCAGCTCAACCATTAATTTCTTTTCATTCCCAAAATAAGCGGCGGGATTTTCCAAAATAGTTTCTTCCACCTCATCCGAGAACCATCCAGCTTCTCCGGCGAGATCGGACGCCGAAAAATCTGATTCCGAAGACTCATCCGCCCAGTTTATTAAATAATTTTTCCTGTTCTTCATCGTCTTGTCACGGCGGGGCCTGTGGCGATAATTATTGCGTCTCTCTTCCTCCGACATATGGATAAAATAAGTGCTACCATTAATCTTGGTTGGGACTTCTTTGTTGATCCGCTTCGATGACTTTAATTCAACCAAAAGTTTTGCTGAATGAAGCCTTCTCCTGTCTCTTGTCTCGTCATCCAGGCTTACCATCTCTCCTACCTGACTATCTAATTTTCTGAATATATCCTCCTTCCATACATGTGGAGGGACTCCATAACAGACGATCCAACTTGTACGTTTATAAGCACCATTCTCAATAGACCATGGTCTTAAAGTAGAGAAAAGTGATCCTCACATCTTCTCCATCTCATTGAGAGATACCTGAAACTTTTTCATGTCTGATGTCCGAAGGAGGATAGAATTTCCATCCATCGGAATGGTCTCCTCAAAATCAATACCTTGCTCCCGCAGTTTGATATTTATAATTTCTTTATCTTCCGAATCCGTCAAAAAACCCACATACACCTTCTTTAACTATCCCATGTCTTCCTCGGACACTTCATATTCAAGCTCCTTCGCCGACTCGATGTTCAGTTTTCCCAGCTCTTCAGGGGGCTTCCCAAGATTGTTGCCTTGATGATTTTTCCTCACTATGTCTGTGTATGAGATCCCTTGCTCTGTCAACCATCCCATAATACATTTTTCTCACTAATCACACAAGGAGCGTAAACATTGACAATATGACATCGCACATTGTTGTCTTTCCGCATGCCCGAAGTCACAAGGAAACCATCGCCTTCCATCTTATCATCAATCAAGAAACAACTTTTCTCCATATCGTAATGAGCCCGCCCGCCCTGCCATTTGAACCAAGAAAACACCACTCACAGTCATCTCCTCCCCATATCGCATGACACAATCGCTTCTGTACTTACTCCTTTTTTGTTTCTTTCAAGCACACAACACCAGGCCTTTGATTTTTAATAAGGTCCCTAATTTCCAAAACTTTCACACAATTCCCCAATCCTCTGATGTTCCATGACAAGATCTTCATTAACTGATATTGTTATTCCCATCAACCTCATCCCTCTGGTCTTGCTCTACCTCGGGCTGATTATTTCTCAAGATCATTTCTGTTAATTTATTGAGAATCTGAACATCATTACCTTTACCCACCAGCCCAATTCTCATACCATATTCCCAAATCTCATTTGCCTCCCACTCAAACTGTTTATTTTTCAATACACTATTCTGATTGCTTATATAACCATCACTAATAGAGTTGCAGAAAATAGGGCTACCTACATGAGTGGCTGGAGTTTGATTTGCTTCTTTTTTTGAATTTTTCTTGCCTTTCCTGTTGTTATAATTGCTGATTTCGGTTATGCATCTCATTCTTCTTCTTGAGCTTTTGGGTCCCTGCTTGCTATGAGTATCATCTTTGAAAAGGGCGTCCTCCTCTTGTTGCATTTCAGCACATAGTGTATTATTTCTTGAATTTTCTGGAATTCCTTCACTTTGATCAGGAGTTGTTTTTCCTAAATTATCATGAGAGTTTTAGATACAGTTACAATTTTTTTATTAGGCCTGATCTGTTCTACCTTGTCCAATACTCCAAACAATTTATGTGGCCTTGCTCCATTGCTTAGACCCTCCCTCATTTCTTCACATTGGGCTTCACAAATAATTTCACCTTGGCCCATATTCGTTTGCGCGACATTTTCACACTTCTCCCTTACCAATTCAATTTCATCATTCTTCTTTGTTGACTCTCCATCATTTAAATTGCTTTGACTGCTCACCTCTTTATTTTCTTCCTGATGGTCTTTAATATCATCGAGCAGCTCAACCATTAATTTCTTTTCAATCCCAAAATAAGCGGCGGGATTTTCCAAAATAGTTTCTTCCACCTCATCCGAGAACCATCCAGCTTCTCCGGCGAGATCGGACGCCGAAAAATCTGATTTCGAAGACTCATCCGCCCAGTTTATTAAATAATTTTTCCTGTTCTTCATCGTCTTGTCACAGCGGGGCCTGTGGCGATAATTATTGCGTCTCTCTTCCTCCGACATATGGATAAAATAAGTGCTACCATTAATCTTGGTTGGGACTTCTTTGTTGATCCGCTTCGATGACTTTAATTCAACCAAAAGTTTTGCTGAATGAAGCCTTCTCCTGTCTCTTGTCTCGTCATCCAGGCTTACCATCTCTCCTACCTGACTATCTAATTTTCTGAATATATCCTCCTTCCATACATGTGGAGGGACTCCATAACAGACGATCCAACTTGTACGTTTATAAGCACCATTCTCAATAGACCATGGTCTTAAAGTAGAGAAAAGTGATCCCCACATCTTCTCCATCTCATTGAGAGATACCTGAAACTTTTTCATGTCTGATGTCCGAAGGAGGATAGAATTTCCATCCATCGGAATGGTCTCCACAAAATCAATACCTTGCTCCCGCAGTTTGATATTTATAATTTCTTTATCTTCCGAATCCGTCAAAAAACCCACATACACGTTCTTTAACTATCCCATGTCTTCCTCGGACACTTCATATTCAAGCTCCTTCGCCGACTCGATGTTCAGTTTTCCCAGCTCTTCAGGGGGCTTCCCAAGATTGTTGCCTTGATGATTTTTCCTCACTATGTCTGTGTATGAGATCCCTTGCTCTGTCAACCATCCCATAATACATTTTTCTCACTAATCACACAAGGAGCGTAAACATTGACAATATGACATCGCACATTGTTGTCTTTCCGCATGCCCGAAGTCACAAGGAAACCATCGCCTTCCATCTTATCATCAATCAAGAAACAACTTTTCTCCATATCGTAATGAGCCCGCCCGCCCTGCCATTTGAACCAAGAAAACACCACTCACAGTCATCTCCTCCCCATATCGCATGACACAATCGCTTCTGTACGTACTCCTTTTTTGTTTCTTTCAAGCACACAACATCAGGCCTTTGATTTTTAATAAGGTCCGTAATTTCCAAAACTTTCACACAATTCCCCAATCCTCTGATGTTCCATGACAAGATCTTCATTAACTAATATTGTTATTCCCATCAACCTCATCCCTCTGGTCTTGCTCTACCTCGGGCTGATTATTTCTCAAGATCATTTCTGTTAATTTATTGAGAATCTGAACATCATTACCTTTACCCACCAGCCCAATTCTCATACCATATTCCCAAATCTCATTTGCCTCCCACTCAAACTGTTTATTTTTCAATACACTATTCTGATTGCTTATATAACCATCACTAATAGAGTTGCAGAAAATAGGGCTACCTACATGAGTGGCTGGAGTTTGATTTGCTTCTTTTTTTGAATTTTTCTTGCCTTTCCTGTTGTTATAATTGCTGATTTCGGTTATGCATCTCATTCTTCTTCTTGAGCTTTTGGGTCCCTGCTTGCTATGAGTATCATCTTTGAAAAGGGCGTCCTCCTCTTGTTGCATTTCAGCACATAGTGTATTATTTCTTGAATTTTCTGGAATTCCTTCACTTTGATCAGGAGTTGTTTTTCCTAAATTATCATGAGAGTTTTAGATACAGTTACAATTTTTTTATTAGGCCCGATCTGTTCTACCTTGTCCAATACTCCAAACAATTTATGTGGCCTTGCTCCATTGCTTAGACCCTCCCTCATTTCTTCACATTGGGCTTCACAAATAATTTCACCTTGGCCCATATTCGTTTGCGCGACATTTCACACTTCTCCCTTACCAATTCAATTTCATCATTCTTCTTTGTTGACTCTCCATCATTTAAATTGCTTTGACTGCTCACCTCTTTATTTTCTTCTTGATGGTCTTTAATATCATCGAGCAGCTCAACCATTAATTTCTTTTCATTCCCAAAATAAGCGGCGGGATTTTCCAAAATAGTTTCTTCCACCTCATCCGAGAACCATCCAGCTTCTCCGGCGAGATCGGAAGCCGAAAAATCTGATTTCGAAGACTCATCCGCCCAGTTTATTAAATAATTTTTCTTGTTCTTTATCGTCTTGTCACGGCGGGCCCTGTGGCGATAATTATTGCGTCTCTCTTCCTCCGACATATGGATAAAATAAGTGCTACCATTAATCTTGGTTGGGACTTCTTTGTTGATTCGCTTCGATGACTTTAATTCAACCAAAAGTTTTGCTGAATGAAGCCTTCTCCTGTCTCTTGTCTCGTCATCCAGGCTTACCATCTCTCCTACCTGACTATCTAATTTTCTGAATATATCCTCCTTCCATACATGTGGAGGGACTCCATAACAGACGATCCAACTTGTACGTTTATAAGCACCATTCTCAATAGACCATGGTCTTAAAGTAGAGAAAAGTGATCCCCACATCTTCTCCATCTCATTGAGAGATACCTGAAACTTTTTCATGTCTGATGTCCGAAGGAGGATAGAATTTCCATCCATCGGAATGGTCTCCTCAAAATCAATACCTTGCTCCCGCAGTTTGATATTTATAATTTCTTTATCTTCCGAATCCGTCAAAAAACCCACATACACCTTCTTTAACTATCCCATGTCTTCCTCGGACACTTCATATTCAAGCTCCTTCGCCGACTCGATGTTCAGTTTTCCCAGCTCTTCAGGGGGCTTCCCAAGATTGTTGCCTTGATGATTTTTCCTCACTATGTCTGTGTATGAGATCACTTGCTCTGTCAACCATCCCATAATACATTTTTCTCACTAATCACACAAGGAGCGTAAACATTGACAATATGACATCGCACATTGTTGTCTTTCCGCATGCCCGAAGTCACAAGGAAACCATCGCCTTCCATCTTATCATCAATCAAGAAACAACTTTTCTCCATATCGTAATGAGCCCGCCCGCCCTGCCATTTGAACCAAGAAAACACCACTCACAGTCATCTCCTCCCCATATCGCATGACACAATCGCTTCTGTACGTACTCCTTTTTTGTTTCTTTCAAGCACACAACATCAGGCCTTTGATTTTTAATAAGGTCCCTAATTTCCAAAACTTTCACACAATTCCCCAATCCTCTGATGTTCCATGACAAGATCTTCATTAACTGATATTGTTATTCCCATCAACCTCATCCCTCTGGTCTTGCTCTACCTCGGGCTGATTATTTCTCAAGATCATTTCTGTTAATTTATTGAGAATCTGAACATCATTACCTTTACCCACCAGCCCAATTCTCATACCATATTCCCAAATCTCCTTTTCCTCCCACTCAAACTGTTTATTTTTCAATACACTATTCTGATTGCTTATATAACCATCACTAATACAGTTGCAGAAAATAGGGCTACCTACATGAGTGGCTGGAGTTTGATTTGCTTCTTTTTTTGAATTTTTCTTGCCTTTCCTGTTGTTATAATTGCTGATTTCGGTTATGCATCTCATTCTTCTTCTTGAGCTTTTGGGTCCCTGCTTGCTATGAGTATCATCTTTGAAAAGGGCGTCCTCCTCTTGTTGCATTTCAGCACATAGTGTATTATTTCTTGAATTTTCTGGAATTCCTTCACTTTGATCAGGAGTTGTTTTTCCTAAATTATCATGAGAGTTTTAGATATAGTTACAATTTTTTTATTAGGCCCAATCTGTTCTACCTGGTCCAATACTCCAAACAATTTATGTGGCCTTGCTCCATTGCTTAGACCCTCCCTCATTTCTTCACATTGGGCTTCATAAATAATTTCACCTTGGCCCATATTCGTTTGCGCAACATTTTCACACTTCTCCCTTACCAATTCAATTTCATCATTCTTCTTTGTTGACTCTCCATCATTTAAATTGCTTTGACTGCTCACCTCTTTATTTTCTTCCTGATGGTCTTTAATATCATCGAGCAGCTCAACCATTAATTTCTTTTCATTCCCAAAATAAGCGGCGGGATTTTCCAAAATAGTTTCTTCCACCTCATCCGAGAACCATCCAACTTCTCCGGCGAGATCGGACGCCGAAAAATCAGATTCCGAAGACTCATCCGCCCAGTTTATTAAATAATTTTTCCTGTTCTTCATCGTCTTGTCACGGCGGGGCCTGTGGCGATAATTATTGCGTCTCTCTTCCTCCGACATATGGATAAAATAAGTTCTATCATTAATCTTGGTTGGGACTTCTTTGTTGATCTGCTTCGATGACTTTAATTCAACCAAAAATTTTGCTGAATGAAGCCTTCTCCTGTCTCTTGTCTCGTCATCCAGGCTTACCATCTCTCCTACCTGACTTGCTAATTTTCTGAATATATCCTCCTTCCATACATGTGGAGGGACTCCATAACAGACGATCCAACTTGTACGTTTATAAGCACCATTATCAATAGACCATGGTCTTAAAGTAGAGAAAAGTGATCCCCACATCTTCTCCATCTCCTTGAGAGATACCTGAAACTATTTCATGTCTGATGTCCGAAGGAGGATAGAATTTCCATCCATCGGAATGGTCTCCACAAAATCAATACCTTGCTCCCGCAGTTTGATATTTATAATTTCTTTATCTTCCGAATCCATCAAAAAACCCACATACACCTCCTTTAACTATCCCATGTCTTCCTCGGACACTTCATATTCAAGCTCCTTCGCCGACTCGATGTTCAGTTTTCCCAGCTCTTCATGGGGCTTCCCAAGATTGTTGACTTGATGATTTTTCCTCACTATGTCTGTGTATGAGATCCCTTGCTCTTTCAACCATCCCATAATACATTTTTCTCACTAATCACACAAGGAGCGTAAACATTGACAATATGACATCGCACATTGTTGTCTTTCCGCATGCTCGAAGTCACAAGGAAAGCATCGCCTTTCATCTTATCATCAATCAAGAAACAACTTTTCTCCATATCGTGATGAGCCCGCCCGCCCTGCTATTTGAACCAAGAAAACACCACTCGCAGTCATCTCCTCCCCATATCGCATGACATAATCGCTTCTGTACGTACTCCTTCTTTGTTTCTTGCAAGCACACAACATCAGGCCTTTGATTTTTAATAAGGTCCCTAATTTCCAAATCTTTCACACAATTCCCCAATCCTCTGATGTTCCATGACAATATCTTCATTAACTGATATTGTTATTCCCATCAACCTCCTCCCTCTGGTCTTGCTCTACCTCGGGCTGATTATTTCTCAAGATCATATCTGTTAATTTATTGAGAATCTGGACATCATTACCTTTACCCACCAGCCAAATTCTCATACCATATTCCCAAATCTCCTTTGCCTCCCACTCAAACACTTTATTTTTCAATACACTATCCAGATTGCTTATATAACCATCACTAATAGAGTTGCAGAAAAAGGTGCTACCTACATGAGAGGCTGGAGTTTGATTTGCTTCTTTTTTTGAATTTTTCTTTCCTTTCCTGTTGTTATAATGGTTGATTTCGGTTATGCATCTCATTCTTCTTCTTGAGCTTCTGGGTCCCTGCTTGCTACGAGTACCATCTTTGAAAAGGGCGTCCTCCTCTTGTTGCATTTCAGCACATAGTGTATTATTTCTTGAATTTTCTGGAATTCCTTCACTTTGATCAGGAGTTATTTTTCCTAAATTATCATGAGAGTTTTAGATACACTCACAATTTCTTTATTAGGCCCGATCTGTTCTACCTGGTCCAATACTCCAAACAATTTATGTGGCCTTGCTCCATTGCTTAGACCCTCCCTCATTTCTTCACATTGGGCTTCACAAATAATTTCACCTTGGCCCATATTCGTTTGCGCGACATTTTCACACTTCTCCCTCACCAATTCAATTTCATCATTCTTCTTTGTTGACTCTCCATCATTTAAATTGCTTTGACTACTCACCTCTTTATTTTCTTCCTGATGGTCTTTAATATCATCGAGCAGCTCAACCATTAATTTCTTTTCATTCCCAAAATAAGCGGCAGGATTTTCCAAAATAGTTTCTTCCACCTCATCCGAGAACCATCCAGCTTCTCCGGCGAGATCGGACGCCGAAAAATCTGATTCCGAAGACTCATCCGCCCAGTTTATTAAATATTTTTTCCTGTTCTTCATCGTCTTGTCACGGCGGGGCCTGTGGCGATAATTATTGCGTCTCTCTACCTCCAACATATGGATAACATAAGTGCTACCATTAATCTTGATTGGGACTTCTATGTTGATCCGCTCCGATGACTTTAATTCAACCAAAAATTTTCCTGAATGAAGCCTTCTCCTGTCTCTTGTCTCGTCATCTAGGCTTACCATCTCTCCTACCTGACTTGCTAATTTTCTGAATATATCCTCCTTCCATGCATGTGGAGGGACTCCATAACAGACGATCCAACTTTTATGTTTATAAGCACCATTCTCAATAGACCATGGTCTTAAAGTAGAGAAAAGTGATCCCTACATCTTCTCCATCTCCTTGAGAGATACCTGAAACTTTTTCATGTCTGATGTCCGAAGGAGGATAGAATTTCCATCCATCGGAATGGTCTCCACAAAATCAATACCTTGCTCCCGCAGTTTGATATTTATAATTTCTTTATCTTCCGAATCCGTCAAAAAAACCCACATACACCTCCTTTAACCATCCCATGTCTTCCTCGGACACTTAATATTTAAGCTCCTTCGCCGACTCGATGTTCAGTTTTCCCAGCTCTTCAGGGGGCTTCCCATGATTGTTGCCATGATAATTTTTCCTAGTCGTGTTAATATTTGTTGTTTTGCTCTCAAGGATTTTGTGTTCCCTGTCAAATTTTGCAACATTCACCCAAAGTTTATAATACCCAATCCAAATATTATTAAGTTATCTCTCAAGTCTCTGGACATTCCCATCTGTCCAGAATCTGACAAATCCAAATCTCTTTCCACTTTTTGATGTCTTCGCTGGAATACAAACACCACCTACTTTGTCGTATTTCCCAAAAATCTGCCATACATCTTCTGCTCTCCATACCACCGGAAAATTTGTGAAAAAGAAGGTTGAGAGAGACTGCGTCCTTTTCTCACTTTAATACGGGCAACTTCTAATCGAAATCCACTATAAAAGTCTTTCTTAATTTAACTAAATGACTAGTCCTAAAAGATAATCTAAGTATGCTCCAATGTTTTCAACTTAAAACTGTTTTGTCATCGCCCCATATAGATGATTATTTCAACATCACTTGACAATTGACTCTGAATGCAAACATTTCTTTGTGCACCATAAGACGTATTTGGCATAATTGGAACAATCTTTCGTCACATACCCAAGTGTCTCGCAAAAGAAACAAACAAGTTCTTTATCTTGAGTCTTGGCTTCTGAAGTTCTCACTGTAGTAACCTTATTTTCAGTCCTCTTTTGCTTAATTCTCTTGAAGGTAATTGCACCTCGAGCACCTTTAGTCTTTTCACGCTTGAATCTATCCTCTTCTTGCACAGAATGTGAAATGAGCTCATTAAGAGTCCATTTATCCTTATCAGTATTATATTTAAACTATAAACTTACTAAAGTGTGTAGGAAAGAATATAAGGACCAAATGCACAAGCAAGTGATCAAGCTAGCGCCTTAAGTTGAAGTAATGTTAGACATCTTCGGAGTGCGCTCCCTAATGTTTCCTTCTTCCTTATACTTTATGTGGACAAATTTAGCTAAAAGCTAGCTTGTCAGAACCCTTTTGTTCTTTACAAAACGTGTTTATTTTCTTGAAAGAAAAGATTCACAAATACCACATATAACATACCGAACCTAAATAATTCTGGAACACCGCGCTTTAGTATATTCAAACTCAAGTGAGTAGAACCTTCCCACTTCTCAAAGTTCACTTTGACTTGAATGGAAATTTCGTATTAATTAAATTAAAGAGGAATGCAACCTAAACTTGTGATGTGAAAGTGGAGCGCCGTCACGCATACAAATTAACAGCTGCAATTTTTTTATTTGTGCTTATTGTTGCAGTTACTCTATTTTCAGACACAAATAGGTTTTATATATATACACACATGTATGTTGGGGTTAAGACAACATTTGTCCTTTGAGAGCGATATTTCCCATGATGTAGTTGGGAGGTAACTGCGGCGCTTCTTTCTTTTGTTTATTGTTGCGTTATATATTAATAATAATAAATTTAATTTTACTTGTGATTCTTTAAAATATCATAGCATTTATTTTAATCAATCACTCATTTCCGCAAAATTTACGGACTCAATTTTGATTTTGAAATATATTTCGAAAGAAATATGAAACAATATTCGCAATGTTAGCAGAGACCATTTACTAATACCATCTATCATGGTCCGCATTGATTCTAAGCGCTCGCTCGTATTTGCCGCGAACTTATTGACCATTTTGTTTGCGCTTAGACATATAAATAGAAACGGAAAAAGCTGGGAGACTTGAAGAAGCGGTTGCTACCGCTTTCAAATTTCAAAAGACTGAAATTATTTTTCAATACTTCATTAAGTTTTGAAAGTTTCATTGGTACATATGGTTCGAAATCTTATGTGTTATTCAGTAAATAAGTCCCTTAGTGTTATTACTACCAAAATACTAAATAATTAAATAATTGATAATAAAATGGCGTCGTCTGTGGGAATGCTATGAAATATTGCCTTTGAGTATGTTTAAAATATTTTGTATACTGTACAATGGAAAGCCTGGTCAATAGTTGTAGTCTGTAGGACCATCAGGAGCGTACGAAAGAAGGATTGTCAGTAACCCCCTCCCCACCCCGAATAGAAGGAATGGATTTTATAAATATCCCCCGATCTATTTTTGAACTTCTATTAGAGGCCACAGCTAGAAGGACTCAACAAAGAACCGAATACTCTTATGAGCCCCCTTCCCGACAACCCTATCGAGAACGGTACAATTTGGAAGAGCGAGAATCTCGCATAGGACCAAACCCTTATCGAGCCCCCAGTACCACGATACCTCTCCATGTGGAAGGGAGACAAGAGCTCATTATGGGGACGATTATGAGGAAGAACGATTAGAAAACAAAAAAGCAAGGGTGTCTTACCCTCGGGGTCATCAGATGCCACCTGCACCCTTGGGAGTGGATAACTCTCTACGGGACATAGGCAACAGCCTGCGCAGAGAAATGTGAGATATGAAGAAATATATAACTCCTGGGGAAGAGCCCATGTACCATGGTTCTCTTTTTGTCCCAGAAATAGATCAACGCTTGGTCCCGACAGAGATGCGGCCCACCAACCTCCCCCTATATACTGGTGACAAATATGGGAGGCATCTGCAGGATCATATCCATCAATACTTGGCCAGTATGGAATTAGCATCGGCACTGGACTTTGTTTTGTACCGAGTATTTAGAACTACCCTGCCAGGACGAGCTCAAGTTTGGTTCTCTCAACTGCACCCAGGCACAATATCTCACTTTGATCAATTGGTGTTAACCATAAAAAATAAATATAAGATTACGTGAAACATTAACCCTAAATCTAGGGATTAATGCAAGGATGATACTATCGCCACATGCACTTCCGATGAGGAGTGCGCACTCCTGAGAGGAGGCCCATCCGGTGTTACCAACCCAAAGCGGTACGAAGTATCACCCGAAGAGGCAGCTAAGCGTCCCTTGGAAAGTCACGATGAATAAAGAAAAGATATCAATGCGGCATCGGAAAAAGAGTGAACCCCGATGGATCCGCGCGACTCCGATATCCATCAATACACTAAGAGGGACCACAACGGACCCTGAGTCCCAGAAAATGCGAGAATATCCCCTCACTAAACACTCCAAAGTCTAAAAGCCATCGGATAACTCATCCCGAAGGCCAAAGCAGGAGAAACGCGCCCTATCAAATTCTAGAAGCCATCGGAGAACTCCTCCCGAAGACCCAAGCAGAAGAACATGGCTTTATCAAAGTTAGGAAACCATCGAAGCTTACACCACGAAGAATAAATTATGAAATCACGACTCAACCACCCATCGGAGCACATATCACGAAGTAAACAACACAAGAATAGACCCCTATCAGAACTAAAAGGCCATTGGAGGAATCCCCAGCCACCTTATGAAGCCTTCCCCGTAGGTCTATCCCCTCGGAGACAAGAACCCCAAAAAGTTGTCCTGTCGGAGTTCTCTGAAGTCCTCGGAAAAAATCGAAGTTCATCCGAGTCAGTGCCTAGTTGATAAAAAACGAAAAGATAAGATGAATAATATCTTCCCCTATACGCATGGACACCTGTATTTTATTAAACACATGCACAACGACACATGTCCCTAAAAACCCCTATAAAAGGGATGTTCCTCATTGTTGAAAAGGAGAAAAAAGAGGGCAAGAAAGACACATACACACACAATAGAATTTGCAGTGGAATTCAGTGAATACAAAGAGGGATATTTTCGTAATATTACAAGCTTCTGAACCACGGGCAGGGCGTTCCAACCCCAAAGTAAATCCGTTAATTAGGTAATAATATCAAACCTGCTAACTAAATGGCGTCGTCTGTGGGAACACCATAAAATATGTCCTTGAGCGTGTTCAACAAGCGTTGTTTATTATGGATAATTTGTTCGATAGTGAAAGTAGTTAGACCCGTCAATGAGATTTGGAAGAGACTTTATCGAACCGTCGATCCGGTATAAGAGATTTCATCAACATCCCCTGCACTGTCTTCGAGAGGCTCATAGAAGCTACGGCTAGGAGAACGTTACGAGGATTTGGGAATTTCTGGGACATGCCCTCCGAATCCCTTCGACGAAGAAATTCCCCTTCAGAAGAAGGCGCACCCCATGCTAGATGGAGCCCTACTCCCGTCTCCTGGAACCGTGAGCCTCTGCAAGAATCACCAAGGTATGATAATTATGAAAGAACTCCGAGGGGGGGCAAGGAGAAGAAATACCACGCCCCTCGGAATACCATAGGGGTAACGATCATACTCTATGGGGTATGATGGATGACCTGCGCAAAGAGATGAAGGATATCAAGAAAACCATGGCCCCTAAGGAGGATCCTACATTTAAAACCTCCCCCCTTTATTCCCGAAATTGCCCTAACATCAATTCCTTCAGGGATGCGACCCGTCAATGTCCCCTTATACACCGGGGACACTGATGGAAGAGATCCACAGGATCATATCCATCAATACTTGGTCGGAATGGACCTATCCTCTGCCCTCGACCATGTCATCTGCCGTGTGTTTCCCGTCACCCTCGGAGGACGAGCTCAGGCTTGGTTTACCCACCTTCCCCCTAACTCCGTAGTGAGCTTCGACCGATTAGCCCATCTATTCCTGCAATAGTTTGCTTGCAATCGGCGATATCCCAAATTCGCCACTCATCTCTTCACGGCCAAATAGCAGAAGGATGAACCTTTGAGAGGATACATAAAACGTTTCACAGATGAGGCATTAGATGTCCCTAATGCCAGTCCAACCATCTTAGCTGACATATTGACACAGGGACTCTGAACAGGAGACTTTTTCTGATGCCTCATGGGAAATCATGTCACGGACATGAATTAACTTATACAGAAGGCAGAAGTTTACATCCTTATGGAGGAAACGGAAGGCACGAAAAGGCGCATGGAGAACGACGACAATGAGCACCGTGAATGCGCCGAACGAGAGGCGAATGCCAAGGAGAAGGGCGGGGAAGGGAAACCCACCCAACGCAAAGACGATGGTGGCATGGTCAAAAAGTTCCTTCGGCCCGTACCTTTGCCTCTGATGACCATCGCCCCCCAAGAAGTGCTCAACGTGATGAGAGGTAACGATGAGTTACACTAGCCAACACCGGCCAAATTTCCCAATAGAGAAAGGAACATGGGAAAGTATTGCAAATATCATAAAACCTATGGTCATACCACCGAGGAGTGCACTACCCTACGTAGGGAAGTGCTCCGCCTCTTAGAAGCAGGATATTTGAAGAACTATCTCAAGGAGAATAATCCCGAGGAGCCCAAAACGAATGTATGGAAAAGGCCACGAAGAGAGCCTGAAGAAGAAGAGGCGGCCCCCAGTCGGCGGTCACGAGAATGGACTGCGGAACGACGTCGGTCCTGAGAGCGGACTGCGAAACGTCGACGGAGCTCAAGAGAAAGAATTACGGGGCATTGGAATTTACCCCCTCCCCCAGACTCATACGAAGATAATGCCCCATCGGGGTGAACGATCAACATGATAGAGGTAGGAGATATCTCTATAACACCACAGGATAAGAAGAAGAAATGTTTGAAATAAGCAAGACGAGTGGAACAAGGACTCCTAGTATGCTCCGTTCAAGAATCAAAGCTGCCTAACATCACCTTCGGACCCGAGGACCTAATAGGTATAATCTACCCCCACGAAGACCCCTTAGTTATTTCAGTCATTATCCATGGATTTGAAATCCAGCGAATCCTCATTGACATGGGTAGCTCCATGGACGTCCTATTCCTTCCTACTTACCTGGCTATGGGATTGAAGAAAGAATAACTAGAGGTGGCTATGGGGAGAGGGAGCCCTTCGAAGAACGGAACCCACCAAATTCTGGGTGGTGGAGGCCTCATCACGGACGTACAACGCTATATGCGAAAGGCCGTCCATCCGAACCTTCGAAGCCATCCCCTCTACCATTCATCTTAAGGTAAAATTTCCCACCTTCTCAGGTATCGGAGAAGTCCGAGGAAGTCAATCTAAGGCTAGAGAATACCGCATGAATGTTATCTCCTTGGAAGATGACGAACTCACCCTTGGGTAACAAAAGGTGTAAAACTGAAGAGGCACGGGTTCAACCCGTAGAAGAATTAAAGATGGTGGAGTTGGCAGAAGGAAATCCCGATGGGCACCAACATGGAATCCTCGGTAGAAGCCCAACTGACTTATATCCTCAAGTAATTCCATCACCTCTTCGCGTGGGAAGGAGGACCGCCCGGACGAATCTGCGACAAGGTATGTCAACACTTTCTCAATGTGTAAACAGGGGTTAAACCAGTCCAACAAAAAAAAAAGATGGGGCCAGAACGCAACAAAATTATTCGGTCGGAGATACAACGACTCTTTAGCCTAAAGAAAATTAGGGAAGTCATATACCCCAAATGGATGGCTAATGTAGTTCTTCCCCTTATCTATGAAACCTATAAAAAGCAAGGGAGAAATAAGCTAGCCCTAAGAAGAAGCGAGAATATCATAGAATACCTAAGAAAAAATCATGAAAACTTATTGGGAACAGAAGGCTCAGAAACTGGCTCAATCGAAGGTGCCATAGAGTGTTCCTCTACTTCCTTCTAAGGGGAAGAGGAAGGGTCGTCGGAGGAAATAGTCATGTACTCCGGCGCCACCGCCAAAAACGTCCCCTCCGCAGTCTGACTCCTCTCCGAAGGAAAGCCCCCCTCCGTGGCAAACTCTCCACCTGAAGTCCTCGGAGAGCCTCCCGCAGCAGAACCTGAGCTGGACACCAGAACCATAGCCGATTGAGGATCACGGTGGTAAGGGGGAAAGCCCCATAAATCACGCCATATGCCCCTATAACAAAGAGCGAATGGTCTTCCTCCTCCTCTTCCATCGGATGCGTATTGGCACCCTCGGGAGTATTAACCTCCTCATCCTCCGGAGCCTCCTCCTCTGGAATGTCTAAAGTGACACTTGATGAATGGGCCGATGAAGTTACATGTGCCTTAGACTTCTTTCGACCACTCGGGGGTGCGATGTCCAGCCTCGACAGCATCGGGATCACAAGTGGATCCGAGGGGCTTTTGCGCGGAAAATATTTCGCCAAAATTTCTCCTGCATCACACAAAAACACATAAGAACCATAAATAACCATTCGAAAAAAGACATAAGCTGAACCTAAAATGTTACCAAAAATAGTTTGCCCCTCCGAGGACATGGATAGAGGCTCCTTGATGGAGTCATCGGAGAACACCACATGATGCAGTCCTGCCATCTCGTACAGCATACCAAAATCGTCCAACTCCATCAAAGATTTCTGCAGAATTATCGGAGAAAGAATTGCCTCCGAGTCCAAAGAATGAGCTGGTGCCTCAGCCTCCCTCCAGTCAAAGGGCATGTCCCACTCCCCCTCCACAGGCTTCACGAAGAAGTACTTATCCCTCCAAGTACTATGGGAGCTAAGTGTCTCCTCCAATATTTTCTTCGTGGAATTCTTTGTGGCGTCCCGATGGCGGAAATGATAAAAAGGGAGGCCTCCGGGCGAGCTCACGATGTCAAAAATTGAAAAAACAATTAGGCCACCGTGCACCCCAAACCCTTCACTTGGCACCAGAAAACGAAGATATACAAAAGGGCAAAACTATTCGGGGTTACCTGGCTCGAACAAACGTTGCACGCCTTTAAAACCTCGCAAAAGAAGGGAGGCATAAACGATAGCCAGTCATACCTCATCTGGGCAAAGTACACCGTGAGGTAACCAATCGAAGGGTTGTTAGCCCTCTCATCCTTCTGCGGGATTTTGAACTACATGTTCTTCTGGTACGCCCCCAAATCTTGGAATAAAGAAAGCACCTGGCTTCGAGTAGCAGTACTCGCGGTCTTCTAGGCTTTCTGAAGATTGCGGGTATCAGGCTTCTTTGATTTTGAAACCCTAGTTTTCTTCGGAGTCGCAGCGACACCTTCCTTCGCCATGGATGTTCCCGCTTTTCTTTTCCGAATAGCCGCAGCAGGACCACTAGCTGCGGTTAATATGGGCATTTCCCGCATATTGGGCCTGACCCAAACCAGGCCCATATTAGGCCATATCGGGGACCATTTCCGATATCATATCGGTAATAATCACTGATATGTTACTGTGGTCCCCGGATCCCGAGGTCTATAAATACGCGGCGCCCGGATCCCAAAACAAGCAATTATTATCCCTCAGGTACCACGCATCACATCGAAATACATCACTGATCTGACTCTCGATATCGCATTCGATATCGGGATTATCTCCTGCATTTTTGACACGTCGCACCACCACATCACCGATATCACGTCGGTGGGCATCACCGATATCATATCGAAGACAATCACCGACGTACGTCCAAACTAGTCACCGATATCCCACTGCTATCCAAGCATCGAGGCGTTGGTTCGAGGTGTTTCGGACCAAGTCTATGTTAGATACATAGTGTAGGCCTGATTTGAGATAGACTCGTTGTATTGCTAGACCGTTCACTTGTAACCTACACTCATATATATATAATACGATCTATTGTCAAATCAGTGGCGCCGTCTGTGGGAACACCAGTTCCCGGGCGAGGACGCCAAGATGCAAGGAAGGAGGACCCGATCCGAATTTAACGGAATTGAGACTAGGAGCGCCAGGATGGAGGACACGCAACTCCCCCAACACCCAACTGACCAAGAACAGACAGTGGCCCAAGCCGAGATGGAGCTTCCTCCAGCACAGAACAAGCCTCGACGAAGGCCGCTGCGAGCCACGAATGCAGGTCCAACCTTCACCGCACCAAATACGACGGAACCCGCGGCTGAGGGCCCGACCATTGAAAACCCCATGGCAGATGTTCCATTGACCGAGGTGCCAAACACGAATCCTCCCGGCTCAGAGGGGGTGAGGGCCACAAGACGGAGCGCCATTCCCTCCGCCACCATAAGCCCGGAGATGTTAGCACAGATCAACGCTTCTGTGAAAGCGGCGCTAGACGCTACAATGGATACTTTGTTGCCACACATTGTGGGACGAAGGACAAGGCAAGAGCGGGACGAAGAGGAGATCTCGGAAGGGGGTCGAAGGGACAACGCGGGAAGAGGCTGTTGGATAGGGGCCGGAAGTAAAGAGAGGGTAGAAGTAAGTGACGATACTGAGAATGACCGGAGGACCGGGGCATTCGAGGAGGACGGACGTAACACGCTAAGGGAAACAATTAAAGTGACGAAGGGCATGGAAGCCGGGAGAAGGAACGAAAGTCGTAGAGCTACAGCAGTAGGATAGCAACGGTCATTGACTCCCTTCTGTTTTGAAATCGAGAAGGAGGTATTGTGCAGAGGAGACAAGATTCCAACCATAAAACCATATGATGGGAAGAGTGACCCGAGGGATCACATCCACGCCGTGGAGAGTCTCTTGAACCTACAAGATTTTTCCAAGGGTATTAAGGCAAAAATTATGGCGACAACACTGATAGGAGCAGCATTAGACTGGTTTAACAGAATTGTAGCAGGATCTATTTCGAGCTTCAAGCAGATGAAGGAGAGGTTGGAGAACCACTTTTCCAGTCATAAGCGAATGAAGACAAGCATGTACCATCTGGAAGCGGTGAAACAGAAAGAGAGAGAAACTCTCGGCGAGTTCATGAATAGATTCAATGAGGAGCTACTGAAGGTGGACAATCCCTACGGGGGACAAGTGTTGCAGACGCTATTCAGGGCAACGACACACAACAGATTTGCCAAAGAGTTGATCAAGCTCGCGGAACCTACCATCAACCGGATAAACGAGTTGGCACATACTGTGATTTACGAAGACGTGATGATAGCAGCTAAGTTTAGACCCCAGGAATCCGGCTGGGAAAGGGGTAGAGATCTATGGAACAAGAGCAGGGGAGGAAGAGACAGGTCCCCAAAGAGATATACCCCCCTCAATCAGGACATTCGCACTATATTGGTCATCGCGCAAAGCAGGAATTGGCTAAGCGCGCCTCAGAAAATCAAGGAGACGGATTTCACCAAGAAATCTAGACGCTACTGCGAGTATCACCACCAAAAATGCCATGACACGAAGGACTGCTATGACCTGAAGGATGAGATCGAGAGACTGATTAAGGACGGGAGATTAATAGAGTTCGTTAAGGCGAGCGGGCAGTATGCTGAATCAAGAGAGCGGTCCCAATCCCCAAGAAGGGAGGGCCTTAAGGTAATTGAGAGTGGACAAGGACGCAATACGATAAATAATGCGCATTCGAGGAGGGTGATTAATATGATAAGCGGTGGGACTGCATGAGCGGATTCCACCAACCAGAAGAAGAAGATAACTCGTGGATTAAATGAGGACTGATTCGTCAGATTCACAACGTTGATTGAGGAGCTTCTAGACGAGGTTATCACGTTTTCCGGCAGGGACCTCTTAGATCTCAGCCCCGAAGCCATCCAGGCTGGCGAGCTCGACTCTCCCCTGGTTGTTCAGCTTGATATCTCTAACTACGTTGTACACAAGGTACTTATAGACAACGGTAGCTCCACCAACATTATGTTCGCGCATGCTTTGGAGAAGATGGCACTCGGCCGCCACGTAGTTGAACAGGTCCGTACGCCACTGGTAGGATTTGGTGGAGCAGAGACAATTCCCCTAGGGCAAGTGAACCTCCCCACTTCATTTGGACAAGAGCCGCACATGCGGACTATTAATGTTCAATACACAATCGTGGACCAACCATTTGCATACAATGTCATAATCGGCAGGCCGGCCCTGAACGCGATAAGAGCGATGGTATCCACATTCCATCAGAAGATGAAATTCCGAGCAGGAGGAGGGGTCGGAGAAGTGGTCGCTAACCAGGACGAAGCTTGGCTCTGCTACATCACTTCTCTTACGTTGCCAAGAATTAGAGAAGCGGAGGAAGAAGCAATCGGACCAAATCAGGATCGGCGAGCTATGGAGTGATCACCATGATGAACAACAGGACAATATTTTAGATTCCAGTAATTTTTAAATTAAGCTTGAACATTTGAAACATTGCCCCATCGCGGGTTAAGTTGTAAACTTAAAACAGGGGGAACTACGCCGGTCTGATTCTCCATTCAACGGGATACGTAGGCGGGTTAGGTTTACCTAGCCCTCGACCGTTATCTCTTATTTTGCCCCTTCGTGGGTCAGCATGTAACTTAAAATAGGGGGAACTACGCCGGTCTGATTCCCCCATTCAACGGGATACGTAGGCGGGTTGGTTTTACCTAACCTTCGACCGTTATTCGTCGTTACCTTTTTATTTGTTGCTTGGCAGAATCTCATATTTCATGCAGGGATATGTCCTAAGCGGACATTACAGAAGTGCAGAGGATGGCACTAAGAATTGGGGAGTATTCCCCTAGATATATGTTTAACACATGGCCCTCGTACAGGTACATGGCTCGAAGGATCACACATTACTATATCTGAAAAGGACGTAGAGAATATTAAAAGAGGGATTCATGGGGCATTGCCCCAGATTATTCAATATTATCCATTTAAACAGGTACAAACAGGTACAACAGGCACGATAGAGCACAGTGGAAACACCTTTTCTCGTATAAAACTGATATTCTCGGATTGAGGGAACATCCCGCAGATAACACATGCACATCATTCCATGCTTTCATATTAGATTTTACATCGAAAAGCTTTCCTGCATGTGTTGTTTTACAGGGCTTAATGACCTACAGATTCAACGACGAAAGGGTCGCCAAGAGACATAGTCAAAAATACAAAGAAAAGGCTCACCTACAACAAGCAAAATATCCCCTGTGATAACGGGGTCGATCATAAATATTTCAACGGTAGCGGGTTCCCTGAGATAACGGGATGCGCCCCTACCCCCAAGAAAAAATCCCATGTGATAACGGGGTCAATCAAGAAAAATTCCATGTGATAACGGGGTCAATCCAAGAAAAAATCCCCTGTGATAATGGTGTCGATCAAGAAAAAATTCCCTGTGATAACGGGGTCAATCCAAGAAAAATCCCCTGTGATAACGGGGTCGATCAAGAAAAATTCCCTATGATAACGGGGTCAATCCAAGAAAAAGTCCCCTGTAATAACGGGGTCGATCAAGAAAAAATTCTCTGTGATAATGGGGCCAATCCAAGAAAAATCCCCTATGATAACGGGGTCGATCAAGAAAAAATTCCCTGTGTTAACGGGGCCAATCCAAGAAAAATCCCTTGTGATAACGGGGTTGATCAAGAAAAATTCCCTGTGATAACGGGGCCAATCCAAGAAAAAATCCCCTGTGATAACGGGGTCGATCAAGAAAAAATTCCCTGTGATAACGGGGCCAATCCAAGAAAAATCCTATGTGATAACGAGGTCGATCAAGAAAAATTCCCTGTGATAATGGGGCCAATCTAAGAAAAATCCCCTGTGATAACGGGGTCGATCAAGAAAAAATTCCATGTGTTAACGGGGCCAATCCAAGAAAAATCTCATGTGATAACGGGGTCGATCAAGAAAAATTCCCTATGATAAAGGGGCCAATCCAAGAAAAATTCCCTGTGATAACGGGGTTGATCAAGAAAAATTCCCTGTGATAACGGGGCCAATCCAAGAAAAATCCCTGTGATAACGGGGTCGATCAAGAAAAAATTCCTTGTGATAACGGGGCCAATCCAAGAAAAAATCTCCTGTGATAACGGGGTCGATCAAGAAAAAATTCCCTGTGATAACGGGGCCAATCCAAGAAAAAATCATCTGTGATAACGGGGTCGATCCAAGAAAAAATCCCCTGTGATAACGAGGTCGATCCAAGAAAAAAATCCCAGTGATAACGGGGTCGTACTCTAAAGCACGGAAGCAGAAGCACCTCCATGCGATTAGATTGATTAGTCAACACAATCCGGTATAACCGATAGGTGACACAGCAAGGAGGAGTAACGATAACACAAGCAATCATACCATGGGATACGTATGAACAAATATATATCAGGACACGCAGAAAAGATCGATTGAATCAACGGGCAAAACAATGAGTCATATTACAGAGGCAACTGCACCGAAAGAAAAGACACAGAATCCTAAACTCTCAACCGGGATAACGAGGGGCCCCTCTAATGTGGATTAACGCCAAACTCTTCTGCTCGATAATCTCGCGGTATTCCACTTCTGGCTCCAAATCTTCGTCGTCATCGTCGGAGTCCTCAGGAAATTGCCCATCCGGCCCCTTCAACGGATTTATGGCTGAAGGATCGTAACCGTCCTTGAAACCACCTTCCAGCTGAATTTGACCTATGACAGAGGCCTTGGCTTCCTCCCGTTCGAGCAAGCCCCGCTCAGCACACATCATCTTATACGACTGACTTAGAAGGAACTGCTTGGTCGCACTGGTCAATTGGCTTTTGCTCAGCGTCATGCACTGCATGTGCCTTTCAGCTTGGGCTAGTTGGTCCTTCAGAATCGCGGCCTCAACTTCAAGTGCCTCCCGACGGGATGCCTCTTGCCCAGCAATAAGTCGAGACTCATTGAGCTCTGCGATCAACCTTTTATTATCATTTAACAGGCCTCCCACATTATTCTCGCTGCCCTTCAAAATATCCATGGCCTCGTCTCTCTCATGCTGGAGCTGTACGGCAGCAACAGGATCGTATTCGCCCAGTTTCTCGAGCAAACCGTTGGTAACTCGGAGCAACTCGGCGTGATCTGATTGGCCCTTAACAGCCATCGCCAAGAAACCTTTCAGAAAACCCGCCACCTGCACGTCCACAAAAAGGAGTCGATTGCTCAGTCAAATGAAAACCCAAAGGAAATACACATCCAATGGCACAAAGACTACTTACAGAGCGGAAGAGACCACTGTGATCCCTACTTGAACTACCCTCTTCCTTCCTTCTCTTTCACCCCATGGACATCCCAACATCAACGTCAGGTTGAGACTGTGAAGCACTACCTACCCCGGCAGTATTTCCACTCGATGAGGGAACAGATTTCTTCGCATTCTTGCGCACGCCCTCACGACCCCTCTTCTTGACGAGTGGAGGTGCGTCATCTGTAGCGGCTTTGGCCCCCGACCATCTACGTTCTGCTATCACATCCAGACTACAATACTCCACCAGCTCGGCTGCGAAACACATCAAATAGAGGATCAAGAAACAAATCGGGAGGAAGATATCAATTTACAAAGATATAACACTTACCAAGTGTAGAGGGACCGTTATACCGTAGGGGAGATATCCCACTTGCTTGCAAAACTATGTCACTACAAAGCAGGGTACCGTCGTACGAATGGTTAATTAATTTCCTCAGAAACTCGAGGCTATGTGCAGTAGGCCCGACAGCGGCTCGTCTCTCATATTTGGTATCTTCGCACCACACGCTAGGAAGCACATCAAACTCGCCAGCCGTCCTCTCCTGGATGTACATATACTCGCACTTATTTCCAAATCCATAGCTAGATTGAGTATATTGCACGAACCTAAGTCCCGTCTGGGCTCGCACACAGAAGAACCCTCTATCACCACCCTTCTTGTTGACCATGACACTAAAGAGTTCCCGGAACTCGTTAGCTCCGCAAGGGGCACCCAACGCCCTCATAACACAAATAAAAGCTACAATGTACCCCAGAGAATTGGGGGATAGCTGTCCCAAGCAGACCCCGATGCTCGCTACGATAGCACTAACCGCAGGATCAATCGGGAACCACAGTCCGTTCTTGAAATGCTTGGCATTACCAGTAATGCAGCCTTTTGGTGGAGTATGCATTTGCTGATCCGCACTGGGAAATATGACCTTATACCCCTCGGGGATGTCATACTCGTCGGAGTAATAACCAGCATGATAAGGAACATGAGACCTCATGTCCTCGTACTTCTCGGAAGTCTTATATTTCGGGGGGCTGACCTCAAAGCCCCATTCGTCCAAGTCCGGGCCGGTAGCTTCGGGCGGAGCAGGAGATTCAGCACCGCCCTGTTCGCCAGTCAACTGATCAGGCCCAAACATCTCATTTTCGGAGTATTCCATTCCGCCCTCTTCGAAATCCATCTCGGGCAAACTTGCGCCAACACTGTCCCCGGCAAACGACATATTAACGCGCTAAAGAATGAAAGTCAAAATCGGACGAGATATCGGAAAAGGTATCGAATACGATATCGAAAATTAAAATCAAAGGAAGATATCGAAACCGAGATCGAATGCTATATCAGAAGTCAAATTCGACGTGCTTTTTGAATGAACAATGAAAGTTCGCTAAAAGACAAAGTGGGTTTTCACTTTCTTGACAGCCCTATTTATAGATATCGGAGATGCTAGATCGAAACATAGTTTTGATCTCACATCGGTACTGATATTCGATATAGATAAAAGGAAATGGGCAAGGACAGACGCACATGGGGATCACCAAAGTGCATCACAGAGCGCAATCCCGAGATGTGCGGGCAATTCAAAAATCCCATGTGGCGGATTAAAAATTCAAAAATGGACCTCAAATTATACATCCACTTTACTGGAGAGCCCACCGAAGTTCATCACAAGTGCATTCCCCGTAAATTTGATCTCCGTCATTTGAACTGGCGGGACAAAAAGTACAGGTAACCCAGAAATTTAAAATTAAATTTGCGAATTCTTATCTCTAAGGTAAGAATCCCCAAATTGGGGGACTACATGATATGGGCATTTCCCGCATATTGGGCCTGACCCAAACCAGGCCCATATTAGGCCATATCGGGGACCACTTCCGATATCATATCGGTAATAATCACCGATATGTTACTGTGGTCACCGGATCTCGAGATCTATAAATACGCGGCGTCCGGATCCCAAAACAAGCAATTATTATCCCTCAGCTACCACGCATCACATCGAAATACATCACCGATCTGACACTCGATATCGCATTCGATATCGGGATTATCTCCTGCACTTTTGACACGTCATACCACCACATCACCGATATCACGTCGGTGGGCATCACCGATATCATATCTAAGACAATCACCGACGTACGTCCGATCTAGTCACCGATATCCCACTGCTATCCAAGCATCGAGGCGTTGGTTCGAGGTGTTCCGGACCAAGTCTACGCGAGATACATAGTGTAGGCCTGATTTGAGATAGACTCGTTGTATTGCTAGACCGTTCACTTGTAACCGACACTCATATATATATAATACGATATATTGTCAAATCAGCGGTGCACCGGTAACAGCCGGTGAATCGGTGATGGAGGTGAAAGCCATGGCTCCTAATACCTAGGCGGTGGTGGTAAGGTCAGTGGTGGAGGATTCCATTTGAAATCGATTAAGGAAAACTAAAAGGTGTTGACAAAAATTTGAGAGAAACTCACAAAAGAGAAGAAAGAGTTGGAGAATATTTGTTGGTAAATATTGCCGGAAATTTGAAGAATGAAAAGTGAAGAGAAAGGGATGGCGCGCGGACTATTTATAACCGACTCCATTAATAACGTGGAGCATGTCAAACGCCTCACGTCGTCCACTCACCTGACGCGTGTCTCGCGCACGTTCCAACTAGCCGTTGGAGGGATCCGTTACCAATGGTCGACTACGAGCCGTTACGCCCTTAACGGAGCAGACCGTTACTCGTCGCCATAAATAAATCACCAAGTCTGCTCATCCGAGGATCACACGCCCAGGGGTAATAAGGTAATTTCTGTACAAACTCTTATAATATATATAAGTATATACATGCACCCCTCGTAAAATTGTCAGAAAATAAAAATGACAAGGAAAGAATAAGAAAAAGCTCTTTGCCTCACGAAGGCCATGAAATAAAATCTCCCTCGCCTCTATGATGGCGATCGAAATTTGGGGGGGCTAGTGTTAACCATAAAAATAAATATAAGATTAAGTGAAACATTAACCCTAAATATAGGGATTAATGCATGGATGATACTATCGTCACATGCACTTTCGATGAGGAGGGCGCACTCCCGATGAGGAGGCCCATCGGGTGTTACCAACCCAAAGCAGTACGAAGTATCACCCGAAGAGGCACCTAAGCGTCCCTTGGAAAGTCACGATGAATAAAGAAAAGATATTAACACGGCATCGGAAAAAGAGTGAACCCCGATGGATCCGTGCAACTCCGATATCCATCAATGCGCCAAGAGGGAACGGACCCCGAGTCCCAGAAAATGCGAGAATATCCGCTCACTAAACACTCTAAAGTCTAAAAGCCATCGGAGAACTCATCCCAAAGGCCAAAGCAGGAGAAACATGCCCTATCAAATTCTAAAAGCCATCGGAGAACTCCTCCCGAAGACCCAAGCAGAAGAACATTGCTCTATCAAAGTCAGGAAACCATCGAAGCTTACACCACGAAGAATAAAGTACAAAATCACCACTCAACCACCCATCGGAGCACATATCACGAAGTAAACAACATAAGAATAGACCCCTATCAGAACTAAAAGGCCATCGGAGGAATCCCCAGCCACCTTATGAAGCCTTCCCCACAGGTCTATCCCCTCGGAGACAAGAACCCCATAAAGTCGGCCCGTCGGAGTTCCCTAAAGTCCTGGGAAGAAATCGAAGTTCATCCTAGTCAGCGCCTAGTAGATAAAGAACGAAAAGATAAGATGAATGATATCTTCCCCTATACGCATGGACATCTATATTTTATTAAACACATGCACAACGACACATGTCCCTAAAAACCTCTATAAAATGGATGTTCCTCATTGTTGAAAAGAAGGAGAAAAAAGAGGGCAAGAAAGACACATGCACACACAATAGAATTTTGAGTGGAATTCAGTGAATACAAAGAGGGATATTTTCGTAATATAACAAGCTTCTGAACTACGGGCAGGGCGTTCCTACCCCAAAGTAAATCTGTTAATTAGGTAATAATATCAAGCATGTTAACAATTGGCTTGCCTATTCGTATGACAGTTTGCGTGCAATAGAAGATATCCCAAATCTGCAAGTCATTTGTTCATAGTCAAACAAAGAAAAGGCGAATCCTTAAGGGATTATATGAAGCGTTTTTTTTCTTTTTGGATGAAGCCCTAGATGTCTCGAATGCCAACCCCTCGATAGTGGCTGACATCTTGACCCCAAGGACTTAGAACCGGAGACTTTTTCCAATATCTTATGGGTAACCAAATTAAGGATATGAACTAACTCATGCAAAAGGCTGAGACATACATTATTATGGAAGAAGTTGAAAGTTCAAAGATCCAGACAGATTTACCCATATATATAGTGTGATAATCCATGTAAGTATAGATCGACTAGGATCCCACCCTATAGGTAAATTTTGAGTTATGGTAATATTCCCAACACAATGTTATTAAGATTTAGGTAACCTCTAGCATATAAAATTCTGAAATATAGAAGATATGGAAAGAAAGAAATTAAGGAAACATATTCCCGGATCAGTAGTGCAAAAAATGCGTTTCTAGACGGGCGACATGACATGTTGCATGTATACATTTGCTGGTCGTGCAGGTTGTCTAGGATGTCACGCGGGTAGCGATGCTTTCTCCGCGTCGTACATGTTGTCCAGGATGTCGGGCGGGTAGTGGTGCTTTCTCCGCGTCGCGCCAAATCTCCAGTAAGTCGCGCAACTCGCACCACTTTGTGCTCGTCGCGCGGGTCTCTGCTGCTCGATAATTTTGCTGCTATTGATCTCGTGCTACTTTAAAATTTGCACTCCTATCTTCATACGCCATGTTTCTATATTTATTAAACTTCTTCATATTCTCCTTCCTACAAAAGCAATCAAAATTGGACAATTAAATGTATTTAAAAAATGGCTCAAAATAGTAAAATTTTGGTTGCCTCCCAATAAGCCCTTAGT
Source organism: Linaria vulgaris (assembly GCA_948329865.1). Classification (NCBI taxonomy): domain Eukaryota; kingdom Viridiplantae; phylum Streptophyta; class Magnoliopsida; order Lamiales; family Plantaginaceae; genus Linaria; species Linaria vulgaris. The sequence goes on along the minus strand of OX415250.1, from coordinate 75,744,494 downwards.
TATTATGTCGTCTATCCCGACTCTACTAATTCTAAGATGTGACCATCACTCTACCATGGCTTGGTGGATGCGCTATTTTCATTTCACTTTCTCCATTCTTGATTGGTGGTTCATCAGGATAAACTCTTTTGTTTACTTTAAAACTAATGTTCTCGTTTAAAATCATAGTTTATCCTCCTATATCAATCAAAGCATTAGCGGTTGCTAAAAATGGTCTTCCCAAAATTAGTGAGAACTTATACTTTTTATTCATATCAATTATCATAAATCAGTTTGAAAAGTAAAGTCACTATATTTTTACCAAAATATATTTAATTATTCCTTTTGGATAACTCACACTCCTATCAGCTAATCAGCTAACTATTCAATTATGTAAATTCGAATTTTCACAGATAGAGTGTGGAATGAGATTTATGCTAGCACCTAAATCACATAAAGGACTCAATTAAAACATTATTCACAATACAAGGAATAGTAAAACAACCTCGATCCTTTAGCTTTGTGGGAAAATCTTCAATTGCGTGAAGTGTAAAGACTTTGTGAATCTCCTTGTCATTCATCCTTCTTTTGATCAGACTTGTATCTCCAAGTATTTTACATATTCCGATACTTGTCTCATTGCTTTTTTAAATTTTATTGATGCCAATACACTTTTGAATACCATAGTAAAAATTGTTCCACTTTATGAATTCTTGTAGGATATGGAATTGGTGGATAATATTCCTTCATCAGCGGTTCAGAAATGTTGCTCAAAATATACTCTTCAGTTGAGATCATATTCACTTGCTCTCGTGAACTTTTCTGGGTGTTGCTTGGAAATATCCTGGTTGGTCAAGCACTTAGTTGATATGCAATTTGACCGAGTCGCCTCTCATATTCTTCAATGAAGCGTCTGTGTTTTGACACCTTGCTTCAATTTTTCCCATTCTTGCTTTAGTATTAGACATGTAATTCAATATTGTTTTGTCAAAGTTGGGTTTCTTGTCATTGGATTGGAATTCCGACGATTTTTGAACTCCTTGTTGTTATTGCTAGTTCTATTGGCTGTCCAAAGAGAAATTTGGGTAATTTCTCCATCCTAGATTGTAAAATTCGTGTAAGGACTGTCGTTCCTCAAATAATTACCCGCATAATTGGTTTTTCATGCATGATTGAGTTAACTCCTTGACATTCGGTGTTCTGATGATTTCCCCCACAGTTAGTGCATATAATAAGCGGTATGTTTGAATGGATATGCTTCAGCTTGGTGTTGATGGACTCCACTTGTGTAGATAATTGAGTAATGGCATCTACCTCATCGAACCCCATTGGTCTCTTTGTTGGTGCTCGTTCTATATTCCACTTAGATATGTTAGATTTAATTGTTTCTGGCAATGCGAATGACTCATCATTGCTTCTCAACATGAATCCCTCTCCAGAACTAATGTCAAATGTATTCTTACCTGTATTTAGTCCAAAATAAAATTGTTGGAGTAGTACCTCTTTTTGAAAGTAGTGTTGTGGATACTTCTTCATCATGCCTTTAAATCTTTCCCATGTATATAATAGTGATTCTCCCTCCATTTTTCGGACATTGACTATATCACTTCTCATCTTAGCTATTCTTACTGGTGGGCAGAATTGCCTTAAGAAAAGTTGTGCCATTTATTTGCATGTTGTGATGTTGTTATTTGGTAACTCGTTGAGCCATCTTTTCGCTTCTCCAATAACTGAAAATGGAAACAAATTTAAGATTACTAAGTGAGTCTTCATTTGAAACACCTTGCATGTTCCAATAAAGTCTTTGAGATGGCCAATTGGGTCTTTAGTGAATCTTCTTCATAATTAGTTTTGGCCAATCATAGAGAATACTGCTGAATTAATTGGGGCATGCACCTCATCAGCTACAATGCATGATCTTGCTCCCCCAAGTGTTGGTAGTTCTTTTTTCCTGGTTGGTCGAAGATAATAACCTCCGCCAATGTTCTGATCGATCATCTCAGTTATTGATGGTGTTTGCATTGGTGGTGTTCCCTCAATTTCGGCCCTTCCTAGTGTTGTAGAAATTCTCTTAGTGTTCGCCATGTTGAATTTTTCTCTTAACTTACGTCTACAAGTTCATTCTGTTTATGGGTCATATAACAATGGTGTCGCGTTGTCTCTACTTGTCATGCGCTATTGTTACATGAAATGTAAACAAAGCAGTAAGTGTTTCTTGAAAAATAAATCAACAATAAATAGAAGATTGCTAAAAGATACCGTTACTCCCCGGCAACGGCGCCAAAAACTTGATACGTGTTGTGTATTGCTTGTTTGTAATCAGTAATATGCAATAATAAATACCTACACACGTTCGCGGATATACGTGTCAATTAATAATAAAATATTAAGTAAAGCTTACAGACCACATAACGAATCCCTACAGAGTATGCATCTTGTATTAGCAATCTAAATCGTTGAGAACTTAGTGAAATAATGCTTTGAATATTTGAAAGTAGAAATAACTAATTAAACTACAACTAAAGCTAAGAAAATAAAGACAAAGACAGAATTGAATTGATTGATTGATTGATTGGTTTGGGTGTAAAACAGATTAAGGAAAATGTATCTAGGAACTGGATTTCATTAATTTCGAATGCGGATATTTCGGGGGTGTTTGCAAGAGCTTATGAAAGCTACTTCTTCATAACTTTTACTTAAAGTTACTTAAAGCCGCGTTTGACTTAAAGCACTGAGTGTTTGCAAATGTGTTTTTAAAAGTTACTTAAAGCAGTTAAAATTATTTTGTGGTGTTTGCAATAGCTAGTGAAAAATAGCTTTTGAATATTGATTAATATGCAATAAGATTTATTTACCTATATTTAAAGTATACATAATATTAATGTTTCACTCACACATACACAATTATGGTTATATTTAAAATAAAATAATTTAAATTTTAATACAATTGAATTAATACATTTATTACACTACATTTCACAATTTATTTGATGTAAGCATTTATTTTTAGAAAGTATAACTTTATGTGAAAAATGTTAATATAAATATGTTGTTGTTAAGTAAAAAAAAAATTAAGAATTTCTTTCTATTCTTTTTCATTATTACTTTTTTCTTTAATTATTTTTATTATCAATTAAAACACCACAATTTAAAATTATAGAGCATATCACGTAAATGAGGAAAGAGAGAAATCATGAGATCTGTTTCTAATTAATTAAGGCTTAAATAGGATATTAAGAGAAATTTAAGGAATATATAAGTAGAAGCAGTTTATGGAAGCACCTCATGACATGCTTCTGGGCTTCTGCTTATTTTTGACTTTTTTTAAGAGAAGAAGAAGCAAAAGCATGAATTGCAAACACTAAATAAATGTTTTTCAGTGACTTAAAGTCAATAAGCTCCTTTTAAAAGCTCTTGCAAACACCCCCTTCATAGACAAAATACCAACGATCCCTACGTAAAACCTCCTACTGATTCGTGTTTTGTTCTCTTAGTTGACGTGATAAATCAAGCACACTTTCATATTGCTTAAAGAACTCTCTAACCGCTAATGATGTCATGTCTTTAAGCATTTTCACCTCTCCAAAAGTTCATCATGCCAAGGATCTATACATACTTTTAGAAGATGATTAGAGTTGACGACTAAGATCTAGATTCCTCGGTAGACGCTAGTGTCGAAGGCTCGTCATTTAGCTTCGACTCGACTAAAAACTGTAAAATGATAAAAACAAGATTAAAACCAGTAAAAATGTTACAAGAAACAATCAAAAGTATAACAAATCAGGTACTCAAATTGCAATAAATAATCACTCATCACCTCTGATAACTGGTAACCCAAAGGACTGCCAAAGAACATAAAATCCTTCCTAATGCCTTTTTCAATGTAATTAAACAGCCAAGATAGTACAAGAGTGTTAGCTGCCTTTCTTAATGGAATTAAACAGCCAATATAGTACAAGAGTGTTGGCTCTTGTCCAACAGGTCAACAAAAGAAGATCATCAGCACCAAAGATTTATCAATAAAAGCAATTTTATTCTCGATATTCAATGCCATAACAATGCTCTGACTTCAAGATAAGTAGTTTAATCCATTAAATTGTTCACTCACTATTAAAGATCCTGTAAAATCACGATTTCTAAGAAAGAAAAATCACGAGTTCCAAGTAAGGGTACTGATGGCGAATCCTCATTAAGATTCTCGAAGTAACCGCATGAGTTGTAGTTGATGATGCAGTAGGGGTTGTCATTGCAACAAAACAGGGAGAACAATCAAATTGGGGAAGATTTAGGTCAAATTAAAAGCGATCGAAATCACGAACAATTATCACAAATCAGAGATCCAAAATTTATCTTGCGGAAGAAAAATCTTAGAACTTAACGATGATACTATGTGAATTTATCAAATTAAACATCAATTTCTTCACTGCATTCATCTTCATAATTGAATCGAATTGAAATTAATCGAAGTAAATTCTTATTGAATGATTATGAATCAACGATTGTTGATCGAAAGAGAAATCGTCTGAATCGAATTGAAATTAATCGAAGTAAATTCTTATTGAATGATTATGAATCAACGATTGTTGATCGAGAGAGAAATCGTCTCTCATTCGATCACAATTACAAAATTAGAAAAATAACAAGTGGGGAGAATGTGTGATTAGCTAGCATTATTTATAATGCAGCTGTGAGTTACAACGGTCGAAAGTTTCTACAAAAGGAAAGCCGGTTAGTAACGGCTATAACGAACGTTCAAATAATCTTACTAAAAGAGGAAAGAAACTAAAATAACTAATAAAACTTAATTAAAACTAATGGTCTTTGGATACACACAATACTCTTAAGAATCCGTCAAGTATAAGCTTTGGGTACAACGTTGTAACCCAGCTTTTGATAACGTGAAAGAAAGTAATAGAGCGATTTCAGTAATTTTAGAGAGAACAAAACAATGAGAAAGTAACGGAAATGTCTGCTGACTCAGGTCCAAATATCAATGTACGGTTCTTCATAGAATATCAATTGAGTTAACCAAATACAAAGATGATTGGATCATTGTAAATATGTGTTAAAATCATACGCTATTTATCTCATTCTCAAATCTGGAAGATAAAGATCTGGAACGATGAGGTCGAGGTTCTAGTGTTTGTTGTATTGGATGGATGTAGACAAGTTATCGAAAACAGAGGTATTAATTCATGCTCGTCTCTTTTCTAATAGATCTGATTTATATTATTTTGAGACGCAGTTAATTTTTTTCTTCTGCAGATGGTATATTTCTTTATTAGATGAACTGACAGTCATGCTACTTGTCGTCACACTTTCCACATTTACCAAGATATGCAGCACGAATGAGTTTCAAATTACACGATTACCTTAATTGGCTTAAATCGAGGTGTCCAAGATTCATTTGGATGTGCGATTCATAACATATTATGGTTTAAATGTAATAAAATCTCCATTAATTTTTCACCAGGCATTGAAGTAACTACCGGATGCACCTATCTACCTCAAATATATGAAAGAACATTTCGATGATAGATCTAGATTTTAGACAGACAATCTACCAAAAAAGCTTTAGGGAAGATACCTCAATCATATCCTAAACTGAACTTTAGAACATAATTTCAACTGAAATATGACAAAAGGAAGCACCTCGTTGCAATGTAACGGTTAACATGTTCTCTTTTATTGCAAATCGGGAATCACTGAGTCCTGACAAGATGAACAACAAACTGTATTTAATGGATACAGAGTCTTACAATTCCAGTGTTACTTCTGGACTGAAGTTAAGATGAACTACTAAAGCTAATCTCCACGCCACCTCCACCAATCCCCGCAATCAAACATTGAAATCCACATGATTCCAACTCTCTTATTAATTTATCAACGACTGTTCCTGCTAATACTGAGTTGCAGTTAAGGAAAAGTTAAATATTCATGTAAAGAGGATGTAGATGTTGTGCAGATAAGAGAATTACATCTCATGCAAATAGATGATCAAGGCGATAAATATGCAAAAAAATGTCAGACATCACTTATCAATTGTTTTCTTGTGATAAGCAGAAACCCGTGTAGTCTTCTTGTAAAACAAATCAAATAGGCCAGGGCAAATAACACCTTACCCACATATATGCAACTAAGCTACATGTTTTGAACCCTTGCTCTTAGAAGCAGAAAAGTTGAAAAGTAGAGCAGAAAGTTCCTTTTCTTTCCTACAACATTTCATTTTGTATGTGAGAATTTTTATAATTTTCATGTGAAGATGACAATTCTGCTTGGGAACAAAAACTACATTTGGCATTTAAATTTTATTTTTTTTATGTATAACGAAAAAGTAGGATGAATGCAATTGGGTTTGGAGGAGGGTTCTACCAATCCAAAACACATAGGGTGGCGTTTGATTTACTACAAAAAAGAAAGTAACAAATAAAGTAGAAGCAAGTGGGAAAAAGTAACGAGGATACAGGTTGGAAGCAGCGTCAAAACACAGCCTCCACCACCAGCTCCTGTTAGTTTTGTAGATAGCTTGTATTTCAATGTGGTTCGGATCACAGTTTCTATGGAAGCATGGCTGACCCCCATGCACTGGAGTAAACCCTGATTCATCTCCATCAGTTCTCCAAGTTTTTCCTCTTTCTCAGTTATGGCAAGATCATCTGAAACAGGTGATTGGATGATGGTAGCCAACTCATTGCTGATGGAATCAACAGCATTAAATACAGAAGCCATAGCACTGGAATGTCGAAGTGTCCTATCTGAGACACTCGCTACAAGCGCTTTTGTATTTCTCCCAACTTTGGTGTTGGTTATGAGCATTTTAAGAGGCATATTTGTCCTTATGCGCGTCAGCTCACCAGACTGGAATTTGATCATGTTGCCTGATAAATAAAGTATGCCCTGAGTAGCTGAGTTTGATGACTAAGCATGTAAATTCTTTATCATGATTTATGAGGAATATGTGAATGTGTAGGTACCTATAAGAGTTCTCACACACTCACCTATTTTAGATCCTAAACTAGATTGACACAAAATCTTTAAAAATTCCCTGGGACAGTTCTGAATATCTATCGAAAACCAATCAATGAAACAACTTACCAATATGAATTCCTAAATTGAGTTCAATAGTTTGTCTTGAATACAAGAAAAGAACCATCACAACGCTTATTTTTAATTAATTAAGGTTAGGTTATATGAAATAGAGGAAAATCACAAAGAATCAACCATGTGAATTCTTCTCCTCCACTCATTTCAGTTGCGCAAAACATCATTCACCAAGTGAATTTGTTGTATTGCTTGTATTATGTATTTAATACGATTTTTCCATCGGCAAAAATATTTTGGAATAGAGTGTTGAGAGTGCCAAAATGTTTTCCCATGGAATCTTTCAGCAACTTTTACACCTAAAGATTATATTTCTTTTGAATTGTGAGCTACAAATATCTTCCAGTAACAAATACTTTTTCTCTAAACAAGAAGAGACAAATAAATTGAGTTGTGATTATATAATAAAAGTTTATTGTGGAGTAAATATATGCACATGTAGTGGAAAGACAATAAGCTTCTTTCTCTAAAATACTAAAATTTAGTTCCCCATTTAAATCTGTCCCAGGATAATTAGAAGTCAGTTTCAGATTTTTTTTGGTTCAAAAATCACTCATGTATTTAAAACCTAAGAGCCCAATTTTTTCCTTTTTTTCTTTCGTTTGATTGGCAACCTAATAGCTCAATTAATGAACAAATCCAGCAATTTGGTAATTAATGATTCTATCTTTCTTCTTTTAATTTTTGTTTTCTTTCCTTTTGACAGTTGGAGGTAGTAGGGAGGAGGGAAATGGTGACGTACCGTAGGTGCTTACTGTGTTGTCTATTCCAGATGGCTTCCCATGAATAATTTTTTCACCTTCAAAGGCCCATTTGTTTACGAGTTCCAGCTCCTTGTCGCCAAAGACTTGCCAACCTTGATGGACAAAGTCTAACTTGAGAGAATCAGATAAAGCGAGGAGGGCAGCAGAGAGTGCAACACAGAAAGCAGCCGATGAACCCAAGCCAGAGCCTAGTGGCAGCTCAGAAGTGACAATAGCTTTAGCAGGTTTATACCTGATAAAGGGAAATTCGTTCGTATAAAATAGTCTTTAACAAAACAATAGAAGAAGACTTGTTGAATTAGTAGTGTACAAACATACATACCCATGAATGGAAGTATAGAGCCAGAGAAAAGCTGAAACACCGGAGGCAAGCCCAGCATGTGGCTCAGGGATATTCAGATATTCAACTAGAGCAGCAATGGCTTTTATAGTCTCAAATGAACATGATGAGGGAGATGAAATAACAATGGATTGGTTATCATCCACTTCAGGTAGAACTTCTTTTATTGTTGAAACAGGCCAGGAGAATTCTAAGCCCATATCCTTAAGTTGGAGTTTCAGTGAGTCATCATTATCTATTAATTACCAAAAAAGAAATTAACCGAGCAAGAATAGAAAGAAAATAGGCTGCGAATGAATGACGCCTGGTTATACTACAACATCCAACACCACACCACAACAATTGATGATCCCTAATGTAATGTAATGTAATGTGTGTCCAACAGCAGCTAGCCAAACGAGATGAATAAAACTGACAGAAGAGAAGAGAGTAGTAGTAGTAAAAGGTAATAAGTAAGTACCTGAGGGAGTAGGGAAGCGAAGAGAGACATAAGTATAGAGATCGATGGAGGCAGCAACCGCGGTAGATCCGTGAACCACCGCGTGTTCACCTGCCAATATTATTTTTCCCGGTGCTCGAGCCCGAACCTCCATCAAATTCAATTCAATTCGATCGTGGTGGATCTATTGATTTGTAGTGCCAATCGCAGACTATTTTTATAGTGTAATTTCTTCAATTAATTAATTGTGTGTGCTGACTTCTTAGCAATGGTGGGCGGAAAATATATCATCAACAGCAACAGCACCAGCACCAACACCAACACCCCAACACCAACACCAACGTGCCCTCTCTGATTTTCAATTGTATTTATTTATGTTGTTCTAATTTGGTCGCCTGAAAAAACAATATTAAATTAGTATCAATTTTAAAGGGGGCTATCATCAATATTATATAATCTCTTCTGTTTGTTTTTTCCCTTGTCATCTCAAGCCACGACATCATTCCCCACATAAAATATTGTCTTTCACGTCATATTCGATATACTCTCAACATACAGCAGAGCATCTAGCGTCAGTTCGAGGTATTTCGGACCAAGCCTACTTAGCACTAGACTTAGTCGAATCAGGTCTAGTTTGTAATATAATCGTAGCACCACACTTACAATATCCCACTTCATTATATAAATACGATCTATTATTAAACTAGTGGCATCGTCTGTGGGAACACCACGTTCCCCGACGAAGACGTTAAGATGCAACGCAGGATGACTTATTTTGTTTGTGGATTTTTTAGTTTGTTTGGTTACAGAGTTTACACCCAGGTAGTCGACAATGCAGTAGCAGAAAGTGCGCCCCCGCCACCAGTTCAAGTTCCACAGCCCGAGATGGAGGAGAATGAACCCTTGCAGCGCAGCCGCTAAGGGTGCCAGTGCCCGCACCCGAGGGGCCTACTGTCTTGGCACCGGAAATCATGGCGCAGATCAACGCCACCGTCCAGACAACTCTGAATGCTGCTTTGGAGACTTTGCTGCCACATTTGGTCAACTAGGGAACAGGCGACATGCCGCCACAACCACAGGAATCGAGAACCGAAGAATTGGGCGTAGGGCGAATGAACGTGAGGATGCGGGAGAATCTAGGATGGAGCATCCGCAGTCGAGAGTTCCTGCGGAGGACGGTACCGACCCAATGATGGACAGGAGGAACATAGCGAGAAGGATGGAGCAGGTGGACCGCGAGAAGGTAGAGGTCGGTTGGAAATTGGTATTCGCAGAAGGCTATAAGAGCTTAACCCCGTTGTGTAAGGAGATTGAGTCGGAGGTACTGGAGATAGGAGAGAAGATCCATGTTATCAAAGCATACGGCGAAAAAAGTGACCCGAGCGAGCATCTATACTACGTGAATACTGTTTTGAACCTACATAGGTTTTCACGCAACATCAAGGCAAAGATTTTAGCTACAACTCTGACCGGGGCAGCACTAGATTGGCTTACAATGATGGAACTTGGGTCTATAACGAGCTATGAGCAGATGGGGCTGAAGTTGGAGAGCCAATTCTAAAGTCAGAAAAGAATGCGGACGAGCATGAACCATTTGAATGCGATGACGTGAAGGAGAAAGATAGCTTGGAGGATTTTATAAAGATGTTTAATGATGAGCTGATGAAAGTTGACGAACCAAAGGGCGACCAAGTGGTGCTCATTTTGTTCAATGCGACAACTCACAAGAGGTTTGCAAGGGCGTTGATCAAGCTCAGGTCACCTACAATCGACCAGATCAATGCTTTTGGCCTATGATACCCTTTACCAAGACAATATGATGACGACGAAGCAGGCCCCCCACCAGACCAACAATCGGCCCAGAGGCAAAGGAGGATGGAACAAGGACAGAAACGGCAGAGACATGTCCCCAAAGAGGTACACTATACTGAATCAGGATGTCGTAACTGTTTTCGCTGTGGCTCAAAGGGAAAAGTGGCTGAACCAGCCGAGGAAGTTAAGTGAAACTGAAGGAACTACGCATTCGAGGAAGTATTGTGAATATCACCGTCAGAAAGGATATGATACAAAGGACTGTATAGACTTGAAGGACGACATCAAAGAGCTTATTTGTGAAGGAAAGCTAGTCGAGTATCTACGAAATGCTAAAGACTCTGGAGATCATGAGGAGAGGTCTCGTTTTCCCAGGAGAGACAAGATGGAGGCCATTGAGGGGCCAGGCAGGCGTGGAAATGCGATAGTCAATGCACCTTCTATAGGAGTGATTAACATGATCAGCGGCGGACCAACAGGAGCACACTCCACCAACGGGAGCAAAAGGATCACCAGAGGACTACAAGAGGACCTCTATATCGGATTTACATCACTTTTGGATGAGTTGTCTGATGAAATTATTACTTTCTCAAGCATAGATTTGGCAGATCTGTCCCCAGAAGCCATTCAGGCAGGTAAACTTGATTTCCCTTCAGTGGTTAAACTTAATGTTGCCAATTATGGTGTTCGCAAGGTTTTAATAGACAACGGGAGTTCCACGAATGTCATATTTGCACATGCTTTGGAGAATATGGCATTGGGCCACCATGTCGTGGAACAAATCCGCACCCATTTGATAGGCTTCGGGGGAGCGGAAGTGATACCGCTGGGACAGGTGAACCTACCAACTTTCTTCGGAGAAGAACTGCACAGAAGGACCATCAACGTCCAGTACACTATATTGGATCATCATTTCCCCTACAACATCATTATAGGAAGGCCTGCCCTGAATGTTATCCGTGCAGTGGTATCTACATCCCACCAGAAAATGAAATTCCCTGCATCTGGAGGCTTAGGGGAGGTCATCGCCAACCATGAAGAAGGATGGCTTTGCTACATAGCTTCTCTTACGCTTCCTAGAATAAGGGAGGCTGCTGGACTGGAGGTGAATGCAGAAGGCAACCATCAGATGGCAGGATGACTAGTGTCCTGGACATCATTTGGACTTTTTCAGTTTTCGTAAACTTTGAACAATTTATGTTTTCCCTAAATTACCCCATCGTTGGGATGGACTGTAACTAAAACAGGGGGAACTATGCTGGTCTGATTCTCATACCACGGGATACGTAGGTGGGTTGAGATTTACCTAGCCCTCGACCGTTATCCATCGTTATTTCTTTTTTGTCATATTGTTATATATCTGCATTTTAGGATCGATAACCATCTACAAGTACATATTCTACGGGGTATGACAAAGATGCTCCCCACTGAGGGGTTCGAACAATACACGCTCAAAGAGCACACATATTATGAGATATACATTATTGGATATCCCATTATGGGAATGCCATGTTATTATATCTTATGCAAATATTGTTGTTTCACCTATCTATGGCATGTATAACGACATTCCTTATCAATATAGCAATGAAATGATCTCTTGTCTATCGTAACACGAAGGAAAAGAAGACATAGTGACTCTAATGCCTTAACAGGCAAGAGTACCTATAATGGTCGAATACCTGCTATCCTATGGGGTACAATATAAATATGCCCTAACGAGTAGAGGATCCCCTATCCATCAAGATAATGGAGAACAAAGTAAAAAACAAAAGTCCCCTATCCACCGCGATAAGGAGGACAAAAGAAAAAAGAGAAGTCCCCTATCCACCGAGATAAGAAGGACAAAAGAAAAAAAAAATCCCCTATCCACTGCGATGAGGAGGACAAAAGAAAAAAGAGAAATCCCCTAGCAATCGAGATAAGGAGGACAAAAGAAAAAAGAAATCCCCTATCCACCGTGATAAGAAGGACCAAAAAAAAAAGATCGCCTATTCATCGAGATAAGGAGGACAAAAGAAAAAAGAAAGACCCCCATTCCATCTAGATAAGGAGGACAAAAGAAAGAAGAAAGCTCCCCTATCCATTGGGATAAAGAGGAACCAAGAAAAATTCCCTACCTACCAAAATAACAGAGGTAGAAGAACAGGAGAAGATCCCCTATCCATCCGGATAAGGAGGGCAGTGGATCGAGAAAAACCCCTACTCATCAAGAAAGGAAGGCTCAAAATCAACAATATGCATCAAAAAATTACTCCTTTAGAATAAGAAGAGCAAACTGCTATTTTATTCAACTATTCGAAATTACAAAGAACATAAAGAGACTACGGGAGCAATAGCATAAACGACACTCATCCAGGATACTTAGGGGCACCCATAGTACGAATCAGCACAAGGCTCTTTTGCTGCAAAATCTTAGCTTAGACATCTGGCCCCGATGTCTAATCCATCTCTAAATCTGCCATGCAATCTAACCTGACCAATAATAGAGGCTTTTGCCTCTTCTCTTTCTTGTATGCCGCGTTCTGCGCATATCTCCTTGAACGTTTCACTCAACAGGAAACCCTTGGCGACGTTGACCTTCTGCTCTCGGGTGGGCTCCTGGCACCAGATGGTCCTCTAAGCAAGGGCTAGTTTTCCCCACACGTGTCGGAGCTCCAGTTCCACGGCTTCCCGTTTCTCCCTCTCAACCATAAGAGAGAGGTTGGCGTCAACAAGGTCTGTACCTAACTGCTGGTTCTGCCTCAACATGAGCTGCACATTCACCTCACTAGAGGCAAGTATACTTAACGCCTCATGGCGTTCGGCTGCTAACTTGGCCATCTCAGCAGGGTCATAGTTCCCCATGCCTTCAAGGTCAGCAATAGTCCGCGAAATGGACTCGACCCTATCAGCATTATTGTCACTTGCCGCCTTCAAAAAATTGGTAAGGAACTTACCAACCTGTGACAAGCAAATTATTCATCTATCATTATTACAACCAAAGAAAGAAATAGACTATAACAAGCTTACCGGCTGAAATACGACACTCATTTCTGTAGTTGTTCCACCACCACCCTCGGTGCGTTTCCTCTTGTGTTCGGAAGGTTCACACTTGAAGTCCTCGGAGCCTGGCTTCTACTAGAGCTCGCCCCAGTTCTGCCCTGCGAGGGCGCACTGCTTCCAGGGACCCCACCGGCCCCACCATCCACATGCTCCTCACCTTGGGATGCTCCACCCACCTTCTCCTTTAATCGGTGCCCCCTCTTGCTCGCGTGTTTTAAGTACGACTGCAATAACGCTTCGGCTCCGACCTCAGTTTTTTGTCGCAATAGCACGCTTAGCGATTATATCCAACCTCCGATACTTAACGAGTTCCGCTGTATACAACAAATATAACATAACCAAATAGGGGACTACTCGAAAATATACAAGTAAAACAAGGTCAATGGCATACCAAGGTGGAACGAGCCTCGATAAGGCATCGGCAAAAGACCACCCGTGGGAAGCACCTCCTCATCAACAAGAGTAGTTAGATCATACCGGTGGGCCAATAAGCCATCCAAAAACCCCACAACCCATTGGGGTGCGCCCACATCGCAAGGCCTCTTGTACTTCTTTACTTGCGACCATATCTGAGGAAGATCATTGAACTCCCCAGTAGCTTTCTCCTCGACATAGAAGTATTCGTTCTTATTTCCAAAGCCGTAATTGGTCTAGCTACCTTGTAAGAATTTCCGTCCGGAATGAGCTCTGGTGAAGAAAAAGGCCCTATCCTCACCCCTTTTGTTGGTAAAAACGAAGAAGAGGCTCTATAATTCATTGATCCTGTGGGGCGCACCAAGGGCCTTCATGACTAATATGAAGGCCACGATAACACCAAACGAGTTGGGTGAAAGCTGTCCTAGGCAGACCCCGATACTCTTAAGAATAGCAATAATAGATTGGTCGATGGGGAAGCGTAGCCCATTGGCGAAATGCTTTGCATGAACGGTGATGGAACCCCGAAGAGGCATATGCCTTCGCTCCTCTTTTCCACGAAACTTAATCTTATACCTACCATCTACATGATAAGTAGCAGAGTAATGACCAGGATGATGGGGAACGTGGGACACCATGTCTTCATAGCTAATGGCTGCCTTCCTCGTCGGACCCATCTCCCATATCGTCACCAAATAAATCCCTCGTCCCAAACATCTCAGCATCAACGAATGCAGGTGAGACCCTACGACCTCTTCATTTTCATGTCCCAAGTCAGATACATCAACTCTCCTCGCGCCCGACATCGTTACTACGAACAAATGAGCACATGTACAAAATGTCGCCCCGGCTGGCCGGGAAAAAAGTCCCAGCCAGTAACCCTGCGGGTTCTATTTTTTTATTCCCATACCTGCTCTTTTTTTTATTCATCCAGAAGCTCTAAAATCATCAGTAACGATGTAAAATTCATTACCTGAAGCTCACGCAATTGGGTAGCCAACCACCGACCCAAACAACATGAAGAGCTTGACTAATATATGAAATTCCTGAATAAAACGTATCCTGATAGGCTTCAGAAATGGAGTATAGTATAGGCACAATGTTGAAGATCCAAACACCATAATTAAGAGCCACACAGTACCATCAATCATCAAACAAATGAAGGATCTTTCTGCCCTACATAAATGATAATTCATATTCAAACCTAGAGAACAAACATTACCTAGACAAAAAAGTAAAGATAACTGGAAGTACTCGTTAATTGCTAGTAATATCACTTGCTATCTACAATTCACTCAATTTAACTTTCACATTGACAAAACAAATGCACACATTACTAGACAGGCCACTATCATAAACCTAAGCACAAAGTCAAATCAAATATCACCGTACATTAAAAATCAAACTAATAAATCCTCCAATTGTAATGCTAGCTTTGGAAAAAGTCCATGAGCTAGGATAGAGAAATAGACGATATGTGTAACGCCTCTGAAATTTGAACAAAAATTTAAAATTTACAGTTTAGTCCTCAAACTTTTGAAAATAGCATTTTGACCTCAAACGTTTGAGAAAAATTATATTTTAGTCCTTGAACGAAAATTAACCATTTTTTATTATCTTATATGCTTCAAATATCTTTAAGAAATATATTTTACATGTACATATTGATCTTGGAGTTTTTTTACCTAGAAAAATTTACATAAGTAAATATGTGTAAAAATATTTATTTATTCATATTTTTTTTTATTATAAACAACAAGAGTAATATCACATTATAGGTGAATGGTTTTGAAATCAGCCACATCACTCTTATGACAATTGAAATCAGATTTTGGTGATTAGTTATTAAAGAAAGTAAGGTGGGACCTTAGTTAAATTGTTTTAACATGTATGGATAGATAAATAAATATGTAATTATATGTATTTTGTTTGAATTAGACATATCATATTTTAAGTTATGGAAGAAAAATCAGCCACATCTCCCTATTATCAGATTGGAGTCTTCATTACTTGGCCAATGATAAAGAAATTAAAGTGGGACCTTAATTAAAAGTATTTTAATTTGATTTTTTGGCTATAAATAGTAGGCCTTCTTCCAACAATTTTCACATTAAAAATCATTTCAGTTTTTTCTTCTTTCTTCCTATGAATCTCTAAGTTAGTAAGTCCACTTTCAAGAAAAAATCATCCTAAGTTCTTATTTCATCATTTTCTACCCGTAAATATCCCAAAAATTTTATTGCTCAAAAATTATCCATTCGGCCCTGCACCTTAGAAAAATCATAACTAATTGGAGAAAAATCCTTTTTGATCAAGGCCAATAGATGAATACTCCTCATGATGTCCTCTAACTTTTATATGAAGAAATGTTTTGTAAATAATGTGATTTAGAAGGTTGAAATTCCTAAACTTTAGACTGTTGTCTGAAAGTTCGAAAATAGGTTCTATATTTTCAAGAATTATTTAGCATAGCAAACCTTTGGATATTCCTTCCCATTTCGGTACACATGTTCCTAGTGATGTTAGGAATCAGTTGCCACAAAAATATTTAGAAACAAAGTTCATTTGGATATTCGATCAAAGATAAACTCGAAACTACGACGATTTTCAGCTTATTTTACATACTTTAAGTTCTTTGTTTATGATTGAAAATAATCATCATAATTCCATGATTGATCACTCACACATGACTCTTATAAGATATAACAATCATTAGAATCAATTTAATATGATTTTTATTCACAAATTAATATTTTTGAGATTTTTCAATAGTATATAAATAGTATATTTATCATGTTTAACATATCCTTACATAAGTTTAATAAGATTATCATATATACTTTTGAGGTCTAATCCTCTTACATGATTATGTATCGTAACTTAAATATTCTTTGATCATTTACCTTGATTAGGTTACGTATTAATATTTTTTTAAGTTATAAATACAATGTTATGTAATTTAAGAGAATCTTGAAACAAAATAATATTAACTAAGTTATACAAATTACTGGATTGCTTCATAAGGTAATTGTTTGATGTCATGATTCCTGGAATTTTTGGATGTACTAGAGACTTAAAGAACGATGTTCCATAAATCAGTTAAGTAATATGTTTTGAAGATTTATTATGCATCAAATTAAATAGTTTATCAAACTATACTTTATATTATTATATACTTACCA
Source organism: Linaria vulgaris (assembly GCA_948329865.1). Classification (NCBI taxonomy): domain Eukaryota; kingdom Viridiplantae; phylum Streptophyta; class Magnoliopsida; order Lamiales; family Plantaginaceae; genus Linaria; species Linaria vulgaris. Next base: position 75,727,418 of record OX415250.1, on the reverse strand, counting down.
TTTGAAATGATTTTCTAACATTAGAAAAATTATAACTACAATTATAATTATAAATATATGTTTGCTTAAGATAAATCTTGAGATATAAATTACGTATACAAAGTTTATTTGATATTTAACTTAACCTTAAGACATCAAAGTTTATCGCGTAAGATTTTCATCAATGATATGTGTTATTTACTTAAATTAATATTAACTACTTTTTTTAGCAAGAACTGTCGTCAAATTTCATCAACACGAAAGTTGAATAGTACATATGTTTATAGTGGTGAGTTATGATTATTCAGTTAACTGATATTATCTTAATGATATTAAAGATTTGACAAATTAATCAACGACGCGCAAGATTCTTCGCACAAATAAAGGTGGGGTTCGATTTTTGATTTGTTCTGACCCAGTTTGGCATCCGGCCTGAGGAACTTGGACAAAAAAGACATTACTCCATTACCAAAATACGAACAACCTATTATTCACCGTATTCCTATTTTTGCATCTTATCTCGGCTCATAACATGATTTCCTTACTCATCGTTAAATCATACTCAACCATTAATTATTTATCACATATTAATTCATAATCATGGTAATTTGTCATTATTTCGTCTGCTGGTTCTTGAACTGTGCAAAGAGCAACGAACTATGTTCGGGACATGTAGCTCAAGGAGCAACGTATATTATCCGGTTTACTAGCTTATTTGGTATCACCCATTGCGACGTCTTTGAGAAATTGGGCCCAAGGATTGAGTCGATTTACTTACTGTCGGGCAGTAAGGACTATCGGTTTAAGTAATTTCGCTTGATACCCATTTATCTAGGCGCCGCTTGCAGTCAAGAGTTGGTTGTAACCTGCATGCTGGATCGCCATGTACTCGAGCATGTCGCCTGTTTTGTTTGCGAGATCGCTCCTCGTTGGGAGGTATAAGGTAGTATTTGGAAGTATAAGATTGGATTGATTTATTGTTAACGCACATGTTCATAAACTATTTTCAGAATATTTCGGTACTATTTTTACATCAAATTATCTTGTTAAATTGTTTCTATCGGTAAGATCAGTCATAGAAATATATCAATTGAATCACTGTTAATTCTTGCATTGCCACTTGTTTTGTATGAATCTCACTAAGTCATCAAAGACTTATTCCTGGTTTTTTTTCCTTGCCTGTCCATTCCTCAGGATAAGACTGACGTGGCAGCATGGATCACATGAATAATTTTTCCAATCTTGCCTTTTGGAATTTCATGTAATTGAAAATGATTAATCATCAGTATGTAATTATTAAAGTGTCAAATTATTTGTATTTTCCAGACTTTCGCTGTGTATATTAAAGTCAATTTTTATCATTGTGTGTATGGTTGATCCTGGACAGTGACACCCCTTCCTACGAGACGTGTTTTAGTTTGAGCTGGGTAGTGTCTGGCCAACGCTGAACCAACTCGGATCGGAACGCGACTCATGGGGCGCGGTTGTCACAGTATGTTTCTCCACATGCTACATGTTATGAATGTGACAGTGTAATACCAAATGCTCAACTGAAAGAAAACCTCAATACCAAGCTAAAACTCGTTGTTCACGGGAGTGGCTAAGCCACTCCATTACGTTCTAGAGAACGAAATTCCCGACAGGAATCCCGTTCCCGCCGGGATCTCACCCCACCGGGACTTTCGTTCCCGGCGGAAGGAAACGGTATCTGCTCAGCCCGGGGGCTGGGGTTTCGAACCTGCGGGATCCCGACCCATAACATGCCTACTCTCAAGTGACCACGTCAAACACTCAGATGTGACCACGTCAAACAGTATCATGTGACCACGTCAAATAGTCCCAACCGATTGACGCGCTAATGAGAGGAAATTCTATTCCCAAAATAGTGCTACATATGATATACCCTACCAACCACCTGTAGGATCGAGGAGTTAGCTAGATTACACAAAAGTGGAAAAATTGAAGCACCTCATTTACCCAAGGATGGAAGAACCATCGCAATCAACTCTCGACCTACTCCAAGTATACAGTAAGAAAATGGGCAAAATGGTCTACGCCCTCTACTCGCCTGAGGGAACCAAGATATAAAACTCCTTCGTATTTAGATTCACTCACGTGAACAACTCTTGAATATCCTCCAATGTGACGGTACTTGATATTGTACTAATCCCTCCTCTGTGAACAATATAGCGAGGGTTAAAGGAAACTCTGCACCCACATGAACGGGATGATTATCTTCTTTCTGCGCAAAGGCTCGTATTATCCCATTAATGGTTTGATGGGAATAAAACAACACCCTACTTCTCATGTGACCGGACACTCCGACACTTCTACTTCTCTTAACTTCTGTGTTCGCCCGAGAACGTACACTCATCTCTTCCTCATTAGAAAAGGCGACCACTTTCGGCGAAGGTAAGACAACAAATGGCGGGTCCCCTATCAACAAAGATGCTAACATATCATTAACTTGAAGAACCGTGACTCACTCTGGAGTCTGACGAGGCCGAGGAAGAAGAAAACTCTGAGGTTGCCATATCCATCAACATAGGAAGGAGAAAGAACAAAACACCAACAATTCTGAAAAAGGAAAAGTGTGTCGATCAGAAGAAAATAATCCATATTTATAAGCCTTCCCTTAACAAGCTCCCGCCAAAGAAAATGATTTGACAACCATCACATCAGTAGACGAAATGACTCCCACGTAAGCCACACGCGCTTTAAAGTATGCAACCACCAATCCCTATTATTAAGAGACTTTATTACCCCCAACAAAAACTGTCACTACCTCGATCAAAACAATGGGCGTACTTCTCCAGAAAATCCTCCCTTACTAGGACACGACAAAAATAAGGTACTAAACCCTTCACCTTCCCTTCAAACATCTCTCTCTCCTAAGGTTTCCCCTAAAAAACTTTCGAAACATAAAATACCCTCGAAAATTAAACTTCAAAAATATCTTTTACTTTTGGCCCTGATGGAGACTCACGACTCCGACGGAACGCGACCCTGCATTAAAGGACCATTCAGTCCTGGAATAAGTTTGAGGGAAACCGCGATCTCCAAAGACGCCATGTATTGAAGGGGTCTCGCGACCCTAGATAAGGTTTGAGGAAACTCCTCGTTTCCAAGAATGACCACCACTTTTAGATTCGAGAACCCTTCTCCTAAAAACGAAGGATCTCGAAACAAATCAGAAAAAAGACTTGTGACTCTCTCCAAAAATCCACAAAACGTAATAATCTTTCATGTACCTAAAAAGGATCAGCCATATACACCTTATCTTTATAAAAACAAAGGGAAAAATCTTTTTACAAGGGCAACCCAAGGACAAAAAAAATGGAAAAAGAGAAGAGCTGGCCTATAATTCTACTCTGGAGCCACAGAGGACGCCGAAAGGACAAGTGATCGAAGCCTTGTTGGTCGAAGAGATGGCGCTGGATTAGGAGATTCCCTCGAGTCGTAACAAGTAGAAAAACATCGTTCGGATCAGAAGGGATGGACAAACTTTTCGGATGAAGCGCCGAAAAATCTACTCCATCTTTGTAAAGATTCAACTCCTTACCATTCTCACGGCACCCCCAAAAGCCAAAAGCCGCATGCCTCAAGAAATGCTTCCGGAAGAAGCGTAATGTTGAGGCGATCCCTTGTAATCTTCTCGGGCCTTGATTCGAGACGCCCTCAGATGCTCCTCCGTCTCCAGCTCAAAATCTTGAAGCATTCTCACCTTATCTCCCTCCAAACGTGCCACGGTCGCCTCCAGCTCTCGGACCTGGCAGAAAGCCAGATCGGTCTTCTTCCCTAACTCGCTTTTAGATTGACGAAGTCGACGACCTTCCTCTTCCAGCTCTGTTACTCAGCTCACTAAATCTCATTTATCCATTTTGATCTTCCCCGCTTTATCTGTAAGTTCCCCAAAACATAACTCTCATTCTCGATAAACCCCAACTCTTCCTCCATCGCCCTTACACTCAACTCTAACGAGGCAATCTTCCCCTCCATCTCACCAAAATAAATCCATACTTTCTCCAAAACACCGGAAACCCACATACGTCAAGTCCACTTTAAGAAAAAATAGACACTTAACAAAGCATCTCGACAAATGACAAAATACTCACCAACTCCAGGTCTCCATCCATCCGCTCCCGAAGAACACCTGCACCCCTTCTCAAAGAAGTGTTCGGTAAAACCCCCGTAGTCCTTCTAATCGGTGTTAATATTGCGCTACTCCGGATAAGTTCTAAAGGAAGTACCACATCCCGCTCGGACATCTCCCTTTCAGAAGGGATAACTTTATCCAAACATGAAGATTCTTTGGCCGTCTGACTTGGAGAAATCGATGCACCAACCATTCGTGCACCTTCGTCCCGTAGCCCTGTAAATGCGCTTCCCTCTACCTCAATACTAGCAAAAAGACATGAATAACATCCACACCTACACCCAAAACATATGAGACAATTAGAATCTCTGACAAACGGGCGGGGAAGAGTAGATGATCACTTACAATCCTTAGCAAAGACAATTCGGGGCAACTCCCACTAGCCTGAGCTCAGCGAAGATATACCACTGTTCTCATATAGATACGAGCAAACACATCCTTAAGAATCTTGGAAGAATTGTACCGAACGGAGAAAAAAACCTCATCTGCCATCACATGAGCTAAAACCTTCAAGCTGTCTACGCCTTGAGCAACCAGTTTCTTCTGCAATGAATAATTAATCCTCTACGTGGTCCACGTTGGACACACGTAGAAATACAATGTTTTCCGATCCCGAAAAGAGGAAGTATATTTTCCAGAAAGCAAAATTTTGATTTACGAGGAGTAAAGTAATAAAAAGGAACACATACCGACGATGCACTAACTCCATACGAGGCCTAGAAGCGTTATGCACTTTGCTCCACTTATCAAGCACACGAATATGAAGCCCGCTAGACAAGTATACCCGTTGGGAGTCACCTGGCTAGAAGACAAACCGCACGCTCGAAAAACTTCACAAAGAAACGAAGGCATTAAGGCTCTCAGTCCAGCTCGAATCTAGGTTGCATAAATAGTAACAAAGCCCTTGAGAGGATCATCAGCACGCTCGGCCAAGTGGGGAATTCACACCTCCACCACCGAAGGGTACACACCAAACTCCTTCAGACAGGAAGTCACGTAGACCTTCGTCACCCCCGAAGGAATGTTCTCCACCAGAACATGTTTCGACTCCACCTCTTCAACAGTCTTTCTCTTCCTTAAAGAAGAACAAATTTGATTATCGGATGGAATATCTGTCATCTCGACAAGCCGAGGAGAACTCGAACTCTGCTCATGGATAACGGTCAAAGGACGGGCGGGAGATGCCATAAGTCAAATCAAAGAGGAGAAAACGAAAGCCTGGCCGAAAGAATGAATAAAAGCAAATGCACACTCGGGGTAAAATTATAGGAAGTAAGAAGAATTCAGCAAGAAGAAATGCCTTGTCAAATGAGTATCAGCCCCCCCCCCCCTCTCATATAAACCGAAACAAAGTACCATTGGAACCATTCCCCGAAAAAGCGAGCATATCAACATGTGAAAATAACCCAACGAATGTCCAACGGTCACAAAGCATACAAAGCCATAGATGCTACTCCAAGGGAAAAAGAAGCGACAGTCCCCGTAGGAATTCTCTATTATAAATTTCTCTCGTATTTTACCTCCCATACGAGTGAAATTGGGGGACTCTTGATAACAATTATAAGAAACCAATCGAGGATATAAACCTCCAGCCCCACAAAAATACCCTGCCCTACAAAGAAAACCTGGTGGAAACGGCCCCGTAATACGAAACAGGGATGACTCGACATAACTATTCTCTTCTGGATGAGATCGTAGTTAATCAGGCTCCAAATAAGACCATAGTTAATAAGGCTTCAGATGAGATCATAGTTAATAAAGTGGTCATAAATGACACACCGCCCTTGTAATATACGAGCAACTTCCTCCGCTTATATAGAGGGGGTGTCCTTTCTCAAATATGAATCATCACAACATTCACAATGCAAGCCAATCCTTCCTCTCGTAATAAACCAAAAGTCTCCCCGTAACAATCATTCCTTCACGTCCTTACACTCCTCTCTTTCCTCAAATAAGACAGGTGTTCCGCGACCACCTCTCGGTACGAAGGAAAAATCCTATCAACTCTCACATTACTTGAATAACTACATTTAAAATTTAACATTTTTATCAATACGTTCTATTAAAAAATTTAAAGAATACCTAAAAAAGATTGAAAAAAGAAGTCTAATTCTCGAGTTTCATGAACTGCGTATCTAGTTATTTAGATCATATCTCTTATATAATTAGATTAGATAAAACTGTAGATGAATGCATAATATTATATATATATATATATATTAGCACAAAATAAATATACGTTGACATGTAATTACGTAAAGAGCTTCTTTATACATAGTAGGTACATTGGCAAAATATGAAGAAAGGCAGCTATTGAACCGCAGGTTTTGAGGATCAATGAAGCAAATCCTTCATTAAATATAACAATTGTAATAATAATAATAATAATAATCATCATTTAGATTTTAGAGAACGTAACGCTCTCTCAAGTCTCAAGTCAACGCACAAGAGGAAGAGGGAGAGGGAGAGAAAGAGAGAGCGAAATATAATTAATATATATATATTATATATTGTTCTCTGTGTATGTCATCTTCCATTTCATTTTAATTAATTATTTTTTTATTTTTAATTTTATAAATCTTTCAAAGCATCATCATGAATTAGATTAGATTCAAATTGCATCACAATCACACTCAGAGATTCAGAGGAGAGTTGGTTCGTTCGTTCGTTGGTTGGTTCGATGGCGAGGGCAATATTGACCTTTGCCTTCACCTTCACCTTCACCTTCTTCGCCTTTACGGTCGTTTGTTCATCGCAGCATCAATCAGATTCACCATCATCATCGTCAATACCTAATAATAATCATCCTCATGGTACTTCAACCATGTTCCTTCCCCTCTTCTTCAAAAATCACGACCGCGATCTCCGGCAGAAGATCTCTCGCCGCCATCTTCAGACCCGCCCCAATGCCCGCATGTTCCTTCACGACGATCTCCTTCTCAATGGGTTCGTTAACTTCTTTTTTTCTAATTAATTAATTGAGATCTGATGATGATGATGATGATCTGGATCTGGTATAATTATTAATTGAAAAATAAATAAATCAGGTATTACACCACTCGGCTGTGGATGGGGACTCCTCCCCAGAGATTCGCCCTTATTGTCGATACAGGAAGCACTGTAACTTATGTCCCCTGCTCCACTTGCGAACAGTGTGGCAAGCATCAGGTATTATTAGTATTACACCACTCTACTCTAGACTAGACTACACTAGTTGCTTGCTTTAGATTCTTCTAACTAACTTACCTTACCCCCCTTCATTTTCTTTCAATGTCTTTTTTCTCAATAGGATCCTAAGTTTCAGCCCGAGTTATCTGCCACTTACCAACCCGTTAAATGCAACGTTGATTGCACTTGTGATAGCGACAGAGAGCAATGCATTTACGAAAGACAATATGCTGAAATGAGCTCCAGTAGCGGCGTCTTGGGTGAGGACATAGTATCCTTTGGTAATCAAAGTGGCTTGGAACCCCAGCGTGCTATTTTTGGTTGTGAAAACATGGAAACTGGTGATCTTTACAGTCAGCATGCTGATGGAATTATGGGTCTTGGTCGTGGAGACCTTAGTATTGTCGATCAACTTGTTGATAAACGTGTAATTAGTGATTCATTTTCCTTGTGCTATGGTGGAATGGATGTCGGTGGCGGCGCAATGGTTCTTGGTGGAATTGCATCCCCTGCTGACATGGTGTTTACTCGCTCTGACCCCGTTCGCAGGTAAGTTTCGCCCGGCCACTTTCATGGTATTGAAATGGAATGTTAGGCTATTTCCTAACAACTACACTTGTTACATCTCACACATTTACTCTAGTTTCCGGATGGCAACAGTCCATATTACAATATCGAGCTGAGGGAGCTACACGTCGCTGGGAAGAAGCTGCCTGTTAATCCAAAGGTTTTTGATGGTAAACATGGAAGTGTGTTGGATAGTGGAACAACTTATGCTTACCTTCCAGAAGCAGCATTTCTAGCATTTAAAGAAGCGGTAAGAAACTCTAACGAACTCTCCAAAAACAAGAGAGGATAAAGTCAAAGCTTATCTTAGAATCATGCTTCATAACACTTTCTCATCTGTACGTTTAATAAGCAAACAGACAGGGATAAACAGATGCATGGTTTTCTATCTTACACACATTGTATGCTGGATATTCCAGTTTGTTTGATCTGTGAGTTAAAGATTGTGCTGTACACATTAAACTAAATGAAAACACTTTAAGCAATAAAAATATTCGTAAAACTTTTTGAATACTTTATATGCTGTTATCTTGGCTGCTGTAATATTGACTTCTTCTGTTTTTGGCTTGTAGATCTTCAATGAACTCCACTCCCTGAAACAGATACCAGGTCCTGACCCTAACTACAATGATGTCTGCTTCTCCGGTGCTGGAAGGTAATATAATTCTGCCAGTACAAATGTTTAATCTGTTATCCACCTAGTAATACTATGTTACCTTGTGCCAATGTTTCCACAGTGATAGCTCACAGCTCTCTCAAAGCTTTCCATCAGTTGAAATGGGATTTGCAAATGGACAGAAGCTACTGTTGTCCCCTGAAAACTATTTGTTTAGAGTAAGTTTTCATCTTAACTTAAATTGTTTTGCCCCATTTGCCCAAGTCATATGGTAATATATTCAATATTACTACCAATAAATTGATTTACATGCACATGCATTTGTGTTTGTGTCGGTATCTGCTGCATGCTTGTACTGAACTATATCTTTCTTCTTTGGCATATCCTCTTATGTGACATTCAGCATTCAAAGGTGCGTGGTGCATACTGCCTTGGAATTTTCCAGAATGGGAAGGATCCGACCACTCTCTTAGGGGGTACACTCTACTTTATTCTTGCTTTAGCAGTTATCCTTTTTATTTTCTAGTTTTTGTGAATGAACTTTGATTTATGTGTAAAATGGTTACATCAACTTTCTGAAACACACTTGATTGGTACATCTTTACTGGAATCTGGGCTATACTTGGGAAGGAGTAGCGGTATATAAGTCAACTCAGTATTAGTGGAACCTAAATACATTTATGACGAACATGATCAAAGCCTTAGGTATTGTTTTTTTTCAGACCCCTGTCATTCTTACCTTGAGCTACGGAATCCTATCTCTCACATTAACACCCTCCATTTTTCCAGAATAGCCGCTGAGAATTGAAAAGAAACAGATTATTGAATTTGTACATTCTATAAATATTTATTGAGAGAAATGGAAAAGAACAAGCCTTTTGTCTTTGTTGATTTCATAAAATAAAATTAAATGCTACTGGATTATTTTAACTGGAGATCTCCTATAAAATTATCCGGAAAGTGGTCTCTGTAATTTTCAGAATATGGTTTAACATTGCGTTCTGTTCCTGCTTTATGAAAGAGTTGTGTACACTATTACCCTTTCTGAAGCAAGCAAGGCCAGCATTATGCTTGTTATTACTAACTTATTTTGAGTGCATAAGCATGTGTATTCCATATAATTTCAGCCTAACACACAGAACACTCTTGTCTGTTGCATGTGCATATAAAAGAAAAAAGTTAGTTATTTTTATTTACAATAACTCTGGTTTTAAAAGGCCTCTTTATTTTGGAGTGATATTGTGGACTATACATGCATAATCTTACAGACAATAACAGGATTATGTGTTATTTACACATGTTCAGCTATCTCATTGTGGCAAAGAAACAAATCTTTACAAAAAAAAAAAAACTTGTCCATGAATCAGTGTGTCTCTTGGGTGTATCAACTACCTATTTGTTTATTAGAAAATGCAAATGACTAATCTTCACACGTACATTGTCATGTCTTTTATTGGTTGTGTGGGTCATTTGCAACCTGGAAGTGGAAAGAAGAAATTGATATTTTATGATTGATATATAAGCGAGAAGAAGCTCCTGATTTTCTTGGATACTCTTCTGCTGTCCGACATTTTTAGAGCTGATATTACTTTCCTGATCCTAAATTTATGAACCCAGAACAAAATTAGTATTATATAGGTTTTGTCTATATCTTAATTGTTATTGTACCAAAGCTAGTATGCACGTTTACTTTATCTGATCCATTACCTACAACAAAGCAGCCTATATGTAACTTACATTTTTACACATTCATAATTGTGGATTTTAGCGTCCCTTATCACTGAACTGAAGTCCTGCCGAATGAAACATTTTTAGGGAAGGCTGGAATAACATGGAAGCTAAAGCATCATTTTGCCGATGCTTCCATAATTCTTTTTCCTATTGTTTGATAGTGTAATTGTGAGAGTTGGATTCTTCCATATTTTTCAGTTTCATTAGAGTGGTGTGGGATGGTGGTGGTGTAATTTCTGACTGTTGTTTAAAGTCTGTCTATTTTCTCAATTGTTCCTTGTTTCAGGTATCATTGTTCGTAATACTCTTGTAACATATGACCGTGAACATGAAAAGATTGGTTTCTGGAAAACAAATTGTTCGCAGTTATGGGAGAGGCTTCACATATCTAGTGCACCCCCGCCACCTACTGGCTCAGATGGGAATTCAACAAAGGATGTGGCTCCCATACCTGCTCCCGGACCTCCACTGTACAAAAATCCAGGTATTCTGGGTTGCTGCTCTCTCTGCTTTTTGAATCTCATTTTTGATGTGTTCTTTTCATGGACTTTTTTCTCTAGTTCTAAATCTTGATATGGTTGTTTGGCCTTAAGATTTCGATTCACATGAAAGAGAACTGGGCCTACTCTGAGTAAAGACAGTTACTTTTACTGGCCGCTTTATAGTTTTGGTGTGAAATATGTGCATATATACATATATATGTATATCAAGTTCGAGAAGGCCAATGTGTATGTAAGAAAGATTTGTCAATGAGATTTAGACAGTTATTTTTACTTGACACTTTAGTTTTGGTGTGTGAAATGTGTGTATATCAAGCTCGAGAAGCCCAATGTAGTAAGAAGATAAAGAGAATGTATATAAAAATATGCTAGACGCGTTCAATTGGGTGAAATTTTTGAATTAGATCGTGCAACTATATATATATATACTTTCATATCTCTTTATCTTCTTACATACACATTGGCGTTCTCGAGCCAAACACAGGGTCAAGGTATCTGTTCATTTGGTATCCTTTATGCGTATTCCTGTGATCATTCACGGCAAATAGATGCTTCTATTTCAAAACGTTTTTTCTTGTACATCTATCTCGTGGTTTGCTCTATACTAGGGTGCACTGATGCTTGTCAGCTCTTGACAAGTCCCATGTATCTACTTATAAGTATCCACTACTAATGCTGTAATTGTTTGCTCACACATAAATCACCATGGTCTTCCTCACGAATATCTGCACTTTTGAAAATTCTCGTTTATAGTCTTGATTGTATTTTCATTATTGTGCCAATATATCAAGGAAACAACCTCATATGGCTTTTGAAATTTCTGCTAAAAAAATCTGTTTTAGTTCTCAGACTGATCAATGGGACCAAATAGACAGGTTCTTGACAATATTCAACTGTTCCATTTATTTGCAGGGGAGATGAAAATAGGGCTCATAACATTCTATATGTTGTTGGATGTCAAGTACCCAGAGTTGAAACCTCATATCCCAGAAGTTGCTCATTTTATTGCACAAGATTTAAATCTTAATGCTTCTCAGGTATATGATTGTTGTCTTGGTGGCAAATAACGGATTCTTAACATGAAGTTTAATTTTGTTTCATTAACTTACATTCGTGTTATGCAATATATTACATTTAACATTGTCTTGTTTTGAATCATTACAGGTTCAGTTGATGAATTTCACTTCTAGAGATAATGGTACCCTCTTAAAATGGGCCATTGTACCTGCAGAATCTGCTGGTTATATGTCGAATACTACTGCAATGGTAAAACCTGTTTAAACCAATGATCACATTTTTCACATGTCGGGTTTACTGGGCTCATTATTTAGCATTGTTTTATTGCAGAATATTATATCCAGGTTGAATAGTGTGCACCTTCCTGATAGCTTTGGGAGTTATAAATTGTTTGAGTGGAATATTGAGCCCCCTCATGAAAGGTAAAATAAACCCCATGTCTTCTTTTTTCTTGCTTGTGTAGTAGTAAATTAATATGTAATTCATATCTTTTAAGTAAATGTAACTGTAGCTATTGTATTTTTTGTGGTAACTAAGCTATAAGCTATTGCATATTTTTTGCATTGTTAGGTATTTGCTATAGACTACCTAACTTCAGGCCTTTAGAAGATATGGAATAGTGTTTGTTACAGTAGAATCTTTGGGTTTTCAAGTCTGCATAGATAAGCTCTTGTGTCATGCCATGAACATGAACTTCATTTTCGGTGTTTTGCACAAATCTGTACAAGGGAAAAAAGACAATGAAGAAACACTAGGTAAGTAAGAGAACTTTAAAAATCAAATTCCTCATTTTTGCAACCACAGGTAAACTTGTACCTTTCTCTACCAACTTTTGGCTTCCAGACATTCACAGCCGTTATCCAACACTACTGCTGCAATAGCTGTCAGCCATTTAGTGTTGTTGTGTTCTTTTCTCTCACTTCACATTCCTTACTTTATTTGGTTGTAAGAAAACATTTCAGAAATACTAAAAATTATAGGATGCTAATTGATTTGTTTTCTTTTTTTGTTCTCAACTATTGTTTCCTACTAACTTGTCTTTACTTAATTGCATATATAACTCTTGTTAAATGATTCCTTTTCAAGCACCGTGAATTGTATATCTTTTCATGCAAGTGGCAAGAAACCAAGGTTTCTGTTGGGACTTTTAACATATGTATAAATTGCTAAATCAGGAATCTCAGAATATGCCTTTTAAGCTATGATGTCCATTGTCTTCTCTTTTTTTAGAAGCACTTCTGTTTTGTTATTTATTGCACAAATGCTCTTTTCATGGAATTTAGATCAGTTTGTACGTGTACACATACACACACGTACATACATACATACTTTCTTCTTGCTGCCTTCACATCTGGTTCCTATGTGTACAAGTTACTGCGTCCGTTGTGTTTTACTTTGTGAGTATTAGGCATAGGTTCAGCACAACAGAATATTCCTATCGCATAAAAGTATCGAGTTACATAAATTAAATAAATATCTCAACATTTCCTTAATACATATTTGTTTTTCTTTCGAAAACCAGGACATGGTGGCAGCAACATTACTTGGTTATAGTCATTGCTTTCATAGTTATATTTGTATCTGTAATATTGGCATTGGGGACATGGCTCGTGTGGAGAAGGAGACAATCAGTACTTCCGTACCAGCCTGTTGATTCTGTTGTGGCTGAGCAAGAACTCCAGCCTTTACAAAATGAATAGACGTGCTATGGTTTTGCTCGAGCTTGACGTGCGCTTCCGATTTGGTTGCTGCTATAACAAGGACTTATTGGACTGTGAAAATGGTAGGCTTAGGAATCGAAGAAGGTGTTGGACCTTCTTAAAGATCTTGTCTGATATATGTATGTCCATGTCGATAGCAGGAATCCCCTCAAGTAAAAAACTTGTCAAAGTTCTTTTCCTTGACAATTTGTTCACTTATTTACATTTGAGAACAAATAGCAGCTTAAAGAAACCACAGCATAGATGTTTCTTTTGAATTGAGATATCACAATGGAATGTTTTTGTATGGTAACCCTCTTACCCATTCGAGCAGCTCTGTTGATATATCTTAAAAGATAAATGGGTTAACAACTGCTAAAGAAAGAGCCGTAGTCTTTTGTATGTACTTCTACCATGGAATATCGTATTTTATATATTACAGATCTTTCTTTTGATCAACATATTATTACACAGTTCAGCTTGCGGGTAAGAATACATAGTTGCATGTGGCTGTTTACTTCATAAACGTCTAGAGATATTGTGGATCTTGATGAAGGGAGTTCGTACGAGAAAAATAATATGGTGGTTTGGCACTGGCTTGCCTGAACAGTTTTGGATTATCTCAAATATTTGTCCTGGGTGCGTACTTGTTTGCAGTAGTGTGTGTAAGTTCATCTTTTTAAGCTATATTATGATGTATGTGATCGTCCAGGATACTTTAGTCCGAAGTGAGAGATGTTAAGGGTAACTTGTATTTTGAGGTTTTTATTCTTCATATTCATACAATTTCCAAGTAAAGTATAAATAAAATGTAGTTTTAAGAGGTGTGCAAGAAGAGCTTGCGTAAGTTGCTTATGAGCTTTAAGTGTTTTTAATGGTTACTTTTGATTCTCCTCTTAAAAAAAGTTATTGTTTTTTTTTACAAAAAAGTAAAAACTCATGAGCTCGCCATGAGATGCTTCCACAGAAATATGAATTAGGGGAGCGAAATATCGTGAAGAATTTTTTTATAAAAAAATAAGTAATATAAATACTTAAGGAAAAAAGTCCTTAATAAGATAATAGTAACTTTACTATATCATAAATATTGCTAAATTCATAGAAGAAAAATAATCTAAAGTTACATGAATACGCAATACAAAAGTATGTCATAAAAAAATATAGCTATTTAATTTGTTGTCATAAAAAATGGTATTTGTGTATACCCTTAGAAGGTTATTTTTTGCTTGTTAATTAATTTAGGTTTACACAAACATCTATTTTTTATCGTATACTTTAATAAGATATTCAATAAAAGTGTTGAGATTATATAAAGTATGTATGTTAGCAATACCTAATATATTATGTCATATATATATATATATATATGGGGGTTACATATACATGGCTGGGGCTGGGGCGGGGGTGTGCCCCCACATGCCTCTCCCACCCATCCCCAGCTCCGTCGCAATGGGTGATACTAAAAATGCCCGTTTTTTTCGGGCCTTGCAAAAATGCCCCGTAAGTCTTGAAAAATCTTGCAAAAATGCCCTATTGCCTTATTTGGGCCAAAATTGCCTACGTGGCGGTACAGTGGCTGCCACGTCAACAAGTTGTATTTGCACCCCAAAACCCTTGTAACTTTAAATATTGTATTTGCACCCCAAAATAAATTGCACTTTGCCCCCCAATATATATATATATAAATAATAAACATATATATATAATCATTTGTAAAAGAATAAATATTATTTGTAATAAATATATATATACATATATAAAAATAAATATCATTTGTAAAAGAATGTAATGGAAAGAATAATTTATATTCATTTAAATATTCATTTGTAAAAGAATGTAATGTAAATATTCATTTATATATGTAAAAGAATAATCATTTGTAATAAATATATATATAAATAATATCAACATATATTATTATTTATACTAATTTATAAAATAATAAATATTTTAACATTATGCAAAATAAATAAAAAACAAAAAAAATTAAAAATATATATATACATATATAAAAATAAATATCATTTGTAAAAGAATGTAATGGAAAGAATAATTTATATTCATTTAAATATTCGTTTGTAAAAGAATGTAATGTAAATATTCATTTATATATGTAAAAGAATAATCATTTGTAATAAATATATATATATATATATATAAATAATATCAACATATATTATTATTTATACTAATTTATAAAATAATAAATATTTTAACATTATGCAAAATAAATAAAAAACAAAAAAAATTAAAAATTAAAAATTCCATCCCCGCCCCCCTCCCCGCCCCGCCACCACTGCCAAATCGCCACCCCCTCCCCGCCCCGCCCCGCCCCGCCCCCTGCCCCACCCCGCCACCACCACTGCAATCGTGGTCGTTTGGGTGGCCGGGGGGGGGGGGGGGGGGTGCGACAGTTTTTTTTTTTTTTTTTGTGTTTTATTGTTATTTGTTTTATTCATATATATATGTTTATTATTATTTATATATATATATATCTTTATTATTTGTATATATATGTTTATTATTATTATTTATATATATGTTTATTACTATTTATATATATATATATATCTTTATTATTTATATATATATATATATATTTATTATTATTCGCTGAAAATATGACGTGGCGGAGCTATTTTATGACGTGACAGCCACTGTACCGCCACGTAGGCAATTTTGGCCCAAATAAGGCAATCGGGAATTTTTGCAAGATTTTTCAAGACTTACGGGGCATTTTTGGAAGGCCCGAAAAAAACGGGCATTTTTAGTTTTGAAAAAAAGTTATAGGGCAGTTTTAATATTTCGTCCCAAAATTAATTGTGCATTGAAATGTAGTAAACGTATATATTACTCGAATTATAGTAAAATTTAATTATTTTATTTTTAAATATTACCATTCATGTGAGGCTGTGTAAAAGTGAGTGAAACACTAATATTTTGTATACTTTAAACAAGAGCAATTAAATTTAATTGTATTTTAGCTAATAGTCAAAAGCTCCTTCTCGATCGCTAGCTATTGTAAGTACCACAAAATTAGTATTAATTTCCTAAGTCACTTTAAAAAAAACCCTGCAAACTTATTGCTTTAAGTCAAACACAAGTTTAAGTAATTTTAAGTAAAATTTGAGAATAATTAACTTTCATAAGCTCTTGCAAACACCCCTAGTGAATTAAGAGATAAGTATTGTTATAATCTGACCAAACTAAGAACTGGTACTCAATGGTTGTTGGTTCACCCAACCGGATTAACCACAAACCCAACGTTAGGTTTGGATTCTTAATATAATATGAAGATTTCAAAGGAGAGGAATGATTATTGGCAAAAATAATTTTACTTGAACTCTAATAGTATTTTCAATTCAATTTCATAACATATTTGATAATGAACAGATATACCGGACAAGGAAAAGACCAAAATACCCTAGACTTCGAAGTAAGCCCTTCGTATGCAGAATGCACAAAGGTCCCCATCTTTCGTAGGATAAATGAGGAGTCATAAAAACCAACACTACTATGCGAAGAGCTTCACCGACACAATTGCACTTCTTAATAGTCTTCCTGAAACAGTCACGCGTGCAATAAAGTAATGTCACTCATTATTGCATGGTTGTACAATGTCATCTATGGATGACCCAACATACACAGTTTGGAAGCGATTGCGTTCCTAATCTACCTAAAAGTGAAGTTCCCAACAGAAGCAGGGATCAACGACGTAAGAGAAAGCCAGACCAGGGCAAGAGATTGCAGGCTGGGTGCACAAACGAACGAGGAGGATAAAATTCGCGACATAAAGGAGAAGCGAAGAAGAGGTCCAGAAAGAGAGAGAAGCCCCTCATAATTTAAAGGGGAGACTTACACCGTGACCTCTCGTTTTGTAATCTTTTATGTGGCCCACCCGCCAATTTCAATAAAACATACGAAGTTCGTTTTGAAACAATAATCACTTAGCAAATAAATGAGACATGCCAAAAGTTTGCAAACCGAACCCCCAATCATAGTACATTTGGAAAAGAGCAACTTATAAAGAAGTTGGCACAAATAAGACCAGCTTACAAACCAGTTGGTGCAAAAAAGACCAACTTACAAAGCAGTTGGCCAACTGAAGACAAATAGATTATGACGTAGCGGAAGCTTATAGGAAAGATAGGAACGACACACAAAAATCAAAGGCTTGTTGATTCACGAAGAATACCAAGAAATTGATGCAAAAGAGAAAAACTCTCAAAAAATTTATTTAATAATCAACTGAATGTCTTCTTAGGGTTTACATAGAATATATACCCTAAAAGCATAACTAAAATAGGAAATAACGTTTTTTTTTTCCAAAAAAGGAAAAAATCGAAATAAAAGCATAAACTAAAAGTGCTACTCATAAGGAACACGCTCCAACAAACGGAATGCAATTCCGAGTTCTAGAAATAAAGATATAACTAAAACGAAAATTACTAAAAACGACAAAAACGGCCTTTTCGAGGCCTAAACGAAGGAATTTGGCTAAAATCCGCTCCCTTAATGATCTTTAGATGATTACTATGGTTCGTTGGCCCGTTTCGGATAAATTTTGACTATTCGCACGTAAAAAACGGACCGAGCCAAAATCAGCCTCTCTTGGGATGATCCCGTTTCACCATAAACTCCAACGCTTTCTCGACTGCATCATTCCCTCCGGGGTGGGAAAAATTCGCCCTCGAATTTGGCACATGCAGATCCCCATCATCATCATCATCAGAATTATCACCCCGAAACGGCACCAAGTGTTTGACATTAAACACATCAGAAGTACGAATATAACTAGGCAGCTTCAACCGATAAGCATTGGGGTTAATCTTCTCAACAATCTCTACTGGACCAAGCTTCTTTGCCGAGAGTTTGTTATACTCATGTGCTGGAATACGATCCCGAGTCAGCGCTGCCCATACAAAGTCACCCACCTCAAACTCAACATTGTGCCTCTTTGTATCAGCAGCACGCTTGTAATCCACGGCAGCAGCTTGCAAGTGGTCATGAGCCTGGGAGTGCACCTGCTGCAACTGCTGGATAAAATCCTCCGCCTTGCCATGCATCTTAACCGAGGTAGTCACCGGAACTAAATCAAGGGGACCCCTAGGAACGAGGCCATACACCACTTGAAAAGGACTGAACCCAGAACTGCGGTTGACAGCGTGATTATGAGCAAACTCAGCTTGGCACAGTTTCTGATCCCAAGACTTAATATTATCACCCATAAGGCAACGCAACAGATCACCCACAGAACGATTCACAACCTCGGTTTGACCATCTGTTTGTGGATGATAAGCACTACTGAAATCCAACCGTGTATTCACCATGCGCCATAAGCTACGCCAGAAGTGACTAAGAAAGCGAGTGTCCTGATCAGACACAATTGACGTGGGCAACCCATGCAAACGATAAACCTCACGAAAGTACAGCAAGGCAACATTAACAGCATCGGTAGTCTTCTTGCAAGGGATAAAATGCACCATCTTTGAGAATCGATCCACCACCACATAAATAGAATCAAATCCACGCTGAGTACGTGGTAACCCCACAACAAAATCCATGCTTACATCTGTCCACGGCTGTGTCGGGATAGGCAGTGGCATGTACAACCCAGCATTCGTAGCTTTACCCTTAGATAGCTGACAAACCCGACAACGCTCCACAAACTTACCCACGTCCCTACGCAAAGATGGCCAGAAATATGAAGCTGTCGCGAGCTGGAGGGTCCTATCATGACCCACATGACCCTCATTATGCAACTCCTGAATAATTTTTACGCGCAAACTACCCTCTGGAATGCACAACTGAGTACCCCGAAACAGAAAACCATCCACCCATGCAAATTCTGATTGCACCCCATTCTGCATATCCCGAATCACGCCAGAAAAGTATGGATCAACAGGGTACAAATCACGCAGGCTGTCAAATCCCAGAACCTCGACGCGCATCTCCAAGAGCATGTTATGGCGCCTACTCAGCGCATCTGCAATCTTGTTCAAAGTACCAGCCTTATGCTTTATCACGAAAGTGAACTGCTGCAAGTAAGCAATCCATGAAGCATGCCGAGCAGACACTTTATCCTGAGTTCCAAGGTGTTTAAGGGCATCATGATCAGTATATAAGATGAACTCCTTGTGAAAAAGGTAGTGACGCTAGTGTCGTATAGACTGAACAATAGCATAGAACTCAACATCATAAGTGCTATATCGAGACTTCGAACCAGACAACTTCTCACTAAAAAAGGCCACGGGGCGATTACCCTGACTCAACACACCACTAATACCAACCTTTGATGCATCACAGTGTAACTCAAACGGGCGATTGAAATCAGGTAAGACCAACACGGGAGCCGTGGTCAATTTCTCCTTGATTAACTGGAAAGACATATCAGCCTCGGCGGTCCACTGAAACTTACTACCCTTCATGCAATCCGTGATTGGTGCCATGATACTACTAAAGTGAGGGATAAAACGACGATAAAAAGATGCCAAACCATGAAAACTTCTAACCTCAGTGATAGTTGTGGGCCGAGGCCACTGGCTTATTGCCTCCACTTTAGATGTATCAACTGCTAACCCATTCTTCGAGACCACATATCCCAAAAACACTACACTATCAGTGAGAAACGAGCACTTCTTCACTGCAGCATAAAACTCATCCCTACGAAGCACGTTAAGAACTTCCCGAAGGTGCTGAACATGATAAACATCGTTAGCACTATAAATTAGAATATCATCGAAATAAACTACAACGAACTTACCGATGAAGGGATGAAGGGCCTGATTCATGACGCGCATGAATGTGCTTGGTGCATTTGAGAGACCAAAAGGCATAACCAACCATTCATATAACCCCTCCCTAGTCTTAAACGCTGTCTTCCATTCGTCACCTTGTCTGATTCGGATCTGATGGTACCCACTCTTCAAATCCAGTTTTCTAAACACACACGCACCAGTAAGTTGGTCCAATAGATCATCCAGTCGAGGAATAGGAAAGCGATAACGTACAATGATTTTGTTAACCGCTCTACTATCCATGCACATACGCCATGTCCCATCTTTCTTTGGAGTCAGAAGGGCAGGAACAGCACAAGGACTCAAGCTCTCCCTCACGTAACCCTTAGCCAAAAGTTCCTCCACTTGCATACGCAACTCCTCATGTTCTGTGGGACTCATCCAATAATGTGCACGATTAGGTAAAGCTGCACCAGGCACCAAGTCGATTTGGTGCTAAATATCACGCAAAGGTGGTAATCCGTCCGACAACTCGTCTGGGAAAACATCACAAAACTCCTGCAACAAAGGTTGAACTGCCAGCGGGACTTCGTGATCATCTTCTACCAGTTTACCCACCATCACATACACAATTCCCGACTCCTCCATCTCAGCCTCGAATCTCTTTCTGGTCAAGAAGTTGGTACCCTTCCCGCTTGACTGTGGCCCTTTATCAGGCAACAACACAATCTTCTTCCCGCCAAACAGAAAGCTATGAGTATTCGCGAACCCATCATGAACTGACCACCTATAAAATTGCCATGGCCTACCTAACAGTAGGTGGCACGCATCCATCTCTACCACATCACACAAAACCTGATCCTTGTAAGTAGGCCCAATTGAAAAATTGATCCGGGCACGTTGAGATACCTCGACATCGTTTCCTCTCTTCAACCATGCCAATTTATAAGGTTTGGGATGCTTCTTAGTCTGTAAACCCAACTTCTTAATAACCTCCCCAAATACTACATTATCACAACTGCCAGAATCAATAATCATTCGACATACCTTTCCCTCTACTGTGCATGTTGTCTGAAATATGTTGTTGCGTAGCCAGTCAGTCTTGTTTTCCGTGGGAGTAATGAGGCTGCGCCTCACCACTAAAGATTGGCCAACATCCCCAGCAACAAATTCTTCATCATCTACTGCATCTTCTTCGAATCCCTCATCAAAAACAGGCGGACCATCATACTCACCATTAGTCTCATCAACAAATAGTCCTCTACGCGGATTCTTAGGACACTCAGACTGCCTATGACCCGTAACTCCACAACCAAAACAATGGATACCAGCCCCTGGACGTGTTGGTTGTTGGATAGTGCCCGTTTTTGGTAGCCCCGATTGCACAGTGTTACCGAGACGTGTGACTTGTTGCGAGCTACCCGATGAGTTCGCAATACTGAGAGGATTCATGACTCTCCGTGACTGTTGCTGCTCAATTTGCACTGCTCGCTGGTGTGCCTCAGAGACAGAGACTGGATCAAACATATTCAGCGTATCCTGAATCTGTGGACGAAGACCACTCACATAACGTGACACCAATTGATCCTCCGTTTCCATCAAGTCGTTCCTAGTGATTAGCAAGTGGAATTCAGTGGTATAGTCACTCACAGACTTCCCCCCTTGACGCAAATTCTGCAACTGTTGATACATAGTACGCACATAATTGTAGGGTAAAAACTGTTTCTTCATATGTTTCTTCAGTTTATCCCAAGACACAAGTTTAGGTTTCCCCTATCGAGACCTCGTCACCTTAACTTGTTGCCACCATGCCGCTGCTCTCCCCCGAAATCTAGTTGCAACAAGAGAAACACGTTTGTCATCTGGAACATCTTTAAAGTCCAAAACCTCCTCAACTGCAGTTACCCAATCCAAGAATTCTTCTGGGTTCAACCCTCCCTGAAATTCTGGTATGTCCACCTTAAACCCTGATTCCCAACGTGGATTGTACTCTTGGACACATTGTCTCCGAGCAAAAGGATTCTCTTCCTCGTCATCCTCGAACGATTGGTCGTCAGATCTTGGTGCTGGAGCAGCCTGTTGTTGTGCAACCATGGCTGCCATCTGTTGCGTCAACAATTCAACTTGCTGACGTAACTGTGTGAATTCCTCACGTCTATCTTCTTCCTGACGTTTTCTGAGCGGCATAGTGAAGGAACGAACCTGGCTCTGATGCCAACTGACGTAGCGGAAGCTTATAGGAAAGATAGGAACGACACACAAAAATCAAAAGCTTGTTGATTCACGAAGAATACCAAGAAATTGATGCAAAAGAGAAAAACTCTCAAGAAATTTATTTAATAATCAACTGAATGTCTTCTTAGGGTTTACATAGAATATATACCCTAAAAGCATAACTAAAATAGGAAATAACGTTTTTTTTCCAAAAAAGGAAAAAATCGAAATAAAATCATAAACTAAAAGTGCTACTCATAAGGAACACGCTCCAACAAACAGAATGCAATTCCGAGTTCTAGAAATAAAGATATAACTAAAATAAAAATTACTAAAAACGGCAAAAACGACATTTTCGAGTCCTAAACGAAGAAATTTGGCTAAAATCCGCTCCCTTAGTGATCTTTAGATGATTACTATGGTTCGTTGGCCCGTTTCGGATAAATTTTGACTATTCGCACGTCAAAAACGGACCGAGCCAAAATCAGCCTCTCTTGGGATGATCTCGTTTCACCATAAACTCCAGCGCTTTCTCGACTGCATCAGATTAGCATGGCAAAGAGACGACGAAAGGAAATTTGTCATTTCACTTATACAATAGGAGGGGGAATTACATTAAGGGGGGGGGGGGGGGTACATGGGGACATACTACATCTAGTCCTCCAAGGTCGAATCGGATCATTCATCAAAACCCCCTTCTTCATAAGATGTGGTCAAAGAATATCCAGGAAGTCCTTGGTATATCCCTCCACAAGGAACCCTGACCTTTCCCACCGATGGGTACTGCGATCAAAACCTACCTTAGGTGGGCCGTGAAGTCTGCAGCAAAGAAGTTGCAATGTTCCTCGAAGCCTTTGTATGAGCTCAAGGCAACAATGACACCCTTGTCAATAGATTGCTGCCGATTCTGGACAATGCCCTAGATTTTTATGAGAATAAGGTTTTAACCAAGGGAAAAAAAGACATCAAAAGACTCAAAGCTTAGGATAGTTGGGTGGATGGCGAAAGAGAGTCTCAAAGGGACTACGACCGAAAAGAAGAGGAGTAGGGAGACAATTTATAGTGTAGACTGCAGTTTGAAGGGCGAAAAACCGAAACTAAGGAGGAATGCGACAAAAATGTAGTAGCGTTCGCCTAGTTTCAAGAATATGACAGTGATGACGTCAAAGACACAATTTTGTTGTGGTATGTGATGGGCGTTGGTTAACCAATTGATCCCATGAGTATTACAGAAAAAAAGAAGGGTAGATAACAGCCACCCCCGGTTGTCACTATAGATTTTATGAACGGTAGAAAAAAATTGCTTCTCAACAAGTGCCTTAAATTTTGGAAAGATAGTGGCAACTTGAGACTTAGTAGTTAACGGAAATAACAAAAAAAATTGGAAAATGATCGACAAAAAATGGTGTAATATTTATAACCATCCACACTTGGCAAAACACGTCCCCAAACATCAGTAAATTTGCAGTGCAAAGGATGAGTCAATTTTATTGATACTTCAAAAAATGGAAGGTTACGGGACTTGCTTACATCATAGAACTCACAGTGTTTAGGCGGGACATAGACACGAGACTTCACGAGTAACTTAAACGTGGAAACAATAGAACTAATAGTGACTAATGAGGGATGACCGAGACGAGCATGCCAAGCATCATAAGAACCAAGAACACCAATGGATACAAAGTTTGCAAGAGACCGCAAATAATTGGAAGAAACCAGGCTATAATAAATGCCATTACGACACGTGTCGTGAGCCACTTGTGCCCCCGTAACTTTATCCTTCAAAACAAAATAAGAAAGGAAAACTTGAAGGGATACACTATTAGCTTTAGTAAAATGGTGGACTCGAAAGCAAGTTTTGGATGACTTAGGGGGTGCATAGGAATAATAAAATTACGAGATGGAGACGGTAGTAAGGAGGTGCCAATGTAAGTGATTTTCATAGTGGAACCATCAGCAATGGCGACCTCATATATGCCATTGTACTTAGAGTGAAGCGACATCTGACTCACATCAGTAGAAAGGCTCAAACACTCGAGTCCACAAGCCAAGAACCATGAGGAGATCCACGGTTCAGGGACTGCTCCATGTAAACCTCCGATCGATAGTATTGTGGACATGACAACTCATTGTGCCTCAGAGTGGCGCTAATTGGCAGACAACCATCGAACTAGAGTACAAAAATTGGTGGTAAGAAGAGTAACCTCGGTTCTAATATAAGTAACCATGATTATTGTGTTTTTTCGTCGATGGGATGACAATCTGCAAGATGTAGGGGGTGATTGTTGTGGCAACTAGGGCTGCTAATATGGTCTTGAGGCATATAGAATAGGATTCCTAAGCCACACGCATGTCGTGAAGATCAACAAAAGGGACGGAATTTTCACAGTCATGAATAGAGGATAAGAGTTCATGATAGCCACCACCAAGACCATCAAGAACATATAACGTGACATCATCATCAAAAAGGACGGTGTCAGTGAGACCCAATTCATCAACTTTCTCCTTAATACTCCACGAAAACTCACTGACATTCTAAGATCAAAGTGTGGCATGTACGAGATCATACTTTAGTAGCATAATGCATGCACGAGAGTGACTGTCTAAGGCACAACCAAAAGTAGTCCACACATCTAGTGCAAAACTAGACGCCAAGAGTAGAGTGATATCGACATCGAGACAACCAATTAACATCAAGTGGCGAAGTAGATATTGATGATACCAATGATCAAACTTACTCGAATGAGGAGACCGAGTCAAAACCTTCGAATTAATAAATTTCACGAGGCAAAATCCATTGAGCAGTGCTAGGACATGAGTGTGCCATGACAGGTATTTCGATGAGGTGATGGTGATTTTGATGTGAGTGTTTGTTGTGATGGGGATGATTGACGGCTAGAGTGAGAGAGATAGGGGTTGTGAAGAGATAGAAGTGGACAAGCTAGCCATTTTAGGAGGATCACCATCCATGAGAGACGATGGTGAGCTCAGGTGGCATCTGGGGTTTTAAACGAAGAGCTCGTGAGAGACTTACCCTGGCTTAAGCTGATACCCCTAGAAGATTATAACTGTGTGTAAAATAATTGTATTAATCTCTAATGTTATAATATATAATAGAAGTGTTCATACTAGTTACACCAGAACAAAGAGAAGACTCTTAAACTGTGTGAGATCTTTAATAAAAACATTACACGATCATGGACTATTTATTGGTGAGATCAAGTTCTAAAATGACCTTTTGACTCTTAAACTTCCTAAATATTAACCAACATAAATTAACTCTTGAAAATATAAATTTTGACTCTAATAGATGGTAACAAAGGACTCGACTTAAATACTACTTAAAGTAAAAGCTGAGATTATTAAGGAATACAAAATGACTCAAACTCGACAGAATTAAAAGCATTCTACACAGTTTCAGAATGAATGCCACAACACCCTTTAGAAAATCCCAACTGACATCTAGTTTGTTGCATCAGAAGGAGGCCTCGTAGAGCCTTTCATCCATATATGGCACGCCTTTTTTAACTTTCTCAACCAAAGAAATTTTACAAAACAGGGTTTTATGCTGGGATGTATGCTAAAACTTAAATTTTAGTTCACAAATTTGACGAAGCCCTTTTTCTATGATTTCATCAATATCGACTAAAAGGGTCTACAATGCAGCTTTTGAATGTACCTTGTATGCATGAGTGGCCTTTCGTAGACAACCAATGCATCATAGTAGCAATCTTTACCTATAGTTGTCCTCTTCGCACAAAACATTTCCGTGAAACCTTAATATTTCTTGATCATATATAAGTTATAAATTGTCATGAATCTTGATTATACGGTCAGTGATAGCGTATACCTACCTGGGTTGCATGATAGACAAAGCTAGACATCCTATTCTTTTAACAAATTTATTTTCTTGACCATTCTTATATTCAGTTTTGTAGTCATTGATAGGGGTATTTTAGGATCGGCCCAACACTGTGGATTGGGCCGGCCCACAACCGTATCAAATTGGCCCAATTCGATATCTGAAGCGCATCGAATAGCCCTTATTCGATGCGCGCATCGAACCACCTCGGTTCGATGCGTCTTTTACAGCTGTATAGGGGTCCCACAGAACGAGACTTATATATACCCCGTTCTTTCGCCTTCCAAGGCGGGTCGAACCCAAGTCCAACCCTTAGCACATCGAATTGGCCTATTCGACACGCTCTATTGTTCGATGCCCAACGAAATTCGACACCAACAATATTTTATCAATTTAGCATCGAATCAACTCTGCATCGAATTGGTATTATTCGAGGCGCACATCGAACGCTCATATTTCGATGCGCTAATTAATTTGTCTCATTAGAATACTTAGAGCAATATAAGATCTGTAATAGATAGTAGGTGTTTCGGACAAAGTTAGTTTGGTTATTTATTGGATTAACGTTATTTTGGTTATTTATATTCCAATTGTATTGTTTTACCGTGTTCTATTACCGTGACGAAATAAGACCAAAATATTGGCGCCGTCTGTGGGAACACCGTTAACATTATTTTAGGTATAAGCAGCTAGGATGACAAATAAACGGCGCATGTATGCGGATGAAAAAAGGGAAAAGGAGAAGAAGATCAAAACAGGGACATATCAGAGTCAGAAGCAAATTGAGCCTAAAGAACAGGCGCAAGATAAAACAAAAAGTCAATTGCTAAAGCAATGGCAAGAATGTAAGATGGAGCCTTTAGGGGAATTCAAGATTGTGCAGCTTTTCAAAGAAAGTACTGATAAAGTAATAAAAATTGGAGCAGAAATGGATTGGATAACAGAGGCTGCATTGGTAGATTGTCTCCGGCGCAATTCAGATATATTTGCATGGTCCGATTCTGATCTTCTCGGGATAGACTCTAGAATCATCGTACATCGTTTGAATGTAGATAAAAGCGCAAAACCGATACGGCAAAAGAAGCAAAATTTTAGCAAAGAAAAGACTGAAGCTGTTGAAAAGGAAGTGCAAGAACTTTTATCAGCACGACATATTTATGCCATAAGATTCTCAGAATGGTTGAGCAATATTGTGTTAGTCTTAAAGAAAGAAGCTACATGGAGAATGTGTGTAGATTATATAGACTTAAACAAGCATTGCTCAAGGGATCCTTTTCCATTGCCTTAGATAGATCTACTTGTGGATTCCACAGCAGGATGTGCATTGCTAAGCATGATGGATGCGAAAAGTGGTTTTCATCAAATCTTCATGGGAGTGCAGGATCAGAGCAAGACAATATTTATCATAGATACCAGAGTGTATTGTTACGGGGTAATGCCATTCTGATTAAAGAATGCTGGAGCAACATTTCAAAGGCTGGTAGCTAAAATGTTTTACCATCAAATTGGAAAATCAATGGAAGTGTATATTGACGATATGTTAGTAAAGAGTCTTAAAGCCGAGGAGCATGTGCGACATTTGGATGAGGCTTTCAATATAATGAGAATCTACGGAATGAAATTAAACCCCAAAAAATGCACTTTTGGGGTAACGACCGGGAAGTTTCTAGGATATGTGGTAAATGAAAGTGTAATTGAAGCCAACCCTGATAAAATAAAGGCAGTATTGGATCTACCATCACCAAGAACAGTGAGGGATGTTCAATGTCTGGTGGGCCGTCTGATAGCTTTGGGAAGATTTATATCAACATCTGCAGAAAAGAATCTTCCTTTCTTTAAAGTGATGAAACGGAACAAAGATTTTATTTGGACGCCAGAGTGTGAAGAGGCCTTTAGACAAATGAAGAATTATCTTGTAATCCCGCCGTGATTAGCTAAACCGGAGGAAAATGAAACGCTGTATGTTTATTTGGCAGTATCCACGAACGCAATCAGTACAGTATTACTCAAGCAAAAAGGAACTCAGTAATTACCCATACATTATGTGAGTAGAGTACTGCAAGGGGTGGAGAGAAACTATTTGGAAATAGAGTTGTTCGCATTAGCAATTGTTGTTACGGCTCGGAAGTTGAAACTGTATTTTCAATCTCACCCAATCACTGTGGTAACAGACAAACCATTGACGCAAGTGTTGGAAAAGCCAGAAACCTCTGGTCGATTGGTGAAATGGGCAATTGAACTTAGTGAATTCGGATTGGAGTTTAAGCCGCGAGTTGCAAGCAAAGCACAGGCTTTAGCAGATTTCATAGCCAAAACCCTGGGAAACAGTGTAATCAAGACCGCATGCAGTATTTTTTCTATATCAAACTAAGCTGAAACCAGCAGGGTAACAACAACGTGGATAATACACACGGATGGATCTGCTACCACTCACGAAGGGGGAATTGGAATACATTTCCTGTCCCCGGAACGAAGGGAATTTGAATTTGCTATCAGCTTGAATTACATGGTAACAAATAACGAAGCCGAGTACAACAACAACAACAACCAAGCCTGTAATCCCAATTAAATTGGGGTAGGCTATATGAACCATGAATGAATCACGTCGAGTCGTGAACATGAATCTTCTGCCTCCATAGGTTTCGGTTGACGAGCATGTCTTCATTTAGATCTTTTAGCTTCATGTCGTTTCGTATGACCTCCATCCACGTCTTTTTCGGTCTCCCACGAGCTCTAGCCGTCGGTCCTAAGTCGAGATCTTCAACTCGTCGTACCGGTGCATCTATGGGTCTGCGTTTAACATGCCCAAACCATCTTAAACGATTTTCTTGCATTTTCTCGTCAATGGCCGCCACACCCAATTTATGCCGAATATCTTCATTGCGCACTCTATCTCTCCTAGTGTTACCGCACATCCACCGAAGCATGCGCATCTCTGTAACGTTCATTTTCTGTGCATGACTTTGCTTAATAGCCCAGCACTCGGAGCCATAAAGCAAATCAGGTCTAATAGTCGTACGATAGAACTTTCCTTTAAGCTTTAAAGGAAAGTTACGATCGCACAGAATCCCTGTCGCACTCTTCCACTTTGTCCATCCAGCTTGGATGCGGTGGTTGACGTCTCCATCTAACTCTCCATCCATCTGCAGTATGGAGCCTAAATACCGAAAATGCGCACTTCTCGGTATCTCTTGGCCATCCAACTGAACCGTGCCATCGTTGTTTCTTCGTTGTTTGCTAAACTTGCATTCGAGGTACTCTGTTTTTGTTCGACTTAGTCGAAATCCTCGTGCTTCTAATGTTTGTCTCCATCGTTCTAATTTAGCGTTAACTCCCATTCTCGTCTCATCGATGAGGACAATATCGTCTGCAAACAACATACACCATGGGACTCGGTCTTGGATGGCTCTGGTGATTTCATCAATTACAATGGCAAACAAAAATGGGCTCAAAGCTGACCCCTGATGTAAGCCAATTGTAATTGGAAAGGCGTCTGTTAAACCGCCACAAGTTCGGACACTTGTCACCACATTCTCATACATATCTTTTATGATGTTGATATATTTAATGGGTACCCCCTTCTTCACCAAGGTCCACCATAATACATCTCGAGGTACTTTGTCATATGCCTTTTCTAAGTCGATAAAGACCATATGCAAATCTCTACTCTTTTCTCGAAAGCGCTCAACGAAGCCGAGTACGAAGCAATAATTTCCGGTGTCAAAATGGCACTTGGGCTCAACATTGAACATCTGGACGTATTCACCGACTCGCTCTTGGTGGCGAATCATTTTTCGGGAAAGTATGAGACGCGTGAGGAAATAATGAAGTTGCATGCCGCTAAGGTTAAAGAATTGGCAAAGAACTTCAAATTCTTTGATATAACTCAGATCCCACGGGACGACAATGCAAAAGCAGATGCACTTTCTAAATTCGCAAGTTCTTCAGATATTCTGGTGGAAAAGCGAATCACATTTATGGTTGCTGATAAACGTTCAATTTGGATATCGAAATATATTACCATGGAAGCACGGGTAGAGTTTATATTGGCAATACAAGAAGACATCCTGGAAGGACGAGATCATGATTTATCTTCAGCAGGGCATTCTCCTGGCAGATCCAAATACACAGCGCAGAATGCGATATAAGGCTTATAGATTTACTATCTGGAATGGAGAATTATACAAAAGATCTTTCGAAGGACCATTGTTGAGATGTTTGACTCCTAATCAAGCTGAGTATGTTATGGAAGAGATCCATGCAGATTGTTGTGGAAATCACTTCGGTGGACGAGCTTTGGCTCAACGGATATTGCGTCAAGGATATTATTGGCCAACTCTACTTAAAGATGCGACAGCTTTCTCGAGAAAATGTGATAGTTGCCAATACCATGCATATCTCATTCATAGACCAGCACGCCAACTACAACCCATCGACGTGGCATGTCCATTTGATCAGTGGGGGATTGATATCGTGGGCCCATTTCCACCAACCAAAGGACATAAACGGTATTTGATAGTAGCTGTTGAGTATTATACTAAGTGGGTCGAGGTAGAAGCTATAACGTCAATCACAGAGAAGAATATGATCGAGTTTATCTGGAAATACATCATATGCCGTTTCGGCATCCCGAGGTCTATTGTATGTGATAACAGCACGCAATTCAGCGGAAATGAGACAAAATCATGGTTCGGAGAATTAAAGATATCACACAATCTGACCTCAGTGTATCATCCACAGTCCAATGGTCAAACGGAATCCACTAACAAAACATTGAAGGATTATCTCGAAAGGTAGGTGAGAAGTACAGGAAAAACATGGCCGGAAGAGCTTCAAGGAATATTATGGGCACACAGAACGACTCCAAGAACATCCACGGGGGAGACCCCGTTTGTTCTTGTTTATGGCACTGAAGCTGTTTTACCTGTAGAGATAGGTATGCCAACGCGTAGAATTACTGATTACGATCCAGAGCAATTGGCCCGGTTGAGATAAATGGATCTGGATATGATAGAGTCGACAAGAGATGATGTGTATCAACGTACTGTTGCTTTTAAAGCAGCAATTGGCAAAAGCTATGATAAAAGGGTTCAATTCAAAAATTTTGAAGTAGGAGATTTGGTCCTAAGAAGCATTGCAACAAAACAGCATATCAGAAAGCTCGAACCAAAATGGGAAGGGCCTTTTAGAGTCACATGAGCAAGTTCACGAGGATATTATTATTTGGAGTCTCTAAGAGGGATTCAACAGAAGCGTCCATGGAATGTGCAACATCTCAGGCGTTATTATGCATAAAATTGAATAAATTTCATCAAATATTATGATACGTACACTTCGATCGATATTAATCCTTTATGAGTTATTAACTGCAAGAATTTTTATCCGTCAAATGACGCAGGTAAAACAAGACGGAGGGGTAAGAAGGCACAAAGTGGTCCACCCCCGCATGCCAGAAGGAAGAACATGACGGATGGGTAAGAAGGCCCAAAGTGGTCCACCCCCGCATGCCAGAAGGAAGAACATGACGGAGGGGTAAGAAGGCCCAAAGTGGTCTACCCCCGCATGCCAGAAGGAATAACATGACGGAGGGGTAAGAAGGCCCAAAGTGGTCTACCCCCGCATGCCAGAAGGAAGAACATGACGGAGGGATAAGAAGGCCCAAAGTGGTCCACCCCCGCATGCCAGAAGGAAGAACATGACGGAGGGGTAAGAAGGCCCAAAGTGGTCCACCCCTGCATGCCAGAAGGAAGAACATGACGGAGGGATAAGAAGGCCCAAAGTGGTCTACCCCCGCATGCAAGAAAGAAGAACATGACAGAGGGGTAGGAAGGCCCAAAGTGGTCCACCCCCGCATGCCAGAAGGAAGAACATGACGGAGGGATAAGAAGGCCCAAAGTGGTCCACCCCCGCATGCAAGAAGGAAGAACATGACGGAGGGATAAGAAGGCCCAAAGTGGTCCACCCCCGCATGCCAGAGCGGCGGGATAAAGGCCCAAGTGATCCGATCTCTCAGGTAAAACATGAATGCCCTAACGATAATAATAAAAACTCAAAGTGCTCATATTTCTCATGGCAAGCACAATCATAATATTAGATATGCACCATGACATCAAAAACCATTATTAAACATCAAATACACACTAAGTCAATGACAAGCAAATGAATGAGATAACATACTTGGGAATGCATTAGGAAGAAACATTATGCGAGTAAAACGTAAATCAAAGATTATGATATCAAACAGTATCATCAGTCTTATACAAAAACTACTGCGAAAAAGTTACAAAGATTCTATACAAAACAAAAGGCCTAATATCGTCAAAATAATGTAACCTAAATACTGCTAATCACTCGATGAATGGGGGGACTCTTGACGAAGGACTACACCCACTGAACGTGCAAAATTGGCACAATTGCTGTGAATTTGATCTTCTGTAAGAATCAATTCATCAGTTTGTGCCCAATCATCGGGCAAGACGACTTCAACTCTTTCAGTAGGATCGCTGAGCTGATATCTACTTGGAGAAATAAAATTATGTACACTGAATAATTGATCTGGCACATTACTAGCTAGCACAGAAACTCTGCCATCTTGAGAAGGATACGTTCCACTTGGCAAGACCGTTGTTGGACCAGAAATCTTAGATATGCTTGCCACTTTATTTCTTTTGTCCGCGGCTGCAGGAGGAACATTTTCAAAACCCGACATCTTTGAAGGACCACGCAGAAAAATTGTAGACCTGAAAGTTTTCGGAGGCAATTTTGAATCATCATCGCTTAGACCAAAAGCATCGTGAAGAGCTTTCTTGATATTCTCTGAATCGCTCAAAGTAGCGCTAGGAGTGCTTTTCTCTTTTCCTTTATGAGTTAGAGGTGAGATCGATTTCAAAGAGCTTGAGCAGGTCACATTTTGCTTTTTGCGATCGCGCCACAGGGCATAAAATGAATCACCAGGCCTAGGAGTATGTAAATCGTCATTATCATCACTGCTGGCCTCCGGAATCTCCATTCTTGAGTTACGACTTGCATCAAGCATATCCTTATGAAAACCCTCTCCGAGGTACCCAAGATATCCAGCTTGATCGACACCGAGTTCTATTCCATATTTCATATCTGCAGCACCGCGAAGTAATTCCAAAGATTTATAAACGTTACTCTGCGTAAAGTCTTGGACAATTGCGAATTTATAATCTTCAGACTCGAAATATTGAATTCGACGACGCAGGTTGGAAATGGCATTTTTTGCGTCCACATTCGACGCCTGAAGAGAACAATTTTCACGCCTCAAGGATTCATTATCCTTTTAATGCAATAATTTCAGCGCGCAATGCTTCATCATTCTCTTCCGATTTCTTAGACTTAACTTCAGCATCATGTGGGTCGCGTGCGGCTTTAGACGCTATTTTTTCTGCTTCCACAGCACGTTTCAGCGCATTTCCGCGACTATAATCCCCGTTACGAATAGTAGCACGTAGGTTATCGACGACAGCATTGTGCTGGCTCTGCACCTCAGCCAACCCACTGTAATCCTTGCATAGCCGAAATACTGCTAAGATAACATGAGCAAAAAATAGGCGCCCAAAGCGAGCCAAATCCTGATATCCCAACCGATTTATTACGGTTTGGCGATCTAACTGAGGCCATAGACTCTGCATTATCTCTCCAGCTTGTTCTTCTCTCAACCTATATCCGCCCAGTGTGGCGCTCAGTGATTCTGAATTCTCATCATTGCAAAAATTGTAATTGACAAGGCTTCCGGGAGGGGCTGGTCTCGGATTCCCTGAAGGTCAAGGCCGCCTAGGGGGAGGCGGAGGTATGTCCTGAGCATCGCGAGCAGACTCTTCTTCCGCCAATTTTCTTTTAGCAGAGGTATACCAGTCTTCACCAACTGAGCGGGAGGAACTTGCTTCATCTACATTTCGCCTATGCCTAAATGTAGGATGAGTTGCATCAAAACTGGCCAAATTGGCAGCAATCCTCTCATCTTCTGCATCGATATCTTCCATTATTCGGATTTGACGATTAGTCCCAACTTTTATACGTCCACCAGTAGCGGTTGGCATCAATGCCAATCTCCGTGTAACAACATTTTCGTGGCGTTCAAAATTGCTCACAATGGGCACCCGAGTGCCAACACTAACACCACCGAGTCTCATGGTAGAATGATCAGTTGGAGGTATATCAGAGTGGCCCGCACCCCAATTGTCGGAAAGATTTCCAGGGGTCGCGGTGGTAGAATCTCTTCTTGCAAATTTGCCTGGATTATCTTCCGAGGCAACATTGGCAGACGATGGGCCCACATCTGAGGGCTCATTTTGCTCGCTCCCTCTCTGAGCATCATAAATGTTCTCGGGTGACATCACAATTTTACTTCGATTTTGGGATTTTGTACGGGCCATGGCAGCCTAATGTTGAATTTTATCTGTTTTGCGATATTAAAAAATAAATTAAGAGCGCATCGAATTCCCAGGATTCGATACGGTTCGTATCGAATGGCCTCCGTTCGATGCGGTTAAGAAGCGCACAAAAATTTCCTTTTGCGAAAAAGAACAAAAATGTCAGGGCAGGCGGACCCTTATATATAGGCCCATGGACCGCCAACTCTCGTGAACGCATCGAATTTAGCTCATTTGATGCGTCGCATCGAATTCATCAAATTCGATGTCTAGCAACAACACGCATCGAACAATCACAATTCGATGCCTTTAGATCATTCAAAATTGCGTATAATTAAAAATTTGTATGTTTAGATTGAATAGTTATTTTATGCTGTGTAACTAGTATTGTTCTCGTTGGATGGACGGATGCACTACCCTGGGACCTCAATAGTGTAGATGTTAAGCTAGTTATATATATACATGAGATTGGTGACTTTGGTGCGCTAACACAACTGATGCACAACCCCTAGATCACACTAGATCAATCTTGATTATGTAAGTTTATGTTAACATGATTCAGTTAGTTAATTGAATTGCAAATCTGATATCTCTATTATAACAAATGAAAATTGGGTTGAATCCGCTAATGCGGTAGGTTATTAGAGACTCATAGATTTGATAGTTAGGATATGTCCAGTTGCAGGTCACAGATCCACTAGACATACGAGCTTCAAACTATCATCAAACATCTTAAGTAAACATAGTTAGTTTGTCTATGAACTACTATGGTTAAATCAGTTGTGAAACCAACTTCTAAATAATCTTTTAATCTATTTATTACAACCTAAGCATTCAACCAACCAATCTTCTTAAGTTCTGTTTTATTTAATGTCTTGCATCAATTAGATTACTTTTCTTAGCATTCATCATTGGTTTAGTAATAAAATCTTCTTTTCATTCATCTTTAGTTAGTTTAATTCATTCTCTTTGTATTTAATTTTCTCATTGTTTTCATTGCATAATATTTTAGTGATCTTCTGCATTCAAAACTGTTTTCATATAACCTGCATTCAAAGTTTTCTACATGAAAAGCATTTTGCACTCATCCTACAAACACAAGATATAGCAACCGTGACAACCATTAGTGTTTTGCTTTTAAGTGATTTAAGAATTCACCCACCACTCCCTTGGAACACGATACTTGGTTCGAAACTATACTTACCATTTTATTATTACTTGACTCGTGCAATTGGAAGAATAGAAATAGGTGTAGCAATTGATTTGTTAAGTTTATATTATTTGTTCGCTACACCAAAGTTCCCATCACCAATCTTTTAGGAAAAGTCCTAGTCCAAGCTCTACCACGACCCCGGTCTTCCGGGCGACGATGGTGCGCACGTGTAGGCTTTGAATCATGGCCCATATCATATAGGTCTTCCCCCCCCCCCCCCCCAATTCAAAGACTTGTGGTACCTGAAAGTGCAAGTATTCTGTCGATGTTAGAATAACATTGTGATCTCATTGTTAGAGTAACATAAAAAATAGAATCTTTTCTACAATCCGATTTCAAAGTTGTTAATTATTGCTTTGCCTTTATTCACTAACTAACTAGGTTTCACAGTTGTGTTTATCTTTGATTATTGTCCAGAAAACAAATTTAACATAGGTTGATCGTTCAAGTTTTCATTATGGGAAGTTTTCTTAATTAAGTCAACCGCACAACTTAAAAGAAAAGAAGTGGAATTCAAGTGCAACTAGGAAACATCCAAGATGAGCCCTGATTTGAAGAAGGAGTCTTTCCTAATTAGTTCACTAACAAATGAACTGTTATTCAAGAAGGAGCATGAGACCTAAAAGGTTGAGTTCGAATAGGAAACTTGAAGTATTACCAACCGTGTACAACACACCTTGAAGACCAAGTCTAGAACCTATGTATAACTGTGGCGTACATCAAGACAAACAAAAGACAAGAGCTAATAAATTCGAAAGATTAGATCTTTAGTTGTTGAATGTTGTCTTGCTTTTGCAAAGTTTGTGAGTTATTAGATTAATTCTAGGTTTAGAATTAAGAAAGCAATTCTTGTGTGCTTTGTTGAGTTCGAGTAACTTGAGAGGTAAGAGCTTGAGAGTTGTGAGGAACATCTTTGTTAAACCCTTGTGGTATTTCGCCTACGACTCGGAAGATAATATTAATATATAATCTTCTTAAACTTTGTGTTCTTTATTTCCGCTGTAATTTACATTCTGAAGATTGCTGTTAAAGTAACACTGGGATATTCACTGTTAGTTTAACATCAAGCTACAACGTATCAATCCTGATCCATAATTTCAATTGGCATTAGAGCCAAGCACCGATTACACTGGTGTTTGGAGTTGATACAACGAGATGGACAACCTCAATTCCAATACCAGTAGACTACTAGTTTTTGAAGGACCAAACAACTATGCTTATTGGAAGATTTGACTCAGAGTTCACATCAAATCTATTGATTTGAGGTTATGGGAATAAGTGTTGGAAGGTTATACAATACCTTACTTACAAAGAGATGGAGATGATAATCTGGTACCAAAGCCTAAAGAACAATGGACATCTAATGACGTTGCTCTCTACAACTTAATAAAAAATCTCTCAATGCTATTTTTAGCTGGGTAGGTAACCACATGCTTAAACTTATTCAAACTTGCACCACAGCTAAATCCGCATGGGATATTCTTGAATTACATTGTGAAGGGGATGTTGCTGTTAGGGATTCTAAACATAGGAAATTGCTTAGGGACTTTGAAAAAATTGAGATGGGTGAAGATGAAAGCATTGACAGTTACTTTGAAAAATTTATTGACATTGCACATGAGTGACAAAATCTAGGATTTGTAATTTCCAATCAAGCTATGGTTTACAAAGCATTTAGAACTCTGTTAACCTAGATTCACCTTCAAAATAATTGCCATAAATGAGTCAAAAGATCTTGCCAATAGGGATTTTCAGGCTTTAATGAACACTCTTAAGGAACATGAATTATAATTTGAGGAAAGTCAAACAAATAATAAGTTGTTGCCTTACTAGGAGCCAATTCAGAAACCTGTGAGAGTAATGATTAGTATGAATTAGTTCCTTCTAACTATGAGAAGTTACCCCCTAAATTCATAAATTCCATGGCATCTAAAACCACACCTCAAGATGCTGAAAAGTTGAAAGATGTCCAGTGCTATGAATGCAAAGGGTTTGGTCATTTTAAAAATGAATGTGCTAACACCCTTCGATCAAGAGGGAACTCTCACTGGATTTGTGTAGATGATTTTAATGAAGCTCAATTCAATTCTGGATCAAGTGCTGAAGACAACTTAGAAGAGATACTGCTGCGCTCTACACTCAGGTTAACTGGACATGAGAAGATTCCAGGAACTGCCATGGGTCCAAATGTTACTCAACATTCAGGATCCAACGACAGGACATGAGATCTTCTTTGGAAATTGGAATGGAAATAATTCTTGTGTTAACCCTGATTTATTCTCTTACTTTCAAGGAGAAATGTTCCAGGAGGAAATTATAGATGATCTAAAATTGACCTTTTACAATATGTTGAGAGAAAACCATAAACTCATCAAAAGCAATGAAGCTCAGAATCATGAGATAGAATGTTAGAGGAATATGATGAAGTTGTACAAAAGAGATCTTGCTAAAACAGAAGTTGAACTAAAATATGTAAACGAACAACTTAAGAAGGATAGTCAGATCATTACTAAATGGAACTCATGCACCTCCAAACTTGATGAGGTTCTGAACATGGAGAATACATGAACCAATGGTCTGGGATTCATTGACAAATCTACCTCTTCCGATACTAATTATGTCTACTTAAAAGCTATTTTTCTCAAGGAATCTAAAAACTTGAGTCGTCTGTAAAAAGTAGAACTCCTATATCTATCGATACTGTTTTCAACCTGGTCACATTAAAATTATTTGTAAGAAATATCTAAAAGTGAGTGGAAAGTAAACAACCACAATGTCTAATGTTAAATCAACAACTGCTTCAAATGTTAGCCCAACATTAGGAACTGGACAGAAAGTTTGAACTTGGATTGAAAAGCTAGAATCTCCTAAAATCAGGATTATTTACAATGTTATTTTTTCTACTATGTACTCTAACCTTGCAGGTAAGTGGTACTTTGACAGTGGATGCTCAAGATACATGACTGGGAACAAAGACAATCTTAAACAAAGGACTCCCCTCACAGTTGGGATTTTTACCTATGGAGGAGGCACCAAGGAAAGAATCATCGGGAAAGGAGTACTTAATGTTGAAGGATTTCCACCTCTCAAAGATGTTCTGTTGGTTGATGGATTGAAAGAAAATTTAATTAG
This sequence comes from Linaria vulgaris, assembly GCA_948329865.1. NCBI lineage: Eukaryota > Viridiplantae > Streptophyta > Magnoliopsida > Lamiales > Plantaginaceae > Linaria > Linaria vulgaris. The sequence continues at coordinate 75,688,430 of OX415250.1, read as the reverse complement.
CATTAGTCAACTTTGTGATGATGATCTGCTAGTTAATTTTGATAAAGTATCTTGTGATGTATATGACAGTGACAATGTTCTTGTTATGATAGGAACTAGATCTAAAGACAACTGTTATCTTGCTCAAGAAGAAGCAGAATGTTTCCATGCTAAAATAGATGAGGCTTTTATTTGACACAGGAAACTGGGACATGTTCACTACAAGAACTTAGAAAATATATAGAAAGTTGATGTTGTTAGAGGCGTGCCTAAGCTAACTAGCCCATGTAAACTTGTATTCGGTGACTGCCTCAAAGGTAAACAAACCAGAGCTGTTCATACACCCCTTCAGGTACATAGTACTACTCCTAGAACTAACATGTGTTTTGAATTGCTACACATGGACTTAATGGGTCCAATTAAGGTCAGTAGTCTGAATGGTAAGAAATATGCCTTTGTTATTGTAGATGATTTCTCTAGATATACATGGGCAAAATTTCTTAAAGAAAAGTCTGATGTTTTTGATCAGTTCAAAATTTTTTGTGCTAGTATCAAAAACTAATATGGCTCATATGTATCTAAGATTAGGTCTATTCATGGAAAGAAATTTGAGAATGCTAGTTTTGATAACTTCTGTGACACAAAAGGTATCTTCCATGAATACTTAGCTCATGAGACACCTTAACAGAATGGCATTGCTAAGAGGAAAAATAAAACTCTTGAAAAGATGGCCAGAGTTATGCTCAATGCTACAAACATATCTAAAAGACTTTGAGATGAAGCCTTGAATATTTCTTGTCATATTAGTAACATAATGTATCTTAGACCTGGTACTAATATGTCACCTTACGAAATCTTGAAGGGTGTGAAACCAAATATTGCATATTTTCATGAATTTAGATGTGATGGTACTTGTTGAATGACAGAGATAATCTGAGCAAATTTGATCCAAAGAGTGAAAAATGCATCTCTGTTGGCTACTCTATAAATAATACTTTACGGTATATAATCCAAGATTGAAGACTGTACAAGAATCAGTTAATCTGGTGTTTGATGATTTGATTGTTGACGTAGGTACTAATGACTTCCCTGTTTCTGATGTTGGACCAACATTGGAAACTGAGGATGTTATTTCAACATTGGACATTGGAGCTGGACAAACTGAACTAGAGGCAAAAACTGATGTTGAACTAACACCAGCTAGAACGAATGTTAGATTAACATCAAGAGAATCTGACTCAGATAATGAAATTGGTGCTGACTCGATCCCCCAACTAGGATTCAGAAGAACCATCCAGCTACTCATGTGATTGGTGAAATCAATGAACGCATGAAGACTCACAACAATGAAAGGTTAAATTATAGAGATATGGTCAGGTTGTTTGACTGCATGAGTTTCACATGTACTGTTGATAATGTTTCATGTTTTGTGTCTGCCATAGAACCTCAAAATGTGAATAAAGCTCTACAAGATAGCCACTAGATCAATGTCATGCAAGATGAACTATTACAATTCACCAAAACAATGTTTAGAATCTGGTACATAGACCATCTAATGTGAATGTCGTAGGGACAACATTGATTTTTAAGAACAAAAGTAATGAAGAAAGTGTAATTGTAAGAAACAAAGATAGGTTAGTTGCTCAGGGGTACACACATGTAGAGGACATTGACTTTGATGAGACATTTGCTCCTATAGCTAGGATAGAATCTATTAGATTATTGCTAGATATTGCATGTTGTCTTAAATTAAGCTCTATCAAATGGATGTGAAAGGGTCTTTCCTTAATGGTTTAATAGATAAATAAGTATTATGTTGAACAACCTAAAGGATTTACTGACCCTAAATATCCTAATCATGTGTATAAGCTTGAGAAAGTTTTGTACGGTCTGAAGTAAGCACCCATGGCATGGTATGAGAGACTTATAGAATTCCTATTGAGTCTTGGATTCACTAGAGGTGATTGAGACAGAACACTGTTTGTCCTAACAAAGAATTCAGATATTTGTATTGCTCAGAATTATGTTGATGATATTGTGTTTGGATCTACTAACAAGTCTTTTCTAGACAAGTTTGTTGAATCTATGACAAGAACCTTTGAAATGAGCATGATAGGTGAACTGACCTTCTTCCGTGGACTTCAAGTGAAACAGACAGAGAGTGGCATCTTCTTGAATCTGGAGAAGTATGCAGATAATTTGGTGAAAAGGCTTGAGATTGCTGATTCAAAGCCTTGCAAGACTCCCATGTCTTCCTCAGTAAAGATTACCAAGGATGGAACTAAAGACAATGTTAATCCAACTTTATACAGAGCAATGATAGGCAATTTATTGTATCTCTCTGCATTTAGACCTGATATCATGTATTCTGTTTGTGTGTGTGACAGGTACCAGGCAAGTCCAAAGCAATCCCATCTGATTGATATGAAGAGAAATTTTAGATATATATCTGGAACCCTGTCTTGGTACTCATATGACACAAACAGTAATCTTGTTCGTTTTAGTGATTCTGAATAGGCAGGTGATGTTGATGACACAAAGTCCACAAGTGGAGGCTATTTTTATTTGGGAAACAATCTTGTTTCATGGTATAGCAGGAAGCAGAACTGTGTATCTCTATCCACAGTTGAATCTGAATATATAGCAGCTGGCAGTTGTGTTACCCAGCTTGTATGGCTCAAACACATGCGGCTGGATTATGGGCTAGATAATGATACTCTTCTCATGTTTTGTGATAATCTTAGTGCTATCAGTATCTCTAAGAATCTTGTTAACCCTTTCTAGAACCAAACATATTGAGTAATTAAATATACTAGATTCACTTACGTGAAACATAGATTTTTTTAAGCTAATTAAATTCTAATTTCTAAAAGGAAGCCTATTAAATTAAATTATCATTGAAAAAAAACTAATTTCTCAAACAGTTAGAGTACCACATATATAACATGGATACCTGATTGACAACCTTTAATATCTAGGCGACGAAATCAAACAAATCTCGCAACAAACGCCACGCTTATGAGATTAGTTGTGCATTGTCATTTACTAAGGGAGTGTTTGCAAGAACTTATGAAATGATCTTGTTCCTAACTTTTGCTTAAAGTTACTTTAAGTTGTAAGTTGAGAGTGTTTGCAATCTTTCAAGAAAAGTCACTTAAAGCAATCGAAATGAAATTTGAAGTGTTTGCAATAACAACTGAAAAACAACTTTTAAATATTAAAATATAGTAAGACGCGATTATCCTTCATTAAAATATATTTATAAGTTAATTAGGACACATAATATAATAATATAATCAATACTAAAAAACAATATATGCATTGTGGTATAGGCATTTCCCGCATATTGGGCCAGGCCCAAACCAGACCCATATTGGACTATATCGGGGATCATATTCGATGTCTTATCGGTAATAATCACCGATATATTACTGTGGTCCCCGGATCCCGAGGTCTATAAATACGCGGTGCCCGGATCCCAAAGTAAGCAATTATTATCCCTCAGCTACCACTCGTCATATCGAAATACATCACCGATATCACTTTCAATATCTCATTCGATATCGGGACTACCACGTGCACCTGTGACACGTCACACCACCTCATCACCGATATCACGTCGGGGGTCATCCTCGACATCACATCGAAGGCAATCACCGACGTCCGTTCGATCTATTTACCGATATTCCACTCCCATCCAAGCATCGAAGCGTCGGTCCAAGGTGTTCTGGACCAAGCCTACACGAGACACGTAGTGTAGGCCTGATTTGAGATAGGCTCGTTGTATTGACAGACTACTCACTTGTAATCGACTCTCGCATATATATATATATAAACCGATCTATTGTCAAATCAGTGGCGCCGTCTGTGGGAACACCAATTCCTGTACAAGGACGCCGAGATGCAAGGAAGGAGGACCCGATCCGAACTTAGCGGAGTTGTGACTAGGAGCGCCAGGATGGAGGACACACAAACCCCTCAACACCCAACTGACCGAGAACAGACAGTGGCTCAAGCCGAGATGGAGCTCCCTCCACCACAATTGCAACGAAGGCGCGGGCCCGAGAGGCCGCCGCGAGTCGCAAATGCAGGTCCGACCCTTGTTGCACCAAATGCAGCAGAACCTAAGACTGAGGGCCCGCCCACCGAGAACCACGCAGCAGACATTCCAATGACCGAGGAGCCAAATGCGGATTTTCCCGGCCAGGAGGAGACAATGCCCGCGGAACAAAACGCCTTTCACCCCGCCGCCATAACCCCGGAGATGCAAGCTCAGATCAACGCCACTGTAAGAGCGGCGCTGGATTCCACATTGGAAACCTTGCTCCCACGTCTGGTGGAACAAAGGGCAAAGGACATTCGGGCGAGGCCCAATGAATCCGGAGCGGGTGAGAGAAGGGAAAGGCAAGGATGCGACGAACATGAGGATACAGGGGACTCCTTCAGAGAGATATCACCCGCTGCTTACGACAGGGCGGAGAGACGGGACCCCGGGACCCTAGATCGGGAGCTAGCAAGAAAAATAGAACGACTCGACCGCGAGAGGGCGGAAGTAGTCCAGAGAATGGAACGCGGCCGCGACCGCGCCGAGATTGCATATTCAAAGAACGAGGACGCAGAAATACTGCGGGTAGTCTCAAGAAGTATGGAACAGCTAGACCGCGAAAGGGCGGAGTTGTCGAGGAAGTTGACTCAGAATCGTGGGAAGGGTCGTAGTAAGACCCCATTTTTGGATGAGATGGAGGCCGAAGTATTGCGAAGAGGGGACAAGATCCCAGCAATCAAGCCGTACGACAGAAGAAGCGATCCTACGGATCATCTCCATCAGGTCGATAGCATTTTAAACCTGCACAACTACTCTAGAAACATAAAGGCAAAGATCCTCCCCACCACTTTAACGGGTGCTGCACTAGATTGGTTCGCTAGGCTGGAGGCCAGATCCATAACGGGCTACGAGCAGCTAAGGGAGAAATTTGAGAACCAATTCTCTAGCCAAAAGAGAATGAAGACCAACCTGATTCACCTCGGCGCTGTGCAGCAAAGAGAAAGGGAGAACCTCCGAGACTATATGAAGAGGTTCAACGATGAATTATTGAAGGTGGATGAGCCGCATGGCGGGCAGGTCATGATGATGTTATTTAAGGGTACGACCCACCGCAGGTTTGCCGGGGAGCTAATCAAATTGACGGAGCCCACCATAGCACAGATCAACATGCTTGCCAACCAAATGATCTACGAGGACGAAATGATGGCAACACGTCAGGTTTCGTTTTCCAGCAGGAACGCAGACATAGAGCACAACAGGGAAATGCCTCCACGGACGTACACCCCATTAAACAGAGGCATTCTGGAGGTGATGGCCGTGGCAAAAAGAAACAGATGGTTGATGGAACCCAGGCCGTTGAATGAGAGTCCCGGGATGAAGTCATCGGGCAAATACTGTGCATACCACCGTCAACCTGGACACATGACAGAGGATTGCACACACCTGAGGAACGAGATCGAAAGATTGATCAAATAAGGGAAACTGGTCGAGTTTGTCAGGGGCGCCAGGGAGGATGCTAGAGGAGCAGAACACTCCTCATCCCCTAGAAGAGATCAGTCACCCAGGAGAGGAAAGCAGAAAATGATCGAGGGACCCGAGGAGCGAGGTAGGACCATCGTGAATGCCCCGAGCAGAGGCGTTATAAATGTGATCAACGGAGGAGGCTTGGGAGCTGACACAGCTCGCGGCCGAGAAACCATTACAAGAAGGCTCCACGGTGGAGCCTATGTTAGATACACCAACGCAATCATGCTGGAAGCATACTTGGAGCAGAAGATCTCTTTCACTAGAAAAGATTTGGAGCAGCTTAGCCCATTGGCCTTGACTGCAGGGAAATTAGATTGCCCATTGGTTATCACGATCAATGTGGATGGATATCAGGTGTATAAAGTGTTGGTGGATAGCGGAAGCTCTGCAAACCTGATATTCTCAAAAGCCTATGAGCAGATGGGGATAGCCCCGGACTGACTGAAGCCGATATCCACCCCGTTGACCGGATTTGGGGGAGCAGAGGTAGTGCCTCTTGGACAAGTCACATTGCCCACCATCTTTGGCAGGAGCCCACGCACTCGGGTCACACCGATAAAATACACGATTGTCAACACCCCATTTCCCTACCACGCCATTATTGGCCGACCGGTGCTCAACCAGATCAGGGCAGCGGTCTCTACTTATTATCACAAGATTAAATTCCCGACGCCTCAAGGAGTTGGTGAGATAATAGGTGACCAGGTACAGGGATGGATGTGCTATGTGGACTCGCTGAAGCACCCAAGAATCATAAGAAGGCATGAAATACAAGTCCCACATCAAGAGTACATTCCGCGCATGGAGTGATCACCATAAGGAGCAAACATAACAATATTTTAAATTTCTGCACTTTTTAAATTATGTTCGAACAATGCAAATATTGCCCCATCGTGGGTTGGTCTGTAAAACTTAAAACAGGGGGAACTACGCCGGTCTGATTCCCCTTTCAACGGGATATATAGGCGGGTTAGGTTTACCGAGCCCTCGACCGCTATCTCTTATTTTGCCCCTTCGTGGGTCGGCATGTAACTTAAAACAGGGGGAACTACGCCGGTCTGATTCCCTATGCAACGGGATACGTAGGCGGGCTGGATTTACCTAGCCCTCGACCGTTATCCGTTATTACCTTTTTATTTGTTGCTTGGCACAATCTCATATTTGATGCAGGTATATGTCCTAAGCGGACATTATAGAAGTGCAAAGAATGGCACAAACAATTGGGGAATGTTCCCCTAGATATATATTTAACACATCGCCCTCTTACAGGTACAAACAGGTACAACATGTACAAACAGGTACAACAGGCACGATAGAGCACAATGGAAACACTATTTCTTGTGTAAAACTGATATTCCCAGATTGAGGGAACATCCCTCAAATAACACATGCACGTCATTTCGTGCTTTCGTATTAGCTTTTATCTCGAAAATATTTCTTGTCTATAATGTTTTGCAGGGCTTAATGACCTACATATTCAACAACGACAGAGTCACCAAGAGACATAGTCGAAAAGACAATAAAAAGGCTCGCCTACAATATCCCCTGTGATAACGGGGTCGATCAAAAATAATTCAACAGGTAGCGGGTTCCCTGTGATAACGGGATGCGCCCCTACCCTCAAAAATATCCCCTGTGATAACGGGGTCGATCAAAAACAGTTCAACAGGTAGCGGGTCCCCTGTGATAACGGGATGCGCCTCTACCCTCAAAAATATCCCCTGTGATAACTGGGTCGATTCAAGAAAAAATTCCTTATGGTAACGGGGTCGATCAAAAACAATTCAACAGGTAGCGGGTTCCCTGTGATAACGGGATGCGCCCCTACCCTCAAAAATATCCCATGTGATAACGGGGTCGATTCAAGAAAAAATTCCTTGTGATAACGGGGTCGATTCAAGAAAAAATCCCCTGTGATAACGGGGCCAGTCCAAGAAGAAATTCCCTGTGATAACGGGGTCGATTCAAGAAAAAATTCCCTGTGATAACGGGGTCGGTTCAAGAAAAAATTCCCTGTGACAACAGGGTCGACAATAAACAGTGCAACGACAGCGTTTCCCCTGTGACAGCGGGTCGTACTTTAAAGCACGGAAACAGAGGCACCTTCATGCGATAGCCATGATGACTCGACATAATCCGGTATGACGGATATGTGACATAACAAGGAGAAGCAAAAATAATACGAGCAATCATACCATGGATTATGTATGAACAAATATATATCAGGACACGCAAAAAAGATCGATTGAATTACAGGTAAAACTATGAACCATATTTCAAGAGGCAACTGCGCCGAAAGAAAAAATACAGACTCCTAGACTCTCAACTAGGATAACGAGGGGCCACTTTGATGTGTATTAACGCTAAACTCCTCTGTTCGATAATCTCGCGGTACTCTGCCTCCGGTTCTAAATCTTCGTCGTCATCGTCGGAGTCCTCAGGAAATTCCCCGTCTGGCCCCTTCAACGGGTTTATGGCTGAAGGGTCGTAACCATCCTTGAAACCACCTTCCAGCTGAATTTGACCTATGACAGAGACCTTGGCTTCCTCCCGCTCCAGCAAGCCTCGCTCAGCACATATCATCTTATACGACCGACTCAGAAGGAACTGTTTAGCCGCACTGGTCAGTTGGCTTTTGCTCAGCATCATGCACCGCATGTGCCTTTCAGCCTGGGCTAATTGGTCCTTCAGAATTGCGACCTCAGCTTCAAGTGCCTTCTGACGAGATGCTTCTTGACCGACGATAAGTCAAGGCTCATTGAGCTCTCTGATCAACCTTTTATTATCATCTAATAGGCCCCCACATTATTTTCGCTGGCCTTCAGAATATCCATGGCCTCGTCTCTCTCATGCTGGAGCTGTACAGCAGCAACATGATCGTATTTGCCCAGTTTCTCGAGCAAACCATTGGTAACTCGGAGCGACTCGGCGTGGTCCGCTTGACCCTTAATGGCCATCGTCAAGAAACCTTTCAGAAAACCAGCCACCTGCACGTCCACAATAAGGACTTGATCGCTCAGACAAATGAAAACCCAAAGGAAATACACAGGGAATGGCATAAAGACTACTTACAGAGCGAAAGAGACCACTGTGATCTCCACTTGAACTACCCTCTTCTTTCTTTCTCTTTCGCCCCATGGACGTCCCAACATCAACGTCAGGTTGAGATTGTGAAGCATGACCCACCCCGGCAGTATTCTCACTCGAGAAGGGCACAGATTTCTTCACGCCTTCACGACCCCTCTTCTTGACGAGTGGAGGTGCGTCATCTGTAGCGGTTCCGGCCCCCGGCTATCTGCGTTTCGCTATCGCATCCAGACTACAATACTCCACCAACTCGGCTGCGAAACACATAAAACAGAGGATCAAGAAACAGATCGAGGGGAAGATATCAAGTTACAAAGATATAACACTTACCGAGCGTAGAGGGACCGTTATACCGCCCGGGAGATATCCCACTTGCTCGCAAAACTACGTCACTACAAAGCAGGGTACCGTCGTATGGATGGTTGATCAAATTCCTCAGAAACTCGAGGCTATGTGCACTAGGCCCGATAGCGGCTCGTCTCTCATATTTGGTGTCTTCACACCACACGCTAGGAAGCACGTCAAACTCACCAGCCGTCCTCTCCTGGATGTACATATACTCACACTTATTTCCAAATCCATAGCTAGATTGAGTATATTGCACGAACCTAAGCCCCGCCAGGGCTCGCACACAGAAGAACCCTCTATCACCACCCTTACGGTTGACCATGACGCTAAAAAGCTCCCAGAACTCGTTAGCTCCGCAAGGGGCACCCAGCGCCCTCATAACACAAATGAAAGCTACAATGTACCCCAAAGAATTTGGGGATAGCTGTCCCAAGCAGACCCCGATACTTGCTATAATAGCACTAACCGCAGGATCAATCGGGAAGCGCAGCCCGTTCTGGAAGTGCTTGGCACTGGCAGTAATGCAGCCTTTTGGTAGAGTATGCATTCGTTGATCCGCACTGGGAATATGACCTTATACCCCTCGGGAATGTCATACTTGTCAGAGTAATAACCAGCATGATGAGGAACACGAGACGTCATGGTAGTTTCTTGCATAGACCTCCTCCACGACTCATTTCATTTTGAGAATAAGCTTCCTACGCAAGAGGGATGGGGTGGCTGTTTTCCTTAGGTTTTTAGACTGTACTCCATAGATGACCAATTTCTTGGGGTTTGGGGAAGTATTCTCGAATGTTTGTGTTCCATGACTTTTCCATGGAAATTGTGTTGGCTTTTTGGTTCTTGGTTCGAGGCATCTATTGGATCTCTAGGTTTTCAAAACCGTCTTTGATCTGTGCGGCCTTCGTAGGGTACCCTTGCCTCCCTTCTTCTTAGACTTCATATACCTCAGTAACCGGTCGTCAACATGGGGTTCTGACATTCCTTAGTCCGTCGGGCCTACCTAGGACACCTAATGCCCCTCTGTCAATGGTGTCACCAGCCTTGTCCTGTCTCCGTTCGACCACCACAATTTGATCGTACCCTCAATTTTCCTGTGAAATGGATAGTCTAGGGCGGTCGGTTGTCAAGTTCGCCAGTTGATCCCTATTGGGTAGAGGAGCGACCCTTCGAGCCGTCTGAATCTGCGAGGTCTACCTACCTCTGTCTCTTTCCATCTTTTAGGGACTAGCATCATATTTGCTGCCTGTCGGGGGGTACTTGACTTTGCAGATTTGATTCATTCCTGATCATCAATTTTTTCAATCTGATGCTCTAGGTGTCCTCTGTGTGAACATTTTTTTTTGTAGTGGCTGGGTGTCGATTTATGCTAGAAACAACGTTGGTAATGTTAGGGGCCCATCCTTCCTTAGGGTTCTCTTTCCTAGGCTAATAATTGTCGGTACTTTACTAAGATCCTTTTTGCATCTCTTGATTGGATCTCTATTCCATGTAGATCCCCCTTTTGACGAGCCAAGTGATTTGTTTTCCACTACTTCCCACTTTTTTGATTCTGTGACCGCAAATCTCGTACAACATCTGGCTTGGCTTTCTTGAAGAGGGAACCGCACTAGTGATTAGAACTCTCTCCCAAAAGCATAGGCGAGGCGTTCAATAATGCAGTACTTGGCTTGGGCGTGGTCATCATAAGGGGTGTCGGTGTAGGGCTCGAGTGTCTTCGGGCCTTGGTTTTCTCTTTTCATCCTTAAGATGGTATGTCTCCCTTAGTGCCTTTGTATGGGTTTAACCTTTTACTGATTGGGGGCTCGTTCGTTCTTCATCTCTCCTTTGGCCTTGCGAATCGCTTTGTTCATGATCAGTGTCCCTGCTTGGTGTGTAGTGTCCTTGATGCTCGTGGCCAGGGTTTTCACAAAGAAGGTGGCAAAATCTTCGGAGTGTAATCTTTGGGCAAGGTCCGCGACAACATCGTGGGACCCTGCGAGGTGGCATCCACTATTTTATTCTTGGGGGCACTGTGGGTGGCTACGAAGGCTATAGAGCAGTGTATATTTATTTAACCGCGTATAGATTGTTGGACAATTTAGGGTATCCTCGATTGCTCGCAGATTGGCATATAAACATCTAGGAGAATCAGGCTTGTGCGCGACTAGTTAACCTCGATTAAGAGACCTGACATAATATGGGATCAGATACCGAGTTTAAACCAAGCTAGCCATATGTTGATTGATATGTCCATGTAACTCTTTCTCCTTCTGATCAATTGTATGTATAAACAGGCTAGTAGATTTCATACCTGGTGGATGGGGATCTAGGCCATACAAGGGATGAGTGGCGTGCCTCTTTGCACAAGTTTTTCGTAAAGGTTGAAATCTTTTCTTAAGGACTAGAATTCTGGTTTCAAATTATCAACAAGCTCCTTGAAGAGGTTCGGCTAGCACCTTAACATACGTATTCCTCCTTTCTAGGCTAGGGAGTACTCTTCCGTCTATCCTCTGAAGTGACTTGCGGGGGCGGGGTGAGAGTGTTGCACTGGGTCCATCATGGGGTTACATGGTAGTCATGTCTAGAGGGGAGGATCTCGGGGAGAGAGGTTTCTTCTCCATGGTTTCTGAATGCTGGAATAAGGATCTGGTAGATCTTCTCTATTCTCTACTTGTTCTATCTATCTCCATAGGCTTTACTTAAGAAGTTGGTGATGTTTCCATAGACGACACCATCTAATGATACGGACTCTCATATGTGCTTAGTATTTTATGGGGAGGATATTAGATTCAGAACGCCAATCCTGAGCCAATAAAAAAAGAGGGAAAAATAGCTACGAACAAGAATGGTCTTAGGTTTCTTTTTATTACGAGAGGCTACGAGCAAGGTCATGTAAAGATGTATTATTGAGGTGCTCAAAAAGTTTTGATCACTTTCTTCGGATTACAAAGCGTCCCTTTTATAAGTGGAGCAAATGTGCTCGTCTTGTTGGCTTTGTTGGATGAGGATGTGCCAAGTTCTTTGTGGGCGTGAGCCATTCTTACTTGGTGCATGTACGCCTTTCGTGGCTACTTGAGATGAAGACAAGTGTGATGGTGTCATTTTCTAGAGGTGGTTAGTCCCCGTAATGCTAGTTTTTCCTAATCTTAGGCGTTTGGATAAGGTTATTCGACGTGTGCTTTGTTAGCATCGCTATAGGAGTATGGTAGAAATTCGAGTTCTTTGTGATTTTCTTCGTGAATTTATATTCGTGTTGGCGTTTCTATCTAGAAAGGAGCTATTGTCGTTGTTGTGGACAGTATACGATAATATGTTTTCTTAACATTTGGTCAAGGAAGTAGAAAAATTGTGGTTATATTATCAATAAGCAATGTGAGATACAATCCTCACAAGATTACTTCTTGGAAACTAATCTAACATTCAACGTGTTTGAAATTTTTGCATTTTCCTCTAATTTGTTGGACCCTCTTGCTTGCAGCGAACCGAGGGATTATCATGAAGTCTTGAAATCTAAACAATCTGAAAAGGGAGATAGACTTCTTGAATGGTAACCAAACTTGGATACCTGTTCTTAAACCTGCTAAGTACTCTGTTGTGAAATATAAATGATTATTTAATGTCACGGAGGAATCTAAAATAGATTTAAGGTTAGGCTTGTTTCTAAAAGATTTACTTAAAAGAAGGAATAGATTATGCAAAAATCTTTGCTAAAGTGGAGTAATTCACTGATGTTAGAATTATGCTTGCTTTAGTTGCTCAGTTTGATTGGAAAATGAAACAAATGGATTTGGCCACTGCTTTCTTACATTGTCTCTTGACAAGAAGACTTATATAAAACAACATAAGGGATATGAGTAGATCCTAAGAAGCATAGTTGTGTCTGTTTACTGAAAAAGACTTTATATGGTCCTAAATAGTCACATTGACAATGGAATATTAAATTTGACAAATGCATGCAATCTTTTAATTTTGTAAAAAATGCTTACGATCATTGCATGTAGTTTAAGAATACTGCTTCTGCGCCTGTGTTTCTATTGATCTATTTGGATGATATGTTGATTAAAAACTTGTGCCTTAAGTCTATTGTACATGTGCAAAAATGTCTCTCACAAAATTTTGCTATGAAAGGTTTAAGTGATGCTAAAAGGATTTTATGCATAAATATTATAAGGGACACGAATAAATCCACTAGTGTGTTAAAATCAATATTTCATCTGTTGAAAAGGTTTTGAGTAAATTTAACCTGTCTTTTAATAAGCCTGAAATGTGTTGCTTGCCTCTCACCTTGCTAAACCCTGAAGCTTGTTGGCTATGTTGATTCTAATCATGCAAACAATAGTTATAATAGAAAGTCTACTACTTCCTATGTGTTTACCTTTTGTGGTGTTTGCATAAGTTGAAAATCTTACAACCTATTGTTGCTTTGTCTACTACTGCGTACGAGTATGTAGCTGCTATTGAAGCTTTCAAAGAAGCTTTTTGGTTGAAGCGTCTTGTGTCTGAAATTAGTTTTTAGGCATAATATTATAACAGACAAGAATAAATCCACTCTTGTGTTAAAAATAAAATTTCATATGTTGAAAAGGATTTGAGTAAATTTAACATTTCTTTTAATAAGCCTGAAAATATGTTGCTTGACTCTCACCTTACGGAACCCTGAAGCTTGTTCACTTATAAAACAAGATGTTGTTGTATTTTCTAATAATCAATCTGTTATTCAACATTGTAAGAATTATGTATTTCATGATAGAACTAAACATATTGATATGCGATTCCACTTTATTAGTAACATGGTTGAAAATGGGGCTTATTCAGTTTTTTTTTAAAAAACAATTCTTCTGAATTTAATCATGTTGATATGGGTGCTAAACGTTTACCTGTTGAAAAAGCTAACTTTGTGTCAAAGGATTGTAAAATTTAGCTTAGAATGATTTATGAGCTATTTGCTATATCTGTTAGTTGCCCAATATGTGCTTGCCTTTGTGGTGATTACATATTTTGATTTGTGTGGTCATGAGTTTATTTTGGCTATCCTTCACTATCACTGCAATTTCTATGTGAACTTGCATGTGCCCCTTGCGATGATGAGTCATTCGGTTCCACGTCCTTAGTCCACCATCTTGGATCAAAGGTGGAGATTGATGGTTTATTTGGTTGGCCCAAAAGCTCAATAAAGCCCAACTCCTTGTATACCATAATATAGTCTTGTCAACCCTAGCTTCCACGAGAAGATTCTTTGTGTAAGCTACCATATTTTTTTATCTTAGTGAGAGAAATATTGGGAGATAGAGAGAAGAAAGAAAAAAGAGTCTTCGTCGGTTTTGTTCTTCCCCCTCTTCACCTAAACTCTTACTAAGTGTGTGAAAATGTGAGAAGAGAGCGCTACTTTTTGTAGTGAGCTACTTTGTGTGAGCTTATTAATTGGTGTAGACCATGAGGTCTTGGTAGTGCACTTGAGAGTAGTGGAAATTTGAGACGAGAGTTTCTAAGCCGGGACGAGCGAGAAATATTTTCACCCAACAACGCCCAACTTGTAAAGATGAGACAAAAAATGCTCAGTATTATATTTTATTGTCGTCTCATTGGTAAGCCTAATTTTCTCCAACATAAATATATCGAGCTATTAGCAAAAACTACCCCTGTGTTATCTCTAATTAGCAAATAACCCCCTGTGTTATTTTAATTGGCAAAAATCCCCTTGTGTTATTAAAAAAGTAGCAAAAACCTCCTTCATGACATATTTTACAATGACAAAATCAATAACTAAGGATCTATATGTATTATGATTTTATAATCAACATATACTCATTACAATAAATATTATAAATCGTATTATAATTTTCTTTAGATTTTTAAAATTGTATAAAAATATAATAAAATTAATCGGTACCATACTTATTTTTTACAGATCAAAAAATTAATATTTTGGTCAAAATAAATAAACAAAAATATGCATAAAATTTAATTTGAACATCATTAGTTTCATATGTATCAAAGAAATACAATATAAAAATATATTTTATGATCAATCTCAGTAAGTGCGAATTAATTCAGTGTAGTAGGGAGATTTTTGCTAACTTTGGAATAACGCAGGGAGTTGTTTGCTAATTAAAATAACACAGGGGTTATTTGCCAATTAGGGATAACACGGGTAGTTTTTGCTATTTATCCTAAATATATCCATAGAATGAACGTAAAAAACAATTCTAACTCATAGTGATGCAAATTCGATTCTTTCTGAAATCATCACATTGTGCATAAGCTATGTGTAACAGTGTATGTCAATGACTCCCACAAGAAAAAGAAAAGAGAAGAGCAAACCGAGCGCCTCATATATAGTTTGATTACCATCATTTTTACGACATTGTTTGGCTTCTCACTGTATAACTACTCTTTCAAATAATATATTCACCGTAGTTCTATCTTACAAAGGTTAACTTGATATGTATATGTAACAAAATACACAATGCTTGAGTTGTACACTATCTTGGCTCTAGCATTGTAATGCTCATACCATTTTCTGAGTTCCACGTACTAATGCTACTCGAACTTTGAGGCCCAACGACTTCTCTACCGGTGAAGAAACCAGGCTGTTTGGCTTCAGGAAGTACACCTTCACTCGCCAACATCAGCACCACAGATGACATGCTTGGCCTATCTTCCGGTTTTTGTTGGACGCACAATAGTCCAATGTGGATTGACCTTACCACGTCTGATAAGTCAAACGAGTTGCCTAAACAAGAACTGATTAGTTCCAATGACCTCCCTTCATTATAAAGCGTCCACGCCTGTTAAAAAAATAGACAAAACACTTCTGGTAACTAATAATTTCGTTCTATTAACGGCACTCACACTAGATTGATCGGGAAAAGATACGTACGTGACCAAGTAGGTTGAAATTGTGATCGGTACGGGAAAAGCCCCTGTTTCTGTTCCCACTCACTATTTCCAGAACTAGGACTCCAAAGCTAAATACGTCTGATTTAACCGAAAACAGGCCATCCACCGCATATTCTGGAGACATGTATCCACTGTCACAGATAAAGTACTACTTAATTAGAAAACAGTGTCAGATGTCAATAATGAAATGGAATAAGAGTTCATATGTGGTTATCTTTTATTCTTACTATGTTCCAACAACTCTACATGTATGTGCTTCGATCTCGTTCCCTCCAAAACATCTAGCCAATCCAAAGTCTGAGATCTTTGGATTCATGTCATAATCTAGCAATACGTTGCTAGCTTTGAGATCTCGATGGATAATTCTCAGTCGGGAATCTTGATGTAGATACAAGAGTCCCCTAGCAATGCCGTTGATTATATTGAGACGTTTTTCCCAATCAAGTTGTTTGCTTTTTTCTTGATCTGTCAAAATTTAATCCAAGTTAGTATGATGATGTTATAAGGAGTTGTGAAAATATATGAATAGAGTTAGAATGCTCACCAAACAGTAGAACGTCGAGGCTGCTGTTGGGCATGTATTCGTAAATCAACATGTTTTCCTCTCCTTCGATGCAGCATCCTAAGAGTCGGACAAGATTTCGGTGCTGAAGTTTCGCGATAAAAATCAATTCGTTCTTGAACTCATTGGGGCCTTGCTTCGAGTCCCTTGAAAGTCGTTTCACAGCGATTTCTTGTCCCCCTTCCAACATTCCCTAAAATCATAAAAGCCAATCCATATAAGAGTACTAGTTATTGGAATTTACAGTACTTCAAGTTATTCATGCTTCACCTACTCTTCGTCTTCTTGTGACAAATATGAAGAAGATTGAATGTCAATTCAAAGGCTGTGAACAAGTTTTCACCTTATAAACAGGCCCGAATCCACCCTCTCCAAGCTTTTTTCCGAATGAAAAGTTATCAGTGGCATTCAATATGACAGACAAGTCAAACAGTGGTAGCTCCGAGTCTCTGTGATGACTAACATCGTATAAACCTGCAACGAGAAAAACAACAAATACACCAGATCAGTTTCCTTTGGTACCTTTTCAACATACAAAGTTACATTTTCGTTACCTGTTTCTCTCGTATTGGGATGATTTCTCCTCTCCGAATCATTCTTTCTCTTCTTAACGCATAAACACCAAATCAGACTTAGGAGAAGCACTAGGATCACCGTTGACAAGCTGGGTATTAGTATTCGCGCCGTTCTTTTTCCTCTTCTTGAATCTGAAACAATTTCCATTGGAAATGCTTGTATGAATTCAGAGGATTTTTCACATATCAAATCAACAATATGCATATGTTTAAGTTCTTACCTGCCTCACTAGAAGCCATTCTAATGTAAATTTCTTGTCCATTTGTTGAC
Organism: Linaria vulgaris; assembly: GCA_948329865.1. NCBI lineage: Eukaryota > Viridiplantae > Streptophyta > Magnoliopsida > Lamiales > Plantaginaceae > Linaria > Linaria vulgaris. Next base: position 75,671,154 of record OX415250.1, on the reverse strand, counting down.
AAACTTCTAATGTCAATAAAATCTCCAAACCAAGCCAAACAACCACTGCTTCTTCTTATGTCGAAAAAATGCATGTAAGCAGTACAAGAACAATTCCTCAAACACTCTGCTCTGCATTGTTCTTCCGTCAAGTCGATGTAGTTCCGCGACAATCTCGTGTCCGGGTTCTTCATCCCCGAATACCTCAGAAAAACATCGCCTTCACAGCTCAAATTCCTCCTCCTAACGCATCCGTTCGACCAATCCGTTCTCGACCACGCCTCGTTGTCACTCGGTACAAACCTATCGAGACAGTCGCAGATCGGGGATTTCCCATACGTGCAAATACCGTTCGGACCACACGTTTTGTACGTATCGCATACATCGGAAGGGAAGCTCCAATAATCCGTCCAGCCTCTCCCCTCAGCCCACCTCTGGCGTTGTGCGAGGCCACTCTGATTAATGGTTAGCCTCGTTAGGACTGATATGTTAAACGAATCTACACGATAAGTTACCTCGTTTTCATTCATGGTAAACGTTCTTTTGTCGTTGGAATCGTCCCTGATGTTAGTTGACACACCGAAGCGGGTCCCGTTCCAGGGACCGAACCTGTACACTAAGCGATTATCTCTTCTAAGGACTACTTGTGGGAATCCAGCAGGATCCAGATGAAAGCTAAAATCGCCTCGAGATGGATCGTTATAGCTCTTCCATGACACGAGATACGTTTCTACTCCTGTTACCAAGTTCCATCCGAGCTTCATGCCTGGTAAATACGTATCTCCCGGATAATCAAAACTTTGCCAGAGAAATTTTCCAGGCCCGTTTATGTCGTTGTCTGCCTCTCTCACCACGAGATTCCCCGTTTCCAGCAACTGCGCGATTGGATTGCTCACTGATCTCGACGTGTTGGAAGTCCATATAGGGCTTCCGGTGTCACTTAACAGGGCGAGAATTCCAGGTTTGATAACGGTCAAAACGACGCCTATTTGGAGAGAGTTTATATGAGAACGTGTCAAGTGTAACAAACTGATTTGCAAGATTGACGTGTAAGACATAACAAAAAGAATTATATGATTCACGTGTCAGGCATAAGATTTACAGGATTCGCGCGTCAGGGTTAACAAAAGGTATAAATGATTTATGCGTCATGCGAAAGATTTACTCTAAAGCGTAACAAAGAGATTTGCAGGATTCACATGTCAATAACAGAGAGATTTACATGATTCACGTGTCAGACTGCCAGGCCTAGTAAAATAATTTACACGATTCATGTATCCATACGTAACAAAAAAAATTACAGGATTCATGTATCCATACGTAACAAAAAGATTTACAGGATTCAGTGTCGAGCATAACAAAAGAGCTTGGTAACGAATAAATGTCAATTTTTTAGAAGTAAAAGCTTGAGCTTTTAGATTTGACCATATTTCAATACCTGTCGTGTTAGTGACCGGAACTTCTCTGTTGGCAACCCAAACGACGGTCCTAAAGGGTAGATTTCTGAACCACATCCCGACGTACCACCGACTGTTGGAACTTGCGGGGCTGAAGAATCCAAGCTCGTACGTTCCGTTCGACGAAACAAGCGTGTCGCCATATCGTAGGCCAGTAGTAGCGTTGATGGTATCAGTCACAGCAAAAGTTGAAGGGAGAATCAGTAAAGAGAATACAAAGTATAGTAAGATGAAGTGTCCCATGTGATATTTCTTCACCAGTGAACTATTTTTTTTTTTTCCGAAGAACACCAGTGAACTATTTTGATCCCTTTAACATTGATAGTATGGAAAAAGAAATGAAAAGGAAAACAGAAACTTCAACATTGGTTGCTGAAAAATGGATGTAAAGACTTGCAAGTCTTTACATGATTTTCTCATTTTGTCGTTAATAGTCAATGATAATGACATTTTCCGTGTTAATTAAGGTGTTTAATTAAGTGGGTCACATTGAAGAAAACTCAACACAATATCTATTACTATTAAACGGGAGAATTACTAAACTGCCCCTGTAGTATGGGATAATTACACAAATCACCCCTCATATTTGGAAAATTACACAAACTACCCTTATGGTCGATTTCTCGTATAAAAATTATTATTTTTTGTTGAATGTAAATGCATCCTCCTCCTTTATTTTGCCCAAGAAATAAGAAAATAAATTAAAATAACTCAGAAACCATGCATTTATTTCTTTTTAAAAGACAAAAAAAATCAAAAATAAATAATGTCCTTAAAATAAAAATAAATTTTCTGCGGATTTTAGTCTCTACTATTATTTCAAGTTGTATGGTTGTGTTAGTTATTTTTATTTTTTTTGACATACGGGTAGTTTGTGTAATTTTTCAAATATGAGGGGTAGTTTGTGTTATTACCCCATACTTCAGGGGTAGTTTGTGTAATTCTTCCTATTAAACGCAAAGCCTCCATACTCACAAAATAGCAGTTTGGATACCAATTTTTTGTGTTTTCTAAAATACCCACTTTTCTCCCTCTTCAAACAAAATAATATAAGGGTTATATTTGTCATTTCATTTGCTTTGTTCAACTACAATCCCTACAAAAATAACAGCTTATACCACATTCACTTATCTTTCAAATTTTATTTTTAAAAAAATAGTATAATTTGCACGCGTTCCCCGCATGTGTCAAAATTACTAGTATGATATAAAACAAAGGGTACTAATCACTAATCAAGACTTTGGATCATCTCCTCCAAAATTGTGCTACATCTCCTCCTCCATTCTTTGTTTGAATGCCATGTAGACACTAGACACAATTTAAGATTGCTTAATTCTATGTTTGTTTTACAATAAAAGAGTTATTGTAACGCCCCAAAAATTAAAAAGAAAATAAATTTATACTTTAGTCTTTAGACTTTTAAAAATTTCTATTTTGACCCTAAATGTTTAGAAAAAATTACATTTGAGCCCCTGAACTTAAAAGTTAGTCTTTTATTATATTTACAGGTCTCTAATCCTAAAACATATATTTCAATTTCAAATATTAACCAAGTTGATTGAATTACCTAGAAAAATTACAAAGAAATCTAATTATACCTATTTGAATTTTAATTATAAATAATTGAGGGATTTGATATGCAATTAACCAATTGATGATGTAAGCCATGATATTTTTTTTATGAGGTAAGCCATGACATCATTGGAGCATGATTAAATTCAGATTTTTGTAATTTAATATAAAATAATCAAAGTGGGACATTAATTAAAATTATTTTAACATGATTTTTTTGCCCATAAATACTAGGCTTTCTTCCAACAATTTTCACACCCAAAATTATTTCTTTTTTTTCCTTCTTTCTTCCCATGAATCTCTAAGTTAGTAAGTCTACTTTCAAGTAAAATTCATCCCAAGTTCTTATTTCATCATTTTCTACCCGAAAATACCCCAAAACTTTTATTACGAAGAAATTATCCATTCGGCCCTGCACCTTAGAAAAATCATAACTAATTGTATAAAAATCCTTTTTGATCAAGGCCAACGGCTGAATTTTCCTCATGATATCCTCTAACTTTCATATGAAGAAATATTTTTCAAATAACGTGATTTAAGAGGTCGAAATTCCTAAACCGTAGACTGCTGTCTGAAAATCCAAAAATAGGTGTTTTCAAGAATTATTTAGCATAGGAAACCTTTGGATTTTCCTTCCCATTCGGGTACACATGTTCCTAGTGATGTTAGGGATCAGTTGCCAAAAAAATATTTGGAAACAAAGTTCATTTGGATATCCGATCAAAGGTAAACTCGAAACTACGACGATTTTCAGCTTATTTTACGATTGAAAATAATCATCATAAATCCATGATTGATCACTCACACATGACTCTTATAAGATATAAAAATCATTAGAATCACTTTAATATGATTTGTATTCATGAATTAATATTTTTGAGATTTTTTTTAATAGTACATAAATAGTATATTTATCATGTTTAACATATCCTTACATAAGTTTAATAAGATTATCATATATATTTTTGAGGTCTAATCCTCTTATATGATTATGTATCGTAACTTAAACATTCTTTGATCATTTACCTTGAATAGGTTTACGTATTAATATTTTTATCAGTTATGAGTACAATGTTATGTAATTTATGATAATCTTGGAACAAAATAATATTAACTAAGTTATACAATTTAATGGATTGCTTCATAAGGTAATTGTTTGATGTCATGATTCCTGGAATTTCTGGATGTACTAGAGACTTAAAGAACGATTTTCCATAAATCAGTTAAGAAATATATTTTGAAAATTTATTATGCATCAAATTGGATAGTTAATCAAATTTTACTTATTACCGTAACTTGTCATCGAAATGACTCTAACGTGAATACTAACAGTTATAAGTTTGAACATATGGTTATTTAAGATAATTTTAAGATATTAATAAGGTTATTAATTGATATTTAACTTAACCTTACGTTTGTCAATTCATCATCTAAGATTTTCATGTTTAGAGTAACAACATAAATTAAGCTTATGTGTAATTTACTAATATTTACATTGTAACTAGCATTCTTAACCAGAATGATCTCAATTTCATCAACATGAGGATTGAAGAAAAATACTAATATTTGTTGTGGTGAATTATAAATTCAGTTGATTAATATTATTTAAATTTGTTAAAGGTTTGACGAACTAATCAACGCCATCAAGGTTCCCCGTACGAGTTAAGGTGATGTTCCATTTCTGATTTGTTCTAGCCCCGTTTGGCATCCGACCCGAGAAACTTGGACAGAAAAGCCACTACCCCGTTATCAAACCTCGAACAACCTATATTTTATCATAATCGCAATTACACCTCATCTCATAACATGATTTTCTTACTTATCGTTAAATCGTATCCAATCATTTATTATTTATCATATTGATTCATAATCATGGTAATTCCCCGATATTTTAATCTCATATTCTGGTTCTTGAATTGTGCAAAGAGCAACGAACTATGTTCGGGACATGTAGCTCAATGAGCAACGGATATTATCCGGTTTACTAGTTATTTGTTTATCCGTTATACCCAATGGGACGCCTTTGGGAAGTTGGGCCCAGGAATTGAGTCGAGTTACTGCCTGGCAGTAAGGACTGTCGGTTTAAGTAATTTCGCTTGATACCCATCTATCTAGGCACCACTTGCAGTCAGGAGTTGGTTGTAACACGCGTGCTGGATCGACATGTACTCGAGCATGTCTCTTGATTATTTGCGAGGTCGCTCCTCGTCGGGAGGTATAAGGTTAGAAGTCATAAGGTTGGATTCGTTATTGTTAAGCACAAGTTCATTAACTAACCTATGAAAATTCCAGTACCATTGCTACATCAAATTGTCTAGTTGAACTGTTTCTACCGGTAAGATCATTCTTCGAAATGTATCCATTAAATCACAGTTAATTCTTGCATTGCCAGTTCTTTTATATGAATCTCACTAAGTCATTAAAGACTTATTACTCGTTTCTTCTGTCCATTCCTCAGGATGAAATTCAACATGGTAGCATGGACCAAGTGAATAATTGTTCAATCTTGCATTTTGGAATATTCGTGTTTTGTCGCTAGTGCATAACCATTTAAAAAAAGTCACATTTTTTGTAATACCAAAACTTCCGCTGTATATATCAAAATATATTTTTAGAAAACGTGTATGGTTTTGATCCTGAACAAGTGAGACCCCTTCATGTGAGTTGCGCTTTAGTCTGGATTGGGTAAAGTGGCTGGCCACCGCTGAACCAACTCAGATCAGAGCATGGCTCGTGGGGCGCGGTCGTCACAGTATGGTATCAGAGCCATTGGTTAAAATATTTGGACAAACATTAATCAATCAAAGATGTTTTCACTAAAATATTCATTTAAATTAAATATATAATTTTACATCAAACACTGATCAACATAAAAGAGTTACAATTGGAGTGTCGTATCTACATCTAAAGCACGTTTCTTACCACGACTATTGTCACTACTTGTTTGCCCTTGAATTTGTGATGATATGGGATCTACTTTTGGTACATATGCTTTAAGTTTGTCAATCAATTCATTTGCAGTATGTGCAAAGATGAAAATTTCACGAGCTGACGGCTTCATAAACTCCTGCTCCACACAATGATCTAGAAAAGACAACAACATGTCGTAGAAACCATTAACATTATACAATCCTATAGGTTTCTGATGCATGTTTAATTGAGCCCATGAAGCTATGCAAGAAATCTCTTCTAGTGTTCCTAAACCCCCAGGTAATGCTATAAATGCATCAGAATTATACAACATAGTCGTTATTCTTTCGTGCATGCTAGGTACAATTATCTCTTCACCTATGATTGGACCGCCGGGATTCATGTCCGCTAAGGCGTTTGGTATGATTCCTAACACTTTACCACCTATAGAAAATGCGCTTTTTGCTATACACTCCATTAGCCCTAAACTTCCTCCTCCGTAGACTAGCTTTATGTTTCTCTTTGCCAATGTGTTCCCAAGACTACTTGCTACCTCTAGAAACTCTTTATCCTTTCCGAAACTAGACCCACAAAAGACACAAATGGATTTTATTTCTCAAATTGAAGATTTTTCCATCTCAAGTTTTTTTCTCCCTGATAATGTGGTATGTGTTAATGTGTGATCTTTGACATTATAAAACCGCTATTTATAAGAAAACATAGTAGGCGTACCGAGGAAGCTTTTGAAACAATAATAATACAACATCTTCAAAAATAATAATTAATCAGCGTCTCCAACAATCCATCCTTTATGAATAGTTTCTCCTACAATCCATCTTTTATGATATGACATTTACCAATCTAAGAAGACGCATTCATATAGTTGTACCCCATCATCTATTATTTGTGCCTATTAAAAATTATATATATATATGTGTGTGTGTGTATATATAGATAAGACCGTCTAAGTTTTATTTGTACTGAGAAACTAAATATTTGCATAATTCTTAAAATATGTGCATGCACTTATAAGGAAAAGTTATGTTACCTTATTTTCCTCATGTGTTTTGTCTAAATATCCATGTTTATTCATTTGAATATAAAAATTTCAAAATAATAATACTATCAACAATAATAATAAATCACAAAAACTTCTATGTTATGTTACAATTAAATTACTCGTGTTCTTTGTGGTAGTTATTTAAATAAAATATTAATTAGCATGATTTATCGACAAAAAAAAATGGATTAAAATTTTTGGTACTCAAAATTTTAAGAATATTAAAGATTTTTCTAATTGCTCTATATTATGATCGTTAGTTAAAATTTTGTTTAACTAACATATTTTTCACAAACAAGTCACATACTTCTAATCTTAATTTTCGTCGCAATCATCATACCATTCAAATCATAAAAAAAAAAAAAAAAAAACCCAACGGTTATAAACGGCTATAATAGCCTTACCTCCTTCTATAAATACATCATTTTTATAGTACAAAACACACACTCATCTTCATCTAACTTCTTTCTACCAAAAATGGATCATATAGTTCAAGTAATTCTTGTTGTAATTTTTGTTATTTTTATTTTTATTTTTCTTCTAAATGACGAAGAAACATCATTCGAATTTGCTATTGTATTTTTAGGATTCGCAATACCTTTCCTCTTTCTTGCTCTTGGTATGAGTTTCCTACTATTATGCAAGTTCAATTGAAATATTGCATCTTGGATAATAAGACATTTATTTGAGTAGTCTTCTTCTCCTTATATAGTTGTTATAATGTGTGAAACGTCAAAACTTGATTAACATAATTATATTAAGCTAATCAAAATAAAATAAAATAAATACTAAACTCTCGCATATTATTAGATAAGAATCATAAGAGTTTAATTTTTTTTCTTCCGAGAAAATGAGTTTACGACTTCCTATGGTGTTAAGTATTAGTCCTTAAAGATAAAATTAATCGAGATTGTGGTTAGAAATATTTCTCTTTTGGGATACGTTAGTCTTGGTTGGACAAAAAAAAAGGATGAAATCGTAATACTTTATCTTCAAAACAATTGAGTTAAGAATTTGGGGACCAGATTCCTTTAAGAAGGGGGGATTGTAACGCCCCAAAAATTAGGAAGAAAATAAATTTATACTTTAGTCCTTGAACTTTTGAAAATTTCTATTTTGACCCTAAATGTTTAGAAAAATTTGCATTTGAGCCCCTGAATTTAAAAGTTAGTCTTTTATTATATTTACAGGTCTCTAATACTAAAACATATATTTCAATTTCAAATATTAACCAAGTTGATTGAATTACATAGAAAAATTACAAAGAAATCTAATTATACCTATTTGAATTTTAATTATAAATAATTGAGGGATTTGATATGCAATTAACCAATTGATGATGTTAGCCATGACATCTTTTTGATGAGGTAAGCCATGACATCATTGGAGCATGATTAAATTCATATTTTTGTAATTTAATATAAAATAATCAAAGTGGGACATTAATTAAAATTATTTTAACATGATTTTTTTGCCTATAAATACTAGGCTTTCTTCCAACAATTTTCACACCCAAAATCATTTCGTTTTTTTCCTTTTTTCTTCCCATGGATCTCTAAGTTAGTAAGTCTACTTTCAAGGAAAATTCGTCCCAAGTTCTTATTTCATCATTTTCTACCCGAAAATACCCCAAAACTTTTATTACGAAGAAATTATCCATTCGGCCATGCACCTTAGAAAAATCATAACTAATTGTAGAAAAATCCTTTGTGATCAAGGCCAACGGCCAAATTTTCCTCATGATGTCCTCTAAATTTCATATACAGAAATATTTTTCAAATAACGTGATTTAAAAGGTTGAAATTCCTAAACCGTAGACTGTTGTCTGAAAATCCGAAAATAGGTGTTTTCAAGAATTATTTAGCATAGCAAACCTTTGGATTTTCCTTCCCATTAGGGTACACATGTTCCTAGTGATGTTAGGGATCAGTTGCCAAAAACATATTTGGAAACAAAGTTCATTTGGATATCCGATCAAAGGTAAACTCGAAACTACGACGATTTTCAGCTTATTTTACGATTGAAAATAATCATCATAAATCAATGATTGATCACTAACACATGACTCTTATAAGATATAACAATCATTAGAATCACTTTAATATAATTTGTATTCACGAATTAATATTTTTGAGATTTTTTTTAATAGTACATAAATAGTATATTTATCATGTTTAACATATCCTTACAAAAGTTTAATAAGATTATCATATATACTTTTGAGGTCTAATCCTCTTATATGATTATGTATCTTAACTTAAACATTCTTTGATCATTTACCTTGATTAGGTTTACGTATTAATATTTTTATCAGTTATGAATACAATGTTATCTAATTTAAGATAATCTTGGAACAAAATAATATTAACTACGTTATACAATTTAATGGGTTGCTTCATAAGGTAATTGTTTGATGTCATGATTCCTGGAATTTCTGGATGTACTAGAGACTTAAAGAACGATTTTCCATAAATCAGTTAAGAAATATATTTTGAAAATTTATTATGCATCAATTTGGATAGTTAATCAAATTTTACTTATTACCATATTTCTCTGAGGTCCTATATTTCGGGGGACTAACCTCAAAGCCCCATTCGTCTACATTAGGACCGGCAGCTTCAGGCGGAGCAGAAAATTCAGTACCGCCCTGTTTGCCAGTCAACTGATCAGGCCCAAACATCTCATTTTCGGAGAACTCCATTCCACCTTCTCCGAAATCCATCTCGGGCGAACCTGCGCCAACACTGTCCCCGGCAAACGACATATTAACGCACTAAAGGATGCAAATCAAAATTGAACAAGATATTGAAAATGGTATCGAATTTGATATCGAAAGTTAAAATCAAAGGAAGATATCGAAAACGAGGTCGAATTCTATATCGGAAGTCAAATTCGATGTATCTTTCGAAGGGACAACGAAATTTCGCTAAAAGCCAAAGTGGATTTTTCACTTTCCTGACAGCCTATTTATAGATATCGAAGGTACTAGATCGAAACACAATTTCGATCTCACATCGATACTAATATTCGATTAATAGATAAAGGACATGGGGGGCTGATATCATATCGAATATGAATTTCGACATCATGTCGAAGGTAAAAACCGACCTCTTACCCTACTACGCGAAGAGCCGCGAGAATATAACAACAGCCCCTACAACCCCATCATAATTTTCAAGGAACCCAAATACCAAGGGAACTAGAATTCAAACGAGGACCTCAAACTCGGCGTTCATCACAAGTGCATTCCCCACAAGTTCGATCTCCATCATTTGAACTGGCGGGACGAAGGGTACAGGTAACCCAAGAATTTTAAATTAAATTTGCGAATTCTTATCTCTAAGATAAGAATCCCCAAATTGGGGGACTACATGGTATGGGAATTTCTCGCATATTGGGCCAGGCCCAAACCAGACCCATATTGGACTATATCGGAGATCATATTCGATGTCGTATCGGTAATAATCACCGATATGTTACTGTGGTCCCCGGATCCCGAGGTCTATAATAAATACGCGGTGCCCGTATCCCAAAGTAAGCAATTATTATCCCTCAGCTACCACTCGTCATATCGAAATACATCACCGATATCACTTTCGATATCTCATTCGATATCGGGACTACCACGTGCACCTGTGACACATCACACCACCTCATCACCGATATCACGTCGGGGGTCATCCTCGACATCACATCGAAGGCAATCACCGACGTCCGTTCGATTTATTTACCGATATTCCACTCCCATCCAAGCATCGAAGCGTCGGTCCGAGGTGTTCCGGACCAAGCCTACACGAGACACGTAGTGTAGGTCTGATTTGAGATAGGCTCGTTGTATTGACAGACTACTCACTTGTAATCGACTCCCGCATATATATATATATATATATATATATATATATATATATATATATAAAACGATTTATTGTCAAATCACATTGATTATTTACAAAAAAATGTAGTAGTCAAATATGTTTTTGTTCTTTTGTTTCCGACTCATGATACTTGTTAATATCTATACTTCTTTAATTTGTCAGTATCAAGATTATTTCATTAGAATATTATTATAGTGTTGACTTTTGTAAGTTGTAAAATCATAGTTTGGTTGAAATATGCCGAAGTGTGAAATTTAATGCATGTGTTTTGATAGCAAGGTTTTCAATATTTTTCATATATCTTCTTTTTATTAGGTTTAATATACACGAATCTTCTAATTATACTTAATTTAAATATTAATGAACATGAATATTTTCTATTTTTCAACATGATATGAATATAATAATTTAAATATTAATTTTTGTTACAGATTATTATGATATTTTTCTTACAAAATCATAATTAGGTGAGTACATAATAAATTTTTATTTATAAAGTTGAGAAAAGTCATTTTTTTTATGGGTGGAGAAAAGTCTTATTGAATTAAAGGAAATAACATAAATCTTGGGATTTTCTTCCCCTTTAAAATGACTTGTTCTTCTAAAAGCACTTTACCCCTAGCTTGTGGAGCTAGCGCTTTAAGGCTCGATAAATAGTTTTAAATGTTTGTGGGGGGGGGGGGGGGATTGGCAAGAGCTCCTAAAAGTAACTTATGGAATGTTTAAGGGGGCTTGGCAAGAGCTCCTAAAAGTAACTTATGGACTTTAAGTTACTGAAAAATATTTATTTAGTGTTTACAAGTGCATGCTTCTGCTTTTACTTCTCTTGAAAAAAGAAAAAAAAAAGAGCAGAAGCTAAAAAGCATGTCATGCGGGGCTCCATAAACAGCTTCTACTCCTTTAAAAATCCTCTAAACTTCCTATTTTAGCCTCAATTAATTAGAAATAAATCTCATGATTTCTCTATTTTCTCATTTATGTGATATCTTCTATAATTTAAATTTATGATGTTTTTAAAGGTAATAAAATAATTAAAAAACAATTAAAGAAAAATTAATAATAAAAAATAATAGAAACAAATTCTTTTCTTCTTTTACTTAACAACATGTACGACATATTTATATTAACATATTTCAGATAAAGTTATATATTCTAAACCTAAATGCTTACACTAAATAAATTGTGCAATGTAATGTAATATACATATATATTAATTCAATTATTTTAAAATTAAAATTATTTTATTTTTAATTATAACAATCATTGTGAATATTAATATTGTGTTTACTTTAAATAATGGTGATTAAATTTTATTGCATTTTAATCAATACTCAAAAATCACAAAACTATTTTAACTGCTTTAAGTAACTTTTATAAACACGTTTGCAAACACTCAATGTTTTAAGTCAAACGCAGCTTTAAGTAACTTTAAATAAACATTATGAAAAAATAGTTTTCATAAGCACTTGCAAACACCCCCTTAGTGCCATCACTTGATTATTGATTAACTATATATAGAAGTTAAAAATATGGTTAATGGTCTAACAAATAAACTCTACTAATTTATCACCAAACTCATTCGACAACGGACAACCCACTACAAACACTGTAAATGGATGAACGATTTTTCAAACAATAAACCATTATCACGCCCGTTGACAACTCAATTCATCCATTTGCGGCACGCACTTTCAATTTTCAACACGTGCACAATATAGCCCGGGCCTTGACAAATTAGTAAATACAATTATCTCGAGTTTCAATGTATTATAAATCAGGAATGGAAACATCAGAGTTGTGTGTGTCAACATTGAACATAATTTAAGAAGCTAAAACATGTCGATGGAGGGTAATGTACTCCATGCTTGGTGATCTGATGAATAGGCCTCAGTACAGTTGAAATTTTTCCTTTGTTCTCTCAAATACCTGCTCTGCAATTTTGGCCTGTTTGCCATCAGCTTGTTTGATTTCCAAGTTAGATTTCTGGTAAACTCCAGTTCCTCTCAGTGCGTCTGCAATGAAGTCGTCAAACCCAATGGCGATAGCAGCCTCAGCTTTCGCTCCATATACCAACCTCTGCATTAGAAGATTAAGATAAGCAAAGAAAGGTTATGGAGAAATGCCCCGATCAATAAATTACGGGGAAATCTATTAACATTGAGTCAAATTATCACACTCCATTTCAGACATAACAAAAACACTCTTGAGCTAATATCTCTAGCAAAAAAAATCATTTTTCTCACCTCATAAGCCGCTCAGGCTATAGCATTGCGTGGGTATATTCTCATAAGGAAGAGAAAATGAAATGAATATAAATTGCGACAAAGATAATACGCGAGTTACATTTTTTCTTTTTATATCTTTTCGAACATTTTCAAAACAAAAAAAAATTCCTTAAAGAATCGTAAAAGTAAGAGTTCAGCCAAAATTTCATTGTTCTCATCTTCTTAGCATCTGAAATGAGCGAGTAATTTCAAAATTCAGGAGATTTATCGTGCATTCTTATATGGCTCTTAATTAAATCAATGTTAAATCCAGGTCTACCAGTTTTTACTTGATATTCAGCAAAAAACACTATTGCTGGCAGAATATTTGCTGGAAAGTTAATCAAAGGGGATTTGTCACACAGGTTAAGAAAATTCAAGGGGCACAACACAGATTCTGAAATATAAGGGACAACCTGGGAAACGGGCAAATGACGGGTTTGAAACTAATTTACCCTTTATTATACGTTGGAACAGGTCAAGAGTAAATGAAGGCCAAACCTTGACTCTAGAAAGATGGATAGCTCCAAAGCACATAGGACATGGCTCACAAGAAGCATATATCTCGCAGTCCGAGAGTTCAATCTTGTTGAGCTTTTTGCATGCCTGAAAATACCGAGTAAAGTGAGACTTGGAGAAAGAGTAAAGAATGTTCAAATATAACAGACAGCAGTTCCACATGTTACCCTTGGGAGGGTGAATAACTCCAAAGAAAATTGTTGACTTACATCTAATAAGCAATCAATAAGCAATTGGTGAAATTGGAGGTTCTGGGACCTTTTAAAATGCTTCTAAAGAACATGCTAATGTTAAAAATTTAAAATAAAAGCAGGCAATTATACACTAGGACACCTGAACATGAAACATTCATTATACGAAAATCTCTGAGTTATATTCAATGTTCTCGTTCGGGCATTCATCTGCAACGTATAACATCAACAAGCAAGAACTTACATATCTAATAAGATGATTTTGGATGTGGGAATAATATTGGAGTAAGCATACATTTGAAGATGTTAAGAGGAGCATACAAAAAGAAAGTCCCTCAAACTTGCACTAGCTCATCTGCCTGTAGCTTTGCTCTTAACGTCATCAGGTTTTCCACAACTTCATTGTACTTACATTAACATGTATGTAGCTAGGAGGGATTAAATTTTAAAGAATTTCAACTGTATCACCAAGACTGACTGCCCTTGATACAGAAAAGGAGTCTTAGATAAAAAAGTTAATTTTGTAAATGTCATAGCACTAACTTTCTGGTAAAGAAAGAAAAAACAAAACTTTGCTTTAAAAACAAATTGGATATTGCACATTATCAAACACAAAGGTTTCTTCAGAATAAAAGTTAAGTGAAAAAACAACTTTTTGTGCATCATAACAAAGAGATAGGCTACTTTACCATCAGAAGAGATCAGCTCAGTAGAAACGTTATTGGGCAAAGCTGCTCAACAACACCTCAAAATTTTACCCTGTTGTGGAAAGAAATCTAACCTCTCTTATTGCAGTAACCTCTGCATGAGCAGTAGGGTCCGTATGCTTCAGAACCAGATTGTGGCAGCTTACAACTATTTCATCGTTGCACACAATCACAGCCCCAAATGGACCACCATCTCCACTGTCTACACCTTTGTAAGCTTCTTCAACTGCTTTTGTCAGGAATTTGTGATCTCTATTCTGAACAGCTGTAGCATTACAACACAGTATTATTTCAAGCGATCTTCTTACTTAAACCATCTAAACAGAGTACACCAAAATATAAATAATCCACAATAAGTATCGAGGCATGGTAAATAATAAAATTAATAAGCTAATAGATGTGCGAAATATCTTAACCTTGGTACACAAAGACGCCTAAACAGAAATTTATCAACGCATAATCTTTCAGTGGCCATTTATAAAAGAATTATAAAGAAAATAGGGGCAATCTAAACAAAGGTGTTGCACAACACAAGGTAACAGGTGACAAACTTCTCAGTCAAGGTCATTATCGTTTTACTTTGCACTGGAATACAAAGCAGTAACACAGAAAGCAGTTGATGATCTCTATACGCACTCAGTGAAAGTAGGCAGGGGAAGAGTGAGAAATAGAGATCGATTACCTTCTTGATGACCAGCAAATGCAGAAGCAACTGAGATGGTTCCATCTTTAGCTTCAAGAACTAATAAAAAAGGGAATGAATGCAGATTTAGAACTTCATGGAACTTGTTTGAGATAAGCAAAATAAGAATAAAAGCAGGCAAGGGATACACTACTTCCATTCCATATAATAATTAATAAGCTTCCAACAAAAAGTAAGCCTTGCCTTGTGGTGATAAACAAGCAATAATGAGTTTGATGGAGACACACACACAAACACATATTAATCAGAAAGAAACTGAGCATAAAAGCACAAAAGGTATAATTAATTACTCCCATCCAATTCCCACCCATTGTGAATTATACTGAATAAAGTTATGAATGAATGAAGCACCCCAAACAAAACAAATTTATGGCGCAAGTCACGACAATAAACACAATTTTGTGCAACCATTAAGAGTAAAAAAAAAAAAAAAAAGGCTCCTGACAATCTGATCTCTAGATGGCTAGATCCAATCAATATATTGGTATATGAATCAATGATTATTGCAATAATAGTATAATATGAGTAGTGAATTACACACAATTACAACTAAATCGATTAAACCTAAAATGTGACAGACAACAAGATCAGAAATGTGGGTGCTAACCATTAGCCTCTTCCATGGATTTCTGCTTAGATGCGAGGATTCAGACTTCTCCTCTTCCTCAAGGCAACACAATAAAAAAAAAAAAAAAAAAAAAACTATTCGATTGTATGCTATTATTATTATGCGTGTGGGGATAATAATAATAATAATAATAATAATATAGCTAAGCACTTCACGTCTTCACCTCCCAAATGCTTTTAACTTTTACGCTTTGCCCCCCACCCCCTTCAACTTTACATAATTCAATACTTTGCCCCTCTCTCCCCTCCTTCCTTTTAAGTCAACTACCAATTTTGAGTTTTGACACACACAAGGATCACGTGACAAAGAGCAAACTAATATATTTTAAAAATAAAAATCGACTAAACTATAACTCCGCCAGTGAGCTTTCACTGCCTGTCCCAAGCCAGGATAAATGAGGAGGGTTGTGGTAGGCTTGTGACAGCCAACGTAAAAACCCCGTCACATCCTATGATATGAACCATACTATGAATTTCGTTGGGGCGTTCCCTACTCAGCGACGCGCTACATCGGATCCCGGGTGTAGTGATAAATGGGCAAGGGTTGCTAGGTCGTCGCCCGGAAGCGACGCGCCACATCGACGCCCGGGTGTGGTGTCAAATGAGCAAGGGTTCCCTCACCTTCCAGGACGGGTGAGGGTAAAGAAGTTAGTCCTGGAACGACGAGTTCGCCTTGCATCGTGGAATGTGGGGTCACTCACAGGAAGATTGGCCGAGCTAGCTGAGGCAATGTCTAGGAGGAGGATCAACATCGTGTGCGTGCAAGAGACCAAGTGGGTTGGTGAAAAGGCCAAAGTAGTAGACCCTTGGGGTTGTAAGCTTTGGTATACCGGGACAGAGAAGAACCGAAATGGTGTTGGGATCATCATAGATAAGCTTTGGCTCGAGGACGTGGTGGAGGTCAGAAGGAAGGGCGACAGGATCTTACTGGTCAAGTTGGTCATAGGCGAGGATATCTTGAATGTCATTAGTGCCTATGCACCACAGATAGGACTAGACGAAGCCGTGAAACGTAAGTTTTGGGAAGATTTGGACGAGATGGTACAAAGGATCCCTAGTAGCGAGAAACTCTTCATTGGAGGTGACTTTAATGGTCATGTAGGATCTAGCCGTGATGGGTTCGAGGACATCCACGGCGGGTATAGCTTTGGGGATCGCAATGAGCCGGGAAACGCTATCTTAGACTTCGCCCTCTCCTATGATTTGCTTGTAGCAAATACTTGGTTTAAGAAGAGAGAGTCTCATTTGGTCACTTATAGGAGTGGGTCAAATAAGAGCCAAATAGATTTCTTCTTAGCTAGGAGGGCAGATAGAAGTCGTTGCATAGATTGCAAGGTCATCCCCGGGGAAAGTGTGGTTACGCAACATAGGCTTTTGGTGTTGGATATTAGACTGCGGCAAGGAGTGAAGAGGAGTAGGCGCCGGTTGGAACCTAGAATTAAGTGGTGGCGGCTTAAGGAGTCTACCCAAAAGGCCTTCGTAGAGCGAGTGGTTCAAGAGGTAGACTGGAAGACTGAGGACGATGCAGATGCAACTTGGACCAAAATGGCTTGTTGTATCAAGAAGGTAGCTAAAGACCTCTTAGGTGAATCCCGAGGTAGTAGCCTGATAGGTAAAGACATGTCATGGTGGAATGAAGAAGTAAAGGCGGCAATCAAGGCCAAACGGGATTGCTACAGGGATTTGAAGAAGAACCATGATGGAGCAAGCTTTGAAAAGTATAAGCTAGCCAGGAAAGAAGCAAAGAAAGCTGTTGGACTAGCGCGAGAGGCTGTGTACAAGGAAATTTATGAGAAGAGGGATAGCAAGGAGGTCGAGAAGGATATATACAAAATTGCTCGCATTAGAGAGAGGAAGACTAGAGACCTAGGTGCAGTGAAATGCATCAAAGATGAAGGCCAGTCTGTCTTAGTGCGTGAGGATCAGGTCAAAGCACGGTGGAGGGAGTACTTCGAGGGCCTGTTCAATGGAGGCCCCACCCAAGCAGTGGGTGACATCTCGCAGTCCTCTCAGGACCTGAACCGCGATTTTATGCGCCGTATTAGAAGGTCGGAAGTCAAAGATGCCTTGAAGAGGATGAAGACTCGAAAAGCCGTTGGCCCAGATGGTATCCCTATTGAGGCTTGGAGAAGCATGGGAGAGATAGGGGTGACCTGGTTGACGGACCTCTTTAACAAAATATGGCGAACAAATAAAATACCAGAAGAGTGGAGGAAGAGTACGCTAATACCTCTATATAAGAACAAGGGCGATGTACAAAACTGTTCTAACTATCGTGGGATAAAGCTTATGTCTCATACCATGAAGCTATGAGAGAGGGTGATCGAACACCGATTGAGACAAATTGTTCCCATATCTGAGAACCAATTTGGATTTATGCCCGGAAGGTCGACCATAGAGGCCATCCATTTGATTCGTCAGCTCATTGAGCGCTTTCGAGAAAAGAGTAGAGATTTGCATATGGTCTTTATCGACTTAGAAAAGGCATATGACAAAGTACCTCGAGATGTATTATGGTGGACCTTGGTGAAGAAGGGGGTACCCATTAAATATATCAACAACATAAAAGATATGTATGAGAATGTGGTGACAAGTGTCCGAACTTGTGGCGGTTTAACAGACGCCTTTCCAATTACAATTGGCTTACATCAGGGGTCAACTTTGAGCCCATTTTTGTTTGCCATTGTAATTGATGAAATCACCAGAGCCATCCAAGACCGAGTCCCATGGTGTATGTTGTTTGCAGACGATATTGTCCTCATCGATGAGACGAGAATGGGAGTTAACGCTAAATTAGAACGATGGAGACAAACATTAGAAGCACGAGGATTTCGATTAAGTCGAACAAAAACAGAGTACCTCGAATGCAAGTTTAGCAAACAACGAAGAAACAACGATGGCACGGTTCAGTTGGATGGCCAAGAGATACCGAGAAGTGCGCAGTTTCGGTATTTAGGCTCCATACTGCAGATGGATGGAGAGTTAGATGGAGACGTCAACCACCGCATCCAAGCTGGATGGACAAAGTGGAAGAGTGCGACAGGGATTCTGTGCGATCGTAACTTTCCTTTAAAGCTTAAAGGAAAGTTCTATCGTACGGCTATTAGACCTGCTTTGCTTTATGGCTCCGAGTGCTGGGCTATTAAGCAAAGTCATGCACAGAAAATGAACGTTACAGAGATGCGCATGCTTCGGTGGATGTGCGGTAACACTAGGAGAGATAGAGTGCGCAATGAAGATATTCGGCATAAATTGGGTGTGGCGGCCATTGACGAGAAAATGCGAGAAAATCGTTTAAGATGGTTTGGGCATGTTAAACGCAGACCCATAGATGCACCGGTACGACGAGTTGAAGATCTCGACTTAGGACAGACGGCTAGAGCTCGTGGGAGACCGAAAAAGACGTGGATGGAGGTCATACGGAACGACATGAAACTAAAAGATCTAAATGAAGACATGATCGTCAACCAAAACCTATGGAGGCAGAAGATTCATGTTCACGACTCAACGTGATTCATTCATGGTTCATATAGCCTACCCCAATTTAATTGGGATTACATGCTTGGTTGTTGTTGTTGTTGTTGTTGTTGTTGTTGAAAAATCGACTAAACTATCAATTTGCTAAAAAGAAAGAAACTGGGAGTGCAAAATGCTTCATTTTCTAAATCTTCAAAAACTAACTTTTGATGTTACTTATAGAAGTAAATTATGATAATTAGATCAACTTTAGCACTATTTTCTAAAAGCAAGAGTCAAGCATAAAAATGTTTCATGTATAATAAAAGGTACTCATTATTGACAGTTGTTAGGACCAATGTTATTTTCACGTAAATAAATTGGAGATTATGTTTGACACCGTTTTGAAAATTATTTAAATCAATGTCAATTGATTTAATAAAAGAAATTAAGTGAGATATAATTTTTATTAATTGAATGAAATATTTGATTGCCTTATTTAGGAATTCAATTTATGGAATATTATATTTTTTGCAGGTCAAATGTTTCCATGCTTATTATTGTGATAATCTTAAAAGAAGGAAAACTTTCATTTTGATTGACTTGCCCTTTGGATTGTGATGTAATTGACTTTCCTTGTTGTGTTGCATATTTTTCCTAAATCATGTTGATTGATTATATGTTGTAAAGTATTCAATGCTTGTTTATACAAGAAAGTCACGATATTTTCGGACAGTGAATCTGTCAGTTGCAACGTAATCCATACAGCTCAGTTGCAACAACGCAAATCAGCGTATTGACGAAATAGAATATTCCCTTGATTTTGTATTCTGGAAATTATATTTAAAAGGAAAATATTAGGTTTTTCTTTAAAAGTATAATTTGATATCTGATCGTTAAGGGAATAATCTTCGTCAAATATCTTTTGTTGAGATATAGAAAATCAAATGTTTTTTATGGAAAATATTTTAGATATTTTCCTTATCTTTTAAAGATAGACTTTCAAGATCTTCCAAGATTATCCTTGTTTAATATTATCTCTTTATTATGTATCTAGACATATTTAATAGGCATTTACACTGGATATATTCAGATTTATCTTGCAGAATATATTAGATAAGGAAAGAAGATCTGTGAGGGTTGCAACTGAAGATATGCAGAGATTCTGTTCATGTCTATATAAGGAGAAGACTCGACACAATTGAAGGACACTTTGAAAGGGATAGTTTGTGATTTCAGTCATGTATTGAGTCAAAGTATTTTAGAGAAGAGCATCAAGTCAAATGAACTTTGGAGTATATTGATGTGTTCTTCGACTCAATCGAGTACATCGAAAATAGTTAAGGGATAGATATTGCAACTGCAAATATTAGAGGAAATCAAAGATTTGGGTTGATATAAAACCTACATTATAATTCTTAAGTAGGGTACTATTTGAGTCAACATTTGGGTGCAAACTCAGTGGACTAGAACCATTTGGACCGAACTACGTAAAAATCTTTGTGTTCTTTACCGCTTTATGTTTAACTACCTTTTCACAATTGCAACAGTAAAACAGCTTTTAAACGTTAAAGAATTGTCATCTGTCTTACTTACGAGTGCAGTTACAACTTCTGTCAAGTGCAACTGCATCCGATTATAAGTAACATAGATCTAAGATCTTACAAGTGGCATCAAGAGCCGGTCACTAACCCATTATTTAGTGAGATTCTGGAGTTAAGATCTTTTTTGCAGGTATGGATAATATTAAGGAAGGAGCATTGGTGTTATGACCACCACCGCTTAACAACTCAAACTATTTATATTGGAAATACCGATTAGAAGTTTTTATCAAGTCCAAAGATTTCAAGGCATGGGAAAGCATACTCAGAGGATGGTCTCCGCCGTCTTACGAGAATGAAATTGTCAAAGATGTCTTAGATTGGACCGATGATGAATATCTTATGGCCAGCCAAAACTCTAGCGCCGTGGATATTCTTTTATTTTGTGTTGATATTAATAATTTCAAATCAATATCTAATTGTGCTTTAACTAAAGAGATGTGGAATATTCTTAGGTTGGCTCATGAAGGAACATCTTTTGAGAAAGAAGAAATTGAGTCATCAATGAAGAGTATGGTGTTTCAAGATGAAGTCAAGGAGGACTCAAAATCAAATAAGAATGATGGACATGTTCAATCATTAACACATCTTTTGATGAAACTCCAAAAAATGCATAAATCATGGAAATACAAATGTAAGAATCTTATTCCTTCCGACTTTGATTTTGTTGAATCAATTTCCGCTGCTAATGATCTTAGTATCAAAAGGAAGGAAAAAGGTATTATATGTAGGGAAAATTATGTTTTATCATCTGATGCAACAATACCAGTTGCAACTATGCCTGTTGCAACATTACCAGTTGCCACAAATGTTTGGACAAAATATGAAGATGATTCTGAGCGAGATGATAAATCAAATCCAAGAGAAACCTTCCCAAAATCAAGTGAGACTTGTTGGTGATGAAAATCACAAGAAAGGTGCATTCTTGTGAAAGGTACACAAGGTAGTTTTATCTCTCTAATGCGAGGGCTTCATGGTAATGTTTCCCACTCTTTTCATATTTTTTAAGGTGTATTTTCTCCAAAGATTCTTGGTAAGTCTATGTTGATCTTCCATCATAGAACAAAAAGTCACAATATATGAAGCTGCTTTAACTTCTGGAAGAAACTTTATTTTCATAAGCATGTTTTAATCCCCATGGCTATATTTTGCGTTGCAACTTGCATTGATCACATTGAGACACATTCGCACATAGTGTTGCAACTTTACTGGATAAACAAGTTTGGTTAAAAATTTGTAATCTCTTATGCTTTTATACTGATTCACGTGTTTCTATGTGTTCACCTAAATCATATTATTTTAACAAAGGAGGCTTTAGAATTATGAATGAAACTAGTAACTCGTTGTCAAAATGTGTGAAAGAATCAAAAAAAGAGATTATGGTTGGAAATAGAAAGAATGAACGAATTCTCAGTATAAGAATTTTATATGTTGACGAGATTTCACGAATCAAGGATGTGCTCCACGTGAAGGAACTTTTTGGTAACTTAATTAAACTTTGTGAATCACGTGAACCCGTCTTGTTAGATAATGTCAATGTGAATTCGTGTAAAGTGACTGGTCCAAATACTCTTTGTGATTTACGAGAGTATAGTCTGGTGGGAAAGTATGATGAACTCTCCAAGTTGCATAATGTGTTGCACCGATTGACATGTCACTCACATTCTTTTGATGAAATATTTTTGTTGCTCAAAAGGTTAGTTAACGTGACACTAACTAAAAGCTTTATTGTAGGAATATATTGGGAAGCTTCTACCAAATGGAGGAAGCAACTTGAGTCTTGTGATGCATGCCAACGATGTAAGAACCAAATGAGCAGCAATATCCTGTTGCAACAGAATGCTGCTTCAAAAACTGTGCCGAGCGTGTTGTTGGAACTTGTAGATGCATCTGCGAATGGAGAGACTCATAGTCACAAATAGACTGGAATTCTGAAGCTAGATGATGTTGGAACTTCTGCTGCATTTGTTGTTGCAATTGGAAAATTGACAAACTCCGTGCGATAGTATTAAGTAATCGAGTAGAGTCTGTTGCAACAAAGCAGAACATGATTGAACGAATCAAGATATGTTCATTATTTGGATCTGATTCTTTTGACGAAGGTGTGACTAATTGGTATAATGGTCTGCATGAGTTCCTTATTGAGCTTATTGATGAAGTAGGGAAATTTGTGTTTTACTTTATGTTGACTTTTGTGAATATATTTTTTCTCCTAATATGCTTTTTCGTTGCTTGTACATATTCTCATGCTAATCGCGAGTTGTTGTAACCTTGTTATTCGATATGTGCATGTTGGTGTTGCAAGAGTGACCAGTTGCAACTATGATGATTTAATGCCGATTTTCTTATCTCATACAGTCCATCAAAGTTGTGTTTTTGTTTGTCCAGATATGCATATGACCCCTGTATGCGTAAAAAAATTCACAAACATGAGTTTTTCCAACTTGTTGATTTTACTCATGCTTGAAGAGACAAGTTGTTATATTTACTAAGGTACTTTATGCAGTCACAGTTGAGACACTGAGAAAGTCTCTCAGAAACTGCCTTATGTAAGATGCAACAATGGTCGTGTTGCAACCAGGATGATCTGTATACTATTGAATTCATTTCATAGGTTTGTCCGAATTGTTTTTCATTGTCTCGTTCTGAATATGATCACTATATGCATTAGATAATTTCAGAACTGATTTTATGTGGATTACCTCACCATTCTCCAAGTACTAAATTTTTTTTATATATAAACAAAAGGAGAAAAGAAAGAAAAGTATTCTCTTTTCATTTAAAGAGGATAATGTGTTTGAATGATGACTAGAAAAAACTACCTGACCTAAAAGGCGTGGGAGTGAAAGCTATCAATTCATATTTTACGCGTCTACTCATTGAAAAGAGCTACCCCATACCAAAAATGAGTTAGAGTGAAAGCTACCAGTTCAATTAGATAAGTACGAAGTTTTTTTTTTGGTGATGGTATTTTACTTAGTCAAGTTTTGTTCATTAATGCCCATGTATCACATTTCCAGACTTGTTTAAACATTTTGTGTGACTTGAACCGTGAATGCGTACTTTAGCATCTAATATCATCCACGTACATCATGCCATTGGAGCTTCCACATCTTTGACATTCTTTGCTTGATTTTCTAAAGTGTCTTTTCACTGTGTTACTTGTTGCAACTTTGGTACAATGGCATGTACTTGTTGTTTTCTCTGTTCTCATGCATTTTTATTACTCAATATTCTCTCTATCCTTCGTCACTGTATTCTTTATAATAGAATTTAGGCAGAAATGTCAAAAATGCCCGTTATCTTTCGCCAACTTTACTTTTTGCCCTTTATCTTTTTTTGCTACTAAAAATGCCCGATATCTTTGTCAAAAATGCCCGTTGTACTGTTCAATAGCCAAATCGAAGAATCGCGCCTGACTTGTCAAAGTCGCGCTACACGTGGCTTAATCGTTAATCCACCTGGAAAAAATTTAAAAAAAAAAATTCGAAACTAACGTATTATACATATCTAATACGCTATATATATATCAAATGTAGTCGATTTCTCTCTCTCTCTCTCTCTATTTCGCGCGCCCAAAAAAAAATACCCAATCTAATTTTCCCTCTCTTCTGAAGAACCTTAATTCAATTTGGGCAAATTCAATTTCGTACATTTCTCTCCCTCTCGTTAATTCAGGTATGTCGGAAACCAGTTATCCCGCTGATATCAACTGCTTTTGTGGTAGAACGGCTGTGACAAGGACATCATTGACCGACGCGAATCCTTGTTGTCGATTTACCGCATGTTCTAAGGGTACGAAACACGGTTGCGGGTTGTGGTTTTGGGTCGATGATCCTCTTTGTGAACGAGCGAGGGTTGTGATACCTCAGTTGAGGAGGCAGATTGAATCGATTGAATCCAGATTGAGGGAATTAAGAAACTCAAGAAATGAAGCAGAGATGCAGTCGAGGATGACGGAGATTTCGAAGAACAACGAGGTGTTAGGAAAAAAAGCTGTAATGTTGGAACGAAGGAATAGAAAATTGTTGATGATTGTAGTGTTTCTGCTTGTAATTGTGATTTACCGTGGTTAAGTGTATTTTAGTTGTTTGACCCAGTGTTGTAGGTTTGGTGTTGTTAGTGTCGTTTAATGTTTCTTTGAGTCAATTTGTGTACGTTGTGTTCAGTGTATTGTGTTTGTGGATTTTAAATGGTTGTTCAATGTTAATTTAGTATGGGATCAAGTTGTTTCTTTGCTATTATTTGCTGAGTTGTTGTTTATCCACTGTGATCATCTAATCTCAATAGGAAAAAGATAGTAATAAAGGGATTTTGTCATGATTTTTAATTGGTAAGGATAAAACTATATCTGTTTGATATATCTCTAAGTTTATTTGGAGATGATTATATAACACTTAATTATAGAAGCTTGAACCATTTAAAAAAGGCACGATTGTATCTAAATGTGTTGCAGCTGGACAAACCTTTTTAATTAATTAAGACGCCTGTAATTGTTATAGTGGTGACAGTTGGGTTGCTTCTTGAGACTTGGAGTTCATTTACTGCCCGTCTCTTCAACCCTTAAACTCCCCCATTTATATCAATTATCTACCCGTCAAAATCACTCCTATCAAAAAACCCTAAACTCCAGAACTCTCTGTTTCTCTCTTCAACTCTTTCTATCAACCACAAGTTTTCGAATGGCTTCATCAAACCACTTCGAATTGAAATCTGTATACGATCCTAGGGTAGATGACATTGTTGGGGTTTTCCACAATTTTCGCAACTTCACACAAGAGGAGGAAACTTGGTTGCTCAATGTTCTTCGAAAGCTTGTGAACCGCGGGATTTGGATTTCTGAGCAGATGCTGGAGGAGATTTACGGGGAGGTTGCTGACAAGTTGGCTCGGAAGAGGGGGAGTTCGGTCACTCCTATGATGATAAAAAAGAGACTGATGATCATGGAGACTAGGTTCACGCTTTTTAACAGCCTCTACAGATGCCCTGGGGTCACTTTTGACAAGCCTACAGGAACCGTGATCACTGATTCAGTGGTGTTTCCTACATTTGTGAAGAACGTAAGTATTTTCCTCATATAAGTTTGATGTTTTTTGACTTATCTTTTGTATGATATTAATCGACTTTGTATTCCTTTCAGCCTACGAACATGGACCGTTCATTCATCAATCGGGGGTTCATGAACTATTCTAAGATGGCCTACCTGTTTCAGGTCAAAACTCTTCCCATTCCCAAGATCAGGGTCCTGTCGTATATGGACATCATCAACATGGGTGGTTTTTGAACTGGTTTATGGTGTTTATGGTGTTTTGAACTGTTTAATGTTGTTTTAGTTGTTTGTGGTGTTATGGTTTTGTGTTGAACTGGTTTTTGTTTGTGTTTTAGTGGAGTGGTTACTTTTGTGTGAGACAATAGACATGTTTTGTTTTGTGTTAGTTATGTGTTTGTATTGATATATGACAATAGTCATGTTTTGTTTTGTGTCAGTTATGTGTTTCATATGATCTTTAACCAACAACTTCTGTTAGTATAATTGTGTATTCACAGTCAAAAAACAAACCAAATAAATTCCTAGTCATAAACCATTGAACAACAATTCCATAGATCAAAAAACAAACCAAATAAGTTCATGGTCCAGTACTACAACTGAAACAACAATTCCATAGATCATTACATCTTTCCCTTCCCTTTGTCCTGTCTTTCTTGATCTTTTCCATTGCCAGGCTCCTTCCCCTTTTGCTTTTTCTTCTCCTTTTCTTCCTGCTTTTCTTCTTTATCAGTCAGCTTTCTCACCACACTCGCTAAATTAGACAGTTTCACAAATTTCTTCCCACTGCTCATGAATGTTGGGGCCGAAACTTGAACTTGAATGTTAATGGGAGGTGTATTGTTGCTTGGTAAGGATTGAGGTTCACCGTAGTGCAACTGTTGGTTCATTGTGGGGTTGTGGTTGCAGTCTCTTAGTTGAGCAAGCATAGGAGGAGCCATTTTGAACATTTTGATCATTACTGATTGGATCCTCATTTTGAACATTTTGAACATTTTGATCATTACTGATTGGATCCTCATTTTGAACATTTTGAACATTACTGATTGGATCCTCATTGTCATCATTTTGATCATTACTGATTGGATCCTCAATGTTTGATGGCCCCTCCGATGCACCATCAGCCTACATACCAAGATAAATTTACAGCTTGTTACAATTTACTAAATAGGATTATGAAATTAAAAAAATTGAATACATATTGTAGTTGTCTGTTCCACATTCATGCTCCTTCTTCCACAAGTCTTTTTATTGTGACCTGTTTTTCCACACTTCATGCACTTGTTTTTTCCTTGTTGCCTAGCCATTCTTGTTAGACTCTTCTTCCTTGTCTTAACTGGAGGGGGTTCATCTGGTCCTCTTTTCCTGGTCTTCTTTGGTCTACCAGGTTGCCTTCCAAAATTTGGAGGCAGTGGGGGTATGATAATGCCATGGTCCCACATCTCTATGCCTGGTACACCATATATTACAGGATCATAAGCTTTCATATACATTTCTTGGTCATACCAATGAGCTAGCCATGATGTAACTTGTTCTCCTTTGTGAAGAAGTGCACATGCAGCATGCCTGCAAGGAATACCAGTAAGATCCCATATCCTACAAGAGCATGTCCTATCCTTTAAACTAACCAAATAAGGCCCTCCAAGTCCACTCAACAAAGTCACTTGATAGTGAAGATTATCTGACTTAGCTGGAATACAGCCAGAAACCTTCAACTGTTGAATTTCTTCTGAAACTTTGGGAGCTATAAGGGTGCTTTGATTTACTGGTCTTAGGGAGGGCCATTTCTCAATTGCTCTATCTCGGTTCCTTGTTACTCTATTCATTAGGTACATCCTTATCCACTCCAGACAAGTAATGATGGGCTTCTCCCTTGCTGGAAGTAAGATGCCATTAAATGTCTCACAGGTATTGTTCTGGACCAGGTCTGTGCTGGCCTTGGTGTCAAAGTAAGCCTTTGCCCATTGGGAAGGGGGCTTGTCATCAAACCATTTGAATGCTTTCATGCTTTTATTTCTGATTCTCTCCATTGATGCCAAGAATTCAGGCTTGGTAGTCTGATGGGCAGCCTCCCAAACTCTGTTACTCCAATCCAATCCATTGAATCCAGCTCTCCCCAAGTTAGCAATCATATGCCTAACACAATACCTATTAGATGCAGCAGGAAAAACAGAATTACATGCCTGTATGAGTCCTTTTTGCTTATCACTCATGAATGTCATATGATTGTGGCAGATTAGACTCAAGTCTTCTTTTAGTATGCCCAGGAACCACATCCAATTAACATAATTTTCCACTGAAACAATAGCATAAGCGACTGGGTAAAAACTATTCCCTGCATCCAAACCAACAGCAGTTAAAAGTACTCCTCCATTAGGACCAGTGAGATGTGCACCATCCAAACCAAGATATGGTCTACAACCATTCTTAAAACCATCCTTCAAAGCTTTCAAACAAACATACATACAACTAAATTTGTTTTGACCTGTTTCATCCAAGCCTATCACCACTGTTGAACCAGGGTTGGAATTCTTCAACTGGTCAGCATAATCCCACAATCTACTGAATTGGTATGCAGGTTTGCCCTCTAGCTTTTCCAGAGCCAACCTCTTTGCTTTATATGCCTGGTTAAGAGATATGTCTACCCTCAGCTCACCAATACAGTCAAGCATAAATCCCTCAGCCCTCCTACTTGGATCAGTCTTGAATACATGCAGATACCTGGCCATCAACCAACTAGCCTTCATATTTTTTACATGGTGAGTATCACCACAACTGTGAAGAGGCTGATAATGTCTAATCTGAAATGTGTCCTCAGTCAAGAGTTTCAATGCATTAAGTCTCCACTTACAACCGACCTTTTCATTCTCACACCTTGCATGAATCCTTTGAGGATCACTTTTCTTGATTATAAGACTCTGTCTAGTTGCAATAGCATGAGATTGAATTGCAAACTTTAACTGTTTTTTGTCTCTAAAAAGCATCCCCAACTCAAAACAAGGATTAAATATTTCATCATCATTAAAAATGATGGGTCTATTTGCATCATCATCAGCCTTAAAGATAGGAGCCCATTTATACTCCCTAGCAGCTCTCACCACATCAATCTCATCTGTCTCAGTATCCCACTGCTCTACATGCTGATCATTATCCAACAAAGGAGTGTCATTGTCAGATAACCATTGCACATGCATAACTTCATCTGCAACCCTACTATCATTTCTGTCATCTGAAGGTTGTTCATCTACAACAGAACCCTCTATGAAGCCCTTTCCAATATCAACCCCTGAACCTCCTCCTATACCTTCATCCAATACTTCATCAAAATCAGTATCAGGCATTTCATAGCCTTCTAACACTCCTCTACTCAGATTACCAACACCAATCCAACACCCATTCACTTCACTTGGAACACTCTGGTCATCATTGTGATAATCAATGAAAATGGGCAAATTACACTGGAATAATGCAGCCTCACCTGCCTTCTTCAAAGTATCATCATTTGATATAAGCACAAATTTACCCCTAATCCTCAAATAAAATTTGTTCACACCACCGAGAACTTTTATGGCATCGAAATTTTCTAACATAGCTATAGAAAGGTGGTCTACTTCCACATGGTCATACTTACACCAATAACCTCCTCGGTAGTCAGGCACTGGAATCAGCTTGAACACTCCACCTTGAAATAAGGTAACTGTAATGCATCTTCCATCTCGAGCTGTTAAAAATGAAGAAAATTTAAGGTAACAATGAAATGTGAAATACAGTATCGCAGGAATCATATTAATAAACAAGCAAGCTCGATTAAGAAACAACGTTCAAACCCGCTAGCAAAATCGAAAACTTACGATAAACAGAGGGGAAACTGAGAATGTTCTTCGAGGGCCTGAGAATCGGCATGTTTTTGTGGATTCGCGTCGGTCAATGCACAAGAGTAATTGCAAAATTGAGAAAAACGATGAGATTTAGGGTTCTAACTGATTTGGGAATTTAGGGCAGCGCGACAGAAACGGAGAGAGAGAGAGAGAGAGAGAGAGAGAGAGAGAGAGAGAGAGAGAGAGAGAGAGAGAGAGAGAGAGAGAGAGAGAGAGAGAGAGAGAGAGAGAGAGAGAGAGAAATCGACTACATTTGATATATATATATATAGCGAATTAGATATGTATAATACGTTAGTTTCGAATTTTTTTTTTTTTTAATTTTTTCCAGGTGGATTAACGATTAAGCCACGTGTAGCGCGACTTTGACAAGTCAGGCGCGATTCTTCGATTTGGCTATTGAACAGTACAACGGGCATTTTTGACAAAGATATCGGGCATTTTTAGTAGCAAAAAAAGATAAAGGGCAAAAAGTAAAGTTGGCGAAAGATAACGGGCATTTTTGACATTTCTGCCTAGAATTTATTGAGATGACATGTCATGTTTTTGTGAAACTTTTACGGACTCAGATTTCTGATTGCATCATCATGGCAAAGTTGCATCAATCTTATCTATTTTTGTGACTACACATATGAGAAACATCTTCTATGTGAGATTGATACATGTGTGTCCCATGGTTTCATGACTGTTTCACATGGTGATTCAAGTGATTGTCTTTTTGGTACTAAAGTTCATGTTGTAACTTTGTTTGCAACATATCCAGGGGTGAATTTCAAAAGCACTTAGTTAATTATTTTTATACAGTTAACTGTCTTTTGGTGCGATAATTGTGTTTAGGGCATAGTGGTTGTTGAAACTATGCTTAATTTGAGGGGGCGCAAAATTCTTTTGCCATTGATTGTTGAAACCTGTGGTTTTCCAGTTACAACAAGTATACATGTGGTGAGCTCCAGGACATTGAGACTCCATCTCGTTGTCATTGTATTTGATTTGCTATGACAAAAAGTGGGAGATCAAGTTAAGAGGTGGCATACATCATTCAGTTGTAACTTCTAGATATATTATTATATCTTGTGCTTGTTGTCTAACCGCTTCATGCAGGGCATTGCTTTTGTTAAGAAATCAAAGAAAGAGCTGAGTTAATTGGAAATATCTTAGAGTCCTAGCTCAAATCGTTTTGTTGTTGCATTGTTGCAACTAAAGGCGTCGTCTAATCATCACAAATCGAAAGAGCATATGACCCTTGTTTGTTTCCATTCTGCAAATTGGGTTCTAGGCTTATAGCTTGCTACTACAACCTTGATGATTATTAATATTATCTTGGTAATGCTTGTTTAGAGAATTTCTCTTTGCATTTTGCAGATTTACACCTGTTTTCTCGTTATGTCAAAAAGGGGGAGAATTTAGCCAAGAAATGAATTATGCCAAGTTCAACCTAAATGGTAGAGCAAAGATATGCATGAACTGAGGGGGAGAGAAAGTTTGACCGGTGCCCTCATGGCAGTTCCAGTTTTATGATTGTTGCAACATTTGACTTGCAAAAAAGATAATATTCCATAAATTGAATTCTTAAATAAGGCAATCAAAGATTTCATTCAATGAAACTATATCTCACTTAATTTCTTTTATTAAATCAATTGAAATTAATTTAAATAATTTCCAAAACGTTGTCAAACATAATCTCCAATTTATTTACGTGGAAATAACATTGGTCCTAACAATCTCCCCATTTGACTCGTTTTGGCAAAACCATGTATGTACAAAGAAATTAAGTAGAACTCTTGCAACCAACAAAAGAAACTTTGCCATGTACATTGGATATATTCAGATTTATCTTGCAGAATAAATTAGATAAGGAAATAAGATCTGCGTGGATTGCAACTGGAGATACGCAGATCTTATCTGTTAAGGAAAGAAGATCTACGAGGGTTGCAACTAAAGATCTGCAGAGATTCTGTTCATGCCTTTATAAGGAGAAGACTCGACACAATTGAAGGACACTCTGAAAAGGATAGTTTGTGATTTCAGTCCTGTATCGAGTCAAAGTATTTTAGAGAGAGCATCAAGTCAAAGGAACTTTGGAGTATCTTAATGTGTTCTTCGACTCAATCGAGTACACTAAAAATAGTTAAGGGATAGGTATTGCAACTACAAATATTAGAGGGACTCTAATAGTTGGGTTGATATAAAACCTACATAGTAATTCTTAAGTAAGGTACTGTCTGAGTCAACCTTTGGGTGCAAACCTCGTGGACTAGAACCATTTAGATCGAACCACGTAAAAATCTTTGTGTTCTTTACCGCTTTATATTTAATTGTCTTTTAACAATTGCAACTGTAAAACAGCTTTTAAACGTTAAAGAAATGTCATCTGTCTTACTTACGAGTGCAGTTGCAACTACTGTCAAGTGCAACTGCATCCGATTATAAGTAACATACATCTAAGATCTTACAATAATGATTCAATATAGTGTAGTTACGGGTGGCACCAAATTCACTAAACTGCATTTGGTTTCATGCATTGGCTTTGTCCTAATGCCTTGATTATACATCTACGTTCATGTTTGGATAATCTAAAATACACGAATTATAATGTAAATCCCAAAGTACCCTTAAATAAATTTCTTTGATGCCAAATTTATAAGGATGAAGATTAATGTATATGTACGCAAAGTTTTCGTCTGTATAAAATATTCTATCATTATTTTTTGATTTGTACACATTAAAAACGTTATACCCTTTTTTTTAACAACTATATTTTATTAATTACCAACGACCGAGCACAAGTAATGTAGATAGGGGTGCAGAGTCGGGACTGTCGGGATAACCGCGTAAATGTAAAATGCATATTGTCTACGCCAAACTGCGCTAAATCAGGCGGGCAACTCGTTCAAGCTGCACAAAAAATTGGCTGAAGTGGGCAGTACACCAAGGCCCGATTGGATCTTGTGCATGCTAGCACGTTCGCAAACCTATTCGCTTCTCTGGGACGAACATGGTGGGAATCCGTCCTTCTAACCTCCATATGTCATGGAGCAGGGCCAGTGACTCTATCTAGGCTGTAAAACCCCGCATTCTCGTCAGGTTGCCAAATACAACTTCCGAGTCAGTTTCAATGATGAGAGTAGTAATTGAAAGTTGTAGAGCAAGTAGTATTCCCTAGTGAATTGCCCGAATTTCTGCTACGTTGTTAGTGCTGCATCACGTTGATTCCAAAAAGGCACCGACAACCATACTTGTACAATCACACAATACACCACATATACCTGAGGGGCCAGGGTTGCGCAACGCCGAGTCGTCAGTATTTAGCTTGATAATCACCCAGAGAGGAGGGTGCCACCTAGTAGGGAACTGGTTAATTTTGGGGGGCTTCGAGGGAGGGCCTGTCGAAAGATCCAATAGTGTGCGAGAAATAAGTGAGGTAATGGAGGAGGTCGAAATTGGCTTTCCTCGGAACAAGAGTTCATTACGCGTTCCGCCATAGAGCCCAACACCCAATAAGTGTAGTGGTCGGGTGGGGGGTGCGCTGGAGGTGAGCGATGGATTTTCCCCCTGCGATGGTGGAGTAAATAGGGGAAGGGCTTGACGGACCCCTGAGAAGAGTGGGCACTTTGCGAATAGGTGGGCTGCATTTTAAGTAGCCAAGTGGCAGAGGGGGCACAAATTAGGGATCGGGATGTGCCGACGTCAGAGGAAATTGCGAGTGCCTAAGGACTCATGTCCCCATAACCAGCCAAAAATTTTGATATGTGGAGAACCCCGAGACTTCAACAAGGAAGTCTAAGGGAGGCTGGAAAGGTGAGCCCCCTAGGTCAATTCAGAAAGCCAATTGTAGGCAGATTTTACCGTGAATTGTCCACCAGTACTATCTGGGACGTCCTCCAACAGAACGGGCATGCCTCTGATACGTGCCACAATATCTCACAGGAGGAGAGGGCCGACAGTGGAAAGATCACAAGATCCTGTTGGCTGGATGATGTCCCGAACTTTCAGGGAGAGTAGGTTATGGGGAATAGAATGGCCATACTCGGCTAATGTGAATGACCCAAGCCAGCAGGAGTGCCATAATTTAATGGAAGCCCCGTTGCCTACCACCCACCGTAGTGCAGAGAGGAGTCTCGGGAAGAGTCGGGCAACAGACTTCCAAGAGCGACTTGAGTTCGGGGGTATCGGGGTCGTCAACAGACTCTGAGCCAAAAAGTATTTGGCATGTAAAACCTTAGCCCATAGAGAGTCGGGCTGTTGCAAAAGCCGCCAGCCAAGTTTTAGCATATAAGCCTCGTTTAGTTGCTCGAGATGGCATAATCCAAGTCCCCAGAACCGTTTGGGAAAACAAGTCGTGTGCCACAGAACGGGTCCCTTATGGCGACCCTGTCCGTCGGCATTCCAAATGAAGGATTTGGTGAGTATGGTGAAGGATGTGAGAACAGAGGTAGGGAGGTGGAACATACTCATCACATATATAGGCATTGTTTGTAGAGTAGATTGAATCAAGGTACGCTGACTAGCGTACAATAAAAATGAGTATACTACGCCCCAATTCTACGAGTCAAGCGGTCGACGATTGTATCGAAGAACCGTCAGAAAAATCATCCTTGTCAAATCTGGATGCCATGGTATTTATCCGTGGTGGTCATGGCCTCCATGCCAAGAAGTCTAAGGATGAAATGCTGACGTCGACGCGAGATATTGATGGAGAATAATACACGGGACTTCTCGTAGCTCACTCCAGGTTCATCCATTGCATGAAATGATTTCAATAAGTGTAACAGGAGTTGGAGGGTTCTGGGGTGATCCTTGCAAAAGATGAAGTAGTTATCCGCAAAGCTAAGTATTGGGATGAGCGGGCCTCCTCGGTTAGCACGGGCTGCATGGAACTCGCCATTTTCCGTGGCCCGAATAAAGGCTGCAATTAGGAGCTCCATGCAGAGAATGAACAAGAATGGAGAGAGAGGGGTCACCTTGACGAAGACCCGAATTGGGGTGCCACCCAGTAGAACGGGACCCGTTGACTACTACATTGAATTCTACAGATTGGACACACTCTATGAGTCAACCGATGAGAGCAGGTAGAAATTGGAATTATTGAAGTGTGAACTCAATGAAGGCCCACTTTACGTGGTCATAGGCCTTTGCCATATCAATTTTAATGGCGATGAGCCCTTTGCGACCGTTGCAGCGGTTGTTGATCGTGTGAATCATCTCTTGGGCTATAAGGACGTTGTTCGTAATGGAGCAGTAGAGAACAAAGGCATTTTGGTAGGGGGAGATCAAAGTGTCCATGGCGGGCTGAAGGCGAGCGACTAACAGCTTGGGGATGATTTTGTAGCTAACGTTACAAAGGCTAATTGGTCGAAAGTGATGGGGGAGGTGGGGGTACTCTTTTTTAGGGATAAGGACAATCGTTGTTTGATTAATGTTGGGAGGCATGTAGGTGGTGGAGAGGAAGTCATTGACTATGGTCACAATATGGGATATAAAATGGGTCTAGTACCGGTGGTAGAAGTGGCCATTGAGACCATCTGGGCCAGGGGCTTTTTTGGCACCTATGCCAAAAGCTGTTGCACGGATTTTTGCCTCGTCCACGGGGTGGAGGAGAGTAGAGTGAAATTGCTCGCCCAGGGGAAATAAAGATGTGATGTGGAATTGGTCGGGGGAATGAGGAGGGTTGGGACTAGTAGATTGTAAGAAGTTGTAAACTCGGCAATGATGGCTCTCGTACTACGGGCCCATGTCCCATCGATCTTGCTGATTCAGCGATGGTGAGAGGTGTACGTGTGAGGAACTTTGTGTTGTTGTCCCCGTCAGCAATCTAGAGCTCCGAAGACCGCTGGGCCGAGTAGATTTCTTTTTGTGCGAGGCAACGAGCAATGATTTCACGAAGGGAGCATTCCGCGATGAATGTTTGAGGAAACAGGTTGGAAATAAGTTGAGGCATAATATCGGTAAGTTGTGATTTGGGGGAGATGATAAGTGAATCAAGGTTATCATACTGTGTGTGCTTCCAATGCCAGGTAACTACTGCAAATCAACGACAAGCGGTGGCAAATGGCGGTGTAAGGCCTTCCGTGAAATCCCATATCCTAGACACTACTTTCGAAAAAGTAGGATGGACATCCTAGTCCATCTCATATAATGAAAAGGCTTGGCCGCTGGGGGTTTCAGGGAAAGATGGTCGAGTAGGATGGGGGAGTGCTCAGAAGTGTGCGATGCCAAGTGGCGAACTCAGGCTGAGGGAAAGGAGTTAACCCAAGCAAGGTTAGCGAAAAAATGGTCCAAGCGTTCACAAATAAATGATTGGCCCATACGACAGTTTGTCTAGGTGAACGGATGCCCGGAGAAACCAATGCCCGACAAGCCACATGTTTCAATGCAGGACCAAAACCAAGTCATGGAAGACCATGTTTTGGAGCGCCCCCCCATGTTTTTCAGTAGCTTGTAAGATAGCATTTAAGTCTCCCACAGTTAACCAAGGCGATATAACTGTATTATCATATGACATAAGTGAGTCCCACACCTGGTCTTGTAGGGCTGGCTGCGGAAGGTTGTAGACAGCACTTAGCCAGAAGGTCTGATCTGTGTGAAAGGTCATTGGCATGTGTATGGACCGTGAATCAAAGGTGAGGGTCTGGAGCGTAATATGTTGCATGTGGTATAAGACCAAAATACCTTCAGAGTAGCCAAGAGGATGGACCAAAGTATGACCATCGAATGGAAGTTTTCCAATGACGTTCGGGGCGCGGTCATGTCTACAATGGGTCTCAAGTAGTATCATTACAGTCGGGTTATGCTGTCGGATAAGCGCACAGGTAGCCGGCAAGAACTCTAATCGATTGGCACCCCTAATATTCCAACATATATGATTCGCATTGGTAATGAGTAGGAAGGGGCATTGCTCAATCTAAGGTTGACTAGCACTAACAGTGGTCGACTCAGCGACTCGCTTTCTCATTTCACGATGCACAACAAGTACTGTGTAGTGAAGGCAGTGGTCACGAGTATAAACATGTATTTGGCCACTCGCCCTTGGGGCTGCTATGATAATTCTCGAGCCACGTGTAATATGATCTTGTTGTGGTGGTTCGAAATGAAGGAGGCTTGATCTCGGTGTCTTCCTGTGTCAAAGTGAGAGGGAAGTGGTGGATCGCGATGTCCGCTAGAGGTGGGTGGGTGGGTAGGGGTAGGGGGTAGGTAGGTGTGGGGAAGGTGGGGTCACGCGGGGCCCATTAGGACACGTGGCAGCCCTGAAGGATGCATGACGAGCTTGCCTGCCACGTGTCAATGTTTTGGCCACATATCACTGGAAAGTAACACGTGGCAACATGTGCCACCTTTAGGTGACACGTCACAACAAGTGGTGATCTTATCCTCCACTTGTCCTTCCAACCTCGTCGTTGTGCCAAGTGGCACCACGTGGGGATCCAATGTTGTTGTGGCGGATAAGACCGCCACGTCAGTGTTACACTTGTCGTTTGTGGGCTCCACTACTAGTGACGTGTCCTCGTGAGGCGTGTTGTTGGTAGGACGGCATTTCTGGGTGCGTACGAGCTCAAAACTGAATTCTAGAAGTGGCTTGTAATCCCGTCGCAGTCTTTGACACCATGGGGAGGGGTGGGGGTTGTATTGGTGGGATTTGGGATCCAGAAAGAGCTCTAGTGTTCCATTGGTCTGGTGGGAGGGAGAGCAGGTTTAGGCATTTTTCGTTGGCCGTTAAGAGAGCTATTTGGGGCAATGAGGGTCTCTGGGCGTGCAAAAAAGCACGAGGATGAGGACGTCGAGCCAATGTGGCGGCGAGATGATGGACGTTTGGTCACAAATTGCCATTCAGGCTCTACGGGTGCATGGGGCGTGGTAGCAGCAGTGGGCTTTGCGGGGAGGGTTGCCATTCTTGGTTTTTTTTTTTGAAAGTAGTTTACGAATAACATGCTTATACAAAAATAGGATTTTCCCTTCTTGACTTCCAAGAAGAGTAGCATTTCCCGTCAAGAAAAACGTTCTAAATGTCGACAATGTGCTATATATCCTTGAGAAGCATCAAGACTCAAGAGTCAAAGTATTTCATCAATAAATGGAGGGCTAAATTGCAAAAAACTAAGTGGTTCATGCACGACTCGTTTATCTAAAGTTTATTTAGTGTATTATAAATAATTTGTATTTTGAAAATAAATTTAAATATGTAAACTATGTGATGACGCATAATCTACCACGCCCTCGAAGATAGGCAAAATGGGTACCCCACAAAAATGACCAAGGGTCAAAGGAAATATTGTACCCCCGGGTCACGACCAACTATTACCCTAGTAAAGGCACACAGTCCAAATATCTGAAGAAGGTACCTCCGGGTCATGACCATCTAACACCCCCCGATGAGTGTACTCGGTCCAAACGCCCGGAGAAGGTACCCTCGGACCACGACCAGCTCTCCAAGAAGGGAGTACGGCTCGGATCTAAAGACTCGAGTATACCCCTCCCAATGACTCGTAATTGGTCAAGACCTGGGGTGCCCGCGAGGAAATATTACGGAGAGCCCCCAGACCGATGTGGTTAATCCCACGATGGGTTAAACACAACTCGGATCTCACGGGATCCGCGATAAGGGATCCTCGGGTGGTGATATCCAACACTTAGCCAAAATATCATGGAAGAAGAAGGGCAATACAAAACAATAAGGAAATGAGTGAATATAAGAAATGGTTAAGGCCATTCAACTATGGTCTTGGGATGGCAGAAAAACCTACCACGAACGATCACGCAACCACATAGACGAGGTACAACTCCATAGATCCCTGTCGTAACACATGATATGTAGAGCAACCAGATCCGCCAAGTGGGATCAATGCCCCGACGACACGCCCTAACTCGAAGAATGTGCCTATCACCCTTTATTTGAAGCAGCTCCCAATCACCCTCATTATAACCGAAGACCATGCCTCATTGGCCCAAGTCAGCTATTGGAGTAGAAAGAGACATATCGTACCTGTTTAGACCAACGATTGAGGAAGACCAGCTCTCTTTCATTGGTTCAGAGCCACCCTAAAAGGCGATAGGTGCAGACGTCATCACTACTCGCTCAGACGAGGCTCAGTCAAACTCGCACCATTGGTCTTATCCTAACAGACGACCCTCATTGGCGCAGAAGACCTTCACACCATTGTCTACCAACACCACTCGGAGTTAAGACAGAAAGACTAGCCCCCATTGGCCAAAGACCCCTTAGGATAACATTATAAATAGCCCCTCATTTCAGCATCAAATGAGGGACAACTACATCATAATTACTTACTACATAGCAGAAACAATATCATTTTTGCAAATTTCTCATACACTCCATTGTGCTTTGGAAAGTAATACTCTACATGTATTAGCTATCTTATCATACGACCCACTTGTAATTCACTTAACATCCTTAATAAAATAATATTGCCTCATTTTTTTCTCAAATTCGAGACAGACGTTCCGAACTAAACTTAGTGAGAATATCCCCGAATTTTCCGACCTCACGGGCCCGGATGATATTGCATCACCACTATGAAATAAGTTAGTTGTAGCCATAATGAAAAATATAAATTTTCGACACTATATGCTATGACCTGTAAATAACTCGGCCTCGTATTAAAAATGCGTAAAGACAATTTTTAAACACATTGATGTGGGGTAATTTCATCTGCTGACTAGTCACTCCACGTCACACTAACCCGAGCTCCTAATTGGTCCCAAGCTATCTTCGAGATCGAAAAACTTGTACTGGAAACACGACATGTGAACTAGGTGGGGGCTGACCCCGCGAAGGCACTCTGATGCTCAAGTCTGTAGGCGGTAGTTGTATGTAGTATGCAAGTTGTAGAACTTAATCTCAAGTATAGCTTATTGTAGAGTATCTCGAAATTCGGGTGACATAAGAGTGTCTCGAATTTCGGGTTAACTTAGAGTATCTCGAAATTAGGGTGACCTTAAAGTGTCTCGAATTTCGGTTGATCTCAGAGTGTCTCGAAATTCGGGTAACCTCAAAGTGCCTCGAATTTTGGGTGATAGGTAGTGAAGAGCTAAACCCGAAACTTATCTATCTCAAAACAAAGTTGTCTCGAAATAGCTCTATCTCTCGAAATTACCCTTAGACGCAAGAGATAAGATTCGAGCTAAGTCAAATCTCGAAACTGGTGAGGGATTTCGATTTATAGGTGGAGCTCTGGTCTAGCACAAGTAAAAATTGAATGTACCTTTTTGAGTAGAGTTGAGGGGTTTGTATAGTAAATGAAGCCCATAAATTAAGCCACCAAATCCGCCATGATTTCATCAATCACGCTTAACCCGAAATTGCTTACGTTGAAATTACACTATCTCAAAATTAAGTTACCCCAAAACATTGTCCCGAAAGTATCTCTAACCCGAAACATTGTCCCAAAAGTGAGATTTAGGGACATACTTCTATATAACTTTCGAGTGAACCTTGTTTAGTTATTTTTATTGTGTTTTCTTATGTCTTCTTCGATGAAGTGTCGTATTTTATTGGTTCCACGTGGCATGCTCAATTTATGGCCATACACACATCATTTGTCATCACTAAATCATTACCTGCAAAACTTTGTCAAACAAACACCCAACTTTGTTGACACGACCCTGTCATGTTTAGTCTGTAAGTCAACAACATGCTAATGAGCATGCTACGTTGTTGATATTCTATGACCTCTGGCTATTGTGTCGCCACCTCATGCACCATGAGAATTTTAACCCTCATCTTACCATAAACATTATTATTAACTATATTTAAAATAGTTTTATCTACGTTTGAGCCTCAACCATATTCTCTTATCCCCTTCTAATGACACCAGTCACAATCATTGTTCGATCATATATACTCAAGATGCCACGACTTGTATCTATGTCTTAAGATCCAACCATCGTATACATCTACCCACGTATGCAACAAATAAGCATTCAATTCGTGCATACAACGAGCCCCTTTGACCTTTCTAAGTCTCGCTTGTCTATCTATTTGTGTATACACAAGCTAGATATTCGTGGTCCTTTTGGCCACCTTACTTAAACATTCATAGGGTGTGATTTCTTCTGTAAAACTCTTGGACATTTGCATACTCGGCTTGTAAAAAATCACAGTGTAATTGAAATTAGTAAAATTAACAAAAAAGTTTGTAGCATTACAATGTCTAAAATAACTTATGTATATTAGTACTGTTAACCCCCTTCCCCACACATCATGACTATCGGTCCACTTAGCCATCGGGACACAATAGATTTGATGTTGTGATATCGTCCAAGGATACATTTGTCTTACATAGGGTCTATAAATCCTCATAAGCTCTACGATACCCTGCTAGGTGACACGGGTCTTAAATGACTCATGATACTACATTGGGATCTACTATGCTTTATGGGTATACGACACCTCATTAAGGCCTCACAGTCACAGAGATACCTTACAAGGTTTAGTGGACCTAAATGATCTCACGATAGTTTACAAGGATCCACAATGCCTCATAGGCTACACATCAACAGTGGAAGGCTATAGGATGACTTATAAGGATTTATGAGTCTTAAATGACTCCACGATACCTAACAAGAGTCGTTAACACAGAACAAACTATCGTATCCGATGAACAGTGAAAAAGACCATCTGACAAGATATCTGGGCATGACACGTGTAAAAGACAGTTGTCAATATAGTAGGCAAGATAATCAGCCAATATGGTGCCATACATAACACTTGTCGATGTAGTAAGGCATGTAATTGACATATGTCCAACTTTCCTCCTATAAATAAAAAGAGCACCATGTTGAATAAGAGAATCAACTACCTATATGCTCTATTGCTTAAATAATCTTCCATGTCATTAGTTAGGCCATAATCATAGTTACCAAGAGTATAGGTAGGGCAAATATAAAATCGTTAATTACTCAATTATGCGAATTAAATAAAAAGAGTGTTAACAAGTATTATATTTATATGTAGTCCGAGGTTGGTTGTATGATACAAACAATATTTTTCAAGTTATTTACAACCACCATGGTTACGAATTTTTGGAAACAGTTCAAAAAATATTAAAATATTGCTAACCGGTTATAATTTTGGCTACATAAACATATTCTCAAATTTTAACTTTATTGCATGGCTGGATGTATTATATAAAGATGAGATGAGGCATGTATACATATGGCACGTTTGCTTGCCCCAAAGAGCTAAGATAAAATTAATAATCTTGGCTAATCTCGCGTTTGGATGACCCTCTGGAAAATGGCGGGCACCCGTGATAAGTGGGATATTTGGCATTATTTGCAAGATAAGAAATCTCACCCACACCTCTAGGATTATTTATCTCACATTTTATTTGTTTTTTCAAATGACACCTTTGCCCCCAAATTTTTCTCCCGCCTAAACTCAATGTTTAAATTGGGGGTAAATGTGTAATTCGATTTCATGTAAGCCAAGATATCTTGCAAGCCAAACATGGAATAAGAAATTGTATGAAAGTTATAGGTTACTTAGTGTTACAATCCAAATGTGACATTAAATAAAAAAGCTAATAAGCAATACTTAGATTAATTGTTTGTATGATTAAAATTTGAGGCACCCAAATGTGCCCATAAGAGATTGAAGGAGCATTTGATGAGGTAAGGCATTGCGAAAACAAATACAAGGTGATAATTTCGGCCACGCTTTATCATGCGGTTACCTCTAATTTTACCCAGCTCACAGTCACATGCCATATGATGTCATGATCCTAATCTATTGGACCACATTTACGTGCAAATTGGTGTAATATATAAACTACAATGTGCACCACAATTGTTATTAAGTAATTACGTTGACGAAACGAAAGTGTGGGCACTAAGCGAATAAAGTTGTGAGTTGTTATCTATTCATATTGAAGTGTGCGTGACTGACTGACTGTTCATTGATGACTCAACTATCCCTTCGGCAATGGGATGCGTTTATTTTGGACTGACCCTTTTTGACTAGTTAATAAAAACTTCACCAAATATTCTGCTCCCAACATATTTTAAGAAGCAAATAATATAGAGAGCAGAATCCCTAATTCAGGCAAATGATATAAACATAGTAAATCTCTTAATAACAGAAGAAAATCATAAATTTTTTTACACAATCTCATATGTACCCTTATGAATTTCAAACCATAAATTCCTAAATAGCTATCATCCTTAATTAAAGGAAGATTATCGCATAAATCAAGGGATTGGATAACTACTTTAGAAGCAATTAGGTACCGTTAATCAATTCCTTCGAATCATACTAATTAAATATAGTACTCCCTTTACTTTTTTGAATGTGTAAAATCTAGATTCTATTTTGTTTATTAAAAAAATAATCTAGATTCTATACAT
Source organism: Linaria vulgaris (assembly GCA_948329865.1). Taxonomy (NCBI): domain Eukaryota; kingdom Viridiplantae; phylum Streptophyta; class Magnoliopsida; order Lamiales; family Plantaginaceae; genus Linaria; species Linaria vulgaris. The sequence goes on along the minus strand of OX415250.1, from coordinate 75,627,949 downwards.
TACTGAAAATTTAAATATAAGTGTACTGAGACAAGAAAAAGAAAAGAATTAGTATTTAACTTTGACAATAATTCTTGTGCATAATAAGAATTATCGTTTCCATCAATTTATTCTTGTGCGTGATATTTTTATTTCTGGATGCATTTCTTCTTTGTTCTATTTAACGAAATAAACAGAAGATTTTTTTTTTCTTAAGAAAATTAACCGATTAAGTTTAGTATCTACTCGATTAGTACAAAGAATACAAAAAGCTTCACTAAAGTTCTCAATATTTAAAATTCGCTTACCTGCACTTAATATTTTTTGAACAAAAGAAAACGTCTGGTAATTTAAGTAATGTTTAGGAAAATGCTACCTAGCTAGCATGAATTTCTTTTTTTAAGCCTATTTCTTGTTGAGCACTATATCAGATATATGTTGTATATATTCTTGATTGATTTGTATATATCTTAGATTAGGCAATTTATCATAATTGGCCGTGTATTGTATTATTTATGGACACCGAGTGTAATGAGAATATTCATTCAGGAAAATATTATCTTACATGGTAACACGAGTCTCGTGAGATAATCCTAGCCGCTGCCTCTCTCTCTCTCTCTCTCTCTCTCTCTCTCTCTCTCTCTCTCTCTCTCTCTCTCTCTCTCTCTCTCTCTACCGGCCTCACGCCATTAGCCATCAATGTCTGAATCAAAATTTTACCCCGTCCTCACGGTATATAATGTACGTAACTTTATTCTAATTACTCTTGAGATGGACAAAGGACAGTATTCCACGTGGGCGGAACTTTTCAAAATTCATTGTCGAGCTTACCAAGATCTTGATCACATCTTTCCTCAGTCGGAATCTTCCTTCTCTTCCTTTAAAGTTGCGGCCGCCAAAACTCCTTCCAAGGAGGCGCTCGCCGATTCTGCCGAGAAAATGGACAAAGCGGCCGCATATGCCACTAAGGCCGCCGCGTCGTCTTCTCCTTCTACTTTGGCGACGATAGATCGTGATCAATGGTCTCGGCTTGATGCTATAGTCCTTCAATGGATATATGGCACAATTTCATGTGATCTTTTGCACACTATCATGCAAAAAGATTTCACCGCACATATTGCTTGGGTTCGCCTTGAAAATATATTCCAAGACAACAAGAATTAGAGAGTGGTCTACTTGGAGAATCAATTCACTCAAGTCCAATTAGACGCCTTTCCGAATATCTCGGCCTACTGCCAAGAACTCAAGATGCTCACGGATCAGCTTTCCAACTTTGGATCTCATGTTTCCAACCAACGCCTCGTTCTTCAACTCGTCTTAGGCCTCAATGAGATTTTCGATGGCGTTGCTACTATCATCCAACAGAACGATCCCTTGCCTCCCTTCTATGAGGCTCGGTCACGTCTCATTCTTGAAGAGACACAGAAAGCTGAAAGAGCCTCTACTGCTGCAAACGACGCGCCGCCCTCCTCAGCACGGGACCACCGTCCAACGTCCCACCTACCCGCGGTCCACCACAACACCACCACGGGCAGTCTCAACCCTCGCGGGGTCGTCGCAACGGTCATCGAGGTTGTGGACGCGGCCGTGGTCCACCCGAATCCACTAGCCCGCGACCTTGGACACCTCTTGCCACGGTGTGGCCCACGTACCCCACTTGGTCTCTGCAGCCCTGACCGTACCCCCCGGGTCCCTATCCTTCTAACACTTGGGCTTGGCCTCCTTATGCGGCTCAGCCTGGTATATTGGGTCATCGTCCTCAACAAACTTATGCGGCGCAGCAAACGGGTCCATCCCATGCACCTATGGATATTGATGTTGCACTACAAACTATGTCTCTTCAACCACCAGATCAATAGTGGTATTTGGACTCGGGGGCTTCATCTCACATGACATCAGCGTCAGGTACTCTTACGTCTTATTCTTTTTCGAGCATGAAAAACAATATTCTCGTCAGCAATGGTCATGAAATTCCAGTAAAAGGTCATGGCAACGCGGTCATTCCCTTATCCAAACCCCCTCTTCACTTATATAATGTTCTACATGTGCCTAATATTATTAAAAATCTTATCTTTGTTCATCGTCTTACTATTGATAATCATGTTTCAATTGAATTTGATCCGTTTGGTTTTACTGTGAAGGATATACAAACACGAACCCCCCTTATGAGATGTGATAGCACCAATGACCTATATCCTATCACTCCATCGTCCATCTCGACTGCTCGTTCCACTTCCGCTGCCTCTTTTAGTGCTATATCCCCATCTCGATGGCATCATCGTTTGGGGTCATCCGGGACCCTCTATTTTACAATTTATGCATGAGAACAATTTAATTCAATGTAGTCATTTTTCTGACAACTCTTTATGTGAACCTTATGTTTTGGGGAAGCAAATTAAATTTCCTTTTTATTCCCCTTCATCTTTTAGTTTACGCCCTTTTGATATTATACATAGTGATCTATGGACCTCGCCGGTCCTTAGCTCAATTGGTCATAAATATTATGTGCTGTTTTTGGACGATTTTTCTAATTCTCTATGGACTTTCTCTGTTGGCCAAAAATCTGATGTATACTCTATCTTCTCCTCTTTTGCGACTTTTGTTTAAACTCAATTTGCATGCCGTATTAAAAGTTCACAATGTGATAATGGCAAGGAGTTCGACAACGACAATTTCAAACAATTTTGTCACAACTATGGCATGACTCTCCGTTTTTCTTGCCCCTATACCTCGACCCAAAATGGAAAGGCAGAACGCAAAATCTGGTCCATAAAAAACATCATGCGAACCATCCTCTCTCACTCATCCATGCCACCCTCCCTTTGGCCTCACGCCTTACAAATGACCACTTATCTCCTCAATATACTTCCCTCCAAAACACTACATAACGCCTCACCTTCTCAAATACTCTATAACCGCACTACATCTTATACACATCTTCGAATCTTTGGGTGTCTATGTTACCCTCTCATCCCCTCTACTAAGATACACAAACTCCAACCTCGTTCCTCTCCTTGTGTCTTTATCGGTTATCCCTGTCATCATAAGGGGATACAAGTGCTATGATTTACTCACCAACAAAATAATCCTTTCTCGTCACGTCCTCTTTGACTAAGATAAATTCCCCTTCTCCACTATAAAGGTCCAACCTACTCCCTCATATTCCTTTCATGATGAACTATCAATCCTCTACTTCTTCCGCCTCACGCAACCCGACTCGCGGTCAACCCTAACCCCGACCCACTCCAACCTGATTTATCAGCCCGTAGCCCCATCCACGCAACCCAATCCCATTCAGACCCACCATCACCAACCCACCAGCCCGCGGTCCCGGTCTACTGGTCCAGCTCCTCTCCGGCCTATATTGGCCCCATTGTGCGGCCTCTTTCCTACCGCGGCCCAGCTTGCTCCAGCCCCCTCCACCACGGTCTCTATTCCCGTGACCCAACTCCTTCCTGCCTCCTCCTCTGTGGCCCATTCCGCCGCCGTTACCCTCTCACCCGCACCTCTCTCAACCGCGGCTCCTTCTTAGTGCCACCCCCTCCCTTCACGCACCATGGTGACCCGTGGTATGAATGGTATTTGAACTCCCAAACGTCTCTTCAATCTTTCCACTTCCTCCACTCCTTATCCACTCCCTAAAAAACCTAGACTAGCGTTATCTAATCCTAACTAGAAACATGTTATGCTAGATGAATTTAATGCTTTTATTAAGAATGAGACGTGTGAGTTATTCCCGCGTCCGACTAAGTGTTATTCATTCTTGTTAACAGGGTAAAAATCCACGTGCTTAGAATATACTATAATTCGATTACTAAAATTGCCGGATATATTATTATTTGATTTATATGCGTAACCGTAAAATACCCATATCACGCAGCGAAGACCCCGAGGCCTCCAAATATAGGAGCACCCCCTGCACCCTCCGATGTCTGAAAGCTATCGGAGAGTTCATCACGAGGACCTGAGTCACAAAAACATTACTTCACGAAAACAAAGCAAAGCCCTCGGAAACATGCCCAAATTACGACCAAGGCAGAAACACCTATCAGGATACACATCAGAAGAAGGCAACCTAACAATGGACCACTATCGAAACTACAATAGCATCGGACGAGCATTCCCTCCCACTTATCCAGCGTTTCCGATAGGTACCGCCCATCGGAGAGAAGAAAACCAAGGAGCCAATTCGTCAGAGCACCTTGAAGCTATCGAAGAGGATAATTCATCCTAGTCAGCGCCCCGTCAGCGGATATACCAAACAGATAAAACCTATCTCTTCGCACATGCATAATGACACCTGTGAACACATGCACAATGACACTTGTCCCTAAAAAACTTCTATAAAAGGTAGAAGTGAGAGATCAGAAGGAGAGCGCACTCCCGGGAGGGGAGAAAATGGAGGCGCTCCCAAGGGAACTCGTGTTCTCTATAAAACTAAAAAAGGCTTCAGAGGAGAGAGAACTCTTTTCTTTCTGAAGGCTTCACAAAGGTCTACTCTTTCAACAGATAAAATCAACACAATCAATAAAACTGACATACTCCAAATAATCAACACCAAGAACAAGAACTACGAGCGGCTTGATTCCCAATCGGGGGATACGTAGGTACCTCGGAAAATATCCGAGTCCAACCCCAAATCTATAAAAACCAACGATCTCCTCGGGTCAGGATTGGCGTTCCAACACAAAAATAATAACTCGTTAAATAGGGAATAATATCCAACCTGTTAACAAAGTGGCACCGTCTGTGGGAACGTCATCGAATCCTTGAGCAAGCCTGAAGAAATCGCCGCCAAGATCAAAGCGGAGAGCAAGTGCTCTTGCCATGGGGCGATACGCTCCGAAGGTAAGTTTTCTCCAAACTCGCGTGATTCGATTCCAATCTTGGATATCTCTTTAAAAATTTTAGGATTTTCTGATTGTTATATAAGTATGTATGCGAAGTCTATAGAAGACTTGCAAAGGGAAGAGAAGAAATGGTCCAGTGGCCTCGTAGAGGTTTTCCGGGGGCGCTTACCTGGAGAACCTTTATTCGTGCCCCCTTCTCGAAGGCTTTTTGGAAAAAAGTCTGTATAATTAAAGTAACCAGGATATGGATAATCCTACTGGAATGATTCTTTAAAACTACGTGAGAATATTCACTAAACTCCAAGCACCTATATATACTTAGGAATCTTTCCTCGGATAACCGAATTAAGTTTGAGCTGTCCAAGCTATGTTATAACTACGATTACGTGTCGGGGGATACCTCTATTTAGAGAAAATGTATCTCCAAAGTTTGCACTGCGAACGGGCACGTTATGCTAAGTAATTCGTTTGGCCAGTAAGAATGGGATACTATCTCATCTCTTTAAACTCAATCTTAAGTTCTACAATTAAAGGAAAGGACCCAAGTATTCATAACGTGCTGAAAAGTTGCGATGGCTATTAACACGGAAAAGATAAATTTCATTCCAATAAAGATAAAGTGCAATTGTGCTTTACGATAATAAAGAGCCTCTAAGTTGGGGGGGGGGGGGGGTAGAGAGATCGTAGAGGGGGGGGGGGGTTGGCCCAGTTGCGGGAGCGAGTATCGGAACGCTTGTAGGAGGGGGAGCACTGGAAGGACCAGCATGGACCCCCGTATTAGGAGAAGTACGAGTGGTAGGCAGAGGGACAATGGAAGTTAAGGGAACCCAACTCGGGGCAGTAGAGGAAGGAGGAAGCTGAGAGCTACTCTTGATAAAAAGATCATAAGCTTGTTCCAGCGTGGGCTTCTCCATCTCCGCTATATTTATCAGACGCGGATCTACATTAGGAGATATTTTCCTACGCACTTGCCCGAAGCATTTAAGGAACCCCCACATTAGATGTCCGACCAGGTATCCGTAATTTTTGCGGACGTATAGTTCCTTGACTCAGGTAGTGGCCTCCTCCTGGGCTTGCTTCACTGCAGCAGTCATCCTCTGTTGCATCTCCTCGGAGGTGATACCCCCCGAAACCGGAGCTTTCGACAGTTCCTCATTTAGAGCGTCCACCTGACCAAGTGCTTGGTACAAGCTGCGCTCCAATTCCTTCTGTCTTGCCTCCCAGGAAATCTTCCCTTCCTCAAGGGAGGTAACCTTTTCTCTCAAAACCATCCCCGGGGCCTCCATCTCCGATGCGTAAGATTGGAGCCGTTTGTTTTCCCCCCTCAACTCTTGGTTCTGCTGCGTGATTTTAGCCCACGCATCTTCGTACTTCCCCATCTTCTCTCGGAGTTCCTTATTCTCTTCCTCCAGTTTCTGAGACATTTCTTCTGCTGCGTTCGCCAACTTTTGCAATTTCTCAACCTCGAGTAATAGAAGAGGAAGCATTTTAGGCGCCTAAAAAGCAAAATAGATGGATAAAGATCCCAACAGTGGGTCCTAAAGGAATTAGATAAGTAGAAATTAGATCTTACCAGCATAGCCATCCAATTCGTGCAAGTCTGGACAAATTGCCACCCCCCGATGGCAGAGAGTTGGCAGCCGTTAAGTATCAGGTGACTGTATTGAGGGCCACCTTAGCCTCTTCTGAGCTAGGCTCTTGTCCCGAGGCTGGAACACTCGAGGACGAAGGTCCCTCTACAGGTACTCCCCCCGATATGGGTACTTGGGTAACCACGGGACTGTCCGATTGAATAGCAGCAAACGGACTCGGAGTAGGATGACCCGTGAAAGAAGGAACTGCAGCCATCAGCTACTCCAGTAAGGCCATCAGATCCTCGGAAGTGGAAGGAGAGGATCCTCCTTCTAGATTGAATAAATTGTTGCCCCCTGCGAATTAAAAAACTTCCCAAGTAAGCAAACTACTCAGAGGAAAACTAAAGGAAGAAAGGATTAATCTTGGGAAGCTTACCCAAATCTGGAGCATCCTCATGAGATACTCATTCGTTCTCGGCAGGGAGGGCGGGTCCTTTGTCTGTCAAAAATAGAGTTTCATATGGGTAAATATGTTGGTGTCCTCGATATTACTTAAACTAGAAGAGATATGTACCTTTGGGAGGGGTTGCCAGCAGCATCTCCAGTGAATCCCCCGATGCCTCTGAGGGGGAAGATGGGTTGACAACACCTGGGGGGGTAAGGGCAACCCCCCTATCCCTACCACCTCATCCCCTTCTCCTAATGAGAAAGCCCCCATGGGGACCGCACCCGCAGAAGTTACGCCTAACTCCGTTTCTTCCGGGGTATCAGACGTTCCACTGGATGATCGGGATATGACTGTCGAAGTTGGTAAACGAGTCCTCGCTGGCTCGGTATCGCCTTCCGCAACCCCAGAGACTTCGCACTCTCCCGCCGCCAACTTCCCTTCCTGAACCACCATCTCCTCGTTACCACCCGAGTCACTGGCTCCTTCCACCATGTACGGTCGTAAGAAGTCCACTGCAAAAACGGCAAAAGGTTAGATAAACCAGGAGAAATACCTATAAAGTAGGACATATAAGTGTAGTAACTTACCGAAAGTGTTGAAGTATTTCTCGGGGATGGCTAGAGGAGTCTTGATTTTGTCTATCGGGGCAATATGTCGCAAGCCCGCGGTCCGATAGAGACGAGCGAAGTCCTTTGACTCCACCAACGGCTTCGCAGAAAACACCGGTGAAAACACCAGTGTATCGTCCATCGCCCTCTCTGGAAATTTGGGCACCCTCCAAGTAAGTGGCATGTCCCATTTCCCCTCGGTGGGGTTGATGTACGTGCTGTGAGAACTAACGTTGCCCTCGGAGATCCGATCGTCTTTGTCCCGATGGCTAAAACAGTAGAAAGGTGCCCCCCCGGGGACACCTTCAACTCGAAAATCGCGAAAAATCTATCCCTCGTGTACTCGATTCCCCTCACCAAGCACCAGAATACGAACAACGCAAGGGCCGTAAAAGAGTTGGGGGTGAGTTGACTGGGGCACACGTTGCAGTATTTGAAAATCTCGCAGTAAAAAGGTGGGAAGAAGGAACACAGTCCCGCCTTTACCTGGGAGTAATACACTGTTAAGTGATTCGGTAGAGGAGAGTTACCCCGTTGATCGGCTAACGGAACCGTCACCTCTACGTTTCGGCCAGAAGCACCGTATTCGATGAACAACTTTCGAATTTCTTCCTCCTCCGCCGTGCTAACTGTCGCTTCGACCTTCTGGGTAGCTCGAGGAACGCCACCCTTGTTAGTATGTTTCTTTGATTTTTTTTGTTTTCCTAGCACCGCCACTACCGCCGGCCCCCGTCACCGTCGCCGCTCTTCTCTTTCGGGAGAACGGAGAAACAACCCCCGTCGCCCCACCAGTGCCAGAAGCGGCAGACACCAAGTTGGTTGTAGATTGAGACGCCATTAAAGAGATCTTGGTAAGATTAGAAAGTTTTTTTCGCAGAGAGAAAGGTTAAGCGGGAGAATTTTTTACTTAAAATTGCAAGTGAGAGTAGAGATTAGAAGAGAAGTGTTTATAAACCCTAGGCCCAATAAAGGCATTCATTACCCACTAACCCCATTACACCACACGATTGGAAATCGTACCCAGTGAGTTATAAACCGCCACGCCTCTTCGATTAGGGTAACGGTCTGAATACCTAGACCCACGTACTGAACGTGGCATTAAACCACCATTAATTGCATTTAATCGCAGTTAATTAAATGCCACAACATTAATTATAATTAATTCTCCGATATTAATCCCACGAGGGCATATTTCAAAGGCATCGGAAACCTCTCGCCTCGAAGAAGACAATCACAATAATCTCCTCGAGAGCAAGGCCAAAGAACTTGGGAGACATGTGTTAAACAGACATAAACGTCAATGACGAATGTCTACGACACCCCAGAGGAGTTCTACGATACTCTCCCAAGGTTTTTCGAATCCTGGATGCGACTTGAATTCCTTTCAAGGATATACGATGCCTTATGGAACATTCCTGATAACCCTACGGTACTTTAAAGAGGGTCAAGGCAGCCCCTACGATGCCTATAAGGACACTAAGATGTTCTGATACTACGTACGATACTCTAAAAAGCCCGAAATCGGTGCTTTCAACGACTTCGATAACGGAGGCCGCGACACTCGAACCATCGTAACTTTCGACCTTTTAAGTTTCTAGTACAGTCAACTGCCCTAGAAACTGGGGGGGTTTGTTAACAGGGTAAAAATCCACGTGCTTAGAATATACTATAATTCTATTACTAAAATTGCTGGATATATTATTATATGATTTATATGCGTAACCGTAAAATACCCATATCACGCGGCGAAGACCCCGAGGCCTCCAAATACAAGAGCACCCCCTGCACCCTCCGATGTCTGAAAGCTATCGGAGAATTCATCACGAGGACCTGAGTCACAAAAACATTACTTCACGAAAACAAAGCAAAGCCCTCGGAAACATGCCCAAATTACGACCAAGGCAGAAACACCTATCAGGATACACATCAGAAGAAGGTAACCTAACAATGGACCATTATCGAAACTACAATAGCATCGGACGAGCATTCCCTCCCACTTATCCAGCGTTTCCGATAGGTACCGCCCATCGAAGAGAAGAAAACCAAGGAGCCAATTCGTCAGAGCACCTTGAAGCTATCGAAGAGGATAATTTATCCTAGTCAGCGCCCCGTCAGCGGATATACCAAACAGATAAAACCTATCTCTTCGCACATGCATAATGACACCTGTGAACACATGCACAGTGACACTTGTCCCTAAAAAACTTCTATAAAAGGTAGAAGTGAGAAATCAGAAGGAGAGCGCACTCCCGGGAGGGGAGAAAAGGAGGGCGCTCCCAAGGGAACTCATGTTCTCTATAAAACTAAAAAAGGCTTCAGAGGAGAGAGAACTATATTCTTTCTGAAGGCTTCACAAAGGTCTACTCTTTCAACAGATAAAATCAACACAATCGATAAAACCGACATACTCCAAATAATCAACACCAAGAACAAGGACTACGAGCGGCTTGATTCCCAATCGGGGGATACGTAGGCACCTCGGAAAATATCCGAGTCCAGCCCCAAATCTATAAAAACCAACGATCTCCTTGGGTCAGGATTGGCGTTCCAACCCAAAAATAATAACTCATTAAATAGGGAATAATATCCAACCCGTTAACAATTCTTTAGGGATTTTTCGTCATAAGACTAACGCTGACGACTCCTTTGAGCGATACAAGGCTGGTCTTGTTGGTGATGGCAGGTCTCAGCAGGTTGGGATCGATTGTTTGGACACGTTCAGCCCTGTGGTCAAACCCGCCACCATACACAATGTCCTCAGCATTGCTCTATCTCGTTCTTGGCCTATTCATCAATTGGATGTCAAAAATGCCTTCTTACACGGAAATTTGGATGAAATTATTTACATGCATCAGCCTTTAAGCTTTCGGGATCCCAATCATCTGGACTATGTGTGTCTCCTCAAGAAATCTTTATACGGGCTCAAGTAAGCCCCCTATGCTTAGTATCAACGCTTTGCTGATTTTGCCTCTACTATTGGTTTCTCTCATAGTAAATCCGACAACTATCTCTTTATTTATCATCGGGGGTACTGATGTTGCTTATTTACTGTTATTTGTGGACGATATTATTCTTAGTGCTTCATCTACATCTCTCCGTCAGTCTATTATTGGACAGTTTAGCTCCGAGTTTGCAATGAAGGACTTGGGTAATCTTCATTATTTCTTGGGTATTTCTGTCACTCACACTGCAGGTGGTCTTTTTCTTTCTCAAAGCAAATATGCGGCTAAGATCATTGAGCATGCAGGCATGACTTCTTGCAAACCCGCCGCCATTCCTGTCGACAGCAAGCCTAAGCTCGGCTCCTTGGGTCCTTCTTTTCCCGACTCTACTTTGTTTTGAAGCTTGGCGGGTGCTCTCATGTATCTCACTTTCACCCGTCCGGATATTTCTCCACATGCATGACCCTCGTATGGAACACAGGGCTGCTCTTAAGCGGATTATTTGTTATGTGCTAGGGACCTCTTATCTCGACCTTCACCTTTCTCGCTCACGGCTTGTCTCTCTCTTATTTTATACCGATGCCGATTGGGCGGGTTGCCCGGCCACATGGCGGTCCACGTCGGGTTATTGTATTTTTCTTGGGGATAACCTTATTTCTTGGTCTTCCAAATGCCAACCAACTCTTTCTCGCTCCAGTGTTGAGGCTGAATACCGCGCGGTCGCCAATGTAGTTTCGGAGTCATGTTGGATCAGAACCTTCTTTTAGAGCTTCGCCTTCCTCTCTCAAAGGATACTTTGGTTTATTGTGACAACGTGAGTGCTATCTATCTCACCAACAATTCGGTGCAACATCAACGCATCAAACATATTGAGTTAGACATTCACTTTGTTCGGGAAAAAGTCTCTCTAGGTCAAGTTCGAGTTCTTAACGTCCCTTCACGTTCACAAATGGCAGATACTTTCACCAAGGGACTGCCGCGAGTTATTTTTAAAGATTTTTCGCTCCAGTCTCACTGTTCGTGACCTTTCTGTTTTAACTGTTAGGGGTGTATTAGATATATATGTAGTATATATTCTTGATTGATTTGTATATATCTTAGATTAGGTAATTTATCATAATTAGCCTTATATTGTATTATTTATAGACACCAAGAGTAATGAGAAGATTCATTCAGTAAAATATTATCTTACACACTAAATCATTATTATAGAAATTCTCATTAAAAAAAGGAACACACAGACAATTTCCTATTTTTCTTTTTCTCTTATTATTTAAAGTGATTTATTGTATGGTGATCGGCAACAAGCTATTTATTTAGATTTCAATATGATATTCATATAATTTGTCTACCGTCCGTACATATAGAAACATAATATTTCCATATGATACATAGGAAAGAAAAATGTTTTTTTTTTAAGTTTCCTAAGATTGTGCTAATTGACATCTAATAGAAGGAAAATGAATTGTACAATTAATTTGAAAAAAATGATGTTTTTTTTTTGGTAAACAATGACATTAAAAAGGTCCTTAGACATTGTCCGCTTGATACACACTAAAAACTAGAGGAGGTGGAGACTCCCAAAAGTACTCTATTCTTGTATCAACTAAATCAATCCTTCCTAGCTTGTCCGCCAACTTGTTTGCCACTATCGGTGCCCACTCGATCCAAATCTCCCACAGAAGTCTAATGAGGTCTCGACATTCTTTAACTAATCCCGTGAACGGTTGATGTGCATTCATTTCTTTCGTTAGTTATTTGTGCGCCACAAGAGAGTCCGTCTCTAACATTAACCGGGGATATCTCCTTTCCCAAGCCAATGTAAGCCCTTTCTTGATTGCTTCCAATTCCGCTTCGTCCACCGTGGGTGACAACAACTCGATTTTAAAGCCCCACTCCCACTTTCCTTCGGCTGTGCGCAACATTCAGTCTCGTATCCTCGATTTTCCTCATTTAACACGCCACCATCCGTGTTCAATTTCACCCATCCTACCTCGGGTTTTTTTCCATATTATTTGAGTTCTTTCTTCACGATGTCCCTCGTCCCTTTCTTGCGCCCTTTACTCAAATCAGAGCTGAGTATTTTAATTTGGAACGTGCATGAGTTTGTGTTGTCCAAACGTTGCTTGAAGACCTTCTTGTTTTGATTCTTCCAAATCACCCAAAGTCCACCGCAAACGTATATTTCCAATCTTCCACTCGTGAGAATCGGCTCGTGATTTTCTTACTTAAAAGCGTCTTTCTTAACCAAACATCATCCGGAGATCTATCAAAGGTCTCTAAACTATTTGGCGTCACCACTTTCTTCCATACTTCCCTTGCCATGACACAATGTCGCAACATGTGTAAAGCGTTCACTGCGTGCGATATACAAATAGGACAATTTTCATCCGTCGGGATACCATTCTTTTTTCTCATCTCATTTGTAGCGAGGTGGTCTTGCGCGGCGAGCCACATAAAGTGGAGGATTTTGTTGCTCATGTCAATACGCCAAATCCACGCCGTGTAAGATTGAGCATTATCGGAGTAATATTCGGCGTATGCTTTATATGACGATTGGCACGAGAATTCGCCATTGAAGTTTTTGCTCCACAAAATCTTATCATCCACATCTTTGAAGTTAACCTGTGTGCCCAGAATTTCGCGCTTCAAAACATCCGGGATTGAAGAAGAAAGCTCGTCGAGTAACCAATTTCCAGAGTCATCTATAACCTTCACGCAAGGTGAGTTGTTCCTCTTCGGGTTCGATCCGACAATCCTCGTCGCAAAGCCTCTTCCCGCCAAGTCAATTATCGCACCAAAAATAAATTTTACGTGCGTCCCTGATTCTCCAACGGAGAAAAGGAATCATAAGTTTGGCGCAGCGAATCAAACCCTTCCATGTCGCACCATCGAATAGTTTAACTCTATATACGGTAATTTGGCCCTTCTTTATGAACTTCGCCATAATCAAGTCGCGCCACACCATTTTTCCTTCCCTCAAAATTCTCCAAACCAATTTTGATAGCAGCGCTTCATTACATGTCCTTGTAATTTGGATCCCGAGCCCCTCGTCTCTTTTGTTTCTCGTAACCCGCGGCCAACCTACAAGATTGAGTTTCCTTTTGGTCACATCCGATGACCAAAGGAACGCTCTATTTAGACGGTCAATTTGGTCACACAAGTTTTCTGGGATCCAAGCGAATTGTATGTGATACACTGGGAAGGCGGATGATATGGATTGTATAAGGGTGGCTCAACCCGCCAACGTGAGAAGTTAACTCTTCCACCCCGTGAACCGCTTCATAATACGGTCAGGAATGTTTGGAAAATCAGCCCTAATAATTCTCCCGTGAATTTGCGACACCCTAAGGTATCTCCCTAAATTGCTCGTTTGCCCAAACCCAAGTATATCACTCAAACATCTTTTGAAACTCGCGCCTCCACTTTTAGAAAAGAAGAGTTGTTTTCTAATATAGTCTTGCACATTAAAATTATCAAACCTTTTAATTTCTTTCCTCTTAATGCGTATCAGTAATTATGGAGTCTCCGGATATTTATAAAAAGATAAAAAAAAGGAAAAAAAAATCCTATTCAAATCATGGAACGACCTTCTTTTTTTCTTTTCCTTTGTTGAGGATTTGTACGAAACTACGAATCATAAAAATCTCACAGCTCAAGCCATAGTTTATGATCTGTGCGAATAATGACAATCTGATCGTCACATATTTTTTTTTTTTTCACTCATTGATGACTTCATATGTTGTACAGTTCTGTTACTCATTCCGTGTTCATAGGCGATTTTAGATTTGGTTAAAGCAAAGATAATTATTCAAAAAGCAACTTAAAAACAGAAACTTAAAACAAAAGAACGAAGAATCGCAACAAATTATATATTCAGAACAGAAAATTAATCATTTATTTAGATAGATACGTTGACATGTTGAAGAAAAGAAAACAAAAATTACAGCAGATGCTTGTATTCTTAAACTGATGCCACCCGTTATGATTTATGAACTTCATCAGTGCGAGACAGAAAAAAAAAAAAAGAATAACTCAAACCCACCGTTCGAGAAAAAAAAAACAAGACTTGATAAGAAATGTCTAAAATATTCATCAATATTATAAATAAAACTTGACAAGAAATGTTTAGATAAATTAAAAATGACAATAAATTGCAAAAAAAGATAAAACTTCTTATCTTTCGATAAGAAATGTTTTAATAAATTAAAGACGACGATATATTGTAAAAGAACTTCATATCTCCTTCCACATGCGCATGAGAAATCCAGTAAGAACTTTCTTAAGTCAAAAGAAAATGTGTGAAACAATATTAATTATGGTGTTCCATAATTTGGTATATCCTCAATGGGCTAATCAAAACACTATGACCCTACATATGGATCGACCAGATAGGCAGATAGGCACATTTACAGGCCCAATCAATCCAAAATGACATCATGAACAAAACGGGCCAGTAAAGCCCATAGTGCAAAGCCCATAGTGCAAGCCCAACCTAACCAGTTTGGTCATGCCTAACTCGACTATGTCAAGATGGATTGCTGGTACCAGTAGCCCAGATCAGACACCAAACCCAAGAAAGCCCAAATCGACTGTCCTCTTTGACATCATAGCTCGATTGTCCTCTCTGACAGCCTAGATCGACTATTCCTCTATTAGCCGAGTTGACCCAAATAAGCTGGAGGTCCATCCCATTCAAAGCTCATGCAAATAATTCCAAAAATTAAGGTAATATTTAGCCTATAAGTACCCCCCCCCCCCAATTATTATTTGACAAACATTTTCACATCCCTCAAGGCAACTCAAGTCCCCATATCGGCTATCCTTGCAACCGACCTACCCAACTCATCTGACTTGGTCAACACAACCAACCTGGATCCTCTCGTTGAACTGATATGAAATACTTGAGTTGTTTCTTGAGCCGAACAATACTATACACTACTTGAGCTTACTTACTATATGAACTTACCTACGGTCATCTACTGACTTATGCACCCGAGAGGTCTTCGCTGAATCAGTCCCAACGTAGTTTACGAGTTGTATTTTCAGTGCATTTCCAAACTGAAAGCTAGTTCAGGACCAATAGAAATCTTGGGTTAATCAATAGACGAAATCACCGCCCATTAGTGGCGCCGTCTATGGAAAACCACTAAGTGCATTTTGAAGAAAACACCCACTTTAACCAACACATGACCAGAACCACCAGAGCATATGAAAGTGTTGATACAACAACCCTACCCAACATCCATAACCTTCGGCACGTACCGAGGGGATAGTTAATAATGTTTCAAGTAAGCTTAAGGACGAGGTATATGTGGCTGTTTCATAGCAAGGGTATGGGGTAGCTGCTTGGGCAGTCAACGACACATTTGTTAACCCATTGGCACCTCAGCATATGGCGCAACTCATCCAAGCATTGCAGGAAACACATGGATGGGTCCTAACTTTCATCCCAGTGACGCCCACTACTCAACCTGAGGCTCGAGGTTGAACCGAGCAACATACAACAAACTCTTGTAGTGCTCACATAGCGGGATGAACTCAGAGGCATTCATCTGGGCCGTAAAATGTTGTTTCTCGCTAGCCTAGGATGGCACATCAACAATCATCTAACGTGTGGGGGGGGGGGGGGGGGGGTTCTTGGCATGTTAGTGGAGTTAGGCGTGACTAAGATATGAAGAACCCCTGAACCATGTGGTAGGCGTCTAGAGAGGGATGACGAGGTGAACCTCTATGATATAGTTCGTAGAGGAAGAGACTTTGAGAGAGTAGCACCATAGCTGTTGTAAGCCGACTCCGACGAGGTACGTAGAAGGTAGAAAAAGAACGGTTGGCTATAATCGGAATGATGACAAAATTTTTGAGTCTTCACTTTAGGTGATGAATTACGAAGAGTTGTCTAGGTAAGAGGCCAAGACATTCCATAGATGCCCTATTACAATGGAATTACTGATTCATCATCGTATCTGAATGTACTGGATGCCATTGTGAGTTTGGGAAGCTATGATGTTGGAGTCCATTTGCCCTACAATTGGTTGGAGTGCCATAAGAGTGGTTTATGCGTACACCCATAGAGACCATCTATAGTTACAAGCAACTACGTGATATGTTACGTTCGAAGTTTTCTACTATTTTAGTGGACCTGTTGAATGCAAACTATTTATGTCGAAACAAGGAGAGAAGAAGACGTTACGTGAGTATATGAAGAAAGTCAACCTAGAGATGCTGATACCTAGGGATATCTGAGGGACTTTGTTCAAAACTTTGAGTAACATAGAGCTGGCGAATGACCTAGTACGCCATTCTTCCCTAACCATGGAACTCAATATGCAGAGGTTGGGTCAAGAAATGAAGTTGAGAATTGAATATGCTCAGTAAGGGAGAATATCGTGAATCGGGAAGCAGAAGAATAACGATAACCGAAGAAATTATAGGTGATAGTCGTGATTAGCGTGTAAAATGTATACAAGTAAATTTTTATGCCTACGCTTTTAGCAAGTGCACGGTCAAGTAATAATAAAATGGTAAGTATAGTTATGAACCAAGTATCTTATCCCAAGTGGGTGGTGGATTACTTCTAGAAGCACTTAAATGTAAAAGCAATGATAGTTGTCACGGTTGTTACCGTTGTTGTATGAATGTTGAATGAATACAACATTCTTTTGAATGCAGAAAACAATGAATGCATGTTTTGGAAAATGGTTTGCATGCAAAGAAAACAATGTTTTGAATGTTGTGGAAAATAATGTGAATGTAGGAAAACAGTTGAATGCAGATTGAATGAAAGGAAAATAGTTCAAATGAAAAGAATGCAAAACAGAAAATAAGCAAGAAAAAATAAAATATGATTGATGGTTGATTGTTTAAGATTGTAAACATTTGATTCAAGAGGTTATTCAGAGCTCATGTTTCACTATTGATATACCTTAATAGTTCATAGACAAACTACATATGTTTCTTTGTTTTACTGAGCCTTGTTTGAAATCTTATGTGTAATGTACCTTGATAGGTCGAGTTGTCAATCGTTTTAGAAGAGAGATTAAGTTTGCAATCCAATTCACTCATCCATTCATTTTATCATAGTGTGCTTCGTAAAGATTGATTTAGTGTGATCTAGGAGTTGCACGTTAAATGCGATAGCATATCAAAGTCATAAATCACATGTATACATAAATAGCCAAACATCTATACTCTAGCGGTCCTAGGGTATAACTTAACATCTAAAAAATAAATATGCATATTCAGAAATTAGAGCTACATCCCTACTACAGACACAAAGTGATTTAGCTACTCATAGTCATAAGTTCAGCAACAAGTAATGAATTAAACAACATAAACAGAGAACAAAAATAATAAAGGCTTCTTAGATCCGAAGGAACGTTGACGCCTTGTTATCTTCTAGACTCCTTTCCTTTGCCTTATCACTCACAACTATTGACTCTAGAATATGAGAACAAAACTTAGAACAAAGAGTTACAATGGTGTTTCTCTTAACTCTTTTTCGATTTCTCTCACAATTCTTTCTCTCACAACTCTTAAAAGTGATAAAAGATATTTAAAAGTGTGTTTTAGCAATGAGAGCAATACTCTAAGTGTTGGTCGTCCTCTTTTTTTTTATAGACAAGTCGTGTTGCTCTTGGTTAAACCTTCAGCTGTCACTTAAAATATGTGAATAGCATGTATTGCCCCATGTCGCGCGGTCATGTTTCTTAGCACCATTCTCATGCGTGCAATGGGTTATGGTAGTCACCCTGGTCTCAACCTGGGGGCCGCAAGTCGCGCCACTTCTAGTGCGTGTTCTGCGGTATCATGTCTGCTCTGCGCGGCTTGCGCGACTATATGGCATGTTACGCAGCCTTGCCTCCTACTGCGTCGGCTATTGGGTTCTCCTTGTGACGTCCTAAGGTTGTGTTTTCCATCCTTATAGTAGCACTCTGTCGTGGTACTTCAAATGCAACTCCTTTCAAAAACATCAATTTCATGCAATTTTCCTTTCTTTGTGGTGGCTCAACTCAAAACCACAAAATAAAATAATACTAAAACCAATAAATATGCACTTAGGATAACGCTCATCAATAGGCCATGTAGAGATGGTCAAGATCGAGATAGAAAATGATAGAAGGAGGGACAGGTCGCATGTGAACTACACAACTTAACACCAATATAATGAAGGTGTACGTTGTAACCAATCGGCGAGGTTGATGAAAAAACTAAGAGAGATTAGATAAACTAAAGATAAACAAAAGACTAAGAGCTATTGTCTCTATCATCAACAAAATAGGCATGATACATCGGCAATGCATGGCCTTTTTGCTGATATTGAACGATTGATTCAAGAGGGACACGTGGCAGCGTACGTGAGACTAGAAGAGAGAAAGCCCCTTAGCTAAGCAAGGAAAAATAGGGGATGTTTCTCCAGTGGAGAAACAACGAAGGATTGAGCTGCCTGCATCGCTAGAGGAGATAAATAATCTTCCGGTGAGGGGAGTGATCAATATGATTTCTAGAGAACCAATTGGCGATTATTCTAATGATGCAAGGGATCAGATTGATGAGCCTTTATTTAGCGTCATTTAAGTACTCATTTCCTTACGCTTTTGTATAAGTATTGGTGCATATTGATTGGTTATAGTATTACTTTGTGTTTTTATAGGATTTTGGTGAGATAACGCAAAACTAAGCAAAATGAGCCTAAATTTGATTGGGAACATAGACTCAAGACACAACATTCCAATTAGGAGAATCCAAAGGAAGCAATTGATTCAAATACAAGGAGACAAAGTTACAAGAAGAATCAGAGGATGTGCTACATGCCAAGGGAAAGCCAAGAAAGCCAGTGTTCCAAAGCAACACATAGATCTTAATTTTGACATATAGAGAGAAAGTTATAGCCAAACCGTGAAGCTGCACAGAGCAGTCGCGACCTTCAGGTGCAACTTGGCAAGTAGCGCCTACGAGGCACGATTCAGGCGCGACCTGGCCAAATGGGGCAAGCTCTGGACTAAAAATTGAGAGTAATGCGTCCCTACGCGACCGCAATGTCGCGCCACCCAAGCGCGATATCAGGCACGACCATTCCTTTGCTCCTCACCATTTAGGCCGTGAAACGTACAAAAACCCTGATTTCAGCCCATCTACTATTTTTTCTACATAAGGACATTAGGGCTCTAAAACTCACACACCAATCATAATCTAACACACCCACAAGTATCACACTCTGGGAGAAGTAGAGAGATATCGTGAAAGATATTTGTGAAATAAACCCAAACACGTAATCACAAAATAAGCCCAAACACGTAATCACAAAACAAGGTTTTTGTGAGAGATATTTGGGCAAAGAAAGAAGTGCCTTTGCAATATTTATATATGCATTAATAATAGTTAGTTTGGTAACTGAAGAATAACCTAGAGATGTATTTGTAGATTATTTAGAATCATGAGGTCTGCATAGAGTCTAATATAATTGGACTTGTTGGTGTCCAATTAATTATGTCTATAAGTGTGAAACTTGAATGTTGTGTAAGAAATCAGTTTTCGGTGAAAACATTCAAAGTCTGGAGGTATGTACTGACAAGTGAAAATTGGCGAGCACACGAGCAATCACCTCTTGTACTGGGTAGTGTGCAGAGATGAGACAATTATGATGTTGTTAGGATACAAAGTCATACTTACAATGTCAAATTTATTGATGATCAATACGAGATTACCATTGTAAAGTTCAGTAATTGAAATGGATTCCCACCACCCATGATACTTGTCATAATCAGATGTGAGGTTTCTTGTGATTTGTGTTTGTAGAGGACTAACTAGAAGAAAACTCAAGTTAAGTGTTAAAGACAATTAAACTAAGATTTGTACGATGCTTTTACAACTAAACGTGGCATACGCTTCCCATAAGTCAGAAAAGCATCGTGACATGTTCCATACCACATGTGATTTTGAGACCATTGGAGTAATAAGTGAATTGATTATTATTTCTTCATTGTGTAAGACCTGGAGGTTTATAAGATCTTATATTATACCCTTATGACTTATAGTTTTTTCTTAAAGCTTTAACTTGATGTTGCTACTTTAGCATGTTACTCATAATCAAGACAAATTTGGTAAATGCAGTGCATGTCTAGGAAAGCAGTTATTTTAGCGTTAAGAGGTTAAAGTTGGAAAGGATTTCCTAAGACTAATTCATATCTTGTATTCACCCCACGTGCGATTATGTCAAACTTTGATGTTTGGAATGTTATTGCGAATACTATTTATAGAAATGAAAGCAAGTGTGCTCATTTTATAACAAGGAATCGGAAATACTCAGATTGATACAAGTAACTGAAGTTTGGGGTATAGCGAGATACATTGTCCTCGCGATGAAGAAGTTAAGTTATTGGATGTCCTTAACCGGTGTATAACGTACCCTTAACTGGTTGAGCTACTATATATCCCTAACATGTGTATGGTGTTAAAGTTCAAGTGTCAGGTGGATTTGGTGGTTGGGGGGAGAGGAGAAGATGAATTTCTATTTTTTAAATCATCAACTAATTAATAAATCAAACTGAAAAAATCAAATTTAAAAACTAATAATTAAGTTTGTTGAAAAGTTTAATTTCTTAAAATCTAATTTCATGTGAAGACACATTTTCTTCAAAAAAAAATTATAATATTTACTATTAAATTTGTAAAAAGATACTTTATATTTAGTTGTGTTAAAGTTTATTACCTTTTAATTTTTTTGAATATTTTTGTAGTAACAAAAAAAATAATGGAAAATGTATAATAAAATAAAATTTAGGGTGTATGAATTAATTATATAAATTGCACTACAACCCCTAATATGTAAAATAACGAAATTGCCCCCTTTAATGATGTCAACGTGATGTCACAAAGCTGAAAAGTGAGGGCTATTGTCTCCATCATCAACAAAATATGCATGATACATCGACAATGCATATCCTTTTTGCCGATATTGAATGATTGATTCAAGAGGGACACGTGGCAGCGTACGTCGAAGACTAGAGGAGAGATAGCCCCTTAGCTGAACCAGGAAAAATAGAGGATGTTACTACAGTCGAGAAACAACGAAGGATTGAGCTGCCTGCATGGCGAGAGGAGGTAAATAATCTTCCGGTGAGGGGAGTGATCAATATGATTTCTAGAGGACCAATTGGCGATAATTCTAATCATGCAAGGGATCAGATTGATGAGCCTTTATTTAGCGTCAGTTAAGTACTCATTTCCTTATGCTTTTGTGTAAGTATTGATGCATATTGATTGGTTATAGTATTACTTTGTGTTTTTATAGGATTTTGGTGAGATAACGCAAAACTAAGTAAAATGAGCCTAAATTTGATGTTTTTGGGAACATAGATTCAAGACGCAACATTCCAATTAGGAGAATCGAAAGGAAGAAATTGATTCAAATACAAGGAGACAAAGTTACAAGAAAAATCAGAGGATGTGCTACATGGCAATGGAAATCTATGCAAGTCAGTGTTCTAAAGCAACACAAGAATCTTAATTTTGACATGTAGAGAGAAAGTTATAGCCAAAACTGTGAAGCCGCGCAGAGCAGACGCGACCTTCAGGTGCAACCTGGCAAGTAGTGCCTAAGAGGCACGATTCAGGCGTGCCCTGATCGAATCACGCGAGCTTGGACTAAAAGTAGAGAGTAGTACGTCCCTACGCGACCACAATGTCGCGCCACCCAAGCGCTATATCAGGCGCGACCATCCCGTAGCTCCTCGCTATTTAGGCTCTCAAATGTAAAAAACCCTGATTTCGTCCCAACTACTATTTTTTCTATATAAGGACATTAGGGCTATAAAACTCACACACCAATCATAAACTCACACACCCACAAGAATCACACTCAGGGAGAGGTAGAGAGATATTGTGAGAGATATTGTGAAATAAGCCCAAACAGGTAATCACAAAATAAGCCCAAACACGTAATCACAAAACAAGGTTTTGTGAGAGATATTTGGGCAAAGAAAGAAGTGACTTTGCAATATTTATATATGCATTAATAATAGTTAGTTTGTTAACTGAAGAATAACCTAGAGATGTATTTGTAGATTATTTAGAATCATGAGGTCGACATAGAATCTAATATAATTGGACTGGTTGGTGTCCAATTAGTTATGTCTATGAGTGTGAAACTTGAATGTTATGTAAGTAATCATTTTTTGGTGGAAACTTTCAAAGTCTAGAGGTATGTACTAACAAGTGAAAATTGGCGAGCACACGAGCAGTCACTTCTGATACTGGGTAGCGTGCAGAGATGAGAAAATTATGATTTTGTTAGGATACAAAGTCATACTTACAGTAACATGTCACATTTATTGATGATCAATACGAGATTACCATTGTAAAGTTAAGTAATAGAAATGGGTTCCCACCACCCATGATACTTGTCGTAATCAGATGTGAGTTTTCTTGTGATTTGTGTTTGTAGAGGACTAACTAGAAGAAAATACAAGTTAAGTGTTAAAGACAGTTGAACTAAGATTTGTAGGATGCTTTTACAACTAAATGTGGCATACTCTTTGATGGGGATATATTAGGATTGGCCCAATATCGCATATTGGGCTAGCCCAGCAGCGTCAGCCTGCTCTATAGTACATCGAACAGGTCATATTCGATGTTTGATGCGTATCGAACGACTATTGTTCGATGCGGATGCATCGAACCAAACCGATTTGATGTGCATTCTACAACAGTGCAACTGTCGATGGGACCCGCGGGATGGTGGCTATATACCCTGTCCCCTTGTAGTCCGTGCGCGCATTGATTCGAGATATATTCTGAACAACACAGCATCGAACATAGAACATTCGACTCTCACCTGGATTGAATTTATTGCATTCGACATTCATCTGGACCGAATTTGAGACATTCGACACGATATTGAGAAAAAGATACTGAATTTGATACACAACCCAACATCGAATCTCTTAAATTCGACATATCCGAATTTGACACAGGACCATTACTATACATCTAACATCGAACATCAGCAATTCGACACGTCAGCATCGAACGCCCTAGATTCGATACGTAGTACTTATCTTGTAATTTACCTTTTTAACCCTAGTAAGCTTGTAATAGGTGTTCCAGACCAAGCTAATCCGATTATTTGTTTGATTAGCATTATTTTGGCTATTTATATTCCAATTGTATTGTTTTACAGTGTTCTATTACCTCGACGAAATAAGACCAAAATACGCTTCCTGGAAGGAAGAAAAGCATCGTAACATGTTCCGTACCACATGTGCTTTTGGGACTATTGGAGTAATAAGTGAATTGATTGTTGTTTCCTCATTGTGTAAGACCTGGAGGTTTATAAGACCTTATATTATACCCTTATGACTTATAGCTTTTTTCAAAGCTTTATCTTGATGTTGCTACTTTAGAATGTTTCTAATAATTAAGAAAAAATTGGTAAATGCGATGCATGTCTACGAAAACAGTTATTTTTGTGTTAAGAGGTTAAAGTTGGAAAGGATTTCCTAAGACTTGCTCATATCTTTTATTCACCCCACGCGCGATTATGCCAAACTTTGATGCTTAGAATGTTATTGTGAATACAATTTAGAGAAAATGAAAGAAATTGTGCTCATTGTATAACAAGGAATCGGAAATACTCTGATTGATACAAGTAACTGGAGTTTGGGGTATAGCGAGATACATTGTCCTCGTGGTGAAGAAGTTAACTTATTGGATGTCCTTAACCAGTGTATAACATACGCTTAACTAGTTGAGCTACTATATATCCCTAATAGGTGTATGGTTGTTAAAGTTCAGGTGTCAGTTGGATTAGGTGGGTGTGTCGGCGGGGGGGGGGGGGGGGGGGGTGGAGAAGTTGAAGTCTTTTTTTCAGTTTTAAATTATCAACTAATTAATAAATCAAATTGAAAAAAAATCAAGCTTAAAAAATTACTAATTAAGTTTGTTGAAAAGTTTATATTCTTAAAATCTAATTTCATTTGAATGCTCATTTTCTTCAAAAAAAACATTTATATTATTTACTATTAAACTTGTAAAAAAACTTTATATTTTGATGAGTTAAAGTTTATCAGTTTTTATTTTTTTTAATATTTTTGAAGTAAAAATAAAATAAAAAATAGAAATGTATAATAAAATAATATTTAGGGTGTATAAATTAATTATACATATTGCACTACACCCTCTAATATGTAAAATAACGAAATTGTCCCCTTTAATGATGTCAGCGTGATGTCACAAAGCAGAAAAGTGAGGGCCATTGTCTCCATCATCAAAAGAATAGGCATGATACATTGGCAATGCATAGCCTTTTTGCCGATATTGATCGATTGATTCAAGAGGGACACGTGGCAGCGTACGTCGGAGACTAGAGGAGAGATAGCCCCTTAGCTAAGCAAGGAAAAATAGAGGATGTCACTCCAATCGAGAAACAATGAAGGATTGAGCTGCCTGCATGGCGAGAGGAGGTAAATAATCTTCCGGTGAGTGGAGTTATAATTATGATTTCAAGAGGACCAATTGGCGATGATTCTAATCATGTAAGGGATCAGATTGATGAGCCTCTATTTAGCGTCATTTAAGTTCTCATTTCCTTATACTTTTGTATAAATTTTGGTGCATAATGATTGGTTATAGTGTTACTTTATGTTTTTATAAGATTTTGGTAAGAAAACGCAAAACTAAGCAAAATGAGCCTAAATTTGATGTTTTGAGGAACATAGCTTCAAGACACAACATTCCAATTAGGAGAATCCAAAGGAAGCAATTGATTCAAATACAAGGAGACGAAGTTACAAGAAGAATTAAAGGATGTGCTACATGCCAATGGAAAGCCATGCAAGTCAGTGTTCCATAACAACACACGGATCTTAATTTTGATATCTAGAGAGAAAGTAATAGCCAAAACTGTGAAGCCTCGCAGAGCAGACGCGACCTTTCAGTGCAACCAGGCAAGTAGGTCCTACGAGGCACGATCCAGGCACGACCTGACCAAATCGCTCAACCTTTGGACTAAAAATAGAGAGTAGCGCGTCCTTACACTACCGTAATGTCGCACCACCCAAGCGCAATCTCAGGCGCGACCATCCCGTAGCTCCTCACTATTTAGGCCTTTGAACGTACAAAAACCCTGATTTTGGCCCAACTACTATTTTTTCTATATAAGGACATTAGGGCTATAAAACTCACACACCAATCATAATCTCACACACCGACAAGAATCACACTCTGGGAGAAGTAGAGAGATATTGTGAGAGATATTTGTGAAATAAGCCCAAACACATAATCACAAAATAAGGTTTTTGTGAGAGATATTTGGGCAAAGAAAGATGGGACTTTGCAATATTTATATATGCATTATTAATAGTTAGTTTGGTAACTAAAGAATAACCTAGAGATGTATTTGTAGATTATTTAGAATCTAGAGGTCTGCATAGAATATAATATAATTGGACTTGTTGGTGTCCAATTAGTTATGTCAACGAGTGTGAAACCTGAATGTTGTATAAGTAATCAATTTTTGGTGAAAACATTCAAAGTCTGGAGGTATGTACTAACAAGTGAAAATTGGCGAGCACACGAGCAGTCACCTCTAATACTGGGTAGTGTGCATAGATGAGACAATTATGATTTTGTTAGGATACAAAGTCATACTTACAGTAGCATGTCACATTTACTGATGATCAATATGAGATTACTATTGTAAAGTTAAGTAATAGAAATGGGTTCCCACCACCCATGATACTTGTCTTATTCAGATATGAGTTTTCTTGTGATTTTTTTTTGTAGAGGACTAACTAGAACAAAACTCAAGTTAAGTGTTTAAGACAATTGAACTAAGATTTGTATGATGCCTTTACAACTAAATGTGGCATATGCTTCCCAGAAGCAAGAAAAGCATCGTAACATGTTCCATACCACATGTGCTTTTGGGACCATTGGAGTAATAATTGAGTTGATTATTGTTTCCTTATTGTGTAAGACCTGGAGGTTTATAAGACCTTATATTATACCCTTATCACTTATAGCTTTTTCTCAAAGCTTTATCTTGATGTTGCTACTTTAGCATGTTACTAATTATCAAGACAAATTTGATAAATGCGGTGCATGTCTACGAAACCAGTCATTTTAGTGTTAAGATGTTAAAGTTGGAAAGGATTTCCTAAGACTTGCTCATATCTTGTATTCACCCCACGTGCGATTATGTCAAACAATGATGTTTGGAATGTTATTATGAATTCAATTTAGAGAAATGAAAGAAATTGTGCTTATTTTATAGCAAGGAATCGGAAATACTCTGATTGATACAAGTAACTAGAGTTTAGGGTATAGCGAGATACATTGTCCTCGTGGTGAAGAAGTTAACTTATTGGATGTCCTTAACCGGTGTACAACATACGCTTAACTAGTTGAGCTACTATATATCTCTAATAGGTGTATGGTGTTAAAGTTCATGAGTGAGGTGAATTTGGTGGTGTGGGGTGGGAGGGTGGGGGGGTTGGATAAGATAAAGTTTTTTTTTCAATTTTAAATCATCAACTAATTTCTTAAAATCTAATTTCATTTGAAGACGCATTTCTTCATTTAAGTACTCATTTCCTTATGTTTTTGTATAAATATTAGTGCATATTGATTGGTTATAGTATTACTTTGTGTTTTATAGGATTTTGGAGAGATAACGCAGAACTAAGCAAAATGTGCCTAAATTTGATGTTTTTGGGAACATTGATTCAAGACAAAACATTCCAATTAGGCGAATCCAAAAGAAGGAATTGATTCAAATACATGGAGACAAAGTTACAAGAAGAATCAGAGGATGTGCTACATGCCAATGGAAAGCCATGCAAGTTAGTGTTCCAAAACAACACAGGGATCTTAATTTTGACATTTAGAGAGAAAGTTATAGCCAAAACCGTGAAGCCGCGCAGAGCAGACGCGACCTTCAGGTGCAACCTGGCAAGTAGCGCCTACGAGGCATGATTCAAGCGCGACCTGACCAAATCGCGCGAGCTTTGGACTAAAAATAGAGAGTAGTGTGTACCAACGCGACCGCAATGTCGCTCCACCCAAGCGTGATCTCAGGCGCGAGCATCCGGTTGCTCCTCACTATTTAGGCCCTGAAACGTACAAAAACCCTGATTTCAGCCCATCTACTATTTTTTCTATAGAAGGACATTAGGGATATAAATATCACACACCAATCCTAATCTCACACACCCACAAGAATCACATTCTGGGATCAGTGGAGAGACATTGTGAGACATATTTGTGAAATATGCCCAAACACGTAATCAAAAAATAAGCCCACACGTAATCAATAAATAAGGCTTTTGTGAGAGATATTTGGGCAAGGAAAGAAGTGACTTTGCAATATTTATATATGCATTATTAATAGTTAGTTTGGTAACTGAAGAATAACCTAGAGATGTATTTGTAGATTATTTAGCATCATGAGGTCGGCATAGAATCTAATACAATTGGACTTGTTGGTGTCCAATTAGTTATGTCTATGAGTGTGGAACTTGAATGTTGTGTAAGTAATCATTTTTTGGTGAAAACATTCAAAGTCTGAAGGTATGTACTGACAAGTGAAAATTGGCGAGCACACGAGCAGTCACCTCTAATACTGGGTAGTGTGCAAAGATGAGACAATTATAATTTTGTTAGGATACAAAGTCATATTTACAGTAACATGTCACATTTATTGATGATCAATGTGAGATTACCATTGTAAAGTTAAGTAATATAAATGGATTTCCACCACCCATGATACTTGTCTTAATCAGATGTGAGTTTTCTTGTGATTTGTGTTTGTAGAGGACTAACTAGAAGAAAACTCAAGTTAAGTGTTAAAGACAATTGAACTAAGATTTGTACGATGCTTTTACAACTAAATTTGGCATACGCTTCCCAGAAGGAAAAAGAGCATCGTAACATGTTCCATACCGCATGTGCTTTTGCGACCATTGTAGTAATAAGTGAATTGATTATTGTTTCCTAATTTTGTAAGACCTGGAGGTTTACGAGACCTTATATTATACCCTTATGACTTATGGTTTTTTCTCAAAGATTTATCTTGATATTGCTACTTTAGCATGTTACTAATAATCAAGACAAATTTGGTAAATGCGGCGCATGTCTATAAAAGCAGTTATTTTAGTGTTAAGAGGTTAAAGTTGGAAAGGATTTCCTAAAACTTGATCATATCTTGTATTCACCTCACGTGCGATTGTGTCAAACTTTGATGTTTGGAATGTTATTGTGAATACAATTTATAGAAATGAAAGAAAGTGTGCTTATTTTATGACAAAGAATCGGAAATACTCTAATTGAGACAAGTAACTGAAGTTTGGGTATAGCGAGATACATTGTCCTCGTGGTAATTAAGTTAAGTTATTAGATGTCCTTAACCAGTGTATAACATACGCTTAACTAGTTGAACTACTATATATCCCTAACACGTGTATGGTGTTAAAGTTTAGGTGTTAGGTGGATTTGGTGGGTGGGTGGGGGGGGGGGGGGGTGGAAGAAGATGAATTTTTTTTTTCAGTTTTAAATCATCAATTAATTAATAAATCAAACTGAAAAAAATTAAGCTTAAAAAATTATTAATTAAGTTTGTTGAATAGTTTTGAAGATCCATTTTTTTCCAAAACATTTGTTAATAGTTACTATTAAACTTGTAAACAAAAAAAATTACTTTATATTTAGATGAGTTAAAGTTTAATAATTTTTAATTTTTTAAATATTTTTAAGTAACAAAAAAATAAAAAATGGAAAATGTATAATAAAATAAAATTTAGGGTGTATGAATTAATTATACATATTACACTACACCCCTAATATGTAAAATAATGAAATTGCCCCTCTAATGATGTCAACGTGATGTCACAAAGTTGAAAAGTGACGTTTTTTGGCCAAGTTAGGTCGGAATGAAAGTTTGGACCGTAAAGTGTCCTGAAAGTGAAAGTTTGCACAGTCGGGTGTCAAAAGTGTAACTTTGGATAGATAACTATTAAACGGGCCAAAATTTGGATAAGTAACTAAAATTTCCCCCCAAAAAAAATACATTTATCAATCTGTTTCTAAGTAAAATACTAATAGGTTTCTTGCAATTTATTCACAATTAATTCATTTCTTAATTTAAAAATTACGGTTTTTTATCAAAATCAATACGCTCAATTGTTGACTATAACATAGCATCACGTGAAAGTTTTTGAATGGGAATAACTATTTTCTCCTTTATGATATGATTTACTAAGATAAGTGGTGTGTTATAAAACTTATTAAAAATATCAATGAGAAATTACTCAATTTTTAGGCAAATAATTAATGATTTTTCTCAAAGCATTAGGCCACTACTTTTTGCTTTTTTTCTTGATTAATTTTTCTACTACAGAAAATGCATAGGCCACTTTAAGAACCATTTGTTTCACACACTGCTTATTCTTAACTTTTCTCATATATATTTAATAATCGTCCTCCAATCGATGAAAGATAGAAGATTATAAGAACTTTTGGATCGGGCCGAAGCTCTTAATCCATAGATTCCCTTTCCTTTGCATTCTCTCACTACAAGAATGAGCGGTCATTAGGGACCGCCCATTAGCGACTGTCAAGCAATCGCTTGTCTTCAGCGACTGCTGAAGACAACAGCGACTGCTTAGCTGTCGCTAAATTTATTTGCGACTGCCAAGCAATCGTTATTGTCCTTATGGACAATCAGCGACTGCTTAGCAGTCGCTAAATTTATTTGCGACTGCTTAGCAGTCGCTACTGACAATAGGGACCGTTAAACGGTCCCTAATTTGACATTAGGGACCGTTTAACGGTTACTAAAATTGAAAATTTTGAATTAGGGACCACTTGGCAGTCCCTATTGTTAATTTAGGGACCGCTTGGCAGTCCCTACTAATATTTATATATCAAAATTATGAATTTTTTGATGGTTCGAGGTGCCGCGTTGTATGTTTAGTTCATAATACTCATTGGAATAGTTAAAATAACAATAAGTACAACGACACATTGTATATCCAAACATTATACAAGGAGAACGGGCCGCTTTGAAGATTCTCCTACTGTTTTGTACGACAAATGACATAATGACAAATTAATTCGATCTACATATATACGTATAATTAATGAATACTTGATCTAATGATTATGCCTCATAATCGTATCTATGCTAACGTTTGTGAAGTAAATCATAAACACGGATAACAATTACAACTAACTAATGATAATTAATTAGTTGTACATTTGTAAAATATATCTTGAACGTTAATAACTCGATCGATCTCAATTAATCTATTATTTCACCACTAATCTACTATAAGGTTGGTTTTGCAATCATTTGTTACTTCAATTTACATAGTACAATGAGTTTGGTTGCTTACAATCACAAACACAACAACATCAATAAAAAAAAATCGATTTTAAAGTATGAATATTAGTAGGGACTGCCAAACGGTCCCTATTGTCCAATTAGGGACCGCTTAGCAGTCCCTATTGTTAATTTAGGGACCGCTTGGCAGTCCCTACTAATATTCATACATCAAAAGTATAAATTTTTCGATGGTTCGAGGTGTCGCGCTGTATGTTTAGATCATAATAACCATTGGAATAGTTAAACTAACAATAAGTACAACGACACATTGTATATCCAAACATTATATAAGGAGAACGGGCCGCTTTGAAGATTCTCCTACTTTTTTGTACGACGAATGACATAATGACAAATTAATTCGATCTACATATATACGTATAATTAATGAATACTTGATCTAATGATTATGCCTCATAATTGTATCTATGCTAACGTTTGTGAAGTAAATCATAAACACGGATAACAATTAAAACTAACTAATGATAATTAACTAGTTGTACATTTGTGAAATATATCTTGAACGTTAATAACTCGATCGATCTCAATTAATCTATTATTTCACAACTAATCTACTATAAGATTGGTTTTGCAATCATTTATTACTTCAATTTACATAGTACAATGAGTTTGGTTGCTTACAATCACAAACACAACAACATCAATAAAAAAAAAATCGATTTTAAAGTATGAATATTAGTAGGGACTGCCAAATGGTCCCTAATTGTACAATAGGGACTGTCACACGGTCCCTATTGTCCAATTAGGGACCGCTTAGCAGTCTCTATTTTTAATTTAGGGACCGCTTGGCAGTGCCTACTAATATTTATACATCAAAAGTAAGAATATTAGTAGGGACCGTTAAACGGTCCCTAATGTCAAATTAGGGACCGCTTAACGGTCCCTAATTTGACAATAGGGACCATTAAGCGGTCTCTAATTTGACATTAGGGACCGTTTAACAGTCACTAAAATCGTAAATTTTGAATTTTTGGCAAAAATTTTTGGCGGAAATGAGGGGGAAATTTGAATTTCACTAAAGCAATTCTCAACCGTCGATTAAATCCTAATCTACGGTCATAAGTACCCCATCATGTCTTTAACACGGATCACCATCTCAAACCGTCGATCATCTAAAATCATCCAACGGACAAAAACCAATTGAATCCCATCATATATATATATATATATATATATATATATATATATATATATATAACCACACCACTCTTACACCCATTTCACTATCTCCAAAAAACACTATCTTCTTTTCTTCTTTTCACCAACACAAAAACACTATCTTTTTTTTCTTCTTTTCACCAACACAAAAACTTTTCTTCTTTTCACCAACACAATCTTTTCTTCATTTTCTTTTCTTTCACTTTCTTTATTTTGGATCTTCATTTTCTTTTTTTCACCAATACAATCTTTTTTTCTTATACTTTCTTTATATTGGATCTTCATTTACTATTCTTCACTTTTGATTTCATGTTTTTGATTTCATTCATGTTTTTTATTTCATTTATTTTATATTATTAGTTATTTTATTCATCTTTTCACATTCTTTTATTCTTTCATATCAATTGTCATTATATTAACTTTTTATTCATCATTTTATTGTTTTGATATTGTTAAAATTACAATTTTACAAAAAAAAAAATTATATTCCGGATTTAATCCGGAATATAATTGTATTTTTTTTTATTTTTTCTGGAGGTCATTAGGGACCGCTTAACGGTCCCTGTTTTTGATATTAGGGACCGTTCGACGGTCCCTACTAATATTCATAGAAATTCTACGAATATTAGTAGGGACTGTTAACGGTCCCTATTGTAAAAATTAGGGACCGTCTGGGCGGTCCCTAATGTGCTACATTAGGGACCGCCCAGACGATCTCTATTTTTCAAAAGTATAGCGACCGTTAAGCAGTCGTTATATTGCGGTCCCTATTGAGGTCATTAGGGACCGCTTAACAGTCGCTATTGTGCGGTCCCTAATGACCTCAATAGGGACTGCTTAACGGTTGCTATTGGCAAGCGACCACTGTCAATAGCGACCGCAGAATAGCGACCGCTAGACGGTCGCTATTGGCCAATAGCGACCGCAGGGGGGTCATTAGGGACCGCCCAGGCAGTCCCTAATGACCCCTTTTTCTTGTAGTGTCTCCATGAATTTTGACTTTACGACTCTAAGACTAAAACTATGGTAGTGTATGATGAATGACTATGGACTTGTATCTCTCTTGTACTTTTCTCCTTGCTATTTTTCACCACTCTTGACACACATTTGACTAGTGACAACCCCTCCTTTTATAGTTTTATTTTCATGATAGTGTTGCCCTAGGGTAATTCTCAGTCTCCAAACGTGTAGCTTATTACTCAAGTCATGTGCCCGCGTCGTGGATTGCCCCTTAGCGCCTATGGCGCGCCTTCGATTCTCCCAGTGCCTGGTCGTGCATCCAACTGTTTTACAGGCACAAGTCATGCCTCTCACGCGCGGCTTGTGCCTTTTTTCTCTTGGTGGCAAGTGATGATTTAAGGGCTACAGCTAACGCACGAGTTGCACGCTACTTGGTGTTGGACGCACCTTTGCTGCAACCTCATGTCTCGTCCTCATTTCGTCTGTGACTGTTGTCTTTGTTTTTTAGTCTATTTTACGCTTCAAACTGTCATTTCACCTTGCCTTATCACAAAACTACAAAACAATAAAATAAAACATAAAATACTAAAAATGTTACGAGGTTGAACAAAACAACAAGTGAAAAGATGTTATAATCACGTCCTTTAAACACTCATCAATCATCCTTTTTTATTCATATTCTCTCTCTCCTGCTTAATTATGATAAGAATTGTCACTCATACCTTAATAAAAGGGAAAAAGTTCATTAAACTCCATATACTTTTGCATGTTTCCACTTTACTCCTTAAACATAAAATTTTATCACTTAACTCCCAAACTTTGATAATCATATCATGTTACTCTAATCAGTATAATTAAGCACAAATTAAGGGTAATGGACAATTTTGCCCGTAAAAATAATATTTGTTTTAATTAATAAATATAACCTAAAGTCATTTTTATATTATTATTAATCTTAAATTTGTCACCTCCACCACCAATATTAAGTTATATTTATGTGATTTAAAGTAAAAATATCATTTTTACGGGTGAAATATTCCTTTTATCCTTACTTTTGTGATTAATTATGCTGATTAGAGTAACGTGATATGATTAGCAAAGTTTGAGGGAATAAGTGATAAAATTTAAATTTTATGGGGTAAAGTAGAAAATGAGCGAAAGTATAAGGGATTTACTATTTTTTTTCCTTAATAAAGTAGTAATTAATTTTACTTACGGTTAAAATTACTAAAGATTAGAATCCTCTTAGATTTCTCTTAGTATATAAGTAAACTATTATGATATAATCATGAGGTCACTACTTATAGATTATTTTTTAAACGCTCTTCAAGATCACAATTCATCTGTTATTTCTTAAAGCTCTCTTTATGTATTTTACTTTTATTGTTTCAAGAGTCCTACTTTACGTTTTTTTTTCTTTTGAATTAGAGTCCTACTTTACGTTGTGAATCTGGGATTATGTCATCTGAAAAGTATATGACGATCAAGCCAAATCAAGACAACAAGTACAATCATGGAAACTCCAGATAGCATATACAACGAGTATGTTGCAAAGTGATTTTGAAAATAAATTATGGCAATATAATGGAAAATGATCATTGTAGTAGGTTTAGGACAAACGGCGCAACTAATTGAGACAATCAATGATAATCTGGTACGTAAATTTTACGCTCAAAGTAACATTACATGTAGAGATTTGAAAATGATATTGTACAACTCAATGTAACATTACATTTGCACCTTTTTACAACATGATGATTACATAAAATGAGAAATTATCTAAAGTGGACCCTAATGTGGCCTCTTTTTTTTTGTGTCGATCTCGCCCCATGAGCCTTGTTCCGATTCGAGTTAGTTCAGTGATGGCCAGCCACTTTATCCAATCCAGACTAAATCGCAACTCATAGGAAGGGATCTCACTTTTTTCAGGATCAAAACCATACACCTTTTATAAATTATATTTTGATATATATAGCGAAAGTCTTGGTATTACAAACAATGTGACTATTTTAAAGGTTATGCACTAGCGACAAAATACGAATATTTCAAAATGCACGCTTGAACAATTATTCACTTGATCCATGCTGCCATGTTGATTTTATCATGTGGAATGGACAGAAGAAATGAGGAATACGTATTTAATGACTTAGGGAGATTCATATAAAAGAACTGGTAATGCAAGAATTAATTGTTCAACTAGACAATTTGATGTAGCAATGGTACTAGACTTTTCATAGAATAGTTAATTAACTTGTGCTTAACAATAAACAAATCCAGCCTTATGACTTCTAATATTCTACCCTATACCTCCCGACGAGGAGCGACCTTGCAAATGAATCAAGAGACATGCTCGAGTACATGTTAATCCAACACGCGGGTTATAGCCAACTTCTGACTGCAAGTAGTGCCTATATAGATGGGTATCAAGCAAAATTACTTAAACCGAGAGTCCTTACTGCCCGGCAGTAATTCGACTCAATCCCTGGGCCCAACTTCCCAAAGGCATCACAATGGGTATAACAGATAAACAAATAAGCTAGTAAACCGGATAATATCCATTGCTCTTTGAGCTACATGTCCCGAACACAGTTCGTTGCTCTTTGCACAATTCAAGAACCAACATATGAGATTATATCAGAGAATTACCATGATTATGAATCAATATGATTAATAATTGATTGAATATGATTTAAGGACGAATAAGAAAATAATATTATGAGATGAGATGCAAAAATAGAAATATGATGAAATATAGGTTGTTCGAGATTTGGTAATCGAGTAGTGACTTTTCTGTCCAAGTTCCTCAGGGCCGGATGCCAAATGGAACTAGAACAAATCAAAAATAGAACCTCACCTTAACTCGTACGGGGAACCTTGATGGCGTTGATTAGTTCATCAAACCTTTAACAAGTTTAAATAATATTAATCAACTGAATATATAATTCACCAAAACAAATATTAGTACTTTTTCTTCAATTCTCATGTTGGTGAAATTGAGAACGTTCTTGTTAAGAATGCTAGTTACAATGTAAATCTTAGTAAATAACACATAAGCTTAATTTATGTCATTACACAAAACATGAAAATCTTAGATGATGAATTTGAAGAAAAACATATGCTTTAATTGAATATTGAATATCTATTGTTTTAACCACCTTATTTATACCTCAAAAGTATATTAAACGATCATATTTTCAAACTTATGACTATGAGTATTCATGTTAAAGTCATTTCGACGACAAAGAACGGTAACAAGTAAATTTTAATTAACTATCTAATTCGATGCATAATCAATCCTTAAAAATATATTACTTAACAAAATCTAGGAAAACTCGTCTTTTTAGTCTTTAATCAATTTCAAACTTTTAATAACCACACACCAAATAAGTATCATACGAAATAACACCTTAAAAGGTATAACTTAGTCATTTATTACTTTATTTTACATAGTAAGTTTAAAATGCATATACTTGTTTTATAACTTAAATATAAAGATATAAACATGGGAGATTTATCAAAACATGTTATAAGGAATGTTTATTATGATAAATAATCTTATTTGATGTTTAAGTCATGAAGTGGCAAGAATAATCTTGTAAGACTTATGAAAGCAGTATGTTAAACATTATAAATCTACCATTTAAATGATATAAATAAAATCACAAAATGTCAATTCATGATTATAAATTATAATAATCTGATTATAACGAATACCAAATCATGTTAAGTTCATGAGTGTGATAAACACATGAAGAATGATGGTGATTTAACTTATAAACTAAGAAAATAAAGGTTGTGCCAAATAAACTAAAAAATCACCGCAGTTTCGATTTTACCTTTGATCGGACATCCAAATGAACTTGATTTTTAAATATTTTTATGTTTCATGTTTTCTAGTATCATGAGGAATGTGGGTATCCAAGATTTTGAGAAAATACAAAGGTTTGTTATGCTAAATAATTCTTGCAACATTAGAGTTGCTATCAGATTTCTTGGCACCAGTTTACGGTTTATGGATTACGGCCTCCTAGATCATACTATTTGGGAATGATGTCTTTATACAAAAGATAGAAGACAGCAAGGAGAGTATATATCCGAAAATATGTAGTAAAATAATGTTTCTACTATTTGATATGATTTTTCTCAGGTGTAGGGGCAGAATCGGCATTTTCTGTGCAGTAAAAGTTTTTGCATCTTTTTGGGTAGAAAATAGCAAGATAAAAATTCGGAAAAATTGTTTTCCAAATGAAAATACAAAAAGGAACAACTTTTATTTCAGGGAACTTTTGCAGAACCGAATTATTTTGGGCTGTATAAAATGTTGAACAATGGTTAGTATTTATAGGCGAAAATAGTAGTTTAATCATTAAATTTCATGTCCCACCATGATTTTTTTTTATAATAAACTACAAAAATCTAAACTCAATCATGATCTTAATGATGTCATGGCTTACCTCATCAAATAAGTTAATTTCATATCAAGTCCCTCAATTATTTAAAATAAAAATTCAAAGAGGTATAATTAGATCTTTTTACATACATATTTACTTATGTAATTTTTCTAGGTAATTCAATCATCTTGGTTAATATTTTAAATTGAAATATATGTTTTAGTATTATAAACCTATAAAAATAATAAACGACTAACTTTTAACTTCAAGGACTAAAATGCAATTTTTTCTAAATATTTAGGGTCAAAAATAAAAATTCTCAAAAGTTCAACGACTAAGGTATAAATATATTTTCTTTCTAATATTTGGGGCGTTACATTTTTAGTTCACTAATAGTTTTTTTTCAAATTTATTATTTTAATGTGCATTAGGTTTGGATCTCGTCGTGTAGCACCGAAATCAAGAAAAATAGCAAAAATTTAAAGCGCGACTTGGACGTTGATTTGAAATTTTGGGATCTTTATTAAAACTGATCCACTAATGTGACATGATTACAATTTTCATAACAAATCAAAGAATCCAATTTCAGTTATAAATTACACAAACCCCTTGTGGCCAATTTGTTGTTTAAAAACTAATATATTTGATTGTATATAGTATATACGCTCATGCTCCTCGTGTATTTTGCACAAGAAACAAAAATAAACTAAAATTACTTAAAAACTACAAAGAATCTCATTTATTACGTTTGAAAAGACAACAAAGAATAAAAAAGAAGGATTTCGAAAGTTTAAACAAATTGTCTACACATTTTCTTTTGTCCTACGATTTAAAGTCGAAAGGTTAAAACTATTTTAACTTTTTTTATATTATGGGTGTTTGATCTCAAACCTGAGAGGACGTCCTTATAATTACCCCCATATCTCATGGTAATTTGTGTAATTCTTACATTAGTCGAATAGGCTAAATAGAGGTAGGTAACTTCTATAATCTGATTCTATAAGCACTACTGAGTGAAAGAAACACGTGCAACGATATTAATTTGAAAATTGCAAGTCACTAAGCCACAAAATAAATCGATATGGGAACCTCTAATGCTACGACGTCGCTTCCCTTGTACCTAAACACAGTCATGGTGTAGGAGTAAATGTGAACAACCATTTTGTTGGATTATTTATGGTTTTGTATGTGTGTGGAGCGATATTAGAAAGAAGCACATGATTTATTTCCTGATTTAAAGAAATGCATACTTTGGGACTGAAATTGATTTTTTTTTCACTTAGATGACAAAAAATGTAAATAGGTAGCATTAGGGGACCAATTTTGATAAAATAGCCTAATTTGCTAACTCGTGTGCAAGTCACATGTTGAATTTCGGTCAAGTTTGTAAGACGTTAGTGTCGAAGGGCGTAAATTCGACATAAGGCACATTAAGGTGACTGAAATTAAAAAACAAAAAAACAAAATCCAACTAGAATTAGAAACACATTACATTAGGGTACCAACTTAAATAAATTTCCTACATAAAATACCCCCCCCCCCCCCCCCCCCCCCCCACAATGATATAATTACATCTACTACTTTACATTACGACTTTTAATTGACCACGACTAAACAAAATCGGAAGCTCATTGTAGCATGGTGATGACATTAAAAAAAGTCAGCCACTTTTTTATGAATAATGGTTTTAACTTTTTTCTTACGAAAGAATTTGTAGCCCCCATCCTTTAAGTGTGTGGTAAGTTTTAAGACCGGTGCAATAACCTGAAACCCTTTGTCAACCTGAGGTCCGTCATGTTTATAGAATAAAGGGTTTTTGGTAAATCACCTCATTGTGTTATCATAAATTGGTGGATTACTTCTCTGTGAAAATAAAGTTGATCATTTACCCCCATGTGATTTTAAAAGTTGGCTATTTACTTCCTTTTGACAGAAAGTGTAAACCACTCGCCCTTTAAGGAGAGTAGGAGTTTATTTTGGTCTGAAGATTGACGTTTTTACCCTTTCATATTAAGAAATAATGCACATCTCGTATTTAAAAGATCAATTACCATCCTATCAAGAAAAAGTTTAAATTACCAAAAGAATATAATATTTTTATTAAAATAAATAGAAAATGCAAATTATAAGATATCTTCTTTCTTTTTTTATGTAAAGTTTATAAAATATCTTCTTTAATTGTCCCGAAGGTTGCTTTATGATAAAATTGTTGTACTTAATTTTTTATTATGAAAAAAGATATATAACTGGAAAATTCAAATTATAAGATATCTTCTTTCTTTTTTTATGTAAAGTTTATAAAATATCTTGTTTAATTGTCCCGAAGGTTGCTTTATGATAAAATTGGTGTACTTAGTTTTTTATTATGAAAAAAAGATATATAACTGTTTAGAAATTCCAGATCCCCTTTTAGTCTCAATTAGGTTTTAGAAATTATGAAGACTTTGGTCAAATATTTAGCTATTTACCTCAAGGGGTATTTCGGACATTAAGTAAGGAAAATACATGTAAAAATGTTGAGGGAGGTAGTGAGCCAACTTTTAAAATCACAGGGGGTAAATGACCAACTTTATTTTCACATGGAGGTAATCCACCAATTTATGATAACATAGGGGGTAATTTACCAAAAACCCTAGAATAAATTCAGTCCTAGTGAGAACTGAACTTGGGACCTAAGAAGAAAATTCGACTTCTTTAATCAACTAGGGTAACCCAAGTGAATTAAAAAAATCTCGTTGAACGTTTGTGAAATCCCGGTATCCAATAACAACCTAAGGACAAATTATTAAGTACATTCGTTGTATTGCTGACGTGGTGCAGCTAAGGGTTAAAATTAAAAGTATCTCTTATAGTTTAGAAAATGACCACCCATAACACTTATTTTGGTTTTATTTCGCCTGGGTTATAATACACCTGAGATCGATTACGATGGGTCTGACTAATACCAAAATAATGTTATTCTATTACAATGAATAAAGTAATTTGGTCTGCAACACCTTATACAAGTTGACTAAGCGATATAAGTAAAAATGTCCTAGATTTGATAATAGTCGAATCGGGACGATTCACTGATAAAACCACTGTTTTCAGACCCGGACCGGTCGGTCCGACCAGTTTGACCGAGAACCGGTGGCTTCACCGGTCCGGGTCTGCCCAAAAAACGGGCTGCTAGAGTGATGCGACCAAACCAGCGACTCGGACTGGTTCGGCCAGAGAACCGGTGGCCCGGTTCGGTCTTGCAAATCGGTCAGACCCTCCTTTTTTTTTGCTTTTGGTCAATTGCAAACCAGTCTCGCTATTTTTTTGCTAATTACAATACTGCCTCAGAAATTGGAAAAAATGAAGAAACAAAATACAAAACTTTGAAAGACCATAACTTCGCGTAGGAACGTCAGTTTTGGACGCATTGTTTTTCATTTGGGGTATCTCGGCGAGGTCTATCCATCGCAAACCGCCTACGGCCAACAAATTTTCAAAAAAATGCAGTTTTTCATACTTAATTAATTTTGAAGCGAAACGAGCATGCATTCTAGAATTTCAAGCCTAGTAATTCGTCCAGTGCGATTTTCATATTCTAGATTTTGTTGTCAAGTGACGTTATTCTTGTCTTGAATTTCGTGATACGGTTAGTCAACATTATAAAAAACAAAACAATCTTTTAGCTTGTATTAAATATATGGTTTGTTAAATTATTTATTAAATTGTGGATAGCTCAATGGTTCACATACTTCCCAAAAACTTATTTTGTTATAGGTCACATGTTCAAGTCCTAGTATTATGATAACCATATTCCTATTTTTCTTATAATATAACAAAATATTTCTCACAATCTTATAATTTTTTTATACAAATAATTTTTATATTATATTTTTATTGAACATTGACTAAAGTCAACAAGTCGGTCCACCCACACCAAACCGGTCCGACCTGTTGACTCGCTACCCAGTAGCCTCACCGGTTCTGTGAACGGGTCGGGTCTAAATACACTGGATAAAACTCTCGAACTGAAGGAACAGTCGAACTAGGGTGGTTCGATGATGATATCTCTCGAACTGATAAAACAGCTGAACTAGGATGGTTCGACAGTATAACCCTCGAACCGGCTGATCGGTTGAACGGGGACGGTTCGATGGTGATAACCCTTAAATTGGTTGATCAATCGAACGAGAGTAATTCGTTTGAAATAATTGTCGAATGGGCTGGGCTCGATACTTAACGGTCGAACAGTAGAATAGTCGAATGGCTCGATTCGATAGTAAGTAGTTGCTCGATAGTAATGAATGCGTGCATTTATGTCGCAGGATGGGGTATTTATAGACCCCGTCGCATGGGACCCAGTCAAATGCGGAGCATAATAGTCGATCGGGTTTGGTCCACTGTCTTCATAACAGTCGAATGGGCTTGGTTCGACTGTCTACATAACAGTCAAACGGTCACTGCTCGATAGTTTATTTTTGGGCCCTTACTTTGTGGGCCAACCCAAAACATTTTATTTGGGCCTTCCCCCATCATATAGTCCCCCTAGATTGGGAGTCGGTATTGATTCAAGAGCGGGTTCCAAACTCTCAAATTTGTTTGCTCCATATAGTTGTTCGTATCGTAATTTGCATTTTCGTCCACGGGCAACGTTTTCGTTTAATGAATCAGTGGTGAGATTTTGTTTGAAAATACTCCACCCATTTTGGAGCCGTGATTTGAAAATTTGGGTTCCAAATTGAGCTAATTTCCATGAAAATATGTGTCCGCACATTTTAATCGTGATCCGTAATGTTTGACTCGTAAGATTTGGATTTCA
This sequence comes from Linaria vulgaris, assembly GCA_948329865.1. Lineage (NCBI taxonomy): Eukaryota > Viridiplantae > Streptophyta > Magnoliopsida > Lamiales > Plantaginaceae > Linaria > Linaria vulgaris. The sequence continues at coordinate 75,585,846 of OX415250.1, read as the reverse complement.
CGAACATTTCGAACTGAGGCGAGTTCGATTGTAATTTTACTGTTGAATTATATGTGATTCGATAAATTTTTTCGTCGATTCTTATGGTCTGACTTTTGAAAACTGTCGAACTGACTTGAGTTCGACCGTTATGAGTGTCGAACTAACTTGAGTTAGAGTGTTACGCTACAATCGAATTAAACGTCATGCAATAGTTGTTACCTCGTCGTGGAATTTGATCGAGGGATTCCATCGAACCGTCACGAATTTGATTGTTTTTGGAAGTGTCGAATCATGCCAGATTCGATTGTTTTTGTTGTACTGTCGAATTACCGTAATTCGATAGTAAAATACTGTCGAACTGGACCGATTTTGACTGTTATTTCCATGGGCCTAGTGGGCTTGCCTCCCTCTATATAGGATGAAATGAGGTAGGCCTGGGAGGGCCGGGTCGGATTCCCGAAATCCGACCCGACCCGATCGGATTTTTCCTGGGCAGGAAAAATCCGATCGTACCCCGACCCGCAACTGCGGGAATTTACTCCAGTAGCAGATCCCGCGGGTCGGGGTCGGGAGCTTGGGTCAGAATCCGATTCGACCCGAGTTCCCGATTTTTCCAGTGGAGCGAATGTAATTTGGTGGTTAATAATAGATCATTTTCTGCACTTAACAAAAAAACGCCGCGCCTCTCTATCTCTCATAAAAAATCGCATCGCCACCGCTCAAACGCCGCCACTCACTCATGTTCTCTGTTTGGATTCCGACAAGGCAGACCGCCGCTCCGTCGCCCAGCCTCTCCGCTCCGTCTCTTCTCTCATAAAAAAATGTCGCGCCACCGCTCAAACGCCGCCACTCACTCATCTTCTCCGTTTGGATTCCGACAAGGCAGATCGTCGCTCCGTCGCCCAGCCTCTCCGCTCCGTCGCATTGCCGCTAGAAAAGAGGTATCTTTTTTTTCCAAATTTTAAAATTGTAAATTTCTTGTTACTTTGTTAAATTGATTAAGTCATTGGTGTTAGAACACTTTTTATTGCTAGAATTCTTTGAAATTAGGAAAAATATGATGCATTCTTTTTCGAATTAGGGTTTCAAATTAGAGGTTTTCAAATTTGGCCCAATTAGATGATATTATTGTAAGTATTGGTAGTATTTGGATGTTTTTGATTGACAATTGACAACAAAACGCGAAAAAAAATTATTGATTGTCAATTTAACATGAAGTGTACGGTATTCAATGATAATTTCTTATAATGTAATCCAATTGCTTGTCATTTCTTGTAATGTTGTGAAATTGATAATTGGATTTGAAGTGTATGGTGGTATGAATTGATATTAGGATCAAGTATTGGAAGTGAATTTTATTTTATTTGGTGGTTGCATTACTGAATCATATGCGTTCATGGTTTATTGTAGCAATGGTAAACAAGAATGGCAAAAACTCTCGTGGTGGTGGTCGTTCACCATCCAAAGTAGCTTCAACAAGTACACCTTCTACACTAACTCCCCGACGAAGTCCTTTTAAATGTGCTAAGGGAAAGGGGAAGGCACCGGATACTTCACGAGATAAAGGAAAGGCACCGTTAATGTTACGTGATAAGGGGAAGGCACCGGTAATGTCACGTGATAAGGGGAAGGCACCGGATACATCACGGGGTAAAGGAAAGGCTCCGGATACTTCACGGGGTAAAGGAAATACATTGACGAAGTTGGCATCTCAAAGGAAGGCGAAAAATAAGTCTCGTGAACCGGATGATGGACAAGAATCCCCCCTCCCCCCCAATAGATACAATAATGATTATTCGCATGGGGAGTGGGAGGATCATCTACATACTATTAATGAAGATGAAGAAAACGATGTAGGTATGAGCGATGATATGAATCAGTCGGAAGATAGAATAGATGAGGAAGAAGAGGGGTTAGAAGAGAATGGGGAAGAGGATGAAGAAGGGGAGGGAGAAGAGGAAGAACAATTAGAGAAAGTGTACAAGACCATTATTACTTTCCATACTAAAAAAGTGGATGGTAAAATCACAAAATGGCAAAAACTAAACCAGCTTACATCCCCATTTTGGGCAACATTTGAACCTTTCCAATGCCTAATAAAGAAATACGTGAAAGGGCGGTGTATCAATTGCGGTAAGGAGATCGCTGCAGATGGACATCTACACGGCACATGAGGTCTTCAAAGTCATAGTAAGAGGTGTCCAAAACGAGGTGACAAAAATGTCAAAAAACAAGGCCGGTTGAAAGTGGAAGTTAATGGTTCGGTGTCGAATTGGAAATTTAAAGAGTGGGTCTTGGAGGGTGTGGTGATGTTTTTGATTGACAACGAGATGCCGTTCATAACCGTTGAGAAGCCTTCTTTCCGGCGTATGATGAAACGAGCATGCCCTCATTTGAGATTGCCTTGTCGAAAGACCATCACCAATGCTTGCTACGAGTTATATCTTAGTGAGAGAACTCGATTAATAGAGTTTGTAAAGGAAAATGCTCAAAGTGTGTGCCTAACAACCGACATATGGACTTCAATTGCCAAGGATAACTACATGTGTGTCACTATGCATTTCATTGACAATCAATGGAATTTGAAGAAAAGGATTATTAGTTTTAGCTTGATTTCGGGGCATAAGGGGGTAGACATAGCACGTTATGTCAACAAGGTGGTGGTTAGAGATTATAAGATAAACAAGGTCTTCACCATTACGGTTGACAACGCGGCGACAAATGACGTGGTTATTGATGAATTGGTCACCAAGTGGTCGGCCCGGGGGTTCATTACGAAAGAGAATGGGAAAGACATGCATATTAGATGCATTGCTCACATCTTAAATCTCGTGGTGCAAGATGGGTTCAAGACGAGAGGTGGTGATTGCACGATAGAACGCATTCGTGCTTGCATTCGTTATATCAAAGCCACTCCATCCCGGTATACAAAATTCAAAGAAACCGTATCGGAAATTGGGATCGAAAGTAAAAAGTTACTTAGTTTGGATGTTCCAACACGATGAAATTCTACGTATATCATGCTTGAAGCCGCCCTTGAGTTGAGAGGTGTATTTGATATTTATGAGCATGTTGAGTCAAACTATGGGAAGGATATGAAAGACGATATGCCAGCGGAGGAGGATTGGAAGAAGGCTCAAATTTATGTGGATTTCCTAAAACCGTTCAAGGTTTTGACCGAACTTGTCTCCGGCACCACATATGTGACATCAAACAAGGTTCTAACAAAACTAATTTGCGTTGATGAAGTTTTGGGTAGGTGGTTGAGCCGTCCGGATGACGAGGTGAGCGGGGAACCCGACGATTTGAAAGCAATGGCTTTGCTAATGAAAGATAAATATGATAAGTATTGGGGTACAAATGGGAAGATGAACCCTTTACTTTACTATGTCGCCATTGTGGATCCCCGTTTGAAGTGGAAATACGTTGAGGCTATGTTAGACTATGATATAGGGTTGCGGCTGACAGTGAGGGATGGTTTTTTGGCTTTATTTGACGAGTATAGGGAAAGGTACGATGAAAGTTCAACTATTAGGCATACACAAAGGTCTACTCCCGTATCTACTTTCCCTTGGATCCCAGAGAACCTATTGTCGTCTAAGCACGACATTTGTTTTAGGTAATTTTTAATTTTGTCGAATTAAACGGTGTTTTACTTATAATACGATTTATTACCGGTTGAATATCACTTTTGTTAGGGCGTTGGAGGTTGATGAAACTGCACCGAAGCACGAATGGGAGAAATATTTTGAAGATAGAGTCGAGCCATATAGTCCAAACTTCGACATATTGAATTGGTGGAAAAAAACTCCAAACGCTATCCAATAACTAGCAAAATGGCTCGAGACTTATTTTCGATTTCGGTCTCCACTGTTGCTTCTGAATCTGCGTTTAGTACGGGAGGACGCGTCCTTGATCGGTTTAGGAGCTCGTTGACGCCGAGAATAGTTCAAGGATTAGTTTGCTCGCAAGATTGGCTACGAGACAATGATACGCCAATTCAGATCGAGGAGTGTTTAGCAGACTTAGAGGCACGTGATAGAGGTATGTTAAGTTAACTTAATAGTTAACAAATACTTGTCTAATTTTTTTACTATTAATGAATTAGACATTGATTAGTTTTTGTTTTTGTCGTGTAGAATTTGTGGATATGGGTGAAGATGCAACTTTACTAGAGGAATGAGTGGAAACAAAGGTATAACAAAGATGATTCATTAGCGGTTGATGAGTTCCCGTTATTGTCTTGTGAACCTTTTGAGACTATTTTTTTAATTATGTTTGTTTATGCGCATTTACATGTTTTGAATATTGGACTATAATTTGGTGTTGTTGGATGGTTGTTTTTTGGGGAGTTAGTTCCCGTTGTTGGATGAATGTTTTAATTGTATTTGATTCAAGTTTGGTGATGAGTTCCCGTTGTTGGATGGTTGTTTTTTTTGGTGATGAGTACCCTTGGATGGATGTTTTAAATTATGTTTGATTCAAGTTTTGGAAATGAGTTCTTTTTTTTTTTAGCTTTTGATGTGTTAAGGGCTGATTTGTGTGTTAAGGGCTTTTTTTGGTAATGAACTCCCTTTTTTTTGTGTTAAGGGCTGATTCCAGTAGGCAGAAACCCACTGGAATTTTCGGGATCCCGATCGGGATCCCGACTCCCGCGGGACTCCCGAATTATCGAGAGTCCCTTATACGCGGGTCGAATCGGGAGCCATTACTGTGCTCCCGATCCCGTCATATTCCGTGGGCCGGGGTCCCGATCCGCGGACTCCTGGCCCACCTCAGCCCTAAAAGGAGGTGATGAAACTCATTTCCTCAAGCCTGACCACTTACACTAAAACGTAAGAAGAATCGAACCGGCCCCGTTCAATACACTTTTGTATCGAACGACAGGTCGTTCGATACAAAAATGTATCAAACGACTGTTCGTTCGACTGTTTTCCTTAGAATTTTTTTTTAATATTTTGATTTCTTTTGTGTGATTTATTTCGTGTTTTTGTTGTATGCAGTGCAATTTCGTTGCTGATTCGGTGAATTTGCGACTTTAATCAAGGTAGTCAATTATTTACTATTTTATCTCTAGTTAATTGTATGCTAGTTTATTTGTGCTTTGCATGTTATGCACAACGTAGCTGTTGTGAGTGTCGACGATGACGTACATTCGTAGTCAGCTTTTCTTTCTTTTCTTTTTTTATTTTGGTTCATGTCAAACGAGATGTCAAACGAGATGGTGACTACTGATTCTATGTCTAGGAATGAGTCGAGTAATAACTCAAGCACCGATTTAGTAGTTCGGTGAGGGGTTCCAGCGCGGGGTCCGTGGTTAATACCTTGAGTGAAGAGAATGCCTACGATCTGATTGATATAGAAGAGGTTGATAGCAAATCACAAGAAGAACAGCCGCTAGCTCCACAATCGCGGGTAGATTTTGACGATTCTGACGATGAGGTTGCGGCATGTGGTATAATGACTATGTGTTGTGATTGCAGCATAGCAGGCCCATTCTCCGAGAAACCTATGATATAGGGATTAACTATAAGATAGTTATCCCCACTTTAGATCAGCGTGTGCATACCGCGCCAACCGTTTTTCTTATTTTCTTTGTTGGGCAGTTGGCCAATGGCCTACAGTTTCTCGCACCATATGAGGTGAGGACAATTATAAGGTCCATCGGGTTAGTCCCGAGCCAGTTAATGCCGAACTCGATTGGGTATATAATTGGTTTCATCATTGCCATGAAGAGCTTAGGGGCGCCTTGCGGGCCTAATGAGTTCTGGGCCTTGTTCGAAGTCTCACGGAAGGGGAAAGGTTTTTATCATGTAAAGGCGTTGAAAAACCATAAGTTCCTGAACGGGGAGCCTTTCGATTATGGGAGGGTGGTCCTAGATAGGGCGGTCATTTTAGGGTGAATTTGATTACTAACCACCAACTGCATATGAAATCCCTTGTTAAAAGCGCGGTCTTGTCGCTAGCGGGTTATTCCTGGTTCCCTATACGGGGAGACATACTCTTGGTATACATATTATTATATGTCATGAATTATGTCTTGTGTTTAACTTTGAATGATATTAATGCTTGGCGTTCTTATTTTTCATAGTCTTTCATAATGAGTCGCCACGCCCGCATGAGTCAAGTCCTTACCACGGATGTTGAGGCATCTCATACGACGATCCATATTCCCGTTCCCCCTCCTAAGAAGGGGGAGGCTAAGGGAATAAAACTAGTTGCCGAGGCTGCAGTGTCCACACGTTCTCGTGCGCCGTTTGATCCTTTCGAGTAAATGCTCGGTGGAGGTCGCGAGGATTCTCCTCCTCCGGTTGATGACAATCAGACGCAAGGGTTCGAAGCACCCGTTGCCGATGATGTTGGGGCAGCGGGAAGATCGAAGGGGGTCGCGTTAGCAAAAAGAAAGAATGTGCTGCCCCCCCTGCGCCCCGTTCAACTAGTCTCATGCCCGTTGGTAGCTCAGTCCCCCATGTTGGGGTGAATACATGGGCAAAAACTAGTCAAGGCCCACGCGCCCGCATCGGGGAATTTGAACATTCCGAGGAGGAGGCCATCAATGCATTGAGAGTGATCTTTCCACACCTTGCTACGACTTTCCAACCTTGGCCGAAGAAAGAATGAAGCTGGAGTGGTTCGCGCTTCACTTAATCAACTCAGTAATCATTCTCGAACTTGACATTTTTCTTGATGTTTAATTTTTTATGCATTTCGTTGTTGTATTTCAGAATGGTGGTGTCGTCGATGCCATGATAGAGGGAATGATGCGGTCTCACGAAGAAAGGACAAATGGGCTCAAGCGCTTGTGGGCAGCGTTTCAGGGTAGCGATCTGGAGGCGTTGAGAGCTACTATAGCTGAGAAGGAAAAGGCTTTGCAGCATGCTAGAGATAATGTTATCAGGGCAAGCGGCGATCGAGAGGCCATGAAACTTGTGGAGACGAGAATTCAACAACTGTAGATGCAAGTTAACACGCTAAGGACTGGAAAGACCGCGTTGGAGTCTTGGATTGTAGAGCTCGAGAAAGAATTGGCCGCTGAGAGGGAAAAGGCCGCGAACGCTAAGTAACTTGGGTATGCCCGCGGGTTGAGCTAGGTATGCTTTTTATCGTGGATGATTACAGTTTTGTTTCTTTCCCTTTGATAACTTTTGTTGTGGTTTTTGAACAGCCTCCCATCGGGCAACAACGAGTGGAGATTGCAGAGGATTTCTTATGGAGCAATACCTTCTAGGAGACCAGTTTCCGGCGTGGGGTTCAAGACGCCAAGAAAGCTCAACTGCTTACAGTGCAGCAAATTCATAGCACCCACTACTTATATGGGTGATTCAACCCACAATGGTTCCATTTATTGTTGGGTCCTGATCGCCAGCCTCTATCCCTAGCGCTCGATAATGCGCGTGCTGTTGCGGACTAGTTTGCCATCTTGCTGGAGAATGAGGTCCTGATTTATCGCAAAATGTCTCTGCCTCCTCCCATGCATGCCGCCTATCCTTCTTTCGAGGACGAGGATGATGTCGAGGCTTAGGTGCTACGACTTTAATTTTGTCTTAATGAACAATTTACGATGTTTATTTTGGCTCTGCGTCGCCTTGTTGCTTTTGAACAATTTAATTTGCTTTCAATTCTCTATTTTGTAGAATATTTGCTGATATATTCTCACGTTTGTGAGAATTGTTAATCTTTGTGTACATGCTTGCCCGTTTCTTTAAAGTGCGAGCTTCGTATGCATGGCGTTATTTATCCACTACTTTGTTGATTTTATCCAGGATCGTTTAGGCATCTGCTACTTATTGAGCACAATGTTCACCTCTTTCTTTTGTGAGGTCTTTCATCGCATGGGCCATATTCTTGGCAAAGTGTTCATTTCTTCATCTTTGTGGGACTTTTTTGTTTGCACTTGCCGTATTTTAGGCTAAATGTCCATCTCTTTCTTCTTTGTGAAACTATTGGTTTGCACTTCCTGTATTTTAGGCGAAGTGTCCATCCCTTTGTTCTTTGTGGGACTATTTGGTTTGCAGTTGCCGTATTTTAGGCGAAGTGCCCATCCCTTTCTTCTTTGTGGGACTATTTGGTTTGCACTTGCCGTATTTTAGGCGAAGTGTCCATACCTTTCTTCTTTGTGGGACTATTTGGTTTGCACTTGTCGTATTTCTGGCGAAGTGTCCATCATTTTCTTCTTTGCAGCTCTCATTCGAGTCCTGCATATCATTAGTTTCGCATAACATATATAATTTTGCAATGCGGGGTTCCGCTCTGACAGCATTTGTAAGAACACTTTTCAAAGTATTACTGCAGATTATATTTGCAGAGAAAATACATAACATTCATCGTTATAGGCCTTGCGGCTTCGCCTTGGATATACATGTAATAATCCATAAATGAACGTGTCATAAAAGGTCAAAAGTATCTTCTGTGGAGATTGAATTTAAATAGTAGATAGGGCTGAGCCTAGCGCAAGGCCAGGTTGCCTACGTTTCCCAAGGGGGTTCTCGGGACTAAAGCCTTCATAGTTCTGTTTTAGGTTATTACATGTCAACCCCTAGGCATGAGGCGATTGAGGGGACGAATAGAAATTGTTCAAACATTGTAGAAGTTTACATAAGTAGCAAAATTAAAAAAAAAATGGTTCAGTCAATCTATTCCATTTCCATGGGTCCCAATGCTACGAGCACCTCGTGCTCTTCCTGTGGCGGCAACCTGAGTGATGCCACGTAGCAAAGCCAACCGCCCAACCCTGCCTGTGATCGGCTATTACCTCGCCTTTTCCTGTCGGGGTAGGGAATTTTACTATTTGATGGTATGTCGATAGCTATGCTCGGAAAGTGTTGAGCGTCGGCCTTCCCAGAATTGTGATGTATGGGAAGGGTAGGTCAATCACCACATAGTAGACGAGCATCGTCTTTCTTTGAGGCTTGGTTTCTAGCAATGTAGGGAGAAAGACCATTCCGCTGGGCACTACCTCCACTCCGCCAAAACCATGCAGCGAGGTTTTGACTTTTTCCATTTTTCCATCTCCCAGGCCCATCTTTTCCCATGTCGAGGCCATCAGCACATTGACCGAGCTTCCATTCATTAAAATGTTTTTCATGCTAAAATTGGCTATATCAACCGTTATCACCAACGACCAGTCCAACTTACCAGCCTGAATTGCTTGGGGGCTTAGCTTCAACATATTTGCGAGAAGACGACTTCCTTCGGTCTCATCTCCTCTATTCTCAACAAATCCACAAACCCTGCATAACGGTCTGCATCGATGTCTCTGGTGATCCTCTTTCACCCTTTGGCAGAACCAGCACCCACGGGTCCTTCCGAAATCATGTGTATGGTTCCTTTCCTGGGCACGTTCTTCATTAGCTGGGGATAATCTTATACTTGCGGCCTATCTGCCAGCTTTTGTTTATCCTTCTTGGGAGAACGAGATCTTTCCCTATTTGCCTTGTCTTCCTCATCCTTTAAACCTCTGACATACTCCACGAGCTTGTCATCCTTTATCAATCGTTCTATTTCATCTTTGAGGTTTTTGCAATCCTCAGTTTCATGTTCGTTTTGTCTGTGAAACTTGCAATACATGGTTGATAATCTGGTTGCCGGAGAGTCTCTCATCTTTCTTGGTTCTTTTAGCCAACCTTTCCTTTTTGCGGCCCCGTACATTATCATGATATCAGCATTCACGGGTGTGTATCGCCTTGGCGAAGAATTCCTGTACAAGTTGCTTCTGTTCCTGTTGTGACCCTGTTCCTCTCTTCCTCTTTCTCTGATCCTTGGAGCATGAACGACAGCTTTGGTGGGCATCATCTTCTCACGATGCACGACTTGGTGCGCGAGCTTATTGATCTCTTCAATCGTCCTTGGCTTCAACCTAAGTAAATCTTCGTTCAAGGCTGCATTCCAGGTCACATGAAAAATGATGTTCGCGACCTTCGGATCGTCTATCTTTAATAGCTTCGCGTGGAACCGACTCATGAAATCTTTCAAGGTTTTTTTCTCTCATTGGTTGATTGAATACATGTGGGAATGGTCCCACACTATCCTCGATTGTCTTGAGAACTGGTTTTCGAACTTCTTCCTCAGCTCTCTATAGCTTTTGATAGATCGAACAGTGATTCTGGTAAACCAATCTAGTGCCACTCCGACCAAAGTTGTGGCAAAGATTCAGGCCTGCACGGTTTCCTTGAATCCGTATAAGTTAAGCGTATTGTCCAAATGGAAAATATGCTCATACGGATCTGTCTTTTCGTTATATGACTTCAGCACTGGTATCTTTTCACCGTGCCCCAGAATCTCCACCTCTATTTCGTCACAAAACGGTGTGCTCCTCCGAGCTCTTCCCAACAGTTCCATTCTATTTTCCACCTCAGTCCTTTCCTTCTCCAACCTTTCCAACTTTCTTTAGACTTCTTCTCGCTCTCCGGGTTGTTCTCACGACTTTCCTCTCGCCTTCTCTCTTCATGGTGCCTCTTTGACTGCACTTCAACCGAATTGGTTCTTGTTCTCCGATCATCCATATGTGATCTATTTCTACCCTCCCCGGTTGGGCCTTTGGCCACGGATCCCTGCTTTAGCACACCTTCCATTTCAACCTCGGGTGGTGGCGTTTGCAATTGCGGTGGAGGCAAAGCCGCAGCCACGACCGTGCGGATACCATGATCTCATCTCTGAACGCGCTTGGTAGCGAGGCAGTTGTCGCTCATGTATCTGGTGCAGGTCTATCCTCTTCTACTCACCTTGGTTGATCTCGCCGAGCCGGCGTGGGCACCCCATCGGGTAATACTGATGGTGCTCCTACTCCTGGAGCATGCGGGGCGGCGGTCATGTGTTTCTGATCGGGATTATTACTCTCTGCTGCTCTACTATGCGATCTAGTCATTCTAAACGTCATTCCTAACTTACTGGGATAAATGGTGTTCCCACAGACGGCGCCAATATTTTGGTCTTATTTTGTATGGGTTACAATACACCTGAGATCGATTACAATAAGCCTGACTAATGCCAAAATAATGATATTCTATTGCAATGAATGAAGTAGCTTGGTCGGAACACCTTATACAAGTTGACTAAGTGATATAAGTAAAAATAGCCTAGATCTGATAACAGTCAAATCGGGACGATTCGATGATAAAACTCTCGAACTAAAGGAACAGTCGAACCATGGTGGTTCGATGATGATATCTCTCGAACTGATAGAACAGTCGAACCAAGATGGTTCGTGGTATAACTCTCGAACCGGCTGATCGGTCGAACGAGGACGGTTCGATGGTGATAACCCTCGAATCGGTTGATCAGTCGAATGGGAGTAATTCGGTTGAAATAACTGTCGAACGGGCTGGACTCGATAGTTAACGGTCGAACAATAGAACAGTCGAACGACTCGGTTCGATAGTAAGTAGTTGCTCGATAGTAATGAATGCGTGCATTTATGTCGGAGAACGGGATATTTATAGACCCCATCTTGTGGGACCCAGTGAAATACGGAGAATAACATTAGAACGGGTTCGAGTCAACTGTCTTCATAACAGTCGAACGGTCACTGTTCGATAGTTTATTTATGGGGCCCTTACTTGGCAGGCCTGCCCAAAACACTTTATTTGGGCCTTCCTAAAATACCCTCATCAACACTCATACACACTATGTATTAGTAACAATATCTAATTAAAGATACCACGTCATCGTGCAACGGTTATACCTAATAATTTCTCCAAGTTAAATGTGCATAAATTCAATTTTCCCAACACAAAACTAACATATATATATATATATATATATATATATGTAGGGTGTAAGTATTTCCAGATGATAAACAGCTATTATATATATATGATTATAATTTTCATTTGAGGAAACAAATCAATAGGAGTGTGGGTGGGGAAGTAGTAATAGCATTAGCAGGCGTGTGCTGAAGCATTCAACTTAAAAACCAAACCAACCAATCACTCAAAAGTCTCAAAACAAAACCAACCCACAGACTCGTCAAAATCCCACCCAATTTTCTCAGCAAAATTTTTCTATTCCCTATCCCTATTCCCCCCTCTATTCCGTCAATGAAAAAATAACACGTGGCAAATGGGTCCCAATGACTTAACAAGTAAACGGCTTGTTTACTAACGGCGTTGCTCTTTTCTTTATATGCAAAAAACTTTTATGACAACGGGAAACAACTGAAATGAAAAAGTTATCAGAAAAAAAAAACTGAAATGAAAAGACAATTAAATCTCTGACATTAGAAAAAGAAACAAATAAAATACTCCATTGTTGGAAATAGCTGTAACACATCACGAAAAAGAAAAACATTTGTTGTCGGTCTCAATTTCTGTAATCTTTTAGAACAAAAATTGAAGTTTCTATTTCTTCATACAAGACTAAAATCTTGAGGAAATCACGGTCAATTAAACAGGCAGATTCTGGTCGGAGAGCGGCGGATTCACGGCGGAGGAGGAAGAGGCGGTGGAGTTCACCGAACTGAAAGTGGTGTGCATCAAACGGCGACCCTTGGCCTCCTCTTCGTCGGTGTCAAAGGTGGTAACCCAATTAATCCTTATTCTTGTGTAAATTTAGAAGCTTTTATGAACAGTAGTAATTCACACACTTGCTATTGTTAGTTGATTGGACTTGGATAAACACCAATTGGTTTGATTTCTTCTTCTTTTGTCCCTATAGTTTATCTTGTTGTCATTAAGCTTCTGAAAGGTCCTTATTAGTTACACCCATTTCTTCTTTTTTTGCTGTCATTAAGCTTCTGAAAGGTCCTTTTAATCACACCCATTTCTTCTTTTTACTCTACATGGTCGTTTTGTTGTGGCAATATATAGGTGCAACACTTTTGGCATCAGTTTCTTGTATATGTGCATTCTGTTGAAATCTGTAGTTATACACAAAACATATTGCCGTTTATAAGCATTTAGTAACTTCATTGATACAGAATTAGCCACTTTCGTTTTATGCTAAACCAATCATTGACGTGGAGCTTGTAGGTTGCAGAATCAAGGGCTGTCACATGTGTTTGAGGAATGCTTTTTCTGTACAAGTTCTTCTTCTTGCACAGGTTAGCTTCACAATTTGTTTATTTTGAGGGATATTAAGCTTTAGGTTCATTGTTGTAGAACTGTCTTTCTAATTCATGAGCTGAGAAACCAATGTCATTTAATCATCTTCGATAAATTGAAAATCTTTTACACAGAAACATAATTGAACTTTATAGAACATCTTTAATGAACTAATACAAAAATAAAAAATGAACCAATCGTAATGAGGTAATGCTGAGACATTAATTTTCTAGCATACTAATAACAGATATTCAAAAAAAAAAGCTTAAGATGAAAAATTCATCAGATATTTTTGGACAATATGTTAAATTTCTAGTGTCGGAATCTTCACTTTGGGAGCGCATCACTATTCCCATCCTTTTTATTTGGTTGTTGAGCTTCAGCTGTGGAACCACGTAACGTAAAAGAGTTTAAATCTCGTTGTTGGAGCATTCGTGTCTGTAGATCAATATCACGTTGCTAGAGCATTTGAGTCTGTACATCAAACACAAAATTACCATTTAATGTAAATAAACAATATTTCATGACGTCTATCATACTTTATTGACTGCTATTCAAATGGTTGGGATAAAGGGTTGTGATAATACTTGTAGTAACTTTGTCAAGCTCATACTGTCATTATGTGCATGATCGACCTGTTGAGTGCAATAATTGAGTTGGTGCATATTTGGACTCGTTATCTGTAATGGAATATACATTATTTTATATGATAGCATATAAAATATTCAAAGAATTCACGATATACTTGTTTAAGACGGTAAAGAAACTTAATATAATTACCTCATTCAGCTGGAAGTGTGGCACATAGGGAAGGGCATTAGGATGATTCATGCTCAAGTGAGGATACTGTGAATTCCAATCAAACAAGCTACCTTGAAAATTCTATTTATCCAACAAAAAGTAAATGATACAGATAAGTTAAATCCTAAAATTCCCTAGTACAAAGTTGAACTTAATAATATCTAAAGACATTATATATGGTATCGTATTTATAACAAGAATTCATGATAACCTGGGGAAGCTTAGGCATAGATTGACATAATCCACTTTGAGAAAAATCAATTCCGCTTGCCCTTTGACTATTTGCAAATAAATCCTGCATGTATATGTGAATTACTCACAGTGAATGCGAAAGAAATAAGCATGCAATTTTATCATTCACGATTCTAAACATGATTTTTTTATACAACTCATACTCATATGAATTTTCTAGATAATATTTCGTATCAATATTAATTAATTATAATCTTCTTGTCATAAATTTCAGGGAGGAAAATGACTATTATTCTCAAAGTCAAATTCAGAAATGTTTCTGGCATTTCATTTGACAAAGTTGGCAGGTAAGATTCAAATAGGTAAATGGAACTTGACATTTGTAGATTGCCCAGAACTTACTTGACCATCATGTTTAGATATGTTGACAGACGATGCCATATTTGAAGATAGCTTCTTCTTTGATTTTCCTTTACGCGTAGCTTGCTCAAGTCCACTTTTTAGCCTTTTCCCAGATTTTCTCTTGGAGTCTGGTTTTATTTTCCATCCTCGTATCATGATCTCTTGGGAGTCATTCTCGACATTTCCCAAAGAGTTTTCTTGATTATTGTGGGGGAGTTCGAAAGCTGGTCCAAGTAATGTCCTAGAAGTAGGATCTTGTAATTCTCGGACTTTAGATACAAGAGTGTTTTTCACACCACAATTTTGATCACGAGCTGGCCTTGAAGACTTTGCCAATGGAGTAATATCTAAATCTTGAATAGCCTTACAAAGAACATTTCTTGTGTTTGCATGTTTTTCATCTGTCACTGATGCCTTTGTTGCAAGTTGCATCGCTAGTCGACATATGTCTTTGTAACGCTCTCCAATTTTTATTTTCTCATTCTCTTCTTTCATATTTTCTGGAGTTCTCATTGATGATGTACACTGTTGAGAAAAGGCTTCATATAATCCTTTCTTTGCCTCTTTTGTCCACCTTTTCTTAACATACAACTCTGGAATTTTAACAATATTTTGTATAATAAATACTTTTAAAGCATGAGAACACAAAATTCCTCCAAAGTCAAATTTCCTGCAACTGCATGAAACTCTTTCTTCTAAAGCATCAAAGATAACCTTATGTTGAAACTTCTTTTTGAGAGGTGTTACTTTATATGTGAATATAACACCTACCTCGCTAACAATTTCCAGCTTGGAGTCAATCGCATTGCTTAGCTCTATTTGAAATAATTTAAATACTTCATGTGTATAGACACTTCGAGCATGCTTCAAAATTTCAGTTGATAAGAAAGCAACCGGGGTACCTTGGCTCGTCCTTAAGTCAGCTTTCATCTCTTCATATCGACGACTCTCTACCAATCTTTCAAAGTGTTGAAGAAACTCTACAGAGTTATGGGTATGCTTGACATATTTCTTTAGATGACTATTCATACTTTCACTCCTTTGGGTTGTTATCATATCTGCACAGAATGTTTTCCGCCCATATACCAATGCCCATTTTTCCTTCTTTCTAAAAAGCCTTGTTAACCAATCATCGTTTTGAAGGGCATACCTTTCCAACATTTCCTGCCAAGCATTTAGGAACTCTTCTTCCTCTTCGTAATCGTAGATACAAGAGCTAAAATCTGTTAAAAAGTCCGAAAAGCTTGAAAACACTTCATGCAAATGTTTGGCCGCATTTTGATATATATGCCATATGCATAGTCTATGAAACGTCTCCGGCCATTTATTTTCTAGAGCTTTTGCCATAGCTGCATCTTCATCTGTAAGAATAGTTTGTGGCTTTTTACCATTCATGACTTTTGCAAACGAATCAAACAACCACATGAAGGTCTCGGCTGTCTCATCAAACAATAACGCTGCCCCAAAAACTATTGTCTGCTTATGATGATTCACCCCTACGAAAAGTGCAAATGGTCTACCTTCTTTCATTTTCTTATACGTAGTATCAAAGCAAACCACATCTCCGAAATATGCATAATCAGCCTTCATTTGTCCGTCAACCCAAAATAGATTAGAAATCAAATCATCCATGTCTACTTGGATTGCATAAAAGAAGTTCGGATCTTCGGATTGCCTGAGTTGTAAATAATTAAGTACACCACCAGCACCCTCTTTAATTTGCATAGTTCTCTTTGAACTGAGGAAATTTCTTAAATCTGTAAGAATGTACCCAACCTTTTCTCGTCCGCCTACTTGTTCAGCCATATAGTCCAGACCTGCTTTTGGTGGTATCCCGGCCTTGTCAATATTATTTATTTGTAATTCTTGCTCACTAGTGATTTTCCTATGAGATCTCATTAGATGAGATTTTCTAGGACTGGCCACTATATGTCCATTATGCTCAGCAATGAATTCAAACACTTCATAATTTCTCGAATGACAAGCTCTGATCTTCATTCGAGCTTTACAACCGTACCTTGTTTCAGGACGATGAGATTTAACATTGACATCTCGTTTATCTGGTTTTCTTTTACCTTCACAAGAACAACAAAATGTTCTATTTAATATTCTTCCATGAATATCTTTATGAACTGAACCTCTCCTAATACTGAACCCGACTGCACCTGCATACTCGTTGTAAAAATCATATGCTGCCTCTTCGCTATCAAATTCTTTGCCAACTCGTGGAAGTATGGCTTCCAAATTTAAATTATGATCATCTACGATATTTTCTCCATTGTCGAGATCGGTAGGTTCTTCTAATTTTTCTCTGTTTTCATTTTCATATTGAAAATGATTTGATGCATTATTTTCTTGTCCAAAGTTTAACCTTCGGCAAGAGGATATATCTTCAGTGAAATCAACATCGTTGTCCATTACCTGCATTACGCATATAATCTTTGTCAATATGACTGATAAAAATAGAAACTGATTTGCTGATTGATTATTAAACTCTTGATTAATATTCTAAACATACTGAATGTACTATTTGAATTGTCAGATTGCTTGTTCAATTTTATTGACTCTACTATTTCAGAGTCATTTTTTTTCTTTCAATGTTCAGTTAGTAAGTTCTGCATTGGTGCATATCCAATCAACCCTCTTCCACACAAAGAATATTTGTATATTTACTTCCATAGGCAAATGCTTCTAAATCTTCTCCATAATTGAACTTTTTCTGGTGAATTTCTATTGGTAGGCATAATGTGGTAAGATAGTAATTAAATACTTAAAATGCCTTGAATTTTTATGATAGGTTGGATATTCTTGGTGCAGTTTTCTTTTGTCTTAATATACTGGTGTTTTTTGCATGTAGGTACTAGCTTTGGATTTCTCTGTTGGCTAACTGATCATGCCAAAGATGCTTACCATGAGTTTTAAATGTTTTAAATGCTGAAGAAGTTGAATATGTGCTCCATGCTTAGGAGTACAAATGAAATTTGATTTTGAGATAGTCCTTTATTATTTCTGATAGTCTTTCAGCTTGAAGGTTGCAATCATATATCTTAAACTTGATACTTCTAATGTAATGGCATTATACTATCTAAGTTAAATTGGACTAGCAGTATTGTTTGTTAATGATGCAGATATTGATCCTTGCGTTAACACCATTAGGTTTACAATAATCAATGACTGAATTGCACTCATTCTAAAATCATGGGAGTTTTGTGTTAATTGTTATGATTCACACAAAAAAAACATAAATAATTACTGAATAGATCATGTGAAGAAGAAGAAGAAGAGTTACCTTTAGCTTTGATCAATGCTCTGAGATTTTCCACGTAGGGTCCTAGGGTTGATTTTCCACGTAGGGTCCTAGGGTTGAATGAGAATGAGTGAAAAATTGTTGAACAGGCTTTGACTTCTTTTTTTCTTATTGCGGGAAGAGGGTTTTTCCCTTTTTATATTTTTTTTAGGAAAATTTACATAAAGAAAAGAGCAACACCGTTAGTAAACAAGCCGTTTACTTGTTAAGTCATATGGGACCCATTTGCCACGTGTTATTTTTTCATTGACGGAATAGAGGGGGGAATAGGGATAGGGAATAGAAAAATTTTGCTGCAATTTTCTCGTCACACACAACACACAATATACGATTTACTGACCCTCTTTCTCTCTCTCTCTCTCTCTCACAAACCTAACCACACCCTCTTTTCCCTTTCCCTTTCCCTTTCCCTTCACTCCACCAACAAACAACACCACCACTAAAAGAAATATTTTTTTTTACTAAAAAGAAAGAAATTTTAATTAATGGCCTCCTCCGAGGACCCCACCAAACCCTTCTTCACCGAAGATGAAGACCTCCTCGATGACGACGATGATGACGACAGCGACGACGATGATTCCGCCTCCGCCTCCGCCCCCGTCCCGGCTCCCCCACAGGTCACCATCGCTGTCCCCGGTGTACCCGATCTCCACCTCAAACAACAACAACAACAACAACCCTCCTCCTCCTCCCAAGAGATCGTGGTCGCCAAAAAACCCGCTCAGCTCGATGAAACCCGCAAGCTCTTCCAACGATTGTGGACCGACGAGGACGAAATCGAGCTCTTGCAGGGTTTCCTCGACTACACCACCCTCCGCGCTGCCTCCGGTACCCACAATCCTTCTCATCACCATGACACCACCGCCTTTTACGATCAGATCAGGAGTAAATTCCAGCTTGATTTCAATAAGAACCAGCTCGTCGAGAAGCTCCGTAGGCTCAAGAAGAAGTACCGCAACCTCGTTACCAAATTCGGTTCTGGTAAAGACTACGCCTTCAAGAGCCCCCACGATCAGGCCACTTTCCAAATCTCTTCCAGAATTTGGGGCAATACCGCCCCTCCTCCTCCCGCCATCAACGGTTCATCATATGACGACGACGTCGATGATCCTAACAACCCTGATTGCCAAAGCCCTAACCTTGGCATTGACACCAGCAAAACCCCGCGCCCACGTAAGAGGAATCGAGCTGGACCACCGGTCAAAACCGAGGACAGGCAGCACCAACAGCAGTTTTCACATCCTGTTAATAACAATAATATTAGTAGTAGTAATAATAATAACAACAACAACGACAACAACAACAATGCCAGTAACAATCAGCCATCAGTAGTGCCTACTCAAGCAACGGGTATGGGATTTACAGGTTCCATGTCAACCGTGATTGAAGAAACCGTTAAAAGCTGCTTATCCCCAATATTCAAGGAGTTGTTAGGTAATAATAACATGAGTTCCAATTCGAATAACAACGGGGGGCTGTATGGACAAGGGTTTGGCTTTGCTCTAAGCCCGTTACCTCTGGGTTTTCCTGCAGCCATGGGCGTCGATAGAATGGGCGACGACAAGTGGAGAAAACAGCAGATATTGGAGTTGGAGGTGTTCTCAAAGCGGTTGGAATTGGTCCAGGATCAGATTAATGAGCAACTGCAGGAGCTTAGGTCCATGGGGAATTGATGAACAGCTTTCTTTTCTTTTCTTTCTTTCTTTCTCTTTGGCAGTAAGTATCTTTTTATGATCGTTATATTTTTCTTGACCCCTATTGAGATCATATAGGTTTCGTTGATGGTTGTTGATAATTATTAAACTGCAGAATATGGTTGGTGAATAATGAGTTGTGATTGTTAGCCCTTTGATGGTTTGCTTGTTTTTTTTCTTGACGATTGTGCAGGAAGTTTGACATGTATATGGTCTTGATGACTTTAGCTTCATGATATGGATTATTATAAATGTTCCTTCCCCATCCCCCACCCCCTCCCCCTCCATAAAAGTGTGAGGTGTACCATCTCTCTTGTTAACTCTTCTACATATGAGAGAATGTACCTCTGTGTAACCCTTGTAGCGAAGTCAGGAGTTTGTTAATGGTTGCTTAAGATTGGTTTTCAGTATCAATGATCGTATATCAGGACATCTGAACTATTGTTGCCTGTAATTAAGTTATTATATAATAAATTGATTTCTATATCATAGCTCTTTGTCGATTGAGGGCTTGAAATTGAAAGAAGCCCTTTGATACCAATTGAAAATCTGAATCCCTGGAGGTGGCACATTAAGCAGAGGTAGTTAGTTGTACATCAATTATATTATGCTATGGTATGCATACTTCTGATATGTGTTGTTTTGAGTGTGACTTATTTTACGTGTTACACAACACGGTGACTGCAAACGGAGTGCAATGATATTATGAGTCTTGTTCCATTTCATTGACTAATGGAGTACATGGAAAGGAATATTAGTAGAGATAGGGTCTGACATCTGGCTTTTAATCTGGAACAGTCAAGGTAGGTTGTGAATTTAGTCAAGCACGATGAATATCACGTCTTCTTCATGCAATGTGGCTTATTCAAAAAAGACACCCCATATTAGTCTACAGAATTAAGGAAAAGCTACTAGAACTTAGGAGTCAGATCAAAATTATGTTCTGTCTGTGAATATTATATACACTTTCATGAGTCGTCATTTTCTACACATTTCCTCGAACACCTCTATGTACTAAATGCATCAGTAGTTAGAATAGGAGCTGATATTGCAGCTCTTGGGGTTTGGCAGTCACCGACAGTCTTGGTGTTGGTGTCATTGTCGTCAATGCAGAAGTTTGAGTAAAACACAAAAGTAAAGGTATCATTGCTCTTGTCATGGTTGTTGGAATAATAGTCTATGATCATCTCTGGCTACCGTTACTAGAACAGGTGTGATAGCCACCAGGGTTTTGTCAATCATGGCTAGATTGTGGTCGTGGTTGCCACTGTTGGTGCTGCGCTATTCAGAGGAGCATGCAGATGATGTATTATAATTTTGGGCTTGATGGTGGTGGTGGTGGTGGTGAGTTCATAGATGTAACCATATTGGTTGACGAAATTTCTTATTAAAATTTTCACTAGATGCATCTTTCGGTATGTCAAGTGCTGCCACTTCTTTGGTGGTAAGTGAACTGTGGTTCAGACACCAACTTGGTGAAATTGTTAAAAGGAAAATATAAAAATAAAAATAATTACATTTGTTCATATCTAATCTTGAAGTCTGGTCTAATTTTGTATGATACTTCGTATTGTTTGAAAAATTACATGAAATCCTTGAAACCATGAATTACGTAAAATCAAGGTGCTTATGTTTTTTAACTTACAGTGTATCCCTGGAACTATTCAAACCTTCGTGTTTCTTTAGTAGGTATGTTATTTCAGTGGATCATTCATTCATGAAGGTAAAAATGTGGATGTCCTTAAGATTATTATTGAATGGTAAAAATCATCAAATGCATAATTTTCGTAACCAATCCATCATATGTTCTCTACTAAACATCACTTTCTTTACTTGATTTAGTTCATTTTTTTCCACTTTATGTGAATATGTGATGTCACAGAAATTTCAGCCATCCAATCATATTCTTGGGGGATGTGGTGGACCTATTCTTTCCTTGCTTAAGGAGTTGGGCGTGCGATTGCTCGTGCGTGTTAAATAAAAATGGAGTTGAACCAGAAAATTACGCGTCTTTCTTATTTAGTTGGCAAAAAACAGTGTTATTTTTCACTTGCAGAAACACTCGTGTTGCTAATGGAAAACGCCCTTAAAATCTTAAATTCTACGTGCCTTTATATTACATTGTGATTGCCTTCTTTTTTTTTTTTTGATAGTTAGATTGTGATTGCCTTCATACAACCATTGTGATTGAATTTTTTAAGCTGAAGTTATAGTTTTGTCCTCGATATATAGCAAACATTTGATTAGAATGAAACTTAGAACTCAAAATGTAACTGGGCACTTATAATTAGGCCTAGGTGCATCTACACTCAGTTTGTTTGGGTTATAGACATAGGCTCAACAGCTATATTTTTACATGTCCAACTATTATTAATTAGTCTCATCATCCAATTAGTTATATCGCCGTTCTTTTATTTGAATTGTACGGCCGGCGTAGTATCTGCATTTCATAGATGGGTGATTATAATTGTGGATGATGATATTGATTGTGGATGATGATATTGATATTGGAGAAGTCTCGCTTTCAAGGTTAAATGATTTTCTTGTGGAGTTCAGTTTCGACTGAAAAGAACAATCTAATTTTTACAATTTGTAGCGTATATGCATTTACTGAGAGTGTAATTATGTTTCATAAACCTATGACACCGACGTTAGAAGACATCCTTATGATGTTGTGAAGAAGATTGATCTTTGGAGCATCACGGAATCTGTCAACAATCAACATATAGACGGAGGGGGCTGTAGTTGAAACATGGGTAAAATTAGGACAAATTCAGAATGTTTGCTTTCCACAAAACTCGTTGTAAATTTACTTTGTTGGTACTTGTTTGTCGTTTGTACCACATCATTCGTACAAAAGTTGTAAATAATAATTTTTTCTTGTTTGAGAGTTTCGTAGCACCTATATGTAATGATGATGCTAGCGATAAAAGACGTGATATATAGATAAAAAAGAATGTCACTATGTGATTCTAAAAATAAAGGCAATAATAACATTTTTCATGTGTGTTTGGTCGTATAAAAAATGTGAAAAGGAACCTACAAGGAATTGAAGTGGTCGAACTAGGGGCATAGAAAAAGTGTCGGATTCTTTTAGAGTTTTTTCGACCGGTCCTTCAATCCTCTCCTTCTTGCGGGTCTTTTATAGAGGGGGAAGATCGGCTCTTCACCTTGTCTCTTTGAATGGCGGTCAGTTTATTTCGTATACCGTGGCTCTTTAGAATTCTGACAAGTGTTCCAGATTCGGGTCGAATTTTATTAGGGGGATGCTGTGTCTGAACTGGTCTTGAAAAAAGATAAAATTTTGGAGGCGTCTTGTTAGCATCATCTTTTTTCCTCTTATCCAAAGTGCTACTTTATACGAGAGAGTAGCTATGGGTTTCTTCGAGGTTCTTGATTCTAGTAGTATCAGGGGTCCCCTAATTCTCCTCGTAATCGGAGAACACGAAGGGAATTCAAGGTGCCACAACTCTTCGATTTTTTGGCGGTTGGATTTGTCGCATTGATGAAGGTTAGTTACGATTCTTCGATGTGGTGTGACCTTTGGGGTCCAATCAGACTTTTCACGCGCCTTTTCTTGAAACGACAGTCTTTCGGCGAGTTAAATGATGTACGTTCGCCGTCTATATAAAGGGGCTAAACCTAAGATTGCACACATCTCAGAAAAAAATTGGTGTTTCTCTCTCATGTTAACGAGTTTTTCTTCTTTCTTCCATGTAATCGTTTTTTCTTCTTGTTTTTTTGTATGTTAGTTTCTCTTGTGAACTACCATGGCTTCGAACATTCCCATCACTAAGACTTCTTCTGATGGGGAGGATTTTGCTTTAACAGGCGTGGCAGCTACTATGGGCGTTGTGTCATAAGTGGTTGAGGGGGTTTTGGGGCAGGGTGGCCGTTGTGAAGAGGAAGGCGGCGAAATTAGTACCTAAGCATATGGTAGTGGACAACATTCCCCTGACGGCCATCGATAAGTATGTGAGATATAAATTCGAGGAAATTGTTGTGGATACATCCGCGCTGGAGTTTTGAATTCCTTTCCCTACCGGCGAGCAAACAGTCTATAGGCTGAGCACGTTATCATCTACGTAGCGCAGATCAAGGCAAGGTTACGGGCCCTAATTCCTCCCTTCTTTTGTGATGTATTTCGGGCATGTGGGTTGTCTCCCAATCAAGTGACACCTAATGGGTATATCTGTTTGGCTGGCTTCGTGTTCGTATGCTTTATGAAAGGGGTCATGTGTTTAGTGGAGCGTTTCATAGCGGTGTATGGGGTAAGTCTTTCACCCTCAGTCCCCATTTTTTATTATTTCACGCCTTAAAATCCCAACCATCGGTTTCTGGATTGTACCGCCTCGTCGTTCGAGAACTGAAAGGCTCGTTACTTCTATGTTCGTCCATATGGGGTAGCCTTGGTGATTCCCTATTAGTGGCGACAGAAACCCTTGGCATAAGATTCGAAGCGTTTAGACATGGTGGCTGAAAAGATGGAAGCTGAGAGTTTTTTTGATATCCTTTATGATGCCTCAAAATTCTTAGATGGAAAGACGATCAACTTCTTCTACGAGAAGAGTAACCTTTTAGTTGTAAGCACGGGCCTTTGGAGGCTTCCTCGGATGGGTTCCCTAGTGATTTGTAAGTGCTCCTAATTGCTCTCTTTTTTTTGAATATGTACATGTGATTTGAGGGTCTACTCGACTGCCATGTTATTAGGCTCATATTGACGTGGAGTTGATGAAACAAGGGAGCGGCAAGGAGTCAACATACATAGAGGAAGCAAGTGAGGACAAGAAAGTTCTTATGGCGGGGTCTTACCATGTTGTGAGAGGCGAGGCTGCACCGACGGTCGTTGGTCCCAGCGAGAAGGAGAGGAAGAAAAAAATGGAAAGAAAGGAGAAGAGGGATAGGAAGAGGGAACGAGCGTCTTTTTAGGGCAGCTCTCCAGTTATAGAGGGATCGGGAGGTGCGGGATCATTACGACGGTTGGAGTGAAGTGGTCTTTCGAGTCAAGAGGTGGCAACGTCGAAGATCATTTTAGGAAGCAAAGAGGGTAGGACTGAGGAGAGGCAATTTAAGCGGCATCAGGAGGCTTTTCAACATTCTTTAAAGGACTTGTTCGCAGTGGCCCCTCAATCTAGTTTTTAGGAGGGATCTCTTCTGGACGAGGTCTTGGGCTATGTTTTTGCAAGCATTTCTAAAGGTCCCATGGCTACTTCTCCTTTACCATCTCCAGTTACTGCGATAGAGGTCAAAGGGCTGATTGGTGACATCGAGGCGGTACAGGTTTGGTGCCTAGCGTCGTGGTTATTATCAATGATGAGTCAAAGGGCATGAGTAAGCCACTTGTGCTGAGAGGGGTGTCTAAGGCAAGGCCAGCTATTTACGCCCCACTGTCTTTTATCAAAGGTGGAGGGGCTTCAGCATAGCTCGTGGCTGGCTTTTGATGAGGTGAGTGTTCTTTTAGATCGTGCTTCCTTTACAAAAAATGCTTTGGAGATTGTTGACAACACTGTGTGGTTTATTATTTGCTTTTGCTTATCTTGTACTTGGCATCTGCTTCCATGGGGGAGGTGTGGGGTTTATACGACCATGTTATGGGTCGGATATGTGAATTAGAGGTGAGATTACGGGTTTTGAAGGCGAGAGAGATTCTTTATCGAGATGTCAATTTGGAGCATTGGGACCATCATATGCAGGCTTATACTGCAGTGGAACAGCAAAGGGTAAGACAACTCAGGCTGCAGAGAGGCTTCGACGGTAGATTGAAGAGATGTGGCTGACGTTGGAAGCGGTGGAGATGGAGCGAGAAGAGGCTTTGGCAAAGGGCAGGCGGTTGTGTCGGGCTAATAATGAAGGTCGAAGTGGCTGAGTCTACAAGACGCTCTGACCAAGGCAGGTCTTGACACGGAGGCCACAGCAGAACAAGTGGCTCAAGAGATGGCCGAATTGCATGAAGCATTTGTCGATAAAGAGGCAGGTCTACGATCGTCATTTGTACAAGATAGTAAAAAAGTCGGCCTTTGGTGCGCTAGATAAGTATAAAGGATCCCCAAACATTATTAGCATTTCGTTGTCACTTTCTAGGGCACGTGGTGTACGACTATTAGGGTTTTCGGGAGGGAGGAAAGGAGCTCGGACTTTATAAGGAGGATACCGACATGTTGCTGCTTCGTCGTAAGGATCTCCAGATGCCCTAGACTCTTGACGATGTACTTGTATTGTTGGGGGCATCGTGGCAGCTATTCTAGCCCTGATCCAGTGGCGACGTTGATGAGTGTGTCATTAGCGTGATTTAAGTATCTGTTTACTTACGCTTTTAAATACTTATGATAGCATATTTACTTGTCTTAGTGTTATTTCATGTTTTCTTAGATATTCAAGGAGTCAAGATAAAACGAGGTCAAAAATGGATGTTTTGGACAACAGTTGGTCAAAGACACTATTTTGGTATGTTCAAGCGCTACGGGAGCGCTATGGCACTGCAAAAATAGGAAATACCAAAAATAGCACGATTGAAGAGAAGATAGCAAAAGACCGCATGGAGGAAACCAGAAAGTAGTGCGATCACCACCGTGTCATGCGGGTGGCGTGCAATCATTGCCACATTGTGTAGGGGTCGTGCGATCACAGGAAGTTTGTGCCGCAAGTCAGAAACCCTCAAACGCAACCCAGAGCAGAGAAAATTATAAAAAGGAGGCTACGTTCAGCAGTTAGGGCATCACGCTCATAATTCTCAAAACCACTTTTGCACCACGTTTTAAGAGAAGAAACTCTGAGAGTTGTCACAAGAGAGAAAACACAATCAAAGTCTTGTTCTAGATTAGACGAGTCATTGTTTGAGATGAGATAACTAGTTAAGAAGAAGATAGCAAAAGGGAGAAGGAAGAGAGTCAAGTAACAACATTCCACGGGATCCGAGAAGCTTTTCTTTACCTTTTTACTTTGTCTATGATATTTACATCTATGTCGATTGTGGAACTCATGCCTATGAGGATCTAACCTACTCAATGCTTAGAGTAGGGGAGTAACTATGATATAATGAATATATTTATTTGTTTTACTTTATGTGTTTTTGATGACCTTGAATGTCTAGATTGAATAGTTACTTATGTTGTGTGACTAACCTTACTCTCGCTGAGCTAAAACGGAAGCACCTGAGTGGCGCTGTCCGGAGTGTAGAATAATATATATATATATATATATATATATATATTTGTATAATATAGTATGTTATTTGTGACTTTGGATTTGCGAAAGAAACTATTGCACAACTTTTAGATCAATCTTGACTATGTACGATTTGTTAGCATGATTCAGATGATTTAATTGGATTGCATATTTGATATCTCTTATAAATAAATTGACAACTGGGTTGATTGTGTTAACACGGTAAGTAACTAGAGACTCATAGAGCTGTGGTTGAGATAGCTCCTGCCATATGTCACGAATCCATCAGATATGCAAACATCAAATAACTATCAAGTATTGTAAGTAAATATATGTGGTTTGTCTATGAACTACTAAGTTAAGTCATTGTGAAACTCGACCTCTAAACAATATTTCCAACCATTGTTTACAACCTAAAAGCAATCAATCAATCATTTTAGTCCTATTCTAGTTTAGTTTAGTTTAGCTTAGTTACTCTCTCATCTTGCCGACATCATTAGTTTAATAGCTTTCATTACATTATGTAGTTTAATTGTTTTCTTACATTTAAAAACCACAAAACCCAAAAAGATATTTGATCATTCTTTCATTCTTAGATTAGTTCATTACATTCTAAATTAAGCATTCTTAGCATAAAAAGCATCCATGGAATTCTTATTATAGTTCTCATTCTTAGCAAATGATATTTGTTCTCTACTTCTCCTCTCAATAAAAATTTCTTGAAAGAGAATTTTATTTTTCTAACTGTTCTTTGTAGAAGAACATAGCGTTTCGAAGATACTACACCTTTGAACTAGCAACTAGAACACCAAGAAGAGCATCAAAACTCTCTTTGGCTCAACCAACATTCGATATAGCTATCGATTCCTTAGTGACAACTGTTGTAACCTGTATCATGAACTTTTAAAGAGCCTCTTTGTTGATGAACAAGAAGTAAAAGGATTGAAAGAGACACTAAAGCGAGCAGGATTAGGGAGCATGAAATAGGTCGTCATTTCAAAAATTTGAGTTCTAGCATTTCAAGCCAAGAACTTTTTATGAATATAAGATTATCCAAAAAACCCCACTAAAGCCTTTTCTATGTGCCTTTGTTTATGAATCCTACTTTCCTACCATGAGCCGAAAAACAAAGAAATTTATATCCTACCCATTTTAGAGATGGATGTAGTAGATCGAAGGACGGACAAGGTAGGAGCTCAAAACAAAAGCATAAGCTAAAAAGAAAAATCTAAATTGAAAATGAGAATCAATATAATAGAGAACACAAATAAACCATGCAAAAACTTTAAGTTCGGGGTTGTTTCTCAAAACATCATGATGTATAGGATGGTTTGAATACTTGCGAAAATGAAAACGCAAATGAAAAGATGTCAAAAAGATCCTAAAATGTATGGCCTAAAGAAGAAGGCAGAAACAAGGGAGGAGATAGTGATACATAAGTGGTTTGCCACATACATCTCTAGAACCCATATATGACTTTTTCCATTATAGCCCACACCCGAGCCTACATTACAAGCTTACAAAGTCCTAAATGTTCCTCAATATATGAATCTACTTGAGTAAATGGCAATAGAAGAGTGAAGAGTGAACAGGGAAGTGATTACATGTTAAGAGCTTTGTTCTTATAAGTTTGCAACCTGAAAATAACTTTTATTCATCAACATTAGTATCACAAACTGTTAGAGCACATGAAACGGATGTGAAGATGACTGTATTAAACTTGATGTGCTCGTGTTCATTTATTCTATCTCATATCTTGCTCCGGCCGTAGGTTGCATTTTGAGAATTATCACTTATGCATGTTGACATGTCAATATTTACATTCTAACTTAGATCGAGTAGGTTATGTAAGTTTGCTTGAGGACAAACAAAAGTTTAAGTTTGGGGGTATATGATAAGTGACTCGTTTTTTTCTTATGCTTCTGAATACTTATGAGAGCATATTTACTTGTTTTAGTATTATTTCATGTTTTCTTAGATATTCAAGGAGTCAAGACAAAACTTGGCTAAACGAGGCCAAAAATGAGTGTTTTGGACAACAGTTGGTCAGAGACACTTTATTGGTATGTTCAAGCACTACGGCACTACAAAAGAGAAAATACCAAACATAGAGCAATTGAAGAGAAGACACTAAAAGACCGCATGGAGGAAACCAGAAAGTAGTGCGATCACTACCGTGTCGCTCGGGTTGCACGCGATAAACGCCACATTGCGTGGGGGTCGCGCGATCAGAGGAAGTTTGAGTCGCAAGTCATAAACACTAAAACGCAACCCAAAGCAGAGAAAAACTATAAATAGGAGGCTACATTCTGCAGTTAGGGCATCACGCTCATAATTCCCAAAACAACTTTTCCACCACTTTTTAAAAGAATAAACCTTGAGAGTTGTCACAAGAGAGAAAACATCATCCAAGTCTTGTTCTAGATTAGTCAAGTCATTGTTTGAGAGGAGATAATTAATGAAGAAGAAGAGAGCAAAAGGGAGTACGAAGAGATTCAAGCAACAACATTCCACCGGATCTGAGAAGCTTTTCTTTACGTTTTTACTTTGTCTATGATATTTACATATATGTCGATTGTGGAACTCATGACTATGAGGATCTAACCTACTCAATGCTTAGAATAGGGGAGTAACTCTGATATAATGAATCTATTTTTTTCCTTTACTTGATGTGTGTTTGATGACATTGAATGTCTATATTGAATAGTTACTTATGTCGTGTGACTAACCTTACTCTCGTTGGGATAAAACGGAAGCACTTGAGTGGGGCCGCCCAGAGTGTAGAATAATAAGGGAGTTATATATATTTATATTATATGCAATTTGTGACTTTGGATTTGCGAAAGCAACTATTTCGCAACTTTTAGATCAATCTTGACTATGTACAATTTGTTAGCATGCTTCGGATGAGTTAATTGGATTGCATATTTGATATCTCTTCTAACTAAATTGACAACTTGGCTGATTCTGTGAACACGGTAGGTTATGATAGACTCATAGAGATGTGTTTGAGATAGCTCTTGTCATATGTCATGAATCCATTAGACATGCAAACATCAAATAATTATTAAGTAATGTAAGTAAATATAGGTGGTTTGTCTATAAACTAATAAGTTAAGTCATTGTGAGACCCGGCCTCTAAACAATTTTTCCAACCATTGTTTACAACCGAAAAGCAATCAATTAATCAATTTAGTCCTGGTCTAGTTTAGTTTAGTTTGGCTTAGTTATTCTCTTATCCTCTCGACATCATTAGTTTAATAGCTTTCATTACATTATGTAGTTTAATTGTTTTCTTACATTTAAAAACCACAAAACCCAAAAAGATATTTGATCATTCTTTCATTCTTAGATTAGTTCATTGCATTCTAGATTAAGCATTCTTAGCTAAAAAGCATACATAGCATTCTTACTTTAGAACTCATTCATAGCATTTATCATATTTTGCACACACTAGAGAAA
The DNA here is from genome assembly GCA_948329865.1 of Linaria vulgaris. Taxonomy (NCBI): domain Eukaryota; kingdom Viridiplantae; phylum Streptophyta; class Magnoliopsida; order Lamiales; family Plantaginaceae; genus Linaria; species Linaria vulgaris. The sequence goes on along the minus strand of OX415250.1, from coordinate 75,555,805 downwards.
AGAAAGTGACAGTAATTAATGTTTTGCATTTAAGTGATTCATACATACAATCATCACTCCCTTGGAATAAGATACTTAGTTCGTTACTACACTTACCATTTTATTATTACTTGATTCGTGCACTTGCGACATGGTGGGATTTAGGTGTTATAATTATGTGCTGAAATATATTCTACTATATTTACACATACGCACGCTCCCATCAGGGGCTTCTTTACTTGCCCCTCGGGCTTCGGCAAGCCCTGGTGAAGAGGAAGAGATGAGGGGTCTTGTGGCGAACCAACATCGTGTTAGGCAAGCCTGACACAAAAGAGGTCGGCCACTTAGTAATTTAGACTATTATGTAGAATGTATTTGTACTTGATTCTTATTTCTTTTGAATGAACTTTATCTATGTTTCCTTTATTTTTGTTTATTTGCTTGAGATGCTAAAGGGAGCTATAACTAGTTATAACTATTCTTTTTTAGCGTGCGAGGTGTTTCTTTCGTCCTTGTAGAGAAAAAAGGATAAGATAAAAGAAAACGTTTTTATTTTGTTACTTCTAAGCCCTTCATCCCCGTGGTTCAAGGATGGCATAATTTGGATAATGAGCTGAAAAATTTACTGGGATTAGATAATAAAGTTTTTGTATGGGGATCTGAGGTGGGTATTTGTGCGATTTTTCCGGAGGCGGTTTTGTTACTGCTCGGATTTCCTATATTACTACTAGATTTTCTGGGCATCCACAAATTTAGAGTTGGGGAGTCTCTATGGTCGCTTTTTGATGCAAGTGGGGAATGCTACCCTTTTAAGTTTGGGGCCCTTAAGGTGGTCACAAGTCCCCCTTAGACGCAATTTTCGAGATTTATATTGTCACTTCGTTGTGTTGTGGGTAGTTTGCATACCTTTTTTATTCTCACTTGGTGGTTTTTTTTTGGGGCCCTCAACCCGTCGCCAGAACTAAGTGGTCCCTTGGGGTGGAGGGGTTCTATTGGAGTCGTGAGTCTCCTTTAGAGCCAGTTTTTTTTTTTTTTGGAGGGGGGATAGAACCCTTGTTTCAGGCTATAGAGTTTTAAGAAGGAAAATGTAGCCTTATTATGCTAACATATATTTCGAGGAGAAGTTCTAACCTGGCCGGACACCGTGGAAGCTGGGAAGTGGGTTTTTATGCATTGTTCCCTACGGTCATCGGGGTCACTCTTTACATAATTGGGTTGTCCATCGTAGTAAGGTTTCTCTTTTCGAGGTCCAGGGTCAGTTGTTTTTTGTGTGATGCATGGCCCGAGCTGATTTGCCACTTTGGCGATTTCTTCTTTGAGATGTTCAGCCTACTTGGATGCCACGTTTACTGGATAAGCATGTCATAACTTCATTCATTAAGAACATTTATGAACTTTTGCGGCCGTCTCTCTGCTTGGCCATGTGCACTATCATTACTATTACACAATCTGCCCACGTTGGTCAGATGGGAGTGGTCGTCCGTTTGAGGGGGTTTTAATGAAGGGGGTATCTCTTATGGACGAGAGTTCATGTTTCAAGTTCCCTATAAATTGTTATGTTGCATACTTTCTTTTACCATCACCTTTCTCTTCTTGTCTTTCACTATTCTCTCAATTCAAAACACTTTTGCAAGGTTCTTTTTTTTTCTTTTTTCGAGTTGTCCCACTACTTCGAGATATCATGGAGCATGTTAATTCTAAAGTTTTGGACCTTTTAATCGGCAAATCATACTCAACTGGAACATCTAGTCTACTTACAGCATTATGTCCTTCCACCGCTAGTCGAGGGAAGGTTGCGTTGTTAGATTTAAGCATGGCTTCTCGAACTCGTTGTCAGCGACCTACACACTTAGGTTCAATGGGTAGGATGCACCGTAGTTACCAAGAAATGATGTTGGTGAACTGAGGGCATCTCTATTGCATCAGCTCCACCCCACGCGATCAATAGTATAAGGAGGGCTTTTATGAGGGAGGAACTCGATAACTCGTCTGCATCCATAGCCGAGTGGGTGATGGGTTATTTCGAGTCGGGATCCCTAATAGGCTCAGGTAGAATAGGGACCATGTGTAGTTCAATCACGGATGAGTCCATACGCTGTTTGTTTGGGGGGTATCTCTGGATATGGCTAGGTTTAATATAATAATTCCCGCAGTCGATCAGCGTGCGTATGACCCACATGTTGGGTACCTGACGGTGTATTCAAAGTAAGTCAGTTGTGGGCTCCGATGGGTCTTCCATCCCTTCATAAAAAAGTTATTTTAGCTTCTACGGATTTGTCCTAGTCAACTACTTTCCTCATCCTTTCAATACGTGGTGGGATTTTTGTTTTGTTGTGGTTTGTTGAACATAAAGTGGTCTCTTCTCACTTCCCAGGTACCTTTTCACTATGTGTAGTGCCCTCAGACCCCCATTTCTTTTACTTCAAGTCGGCTGGTCCTTATTTTTTTTTGGAGGTGGGATCTCTTATAAGAGAGGATGACGCTTGGAGGGGGAGTCTTTCTATTTAGCCCCTCATCATTTTACGATCTCGGAATGGGCAGTTTGTAGTCAGTGGGGCATAGGCTCGGTCCAGGTACTCCCACCCGTGGCTGGGCAGGCGAGGCAAGATTTCGAAGAGAGGTTTATATTTTGGTTGCTACGACGTGACCTCCATGCTAAACTATCTCGTGGCTATGACGGGGCTTCAATACGTTGCTGAAGTGTTAGAGTTTCAAGAGGGTCCCCTCCACATGAGCCCCTTGTTTACTAAGTTCTTTTTTTATAGGTACTACTAAATCCTTCGACTCTGATTTTTAACATTGCAAGTTTTATAGATTCAAGAACCGAGATGGACGTACATGCTTGAGTAGCCCTTTTCGAGGGTCATTTTCTTCCCTCGATGTGTCATATCGATGAGGGTTGGTCGAGGAGCCATTTTCGAGGGAGGTTGATCCGATAACATATCTTTTTCTCTCCTTATCGTTGTTCGAGGGGTATCCAGGCTTCTCCCTAACTTCGAACCGGGGGCTTCCTAGCCTAATGGACTAACCCTCGCGGCTTTTTGGCAAAGGCTCTAGCCACGCGTTTCATTTGTCGGTCTCACGAATGGGGGAGTTGGGTTATCTTTCTTTGTTGGGCATGACAAATGGTCTCTCCCTTTTCATGCGGGTGCAGGGGAGCTTAGAAAATTGTTGATCGTATTAGTGTGGTTTGTGGGACGAGAGGGCTAGAGAAATTTTGCTACCATTTTTTCTTTTTCTGCCTTGTAGGATGTCTTTAATAAGAATGCTTACGAGAAATTTCACCTTCCTTTTTCTTGTTTTGTTTTTTTTTTATTGGCAGAGATTTCACTCATTTCTTTGTTAAATGAAAAGGCTATAGGAGAGCGATACAGAACTCCTCCCTATTATATAGCAACCCTACAAAGGCATTGCCATAAGCTAGAGTTAGCTCTAGAAGAGGCTTGTGGTCGATTAGAGCATAGAGAAGCTGAAAGGCTCTACAAGGCATGAATACGTGGAGCAGGACGAGTATCGATGCTATTTGATGGACTTGGGGCATTTGTTCAGGGAGAAGCTAGCGAAGGCCTGGGCTCAAGCTGCCCTAGGGGTGTTGGGAACAGAATGTCCAGATGGCTCTTTCAATGAAGAAGTGCGGCAATTGTTGTTAATGGGCTACAAAATTTGTCAAGACGTGGTTCAATCGATGTTGGGTTTTCTCACTGATTTGCTGATTCCACGGTTGGTAGTTGATACCCCCATGGGGGGGCTTTTGGATCCTCGTACTTTGATGACGACAGGTTCACGCCAGTCCAGTTGACTCAAGTGCAGTAACGCCCATATGTCGAACATTGTCGCGTTAGTATCCCATCTGATGGACACGTCGACTGATGAGCATCGAGCTGTCGTGCGTGAAGGGAAGCATCCCGTCCATGAATAAGTAGGATGCTTCAATACTAGGACAATTTTGTCAAAGCCTCCTTCTCTTCCATATTTTTTGTAGTATGTAATATAGGCTCAAAGGACTAGTCTTTTGTACACATGGGACTTTGTAATATAGGGTCTTAGGGGATGGGTAGGGAATAAGGTTGGGGGGTCAGGCTATATTTTGTAGTGGCTCTCTGACTGCGATGTACGTGGGTGTTTAAGGTTGGTGTATAAAATGGTTTCCCATGTATATTTTGCCATGCTCATATTTTTCAAATAGTCATCCCTCGCTTCACAACATATTAGTACCATCGAAACACCCGCCCTCACTCTCTGTGTTGAGCACGTACGTTGAGGTTTCTCGATTTTTTTTCTTTACTTCAGGGGGTTACATACCTTCGATCTTTACGAAATAGAATCCGCAGAGGCCTTTCTTTCCATTAAGCCACCTTTTTATATTTTTGTTTTTTGATCGTATATCACGCCATTCTTGGTCTCGAGCTCTCGTTTGGGAGCAGTGGGTTCATAGACGCGGACTTCACATATACATATTCAAGTTTAAAGAGTGTATCAAGGGAGTTGCCATCGTTCTTGGGTTCAGTTGGCTCTGTTCCTTCCCTTAGGACCCCCCTCATTGTAACTTATTAATGGGGGCCACAACTAGCGGCTTTGAGGGGTGAATAACGTCCATTCAAGGCTAAAAAAATTGCGCAGGCAAAGATGATTCGCATTGTCTTTTCACTTCCCTCAAATGAGCATGAAAGGGGTCGAATCTTACGAGGGGTGCGTTGTCTCTGGTGTTTTCCAGCTTCACACGTCCATTGCGGAGTATTATGGCGGTATTGAAAGAATCGAATCTTTGCGGTTCCCTTAGAGGATTTCTTCTAATGGCCCATTCCTTAATAAAAAAGAGGGGGCATCGGGCCTCCTTTCCAAAGGTTTTGTCCCAACTACAAGCCATACATTTCGTATCAATTTTTTGCTCCCTTAGAAAATGGTGTCGCACTTTAAACCAACGGGTTGGGGGTAGCTCGGGCACACTCTTTGCTTTGCGGAGGATTATAAGGTTTACCCTAAAGGAGTTGGACCATATCATAGCTTCCCTATCTTCCTTCATTCCCATAGATCTTTTCTCAAAGAGTTAAGGGGGTTCCCACACACGACGCCATTTGATGATAATATTTCTCATGTGTGTTAGGTCGTACAAAAAAGAATGGAGGGGTGTTGTACATGGGTGAAAAAATCCTACTTATGAACCTACGAAGAATTTAAGTGGTTGAACTACGGGCATAGAAAAAGTGTTGAATTCCTTTAGAATTGTTCCTACATGTCCTTCAATCCTCTCCTTCTTGGGGGTATTTTATAGAGGGGGGAGATTGGCTCATCACCTTGTCTCCTCGAATGGAGGTCGTCTTATTTCGTATACCATGGCTCTTTAGAATTCAGACAAATGTCCCAGACTCGTGTCGAAGTTTTATAGATGGACGTTGAGTCTGTGCTGATCTTGAAACAAGAAAATATTTCTTAGATGTCTTGTCAGCATCATCTCTTTCTCTTATCCAAAGTGCTACTTTATATGACAGAGTAACTTTTATGGTTTCTTCGAGGTGCTTGATTCTAACAGTATCAAAAGGCACCCATCCTCACCCCCTTATGTTGTAAAGTGGACCCCCGGATAGAGCGTATAACACGGCAATAATTGAAAGACGAAAAAATAAATAACTCACAGATTTTTACGTGAAAAAACCCCAAATTACTTTAGGGTGAAAAATCACGGTCAATGTAGAAGAAATTCACTATGAGTGTAAAATGGAAATTACAACTCTCGGACTTTTACCGCAGTAAAGTCACACAAACTCTCTATTTTTACCTCATACTTACAATATTTTTAACTACTCTTTATATAATTAACACTCACTAAGTATATAAGAGAAAGATTGATATTGTTTGGGATGATTTCAAATGAGGCCGGCTATTTATAGGAGGAGAAACCGTGTCATTTGCCTTATTTTATTTTATTTCCAATTGCAAGACACTATGCCGTGTGAAATTATGCAGCCATCCTACTCCTCAACCAATCAACCTCCATCATAAACTCATCCACCAATTACATGCCTCATCAATTGCATGTGCATGCATGAATGGATCATGCACCGCTGCCAACACCTTATTCTAGAGCAAAATATTTTGCATTTGTATGGTTATTGTGTTGGTGATGTTGTGCAACAAAGATATACATTAAATTATTTTTCGGCATTGAATTCTATAGTAGCAGTACTTCCTTAACTCTTTTTTTGTTTTTCTACCTTTGGAGGGTTACTAAACAAGGACACGCCATTTTACTTATGTTATTTATGTCAAAATTATTTCACGACTTATTTCGAGGGAAGAACGCAAATATTGTCTTTTAAGGGGTGAAACTGCGAAGAGAAATCCTTCCCATTTTGCATCTTCTTTGTGTGAATGATTTAATCTTCTTTGTAGAGCAGATATTAGGGAGTGCCAATTGTTGGAGTTGGAAAATTCTTCATTCAATGATACGAACGAATTACAATAGGAGGAGCAACTCTCACACTCGACTATTACAAAAAACCAACCCTCAAATCTCACGTTTAGCTCTACGGCTTTTTCTCTCTATTTTCTATCTTTTTGTGTTGTGTGTATTTTTCTGATGATTGTTCTTCATTTTTTGCAAGTTGTTTATAGAAGAGGAAAGCAGCAGGTGTTATCTCCAAATCGACAGCTGGAGTTTGATAGCAATATTTTGGGCGTGAAATTATAGATGTCGTGTTAAGTACGCTAGTCAAATGTGGGGGGCTGGTACTACAAATCTCCCCCTCTAACCCAACTATGTTCGTACACAGACCAAGTTTCTCTCGTGTCACCGTCTTCATTAGCATATAAGATTCTTGCTTGTGTGAATCTTAACCGGCTTTAACAGTTGTTGCTCCATCACTTCGCGTATCCAGTGATACCGAATGTCGATATGTTTTGTACGGGAATGATACATTGCATTCTTGTTCAGGTCTAAAGCACTTTGACTATCGCAATGAATAATGTACTCATTTTGTGTAAAGCCGAGTTCTTGAAGAAAGTGCTTTATCCATAATAACTATTTTCCTGCTTCCGCTACAGCAATGTACTCGGCTTTAGTGGTGGATAAAGCAATGCACTTTTGCAGCTTGGACTGCCACGAAACAGTTCCCCCTGCATAAGCGAATATGTAACTTGATGTGGATTTTCTACTATCAAGATCTCCTGCCATATCGGCATCTGTGTAACCATTCAGAACTGGCTTTGCTCCCCCGTAACACAAACATAGATTAGATGTACCTCTCAGGTACCGAAGAATACACTTGACCGCCTCCCAGTGCTCTTTCCCTGGATTGATAGATATCTGCTAACAATACCAACTGCATGAGCAATATCTGGCCTAGTACACACCATCGCGTACATCAGACTTCCCACTGCCGAAGAATATGGTACCACCTCCATTTCTTTTTTCTCCTTCATCGTAGAAGGACACTGTCTCTTGTTTAACTTGAAGTGATTTGCGAGCGGAGTCAAAATAGGTTTTGCTTTACCCATGTTGAACCTCTTCAGAACTCGTTCAACGTAATCTTCTTGAGATAAGTATAACTTTCTCATTTTCCTATCTCATGTGATCTTCATACCTAGAATTTGTTGTGCTGGACCCAAGTCTTTCATATCAAAGAACTAACCCAAGCTCCATGTATATCTCTTCTTCTAGATCACCATGAAGGAATGCATTTTTCACATCCATCTATTCAAGCTCCAGATCCAAACTGGCAACTAACCCCAAGTATAACACGGATTGATGTCATCTTCACCACTCGTGAGAATATCTCGTCAAAGTCAATGCCTTTCTTCTGTTGGAATCCTTTGACGACAAGCCTGGCCTTATATTTCACAATATTTCCACGACCATCTTTCTTGAGTTTGAACACCCATTTATTCTTCAGTGCTTTCTTTCCCTTCGGAAGTTTCACAAGCTCATAAGTCTGATTCTTCTGCAAAGAATTCATTTATTCTCCCATGGCTTGCCTCCAGCTTTCTTTGTCACTGTGAGATTGAATTTCTTTGAAACTTTCAGGCTCCCCCTCACTCGTAAGAAGGATATATTGTGATGCAGGATACCTTGTTGATGGTATCAGCGCACGTCCAGATCGTCGAGGTTCACCATCTTCTTGTAAATGAGGTGAAAGCTCCCCCTGCTCAGCACCTTCATGCTCGTCAGCATCGTCTAAATTATCTTGGGCATCCTCATTTTCAATATGAGGTTCTGGTGGTGAAGTAACTTTTTCTGGAGCACTAGTACGTTGTCGAATTGGAGAAACTGGAGTAAAGTTATAGAATTGATTTTCGTAGAAAGTCACATCTCTACTGTGGATAACTTTCTTGGACTGTGGATCTCACAATCTGTAACCGAATTCTTGATCACCATAGCCAATAAAGATGCAAGAAGTTGACTTGAGATCAAGTTTCTCCCTGAGCTCCCTCGACACATATGCAAAAGCCTTGTACTCGAACACTTTTAGGTGAGAATATGAAATATCCTTCCCTGTCCGTATCTTCTCCGGAACTTCAAAGCTCAAAGGAACTGACGATGTCTTATTTATTAGATAACAAGATGTGAGGACTGCTTCGGCCTAGTAAGCTTTAGGCAGCTTAGCCATACTAAGCATGCAACGAACTTTCTCAATAATTGTGTGATTCATTCGCTTAGCAACACCATTATGATGTGGGGTCCTCGGCGCCGACTTCTCGTGCCTGATACCATGTTCAGTGCAATACGCTACAAATTCTCGAGAAGTGTATTCGCCTCCATTGTTTGAGCGAAGGCATTTCAACTTCTTTCCCGTCTGTCTTTCCACCAATGCATGAAATGCTTTGAAGCGATCAAAAACTTGATCTTTTGATCTTAAACAGTAGGCCCACAATTTTCGTGAAGCATCATCAATAAAGATCACAAAATATTTGCTTCCACCGAGAGATTCTTCTTCTATCGGTCCACACACATCAGAGTGAACGAGACTCAGTAACTCGGAGCATTGGTTCATGTGGAACTGAAAGAAACTCTATGTTGTTTCCCGAACAAACTGTGCTCGCAAAGATCTATTGCAACATCCTTCGCGAGATTGATAGCATCAACATTGGCTAGTGTAGCCAAGCCCTTCTCGCTCATATGCCCAAGTATTTTGTGCTAAAGATTTGGTGACACCTCATCTTCAACGGCGTTTAGGCTTAAATCGCACAATTTTGTATGAGTTTTGAACAGCGTGCCATATATTTGACCCCTCGCAACAACTATTACACCTTTCGACAGCTTCCAAGTGCCATTTTTAAAATTACTTTAATAACCCTGTCGGTCAAGGGCTAGTCCTGAGATCATATTCAGCCTGAGATCTGGAATATGGCGCACATCTTTGATGATAAGAGAACATCCTATGTTGGTTTTTACGTGCACATCACCAACACCAACTACGCTGGAGTAACTGGTGTTGCCCATCTTTACGGTACCAAAGTCCCCTGATTTGTATGTAGCAAACAAATCATGATTCAGAGTGGCTTGAAATGAAGCTGCAGAGTCAATCACCCACTCAATTTCTTGATTGCCTACATGTAGGCATGTCTCGTCTCCGTAAGAAACAAGAACAATTTCTGATGATACTGTGACAATGGTTTCACCCTCATCCTTGTTGGAGCTTTGCCTGGTTTGGGGTTGATCCCTCAAAAGCTTTCGACAGTCCCTTTTCATATGACCGTAAATTCTACAATAATTACAGTTTCTGTTTAATCGACTCGAGTTGTCAACGGATTTACCTCTCTCTTGGGATCTACCTCGATATTGAGATCAACCACGATTTTGACCTCGACCTCTGCATGTGCCTCTGCCACGACCTCTTCCTCTACCTCCACCTCTGCCTTTACTTTCCGACACAAGAGCATAAGATTGGTCGGCACTGACTTCTTGTCTTCTGGCTTCTTCATTAAGTAAAGCATATGTCACCATTTGCATAGATACTTTACCATTGAGGCAAAGTTACTGAGGGTGACAACAAGAGTCTCCTAATTATCCAGCGGGGAACTTAGAAGTAGTATCGTTTATTCCTCATCTTTGAGGTTCCAATTGGCAGCAGCAAGCTGGTTTACGAGGTCCTGGAACTGACTCGTGTGTTCTGGTATAGACGTACCACTACGAAACTTGTGGTTTACTAAACGCCTCATCAACAAGGTCTTGTTACGTGTCTTCTTTGCCTGATACATGTTAGAAAGCTTATCCCACAACGTGTGGGCACTAGTTTCCTATGCGCCATGATGGAACACACTATTCTCAATCCACTGACGAATCTGAACAACAGTCTTCTTGTTCAACTTTTTCCAATCGTCATCACTTGACTACTCGGGTTTTGTACCTTTATTTTCAATTGGCCCGGCTAAATCCTTCAAATTTAGCAAATCCTCCATGCGAGGTTTCCACATGTTGTAATTAGTAGGCGTTAATCGCATCATTGTGTCAGACGTGAATTTTCCATGTTAAAATTCAACAAAGCTTGCTTGTATCCAAATTTAGAGAATGAATTTGGGGAAACGGAGCACACGGTTGGTTCCAGAACGGTCTAAAAAACCTTGGGAACCGTTCTGACCTTGTTGAAAATGGATCAAAAATGAGTTGAATCGGGCCGAAACAAGTTGGGAGGGAGTTGAACCGAATTAAGTCCGGTTTTGACCAGAGTTAACCGCCTGACCGGGTTTGACTGGCCCGGCAGCTTTGACCGGGTCGAATATGGATCTGGGTCTCTTCTTCTTCACCCGGTTTTCTCAAATGGGCCGAGTTAACTCGTCGTTAACTCGATCGGCATGAAATGAAGGTTTTCGACGATCGAAAAATTCCAAAAAATAGATATTCAGAATCCTCGCAATACGAGCTTCGCAACGGTAGTAACAAACCGCAATTCTAGAACGAAAAAGTTTTGACATCGAATTGGGTCGCATTCGATCGTCACTTTCGGCCGATCAAAATATCTTGAAAATTATATATTCGGAATCGTCGAACCAAGAGCTTCACAGACGAAAAATTTTGGACAAAATTTTACAGAGAACAACGGAACGAAACACGTGGCTCTTGATACCACTTTGTTGGGGTTGGAAAATTCTTCAGACAACTATACGAACGAATTACAATAGGAGGAGCAACTCTCACACTAGACTATTACAAAAAACCAACCCTCAAATCTCACGTTTAGCTCTACGTCACTTTCTCTCTATTTTCTCTCTTTTTGTGTTTTGTGTATTTTTCTGATGATTGTTCTTCATTTTCTGCAAGCTGTTTATAGAAGAGGAAAACAACATGTGTTATGTCCAAATCAACAGCTGGAGTTTGATAGCAATATTTTGGGCGTGAAATTATAGATGTCGTGTTAAGAACGCTAGTCAAATGTGGGGGACTGGTACTACAAATGAAAATAGTAGAAATTCTACCATTGTGGGGGACTGGTACTACAAATGAAATTAGTAGAAATTCTACCATTTTGAAGAATGGGGTAGCCAGGTCATTCATTGATTTTAGTGCAAATACAAATTTGACTATCATGCATACCTCCTGAACTTATTTTATAAGTTGGAGGCAATCATCGCACCATGAAACTTGGTATTCTTTTTTGCAATCCTAAGCCCAAAATGAATAAGTTTCTTATGCGCATTGGCCCAAGTGCAATGGCCCATAACCCTCCCTCATCCCGGTTGAAGACCTCACCATATTGGGCTTCAGACTTTAGTACGTCATATTATAATATAGATAAGTAAGTAGAACCAGTTTCTGTATGTAAGCTTGTGTTATTTTAATTACGTAGTTATTTCTATAACAATTAGTTAAGTTATTTGGATAAGGACATGGATAGTTTAGTGGTTGGTTGTTTTCTTCTTTTAGGATTGTACTGTAGACAAATTGGAATAAGAAATATCAAAAACAAGTTTGTTTTATTCGTATTTTCTCTCAATCTTTTCCTCAATTTGCTGGAGTTTTGGTTCTTATTCCTAAAAAAACTAATTTATAATTGTGTTGTTAACATTTTGGTGCTTTCTTTTCACATCATGCCTCCAAAATCGACTCAATCTGTTGCCGCAACAGAAGACCCACATGCCGAAGCAATTCTCCGATTGCAACAAGACTTTCTAGCTCATAAGGTTAATACGGGTAAAAAATTCGATTCCATTATGACGATGATGGCTAATATGAAACATAAAGTGGACTTGCTCACTACTGAGCAACCTTCGACATCGAAAAATATCAACGGACACAAGTATCTAGTCAATTTCAAATTTCCACATATCAAACCCAACCTCAAACAGAACGTTTAAGCCTCCAAAACTGAATTTGGAAACTTTTGATGGAAATTATCCATTGTATTGGATTTATAATGTTGAGCGTCTTTTTAAGAGTGTTAATGTCCTGTCTGAACACCGGATACATTACAGTTCTTATTACATGAAAGAAAAAGCATTGGGTTGGTACAAGTGGATGTATCACACCCACCAATTTAAAACGTGAGGTTTATTTTTAAGAGATAACGATTATGGGTATCTTCATACAGAAATAATTACGGCAGGTTGGAAGGGTGGATGATTATCAATTGGAATTTGAAAATATCTGTAATTTTGCAACTGATTTGCCTTATAATGCAGTTCTAAATTGCTTTATTTCTGGTTTAAAATTGGAAATACAACAAGAAATGGCAATTCATAAACCTGCTAGTTTGCATGAGGCTATTGGGTTGGCCAAGTTGTTGGAGGATAAAATGACAGAAAGTAAACTTTGAACCCAATTTAGCCGACCCATATATACACCAATGCCTACCCCTGCATTAGCTTTACCAACCCCTTCTAAAGCCTCATCCCAATTGCACATCCAAAAGTTGACATACTCAGAAATGCAACTTCGACGATCTAAGGGATTATGTTTTAACTGTGATAAGAAATTTATTCCAGGGCATAAATGTAAATCTCCATAGTTTTTAGTTCTACTAAATGATTTAACAGATTGCATTCTAAAAGAAATTGTTGAAAGAGTGGACGACTCATATGCTACAATTACCCCTAATCCCATTTTTTATCAACCCCATCACCCAAACCCAAGGAATCATCAAGATTTCGCTGCTCAATGGCAGCTTTATTTGGAGCAACAGCCCCACGCATGATGCGCATAAGTGAAGAATTGGTTGTGCAATCAGTTACGATTTTAATAGATTCTGGTAGTACCCCGATATAATACAACCTCGTATTGTGGAGTATTTGGGTTTACCAGTGGTAGCATTACCAACTATATTGGTGATGATTGGTAATGGTGACTATCTGCATTGTCAGGGACACTGCATCGACATTCCACTACAAATGGATCAAGCAGAATTTTGTGTTACATTATTGGTGTTACCAATTCAAGGGGCCAATGTTGTGCTGGGAATACAATGGCTAAAAACAATGGGCGATGTGTTAGCCAATTTCAAAGAACCAAATATTATTTTCACTCATAAGGGAAATCAGGGGATCAACGTATTGCTAGGGCAACACCAAGCAACTACAGAGAACGATGGACACAGACTTTGTTGCTTCTTTGCATGCTTTAACTTTTGAACATACCTAGCCTTCTGTTACATTGCAGCCCACTTTTCTTATTGACCCTAATTCTACTCTAGCCCACTTACTAATCGAGTTTGACACCATATTTCAAAAGCCTACCAAAATCCCACTAAAAAGAACCCAAGATCATCACATACATCTATTTCCCAACTCCAAACCAATTAATGTGAAGCCTTACGTTACCCGCATTTTCAGAAAATAATTATGACTGCGTTGATTCAAGAAATGATGTCAGAAGGAAAATACATCCAAGTAACAGTCCTTTTTCTTCCCCCGTATTATTGGTTGGGGGAAAAGGGATGGGTTATTGTGCTTTTGTGCAGGTTACAAGGAATTAAATGGTATTATGATTAAAGAATGTTTCCTTATTACTACTGTGGATGAGTTACTGGACGAATTGTATGGAGCTCAAGTATATACACAACTTGACTTACGTGCGGGATATCACCAAATTCATGTTGCTACAAGAGTTGTTCACAAAACACCATTTAGAACTTGTGACAGACATTACGAGTTTCTTGTTATGCCTTTTGGACTAACAAATGCGCCAACAACTTTTCAAGCTACCATGAATGACTTATTCTGTGGCTATTTTCGTAAGTTTGTCTTGGGTTTTTTTATGATATTTTAGTTTACAGGTGTAGCCAACTTTGCTCGCTCTCTTTTAATTTAACCATTGATTCATCAGTCCATGCTATTGGAGCAGTACTCTCTCAACGGGAGCATCCAATTGCTTTTTTCATCAAAAAGTTAACTTGGCAGATGCAGTCTGCTTCAACCTACGATCAAGAATTATATGCATTTAGTGAGGCTGTCAAAAAGATTCACCACTATCTTTTGGGTCAAAATTTTACTATTTTTATAGATCAACAAAGTCGCAAACACATGATGTCTCAATCTATTCATACACCTGATCAATTGAAATGGATAAGTAAATTGATCGGTTTTGATTATGAAGTAGTGTACAAACCTGGGTGAGAGATCCATATAGCAAATGCTTTGTCCAGAATTGAATATTCGGCATTTCTGGCCATTTCAGTACTAATATTCAAGGGTTTGGACCAGCTGCGTGTTTTTGCTTCATCTACTGAGGGCCTGAAAATGCTGGACAAGGTTAGTTCTGATGAAAAATATCACATAAAGGATGGCGTGATTATGTACAAACAAAGAATTTTTGTACCTGATTTGGATGATCTGCGGAAGAATCTGATGGCTGAATTTCATGTAGCTCCCATAGGCGGCCATTCTGGGACTAAATCCACTCTATCTGACTTGGCAGCGACTTGGTTTTGGCCTCACATAAAAGTAGGTGTACAACAAATGGTCAAGGAGTGCAAAATATGTCACGAACTTAAATATCTAAAAAATAAGCCATTTGGTTTATTACCCACTACCCATTCCCATACAGGTTTGGCAAGATATTTCCATGGATTTTATAACACATTTACCCCTTTCAAATGGAAAATCTACCATATGGGTTGTTTTGGACAGATTATCAAAGTTTGCTCACTTTTAGCCTTACCGGGAAAATTTACGGCTGGGTTCCTAGCATCTATATATAGTTTACAATGGTTGCCTAGAACTATTGTTTCTGACATATATCCAATTTTTCTCAGTGGTTTTTGGTGTGAGTTGTTCAAACAAGCTCGTTACTAAGCTATGTTATAGTACGACATATCATCAAGAGACAAATGGGCAAACAGAAGTTGTCAACCGAACTTTACAATGTTATTTACGGTGGTTCACAACAGGTATGCTTAAGAATTGGTCGTGTTATCTACCGCATGCATAATTTTGGTATAACTCGATAGTTCACTCTGACATTCACAAAACACCATATGAAGCTATGTTTGGACGACAACCTCATACAATTCCAGTGTACATTCCAGGATCTTCACATAATGCTACACTAGATTCGACTCTTACGACACGCAATCGGGTATTAACACAGATCCAGTCAAATATGCAGAAAGCTCAAGACCGCATGCGACATCAGGCGAATAAAAAACGACACGATCTGAGTTTAAGGAAGGCGAGTTTGTTTATGTAAGACTCCAATCATACCGTCAAAAATCATTGAAGCCGCATAGCTACCATAATATGTCACGTCGCTACTTTGGCCCATCGGCGCCACCACGTATGAGTTAAAACTACCATCTCACAGCCGAATCCACAATGTGTTTCACATTTCTTTACTTCATCCCTATTTTGATCCAGATCCGCAGGGATTAGCTCACGTAAGGCTGTGCATTTGGATCGGATTGAATCGAATCAAGGCTAGTAGTCGATTTCGATCCTGGAGAAATGAGGATCGAAATCAAATCAATTTAAAATGATCTGATTCGATCCAAAATCATTCGATATCGATCCGATTCGATTCGTTTTTGATCCTTTTTTATCTTATTTATTTTAATATTAATGGAACAAACATACATGATTGATTATTTTGCATCTAAAAATAATGAAAACTTAAATAAACATGAATACAATGACAACTTAAAACAAATTAACATGCTTTAGTGAATTTCTCCTTAGAGAAGGGTTTGTTGTACTAGCGTTGTGAGCGAGGCTTAAAGGCTTTTATACTATTATTTTATTTCAATCCTACCTTTTCCGAAAAGAAAACGTGGCCTTTTTTTGATCAAGGAAAAGATGTTAAGTGTTACATTTTTTTAATATATTAAGTTAATTAGTAGCATTTTATTAGCATTATATATAAATATATACTATTATATATTTATTTATTTTTAAAAAATAAGATGAGTATTCGATTCGATCCGATTCTTAACTTTTGAAATCGAGGATCAAATCAAAGGGGGTTCGATCCTAAGGTAAAAATCAAAAGTCGGATCAAATATTCGATTCGATTTTCGAACTGGTCATTCGATCGATTTTCACCCGATTCGATCGATCCGATTTTTTTGTTTTTTGCACAGTCCCTGCTCACGTACCGCCATTATCTGACGAGGAAACCATTGGACTACAACCTGAAATATCATCAGAGAAAACAAAAGTAACTAATTTGATGATCCCACTTTTATTACTTTTTAAATATCTTCAAACTTGATTAACATGATTAATTAACACATTTAGAAAAACTTTGTCTTCAAACTTCAATTTCTCTCTTTGCACCCCTCACTTTCTCTCTAGGCCGCATCTATCAGCGTCATGTCTGCCATCGCCACCACAGTGGGTTTTATTAGGGATTTTCTTAGTTGATATATTTTAGAATATCTCTTGTAATTATCTTACCATAATTAGTTGTACTTATCTTACCATGTTGTAAAACTATATATAGTACACCATTGTGATTAATAAAATTATCACCCATTCATAAATCTTCTACGGTATCAGCAGGGAAATTTTTCTAAAGAGAATATTCGATCCTCATGTCTTTCAAAAACCCTATCAACGACGGCGAACGCTGCTCTCTTCAGAGTCGACGCAGTCCTCCGCCGCCAATGGCCTGCCAATCACACGACCGCCATTCACCCAACCGCTAGGTCCCTCTGTGATCAACTCGTGCTCCTTAGTGCACAAACTCACTTTTCCATGCAATTAACCTCGAGAAATTATCCTTCATGGAGTGATCAAGTTCACTACCTCGTGTATGGAAATAACCTTCTTGGTTATGTGAATGGTTCCACCCCGGGCCCTACTCGTATCTGACTCTACTAGCTCGATTGGTGCGTTCATTCATTGGACTCGACAAGATGCCCTTCTCTTGTCTGCGCTTTTTGGGTCGGTATCCACGGATCTCTCGTCCCACATCTCCTCTACAAAAACTTTTGTCGTGGTCTGGCAATGCTTCAGCGCACGTTTTCTAACAAATCTCTATAACGGCCCGATAATTTCGAGATAAACAGAACAATATCAGAGCAACTATTACATGTCAAACTAATAAATATCTGAATCAAGTACACCGAAAGTACTAATCTAATTAAAAGAAACAGAAACTCAACTATCTCAATACCCAACTAAACTTTAAACGCTCCCCAATGCCAAAGGCTACCAGGTCCTGACATGGTAGTAACCTAGTTCGTCTTAATCTTGAAGGAAGGAAAGGAAAAACAAAGCTTTACGTGAGATAAAAATCTCAGTGAGCGTTCATGCGTGTGTGCAAGTGTAGCGTTTTCTTTCCATAACTTTCTTTTGAAAATAGTTTAATAAAAGGAACTTTAACGCATACAAATGCCATGCAATGAAATTGTGAATCAAAAGCATTCATGAATGTCCACGTTTACATATAAACAGAACCATATTCTGATGATCGGTGTCCACGTTTTTGTCGATGCTAGTCAACCTTATATCACCACACAGACAATCCTTATCTCCCCGTCCAAGGAGCAACCTTGGAGTCAGGAATGTATGCCATAGTTCATACGAAAACAGTGTACCCAACAAAGACACAACAACCTCCTGCTATGCCTGAGAGGGAATGGGCCAATGGGGACAACGGCCCATACCGGCAAGCCCGCTGCCGCCCGGCGGTACCCTTGCACTCCCACGCCAAGTTGGATCCAACTACATATCCGATCGGGACCGAGTAAACCAACTGGACACATTTATCATAACAATTTCAATCATTTAAAACAACCAATGCACGGGTAACTTGTTTTGAAGAAATAAACGGTCTGAATACCCAATTCACAGAAACTCGCTTTGAAGAAGCAAATAGTTCAAGTACCCGATTTACGATAACTTTCTTTGAAGAAATGACAGTTCAATATGCAGAGAGTCATGTTTACATATATATATAGATATAGATATACATGCAAGCATTTCTTTCAGTTTTGAAAATAATAGGGTTTAG
Source organism: Linaria vulgaris (assembly GCA_948329865.1). Taxonomy (NCBI): domain Eukaryota; kingdom Viridiplantae; phylum Streptophyta; class Magnoliopsida; order Lamiales; family Plantaginaceae; genus Linaria; species Linaria vulgaris. The sequence continues at coordinate 75,537,450 of OX415250.1, read as the reverse complement.
AAACACTCACCTGAAATACGACTATAAAGAAAGAGAGAGCGAATATGCAATGCCTGGTCGTAATCGCCTAGAAGACTAAAATAATTATTATTGAATAGAAGTCAAGCCTAATTCCTAGCTTAAGCCAAACAAATCCTTATTCTAGTTGCTGCCAACAACATGTGTCGCGTGGAAGTTCAATATATCACAAATTAATTCACTTATGACAACAATTATTTGTGAATTTTCATTAATCTACATGATAATATACCAAATTTAATATTATGTTACACTATTCATAACTGCAGCTCGCAAGCATGATGTCTACACATTTTACATATATACATACATATATACATATATTAATATCATATGATATTCTTTATTAGGAATATTGGAGAAGACACAATAGTAAAACCCCATTGTTCTTAATTTTCATATGCAAATAACTTGTCTGCGATGGTGTTAATATAGTCCATAACCTTGTTCTCCATTTTTAACTATACATGTGCGTACAAATTAAAAGGTGACCCCTTCACCATATGTAGTTATTTGTTATAGCTTGTTCAACCATGAATCATCACTAATTGAGTAGGTAATAAAACATAATCCATAAAATCATATTAATTAACTGGACCAATACATACCGCATAATTCATCTTAGGATATAAAATGATGATGTTTAAAGTTAGTAAACATGAAAATCTCTAGGAAATTACCATCAAAGGGGGCGATATTACCTTTTGCAGAAGGCGGTGGCTCTGGAAGAAATGATATGTATGACACTAATCCAAGTGCCGAATATATATCCACATATATACATAAATCTATTATATACTATATAATGATAAGTGAATCAGATCATTTTAAGTGATGGGCTATTTTGGGTAATCCAATATTAGCAAATTTTACACTTTAGGCACAAAACAATTGGTGTAACTTTATTATTTTCCTTTTTAAAGATTAAATTAAACAATCAGAAACTAATAAAATATTACAATGAATAGCACTACAAGAATCCGGGGTCATCCGTGACCGCCGGCTCGCGACCGTCGGGCGGTCACGAGCATCCGTGACCGCTCGGCGGTCGTGGATGCTACCGTGACCGCCGAGCGGTCACGGTAAACAACGTCGTGACCGCCGAACGGTCACGGTAAACAACGCCATGACCGCCCAGCGGTCACGGATAGTCCCGTGACCGCTGAGCGGTCACGGCCAAAAATTCCGTGACCGCCCAACGGTCACGGGATACCATAGGCAGGAAACTTCCCGCCTATGGCTGGCCTAGTGGCGTCCGCGACCGCTGGGCGGTCGCGGATGCCACTCATCCGTGACCGCTGGGCGGTCGCGGTCGCAGACGCCACTAGGCGGGAGTTTGACTGCCATGGCGTCCGCGATCGCTAGGCGATCGCGGATGCCACTAGGCGGTCACGAAGAATGTTCGTGACCGTTGGGCGGTCACGAAGTAGGTTCATGACCTCTCAGCGGTCACGAAAGACCTTTATTCGTGACCGCCCGGCGATCACGAATAATATTCATAAAAAAAATTTGATTTTATGGATTCATCTTGATGTGTTTATGATTTTTAACAATAAGTCTCATTACTACATGTGAATTGAAGTAATAAATTAGTACAACATTAGTAATTAACATATTAAAATAGCGAATTAGATGTGATTAGGCGAGTTATGAGCGAATAACCTATTTTATGTTCTACAACTAATTCATCACATACACCAAGTTGTTTTAGATGTAATGTGTCATTTTGTGATAAAATCTCTTTTAATTTACTTAGTAGTAACTATTTTATCAATTTAACAAACATCGCACCTTAATTAAACAAACGAAAATCAAAACTTTCGAATGAGACTTATTCGTGACCGCTAGGCGGTCACGAATAAGGGTCTTTCGTGACCGCTGGGTGGTCACGAAGAATATGGGGCGACTGCCAGGCGGTCACGAAAGACCCCTCGTGACCGCCGAGCGGTCGCGAAAGACCTTGGAATTGGGGGGAAACTCAAATTTTTTGAAAATTCAAAATTTTCACCCAAATTCTATATATACCCACCATTTCACCCATTAATTTTCACTACACTCAAATTATCTTCTCTAAAAAACCCAACACTTTTCTTCCTTTCCTCATTTCCCAATCCAAAACATAAACACCAACAATTTTTCTTCTCCTCTTTCTATATATCTCCAAAAAACAAAACACCAACAATTTTTCTTCTCCTCTTTCCTTATATCTCCAAAAAACAAAACACCAACTCTCTAATTTTCTTCTTTTCTTTACTTATAACACAAATCATTCTCTTATATTTTATATAAAAAATCGTCCAACCATACATTATATTCGTAAAAAACAAATATATATTTCGGTATTTTGCCGGAATATATTTTTTTATTTCGTTTAATATCATCTGTAACCGTCGGGCGGTCACGGATGGCTTGAATATTATCTGTGACCGCCCGGCGGTCACGGATGGTTTAAATATTACCTGTGACCGCCAAGCGGTCACGGATGACCCCCTCGGTTATCCGTGACCGCTCAGCAGTCGCGGAAATCCCCGTGACCGCTCGGCGGTCGCGGACATCCCCGTGACCGCTGAGCGGTCACGGATAACTGTCGTGACCGCTCGGCGGTCGCGGAAATCCCCGTGACCGCTGAGCGGTCACGGATAACTGCCGCGACCGCTCGGTGGTCGCGGATGACCCCCACGATCGAGGTCTTCTGCGACCGGTCATCCGCAACCAGCGGCCGGTCGCGGATGACCATCCGCGACCGGAAAAGTGTCATTCGCGACCGCCCGGGTGGTCGTGAATGACCTTTTTTCTTGTAGTGTAGATTAATACGTAATAATATATTAAATGGAACTTGTTATTAAATATCATCAGTCAAACTAGAAAATTCTTTGATGGTCATACATATGTCATATAAAGTGAAACAATATGCTTAAATGTTACTGTATTATACCTTATTCAAAAAGGACATAACTGGTTGTTTTCTAAATATGAATAGAAACTATAAGGTATGTTAGTTTATACAAAGACACGTTCTACATGTCGCAATAAAGTAACATTTTATATATCAATTCATTAAACAAAAGGAACTTCATTTAACGACATAATTTACGTGTACTGATTATATATATATATATATGCGTGTGTGTTTATACGTCATATATATGCTTACAATATATATTTCTTTTGGAACAATTACTATGCTGCGTGGAAAGAAAGAAAAAGTAATCCACTTTTAAGCTTGAACCAAATCGAATAATTAGCATATGAATGAGATTCCTAACCCATCAATCACAGTGTATTATCAAAACTGTTTTAATTTAGTGAATAATTGTGGCAAGACTTTATTTAAAAGGACATTAAGGAATCGCAATAAATTAATAATTCATAAGGAGCAAAGCTAAATTCGGGTTTAAATTTTAAATTTTAAGTTATAGTCATGTAATGAGACGGGCGTTACAATCTCGTTCTAGGTTTATGCAGTTGAAAGGATCCCTCTCCATCATAAAGATCAGGACTAACTCAGTTTCGGAGTTTCTTCAACTAATCAAGAGCAAGATCGATGAACTTGCCATCATCGACCATCGTCTCTCGGTTGACAATGTTGCACTATTCATTCTTTACAGTCTGGGTGCCCCGTACCGTGATATTGCTGCACAAATTCATGGATGTGACACCCCTCTCTCGTTTCCATAATTGCACTATCGTCTTCTTGCAATGAATCATATGTTAGGCTCAGACTCCAACCCTAGTTTCCACTGCCAGTGTCGCCACCTATCCGCCCTCACATCAACAACATGGCGGTCACGGCTCAGGTCATCAGCAACGCAGTCACTCCAATGGTCGTGGTGGTAGGACCGGTAATTCTCAACACTCTCGCCCTAATAATCGTCAGGGTTAGAACCGTCCCAACATCACGTGACAGATCTGTGGCATCTATGGTCATGGTGCTAGGACATGTCAGCTTCAACAACATATAGCATATGTTGCACGGGTTCGGATACGGCAGTACGGGTACGGTACGAATACGTCGATACGGCATTTTTTAAAAATGACTGATACCGATACGGGAAGGATACGTCTATATATAATAAATTATTAATATTTTTTATACGTATTTTTTATTTTTAACAAACAATGGAATTTAAAACTTAAACAAGAAAATTTGAAAATACACAAAATGAAGGTTTAACATTAAAAAAATCATGCATCAAAACTAAAAGAAAACATACAAACTTGAATTATGACTAACAAGTTAAACAACAAGTTAACAAGTTTGTTTTAACCCATCAATATTAAAAGTTTGTAAAAAAGACCCACAATAGTTCTGATACGCCTAAAAAAAATATCAGATACGTATCGAGATTTTTTATTTTTCAAAATTAAAGGATATGCCACGTGGTGTATCAAATACGTTAGTACGGATATCGGTATCTGAATTGGTATCGATATGTATCGGGTACTGCATAGCCGACTTAGTATCGATATTGGTGCATCACAACCTATAGCCAACGTTGCCACCTCACCTATTCTAGGTCGCTTCGATCGCAATACGTGGCTCATTGATTCTTGTCCCTCTCATACCCTCACTTCGGATGTTTAGAACCTTTCAATCCACTTTGAATATGATGGTACTGATGAATTGGTTCTTACTAATGGTTCAAGTTTGCCGATTACCCATGTTGGATCATCATCTTTCACTATTTCTGATCGTCCGTTTACTCTTACGCCGGTTTTATGTGTTCCCTCTTCTAAGAAGAATTCATTATCGATTCATCGGTTTGCCTTGCAAAATAATGTTATTCTTGAATTTCATCCTTATCACTTTTTTTGTAAAGCATCGGGCTATGGAGGCGAGGCTGCTACGAGGGGCGTGCACTAATGGGGTCTATCACTTGCGTTTACCGTCGCCTCATGCGACTTCACCTTTGGCAAATGTTGGAATTCGAACTAATAGGGTGAATTGGCACTGTGGTTTATGACACCCATCCGAGGCGATTAGTAGTTTAATAGTTATGCATTTTTCTTTACCATATGATGCTTTAAATACTGCAAACTCTGAATTTTGTCGTTTTTTTTATCAAATAAAAGTGCCCCTTTGCCTTTCACTATTACTTCTCTACACTCGATGCATCATTTACATTATATTTATGTAGATGGCTGGGGTCCCTCGCGGGTGCCCTCTTTGACTGGATGTCGCTATTATCTTTTATTGGTCGGTCACTTTTTCCAGTACTCTTGGATTTATCCATTAATGCATAAATCTAAGGTTTTCACGGTGTTTGGTCAATTCCACCGCCTTGTTGAAAAACAATTTGGCCACAAATTGAAGAACTTTTACTCAGACAACGGTGGTGAATTTTTTGTCCTTCGTTCTTACTTGTCTGACCACGGTATCGCTTGGCTCACTACTGCGCCCCATACCCCGCAGCAAAATGGGACAGTGGAACGACGTCACCGTCAAGTCCTTTCTATTGGACGCATCCTTCTCCAACAAGCGACTCTTCCTCTCTCTTTTTGGGATTATGTTGTCCTTACTGTCGTTTATCTTGCCAACCGTCTTCTTACGACTCTGCTTCATCATGAGTCACCGTTTGGCAAACTCTTTGGTCGATCGGCCAATTATCTCAAGCTTCGAGCTTTTGGTTGCTTATGATTTCCTTAGTTGCGTCCTTATATTCCTGGGAAGCTCACACCCCCATCTCGTCCTTGTATCTTTATTGGGTAGTCTCTATCCCAAAGTGCTTATCGGTGTTATGATATGGAGAATGGGCGCATCTTTGTCCTCTCGTCATGTTCGATTTGTGGAAAAGGAGTTCCCGAGGCTATCGCCTTCTTTTCACGTTTCTACGGCCAAGCGCTCTACAAAGCTCATGCCCGTACCGTCCGCACCCATCTCAAGGTCAATCTTACCATCAGAGAGTGTATCCACCTCTTCTGGACTATATGGTTTCAATGGTGGAGTCGATGTTGGGGCAACACTGAAACTAGTAACTTCGGCCCCTGTCTCTTCTAGATATTCTGGTTTCAATGTTGGAGTCGATGTTGGGGCCTCCTCTGTATCTTCTAGACATTCTGATCTCAATGTTGGAGCCGATGTTGGGGCAACATCTAAACCAGTAACTTCGGCCCTGTCCCTTCTAGACATTTTGGTTTCGATGTTGGAGTTGATGTTGGGGCGACATTGATTCCTGAGACTTCTCCTTCTGTTTCTTCCAGCCCGCAACCATCTCCACCCCATAACTCTCATCCTATGGCCCCGCAAGTCGATGTAGCACCGTGCCTGAGACCGCTTCTAGTATCGGTTCTCCTCTTTTCGCATTGGCCAACAATGACGACCTGACTCGACGCGCGCGATGAATAATATCTTTAATCTCAAGCAGCTTAACCTAGCCACTAAACATACCATTTTTGGCCTGTTACTCCTACTTGTGTCTCTCAAGCTTTGAAGGATCCTTTGTGGTGGGCCGCTATGGATGAGGAGTTCATGTCTTTACTCAAGCATGATACTTGGGATTTGGTTCCTTCTCCAATGGGCAAGAACATCATAGGTTGTAAGTGGGTCTTCCACATGAAACGCCACCCGATGGTTCCATTGATAGGTACAAGGCTCGGCAGGTAGCTAAGAGGTTTCATTAGCGTGAAGGGCTTGATTTCAAGGATACTTTCAGTCTGGTTGTGAAGTTGGTCACAGTCCGCACTGTTCTCTCTCTTTCTGTTATGCGTGGTTGGCATATTCGCCAACTAGATGTCTCTAATGCGTTTCTTCACGGTTAGGTCTATGAGGATGTGTTTATGATGCAACCCCCGGGTTTCTCGGATATATCTCTTTTGGGTCATGTATGTTATCTCAAGAAATCTTTTTATGGTCTCAAACAAGCTCCACATGCGTGGTATCTTAAATTGAGTAAGGCTCTTTGTGTGTTTAGCTTTATACATTCTAAGTCTGACTCTTCCCTATTTTTTCTCTCATGTGGTGTTGATCTTTTATATATCCTTGTCTATGTTGACGACATCATGATCACGGGGAACAACGACTCGCTTCTCTCCTCCATCGTGACACGCCTCAGATGTCAATTTGCAATCAAAGACCTTGGTTCCTTGTCGTACTTTCTTGGTGTTGAGGTGTTTCATTGCAAGGAGGGCCTATTCTTATCTCAACATAAGTATATATGCACCGTTCTCGCGCGTCACAAAATGGATGGTGCTGAGCCGCTTGTTACACCTATGGCTTCCTCCTCTCCTCCTATGACTTCCTCTTCTCTCACGGATGATTCAGAGTATAGGAATGTTATATGTGCTCTCCAATATCTTTCTCTCACTCGGTCTGATATTGTGTTTGCTGTTAATCGCCTTGCCCAGCGTATAACCACCCCGTGTGAACAATATTGGTTAGCTCTCAAACGAGTTCTCTGCTACTTGAAAGGTACAGTTACTCACGGATTACTTCTTCGTCGTTCTTCATCTTTACATCTTACAGCATATTCGAACACTGATTGGGCGGGTGACCAAGCCTCTGCGACATCCACCTTGGCGTATATGGTCTTTCGTGGTTCTAATCCTATATCATGATCTTCGAGGCGTCAACGAGCTATTTCTCGCTTGTCCATTGAGTTGGAGTATCGTGCCTAGTGAATGTTACGGTCGAGGTTTTGTGGCTTCAACACCTTTTGGCGATCTTGGTGTTGCCTTACCGTCTTCGCCCTGCATTTTGTGTGACATTTTGGGTGCCATTCACCTCTCGCTTCACCCAGTGCTTCATTCTCGCATGAAGCACATCTTGGTTGGCCTCCACTTCGTGCGTGATTTTATCAAGAAGGGCTTTCTTAGTGTTTCTTACATCAACACGACGGATCAGCTCGCGGGTCTTCTCACGAAGCCTTTTCCTCGTGCACGGTTTCTTTTACTTCGGTCCAAAATTGTCATTGACGATGTAACCTCCATTTTGCGGGGGCGTATTAGGGATATTCCTTAGTTGATATATTTTAGAATATCTCTTGTAATTAACTAGTTGTACTTATCTTACCATGTTGTAAAATTATATATAATACACCATTGTGATTAATAAAATTATCACTCATTCATAAATCTTATAGTTTTTAGGAGGAATCGAGTTTGTTAGTGATGGATTTCGTGGTGATGTTAGTGGATCTGATGAAGGTAAATTTTTCATTGAGTTTGTTACTGGTGGGTTTGGCGGTGGTTGGGTGGGTGGTTGAGGAAACGCAATTGGGTAAAGGAGGAAGAAACATATTTATAAATTGATTTTCGTTTTTACAGTTAATTGAAGAAAAAAACATTTTTTCTGTATTTAAAACTCTAATTAAAAATGTGTTTTGGCTTTTTAAGCAACAAAGTTATTAAAGATGTTCATTTTATTTCTAAACTACATGATGAATGAGCCAACATTTTTTAACTTGAAATGAATTGATATAATTAAGAACTAAAAGCTTAGTCTTTATAACTATAAAATAAAAATAATTAAAATGAAACTACATTCGAGGGTACAAATAACATATTCTATTAAATAGGTGTAAAAAACAATTTTAGGGTACTATATACTAATTAAATAAAAATAAAAGGGGTTTATTTGCCAAATAAAATTGAGATTCTTGTATTTAAAATTTAATATAAATCCAAAAAACACTATATATAAGAGTATTAAAAATAATTTTGGGTGCACAATACCATTAATTAAAAGCACATAGAGATTTTTGCTGATTAAAATATCGCATGAGGTCAATTTCTAATTAGAGATAACACAAAGGGTACTAATTTTGTCCTCCTTAGAGTCCATTTGGCATCCACCTAGGCCAAAACCCCGATTGAGCTCCCATTGGGCATGTTAGGCTAATTATTGAAAAATGTAGGATATTTGTCTAGCTCGAAAAGATACTGAGCAAAAAGTCAAAAATGCCAAAGATAATGAGTACACTTAATAATGCTGCCAAAAAAATCCCTAGTCTGCCTTTTATGACAAATTCATCTGTTATACAAGTTCTTATATAAGATCATTTTGGAGAATCCTTCTTCACCAATTGGACAAGAAGATCTTGAATCCGTTTTTATCAATTGGACAATAAAATATTCCTCAGTTTTTACTCTCTTTGCCAGAATGCAACTCGAACACTTTAGCCAACGAACAAATTAGGTGAATGAGCATAAAGGTACTACAGTTATCGCGCCAAACCAATGGTTTAGCTTTTGAAGACAAAATAACGTTCAACCAGCGGTCTCTTGAACATCCAGATTCCAATCATTGGAGTAATTATTTTCACGGCTCCTGCGTTTATGAAGATCCTCCCTAAAATGTGTATAATTATAAATAAATAAAAAGCACCTAAAACTTCAAAAAACATTAAAAGAAAAACAAAAAAAAAACTATCAACGTGCTGTTCAAACTTGAAATAACATCAATGCAATTATTCAAACATAATGAGAAAACATATTTGTGGTTCTTTCTGAATTTAAGACGTGTCTGTCTGTAATGGTTCATAAAACATCGAAAATTAGACCAAACTTCATCATAGATGTAAATGTGCCTATCCCCCCAAGATTATGTGAAACAAAAGACCGAGTTACTACTTGCTACCCCTTCCCAAATCATGTCATTTACAAAGGCGAGAAAAAAAACTCAGGAACCACCAGGAAGCTAATAATAAAATACAAATACAAATTAAGTCCTGCTATATCATTGGCATTTTGAATTCTCTTCGAGGGCTTGGAGTACGGTGTAAAAGAAGTAGATGCGTGTTCCTCCATCGATGTCAACAAAACGAGCCTTCACTGCCCACCTGGCCAACAGCTCATCTTGCATCAGTATGGTCGTGCTCACCTTATACAAGGATCCTGTAACAGTAGCCACAGACAAGGAACCCGCATATGCAACTTAAGAGCATCCGAAAAAGAACTATAGAGAGTACTAAATGACATTGTAGCTCATCTAACTCATGCCTAAATCTCCCATACACATTCCAAATCCAAATCTTGAAGTTTTCAGCAGTTCATAATAACGAACACCGACAAATTTTACTTGCACACATCACTGGTGCCAGTCAGGATCCATTTCACTAGGTGTCGCCTTATTCTTTAACTGATAAACCATCTTCACTTGTTTATCCAGCACACCAGCCACTGGTCTACTAATCCAATTAGACGGTGGGGAAGGAAGTGGACTACGGTTCTGCACAAGTTGACCAGAGTTTGATGGTCTGGGAGATATTGCCACCGGTTTTGTTCTAACACCGGGTTCTATGGCCAGTGCAGACATACCATTCCTCAAGTCATGATGTTGTTCTTGGTATAGATATCTGTCTTGCATAGCACCAGTCACTGGAGCATGAGGGCCGTAATGTTCGTTTAAGAGATTTGGATCGTCGTGGAATCCCTGTTCATATCCATAGTAACCGCCCCCTCTCTTGGACCTGGATTCACCAGCACGGGGATTATAATGTCCGTACTGAAAACTTGGGTCATCATGATATCCCTCTTCATACTCATATCGACCAGCTCCCCATTCATTATTTTGTACAGGTGCTCTTGACCTATATCGTGGTGCGTGATGGTTTGGAAAATTATGATTAGATGTTCCATCAGAAAAGCCTTTGTTATACCCCGGTGGCCCGGCTGGTCTGACCCTAGGTGCCATGTGATTCGCCTGGAGACTGCGATTATTTATCTGGTAAGGCTTAACGTTCAATGTGTTATGAACCAGACGATATGCAGCTTCTCCCAGTGTCGGACCGGATAGTGCACCAGATACTTGTGGTCTGTGAAACAGAAACAGGTCAGGAAAGAATGATAAAATCACAATTTACTTAGCTTGGTACAGCTCATGGTTCACCAGTAGAACTTGAACTGCTAAATTAACCATTCAGAACGTAATGTTTTCAAAATCCCCCAAAAGAAGGTAATAACATTATTCTCTGTTCACAAGTACACCTTTATTAACCTAAACATTTCAGTACCTGTCTTTGCCTTGACGTCGCCTACCACTGTTGTCTTCATGCCATAATACAGGAAATGGTTTAATATCCATAGGTCTCAAAACCTGCAGTTAACACAAAAAAAAATGGAAAAGAAAAACTAAAAGAAATTGTCCTGCTGCAAATTATAACACTCAAAAGTTGGGTTTGTAGGAACGGAGAGGGCTCAATGGGGAGGGGAGGAGAGGGGGCAGGCAGAGGAAAAGAGAGAAGGGGTAGCGCGCAATAATGTGAAAAAAGGAATGAGAGAGCTCAGGGAAGAGAGTTTCTAGGTTTAGCGGCAGATTGCAGTGAGTAGCGGGCATACGGTCACAGATCGCAAGGTATGGAGCCATGATGAGGCGGGAGTCAGGGATGAGGATGTGTCCTCTTTCTTTAAAATTTAGTTAATAGTTTGGGTTTGAGCCATGAATTTTTGAGTTGATCCACTTCTTAACAACACTAATGACATCGATCTTTTTTATATTTGAATTTTTGTCAACTTCATATTTAAGTTCAATGAAGATTAAGGAGTTGTGAGTTGGCCCATTTCTTAACAAGACTATTGTCATCGCCCCGTTTGATATACGTATTTTCTTAACTTGTTATTCTAGCTCAATGAAGATTAAAAAGTCACAACCAATTGGATACCAAGATAAGTATCTCGGACGACCTTATGACATCATAATGCAGGGTTAAGAATATCATTTTCCATCTTCAGTGAAAACAATGATTAATTGCTGATCAATATATAAGAAAGTAGGACATGAATCCAGAAATTACACATACCTTTTCAGGTATAATAGCACCTTCAGGGGGCTTTGTAATGTGAGAATGTGGTGCTGGATTTAGATACGTGATGTTTCTGCAAAAGTGGACAAAGTTACCCCGGCTAAATCTGTTTCAATGTGTTTCTTTGTCAAAAACAGTTCACACAACTTACAGCACTTGATTATTCGTAATATCTGGGAACCCAATGACAGGGGTATGTAATACTTGTTTCAATCCATTCCTCCTGGTCAACCAAAGGAATCCATTCATTCCTCCACTGAAATCAGACAAAGTCAAAGAAAGTTTTAGCAGGAACTTAATAGTACAGAAAAATGGGAGCTCCGTGAAAGAACACAACAAACAACCTTGCAGCAGCATCAATAGTCCATGGAAGTTTTTCCACAAAACAAAGACGATAGTAGAGGGTGATTTGGGCAGCCAGGGGGTGACAAGGATGAACATACAACAAATCAAACATCACACTATTTCGAAATTGCTCTTCCACCTGCAATTAGTTAAAGAACACTAACATGATTGAGCATATTAGTTAGAAAGCAAACATTAACCTACTACAAGTAAATCTTTTCCAGTTTGGTAAAGAGATTTATTGATGTGTAATAGATCAAGATGACATCTCTATCCAGCTAAGAATGTTCTGAAAAGTTAGACAAGATTGTCATCAGGGCAACCTTCGTAAGGAATATCTTGTTTACATGCCATATTCATTAAGGGATGATCTTAACACCACCGCTCCACAAAAAGCATGCTAACCATTTCAAAGGTATCAAAACATCCAAAAAGATCTAAAAACTTCATAAAGCAATAACAGATTTGATAAAGGCAAAGTGCTCCCAACAGAACTCAGATTCCACATAAATGACACCAAGATGTGAGAGAAAACTCAGAACTTACAGAAACTCATTGTTTATGCAAAACATATTATATTTTAGAAAACAAGATAGCAAGGTACAATTTAAAAATAGGAGTTGTGCAAAAACCAACACAAGTAAAGTATTGGTATCGATTTCAGGCTCAGTTACCAAAGTGGAACCAGAGACCAAATGTCTGTTAATGTTTCTCTATTTTGTACACTTATAAGCATTGAAAACTACTTACACTTGATATCTTTTATTAATAGGATTCTACTATAGCTTGATTTTCAACATTATTTAACTAAATAGTAGATTTAAATCCTAGTGAATCAATTATAGTTAAGTTGTTACCCCTCAGTTCATGAAATTTTAAGACTCGTAGCATTTGCAAACAGTTTATCAGTCTAGTAATCCAGAATTTAATTTGCTCCACCTAGAGCATATAGACAGTCAGATCACGTTAAACCAATGGCTACAGCAGAACACCTAATACAAAACCAATATTATAGATTTGGTCAACATCATCCTCATCAAGAAATAATTTTACTCTTCACTTTTCTATTTTCATTTGGCATTTTTTTTTCATTTGACAAATGCAGACTCCCACACTTACACTCACCACGCCTCTGAAACTATGAACTCATTTTTTGTCGCTTGTTAATTATTAGTTATCTGGTAATGTGGGTGATTATGACGCTTAATTAAGATTTTAAATGTGACTGTAGGTTGATCTCTTGAAGTATGAACTTAATTAAATATTGATGATTGCTACTTGTGAATTATGACTTATGAGGCAAAATGTGATTTTTTTTTAATTTTTGATGTATAATTAAATGTTTGATCATATTATGTTTTCTATATGGCTTGCAATATGGTCATTTTCAACTTTAAATCTGAATTCCCGGTCAATATATTCCACTTTTATAGTACATAGAAGTACAACGAATGCCACAAACCAAGCCAGAGAGTTTGTAGATAAAGAAATGTGGTTTATTTTTAAAACTCAGTTTTAACCGTTAAGAAAGATATTTTCTCACCCATAACTTATCATCGGCACTCCTCTCTTGAGAAATGAGAATGGGACACAAGATAAAGCACCATATGCATTACGAGAGGAAGACCTCTAAAGCAATACACCAGTTCCCACAGAAGTAATGAGGAGAACATCAATGAGCCTATTCAATTATCGAAAGCATTGAGCTGCATATGCTACTTTGTCGAGTATACTGGGAGAAGAAAAAAGATGCCCAAGAATTTTAGTTGAAGTATGTATCTGTAACTTTGTAGCATAAAATTTATTTATATTACATAATAAAATTCATGGGACCCCCAACTTATTGATCCTAACTTTAAACTCCACATGTAAATTAAACAAGAAAGAGGTATTGAATATAGAGATGAAATGTTCTGAGAAAAAGTTAAGACCCTCAATTAAAGATATGAAATGTTCTGAGAGAGCTAGGACCCTCAACTAAAGATAAGAGATTCGTAGTAAATTGATTCATAATTTAACCGTTTCTTACAAAGTCCTAACGGCTTGGTCTGAAAAGAAGTGGGAGACACATAGATATGAAATTTCGCAGCATATCCTCGTGTTCTTTGTGGTGTCAATAACTTCCTCATACATCTCACAGTTCTAATCTTTCATTTTTAATTTTGGAAATAGCCTCAGCAGTCAAACATGCATTAATACCGTGTCTGATGTGCTTTGGTCATAGCAAGAAGTGTGAGATGTTTTGGTTATAACAAGAAGGCTTCAAATGAGTATATGTCTTCATGGAGATTTCCCTCTTAGCTGAAAATCTCAGCTTTTTGAAGGGGCCCCATCCTCCATAACGCCCCCTTACTTCATTTATATTGCAGCAAGTGCAGAGAGCTCAGCCACCAATGCTGTGGCGAAGGTTATCACAAAAAGTAAAGCTAAGAGTTTGTTGTCTTACATCCTTTTGATTTGGGTTTTTGAATTCAATGTCACTAATCGCAAGTAGGGGCCTGAATTCTCAAAATATTCTATTAGAGCCAATGATGAAATCTTTCTTCTCCAAGTTACTAGATCTCTTTGAGTCAATAATTTGATATGATAAATTCAATATCACCAAAGAAAAATGACACTGAGATTTCATAAATAGCTACATTTAGAAAATACCCATGGTGCCTTCTAAAGATGATCTCTCCCAAGTGAAAGTAAATGTAAAGGGGGAATATATAAAAGTTAAATCATTTGGGTTCTTAAAGATCGCATGGGAAGGTGAGTGCTAAGTTAGGAAGGCTCGCACTCTTGTGGAGAAGGGGACTTACTTAGCTCTGCTTAGCGTTATCTCTCTCTAGAGGGATTATAGTGATAGGTTCCTTCGGAATTGGACAATACTATTTGCTCAAGTACCTAGCAACATTTCCATTAAGAAGAGCACTAAAGCTACATCCAGTCTTTTGGATTTACATCATAGCATCTATACTTGGACTGAGCATATCCAAGAAAGACACAAGTGGTTGACTTCAGGACAATTTTTTTATTAACTGCAAATGGCTGTCTTTGACGCGGGAGAAGGCCATTTCCTCTGATAAGGCCGAATGATCCTTTACGACCAATTTGTCTTGTGGCGCCTGCTAATCCAATAACACAATCCATTCATCTAAGTAGGGTGGCTTCATTGCCTCCATTTTGTGAAATTACCATACTGCTTGCTTTGTCAACGCAAATGACAAGATTGGCGACCAAGGGTTGGTGAGAGAAAACTAAGAGCTCATAAAAATAGGCTTAGATTATTGGGCTAGTAAGAGTGTTGGAAACATTTAGCGTGAAGAAGCAGAAGCGACAGTAATAGTCTGCTACAAACTGGTATGGGTAAACTTGGCATGCTCAAAATTCTTTCCAATAGCGTCGCTACATTCTGACTTTTAAAGGCACAAATACTACACCAAAGACCTTTCTCAAGATATAGAGCCTTTTTTATGTAAACAAACCTGCTACTATGCTAGCACATTTCTCAAAAAGACTATGAAACAAAAAAACTGTTACATTTCCTAGGATTAATATGTTTACTTAATATGAGATTCCTTTATACTAGGCACAAAATTCTTTCCAATATCATGGATCAATTCTGAATTTTAAAGGCACAGTAACACGCATAAGACCTTTTCTCAAGGTATAGAGCCCTTTACTGTAATAGAGAAACCCACTGCTATGCTAGCAGATTTTTCAAAAAGCTTATGAAACACAAAACTGTTACATTTCCTAGAATGAAGATATTTATTTATGCTTAACATGAGATTCTATATCCTAGGCACATCAGACTACAAGGACAGAGAGATTAATCTGTCATACCGTCAAGGTGTGTTCAAGCTTCTTTGTCTCACCAAGCAATTTCTTCTCATCGATGAAAGGCAATTTTGCAACACCCTAAATTGGTTTAATGATAGATGTCATTCTCATGGGCCAAATAAATCAAAATGATACTATTCATTGCTCAAGAAAAAGACACTGTAAGATGCGAGTCAACCTGCCAAGCAAAACGCTTCCCATTCATGTCAATTTCGAAATCTGAACATGAAGCAGAAACAGGACTGTAACAAAAAACTTAAGAAAGAATGAAATGTAGGTAATATTCAGCAAACCAAACACTGTACCAGTTGGATAGAAATCAAGAATTGGTGAAGACGGATCAATCATCAAACTCCTGTATCTCTCAGGGAGAGCACTAGAACTGTAGTGAGGAAGCAACGTATAAGAAATAGCATAACACTTAAAGGGAACTCGAGTCGTTTCAACTCTTTATAAGAGGATGAAGACCTTGCAGCTGGAAGCGTTCCTAATAGCTGATCAAAGGGTTTAAATGGCTCCCCATGGAAAAAGGTTATTTCCAAATCAGACAAGCCCTTAAGATCCGAGGCAAATGGTGAATAATGAAATGGATAGTACCTGGAGAAAGAAGCATTATGTGATCCAAGTTTACATTATTTGGAACAGATACCATAGAAGAACTATTTACTTCACAATGCAAACATTGCATATAACATGAAAGCTCATATCCTTCAATTTAACACATATGGCAGGCATTCTGGGTTAAAATTTAGACATGACATCATGAGAGACAATGAATTAACTTCGCAACCCTTCCTCGTGAAAACACACAGACTAAAAGAATGGAGCTTTCCACAATACTCTTTATATTCATAAAGACTTCAATGCCATTTTTTGCTTTTTCCTTTGAACAACAGTAACTGGCTTTATGTTTCACCCAGAATCACTATATATGCAACAGTTTAGGACTAATCCTTTTGATATACAAGAGAAGCAAATACACACCACTGCCATGAGCAAACTCCTTGATAGTAATAGCGGCAAATCCAACACAATCCTTCCACATATTTCAATACCTGCACAGAGAATTACATTATCAGCCTTCACCATATATGCCACAAAGCCTATAATAATGATACTGGAAGCAGGGCAAAGCAACATACTCTTAATATCTATTGGCCCCACAGCAACTATAGTAAGATCAAATTTTAGTCATGGAATGCAGTAATTTTTATTTTGTTTTTTATTTTTTTAATGGAATATAGGCAAGAACTTTAAAAGTAATGGTAAGATTGAGAATCTTTCTGGTGATATAAAGTTGCACAAAAGATAGGTCGATGGTATAAGTGTATAACTTTTCACTTACTATGGCCTAGATAAACGAAATAGAACGAATAATACAAGTCATTGTGTGCATGCTACCAAAATTAGCACGTTGAAGTTTCACGACTAGAAACTGAACCGCCCAGGTACCACAGGATCTTACACTAGGTCTTCATGCCTTTTAGGAGTGTGGGGAGGAGCAGACGCAACCTATACAGAATCTTCCTCCCTGGGTTACTTTCGAATGTTTGCATGGGGGTGGCGAAACCTAAAACTTCAGGCAACTGTTTCTACGAGAAATAGCTACCCAGACGCTAGGGGATGGGATGGAGCAATTCTTTTATCATAAAGTAAGTCGGGATATTTCATTTGGTTAGCAATTTCAATCCAAATGCTGTACACAGATCTTAACAGAATGTATAAATTATAATATTAAAGGTTTTTATAGCTCCAATTGTTGTACAAATTTTGATTCTTAAAATATTTGTTTGTCAATGATTAAACCAAAGAATGATTTATTCTTCAAGCACCTAACGTTCCTTGACAAAGAGTAACATCACAAGGTGCATTTCACATCACCTAAACATTAGATGAGGGTGCAGTTTTGCCAGACCTCAAGGACATGTAACCATAACTAATCAATATTTAAATGGCAAACAGGATTCCACAGTCAATCTTAAACAATAAGATATTATACATCTCAGATAAAGTTGGATAGTGTCAAGTGTCAAGTCTATTCCCTTATGTGTTTGGCACGATTAAAATTGGGTAAACTTATGAATGACATTGAGAGGGTCTGAGTGTATTAGTGGGTAAAGCTAAAATGAAAAGTTGTCCATTGAGCATATAGTTAATTTCTTTCATAACTAAAAAATTAAAATTAAGTTATTGTACTTCCAAAGAGAACAAAGACACGACAGAAGCTAAACAATCCAGAAAGAAAATTATCATAAATGTGAGTCTACTAACCACTTCCTTCCTGACTTCATCGATCCTTTCTGCCTCCACCAAACCAAATTTTTCAGAATAATATCTTTCCTTATATCCGGGTTCTCCCAACTTCACCTGAAAGGATCAAAAGTTCAGCCGAGTTACTACAAATCTTGGATAGTAACTGCCAGGTTCATATAGAAGGTGTGGCCAATTGAGTAGACATGTAACTCCATCTGCCATCAGCCGAAAAAACGTGATAATATAAATCATTATCATTTAAATGTAAAAATGTAGTTCCAGCTACAGGTAAACCCACATGGTTAGTACAGAAATATCAGTCAAATCACGTTCCAGTCTCTGACACGTCTTAAATAGTACAATTTTGGGACAAACCTTGTGAAAACCATACACAATTTTCCTACAACGAATTTACAGTCAGTTACAAGTAATAAGTGATAGTTACATAAATTTATTACTCCTTTTATTGACTATGTGATTTTACAAAATATTCACAGTATTATGGGTTTTATATTTAATATTAAACAAGTATCACAAGAGGCACTTGCAAAAATATTAAGTAAAAAATGTTTAGTACCTTGTTCACGGCAACTAGACATTAAAGTTGGGACAGGAATATAATAAAAAGAGGGCCAAATTTCAATGTTGCTGAGTATTGTACAAGACTGATGTTACTTGCTCAAGACATAAACTGCAATTGAATTCTAATGTTGAGCTAATATGCCAGATAGTAAACACCTTATCCTCTGGTGACGAATGTGGTTCTTCACTAGTCTGTCTTCTTTCATTATTCTCATAAGCCTGAAACAAAAGAAGAAAAAGCCACAACATTAACTATATGCTATTCAAAAGGCTCTACATATAGCTCCAAGTTTACAATATACCGTTGCTAAGCATTCTATGGATTATGGTTTAATGTTAACAAGAGACAAATCAAAGCCTATTCTCTACCTAGCAGCATGATATAACGAACATACAGTTAGACTGTAGAAAAAATTAATGTTAGATAATCCACAGATAAAGACCACAGATAAAACTCGGAGACAACCTTAATTTTCTACTGACCAGTGAACTTCATATATATGAGGGAAAAAGGAAGATTCAGTAGAATAAGATCGATGACTCTGTTACAAGAATAGTTAGCATAAAAATAACTCCTAAAACACTATAGACAGGCTCTTAGAAACCACTAAGGAGAACTTTCACCAGAAAGTATATATTCTATGCAGACACTGTGAACAATAAACTAGAACAGCATGTCGTGCTCCAGGGTTGTTAGAATGAGAAAAGCACAGGTTACGCAACACATGATGAACATAGGCAAAATAACAGAACATGGGCTAAATTTTGTAGGAAAAAATAGTGGAACTAAGAAAAGGGCAAACAAACTCGGGCAGTGCACCTAGAACCCAACCCTACACAGCCTCAGAAGAAGGATCTTTCTTTTAGACTAAGTTTTCTATCTAATGTACAAAGTGGAGAAGCTCAAAGTGATGGAGGTCCCAAACAAGATTATATGAAAAGAAAACTGATGTCCCACAGAAAAGGGCAAAACCACACAAACAAGATACTTTGGAAGGTCTCTTTGAAATAGGCCCAAAACCATGGGAACTGCATTGTGAAACAGTCTAAATGATGTTCACTGTCGCGCTTGAGACTTAATAACTTGAGTATGTGATGATATTCAACAACTACTGAAGGTACTTTCAAAATCAGCTCCGGATTTCTAGTTCAGCTAGGACATGGCTTTTATCAACCAAAAAAAAAAACCTTGTCAAAACATGAAAAACCTTGTCAAATGTTACTGGAAACAAAATTAAAATTTAGTTAAACAAATTAATTATGTTTTCCTTGCACTGTATACAAGAGTAGACTTATGCCAATTTGATTGGAAACAAACTCGAACAAAACACTTAGTTATGATTTCCTCGTAATGCATATATGACTACACTTGACTGAATGTTTGAGGAGGGTCTTCCCAGAACTTGAGCTAGCTCACAATGTTCTTCAAACCATGAAGTATACAATAATATGATCTTCCTCCACAACTTGCAGCATGAAGTATACAATAATATGATCTTCCTCCACAACTTGCAGCCCGTAGCATCTCCTAACCAACCTCGAAAGGTGACATTACAAAAATTTTCTAACGGCCCTGTCACCGTTGCCTGGATAAATGATTTTGTCAGCTAATATTGTTTGTTTTCCACCCAATTCCTCAGGTTATCTACCTGTGAATATATTAGACCATCACCTCCCACAGTTCTCTTCTGTGCAAAGAAACATAAAAGTGCTAATAATCTCAGGCTGAAGTGCGACAAACATGACCCTCCCGAGAATTATAGTTTCAAATTGTTCATGTGCGTTAGCTACAAAGTGTTAAGTAAAGTTAGTTAGTTGCAAAGTGTTAGCTATGAATATAAGAAAACGTGTTATGAATGTATAGGGGGGGTGGGTACAAGCATTCTTTTTTTTCTCAGTTTCAAAGTACTACATGGTGTCAGAGTTATCATGTGAGTCCAGTTTTTGTCTTTATTTTGGTTGCCTAGTGTGCACCCATAGTTTACTTTTCCTATATGCCCCAACAAGAGTAATCCAATCCAGAAAAAAAAAAAGGAAAAAAAAAACTGTGTTGCCTACGCAACATCAAAGGTGCTACCCTATCGAATTTCTTTGTGCCCCAGCGAGCGAAATCGAGTTCTTAAACATCAAAGGTACTGAAGCTCTTGGTATTGAGTTATTGAACTCATCACTGATATCCATCTGCACTGATGCGACCGACTACCAATTCACACTTCAACACTGCACCACTCAGTGAGTTAACCAGGTGGGACAATCATAGGTGAAGCACAGAAGTCTACCAACCTCATGTCTAGGATCACTGACACCAATTTAATTGCCTCAGTTATCTTGGATGGAGTAAGAAGATTTGAATATACCAACACGGTTTTTTGAAAGATGATCACAAACTAATGATCTTCTGTGATGTGAATGGCTGAAAGATAACGCCCTACTATGTCTGCAAAATTAAGAGCTCCATTGATACTATTCTTTTGATACAATATATAGACTTTTTACATTTTGAAAAGGAAATCTCTCATGCATAAATGAAGTTTGAAGGAAACTTTATTGCCCTTAACAAATGGTTACTCTACGGTGTATTTCATTAATTTCAAAGTAATTATGAAGACTTATATAGTGATACCCTTTCAATACTGAATAAATTGTGGCGGTGACAGCAGAAGAGCCTGACAGCAGAAGTTTCTCAGGCTCTCAGCAGTTTGATATTGAAACATCTCGGTTTCGCTCGACCAATGGTGTTAACTCTTTGCACGGTACAGATACAAGTGCAATTGTGCTTCAACTACCCCATTCTTGCTTAGGATCATATGACGGACAACATTGTTGGTAAAGGTCATGCTTCACAAAGCTTACACATCTAGGGGAGTCGGGAAAAAGCACTCAAACCTATTGCTTATTCAATTCTTCAAAAACTTTTTAATATTGTCAGCTAGGACATACTTCTCCAAATATGTCAAAGAACTGTCTCATTATTAGATTATAAGTCATGTCAATTTGCAAAACGCATTGTTAATCTTATGTCTCTCGAGCTAATTCATTCAGATGTTTACGGTGCTTGTCCAGTTGTTTCAAGATACAGTTTTTGCTACCGTCATATAAAACATATATATATATATATATCAGCATAAGAAGATAAAGTATATATAAAACATATAAGACATATATATATATATATATATCACATAAGAAGATAAAGTATATGCACCACATGAAGAAGGACAAGTTTTATCCGAGATGCCTCATATACATATGCATATATCACATATATGTATATATATATGTGTATCTACATACATATATAATCAGAGAACAATATGATCAGCAGATGTATAGCACAAAATTGTTGCTTTTCCGTGAATATTAATCAGTTTCTCACAGTAGTGGTACCAGAAAGCTAAGGTATAACAGCATATTCGTTTTCATCTTACATTAAGTAACAGCAGAAGTAACAACGCATGCAATATAATGGTTCATCTTCACATTAGAAACAAGCTGATAATTATCCAGTATTAAGAACACGGCCTAGAGAAGAGAATTATAGGAAACCTGCTGTATACGAGATCGCTTTCTAAATATTTGATCTTCATGCACTGCAACTGCCTGAACAAAATGTTCAACTCGATCCAAGAAGACCTTAAAGCATTGAAAGATCAAACACAAGAGTAGTGAGTAATTATATTGATTAGACCTCCAATATATCAGGAGAAGAAACACTGAGAAGAGAAAAGTGAATTGCTAATCGCTGCGGAACATCTAGACCATCTAAAAGAAATACATACATAATAGTTTGGAAAACTAGTCTCACAATACAACATATCCTGATGGGCATTTCTCTATGGCAATAAATTAGAGTGATTTGGGAAATGAATTACTTACAAGAGTTAGAAAACGAAAAAACAATAATGACGGAAAACTGATTCCAGCACCCCACCCCCACCCCCACCCCCACCCCCACCCCCCTTTTGCAGGGTAAGGGAGCAATGCTGAGACCAATGGCTCATTCCTGTTCCAAGGGTTGGGCTGTTCGCCCATTAAAGCGGTACATGAGCTGGGGGCACACGATTTTAAAGCAGACTCCCCGTTCATTGTCGGAAGAAGACGTTCTTTCTTTGACTTTCCCAGGGAAAGGTACTTCCCTTTTCGGCCGGTTGTGGCGAGGAGGGATTCGAACCCAGTGTTTCACTAAGATTTCGAATAGCGGTCCCGAATTGAATCAAGGGTTTTATACGTTTCTTGTTTGAGGTGAAAAAAATAGGGAAACACTTCATTCTTGGTATTTTGACAGCAAAAGCAATAAAAAATCCAATATGAACTGGAGTAAAGGGATCAGTCCCATTTTGGAGTTTTATCAACAATTTGCTTGTGTAGGTGGGGATCCGGTATTTTCTGAGTAATGATAGTATCTTGTACCTGAACCTGTGGCTCACTTCTATGTGGCTAAAGCAGATATACAGTACTAAAAATTATACAGCTCCCTGTATAATGTGGCTTCCCTCAATCTATAGAAACACCTCAGCCCTCAGTTTTACTATTACTAAAAGCCATTGCACCATTATCCCTTTCTTCCAGCCTTCTTTACCATTTCCAAAATTCTAATTAGTTTACCATTCATCTGTCCGAAAAGATTCTTCAGTTTCACTTGCACATATTTCTAAAGATTTGAAGTCAGGTACTGATTGTAGTTTGCCATATCCTTTCAAAAGTCATCGTGTACTGAGGGCTGAGCTTACGGAAAGCCTAAAGGCAGGTTTAATATCACCAAGAGAAGCATTGGGTGGTCGGTTTCAAGATTTACTTCATGCTATTAGAGCACAAATAAAACCTCTTACAAAGTTGATAATTTCTTGCATGCTCTTTTACATTTTCAAAATACAATTCACTAGTTTCAGTTTAATAAATTTCAAGATGATAGATATATCAGCCATGAAATTTCGGACTAATGAGTTATCAAGGTCTAAGTGATGAGGGTCAAAAGAATCAACATGCTGGTCCCATTCAACTATTTAAGAAAGAAAACTTGTTGACACGAATGTGAGAAAATATCCTCCAAGAGTTAGCAAATAGATCATTCATACAAAGCAGTGAAAGAGGAGGCTACTGGGGGCGTAGAATGACGGTGATGCAGCGGCATACAAGGATAAAGCAGTGAGCGGCCAAATATTGGTACTGGCGTTGGGATGGACATGGGTGCTAATGTCGCTTACATGCATCAGAAAATATTGCTACAAGAATCAGTCTCAAGAAAGTGCTAGGTGGAAATATATTTTTCGTAATGTCTTATTCTGAAAATGCCTACGGCAAAAAACTGGGATTACAGGCTTGGTTGTTGTTGTCATCTTATTCTAAGAATATACTTCATAAACAAGCATGCCAAACGAACTCTTGAGCAGAAGTAAATAAGCATAGAGTGTTACTTATGACAGAATAAACATTATTACATGCATACAGCACGTAGTGCATTTTATTAGTGAAATATGCTTGTATTACCTCGCCCGCATCAGTAAGATAACCACCCATAGCTGCAAATTCCTTTCTATATATAGACATCAGCAAATTTATGGCACCCTACAGTAATAGAACGGCAAGCAAAATTTAATATAGAATGCAAAAGGAGAACTAAATACCACGCAGCAGTACACTCGACAATAACATATATCAAGGTAGCAAGCTTCCCAGAAGTATAACTAACATGAGTGCATCATAACATGGGCATTTTTGTGATATAGAAATCCACAAAAGAGATTTTAACTAATTGGCACACACCTCTCTAATCTCTAATGTCGGCATATGAGGAAGAAAGTCATTGCCAACAAACAAACATAAGAACACAAAATCGTCAACCAGCCTATCCAGCTCAATTTTGAACGGAGGGAGCGGAATATCCATCTCGTATCCCAAATATTCTCGCAAAACCCAGATCTTGAGAAACTGCAATAAAGTAAGGAACTTTAACAACGAGAAGCAAAGAATAACATTGTATTATTGTAATAAATTGAAGTAAATAAAAAGGTCAACTAGCAGAATTGGGATAATTTTCAACCTGGTATTTCTTCTTATAAACGGGAATGTCATTTAACAATTCCTTTTTTGCATCTTGACCTGGGCAGTCAGCTGCCAAATGGCCAGCTTGGCCACAGAGAAAACATTTCTCCCCATGACCAGGAGGATTGATCACCTGCACCATCATTAGACAAAAGAGATAAGTTACTTTTTATGCTGAAAACTAATGCCTTCATTAACTCAGCGCACGGAATTAATGGCTGCTGACCTCCCTCAATATCAAGAAGTGGACTTCATGTGTAGCCAGGGAGAGCATGATTAAGTCTGCATCCTGATAATTTGAAATATAAAGATGAACTCTATAAAAAGTGGAAATCCGAAGCCATAACACACAAAGAGAATGAATATTGTACTAAAACACTTCATCATTTCTTTCACTCACCAGACCATATAAACAGTGCGTTGTATTTGGATCAAAGCCAGGAAGATTGCGTTGTAAACGAATGTAGGACATCACTTTGTGCTCCCCCTCGCCAGGAACATTGGAATCAGATAGAATAACCTTAAAATAATCATCCAATGCAGCCCCATAAATAAATTAAGAGAGAGAAAGTATCCTGAAAACCAGAAATATGATGGGGAAAAGAAACAGACAGGATTACTCCAGGTGAAGGATTCATCCAATCTCGAAAGACATCAGGAGCCAGTGGTTTCTAAAGTTACCTTTAGAAAGCGCCATCCAGGGTTGTGGTTCAACCTAAGGTGTATGTAATACTGAAGGGCTACTGAGAGCACTGCCATAAATGGAGTGCCAGGAGTGATGACATTTGAATCGGATGTCTGAGTTTTTTCCTTGGGTGATAATTTTTCCCCCTCAAGTTCAAATTCTCGCCTAGATCTTTCTTCATCAGCTTCCTGACATGTGACATAAGAGGAAGGAAGGAGTTCTAGGATCACTAAAATATACCACCACCAAAATTAACTAGTTGGGATCTTATATGGGATACACTACTACATACAGCTGTGGCAGCATCTTTGGCAGCCCTGAAACGTCGTGACCTCTGTTGGTTCATTTTAGCCCTAGGAGCCACACCATCTGTAATCCATAAAGAGATTTATTATGGGAGTAACTGAAAAAAGAAAAATCTGAAACAAGATGGTTATTACTATTACCAATTGCGAGATAAAGGAGCTTTCTTGGACGGACCAAGAAAAGGAGGTGGTCAATGTATTCAAAGATGGATTTAAATACATCATCGTATGTGGCAGGTGCGGGCTGCATTGAAGACAGTCAGTTAGGTTAGCTTCTTCTAATAATACGCAATATCATCATCTCAAGGAACAAAATCATGACTAGTATACGAATGAGCTCCCATCCCATATGCAACTAGTACTAGAATGCAATGCCCCAACAAACAGCTTTACAATTAATTGAAAGAAAGAAAGAAAGAAAGTATTTATTATTATTATTATATATATATATATATAATTACCTTGCCTTCAGGATGAAAACAGGGGTGAATAATACCATTCATATCAAGATACAAGT
Organism: Linaria vulgaris; assembly: GCA_948329865.1. Taxonomy (NCBI): domain Eukaryota; kingdom Viridiplantae; phylum Streptophyta; class Magnoliopsida; order Lamiales; family Plantaginaceae; genus Linaria; species Linaria vulgaris. The sequence goes on along the minus strand of OX415250.1, from coordinate 75,511,137 downwards.
TATCAAGCTCAAAGCCATTAGGGTTTGGTCTACAAAAGTCAACGGGCCCGGTGGTAGTGGTAGTGGGTTCTTCCTGCTCCACCACATCGGCAATGCAAAGCGGGTACCGATCAGCCAGCCATCGGTAAAAAGCCGGAACCCCCATCAGACCACGAAGATCACTTTACTCAAATCAATTGCAGACAGGTAGGTAACCCCAACAACAAAAAATTAAAATTTGGGGGAAATTTAGGGATTTTAACTACTGTACCTACTACCTAGGTATTAGGGAGGATGATGATTGATGTGATAATTTAATAATTTAATAAATGTTTTTTATTTATTTTTATATAATAATAATAATAATGAGAAAGAAGAAATGCAGCTAATAGCAGTAGTTAAGTAGTACATGATTTTTAATTTTTTTTTTGATAAATATAAGTAGTACATGATATTGATAGTGTAAGTACATACACACACAACACACATGCCCGCTTGGAAACAGTAATATTTACAGCTTTCGTCAAACAGCAGTAAACAAAAACAAAAAAAAAATTACTTTCCTCTCTCTCTCACACACACTAGTTTTGCCGCATTTTATTATGCATACTGAGAGTTGGTAATTAACAGGTGGTTCGGTTTTAGTTGGTTTTTAAGTTATTATCATGGGAAATCAGAGTTTTCTTTAGTTGCTCTATTAATAATGTGTGCATAAAATAAAATAAAACTCCCTTCTTTCTTTCCATATTCTCATTATCATTCATGTCTCGTCTCCTTCTTTTGTTATGTCACTTACGGCTACGCCAAAACTCCCATGTCCCAATTATATTCACCACGTCCAACTTGTATTAACAAAAGTAATCATCTTTTTAAATTCACTTCCAATGTCTTTGGATTATGATTTTAGCCTCAATTAGTAGTAGATAAACAACAAGCATATTGAGAGATAAACCCGCAAATTATCGTACGTTTTATTTCTTCTGAAAGTGCAAGGTATTTTGGAGACAATGTTATAAGATGTTGGGACAACCTCGGATGACTTTGGCAGCCCTGAAAAGTCAACAACACGGTTTCAAGAGATGAAACAAATTGGAGTTCCACTCCAACTATGATGCTTTCCATGATTTACTCTGAATTGAAGAAGATGTTTTGCCTTATTAGAATTCTAATGAATGGAGCAATTATTCAAGAAAGAGACCGAGTTCACAAGGAAGTCCAATTCAACAAGGAAAGAACAAGAGTTACCAAAATTGTGAACAACACACCTTGGAGTGCAAGTTTCAAGAAACCTATATATATATATATATATATATATATATATATATATATATGTATGTGTGTGTGTGTGAAGTTCATCAAGACAAACACAAGACAATCGTGCTAAATAATCCAATAGATTAACTCTTCGTTGTATTGTTTTGTCTTGCTTTTGCGAAGTTTTTGTATCAACTAATTAAGTCTAGTTCTTAGATTTAAGTAGTTCGTGCTTGTCTGCTTCGTTGAGTCCGATCAACAAAGAGCGTGTATAAATTGTTATGAGAAACGTTTTGTTAAAACCGTTTTTGGTTATTTTGCCTAAGGTTAGAAAGTTTTTAATAATATTGAAAACTTGTGAAAATTTATCTTCTTGCGTTTTTAATTTCGCTGCACATTATACTCTATCAAGAAGATTGTTTAAGATCAAGGTAAGGCAACGCCAGCTTAACTTGAGCTTTGAAAGTTGTATCAATCCTGATCCAACAATTTCATCTTCCACGTCCAACACTAAAGCAAAGAGCAATTCATGTAGGGCAAGTAGCCATCTACGAATTCGGCTCACGAAGGAACTCCCTTTATTGACTATGGCTTTTGCGCTTTTTGGGGCAACATGTAGTCATTGGCAATTGCGCCTTCTTTTAGCATTGAATCTCTTCCAATTTTTATGCCTTATTGTCAAGGCTCGTCCTCGCATGTGAGTTGCGGCGACGTATAAGGATAGAGTTCGAGCGATCAACACTAAATCCAATCTTTGTCTTATTCTTCTCCTAGTCAACATGCTATGTCTGGCCTGACTTTGACTACTTTCTTATTGCTAGTCAATTATAACCCCATATCGCTTTCTTATCGCTAGTCAATGAAAATCCTTATTTTTATTGGTTGCCCATAGGGACTACTCTTTGCTTTAGTGCTGGATGGAGGAGAATAAGGTGAGACTGTTGTAATACAGCTCATAGGAAGGCAGGAGCAAGTAGAGTTAAACGAAGTTGAAAACACAATCATGAAAAGTAAGAGAGACGTGTCGTAGGGGACTGACCAACTACAAATAGATCTAACTTAATGAGTTATTTCTTCCTCTTTGCTTTGCTACGTCCAAAGCCCCACTTCATACCAGTTCGGCCTGCATCCATAGTGATGAATAAGCGTTTGTTTTGATGAAAGAGGTACTACTGACTTTTTATGAGACGAGTACAACTCTCATCTAGCAACTCCTCTTGTAGTTCGGTACATTTATCCCAAACAAAGTGAACCCATTCCGATCAAACTAAGTGTGCTCTACTTGATTTCTTGAATTCAAAGGAAAGAAGACGCAGAATAGAAATAATTCACTCAAAACGCTTTATAAAAAGATTACGTGGTACAATTAGGTCAAATGGGCCCTTTTGAAATAAATATTTAGCCCCTTGGTGTGCCACAGTGTAAAACTAACAAGAGAAAACTTGTCCGAGTAATGTATTTATTTAGCATAAGGCTCAATTTTTTTGATGTCAAACATAAAATGCATTAATAAGAGAAAACGTTACAAAAGTTGGTCAACGGATATCCCCCATCACAAAAGCAACAACTAGGGAGATCATGACCGTTTAAATGTTTAGACTAATTACACAAAGAAGCCCATTTAGCAAAATTATGGGCCGCATAATTCAAATTACGAGAAATAAATTTAAACTTTCATTTGGGCCAAATGTTCCAATATTTACGAATAGCAATAACAAGAGGGGAGATGGTCCAAGGAGTAGTCGTCGTCGGGTCCATGATAGCACAAATGAGCTCGAGAGAGTCCGATTAAAGCACTGCCTTCTTTATCTTGGCATGATTAAGGCTATTGCAAGCATGAAGGAGAGCAAGAGCTTCGACAACAAGGGGCTCCATACAAAGGTGGAAAGCCGTTGAGGCGAACAAAATAGATCCATTAGAATCTCTTAAAATGAAAGCGGTAAAGGCTTTCCCATCCGTGAAAGAGGCATCACAATTAGCTTTAATCCATCCCACCGACGGTTTAGACCAAGCACTAGGGACCATCACTTTTTTCTCCACGGATTGAATCTTTTGACATCGCCGATGGTCATCTGCCAAAGTAATAATATCCTGGACAGTTGAAGATTTAGAACCATAAATAATATTATTTCTATTACGCCAAATTAAATCACAAAGCACCACAAAATAGATAAGACATTTATCTCTATTCAAAATGTTATTGAAAAAACTCCATTTGTCGAAAATGAAGAGCTCAATCCATTCTTGCAAATTCATGTTGCGAAAAGAATCCACATTTAAATGCCAAGCCGAAAGGAACCAACATTGGGCGGTAAAAGGACAACTTATGAAGGTATGTTCAAAAGTTTCGATGGCGGAGTTGCAAACCGGGCAAGAAAGATCTTGGATTTTGAAAATCGAGTTAAGCTTAGAACGAAGAGGGAGGATTTTGGATAGCATTTTCCAAAGAAGAAGCTTATGGCGATTATGGATTTTAGCACTCCAAAACTTTTTGAATAAATTATAAAGGGAGGGGTCAAGAGAGGGGAAACGGTTGGATTGGGAAACAAGATAAGCACTCTTAGATAAGAAAATTCCTGACTTAGAGGGAGTTCAGAGTGGGGAGGGACTCAACAAGGTTGGTGAAATTTGAATCTTCAAAATTTCATCAACTATGAGTTGATCAAATGCGGCCAAGAGTTTAGCCAAGACCAATTTTTTAGAGATTGGACATATAAGAGAATTAACATGAAGAGCGATTTGGAGAGATGGATCACGAGGTTCCTTAGGTTTAGGGGTGAAACCCTCTAAAGTGGGAATCCAAGGATCTTCCCAAATGCGGGCATGCGAGTTAAGGTTGATAGGAAAGCACAAACCTTTGGAGATGATATCACGACATTTAAGGATATCCCTCCAAATCCAAGAGTGATTAGATTTAGATGTAGGGGCCGAAAGAAAACAATCATTCCTAAGGTACTTGGACCTAAGAGTTTGAACCCAAAGAGAATTATCATTGTGAAGGACTTTCCAAGCAAGCTTGGCTAAAAGAGCTTTGTTAAAATCTGCCATGCAACGAAGCCCAAGGCCTCCCAAAGATTTAAGGAGGCAAATAGAATCCCATGTCTTAAGAGCAAGAAAGTTTCCATTCTCATTTGTACCCCACCAAAATTTGCGAAGAGAAGCATTAATTTTGTTGCAAGTATAAGCGGGGAGGAGAAATAAGGACATGGTATAAATAGGAGAAGATTGATCAACCGATTGGGCAAGAGCGAGGCGGCCTGCTTGAGAAAGATTAAGCTTATTCCAATTAGAAAGCATTTTATTAAGCTTAAACTCAATATCTTTAAAAGCCTCTTTGCGGAAAGTTTTACAAAACGGGAGATAAGAGTTTTGAACACCTTATTTAGAATTGGACTCTTAAAGAGTTAATTATAGTATTTGTAAATTGTGTTGGGCTAGGTCTATTTGGGCTTGATATATATATATATATAATATATTATAAGTCTATGATAGGCACTTGGGCACTTGGGGCACCTTGGGGCAATAATAAAGTTCAAGACTTATACTTATAATAATTTATTTTTGGATTTTATTTTGTTTTAATTCGAAATAAATTGGTGAAGAGTTGCAACCCGTAGTATTTTATTTTTCAGATTCTGTTATATTTAAAATCTGAATTAATTGGTGAAAGGGTGCAAATCTATCCTACGGGACGCAACCATTATGAATAAAGATGTATGTTCATATATAACTTTTCGTGTTATATAAATATAATCATACATATTCGTTTTTATTCATTCAACCATTTTCTGCATCTCATAAATATTCCTAAATTCCTTGTTGTATCCTGGAAATCAGATTTTCTTATTATATAGTGAAAATATTGCTTTTAGAAAAGTGTTCTTAAGTTCACGCCCTCAAGAAAATTCTCATATATTCAGTTTAATATTCTTTTTTGTTTTTCCATTTTATAACACATGTTTCGATATTAGAATGTCTAGACTTTTTGTTTACTTTACTTTTATCCTTTTATTTTCAAAACTTCATCATTTCACCTGGGTTAAGTTAGAATACCTCAATGCAAACACTATATATATCCGGCACAACGTTATCTGACAAAATGAGAATTGTAATTAGGTTTATATACAAATCCTACGAAAATGATTGAATTAATTTATTTTAATAACTTAGATACTAAATATTGTGGTAGAATAAATTTTTAATTTCAAAATATTATTTTTATCTCGGTTGAACCTATATTATCTGGTCTCGAATGTATTAATAAACTTGAAGTTATTTATCATGTAATCAATTTAACATAGTATTTGTTACATTAAATAATCAAAGTTGTGAAGAATTTACAAACATAATTCTAAAGAGAACGTCAATAAGACTAACTAAAAAAATAACTAACTTATCTTCTAATAATTGTTCTTAATGTATAATCATAATAAAAAAGGTGAATCATATATTCCCCGAAAATGGGGATACCATCAAACGCTTGAGAAACAATGGAAGTTTTTGTTTTCCATAAAAAAGTTCTTGAAAAATCATACTCACTTTATATATATTTTCCCTGCATTTTCTCAGGTAAAAAACTGAGCCTATTAGGAAAAGTAAATCGCCAATTTTCTGTCTAGGTAGCTTGATATAACACAGAAGGTAAAAATGACATAAACTCTACTTTCCGTTTTTTTTCTATCTTAGGTAGTTTGATATAACATGTAAGGTAGAAATGACACATACTCTACTTTTTGTGCACAAAAAGTAGGAAACGGTAGTGCTACATTGAGTTTGATTATAGTATAGACACCTGAATAAGCTCACTGTTTGAATAAGTATAATAGAGCCTCATTTTCAAAGCTACTCATCTTGAAACCTAGGTACCTACCCATCTGTGATAATTGTACACTCTCAGAAGTTCAAAAACACAGCAAATAGACTCTTTATTTCATGTTTTCAGAGCATCGGTATCTTTATAAATAGCCATAACTTGGAGAGAACTTTTATAATTAAACCAAGCTAGTCGATGATACTAGTCATAAATTTTCTCAATAAGCATGTTGAATATACTACATGACTAACAGTTTAAGGAGTATACTCCGCCCTTGTTCATTGGTTTAAAGCTCACAAGTCCTGGATGCAGAAATTTTTACATAATAAACAGAACGATACAAAGAGTTGAGCTATAGAACGCAATAAAGTTCAATTAATTTTCAACATACATCACTTTCTCCTCCACCTTTATGTGCAATTAATACAAGTTATTTTACTGTTCCTCTTCTGGTTCTTCCTCTTCTTGCAGAAGGTTTTCCCTGTTGTCATGTGCCCAGAAACCGCGCACATCTATAAGCATGCTTGCCACTGTTCCCCCCTGTTTGCAAGAAAGTAGATCAGCCAACGCTATAGCCAACGGATCGGCTGGTTTCACCATATCCCAGATTTCATCCCTCACATCTTCAATGCAAAGCTCATAATTTCCTCCTTCGATCCATTTCTGGTGAACGTCCCTGATGCATGATCCAGAAAATTATTCACTTATAGGAAATTAAAAGTAGCTACTAAAGTCAAAGGTTGTCTGAAGTCACGACGACTTTAGATTTCTTATCTTTTTGTTTCTTTCTTTTTTGGGAGGGAGAGGGGGTTATAATGTGTCTGCCACTTGGAGATTTGTGGATTTTGCTCAAGAACCACAAACAGGAAATGCAGTAGTTGTTTTTGGAAGATTGTATCGGGAAACATTCAAGCTTTTGATGTTTCCCCTTCTTTACTTCCGCATTAGTTCTCACTTTGCTTGGTAATTAAAGAATACAACAAAAACATGATAGATCATCAATCAACAAAGGGATGTATGTTGACCCCAACCTGAAAAGCGTGTGAATATCATTAGTTGTGAGGAATCCCCTTCCATGAAGATCAAGACACCGAAACAAATATGTCAGCCCCTCTGGAGTATCTTTGTTCTCTAGAGCAAGAACAAAGTCAAGAAAACTCTCAAAGTCCATCTCGCGAGCGTTGCCACCTCCACTTTTTCCACGACGGACATGCTCATCAAATACTTTTTACGTAAAAAGAAAAAGAAAAAAGAAAAAGAAAATCCATCAGTAAATGATAGGCTTTCAACAATTATGCCAATGTATTGCATTTATATATGCATTAGAACTAAAGTTGAATTACCACATAATCTCATACAATTTCTAGCCTTAATTGAAAATTATGAGAGCTTGAAAGTAGAGGAATACGGGCTTACACTAACAAGCAGTATGAGACACATTAGATGATAAAGTTCACCACACGAAAAGAAGCCAATCATTCAAAAGGCACTTTGTAGACGAGAAATATGGAAGAGGGTTTCAATCTGTAATGTATGCATATAGTCTAAGAAAAGTGGAGTTATCCCTATGTTCTTCAATTTCCATCATAATATTTGATTTATTAAAATGAAAATAGACATTCACGTTAAAATCTACAAGCTATAAATGAAATCAAAAGATGCAAGTCGGAACCTAATTGCGAAATGTTGACCCTCGAACGAAGAATACATGGAACCATATTCACAATAGCTTCAATAAGCATCAATTATATTGTCATTAAAGTACTCGTATCAAACAAAACAAGAAATACAGGAAAGTAGGAAAAGACCATGTAAGACATAGGTAATCTGAATCTTCAAAAGCTATTGCAGGATGTACAACTCCAAATCTGTCTTGGGTTGCTTTTGATTTTGGTAAGGAAATGAAAATAAATGAATATAAAAAATAAAAACTAAAGAATATACATATGAAAATCAAATATTGACAAAAACATTAGGAAGACGGTAAGTAAAAAAGGTCAGGACCCATAAAGATCTTACAGTTTATAATGTTTGTGAGATTGTGAAGACATACATTTTACGCTGAGCAAGAATATTAGAAACATGACATGCTTTTAGTTTTTTTCCAACAAAGAAGACAAAAATTAAAAGATTAAAATAAAGAATAGAGATTCTTTTTACTTGCGCCTGTCCAACTTAATCGTCTCTATATCATCCCAATGCTATCGTATGTACCTGAAGGGACAAGGGCATGTCCGTAATTGATGAGAGATGGTTGCCAAAAAATTCACATTGGATGGTGATCGGGAGGGTTTGTCTTTCGTGAAGAAAACAGAAAATGGCTTTCCAAGTTTTGGAGTAAAGCACGCTCAAACGAAAAGGCTAGGTGCACCGGAAAAAATGAAATTTTAAATGAACTAAATGAAGTGTTCCAAGATCTACATTTTGTTGTAGTTACCCAAGGATCGACGATTCGTTCTCTTTGGTGGGTAAGTAAAATTATTTATGCGGTTTACCAAACTGCCCCTAAACATATCCCAGCAGCACACATAAGCACGTACACTAGGACCCATTGCCCTTGACTCGGTCAGCAAGAGAAAGAATCATCCGCACTTCAAGTTGCAAGTCGCAAAAAGGTATGGAGCTATGGATAGCTAATTCATGAAGTAGTGAATTAAATGCATAACCTCATACTACAAGTTAGGCTCAAGAAACGTCGTAAAGTGACATTCAATTCTTGATTAGAACTTTAAAGATGCTATCATAACAAACAAAACATATACACACCATAAAAGTATCTCTATGGAATTTTAACTAAAACTTGGTTACTAAGATCTACATAAAGCAACTTTAAACCCCTGTAAAGCAAAGTACACAAGAATGTGCTGCAGCTCCATCTACACCACCTAGAAAAACATTTGTAGGATAAATTTACTTTTATGACGCGTGATCCTCTCAACGAGTGCGAAATTGTAACGGAAACTAAAGTGAAAATTGGACGAACGTACTGCTCAAAGATCAGGAAGAGGAATTTCTAACTACATGAGAGGTGTGGTTTATATCTATTATTTTTGCATGCAACAAACACATGTAAAAGTATACACACATGTAAATGTATGAATGCACACACACAAGGTCAGTAAAAGACGAGAGGTTCCACGTTCTACCTCTCTCAATGAAGATATCAGTTAATGTGCCATCTGCATAATCTCGAAGCTCCTGTTTGCTTAGTGTACCATTCATATCTTTATCAAGAGCAAGGAACATATCTGCAAACATGAATATTTACAATTAAGCTAACGAAGCAAAGAAAATTAGTTAGGAGTAAGGGAAAAATTATAAAGGTAGATGCTAGGACCTGCTTCATTCACCCGACAAAACGGATAAAGGAGACGTATCTATAAGGGACCAGTTAACAAGAAAAGTCTTCCTTTATAGATGCTTTGAATAAATTATTGCCAATTCAAATACGGAGGTGTTTTTAGCAATCAATATTTGGTTAGAGAATCTTCTGTTAAATCCTGTTTGAGTTCCAAATCAAGCTAGAGGTCAAAGTTGACTTTTCTTGACATTAAAATTTCTTAGGCCTTTAAACAAGGACATTGTTCAGTTTTCAGCAGGGTGCTTATCTTTTTTTATTTAAAACTTTGCCTGATAAGGCTTCAGACAGTTCAGTTATAAAAGTCACATATTCTTAGTTTTCTTGTGACTAGGTGATGCATTCAACCTCGGTCCCATGCCTAAGGAATTCTTGACTTGGTTCCTACAACGTTCTTCTTGTTTACACTGTCTTGCTTTAGTTTGCAAACGTCATTGTTTGCCTGACATTGTTCGCAAGCATACAGACTGGACATTTCGAGAAGATGCTAGATTCCATCTTCTTCAAACCCTTTCCAACATTCTTGATCCTATGCACCAATATTCTAACAATAAAAAGAACATTCTGAAGTCTGTTTTCAGAAGAACGTCAATTAGTTCTACAGAACATCCTCCACAACCAGACACATGCAGGCAAAACAAACCACTTTCATACGAGATTAATACTAGAGATCTAAAATTTTATACAATTAGGGTGGCCCAGGTCAGCTGATTGAAAGAGGTAAACATGGAAAAATAGTATTCATACACTATGAATTGTAAACAAGATAGATGCCAAATATCCCAGGACTCCATCTACTTAAGGAACATTAGCCAAAAATAAACTACAAGCAAAATAAATAATTTCATCTCATTAAGATCCTATAATGACAAACATTTTCTGATTAAGACTAGATTTGATTTGGTTAAAACCTAAATCACATAACTCAAGTGTGAGCAAGTGCATGTTTGAATACACATGCATCAGTTGCCTGATCAAAAAGAGAGAGTGCAAAAGATTCACGTAAAAATAAAATAAAATAAATATATACATATAATGATGATTATCATCTTGTATCAAAAAACAAAGAAAAATATACAACTAACATACACATTTTTAGTTATGATGTATTAATGTTTTCTCTAAGTTGTTATTACCATTGTTTCTAACATTTAGCACACAAGCCTGAATATGGCTCAAAACCAGATGGCAGTTGGCGCACAATTTCGTCCAAGAAAAAGAGAACCGAGAAAATAAAACTTGGTTAATAAACTAACTTAAGCCTAATAATCCTTATTTATTCTGCATTCCCACCGGTGCTGTTCCACCATTTTTCTTCTTTGCTTTCATTTTCTTTATTTTTTCCGACTAGCAGCTTTCTACTCAGTATGAGAAGGTTCGACCATGCTATTATCTAACAGATTCTTTCACTTGCAAGAACTCCTTTCATTCCCAAAATCACTCCCCTCAAACCAAAGCACCTCAACAACTGTAGAACCTCCATCTCCATAAAGCTTTTGGATTTGTTTTTTTTTTCTCATTTGAAGCCGCACATTATTAGAACCTATAACACTCCTCCGCCAAGTCGTTGGAGAGTGAAAACAAGTACCAATGCAGTACCTAACGTAAACAGATTATGTGACCAGTGACCTCATTGTCCTAACCAATTACATAGAGATTAGCAGTGAAGTAATGATAAAAACTCAACAGCTACCGTGATTTTTTATCCGTGTTCAATAAAATTATGCTTTAATGTCACTGAAAAAGAGTATGTGTATTACAGCTTTCAGCTTACTGCACACAAATGATATAAAAAGTAACAGATAAAGACTTATTTTCCCTAACAAAAGGTCCAATGTAGAGCATTGCAAGGTTAATGGCATTATTTGAGAGATTTGACATGTATATCTCACGACCCAACAAAAGCACTCACCACATATGCGTTGAGCAGATGTCAATGAGAACCAGTTTTCAGCTTGTTCAGTGTCTGTAACTTCTTCCTCACTTTCCTAGAACCAAGGGGGAAAAAATACTACTAATTTCAGAACTAAAACGGAAACAAAAAACTGCAGAATGAGATTAGCTGCATGATGAAATGCAGGGTAAATAGATAGATATATTCACTGAGCAATTCTGGAAAAGTATGAATTAGAATGGATACAACTAATTCATGATCTGATATCAAGGAACTGGGCCTCAGAACTGAAAACACAGATACTACCAGAACTTCAGACACAGTTCTGACATGTGGTTTCACTAGACATCTCCTCCTTTAGCATGCAGAGAACAAATATTTATCACTTGTCATACTGTTATACAGTATTATCAACTATGCACTACAAACTACATAAGAATACCTGGTGTAGTTCCATTAGCTCCTGGAGACAATTACTGAGAAGAACTTTCTTTATACATGCCTTTCCTGTTGAGAGTATTGACTTATAACTCAATTATGCAACAAATAGGGAGCAGGAGCATAATTATCAAGAACCTAAGAGTCCTACCTCGCTTATGTGGATCACAAAAGAAAAAGAACTTGTGTGCAGCTATACGACAGTACATCTGGACAAAAGCTGCAGGCATATCCCTCAGTTGTGCCAAATTAGGAATAAGGCCTCTAATATACGATTCCATTTCCTAGTCCAAGAAAACCAAAATAAAGGGATATTATCACATACACATTTATCAAATTATGCAACTTGGTAATCAAGGTGACAACCCATTTCGTATGACCAGAGGCTGATTAGCAAGTAACATACGTGAGGTAGAAGGAAGCCATCAGAATCCTCGTCAAGTTCACTCATATCAATCCTGGCTTGAGTAAGTGAAACCTGGAGAAGCAACAAATTCATATTAACTGAATGTCAGTTTGACAATCTTTTATATTCAACACCATCAATTTGGAGTTATGTATCCCACTACCCATAGTACAGATGGTAATAACACCAGAAAGCAGCAGGTTACGAGACCACAAGAACAAGATTACGGGTTACTTATCAATTTCAAGGTAAATTATTACTCAGAAAAATATGACCTTGAGGGCCCAGTCAACCCGTAAAAAAATATTTACTACAGTTCCTCTATATCCGCTTCTGGTTCAAGCTCTTTATTTCGTTATTATTTTTCCACCCACAACTGCCGCATATGCTTAGAACAACTCGGTGACAAAAATTTGAAATAATGGAACACCAGATAGGATACTTAATTATCTTAGAAGAGGCAAGATTCCAGAAACATTAATTGCTAGGAATTGTCAAAAAATAATTAGATTCGCTAAAACTGGGTGCATCAGATATAAATTGCATAAACATCACATGATATAACCATTAGTTTTATGGTCAACTTTATATATTTGATTTTAAAACATATATATAACTTAATAAGCGTGGGAGCGAGGAGGCTACAACAATGAGGGTTCAAGGTTGTCAATTTAGTGCTACAATTACATTCCATAATGATGATATCAAGGTGAGATTCACACAAAAGAGCAGATCATATAAAATCTGGATAACTCGGCTTCAGGATAGTAAAACCTAAAATCCTGAACTTTTATGTCTGCTGAGACTATCCAACTCATGATGGCTTTTACAATTTCTTTCACGCATAATTTATTTAACTATATATGCATATATATATATATATATATATATATATATATATATAGATATATATATACATTCTGTTGGAAAGGGGGAAGGAGGAGGTTGCTTGACAGACATGGGAAGAAGTTCACAATAAGGTGCTCTTCAAAAAGAGTTATTAACCTTTCCATTACGCATGGGTAATCAACAGCCCATTTTTAACAAATTACGTATCGTCAACCACAAAGAAATAAGTATGCATGAAAACAATTAATTCACCATGAGAGTGAAGCATACGTTGATCTTCAAACAAGTAAACCCATAAAACCAAAACAAAAGATATCAATGATACACAAGATTAGACCAATAACTGGAAATTATGGGTTAAAGGTTAGTGTTCAGTTTCAGTGAGTGGGAAAGGAGGAAAACATACCGTACGCATTACGTAGAGATAGAATGGTAGAATGGCGATTCTTCCAGATTCATCTTTCTCAAACTTCATGAAATTTGACGGACTAAAAAAACGTCGGCATTTTGGGCCTATCTGTTCTGTACACACAGAGGCAATGTGGCAAAAGTCTTCGTAATTCATCTACAAAATTACAGCAAAAATGCATCTCAGTGAAACTTCATCAGCTCAAGGATACCAGATCAAGACTCTGCAGTATCGTCTGTCTTACAAAAGAATGATAAAAAGGTAATGGAACAAACCGGGAAAAAACAATTAGAGAAACAGCATCATGACTAATGAAACAAGATTTACAGTTATGCAGTGCCCCTAATTCATGGTTTTACCTAATAATGTCTTTCGTCAAAATATACGGATTGAGAGATGATAACGCCGCATGTAAAAGCAACACTTGCAACAATGTGGACATCAAAGAGACTAAGTTTCTATTGCATAACATACTCGTAGATAACGAGATTATACAAGTTGGATTTGCACAAAGTAGCCATTGGTCGCAGAATTAATTTTATGCAGAATATCTTATTTATAACTGCTATATTTAAAACCTCGCCCATTACGACAATCTTGGGAATATTATGCAATGAAAGCTTCAGAGCTTCTAGGGATGCAAGCAATGAACAAACATAATGGAAAAGTTCCTCCATCTCCCCCATCAAGAGAGAAACAAGTATGCTTTATAATGCAAGAACAGAAAATGACTTTATTACTGTGTACTACACACATTCCCTACTATGTATTGCTATACAAACCATAGGCCAATCATTAAAGAGTACATATCAAAGCCCCAACCAGAAGTAGTGGTTGCTTCAACCCCCAGTATAAATCCCCTAGCAACTAGAGATAAACAGAACACTCCAACAACTTGTATATTATAATTTTATTGGTAACTGGAGGTATAAACTCAAACCAGTATTTCATTATGCTGACTAAAGTTTCCACGATTATGTTTGCATTGCATATAAGACTCTTAAAGCAGTAGTACTCAGCCTGAATAAATTATAATGGGATACATTAAAGAACAAATAGGATGGCAAACGTAACAACTGAAAACTGTACAAGTCAAAGGGCGTTCAGATCAAGCACTGACCTTTTCAGCACCAGTAGCATCGTCAATAACACAATTCTCCCTCAAGCAAACCCACATGGCATCCAGATCATCAGCATTTAGCAACAGATCAGATTGTTTCTGGCATAATAATCTAAAACTTTATACCTTGCGTCAACAAACAAATTTGAAAATAGAGAATGTAATCATATGCTGAACCGGATTTCCGTTTTATTTATCAAAAAGACCGAAGCTAGCGAAGTTAAAGAAAGAGTGGATCACAATGTGACCCTTTAGAAATTAACCCTGAATGCAACAACTGAGCCTTTTAACATGGACCGTCAAAATCAAGTTCCTTGAGCTAAATCAATAGTCCGTCAGTTTTACTAGTCGAAGTGAATGAATGTTTCCTCGAGCTCATTTTACCAATTCTCTAACAAAGTTAACTTTTTAATTTTCTTGATTGTGAGCAGCAGTGCATTTGGGACAGAAGAGAGGAGTAAATAATACCTTGAGAAATCGATACTTAGCCAGCCTCTGGACCCTATGACTGATGGAACCCTCTTCCGGTTTCTGAAATTAGAAAAGAAAAATGGGCATTAGTGCTAACTAAAAGGAAGGGATTTCAAAATGCATTTTGTCAAAAGAGCGAACTACACACCTTCTTGTAAAAGCTAGGGATGGAGCCAGCTTCAGCGCTCTTTTGTTGCTTCTCTTTAAAAATATCAAGCAAAATCCTCTTCGTCTCCAGCTCTGAAATGAGAATGCACATTTTCAAAATTACACACTGTGGATACATACAAGTATATACATACACACGAATAACGTACCCATTAGAGCTTCGGATCCGAGACCAGCCCCGGATCCGATGTACCGGCGAAGATTACGAACCCATAGCATGGAAGACGCCGCCGGAATCTTCTTCTGCGTCGACGCCTCACCGTCGCTGTACATTTTCGAATTAATTTCCAAAACCCTGACAACTTCCACAACTATGATTCTAAAATGGAAATACAAATTATAATATTTAAGAAGAAAAAAGTAACGGAGTTGCAAAAGTAAAAAAAGAAAATGGTAAAAAACCAATTAGTGCAAGAAGTCACTCGTATGTCGTTTGTGTCCGTGACTTCACCTGCATATAGTAAATCTTTTTGTTACACGAGACACGTGATATTTTATGATAATTGGTTGATCGGTAGAATTGAATTCAATACCTTTTTTTTCTATTTGTAACATATCTTTACAAGATTGAGATGGTCATGTAAGCGGCGGCAAGTGGATTATTCATGTATAGACTTAACTTTGATAAATAAAAAAAAAAGGAGATTCTCGTTTGTTCCCGGTAGTTCTTTTCATTTTGAGTTCCTTGGAAAGTCTGCTTTGCAAGAGTGCATGAACATATCTCTAGTTTTAGCATGAACCTTCAATGAATTATGCCTCATAAGTACATTGCTATAAGAGTTGGATGAGCTCGAATACCAAGTTAACTTATCATCTCCTCTAAAAGCTCAACATGATAAAGAGGTTATGTATTTATTAATTTATATTATACATATTGTATTGTACTTTAAGATTTGGTCGCACTTTATTAGTTCCATTGAAACGCCTTTTGTAAGTACTTATGCTTAAATTGCACTCCCTCGTGTACGTAAAGTCGAAGTAAGTTAACGCAAATGATTTAGATCCCTTGTGCATTTAGTAATCTTTGTAATTTTGTATAACTAATGTCATATTTATGCTTGACTAAAATTAGGGTTGTTTGGGAGTACTTGACGAAACTCACATCAACGTTCATGTTCACTTAGTGTATAAACTCATCTTTAGGTCAAGTAAATATGCAAGTTCTGTGGTTGTCGTATGTGATCGAAATGACAGTTTCATTTTTTTCCTACGTGGGTGGGAGGTCGAATGACTCTCCCTCCCTTGGAACCGACAGAACATTTGTTGTTAACCCCCATGCGGGAAGTACAACATGTAGCTATAATATTTCCTGCAATTTGGCTGGTTTCTTTTCATCAGAAAAAACAAGAAAGGATGTGCACATTCATATAGCTTAAGAGTCTTGCATGGTATGTTCTTGTGATTACGAAATAATAGATAAGATACTAACCAGAACTTACAATCAATAAAAGATGTGTTGTTTTGTAGGGAATTACTATTTATGTAATGGCGGTTAGAGGAGCACGTGAAACATGTGATTATAGTGCTACTTCACTTATTCTTTTGATTGCATTATTGGTTTTTGCCTTATTTTGTCATTTTATAATTTGAAGTTGTGTCAGAGCAAAACAAGGTGGGATAATCATGAATAACAGATTAATCGAGCTTACAAACGAAGATAGGGAAAAAGGAATATTTTTTCCCAGTTCAATGCCATCTAATGTGCTACTTGTGCGGTCTATTGCCCTAATTCAGATCACCATTCTCCAAAGGAGGAGGCGCAACTAGGGAAAAAATGAGGCATAACTCGCGCATGAACAACAATGAGGAGCAAGAAAATGTCTATATAAAATGCATTTTTAAGAAGCCTTTTATATAAAATGTCTATTATAGACTCGATAAAGCAAGTGACACAACTATGGAAATGTCATTTGCTACTATGCACCGACACTCAAAACATTATTTGTGTTTGTGTCCATATCCTTGTCCCATTGCATCAGTGAGTCTATCTATGTGTCCTAACTCACCAAGTAATAACAAGTCATTTTAAAAATCTATGTTGTCATGTTCATGTCCGTTGATCAAAAGTCATTTGTAAAACCATGCCAAGTAAAAGGAGGAATAGCAGTATTTTACTATTTCATGCGCTATTGTTTCTGTTGTATTTGTAAAACCATGCCAAGGAATAACAATGTTTTTGCTAATGACGGTGGTTTAATTAAAAAATAAGTAATAATAATAATAATTATACAATTGGGTAAAATTATTTTAGTGTTGATTTTAATACTTCTAAAAATTATCAATTACTTTAAAATGAAAATATGTTATATATGTCGTACAAGAAACAATGTAAATATACATTCACAAGCTAGAATATTTAAAGTTATTTTTTTCTAGGATCATACATTTATTTAAGGTGGGTATTTGTTAAATAATTTTTAAAATTGATGAATAGTAATAACATACATTACATAAATAAATAAAATTATTTAACTATTATTATAAATTTATCAATAGTTTTTAAATAAAAACTGTGCAAGTTAATTAAATAGTCTTTTATTTAACATTAAATCTAAATCTCTTAACACATAAGTTGACCAAGGGCAAAGTTGGTAGTTCATTTTAACTTTTTGGTTTGAGGGGAGGTGATTGTAATTACCGAAACCTCAGGGGAAGTGTTTGTAATTACACCAAACCTCAGGGGAGGTATCTGTAATTATTCTTATTATATATATATATATATATATATATGTGTGTGTGTGTGTGTTGAAAGTAGAACATGCATGCACACACCTTAAGTAAAGATACGTGAAACTTTTACGCGGAGCAATCAATCTACCTAAATAAAATGCTTATTGGAAGATAGTATAAGACTTTATTGGCTTACTTTTTACGTTATTTATTTAGTTTAAGGTTGAGGTATATTATGATTGATGGTTTAAACGAATCCTACACCTCCAATGTCTATGGCACCACAGATCCACCTATTGTAGTCGTCTTTTGATTGACTTGAACTTTCCAAATCTCTCGTCTTCTAAAACTTGCAAGCCTTCAACTCAACTTTGTTGACGCCGACTGATATCAACTCCTTTCAAAAGGCCATCTCGAAAGAAAATAATTTCTCTGGCTACGTGGAATATGATAGGATTGACAAATCTACAATCTCGCAAACACAATTTGTATACAGAAAGAGCTATGTGTTGCGTCTCGGGTTGTGTAATTGAGTGTTGAGCGTGGGTATCGTATTTATAGGCTACAATAGACATATTTGAGATATTGCATAATATATTATACAATCCTTAGTCGCAATCTCGTGTATATATCGAGTTGCACCTTGATACGAAACTTCTCCATATTTGAATATTCGTTTGGGTCCTTCAAAACCCTATTTTCTTATTTTATGATTCTTTCAATCCAAAAGGCAATCTAGTCTATCTTAAGATGACTTTCCGATGCTCTAGGCTATCTTACCATCCTATAAGGTACTTTAGCTGATACACAATCTTAACAAAACCTATATAATAGAGAAACTTACCTTTTCAAGTATATCACTTATATTCCACGAATATGAACTAGGTTTTCATATTTTACACGACACTAAGTTAGAGTGACAATTCTAGCCCTAAAAATAAATTTATAGAAACGTAGACGTTTCAAAATCTACGATTACAAAATTTTGTACTTATCGTTATACTATTGCAGTTTGTGCTCGTACCTCCAGATGTAGCTGATGTTGAAACTAATAATTATGAAGTATTTTATCTTCATGAAAACTTTAATTTACGTGGTAAATTGTAAGTATAAAATGAAAAATGAAAATGTATAATTGAGGATACTAACTCACCCAACATTGAATTATGAAACGCTCAAGTAGATTGGCTAGCACAAGTTATTCAAATTTCAAATACATGGCATGCTTATTTATTTGGAAAAAACGCATATGTAGACCATATCAATTGGCCCTTTTGTAAGGTTGTACCCAACTTACTTTCAAAAACCCAAAAGTTTGCTAAAAAAATGTCATATTTCAGGAGGATGATGTATACAAATGTTTTATAAATTCGACGACCCCAAAACAATAAAATACATATTTAGAAAATATTTGCATATGTCATTCTCCCGAAATATGATATTTTTTAGCCAAATTTTGGGTTTTTTTAAGTATAGACTCCCCCCCCCCCCCTCTCCTTGTCCACAAAAGTTTGGACCATTAACTGCAACCTTTGGTAAGCTGGGTACAGACTTTGCGGGGGGGAGGCATCTATAATTTCATTTATCCCTATTTATTTCCTAAGTTTGACCCACGAGCCACTAGAAGTATCAAGTGTTGTTCATAAAATAAAGTGAAATTTATAGTGCAAAGACATCAAGTTAAAAGTTTAAACCCTACTATTACCATTTATATCCCACCGCTTAAAACTACTTCGCGTTTCCCCTATTTTACACTCTCAGATTCTTCATCTTACATATTCGTCCTTAATATTTTTTTTATCATTTTCTGCTAATTGATTTCTCATCTCTTCGATCTAACTCCATTACTGCGCCATCCTTGCCTCCAATATCTCTTCTCTGCCTGTTTATTTTCATCTTTGTTTTTTTAGCAACCAAAATTGCAAATTAAGTTAAAACGCAAACTGAGAAAACCTAAAGTGTATTAAGTGGTCGTTGGCACCCTGAAGTCAACTAAGCGGTAGAGTTTCCAGGCGACTTATGCCTGTAATTTTACTAGCCATTGTGTAAGATGTACGAGCGGCATTGTTGCAGCGCTACTACCACTTCTCAGTAGTTTTATGTTGTTACTAAGACACAAGTGCTCCTTGAATCATAAGTGGCATTCTGATCGATGAAACAATCGAGTAAAACACGCGAGCAATGCTCCTCGAAATGTGAGTAGTGCTTAGAAAACAAACCTATGTAGGTACATACCACGAGCTGCGTGTGTGTTACTGTTATTTATGGTGATATATATGAAAACATAGTGGAGGCACCTTGACACACGAGGAGTACGACAAAAGTTCTTCAAATACGCTTGATTAGGCACAACTAGCGCTTGTGTAGAAGAACGAGTGGTTGCTTATTTTGGGAACGGAAAAAGAATATTTTCTTTAAAAAAAAACAAATTATGCACCTTATTTATTTTTTCGCTCCATGTTTCAACATTGGAATCTCTTAAGTATTTCCAAATGAAACAAAATAGCTATTATTAGTCTCATATCCACAACATAATTACATCTATAACATTATGTTATCATACAGTATTCAGCTCCAGAATCACAATCTAGTGGAATTAAGTAATGATCTCATTTGTGTTGACAATCCCTTTGATTATGTAATTAGAAGTTTGTAAACTATTTTTTTATTTTTAACGTTATTTAGGTACCATATGTACAACATATATTTTTGAATTTTTAGGGATGATATTTAACTTTAAATTCAGTTTTGTGTTGCGTATTCTTTATGGTATCGCATAGCAAGTAGTCTCTCGAACATTCTTTGATCCTCTAATGCCCCCTGCACGATTGCACCCTCTCCTTCATCCTATGTATCTGTGATGCACGTACTCCAGCGATTGTCACCACATTGCCTCCAATTGACTTAACACCAATCACCTTCATTTGAAACTAACCACCATTAACTATCCCTCCTGGCACGCACAAGTTGAATTGTTGTTCATCGATTATGGTTAGTCACCTTAATGGATCCACCACTGCCCCTCGTATAGATTCGCCTTCAAAAATCATTGGCTTCATCAAGATAACCTTATCTTGCCTGCTAACCTGGGTCCCTTATTCGCGTATATAGTAATGCTCATATCCACGACAAAGATAGTTGGGGCAACCTGGACATGACTCTTGCGATTGCATGTTTATCAATCACGATCTCACGTGCTTCAAATCTGTAAGTGCAGGTGTTGGAGTAAAATGTTGAGCCAACATTATGGTAAATAATGTTGACTCAACATTGAGAACGACATCAGACACTACGCAATCGTTTTTATATTATATTATTTATTTACCTTTATTCACAAACTAATCTAGTTCCACAGTTGTAGTTCATCTTGTTTATATTTCAGGATAATGACAAGAGTCCAAGTGGTTTACTCATCAAACGAAGAATATCCAAAAGATAAAGGCATTGGATATGCAAGATAAGGATGGAAGATTTCCTGTTCATAAAGTAAACGAATTTCAAGATAAAAATAGAAGATTTTAGAAGATTAGAAGTCTATCTAAAGAGGAGTTCGATCAAGAGAATACGTCTTCTATTGGAGAAGTCCGGATCAAGTAGGAAGCTTCTAAACTTAATTAAAGATAAGCCTAAGAAGAGGATAAGCTCAAGAACGAAACTGGAGATGATATTGGAGATCTAAGAGCAATAAAAAACGTGCACAACATGTCTTGGAGCTAAAGGAACGATATATTATAAATAGACATGTTGGACATCAAGAAAAAGAACGAAGACTAGAGCAAAAATATCTCGAAGAGGAAAATCTTATTGTCGAGTGTCTTTGTCTTGTTGTACTGAGTTTTATCTAACGAAGCTATAAAAGGTTGTAGTGAGTTAGTGTTAGGATTGGTTTCCTTGCTCAGTTGTTTTGTTTTTGTTAAAACCATTAATTTATTAGTGGTTATTTCGTCCTATGGGCGAGGCATATCATATGAATATAATCTACCGAAAAGTTACCTACTGTGTTCTTTAAATTCTGTTGTGCACAATTTACTCTATCAACATAACACGAATGTTAAGGCAACATTGAGTACTTCAATGTTGACGTAACATTCAACTCAACCATGTGTGTGCACTACATACTGTCAGTAGGTATTAGGACAACACTGAGTAAAACCAGTGTTGAGTTACAAATGTTGTATCAATCCTGATCCGTACAATTTCAAAATCAAAGAAGAACTCACCACTCTTTCCCTCGACTCAATGATTGTATCCGATTTTCTACATATTGTAAAAGGAAAGACAGATGAACGGGTTGTCATTGAAAACTCATTGGGCAACAATGAGCTTACTTTGAACGTGATCAGCAACTCCATACCCACTTATAAGGATGTTGCAGGTCCAATTCGTGCACGTGAAAATCCCATAATTCCACCAGCTTCATGAAATCCCCATGAACCATGAAGCATACATTCGTCGCATGTAGACTGCTTCATCCACCATCATTGCCATGACTCAGCTCTATTTTCTCACTCTGAACGTGGCCATAAAAAGGAACAGCCCCAGTCTTCTTAGCTTGATTCAAATGTTATATGCTAAAGTAGAGGCAACATCAACACCATTTTAATAATAATCATGGTAGCTAGTCACGTATTCTAGCCACGTGACAATATTGTGGGATGTAAGGAGATCATGTTCGTCAATACCGTCACATTGCCATAACTACCAACATGGCATCATTTCTGATCTCCATCAATGATAAATCTACTTAGATTTTGGACATAGGGGCGTCCCACAACCTAATCTTAACCTATCAAACCTCATAGATCACTATAAATACGACGACAAAAATGAGGTCCTCATTGTTGATGATTATGTTTTCCGAATTTTCCATATAGGCTCTCCTACCTTATATTGTCTAAACTACTCATTTCATATATTTGTTGTGCCTTGTGTTCCTACAGATCAACATAACCTATCATTTATTCATCAACTAACTCGGATAATAATATGTTTATTTTATCTTCATAATTTTATTGTGAAGTACCGAACCACGGGGGCATCCGTAGTTCAATGAACATGTAATCAATTGCATGCCCCAACCAAATGTCCACCTCAAGCTATGCTTAGTGTGCGTGCAAGTATAGAGACGTGGCATCAATGATTATGACACCCATCACTGCAACTAAGCGTATAAGTCATTAAGAAATTCAAGTTAACTTTTGTTTCTAACAAGAATTTCTTCCATTGAACTTTTTGCAAATAAAAGTATGCAATTAACATTTCGTAAATCGTGTCTCACTAGCTTATGTTGTCTTGGATTTGTTTATGGCGATGTGTGAGGCCTTGCACCCGTTCCCTTTATAGCTGGATTTTGGTATTGTCTTATTCTTGTGGACCATTTTATATGTGTGGTTTTACCGATGATTACAAAAGATAAAGTTACTACACCTTTTCCACTTTTTAAAGCTCTCATTGAAAAGAAACTTGACCAACGCATTAGAACTCTTTACAACGATAATGGTGGAGATTTTATTAGCCTTCATTATTTTCTTTCAACTAATGCATTATTTGGTACAACTCAGCCCCCGACACACTTCAACATAATGGAACCGTTGAACAACGACACCGTGATTTGTCATCATCGAATGCTCTTTTCATCAAGCATCGTTACCTCTAGAGTTGTGAGTTCATGCTTTTGAGACAACCAGTTATCTCCATAATTGCAATCTGACCTCAAGAATAAAAAAATGTCCACATGGACGTATTTTCAATGCAACACCATTTTAATCTAACACTTCGCATATTGGGATGCTTACTGTTAACATATACCTTTTATTCACGATGCTACCAAAGCATCACGAAGACTTACCCTAGTATCGATGGCCTTAGATGTTACACTGGATACTTGTAAAACGGTGCTACATCAATTTTCCCCGGGTCACGATAGCGACTTGCAAAATGCAGTTCCCGCGCCAGGTATTGGAGGTTTTAGATAACTTCACGATACTCCATAGGGTCACGATGTCCTAGTAGTCGTATTACCAAGATATGGTACGCATATGCTGCAAAGTGAGGTACATATATCCCAAGAATCACAATAGGAACTCTCAACTCCTGAAGGGTAAAAATACTGGTCTCTCCTTTCTGAAGAGCTATCGGAACATGATAGGTCATATAGAAACAGGACAAAAACATTTGGCAGCACCCAATAGACAGCTGTCGAAGATAGAGCAAAGCTACTCAACTCATAAATTACATGCATACGACACTTGTCAAGAAAAATACATGCATAAAGCCACTTCTATACAACCCAACTCCTATAAAAGGGATAAGAATAAAAGGAATAAAAGGGAGAGTTTTGGACCATTTGATGCACCTTATATTTCTTTGACTTAGGCAAGGCATTCCAACCCACTTAAAAATTAAGAAAATGCAGAATAATCAAATAATTGTTAACAAAATGGCTCCGTATGTGGGAACGTCATTAGATATTGCCTTTGAGCGTCTTCAAGAAATTTTATATATTGTACCATGCATAGCCCAATCAATAGTAGTAATCTGTGGGACCATTAAGAGTATAGGGAAGATGGACCGTCAGTAATCCCCTCCCCACCCCGGACGAAAAGAATGGATTTTATAAACGTCCATCGATCTTTTTTCGAACGCTATTAGAAGCCACTGCTAGAAGGACTCGGCAAGAAGCCGGATACTCTTACAAGCCTCTTTAGTGACAACCCTACTTATAACGGTACGATTTGGAAGAACGTGAATCTTGCATAACATAAAACCTCCATGGAGCCCCCCGATATCACGATACCCCTCCACGCAGAAGGGATACAAGAACTTATTATGGGGACGATCATGAGGAAGAATGACTAGGTAATGCAAGGGCAAGGGCGTCTTACCCTCAATATCATCAGTTGTGGCCTGCACCCCTAGGAAGGGATAACTCCATGTGGGATATGGTAAACAGCGTGCGCAAAGAAATGCGGGATATGAAGAAAAATATTATCCTATGAGAAGAACCCATGTATCACGACTCTCCTTTCGTCCCAAAAATAGCTCAAGCCCTGATCCTATCAGGGATGTGGCCTACCAACCTCCCCCTATATACCAACGATAAAGATGGGAGGGATCCATAAGATCACATCCATCAATACTTAGCTAGTATGGATCTAGCATCGGCACCAGACTTTGTTTTGTGCCGGGTATTTAGGACTATCCTGACGGGGAGCACTCAAGCTTGGTTCTCTGAGCTGCATCCAGGCACGATATCTCACTTTGATTAATTGGCTTGCCTATTTGTACGATAATTATCCTGCAATAGAAGATATCCTAAATATGCCAGTCATTTGTTCATGATCAAGCAGAGAAAAGATGAATCCCTAAGGGATTACATGAAGCGCTTTTCGGACGAAGGCTTAGATGTCCTGAATGCTAACCCCACAATAGTAGCGGATATCCTGACCCAAGGACTTAGAACCGAGGATTTTTTCGATACCTCATGGGTAACCAGATTAAGGATATAAATAAGCTCATACAAAAGGCAGAGACCTACATTATTATAAAAGAGGATGAAAGTTCAAAGACATGAATATAGAACGATGACAACGAACTCAAAAGGAAACCTAAGGACAAAGCAAAGGAGGAAAAACTCCCTCCCCACCGAAGGGATGACAAAAATACGGTAAGAAGGCACTTATGGCTGGTACCATTACCACCCTTGACTATCACTGCCGCTGAGGTAAATGTCATGAAGGGGAGTAACAATCTACAATGCCCCATACCTGTCAAACAACCCTATAAGAAAAAAGACCTAGGCAAGTTCTGCAAGTACCATAAGGTTTATGGACATACTACAGATAATTGCACGACTCTAAAAAAAGAAATACGCCGGTTGTTAGACATTGGGTACTTGGAAAACTACTTGAAAGCAAACAACCAAGAGGCTCCAAAAAACCATTTATGGAAAAGAACCCGACCTGAAGAGCCATTAGGAGAGGATGGACCTAACACTAAGTATCGAGAAGAATCCCCCACCAAGGATTACCCTCGCCCCCGAAATCGTACAAAGATAACCCTCATTCGGAGAGAACAATAAACATGATCGAAGGAGGGGATATCGCAGTGATACCCCCGAGAAAAAAGAAGAAATATCTAAAAGAAGCTCGATGATTAGAACAAGGACCACCTATATGTTCGATACAAGGAGCGAAGTTACCTGTTATCACATTTGGACCGGAAGATTTGAAAGGAATAATATATCCCCACGAAGACCCACTCGTGATAGAGGCCACCTTCTATGGGATCGAGATTCAACGCATACTCGATGCAGGGTGTTATGTTGATGTTTTTTTCCTACCAACGTATTTGCCATGGCATTGAAATCGGTGGAACTTCCCCTAGTGGGATTCTCGGGGAATCATGTTGTACATTAGGAACGGTAGTCCTACCCATGTCATGGGGCAAAGGAGCTATGCGACAAACATAGCATATTAATTTTGGGTGGTAGAAACATCGTTCCGGACTAATAATGTTATATGCGGACGACCATCCATACGAATATTCGAGGCAATCCCATTTATGCTTCATCTCAAGGTAAAAATCTCCATACATTTGGGGATCTGAGAGATTAAAGGTAGCCAAGTTAAAGCAAGAGAGTGTCGTATGAATGCAATATCAGCAAAAGACGATGAATATGCCACCGTGTCTAGAAAAAAAATGCAAGGTTGAAGAAGAATTGAAGGTGAAACCCGTTGAGGAATTGAAAATGACAGAAATCGTGGAGGGGGACCCTGAAAAAGTAATCAAGATAGGCACGGGAATGGAACTTGAGACGGAATATGAGATGGTTCTCGTTTTAAAGGAATCCCACCATCTCTTTGCCTGGGAAGGAGAACCACCAAGTAGGATCAATGACCAGGTTTGTCAACACTTCCTAAATGTCAAGCCCAGATCCAAGCCAGTCCAACAAAAAAAAAGAGAAATATGGGACCATAAAGAAATAAAATCCTACTGTCTGAAATACAACGACTGTTTAGCCTACGACAAATTAGAAAAGTTATATATCCTGAATGGCTCGCCAATGTAGTTCTTGTTCCTAAGACAGAAGGGATATGGCGGATGTGCCTCGACTTTACTAACTTGAATGACGCATGCCCAAAGGATTGCTACCCGTTGCCCAGCATTGACCAATTGGTCGATTCCACTGCAGAATGTGCACTACTATCTACGATGGATGGAGACCAAGGTTATAGCCAAATCCTAATGGCTATAATGAACCAAGATAAAACCAGCTTCTTCACCGAGGCGGACACCTTCTGCTATATGGTAATGCCCTTCGGCTTGAGGAATGCGGGAGCTACCTATCAGCGATTGATAAACCTTATGTTTATGGGATTGATCGAAAAGTCAATGGAGGTATACGTTGACGATATGATTGTCAAAATTCGTCAAATGAATGATCATCTATAGGACCTAAAAAAGGCACTAGCAATCATGGATAAGTTTGGAATGGAGATTAACCCCCATAAGTTTTCCTTCAGAATTAGAGGAGGAAAGTTCTTGGGATCATGGTGACCGAGAAAGGAATAGAGGTAAACCCTTAGAAAGCCAAAGCTATCTTGGAGATGCCAACCCCAAAAACTGTTAAAGACATCCAGAAACTAACAGGAGGATGGCATCTTTGAGCAAGTTCATTTCAAAATCCGCTGAGAAAGGGCTCCAATTTTTCAAGATATTAAGAAACAGAAAGGACTTCCATTGAACCGTCCAGTGTGAGGAATCCCTTAATGAGCTAAAAAGTCACCTAATATGCCCCCGCTATTGGTAAAACCCGTACCTCAGGCGTAACTATTTGTTTACTTAGCAGTGGGAGAGGAAGTAGCGAGCGTGGTATTAGTAAAAGAGCAAAATAGAGAACATCGCCCCATGTACTACGTTAGTAAGACGCTGCAAGGGGTAGAAAGTAGGTATACCCTGACTGAAAAGTTGTTACTAACCCTGGTTACCATCGCCCATAAGCTACGACCTTATTTCATGTCCCATCCGGTTACCGTCTTAACCAAGCATCCTCTATGCACCATCCTCAACAAGCCGAGTCCTCAAGGTAGCTGGTAAAATTGAAGGTAGAACTTACAGAGTATGATATTTCCTACGACCCCCGAGCTTCTATTAAAGGCCAAGTATTAGATGACTTCGTCATGGAAATGACGAGCCTTGAAGTAGACGAAAGCCAGCCTATGTGGCATGCGTTTGTGGACGGGTCATCAACGACGACACATGGTGGAGCAGGAATAGTCTTGTCGAATAACAAAGTAGAAGAAGAAGTGCTCCATTTCGCCGTCAGACTCGACTATCCTTTGTCCAATAATGAAGCAGAGTACGAAGCCCTCCTAATCGGAATGAGATTAGCACAAGAAGGAGGCATCAAGAAGCTGGCAATCCATAGTGATTCACAATTAATTGTACAACAGGTTAATGGCACTTATGAGGCCAAGGAAGAGAGAATGCGAGGTTATCTTCAAATTGCCCGCCAGAGACAAGACTGGTTTGGGGAGTTTAAGATAGACCGAATTCCCCACTCTGAAAACTAAGAAGTAGATACCTTGTCCAAGATAGCCACCTAGACAGCTACGATCCATACGCGTCGCATCACCCTCCTATAGGTCTCAGAGTCAGAGAAATTCGAGGCCAAAAAGGTGAATATCGTGGTAAACCCAATCGAAGAAGAATGGATGGCCAAAATCAAGACATACATGTAACATCCTAAGGAGTATTCTACGGACAAGTCAGAACACAGTTAATGGCACGAAAAATCGCATGTTACTTCTTGCACAATGACACACTGTTTCGCAGATCTTACTCATGTTCGCATGCAAGATGCCTCAACAAAGAAGAGGTTGAACAAGTTACTAGGGAAATGCACGAAGGTACTTATGGGAGCCATACCAGGGGAGAAAGCATGGTCTGTTACATAATACGCCAATGCTATTATTGACCCACGATGACACAAGACTGCAAGAGATACTTGAAAAAATGTAGATCATGTCAGGCCTATGCCCCACGAATCCATCAACCTTCGGCACCATGGGAACCCAACCTGAACCCATGTCCCTTTTACAAGATGGGGTATCAACATCATAGGGCCCCTAATCCTGATGCAGGTGAGGAAAAAATCTCGTTAGTAGTTGTTGACTACTTTAGTAAATGGGTGGAGGGGGAGCCCTTAGCCAAAATCACTACCGGGGCTGTTATTAACTTCTTGTGGAGATACATAGTATGCCGTTTTGGCATCCCAAGATACCTCGTTACTAACAATGGACTCATGTCACTAGTCAGGAGTTAGAAGACTGGTGTGACCAATGGGAAATAAAGCATCATTTCGCCTCCGTATGATTCCCCCAAGCTAATGGCCAAGTTAAAAGAACTAATCAAACCTTGCTAAAAAAATTAAAAGCAAGACTATACTGGCACAAAGCCAAATGGGTGGAAGAAGTCCCTGGCATCTTGTGGGCCAATAGGACCACTAAAAGAATGGCCATGGGAGAAACTCCTTATAGCTTAACCTACAACAATGAAGCAGTAATACCTCCCGAAGTTGTAGTGGAAAGTTGGCAGATAAAAGAGTATGAGGAAGTAAGTAATAACTCTAATCTAGCACTAGCCTCAGACCTGTTGAAAGAACGAAGAGCACGGGCGGCTATCCGAATGGAACAGTATAAAGCACATATGTCACGGTATTACAATGCCAAAGTAAGAACCAAAACCTTCCAAGTTGGAGACCTAGTACTAAAACGAGATGAGGCTTCCAAGAACATAGGAAATCTATAGCCCAAATGGGAAGGATCCTTTAGAATCTCCAAGATTATCAAAGTCGCAACATATCAGTTGGAAAACCTCGAGGGAGAAACATTCCATAACACATGGAATGCCTTTAACCTCATGAAATACTATTATTGATGTAGGGAAATCAAGGATTGTGTATAAATAAATAGACAGTATACAAATATGGTATTCGTACTATCAAAAAGGAAAACACGGTTGCTAATACAAAAGTATAGTCCGTAAAAGGACCACGAGCAACCTTATCCTACGATACGATCTATTTACAAACAAAAGAAACTTTACAAGATTCGCCTATATACATAAACATATACACACGAGAAGCGTTCCTAAAAAGCTTAGAGGCCTTCGGCAGGGCGTTTCCCTTCCCTAATTAAACGACGACGTTGATCTGGGATCAAGTCCATCGGATCAACCACATCTGTAGAAGGAACCACAAAATCCTCAGAAGTTTGAGTAACCCCAACCAAAGAAATGGGCGAAGTATCAGAAAGAACCTGTCGAATGTTCAACTCAGGAATGACAACAGCAGATGTGAAATCAGGGAAAGACCGCATAACTTCTTGACAAAGCTTATATCCGATGTGCATCATATCACGAAATTCACCTTGGAGAGACTCGCGAAGAGGAGAAGGGGTGGACATATCCATCACGACCTATGCACGAGCCATGACCAGGGCCACCTCGTGCGCCCTTATCATCTCAGCTACCTTACAACGAGCAGCATCCATCTCTTCAGAAACCTTGGAAAACAACTCCTTCGATACGCGAATTTGGTCTCATAGATTCCCAATCCTTTCCTCCAAGTACACTACTCACGCCCTCTCCAACATAAGGCGCCACTCTAGATGCCATGATTTCTCCAGCTCTTCTTTTAAAGCCATATTGTGGATACCCTGCACGGTCTTTTGGTTAGCTTCTAACTCTTGAATTCTTTTTTGAGCTGCTATGAGATCTCTTTCCAGGTTGTCCCTATGATGAAATATCAGTTCCACATCGAAATGAACTTGATCCCTTTTAAAGCCGATGACATTTAGAACCATAAATATCTACAAAAGGTGAGAAACATTTAGTACGAATATGAGTAATATACTAAAGAAAGCATAAACGGGATTTATATACCTCACAAAGGTCTTTACAAGTCAAATCCTGGAGAGCGGACAAAGGGAAAGTATTTACCAGTGCACAATCCAACTTATTCAATAAGCCACTCAAAAAAGTACGGCAGGAATTCACATCTGGAGCTATCTGAGGAAATGTCTTTATCCCCGATAGATACCCATCACTGCCTTCCCCAACGGTATGGGACCCTAGACGAGAAGGAGATAGCGGACACTCCTCAATCACATTCACAACATTCTGATCTAGAGAGGGAGTAGAGATATCCACGGAGGTAGTATTTTCTCCAAAAGTAGATAAACTTAAACATAGGGTAGGATCCAAAGGAGGACAACTTGATACTATCAAAATTCCTCGTTGAGAAGAACTCGGCACATCTATAGGGAAAGCTCCAATAACCTAAGAATGTAACCCCTCGCCTGGTATTACATGACAACTATCCAAGATAGGATGCCTCAAAATCAGCTCAAAACCAGATAAAGAAGATCCTTCTCCTCCTTCACTACTAAAACTATCGTTAGATACAAAACTAAAAAACATCTTATCAAAAGCCCTTACGGCAAAAAAATCCATCTTTGACCCTATGAGAGAAAAAAGTATACCACAAGTTAGACAATGACAAAACGCAACATCATAAAATGTACAAATAAGTTGGTGTGCAGGGGCTGAGAATGGAGGTTTCAAGCTTCCGCGTCTTCATATAAACTCGCCATCGCAAGATCTTCAGAAAATTCCAACAAACCACATATGTCATAACTCCCTGAAAATAAACCGGTATCGCACAAAACTGTCATCTCCTACACAACCGTTTTAGGACTTGGCACAACATACCCTAACCCCTACTGGATAGATACCCCCATGAAGAGGCAGACTTACCCTTCGGCTTCAGAAAGAAAAGTTGACTTTTCATGTCATACGGTGGGGTAACATGCCTAGTGATGGCAATAAAATAATGACGATTATCTCGATACACTGTGCTAAAAAGAGAAGGCCACTGGGACAAGGACGTAAGATGGAAACATCCCCCATGCGATGTGGGTAAGAGGTAGGTCCAAAAGCTTGCTACACAAAATATACCCTATCAAGTAGCGATAGGAGTTGGGCGTTAGCTGGCTGGAACAAATCTACAAATATCTAAAAAGAGACTGCATAAAAGGGTGAAAAAACAGGAGAAGCCCGCATCGAATTTGATTTGAATAATCCGTTATATACTTAACGGGAGGATCGTAAGCCTTTTTATGAGGGCGAGGCACGACAATGCCATACTTTTCGGGATCTAAATGATACTAAGCGAACAAAGTAAAGATGGAGTCCAAAAACTCTATACTTATAGCGGACCATAGTCAGCCCTCTCCAACCATGCCACGAGGGTTCAAAGAGACGTTATTAAAAACAGAATAACGATCGACAGGAAGATAAGCTTCCCTCCTAAAAAATATCGTCTTATGTTACTTACCAGAGAAGTATCGGTACACAACGACGCAAAAATAGATGCCATAGAAGGATTCCCAAATATGGCTGATAAACCCCTTCAATCCTTCCCCTAGAGTGATGAGGAAAACGTTCGGTAGGAGTACGACCCACGCCATGCAATGGCGAAGAATTTCGAGAAGATATGGAGTTACCCTAGGAATGAGAAGAACGTGGAGGCGTCATGATACACACTTTATCACTGTGATAAGCTATCACACCAACAAGTTCAATACAAAAATAAGAAGGGAACAAAAAAGTGCAAAAAGACGAGTTTTCGTTTGGAAGCAACAAAAGAAAGAATATTCTTCTAACGGAAACGTGTTTTTCGGAAAAGGTGAAAAGGAATGTTCACTAAGCCCAGGAATATATAGTGAAACAATCACTTGACCGGGCCTTACATCAGCCATATGACCACCTGGTTAGGTGGCAAGTTTGGCTAATCGCCACTTTACACAACTCTGACAAGGGGACGCGTGTCAGAAGCACCCCTGATAAAAGGAGATATACTCCATGTCATCATCTATGCAATGATTAAATAAAGACATGTAGCAGGTACCCTAGATAGCGAGTGACATGCTTTGAACTCAAAAGTTAATGCAGAATTAAAGGAAGAAGCTCAAGTTCCCAAATGCATCAGAGGGACACTGAGCTATAGTAAAGCTATGTATATCCGTACAGAAGTGACATAAACATGAAGAAAGCAAACATTCATTGATTCAAGTCCAAGTACATACTAAAAGAAAAAAAACAACAAGAGGCGAAAAATGGAAAGACAACAAGGCATGATAACAGAAAATAAAAGAAGAGATCCTTCGCCTAAGAGGCTCTAAGGATCAGAAGTCGTTGGAGCAGAAGTGGATGGCAAAGATGGCATTGCTGATAAAATACTGTTAGGCACCACTATCGGAGGAAGGAACATGTCCGAAGGTAACACCCCTTCTGGTGTTAAAGGCCTTGGAAGCACCGCTTTAACCGGGATCCTAGTGCTAGGGTTCGAAGATGAATGGGGCATGGCTCTGGAGTAGTAGGTTTATCCATCGCACGGATATCCAAAAGACGTATATCAACTCTCGGCTGCAATATTTCCTTTTTTTGCGCCAGCTTAACAAACTGAATAAAGTCCTAAAGCAGGTGACCCATTAGATACCCATGATACTTCCCCTCAAAACTGGCAGAGCATTGCTTAAAGGTATCTTCTTGAGCATACTTGGCTGCGACATCTAACTTTGCTTGTAGAGCCTCCGGAGAGATACCCCCCAAAATCGTCACCGGAGCCTTCGCCAACTCCTCCATAATAGCATCCACCCGATGAAGGGCCTGTGTCAAGTTCTTTTGTAACTCCTCCTCCCTTAGCACACCAACGACTTTCTTCTTCTCTAGGAGCTCTATCTTCTCCTTCAAGGCTAAATTGGAAGACTCAACCTGTGTAACAAATGATCGGGGATGAGAAGCCTCGACATCTAACTCATGCATCCGTAGACTAGCCTTTCCCCAAGCAGTTTCATACTTAGCCAACTTCTCTTGAAGGGCCTTTCGCTCCTATTCCATCTTATTGTGCCTCTCTTAAGCTATGGTTACATTCTCCCGCAATTTCCCATCATCAAGCTAAACAACAGGAAGAACTTTAGGCGCCTAAGAACAAAATTAAAAGTATAAATGAGGAGTCTAAAGATATCCCTCAATAACACGAAGAAGATAATGGCATACCATCAAGGCCATCCTGTTGAGGCAACTCTGAAGAAATCGCCACCCATCAGCTGGCATCGCATCCATAGAAGCAAAAATTTGAAAAAACCCTTCAACATGAGGTAGATTACCCAGGGTTGGGAGGCCAGAAGAGTAAGTCATACCAAGAGTAACTCCCCAAGTGTAAGGAACTTGAGACACGATGAGGGGATCCGCTATTATCGCTGAAATGGACGCTCTCGATTGAACAAACAAAGGACCAACAAATATCGGGGTCTCAGATAACAGTTCATCTAGGAGCAAAGCAGTGACATCCGATGGCGAACTTGAAGGCATATTCCCGATGGCGGGTAAAGGAAGATCCTCTCCCAAAAGATAAGTCAGATCCCAACCTGGGGCCTTGGGCATCCCCCCTGATATTCGTTATAGCTTCTCCTATGCGACGACAAAGACGTTATAAGGATATTATCTCAAAAAATTACTAACATAAAAGAGATAGTGCCTAAATAGTTACCAAATCAAAGGCTTCATTCATAGGAGCCTTCCCATTATCTAAAAATAAGGAAGCATACACACGTTAAATAAAGAACCCACGCTAGCATCGCACAAGTATTTGAAGAACTTATCCTATGCTTACCGAGAGCCCGCAAAATAGGAGTAGATAACTCTGATGACATGAGTGCGCCAAAGGTACCGAGCACCATCACCACGGATGTTGACATAGGAAGGTCAGCCATCTGCGAAGAAGCCGAGGAATGGTTGCCATAAGACTTATCAATACAGGAGATGTTGATGTACTCGGGCGCGATGGTCATAGGAATAATAGAGGACAGAACAACGCAACTTCTAGAGTAATCGAAAGAGGAGGCAGAGGGGCAACTTCTAACCCCGGATCCTCATCGCAGCCATCGATGGTGAAAGAGACAGGCGTGGTGTCCATCGGAGCCACATCAGAGTTATCTCCTTCGAGCACACCTGAAGTACCGTTAGATGGACGAGATAAGGTCGTAAAGGCTGGAACTACCGATGATCGAGTATGCATTCGCTCGCCTTGGATAGGAAGGACTGCATTTTGGGCCTCAAAATCATCGTGAGCTTCAGTACTATTTGGAGCTTCAACATTGCCTTGAGCCTCAACACCATCTTGGGGCTCAACACCACCATAGAGCTCAGCGCCAGCAATGATAAAACCCTCCAGAGCTTTCTCTGCACCAAAGCACAAAATATGGATATTAAATAAGCATCCAGAGATCCTAAATCGATATGGAGAGAATAACATATAGTTGCTTACCAAAAGAAGCTGCATATTCAGAAGGCATAACTAAAGGCTTCTTCACCTTGTCGAGAGGGGTAATGAACCTTATCGCGGTCTGATACAAGGCCTTAAAAGTAAGAGACTCTACCAAGGCTTTCGCGTCAAATATCGGAGTAAAGGCCATAGTGTCATCTAAGATATACTCAGGGGATTTGGGCTCTCTCCAGGTAAGGGGCATAACCCATTCTCCCACGATGGGGCTTTGCAAAAAAGAACTTACTTTTCCAGTTGTTGTGGGAGTTAACGATACCCTCCAGAATATGGCTATTAGTATCATGATACCCAAAAAAAGAAAGGTGCCCCCCGGGGGACACCAATAGCTCAAAAATCGATAAAAACCTCTCCACAGTACAATCCAAACCCTTAATCAAACACACACAAAAAATGATAGCATGGAAAAGCTATTTGGGGTAAGCTGGCTTGGACATACATCGCAAGCCTTAAATACCTTGCAAAAGAAGGGAGTAAATAACGATCGAAGACCCGTCTTCACATGCACATAATACACGGTAATATAGTTATTCGGAGGGTTATTTCCCCTATGATTTGCCCTTGGAATAACCACCTCCAAATTCCGGTCAGACGCCCCAAAATCAGTGAACAACTTCTGCACCTCGCTATGAGTATCCGTACTAGCAGTAGCCTCCACCTTCTGAGTATTTCAGGGAACACCGCTTTTGTCGGCTAGTTTCTTGGCCCTCTTCTTCTTAGGGATAACACTCCCACTACCACTTGCCACCACCGTTGCACCTCTCTTATGAGTAGCCAGTATGGAAACACCCGTCAATGTTGGAGGATCAGAAGAGGGAGAGAAAACAGCGGCACCGGAGCCAGAAGCGGGGAAAGTAAGATCGGCGTTTGAGAAATATGCCACGGAAAACTTGAGAAAGGTGAATATGAACTAAATCGCAAGAAAGATGAGATGTCTGAAAACTTGAAAGTGGAAAAATAAGGAGGGAAAGAGGGTATTTAAAACCCTACGAGTTAAGCGATAGTAGGAAGTTAATGACCCATGATCCCTAACTAACGAGCTAATGACCCACGACACGACATTAATGGGCACGTAATACGAGAAACTCGAAGTCGTTACACATTTTTTTCCCGCCATTAAGATACGTGGACTTAAATGCGCCACAAAATCGAAAAAACCCTAACGTCTCCGATACACAACAAAATTCCTCTTGCTTCTAATGAAGGCAATATGAATTGGGGGGGGGACTAGCGTTAACATATACTTTTAATTCACGATACTTACAAAGCATCACGAAGACCTACCCCAGTATCGATGGCCTTAGATGTTGCACTCGATACTTGTAAAACAGTGCTACATCAATTTTCCCCAAATCACGATAGCGACTTACAGAACACAGTTCTCGCGTAAGGCATCAGAGGTTTTAGATAACTTCACGATACTCCATTCCTAACAGTCGTATTATCAAGATACAATACGGATATGCTGCAAAACGGGGGTACATATATTCCAAAAATTACGATAGGAACTCCCAACTCCCGAAGAGTAAAACTATTGGTCTCTCCTTCCTGAAGAGCTATCGGAGCACGATAGGTATTATAAAAGCAGGACAAAAACATTTATCAGCACCCAAAAGACAGTTGTCGAAGATAGAGCAAAACTACTAAGCTCATAGATTACATGCATACGACACTTGTCAAGAAAAATACATGCATAAAGCCACTTGTATACAACCTAACTCCTATAAAAGGGAGAAGAATAGATGGAATAAAAGGGAGAGTTCTAGACCATCTGGTGCACCTTATATTTCTTGAACTCAGGCAAGGCGTTCCAACCCACTTAAAAATTAAGAAAATATAGAATAATCAAACAAATGTTAACACTTACGTTTTTCTTATGTTAAACTATATGCTTCTATTTAATTATCCTCTATCTCTCGGACATGAATTTCCTTGGGCTACTCTTTCACAAAGTGTGTACTGATGCCTTAAAATTGGCACGCATCGCATATTTCTCACTTCATGTCCATTTTGTGGAAAACTCATTCCCATCACATATCTCTATTTCTTCGATGTAGTTTATTACTTTATTTCAACAAATTATGATGTTGCTCATTCACTTCCAGTTGAACACCTCGTAGACACATTAGTTTTGTGTCTAATTAAATTAAATGATGGTAACTCTTAAGATGCCAGAAATATAAAATATATTATTTAATTGTAATATTTTGAGAGATAAAATAAATATATTAATTAAATCTTAAGACAATGAAATAATTTCTCGTCAAATCTTAAGACATTGAAAGCCTTTTCCTCCAAGTCTCAGTCTCCAAGAGATTGAAAGAATTCTTAACCAAATTTCAACACAAGGAAGAATTTCCCACAAAGTCTCAATCTTCAAGAGATGGAAAGAAGATTCACTTAGATAAAGTCTTCCAAATCAAGAAATTGTAGAGGCGATCACAACCGTTCATCTCATCAGGAGGTTCTAATTGAGATTAACTCCACAACTATAAATAGAGATGCTCTTGAAGAAATAAAAAGGACAATTCAACATTCAAGAATTCAGAGCAATGATGTTCAGCAAACCCTCTCCAATAAGCTCAACAATCTTTAAGGTATTCTTTGTGAAGAATTCTTTTCAATCCGCCATCAAGTCTCAATTCCATCCAAAAACCAGTTTTGAAGATCGCATTTCTGCCAGGAAGATCAAACTCCAATAAATTTAACAAATCCAAAACCAAGTTCATACTGCTCTTCATCCATCTTCAAGCAAAAAATCCATTTAATTCGAGATCAAGTCACAAGACCCTCGAAAAACCGTTTTCGAAGATCGAAGCCCATTCAAAAAAGATCAAAGCCCAACATATCCAAAGAACTGAAGATGAAGATCATATCGTTCTTCATTAATCTTCAAATCAAATTCCAAATAAATTTTCCGTTTGATCCGAGATCAAGCCATCAAGCCCTTGAATCAACAGTTGTCAAATATCGTTTTGAAGATCAAGATTCCTCCAAAGAAGATTGACATTCAACAAGTTCAATAAGTCAAGACGAAGATCAAATTGTTCGTCGCGAAAATCATGTCAAATCGATTCCTAATTAAAGATCAAGCTCAAAAGCCCTTGAATTAACATTCAACTCTAATACACGTGGAAGAGATCATAGTCAAATCCACTCTCAAGTCAACTAAGTTTCAAGACTAGAAAAGAATCAGATGATCAAACAGAGAGATTGCACCATGTACTTTGAATTTATTCATATTTACTTTGTAATCTTTTCTTGTCTTTTAATTTCAGAGATCAAGAATTTGTTATTACACACGCTCCGTTCGTCCATACTTCGAAACATACCCATGGCATGATAAAAAGGTCCATGAATAAGATTCTTAAACCCAAAGGGGATAACTCTGTCGTAAGACACACATTACATTATAATGATTCCATATTGCCTTTTTGTTGCCATGCAATCACCTGTTTGGATAAAAGAAAAGTTCAAGGAGTTCAATGGCCTATCTCACCATAATACGTGAGAATTAGTCCATCCCTCTCATGTAAAAAAAATTGGTTGAAAGTGGGTATTTAGGACAAACCACAACTCCGAGGGATCTATCTACAAATTTTCCTCGTCTTTACGAGAGCGATCGAAATTTGGGGGGGCTAGTGTTAACCGTGTAAAATAAAAATACAAGATTAAAGAGAATATTAGTCCTAAACCAAAAGGACTAATAAATGGACAATAATATTGTCACGAGTACCTCCGATGAGTTGTACCCACTCCCAACGAGGAGGCCCATCGGGTGTGACCAATATCGCTCGATTACTAACTCAAAGCGGTATGATTGGCCATCCGACGAGGGCACCTAAGCGTCCCTCGGAAATTCACGATGACTCAAAACCAGATATCAGGGTGGCCTCGGATAAAAAGCAAACCCGGAGGAATCCACCTGATTCAGATATCCATCACGACACCGAGCAGGGCCCCAATGGACAACAGAGTCCCAGAACCTTGACAAAAACCCTTCCTTGCTATACACTCCAAACACGAAAGCTCTCGGAACACTACTTCCGACGACCAGCCCAGAAGTCAGAACTTTACAATAACTCAACGACTACAGAACAATTCTCTCCGGACACTCGGAGAAAGAAAACACCTACCAAAGATAGCTCAAAACCTCTCGAAGATCAACCATGAACGAACACCCCTCGGAGAATCCCCTGAAGCCAACACCCCGGAATACACACCTCTCGGAGAAGCACTATCACCAAGAGAACACTCAAACTCAGCCCTCGAGTCTCCCTTTGACGTAATGAACTCTCGGAAGCCAAAAAGACAGTCTACACCGTATCCTAAAAAAGACCAAAGCCCTCGGAAGAAGGAAAGATACAGTCAGCACTCAAGACAAACACATTATCTTATTGGTTGAATAAACATTGTAACACGTGTGAACACCACCACATGCATAACGACACCTGTAAAAGCATGCATTGTGACACCTGCCCTTACCAAAATCTATATAAAGGGGAGAGACAGAAATGAAAAAAGGAGGGGGATCAACTCGGAAAAGAGAGTGGAATATAGTTAATAAAAGGAAGAAAGGTCCTTGTCAATTTTTCTCTCTTGTTAGCATAGCATTTAGTTTTTGAACCACGGGCAAAGGCGTTCCAACCCAAATAAATAATTCAATTAATAGGAAATAATTCAAAACCCGTTAACAAAATGGCGCCGTCTGTGGGAACGCCATAAGATTTGTCTTTGAGAGCGTTCAAGAACAATGCCTATCATGGAGAATTTATTCTATAGCGGGAGTCGTCCTCAACAATCTCAATTTTCTGAAGAAGCTCTATCCAATCGCAGATGCGAAGAAAGGGACTTTATTAATATCCCTCGTTCCATCTTTGAAAGACTTATAGAGACTAGAGCCCGAAGAACCCCGCTCGGATATGTGGATCCTCACGATTCATCCCCTCGATCCTCTCGCCACCAACATCCCTGGACCGAGGAAGGTCGGGCTCAATCTAGGTGGAGCCCTGCCTCTGAACATTGGGGCTATGAAACCCCGCAGAATGGTCAAGCACATTACGACTATCGTGAAGCGCGCCGAGTCGGCCAACAAGAGCATAGAAGAGTGGTTCCAGAACTTCATGCACCCTTCCCCTCTCCAGGTGAGGATCAAACCATATGGGAAATTCTCGATGGTCTAAGGAAAGAGGTGGGTGATATTAAAAAAACAATGGGACCCAAGGAAGAACTTACCTTTAAAACATCCAATTTTACCCCCGAGATAGCCTTGGCCTCTATCCCCGCGGGGATGCGGCCCGTAAATGGTCCTTTGTATACAGGTAATGCAGATGGAAAGGATCCACAGGATCATATACACCAATACTTGGTAGGGATGGATCTCAACTCCGCCCCAGACCGCGTACT
Source organism: Linaria vulgaris (assembly GCA_948329865.1). Taxonomy (NCBI): domain Eukaryota; kingdom Viridiplantae; phylum Streptophyta; class Magnoliopsida; order Lamiales; family Plantaginaceae; genus Linaria; species Linaria vulgaris. The sequence continues at coordinate 75,470,495 of OX415250.1, read as the reverse complement.
CTGTCGCGTGTTCCCTGTAACCCTAGGAGGACGGGCACAGTCGTGGTTTACTCAACTTGCACTTGGGTCCGTCGACAGCTTTGATCGACTAGCCCATCTATTTGTAAGGCATTTTGCTTGCAACCGGCGGTATCCTAAATCTGCCACGCACCTTTTAACCGTTAAACAAAAAAAGAATGAACCTCTGCGAGAGTACATAAAGCGCTTTACGGATGCGGCGTTGGATGTTCCAAACGTTAGTACCACTATTTTGGCGGACATACTCACACAAGGGCTCCGGGCGGGCGAATTCTTCCGTTACCTTACAGGAAATCATATCACTGATATGAATGAGCTAATGCAGCAAGCGGAGACTTATATTTTAATGGAGAAGGCTGAAGGCACGAAGAGACGCCTAGAGAGCAATGACAATGAACATCGCGAATCCACCGAACGGGAGGTAAAGGCCAAGGAAAGAAACCGGGAAGGAAAACATCCCCAACGTAGAGACGAGAGTGGTCCAGTCAAGAAATTCCTTAAACTAGTACCTTTGCCCCCAATGACCATTGCCCCCGTAGAAGTACTCAACGTGATGCGAGGCATCACCAAATTGCGATGGCCAAGGGAAGCCCGGTTCCCCGACAGAAACAGGGATACAGGTAAGTATTGTAAATACCACAAGACTTATGGACATACCACCGAGGAGTGTACCACCCTGCAAAGGGAGGTGCTCCGCCTCTTAGAGGCCGGATACCTTAAAAACTACCTCAAGGTAAACAACCCCGAGCATCCCCCTCGCTATACCTACAAGAGACCCCGACAGGAAGAAGAAGAAAAAGATCAAGAGACTCCCCATCGGAAGCCACGAGAGAAAACGGCGAGGCAGCAAACCCCACCCCCTCCCCCGGAAACATACAAAAATAACGCGCCCTCGGGGCGTACCATTAGTATGATAGAAGGAGGAGATCTCTCGGTGACATCGCAAGGAAAAAAGAAGCAATATTTGAAAGAGGCTAGGAGGGCAGAACACGGGTTATTCGTGGGTTCTATCCAAGGTGCAAAGCTTCCTAGCATCTCCTTTGGACCCGCGGATTTAAAAGGAGTAATTTATCCCCACGAAGATCCCCTGGTAATAGAAGCGGTGATATACGGGATTGACGTCCAAAGGATACTGGTTGATACCGGTAGTTCCGTAGATGTCTTGTTTCTTCCCACTTATCTGGCCATGGGATTAAGGAAAGAACGATTAGAAGTAGCTGAAGTCCCGTTAATTGGTTTCTCGGGAGAAACCTCCAATACGCTAGGAACTGTGACGCTCCCAATGTCATGGGGAGAGGGAGCTCTTCGAAGAACGGAGCCTACAAAATTTTGGGTGGTAGAAGCTTCGTCGAGAACGTACAACGCCATATGTGGGCGACCCTCCATTCGAGCCTTCGAAGCAATCCCTTCAACTCTCCATCTCAAGGTAAAATTCCCAACCCTATCAGGTATCGGAGAGGTCCGAGAAAGCCAGGTAAAGGCTCAGGAGTGCCGTATGAATGCCCTCCCTCTGGAAGAGGACGGACCTATCCTCGGAAATAGCAAAAAGCGAAAGCAGAGGAAGAACGAGTACAACCCGTAGAGGAGCTAAAATTAGTGGCACTCGTAGAGGGAAGCCCGGAGAAAGTTGTCAAAGTAGGTACCCAAATGGAGCCTGAAGTGAAAGCCCAACTGATTCCTATCTTAAAAAATTTCCACCATATCTTTGCATGGGAAGACGGCCCGCCAGGACAAATCAGCAATAAGGTATGTCAACATTTCCTTAATGTGAAACCCGGGGCTAAGCCGGTCCAACAGAAAAAGAGAAAGATGGGCCCAGAGCGCAACAAAATCATCCGGTCGGAAATTCAGCGACTCCTCAGCCTACGGCAAATCAGAGAAGTCATTTATCCTGAGTGGCTGGCCAACGTGGTCTTAGTCCCGAAGCATGGGGGCAAGTGGCGAATGTGCGTGGATTTCACTAATCTCAATGACGCGTGCCCTAAGGATTGCTATCCCCTCCCAAGCATTGACCAACTGGTAGATTTGACAGCAGGCTGCGCCCTCTTGTCCACCCTGGATGGGAACCAGGGATACAATCAAATCCCGATGGCCGTTATGGATCAAGACAATACTAGTTTTATCACTGACGCGGGCACCTTTTGCTACCTAGTGATGCCCTTCGGGCTCAAGAATGCTGGGGCTACCTATCAGCGACTGGTAAGCTTAATGTTTGCAGGATATATCGGAGATACGGTGGAGGTCTATGTGGATGATACAGTCGTTAAAAGCCGTTTCGCTTATGACCATCCCGAGGACCTACGAAAAGCCCTAGCCATCATGGACCGGTTCGGAATGAAAGTTAATCCTAAGAAATGTTCCTTTGTCATCAGATGGGGCAAGTTCCTCTGATACATGGTTACGGAAAGGGGAATAGAAGTGAACCCCAAAAAGGCTGAAGCCATCCTAGGGTTATCTACCCCAAAGACAATCAAAGATGTGCAAAAACTTACGGGTCGAATGGCCTCCTTAAGCCGGTTTGTTTCCAAATCGGCGAAAAAAGGACTTCCATTCTTTAAGGTGTTACGTAATATCAAGGAGTTTCAATGGACCCCGCAATGTGAAGAAGCTCTCCAACAGCTGAAGAGTTACATGGTGAAACCTCCTTTATTAGTAAAACCGACGTCACACGAAGAACTTTTTGTGTATTTATCCGTCGGAGAAGAAGCCGTAAGTGCGGTGCTAGTTAAAGATCAAAACAAGGAGCACCACCCCGTGTACTATGTAAGTAAGACTCTTCTCGGGGCCGAAACTAGGTATACTCAAACCAAAAAACTTGTCTTAACTTTGGTTACAACGGCTCGGAAACTTCGTCCCTACTTTCTATCCCATCCCGTGACCGTGTTAACCAAACACCCGTTGCGAGCGATTCTTAACAAGCCCGAGACCTCGGGGAGATTGATAAAGTGGGTCGTGGAGCTCACCGAATATGACATTTCTTATGCCCCGAGACCCTCTGTCAAAGCACAAGTACTAGCAGATTTTGTGACGGAGATGACGGGAATAGGAAATGAAGAAAGGACACCCCTATGGCACATTTATGTGGATGGCTCCTCTGTGAGCACACATGGGGGGCAGGGATAGTTCTAGCAAACCAAGAAGTCGAGGAGGAGGTACTCCACTTCGCGGTCAGAATCGACTACCCCTTGTCGAATAACGAAGCCGAGTACGAGTCTCTTCTCATAGGAATGAGACTCGCCCGAGAAGGTGCTATCAGAAAAATAGTCATCCACAGTGACTCGCAACTAATTGTGCAGCAAGTCAATGGCTCGTACGAAGCTAAAGAAGAAAGGATGCAAACATACCTCCAAGCGGTTCGCCATAGACGGAAATGGTTTGACGAGTGCAAAATAGTCCAAATCCCACGGAAGGAAAATCAAGAGGCGGACGCCCTGTCCAAAATGGCCACCCAAGCGGCCGTTATTCGCACTCGGAAGATCACCCTCATTCAAGTTACCGAGTCCGAGAAGGTCGAAAGTCAGGAGGTGAATGCCACTATAGACCCCCCGGCCAGCTGGGTGACCCCAATCAAAGTCTACCTACAGGACCCGGAGGGCTATTCCACGAATAAAACCACGCAACGGCTTCTGGCCAGGAAAACTATCAGGTATTTCCTTAAAGATGGAATATTATTTCGCAGAACATACTCTTGCCCCCATGCTCGATGCCTAAATGAGGAAGAAGCTCAACTGGCTATGGCAGAAACCCACGAGGGAACATGCGGTAGTCATACGGACGGAGAAAGTATGGTCGGGTGCCTGATTCGCCAAGGCTACTACTGGCCCACAATGGCCAAGGATTGCAAAGACCATGCCGAAAGGTGCAAACCGTGCCAAGCTTATGCCCATCGGGTTCATCAGCCCGCTGCCCCATGGGAACCGCACGCAACCCCCTGCCCGTTCTCTAAATGGGGCATAGACATAGTGGGACCTCTTATACCCGATGTCGGGCAAAAGAAGTTTCTCCTCGTAGCAGTGGACTACTTCACCAAGTGGGTGGAAGCGGAGCCAATGGCCCGTATAACCGCGAGCGCGGTCATCAACTTCTTATGGAGGAGCATCTTGTGCCGTTTTGGGATCCCTCGGGACCTGGTAAGTGATAATGGCCTACAATTTACGGACCAGGGGTTAGAAAAGTGGTGCGACCATTGGGAAATTAAGCACCGCTTTGCTTCGGTGAGATACCCTCAAGCCAACGGCCAAGTAGAGAGGACTAACCGAACTCTCTTGAAGAATATGAAGGCCCGACTCGACTGGCACAAAGCTAGATGGGTGGAGGAAATTCCTGGCATACTATGGGCCTATCAGACCACGCAAAGCGCGGCCACGGGCGAAACCCTCTTCAGCTTAGCCTATGGCTGCGAAGCCGTTGTGCCTACGGAAGTCTCTATAGAGAGCTGGCGAGTTAGAGAGTACGAAGAAGTGGCTAACAGTTCTAACTTGGCCCTTGCCCTCGACCTCCTCGAAGAAAAAAGAATGCGGGCCGCGGCCCGAAATGAAGAATACAAGGGCCGGATGTCCCGGTACTATAACTTAAAGGTGAAACCCAGGACTTTTCAAGTCGGGGACCTAGTGATGAAACGGGTCGGAGCCTCCAAAAACGTAGGCAAACTCGAGCCGCGATGGGAGGGACCGTACAAGATAGCGGGGATTGTCGGACCTGCGACATATCTCCTCGCCAACTCCGAGGACGCTATCCTTAGCAATTCTTGGAATGCCTTTAACCTGAGGAAGTACTATGCGTAATGTAATAAAATAACTTTGTACCTAAATAATGTTGTTTACAAATAGTGCCTGTACAATACACGGGAAATAAGGTTGCCCGACAAAATAATGACTCCTTATCTATGAGTCATACTAGCAACCTAACCCGAGGGACCATCAAGCGTGAAACGCAAGATCCCACACAAAAAGTAGATCGGGCCATACATGGGTCCTAAAAAACACAAAAAACTCTAAGCATCCTCTATCGGACGCTTTCCTTCCCTAATCAGGCGGCGGCGGTCCTCCGTGGACATATCACCCGGATCTCTCATAGACGCGATCGGTCCCTGCGAAGGAGGAGCCTCTGGGAACACCTTATGAATATCCAACTCGGGAATCACCATGTCCGAAGGGAATCCAGGCAAAGCTTCTGTGGTATCCCGGCACAAGTAATACCCCATGCGGACTAGATCGCGCATCTCCTGCGCAAGAGATTCGCGGAGGACAGGAGGCCCCACAACACCCAAAACTGCTTGAACCCGGGCCAGCACTAACGCTACTTCATGGGCTCGAGTTAACTCCAGCACCCGTAAGTTCGCTGCATCCCTCTCCCCGATAACCCGCAACAGTTGTTCGTCGACAGAACGAACTTGCTTTCGGAAATCATCTAACCTGTCCTCTAGACTTGTTACGCGAGCTTTCTCCATCGTCAAAAGACGCTCCAAGTCCCATGATCTGTTCCGCTCTGCCTGCAAAAGGATAGCATGAGCCTCGTCGGAATTCTCCCGATCATTCCGCAGCTGATCCACCTCTTCTCGAGCATCCATCAAACCTTGCTCTAGCTCATCCCTACGGCGATACACCAACTCCGTATCTGAGGATGATCCGCCCCGAGATCCGATGGCGCTCAACACCATGTAGATCTGTGAACAAATAATTGCATAGTTTCAGAAAACTCGTAAAGGTTAGTATCACATAAAATAAGAATATAATACCTCGCATAAATCTCTGCATACTAAATCTTGAAGGCCCGATAAGGGTAGCGACTTCATATGCTCGCAATCAGTAGCATTCAAAAGACCACTTAGGTAATTGCGGCAAAAGCTAATCGTCCCCATAACAGAGGGAGACAAGACACCGCTTCCGAGTGGCTCCGACCTGATGACAAGGGGATTTTCGTCAAAAGACGGCCCCGAGACGTGGTCGAAACCCTCTCTGAGCGGAATAGGGGCTCCCACAATTGGAGACAGAGCACCCTCCTCAAAAGCTTGCACAGTCCTCGTATCCCCCCAAGAGGAAGAATACGGTGCCAACGGAGGTAAAGGAATATCCGCCTGCGCAAGCGCAGCTATCAGATCATATTCAGGAGCCACGGAATTCACTGGGGGGGCTGCCATGGGCGAGTCCCCTGCCCCCGAGGGGCCAACCACCTCATCCAAACTAAAACTCTCGGACAAATCAATGTCCGAAGTATTATACCCACTATCCACTACCTTCCCTAGAAAAGTTTCACTGAAAGGTTCAATGGCAAAAGCCCCCATCTCCGCCCCTGTCAAAGCCAGAAAATAACGTGACAACAGGAACATTAAAATACCATAAGAGAGAGTTCTAAAAGAAAAGAAACTAACGAAAAAAGAAATTGCTATAGAGAGGTTGCTGTGGAAGATTGAAGAGTTCCACCCCCTGCTGTAAGCCAGCCATAATCAGTGTTTCTAGGAACTCCAGCAGGCTACTGATATCGTACATCCCCGAAAACAGCCCGATATTGAATAGGATGTCCCACTCTCTTCTCAAAATCCATTCGGCAGGAGTAATATAACCCAGCCCCCATTGAAGCGGTACTCCCCATGACCTAGCCGACAAGCCCCTCGGACGGACAAAGAAGAATCCCCTTTTCCAATCTGTTCTATTATTACGGAAGTGGGACACGTTCAGAAAGGCCTTCCTCTTGTCCCGATGGGCCAGGCTGAAGAAAGGGAGACCGCCCGAGCAAGGGCGGAGGTTGAATATAGCCCCCACCCGAGAGGGGGACAGTTGCAACTTCAGTAACTCATAACACAAAATATATCCCACCAGGTAACGATAGGAATTCGGAGTCAGCTGACTCGGGCATACTTGCCAGTAGTGAAACAAAGTCTGAAGAAAAGGGTGAAAAAACACATGTAACCCACACCGCATTTGCTCCCGGAAAACGGTGAGATAGCCCGACGGAGGATCATAAGCCCTCTGTTCAGGATGCGGTATTATTATGTCATATTCATCAATGTCCAGGTTGTATTGGGCAAAAAGGGCCGTAAACACTTGGCGTATGTGGTTAATACGAGAGAGAGATTCCTCCTGAGATATAGACATGGTCCTCACAGAATTACCTCTACCCCTACGAACCCTGCGCTCATTATGCCTGCTCCCCTGGACCGAGTTCTCCGAGGTCGCGTGTCGTACTCCTAACGATAAGGAAGGAGTCCGAACAAAATTCCGATGAGAATGACGGGGCGAAGAAGGATCATCCTGCTTAAAAAACGGGGGCATCATTTTGACAAGGTATGTAGTTCACTTGCTTTACTTAAAAGGAAACTCGGCTTTTCAGAAAACGTGACAAGCATTAAACGGTAAAAACTTTGTGTAATTCTGAGAGAATTACTGAACAACTACTTATACCATCTCAGAAAGAGAGTGAAAAGCTTGAGCTGTCTAAACTAGTTAATGGGATACACGTGTCCAATAATTTTCTTATTTAAGAAAATGTGGCTACATGCCAAGCGACACCTCACCCTTAATTTTTAGCTTAGTCAGCAAGCCTTTTTATTATTTTAGAAAGAACTAAGATAATAAATCAAGTAATTATAGTTACTCATGATAGACAAAATATATATATATATATATAATAAAACATAGTCCCCTTACCTCACGAAGGCCGCGAAATAAAATTTTCCTCGTCTTTACGAGAGCGATCGAAATTTGGGGGGGCTAGTGTTAACCGTGTAAAATAAAAATACAAGATTAAAGAGAATATTAGTCCTAAACCAAAAAGGACTAATAAATGGACAATAATATTGTCACGAGTACCTCCGATGAGTTGTACCCACTCCCAACGAGGAGGCCCATCGGGTGTGACCAATATCGCTCGGTTACTAACTCAAAGCGGTATGATTGGCCATCCGACGAGGGCACCTAAGCGTCCCTCGGAAATTCACGATGACTCAAAACCAGATATCAGGGTGGCCTCGGATAAAAAGCAAACCCGGAGGAATTCACCTGATTCAGATATCCATCACGACACCGAGCAAGGCCCCAATGGACAACAGAGTCCCAGAACCTTGACAAAAACCCTTCCTTGCTATACACTCCAAACACGAAAGCTCTCGGAACACTACTTCCGACGACCAGCCCAGAAGTCAGAACTTTACAATAACTCAACGACTACATAACAATTCTCTCCGGACACTCGGAGAAAGAAAACACCTACCAAAGATAGCTCAAAACCTCTCGAAGATCAACCATGAACGAACACCCCTCGGAGAATCCCCTGAAGCCAACACCCCGGAATACACACCTCTCGGAGAAGCACTATCACCAAGAGAACACTCAAACTCAGCCCTCGAGTCTCCCTTTGACGTAATGAACTCTCGGAAGCCAAGAAGACAGTCTACACCGTATCCTAAAAAAGACCAAAGCCCTCGGAAGAAGGAAAGATACAGTCAGCACTCAAGACAAACACATTATCTTATTGGTTGAATAAACATTGTAACACGTGTGAACACCACCACATGCATAACGACACCTGTAAAAGCATGCACTATGACACCTGCCCTTACCAAAATCTATATAAAGGGGAGAGACAGAAATGAAAAAAGGAGGGGGATCAACTCGGAAAAGAGAGTGGAATATAGTTAATAAAAGGAAGGAAGGTCCTTGTCAATTTTTCTCTCTTGTTAGCATAGCATTTAGTTTCTGAACCACGGGCAAAGGCGTTCCAACCCAAATAAATAATTCAATTAATAGGAAATAATTCAAAACCCGTTAACAAAGGGTTTGTCACAACACTCTTCAGCGTGCCCTTATTGAAAATGACTTTACCCAATCTCAATCTAATTATTTGCTGGTTATCCATCATAAATGTTCAACACATATCTATCATAGTTTGCTTGGATGGTCTTCTAATCACTGGTAATGACCGCCCCCTTATCTCTTATGTTTTAAAAGATCATGGTTCTCGTTTTCCTTTGAAATAAATTTAACTATCTTACTTCTTACTTCTTGGGCATTGAGGCGATTTCTTGCAAATAATGTATGTTTCTTTGTCAACACAAACACGTCCTAAAATTCTCAAAAAGCATGAAATGGAGGGTGGCAAGCCATTTGTGCATGCTAATGCTCATTTCTTCTAAAGTCTAGACAATTAACTAACCATGTGATGCAGTTGAATATCGTAGCACCATTGGTTCCCTTTAGTATTTTCCTCTTTATCGCAGTGACATTACTTTTACAATTAATAAATTAGCACAATTCATGGTGTGCCTCTTCGCTGGTCACTAGATACCAATGAAGCGTCTTCTTCGTTATCTTAAAGAAACACTTGATCATGGAATTCAGCTACAATGTCGCACCATTTATTCTTTGGGCCTACTCATGTACTGACTTGGCTGGAAATAAAATAGACTATACGTATACATCATCAATGTTGTTTCTCTTTGGTCATAATCCCATTTGAGCTTGTGTAAGAAGCTCGCAGTAGCTCGTTCTTCAATCGAAGTGGAACATTGTCTACTTGCAATGACAACAATTAAAGTGCGATGTAATCATCATCTTCCCCAAGAACTTGAATTCTCATTATCGTCTTCGGTAACGATATTTGATGATAACATTGGTGATATGCATCTCTCTCTTCACTATGTAATTCACATGCACATAGAACATATTTCCATCGATTTCCACTTTGTTTCCCAAAGGGATACCTATGCGTCTCCCACATCAGTATGCATGATCAGTCAGCAGACCTCTTCACGAAACTTATCCCGCTCTTGTTTTCAATTCATTCAATAAAAAAATGTTGTTGTCGGTGGTGGGTAAGGTCATATCATGCAATCATCAACTCCAAAATCTCAATCTCATGGAATCAATTCATGATCTCAACTATATTGAAAAACCCATTTGATTATGTAATTAGTTGTTTGTAAATTATTCGTTTATTCATTACCCTATTTAGCTACCATCTATTCAATATGTGTTTTCCTATTTTGAGGAGATGAGAATGAACTTCAAATTCACTTGTGTGGTGAATATTATTTCTACGAGACCCAAATTTTCTTTCCTATGCCAAAAGGTAACACGAATCACAATATGATCTAAGTACTTGCTAAATAAATAAGGTATTTTTTTCTCAAATCTTTACATTATAATTAACAACTCATTTCAATTATATATAATTTGAATAGATTTTAAGCTTTGTGATTTTACATTCTTTCCCTACCAAAAGTTTAAGTTCAATTCAAAGTATTTTATATTCTTTTTCTTCTTAGTGATATGGCACTAAGGAGAAACCTCACACTTACCCTATTGTTTGAACTAAGATAATATGGTAAAACAATCCACCAGTTAACTCTTTTCAAATTACAATGTCTAAAGTGAAAAAAAACTTTTCGAACAACAAAGACTTGTTGGTAGAATAGTTGAATTTCATAGAGAGGGGTATACATTATGATAGGAGAATGTTGAAAATCTAGGTTGGAATAATTTGGTAACAAAGCCTAAAAACGTGAATGAAATTTTGGTGTGAGCATTATGATCATGTAACAAGCTCTCTAAGATGACTGGTGCGGGCACGGAGATCAGCGATTGACATTAGTGAAAGCACGAATATGCGACATTATCAAGGACCATAAATCTTGAAATTGGACATAGTCGCAATTATCCAAGTACACAACTTTAGAAAAAAAAAGAGAATGATTGTATGACTTTTTATTATAAGCTTCCTTAATCGTTACTTGTCTGTAATAAATGGTTATGTTTTGTATGCTTTTGCACAATTCCAACCGACACTTCGCAAATGTCTCATAGGAAGACGTTAAGGTCCTATATGCTATTGCCATTGGAGTATATGCGAATGTTAATTGCATTAGTGGAGGAAACATTGATTGCACAAAACACAAATAGGATCTAAAATAATTTTTTAGTACTTGCTTTATGAAATATGGTAGGAGTACGATGTATACCCATAATTATCTCTATAGAGACTCCTTTGTATTTGATCACATTGCTTTAACTCTTCATGCAACAAATCAACACTCTCACATGGCTATCCATCAGGTAAATGCTTATTTTGTTTACGAGTATATGTTAGAATCAGTTATGATATTGTTATGTTGATGGTCATGATTGCTTACGAGAAAATAACTTAGTCGTGTAATTTATATTTGAAAATTCTTTTTCCATATACGCCTTCCCAAATTTTGTGATTTATTTATCCCAAGGCAAACTCAAATCCTAGACTCGACTTTTGTATTACTCAATTTTCTATATGATACTAAAACAAAATATAAAAAACCATATAACATCAATAAAACACTATAGGATAATTAGAAAGTAATCATAAAAGGTGACAAAATATGGCACACATGTTCTTATCTTTTGTATGTTTTCCCTTTACTATTTAGTATTTACACCTTATTTATTTTGATAATAATTAGTACTTTTTTTTTTGAACACATGATGATAAATTGAATAAAGAAATAAAAAAGAGTGTAGACTGTTGACGCGACCTTTATGACAGTATCTTTCTTTTCTTGTATTTTGTTTCCGTACAATACATTTCTCTTTTCTCTTACAATTTGGGCTGTGTATAAAGCAAACCCCTAATTCGGAGCAAGTAAAAGGGAAAGCGAAAAATGGAAGAGGGAGTAGTAGCAAGCAACGTGGCTCGTGCCATCGCCACCGCCCTCGACTGGTCCTCCTCACCTGATGCTCGTGCTGCGGCACTCTCCTTCTTAGAATCCGTAAGAACAACAACAACAACAACAACTACTATTTCATTTTTGTTTTGTTACGTTGTTGCTTTACTGTGCTTTATGTTATGCTTTGCCGTGGTTGATGAAATCTCCTGCTTGCCTGTGATTTATTCGGAACTGAAGTTATGTGCTGCCAAATACAAACTTGAAAGAATTGAGAATTTCTCCAACCTGCTTTAAGTAAGTCCCTGTGCCGCCTTCTAGAACCTCTGATACAGATAAATCTCAACGTTGTTTTTAGCGGGCCCATCTGTGTAACGGTACATAATCTACCGTTGAGATTGCTCTTACCTAAGTCACTTAAGTCATTGGACTGATCGCCATGCTAGCGCTCTGGCAGCTTCTGTTCTTGGATAACACGCGCACTTGTTGATTCTGCGTGAGATTTAAATTTCAATATAGGTTTTTTCATGTCGATAACTTAATATACTAGCCGGGATAAACTCTCATCAGTTGCTTGATTTTCCTTTTATATTTTAGAAATTCTCTCCCCCTGATTGATTCTTACTTAGATTCTCCTCTACAATCGTAAATGTGAAGCTAAAATAAGAAGAACTTTGAATCGCTGTTTCCTTTTTGTAATATATATCTAAATACTTTACAAGGTTGCAAGGAGATTCCGTCTGAACCAATGAGCGAACAAATGTGCTGAAACTTTTCTTAATTCTTTTTAACTTTTGGTACATCGATTTTGATTTCTGTATCTGGAGTTCACCTGTGAGATGGTATTGTTATTTTCATATTTTGTACAGATAATCAAACTTTCACCTATTTAAGATTTTTCAAGTTTATATGAAGATGAGATGGTTTATACATAAAGTATGCGGCCTGTTTCATTTTGTGCCCATCTAACATGCACTAGACTTACTTTCGAATTTCTGTACCCGGAGTTCGGCCGGCGTGATATTTGGCCCTAGAAGCCTCTGCGTTGGTATTGTCATTTAAACTTTATTTTGAAATATTGGGTTTACACAGAGAACCAGACCTATTATTTTTTTCAAGTTTATTCAAAGATAAGGGAATTTGTACGTAAAGTATGTGGCTTGTTTCATTTTCTTCGGTAATTATATGGCCATTCAACATGCACTAGTATTACTTGTTGGTTCCTAGTCTGATATCATGTGTTTGACTGTGACAGTCAATCAAGATTTGCATGATTTGATAACAGAGATCTTTGAAGTACCTTTTTTTGCTTCATTCTTACTATTGGCGAGTGGGGGTTCTCAGTCACACTTTCCTCTTTTAATTTTTGTCAGATTAAAGATGGGGATGCACGTTTATTGGCAAAGACATCATTACTTTTGGTCAAGAGAGAATGGTCTTCTGAAATCAGATTACATGCTTATAAGATGCTCCAGGTATATTATATAATCATTAATTTTTCCAGTTCCTTCTGAAGAAAAATATCGTTTGGCAGTAAGATATATAACATTTGGCCTTCTATGGATTTTAACAACTTGCAAATTTAAGGTTGTGGTATAGAATCAGCACAAAGTGTATTTGAACGAAATAGCAATTCTTATCCCACAGTACCTGCCATGGGAATATAAAAAGGAATAAACCAGCGCGCGAGTTTTAAAATGTACATGAGAGTACATTAAGCATCGTATTACCCTCAGCATTGGGAGCTAAATTGTGGGTGGATGAATTTAAAAGGTCCCGTGTACTCGAATTATCGTGATTGTTGTGCATCTATGTGATGGGGATCAAGGATAATATCTTGAAGATTTCATGTTACGAGTCATATACTCATATTGTTGGCCTTGTCAGAAAAGTTAGTCAGTGCATAAATATCTGAGATCAACTTAAGAACTTAGGCTGCGTAGGGGTTGGCAAATTTGTCATACGTCTTTCCTTAAGGCCAAGCCCCTCTACACACTTCTTATATGACTGCCATTCTTGATATGCCCTGATTGTGGTCCATCTGCTATTTTACAAGGCTATACTAAATTATCTGGTAGCAGCATGACACAACTTAGATTTGCGATGAAGGCCCATGGAAAACCTAAGTATATACTCTGTTGTGTTCATGGCATCTCATGTTTTAATAAGATACAATCCCATGTGTTCAGTAAGATTCATATTGTGAACAGTGTTTTATCCCAGAAACCATACGCCCACAACTATGGGGTGTATTCTCAAAGGCATGCTTTTGTGCCTCGACCCTCGGTGCTGGATTGTAAGTTTGCCGTGATTTTCGAGAAATATCCATTGCTGCTGCAGATGGAGCAGAAACTTTCTGAAGTGGGGTTCTTCAATATTGATGGGTCAAAAGACAAAGAGGGAGTCAAAAACGTTAGAAACAAAAGTACGTAATAGCTTAGTAAACGAATTATAAAATAGAAAAGCCTAACAAAAATAAATCTAGAACCAGAAGAAGAAGGATATCGAGTCTATTGACCAAAGGAGAAAGAAGAAAACGACTTCTTCAGTTAAAGTTGAAAGTAAAACTGAAAATGGACTAATGGAGTTGATAAAACGCGGCAGTCATTGATAGATTATACCTACCCTCTATTATTAAACTATCGCTTCCTCCCTAAAAAAAAAATCTCAAATAATTAATGCACTTTTCAGTATCTTGGTAAATAGGAAGTTAATAATTGCTATCTGATATTTCTTTAATAGTTTTTAAATTAAGAATATTTATTATTATTTAGTGCTTTTTAATGCTTATAGGGCCTACGCTCTGCCTCGAGGCTTATGCCTCACCTTGTACAGCTGAAATGCGCTGCCTAATGCCTACAGAGAAACTGTTGTGAACTATTATTTGTTAGTAGATACATGCATAGATGCTTGACCTTTCAATGTCAATTGTTATGGTTTTCAGCATCTGGTGCGGATTCGTTGGGACCTGTTAAGCCCTGAGGACAGAAGGAACTTCGCAAACGTTGCTTTTGAGTTGATGTCTGAAATTGCAAATCCTCAGGAAGAATGGGCTTTGAAAAGTCAGACTGCTGCACTGGTTGCTGAGGTCTATCACTATTTTCATCTTACATTTGTCGAAACATATACTTCCTCTCTTGTGGCTGCTATCAATATAGTGTAATTTTTTGCAGATAGTAAGGAGAGAAGGTCCATATCTGTGGCAAGAACTTCTTCCGTCTATCATAACTCTCTCCGGTGCTGGTCCTATACAGGTAATCTGCGTCATTTCTTGTGTGCTTTTGTGATTTTAGTCATTTAAAATTTTCTGGAATCTGCAACTGTGTATGTGCATTCCATGGTTGCCTCCTGGGCCTAGTGAGCACGTTCAACTTGACCATGCTCATAAAACCATACACGAAAGCACATGCACTAACGCTTACACGCATGTGTAGATATATAGGTGGGCATATGTAAAACTATGTATTTTGTATGGTGTCACACCTAAATTGACTCCCAAATAGGGTGAATATTGTTTTAGGGCACCAATACCTGTTATGTTGATTCTGATGTTTTATCTTGCCAGGCAGAGCTTGTAGCAATGATGCTAAGGTGGCTCCCAGAAGATATTACAGTTCATAATGAAGATTTAGAAGGTACCACATGTGCACTAGTGGAGGATTTCATGTGTCAATCCTCGTAATGAAATGTAGAAATTCTGGTTGTAATGTTTCTTCCTTTACTTTATATCCTAAAGCTCTAGAATTTTGTTTAGCAACTACTGGCTATAAATTCTTCTTTGACTGATTTATTGTGCACGATTGATTTTGGAGGAAGAGGGTTGTTAGTGATGTTGGTTTTTTTTTCTTAATTCAATGCTTGCGGGTTAACTTAGCCATGACGTCTCTGATTAGGTGATCGTCGTAGGCTCTTGTTACGTGGGCTAACTGAGTCTCTGGCAGAAATTTTTCCTCTGTTGTACACTGTAAGTATCTTTCTGCTACCACAATTACTCTTGATTGATTCTCGCATTGGTTTCTCTCACGTAACTCTCTTGTTTAGTTACTAGAAAGACATTATGGAGCTGCAGTCACGGAGGCTGGCAGACAACAAATGGATATCGCAAAACAGCATGCGTCGACAGTTATAGCTGCTGTCAATGCTGTTAATGCATATGCTGAGTGGGCTCCATTACCAGATCTTGCAAACTATGGCATCGTACATGGGTATAACTGTTTGTAATACCTCGAGCTCTGAAGTTTGAATCTTGGTTTATATTAACTTCCTTCCTCTCCTCTTTGTGAACAGCTGTGGTTTCTTACTCACTTCTCCTGATTTTCGTCTTCTGGCATGCGAGTTTTTTAAAATCGTCTCATCAAGGTAGTTATGAGTTCCTTGTCAGAGTGGTTACTTGTGGTATTCTCTAAATGATATAATACTCTTGAGTAACTTGAATTATTGTGGTTGATACTGTGTATTTCGTTATGTAGGAAAAGACCTGTAGATGCCAATCCCGTCTTTGATTCTGCGACAAGGACTGTGTTTGAGATCTTAATGAATGTCAGCAAAGATTTTTTGCACAAAACTAGCTATGGTGCTAGCATTGATGAAAGCGAATTTGAGTTTGCAGAATGCATATGTGAAAGTTTGGTTTCGTTGGGTTCTACAAACTTGCAATGTGTTGCCACTGACAGCATGATGCTCCAATTTTACCTTCAGCAGGTTAGTTCTCAGCCTTTCTTGAAGAGAATTTTTCGATGCAAACATTAAGGACGTTAGTTGTTAAGAAGCTTTAATGTGTAGCTTTTATTGGTTTTTGACATATTTTGGCCTTTGTTTTAATTTCTCACCTTAGATTTGCATACTTGGTTGGTGAAAATGGATGAGTGATTTTCTTATGCGGCATAGTTTAACATGTTAGTAGGGTACTGAGTAATGGGCTAAAAAGTCTGAAAATTTGAAATTATAATAACAATGCAATTAATTAATACACAGGAGCCAAGGATTTCATTTCCTTGGAAGCAGGTGTGGGAAACTACTACACAGGATAAAGGCCATATTTATTTTGACAACTGCCATAGGGATATATCTTTTCATGAATAGCGATTTGCTTGTCAAGGATGTCTTGATTGTGGAACTACAAAGGGTAATGTAATACCACCAACAAGTTGAATGACTGCCTTGGAAATTTAAGTTACAGCTTTTGATTTCATTTCATTTACGTATCGAGGCTGACTATGTGCCACTTGTCAAGGCTGTCTGGCCTTAAAGATTTTCAAAGAAAAAGTGAGCACCTGTGGTAGCAATTATTGGTGTAGATAAACTGATCAACCTTGAATCTTCAATCTTTTGGAGGAAACTTTTCACTTTTATCCACCAAATACCTTATCATTCTCACTGTATCACGCATAGAGCTCAGAATGCTAGGGGCTGGCATGTACATTTTGAAGATAAAAGAAAGAAATAAGAGATCTCAAATGTTATAGGATATGTCGTTATTTGCTTTCTTCTATCGTGAGGTAGTATGACCATGTTCATTAATTTATGCTGGATCTCAAGTCGAGTGCTGCTGATTGCTCATCTTTGCGCTCAACAAAGGCTTCTCAGAACGTTTTTTATATTTCTTTTGGTATCATCACGACGTAGCTAAAAATCTCTGATTGTAGAAAAGTTATATGGGGAGGTGAGGTGATACTTCTCGTGAGAGATTAATTATTATTTTTTCTCAGTATTTGTGGTGTTTGTACATATTATTGAGGATCGCCCCTCATGACTTGTGAGTTAATCAAGGCCACCATACATGAAGCTTTATCTCCCCACTTAAGAAAGAGGGAGAATCAAAGAGGGTTCAATTGCTATGCCACTGTTGTCTAGCTTGTTATAAGATTGATCGTTCTTGATGGTAACATGGAAGGATTCCGAAAGAGATCTTGGATATGATAGCAATAGTAAGTTAATAACTGAGGATCATAGGGACGTGAGGGGGGTCCTTGAAACAAATTTTCTGTTTTTATGGAATCTATGTCTCAACTATGTATGTCCATGTAAACTCTCAATCAGACCTCACCAACTCCCGTGACCTGAATATATGGAAGAATCTAACAGGAAAAGAGAACTTGGTATCCAGTAGAACGAAGTTGTAATGCTGATAGCAGCTGCTTGCTTTACTTGCTAGAGCTACGGTCTTACCGGTGAATACGACACTCACCTGTTTGTATTTTATGGGATTTTGTGATCAGTGATAACTGTGTACTGATGAAAGTTGAGATATTTCTCGTGTGCTAATTCCAAGATAGATAACTTGAGTCATATGTTGCCGAGTTCATCAATTTAATTAATTAACCTTTTGCATTATCTGGGCAAACCTGATATGATTTACCTAACTCCATATAATGTTGAAAATATGGGTCTTTAGCTGTAGGTCAATATACAACAATCTTTCTGTTGATGTAATGAATTAACCTTTCCTAGAAGACATATCTTTCATGATTTTTGAAGCGTACCTTGTTCGCATCTTGCATTTTCAGTCGTAGGAATAGTCTTGCTTGCATAAGCATGGGTTTTATTCCTTCATGAAAGTAAAAAAGTTGCATTGCATTGGCACAAAGGAAGTGCTAACATGGGTTTATATCATTGAAGAAGTACGCAAAAGAAAAAAGACCTGTCTGTTGGGAAAAAAATCATTTGCTTAGTAAGAGTGCATGCACTTACTCTGATTTGAACACAAGCAGAAAAGGCCGGTTGGTAGAGCTAGTTTCCGAGCTTTTGGGTAATTTTGAGGAGCTTTCTTCTGCATAAGCATGATTCTTTTTTATCAGAAAGTAAAATGTTCAGTGAAATGGGCATGAAGGGTTCTTCCATTTAACCAATTTTTTTTTATCTGTCTATAGTTTTATACACCATATATATCTTCTAAGAATTTGGCTAAAGAAGAGTACATTTTCTTAGTACTTCTTTGAAACAAGACCCGACTTCTCCTTTGCTTCAAAACCCTGATCGTTTCTCTTTTAAATAAGCATGAATAGTTTTTGTTCATAGCAGTTCTAGAATCTTTTCAACGTTGACTAGGGGAGCTTCTTTTTGTATATTTCTGATGTGTCTTTTATTACAGCTATTGCTTGCTTATGCATGAACTGCTTTTGTGTTTCATACTTGTTGTAACAAATTGTCTATTTATATCTCGTTAGCTGCGTTTCAGTGAGGATTTAAAGTTTCTCCTGAAGCTGATTTGTCCATATGTTCGGTTGCTAGCATAGTGACATGCATATTCCCGTGACGAATATTTAAATTGGGCTATGGATTTGATTCATCTAGTTTCTTTCTACTTTTCAGATGCTGGGCTTTTTTCAACACTCTAAACTTGGGCTTCACTATCAATCTCTACTTTTTTGGCTGGTATGGTTTGCCAATTGCTTCTTGAGAGTTAGATAATGACGTCCTGTAGTATCAAGGTTTTTAATTAAAATTGTTTTTCTATCTTGCTGCTATAGGCCTTGATGCGTGACCTAATGTCCAAATCTAAGACGGCCAGCGTCCGAGGTCATTCACCTGATGATTTGAACTTGGGCACTGGACAGGCTGACAGTGAAAAGTCAAAGATAATATCATTTGTAAACGTTGATATCTGCAATGCAATATTTGACACAGCCTTCCAGCGCATGCTGAAACAAGAAAAAGTTCATCCAGGGATCACACCAACCGGTGGAACCTTGGAATTGTGGAGTGATGAATCTGACAGCAATATAGATTTTAGTCAATACCGTTCACGGCTGGTACGTAGCACTTGGGTATGCATTATTGTTGGACCACTTGCTTGTATGGTGATTGTATTGGTTTCTTACGACATAAAGTTCTCTAAACATGTCTCACCAGGTTTCTGATTTTTTGCATGTCTTGCTTTGCGGGCTGCCCCAACTTATATAGTTAAATTAGAGTATACTGCAAAAGTAACCCTGTCTATTTTTATTTGTTAGAGAGCTTTCCGTGGAAGTTTAGGTAGCAATATCCTATTTGACATCTAAAAATTGGAAAATAGGACCCTACCTCATCTTCTTTGCTGACTCCATCTGTAATCGACAACTTTTGTAGATTAATATATTAGCTTTCAATTTCTGGTTCAACCTACGTAGTTTAAAGCTTTTTAAAAATATTTTGAGAGGTTCCTGGATATTTTTTGCAACATTATAAAGATGGTACCATATATTTCTTTTTTGAGCTGAGTTGCTATTGTACACATTTTTTTCAGTGAGAAATATATAGTAATCTTACGTTTTATCAGTGTTCTCCCCTCTTTTATGAATATCTACTATAAAACTAGAGTTCTGCTCACAGTTTAAGCGATTTTAGACAAATTTGGAATGGTAGCCTCTGAGGCTCTGATTAGGCTCTACTGTTGGCATTTGAATTATTTGGATAATTCTTGCTGGCACGAAACTCTTTCTTAATTGGAAACTCTGGTGGTTATGTGGATGTAATGCACTGTATTTCTAGAGGGGGAGAAAGAACGAAGCTTGATGCACAATGAATCCCTTAGCCAGCATAAAAGTGCTTCTCTCTCACTTCACAGTCTTTCAGTAAGCATTTCAAAAGTTACACGACAAGCATTTCAGTTTGCATGAATAAGCTCGTGGATCTCTAATACAGCTACAAACAATTGACCTGTGTGAATTTGTTATCTGCCCTTGAGTAATCTGAGAAGCATCGTTGTTTAAATTTTTGTATTTCAAATTACTTTTCTGACTTTAAGTTTATTGTCTAATTTGCAAAAGCATCATACTGTGATATCATTATCTTATGGGTCAAAATGTAACATGAAGTAACTCACTGATAAAGGTTTATTGAGTTAGAAAGTAGAGTTCTATAGAAACTTTATACTTTACAGAAGTGTGGAAGCTCCTAGGGTGAATCTTTTGCACAAAGGTCATAATGAAAGGTGAAAGATTTTTGTGGTGGCTGTGGCGTTGTTGGAATCTAGTTATTTTCTCTTAGTGTAGTCTTAGACACATGCCCTTATCTTGAATATTGGGGTCCAACTTTGATTGGAATGGCATTATATTTTCTCCACGAGCTAGCAGGTAAAGTTTTTCCTATTGAGCTGCTTTAGGACTCCAGAGCCTTCTGACTTATATATCTAAGCAAAAGCAGCATGGCCTATCATCTTCTTGTACATGTTGCAGCCAAATGTTTTTACCAGCTTTGATTTCATATTTTAGCAGTATACTCGCTGTTGTGAGTTCCAATGATTAATTTTGTTTAGGGGTTTATTACTTTCTGGAAATATGATAGATTGCAAAGTTAGTTATGCAGATAAACATGGGATGAATACTAGGTTTTTTTTACTAATAGTGAGGGTTGTCTACGAGGGCATAGTAAAGTGGTAGTTTATCAAGTTTGTATTAACAGTAGGAAGACGGGAGAGCAGATTTGGTGCCTAGGTACTTCATAGAATGCACACAATAAAGTAATTTAATTGTTCTTGCAGTTGGAGTTGATCCGTTTCATTACATCTCACAAGCCTCTCATAGCTGCTGCTAAAGTTTGTGAGAGGATTACTGATATTTTGAAGAGAG
The DNA here is from genome assembly GCA_948329865.1 of Linaria vulgaris. NCBI lineage: Eukaryota > Viridiplantae > Streptophyta > Magnoliopsida > Lamiales > Plantaginaceae > Linaria > Linaria vulgaris. Next base: position 75,449,300 of record OX415250.1, on the reverse strand, counting down.
TCTTACTTATGCCAGTACCTAATAATGTAAGTCACGAAAATCCTTCTCATATATCTTTTTACTATGTCAAATATGTAAAATCTCTAATTCAATGAAAGTTATGTTTTTTTTTTCCTTCCGCTTACTCATGTCTTAATGCTTTTTGTCTTGGAATCCAGGGTTTGGCCCTGATAGAAAGCATGCATCTGGCTTTAGAAAATGTTGTCAGCGTGATTTTTGATGGATCTAATGAGCACGGAAATCACAGCACTGAAGTCCAGCTTTCGCTGCGTCAAATATTTGAAGGTTGATGCCATCAGCATTTTTATATATTACATTTCTCTTAATTATCTTTTTTCTGCTAATCTGGTTTCTACAAAGTGAAGGTTTGCTTCAACAACTTATTTCGTTGAAATGGACTGAACCAACATTGGTGGAAGTTCTTGGTCACTATCTGGAAGCCTTGGGTCCTTTCCTAAGGTATTACCCAGATGCTGTTGGGAGTGTAATCAATAAACTGTTCGAGCTATTGACTTCGCTTCCTTTCATGGTTAAGGTTGTTCATTTTTCCTTATGTGAGATAATTAGGACAATTTATGTATGCTTCTAGCTCTTTTGTAATGCATTGACCTATTGTCGTAGGATCCCGCAACAAGTACTGCTCGGCGTGCAAGACTGCAGATATGCACATCCTTCATTCGAATTGCTAAGACTGCCAACGAAAGTCTTTTACCTCACATGAAGGTAATGTTTTATTAATTAGAAAAAGATTCCCAAGAATATCTCTCTTTTTTCCCTATTTGCCCTTTTTCTTTTGTGGACTTGTAAAGAATCATACTAGGCGTGAAACTTGTGAGTATGATCATATGGGAAAGACTCTATATTGTTGTACCATTGTTGAAACCCATTGCCACATATCCAGACACATTCTTTTCCTTCCACTTTTGTCCTCTTTCTGAAGAAATTTGGGCATGATAATATCTCAGTTAATTGGGAGGCTATAATCCTTGTAGAAATTAAATACCTCATATTTTTTACTTAAAAGGTCTGATAAGAGGGAGAGAGGGAGATGATTAATGTGTTGAAGTCCAAGTTCATCCCAATGCATGTTTCCTCTCACATGTTGGCCTGAATAAGTCCTAACACGTGGGTAATTTAGCGGGCAGACCCATCATCAACTTGGCTAGTCTCTAATATTATATAGAAATTAGAGTCCTTTCATATTTTTCCCTCATTAGAGGAGAGTGCGAGATGAAATGATGCGCTGTCTGCGGCGGTGATGGCTGGACGCAGACTGGAGCGAGGGAACGCAATTTTGGTGGACGACATTTCAGCTGAATGGCTGTGGTAGGTTAGTCTCCGGAGTAGGACGTTGGAGAAGGTGGGGTAAGGTTTGCCGGAGGTTGTACTGCAGTTTGAGAGATGGAGGGCTTGTAGCTAGGGTTTGGTGAGAAACTGATCTTTTTTTTTTGTTTGTTTGTTCAAATGGTAGAGAGAGAACTGAAGAGGAAAATGAATTGGACCTGAACTTTATCGGCCTCTGCGTTAGGTTGACGTCGGCTGTTCCTGGTTTTTGGCCTATTGGATCTTTTCTTATAATGGAAGATTATGGCGCTGGATGTCATGTTTAAGTCAAAGAGGGAGAGAATGTTCACATTGTATTCCGATTAGAGATATAAATACAAGGATTGTAACGTAGTCACCTAATGACTAAACATCTATTTCTACCATAATTGTTTCATAGAATGTAGCGACCTTTCAGATTGGAGGAAAATCTTGACGAACATGTCATTCCATACTAGTGACTTCAATAGAGCTCACTGCATCAAACACTTTCTTATCATTAGGTGCTGAGTTATCGTCTAGTATGAGCTTGTTCATCCTTGCTTCTAATTGTGTCCTCCCTGCTTTTTTGAGCCTTGCATGCTGTGGAAAACTATGCTGAACAAGTGGTGAGTATTGGGCACAGTGCTACACGCCATGAGGGAAAATTAAGCAGGGAAGGTAATACCCGGAAATTCTGGTGTTACTGGTAATCAGTAGTCTCAACTGTGAGCTTCTAGCTAAATTGGAGCTGAGAAGATAATATGTGGAAATTCAGGTGTTTTCAGTACTACTGATCCTAGCCCAGCAGTCTCAACTTTGGGATTATAGCTAAATCTGGAAATGGCTCTAATTCTTTTGTATACTTTTACACAAATTGCAAACTGTAAAAACACAGAATATGTTCTGATATTTTATTCATGGAGAGGACATACATATAAAGAGATGAAACTTAACTCTAGGTTGGCTGGGAATTAATTCCCCCCATCACAACATTTACTCAGTTACTTATGAATCTACCTAACATACATATCAATAGCCTCAAAACATAAATACAAGGAATAAATTCTTAGCTGAACAATAACTCTACAATTACTATACACCTAACATATATAATTCTACACTTCCCCTCAAGCTTGGCTGTAGATGTTTATCATGCCTAGCTTGGAACAAAGATTATGGAAGTTAGGGCGATGGAGAGCTTTGTTAAAGATGTCTGCCGTTTGATGTTGAGTAGAAACGTAATTTAGCTTGATCACCTCTTTCTCCACTTTTTCGCTGATAAAGTGCCTATCAATCTCGACATGTTTAGTCCTATCATGATGAATAGGATTCTTAGCAATGGCAATAGCTGACTGACTGCCACTCTTCATGTTAATAGGACCATCAATTTTTACTTTTAGCTCCCCTAGCAATCTGTTTAGCCATATTCCCTCGCATATCCCATGTGCAAGAGCCCTGAATTCAGCTTCTGCACTACTTCGAGCAACTACTTCGAGCAACTACTGATTGTTTCTTGCTACGCCAAGTCACGAGATTTCCCCAAACGAACGAGCAATACCCAGATGTACATCTCCTATCAATTATGGATCCAGCCCAATCCGCGTCAGTAAACGCATCAATAGATCTAACAACTGTTTTTCCAAAGAATAACCCTTTACCTGGATCACTTTTGAGATATCGAGTGATTCTGTATACTGCTTCCATGTGCTCTTCAGAGGGATTGTTCATGAATTGACTAACCACACTAACTAATCACACTAACTGAAAATCCAATATCTGGACGAGTATGTGCTAAATATATCAGTTTTCCCACAATGCGTTGATACCTACTTTTATCCACGGTGGATGAGCCTTGTGCTTGACAGAAAAGATTCACTTACATCCAACTTTGTGCTTATTTGGAGGAAGAGATATGATACTCCATGTTCTATTTTTCTCCAATGCTCTAATTTCTTCCAAAATGGCAGCCTTCCACTCTGGTATTTCCAGCGCTGCATGAATAGATGAAGGAATCAACACTTCATCAATTTTTGACACAAAAGCCTTGTATATTGGAGATAGTCTAGCATATGATACATGTTTGTCAATCGGATGTTGGGTGCAAGTTCTGGTTCCTTTTCTTATTGCTATAGGCATGTCCAAGTCTGTTATTGAATCTGATGATTAAGAGAAGCAGGGACTGATATTGTCTTACCTTCTGAGTTTTCTTCGGTGTTTGGAATCGAAGTGGAGGACTGAGAATGCGAGTGAGGTTGAGTTTGAGCACGATTTCTTCTAGTGTACACATAAATTTTCTTGTTTGTTTGACTAGGGTTCAGGTTGATAGAAGGTAATTCGGTAGACTCGATTATGTGAGGGACAGATGGTTCAGCCTGAGGTCTTATGAGTGATATCCAATCCCAAGACTGATATTCATGGCTATTCTCCCCGAGTGTCATAATTGGGATAAAAGGGCTGATCCTCAAAGAAAGTCACATCCATTGAATGAAAAAACTTGTTGGTGCGAGGACAATAACATTTGTACCCTTTTTTGTTTAGAGAATACCCTAAGAAGATACATTTAGTGGACCTTGGATCTAATTTATCCCTATGTTGAGAGTGGACATGAACAAAAGCGACACTACCAAAGACTTTAAGCGGAATGTGGCTAATGAGGTGTGAGGAGTTTGGCTAGGTGATTTGAAGCTGAGAACGCGCGATGGCAATCTGAGGTAAGTTGCTGTGAGAATAGCTTCGCCCCAAAATCGTTTTGGAACATTAGAGGGGAATAATAATGATCTGGCAACTTCAAGAAGGTGCCGGTTTTTTCTTTCGGCAATCCCATTTTGTTGTGGGGTGTCGACACATGAGCTTTGATGAATTATACCGTGAAGTTTGAAGATACTGAACAAAATTTGAATTGAAGAAATCTCTAGCATTGTCAGATCTTAAAATTTGAACATTGGCATTGAATTGAGTTTTTATCATAACATGAAAGTTTTTGAATATTTGAGAGGTTTCAGATTTGTCTTTCATAAGATATACCCAACTCAAACGGGTGTGGTCATCAACAAATAAGAGAAACCATCTCACACCTGTGATATTTGGAATACGTGAGGGACCCCATATGTCAGTATGTATGAGAGAAAAAGGATTTGATGGTATATAAGATCAGGAAGGGTAGGAATTGCGAGTATGTTTAGATAATTGACAAACATCACACTTAAAATCTTCTGAACCTTTATCAATAAACAAAGATGGCAAAAGCCTTTTTTGATACATAAAGTTGGGATGACCTACGCGGTAGTGCCACTTAATGGCTTCACAACTTTTATTGGATAAATTGGATAATAAAGAAACACTACAAGACTGACTCTTAGGGCTGGTACAAGGTTCATGTGATGTTGAAGTATGCGGAAGCAGGTACAGGCCTTCACAAATATCAGCATTGTCAATCTTCCTCCCCGATTCCAAGTCATGGAAAACACAAGAGTTGGCAGAAAATTTAGCTGTGCAATTTAATTCTTTAGTAAGTTTGCTCATTGATAATAAATTGCATTCAAGATTAGGCACAAATAGAACTGAATCTTAAGAAGGCAGAATTCGTAACCCACCTCAGGAAACAAATAAACAGTGCCAAATCCATCAACTTTTGAACGCGATCCATCAGCTATACTTATAGCAATTGGTTTATGACATTGTTGATAGGAGGAAAGGAGTGTCTTATTCCCAGTCATGTGGTCAGATACCCCCGAATCAACAATCCATGTGTTTGAGAAGGTTTTGAAGGTTCCAAAGGCCATAGATAATTTACCTTTGTGTGTTGCATTCCCTGTTCCAACTGTAGTAACTTTTGTGGTTTGGGCGAGCAACTCTTGAAGGACATCAAGTTGATCTTTTGTGAACGGAGCCTGACTTGAACCAACATCAACGGAGGTAACATATCCACGTGGTTCTCGATCATTTTCCCTTCGCTTTGGCTTCCAATTTTCTGGTTTACCATGCAAATCCCAGCATGTATCTTTAATATGCCCAGGCTTCTTGCAATGTTCGCACCATGGTCTGCCTTTTCTTGCTCGATTGTCATTCGGGTTATGAAATGGACCCCGAGAATTGTAAGCTTGGGCAGAGACTTCTTGCTCAATGTTGTGAGAAACAAATGCAGACCCTTCAATGGTTGTTGGTGATTAAACCAGCCCAAGCATCACTTTCCTTTGACTTTCTTCCCTGCAAACTTCAGAGAAGGCTTCACGTAGGCTCGGGAGAGGTTTGGTTGCCAAAATTCTGCCTCTAACTTCATCAAGAGATTTATCCAGACCCATGAGAAACTTGAACACCCTCTTGTTCTCTACGATCTTTCGGAACTTGGCCGCATCTTCATGACACTTCCATTCATATGATTCAAAGAGGTTAATTTGCTACCAAAAACGAGCGAGAGTAGAGAAATACGAGGTAACAAGACTCCCTCCTAGTTTTAGGTCTTGTAGCATTGTCTCTACTTGGAAAAGTTCAGAGGTGTTTTCACTGGTTGAAAAAGTTTCACGAGCAGCTTCCCATATTTCTTGAGCAGTTGTATATAGAAGAAAATTCTCTCCTATTTCTGTGGTCATGGAATGTATTAACCAGGACATGACCATATTATTTTCAGACCTCCAAAGTTTGTAGTTAGGATCTACTTTCTCCGGTAGAGAGACAGCTCCGGTGAGATAATCGTCACGGCTTTTGCCGCTTATGAACATCATGACGGACTGTGATCACTGCAGATAATTATGGCCATTGAGTCTGTGATTTGTCACAGGAATGTTACTATCAGTTTGAATTTGAATTTGAGGAGGAACTGGTAGCGGAGGAGTAATAGACGAAGGTCCCGAGATTGACGAGGGGACTGAAGTTGACGACTGTTTTGATTCAGTCATGATTTCAAGGGCCAAATGAAAAGGAGAAGAAGCCGGAACAGGCTGGAAGAAAGGAAGAAGAAAGGAAAAAAAAATTAAGGTGGTAGAGGCAGAGCTAAGGTTTGCTCTGGTACCATGTAAAAACGCAGAATATGTTCTGATATTTTATTCATAGATGAAACTTAACTCTAGGTTGGCTGGGAATTAATTCCCCACATCACAGCATTTACTCAGTTACATATCAGTAGCCTCAAAACATAAATACAAGGAATAAATTCTTAGCTGAACAATAACTCTACAATTACTATACACCTAACATATATAATTCTACAACACTATCGTGGAAGGATAAATGGCAAATTTATTAGTGGGCCTTCATCATTTTTTTGTTAACCTCTGTTTCACTGATTACACAACTAAGGGAATGCTAGTTGAAATCGAGTATGATGACTTTTATCCTGTAAGTGATCGTCCTTAATGCAGAGTGGAGTTCTCATTCAATCGAATTGTAGTTGGTGATATTTGGTATTCAGACGAAATATATACAAACTTGAGCAATATTTTCTTGGTCAGGAAGATAAGAATAATTTTGTACTTTTCTGCAACTTGTTTATTTATATTAGCATTTGTTCCAGGATATCGCTAGCTCAATGACATATTTGCAAAAGGAGGGCCATTTATTACGCGCAGAGCTAAATATTCTTGGTGAAGCATTTCTTGTTATGGCGTCTTCTGCTGGGTAATCACTTAATAAAAAACAGATTTTATTTTTCCTGTAGATTGATGAGGGTGTAATCATTGGCTAGGTTAATGAATTCTTAAACTTGTTCAGGGTTCAACAACAAGAGGAAGTTTTGCTCTGGTTACTTGAGCCTTTAAGCAAACAGTGGACTCAGCTAGAGTGGCAAGAAGCATATCTATCTGAACCATCCAGCTTGGTTCGCCTGTGTGCCGACACACAGCTCATGTGGTCAGTATTCCATACAGTAACATTTTTTGAGAAGGCACTAAAGAGGAGTGGTTTTAGAAAAGTTAAATCGAGTTTAGAAATCAATTCAAAGACAAATTTTCCTGCTGCTCACCCAATGGTTTCCCATCTCTCATGGATGCTACCACCTCTTCTAAAAGTAAGGATGATTTGCTGGCTCTCTTTTTTCTCATATATTTTATATATTTCTGGTAAAAGAATTTGTTAAAATTGACACACCATCTCTATCTTGAAATCTAGAACATTAAGTTGATATCACGGCATGTTTTTAATTGGCCAGCTACTTCGTGCTATCCATGCTCTTTGGTCTCCATCTGTGACTCAATCTCTTCCTGGAGAAATTAAGGCTGCAATGATCATGAGTGATGTTGAAAGGGCCAGTCTTCTTGGAGAGGGAAAGCAAAAGAAGCCTAAGGGTGCACTTAGCTTTACTGATGGAGCTCAGTCTGATGTTATCAAGGAAGCGTATTCCGAGACAAAAGAAGCTGATATTCGCAATTGGCTAAGAGGAATAAGAGAGAGTGGGTATGCATTTACTTATGATAGCAATAGTATTTGACTTACCTATAATTAATGTTTCTCATGCAAAATTTGCCTTTGCTATTTTGAACTCTTTCCCCCTCAAACATACCAGTATATCAAATAACAACCCTCGACCCCCTCCTCCCTCCAAAAGAAAATAAATGAAAAATGTGAAAGATCACAAAGGCAAGGGATGATCTTATCTTTACAAATTTCAAGTTGGACATGATGGGCTTAGGTGGCTCAATGAACATATTTCAGATGGATACGTAGATTATCTTTTCTCCGTTTCAAGTTTGTCCCAATTGGACATATGATCTAGAAAATACCCAGAAATTTTAACTAACCCGATTATCTGGATAAAGATATTCTCCTGAAATGAGTTATATCACAACCTTCCAGCTAGGCCGACGACGCCTCTACCTTCTTCAGCCATGGATAGCCAATTGTGCTTCTAAGCCTGGCCAAATAGTCTTTAGATATGTCTACTCTAATCAGTTCTGACAATCAATTCAACCATGTGGACTAGGCCTTCAAGGAGACATAGGAACAGAAAATTGCGGGTCTTTTTTTCTTTGTTATGCGAGACTAAATTAGGAAATGTCTAACAGAAAATGTGTTTCTTTAGATTACATTCTCAACGTATGGTAATTCTTATTATAGAGTACATAAGCGACGAATGAACAGCGGGGAACAATGAAACAATGAGCCTTAAACTATGTCCCTTCTGGTCCAATCGTCTAGACTTCCAATATGCAACTTGTAGTCCTATTCTTACCCTGATTAGCAGTAGTATTTTCTATCATCATCTATCTTAGCCCCCTTCCTACCACCTTGCTTGCATAGTGGAAGTAGGAGGTTGGTGTGTTGGGAGAGTATGATAAACACTTCTATTCGGATATATATCTGCTGTACACTTGATATGTAACCTCAGGGGCAAAGGTGAATGGACGTAAAGTTGATTTAGTTTTTTAGTGAATCATTTGAAAGAATTCTTCACTTTGCCCATTTCAATGAATGCTTCAGTTACTTTAATGATTCTGCAAAGTTTCATGGATAACATTTGGGGCCTTACTCACTTCATTTTTTAGGCTATTAACTCCAGGTTTTAAAGCATGATTGCCATTTATTACATTTATTCGATGTATCCTTCTTCTTCTTAAGATGTCATATCTGCACACATCTGTCAAGATGTGCTGAGCTTTTTTCTAATTTTTTATTTTGTTTTGTAGTAGTTTGACGGAGAAAAGTTGACAGCAATACTCTACTTGTTTTTAACTCTATGCCTATCTGTCTTGCTATTGCAATAAACCGCTGTTTGGATCATTATTCCATGACGATGTCAAAATAATTAGACAGCTATAAAAGTTAAGGCACTTCTTTGGATTATGGAAGGGAGGAATTCCTTGAACTTTTGAATCCAAAGAAAAGACATTTCTAACGTTGAAGAAGAGATCTTACTTCCCTGAAGTTACATTTCTTGTGCCAAGTTCTAGATAATGTATAAACATGTGTAGATGCAAAAAGAATACATGGTTTGTAAATGGGATCTCCAGGTGCCTTGAGCGATTCAGCTTACCTGATCAAGAAAAAAGTTGACATTAGAGACTGTTTATGGACTCATTTTTCATCGTGCAAGTGCTTGATAGTGTTACCCCATATGTATCAAAGCATAATAAAGTAAAAGTTTCTAGAAATTGGATTTTCTTAATTCAAAATTTTTTGCAGTAATTTTTTTTTTTTTTGGATTTATCACACTTATATCTGATAACTTTCGAAAGTTCTGATCATGACTGAGTCACGATTGCTTAAATGAATCTATGAGCTATCATGAGATCTGAGTAGGATTATAAATCCCTGAAATTTGAAGTCTTAAGTTAAAGCTAATCCAAACATATTTGGTTTCTCAAAGCTAACTTTTGGCTTTCTCACTGTAAAGTTTGATCGTGTACTCCACCTGTTGCTGAATTTTCCTTTATTATTCCTAATCATATATATAAATCCTAAATAACTCGGTTGATCAAGTACAGATTGGACTCGTATTCCGTTGAGCCAATTTGAAGCCTAAGCATAGTCTCACTCTTTAGGTAGCACATAAGAAGCTTAAAGTTAGTTTTTTGGCAGTCAGCTCTTGAGGATTAATCTGAATGTGATTTCTCCATTAATTCTTCGTGTGATTTTTTGAGTTTTTGAGATACATTCAAAGTCTTCCCTTGCTCTTCGTGTTGGTTATTCTGTGAATAGTATATATTTTATCTGTGTCCACTCACTTTGTTGTTCATACTCCACGATGTTATCTATAATTTTTTTAATCCTAATATATATGGAGCTTTTACGTCTTAGAAAATGGTCTCATATGTAAATTTGCTGTCCCGAATGGTTAAAGAAGTGGCCTAATTAAATTTTACTTACTGCAGTTATAGCATATTGGGGTTATCTGCAACCCTTGGGGATTCGTTTTTTAAATGCACAGATGCACATTCTGTTACCATAGCTTTGATGGAAAACATACAGTACATGGAGTTCAGGCACATGAAGCAGCTGGTGCATTCAGCTTTGGTTCCGCTGGTTAAATCTTGCCTGTCAGATCTGTGGGGTGTGTGCCTTGGAAAGCTCCTGCAACCACTATTTCTCCGTGCTTCCGAGGCTCTTAGTTACTCATGGTCTAGTCTTTTACGTGAAGGAAAGGCAAATGTTCCGGATCTGCATGGGGTACTTGCCGGGGCAGACTTAAAAGTGGAAGTCATGGAGGAAAAGCTTCTTAGAGATCTAACTCGCGAAATCTGTTCACTTCTCTCAGTTCTTGCTTCTCCTGATTTGAATAGTGCAGTTCCTTCATTAGAACAGGCTGGCCAAATCAGCCACATGGATGATTCTTCTATGAGAGACGTAGATATGTTTGCTTCCAGTTCTATTGTTGGGTATGATCATAACGGACTGCTTTTTGGAATTCTTATATTTTCTATAAGTTATTTATATTTGTAAGTTAACTTCTTATCATTCATTTCCCTTTCTTTGTTGGTATTTGGTTGCAGATTTATTTTGAATAATAAAAGTCTTGCAGTTCCAGTCTTGAAAATATGTATTGAAGCATTTGGTTGGACCGATAGTGAAGCTATGTCTAAAGTTACCTCATTCTGTGCTGTAGTAATTCTTGTTGCAATTTCAACAAATAATGCAGAGCTAAGAGAATTTGTATGTAGAGACTTGTTTTCTGCTGCCATTCAAGGCTTGACTCTCGAGTCAAATGCTGTTATAAGTGCTGATTTAGTCAGCGTCTGTCGTGAAATCTTCGTTTTCTTTTCCAGTAGAGACCCATCGCCCAGGCAGGTTGGTGAAACCCCTTATGTTGCTATATTTAAGTACTGTATGTTGTGAGGCTAATTAAACCCAATATTAGGGCTGTAAATATAGCTTATGCGTGAAGGTTTATGTTAGAACTACAAATAAATAATGTCTTTCCTTTCAACAACGTAAACTTTCAGTTCTAATGGACAATCGTTAATATAACATCACAATTTGTAGGGTAATCTTTCTCAATTTATGTTTGCAGATCTTGCTCTCTCTGCCGCATGTTAACCCCCAAGATCTACTTGCTTTCGAAGAAGCTTTGTCAAAGACAAGTAGCGCTAAGGAGCAAAGGCAGCACATGAAAAGTCTCTTAGCAATGGCAACAGGGAACAAGTTAAGGGCTCTTGCAAACCAGAAGAGTGTGAACGTCATTACAAATGTCACAAGTAAGTGACCTCAATGTTAGCTACGTGATCATGAAACTGTGATAAAAAAGAAGGGTGCAAGATAAAATTAACGATCAAGAGATAAGTAATAGAAAAGGGTAACATCTAAATGAAATGTGAAATAAAATGATCTTTAATTTATCTTCTCGTTTTCAGTATTTGGAAAGTCATATATATATATATATATATATATATATATATATATATATAAACATTTAGGTGACAACTAGACCAAAGAGAACTAATCTAATCAAAGATGAAACACAGAAAATCATCTCGTCTGTATTTTCAGTACAGACAATTAGTGCAAGGAAACTGTGTTTACAATTTGTTCCGGAAAGCATAATACCCATGATATTGCAGATATTGAATTGTAAACATGTTCTGAGTTAGAAGATTATCAGTACATGATTAGTGACCGATCAATATGAACTTATCATGTTAGTGTTTGGTTATATTGAAATCATTCAGTGATTTAGAAACCTTGAATAACTAAGTTCATCAATTTTATTATTCCATTATCATCCAATCCATGATACTCTGTAGCACCTTCTTGTGCTCCAGACCTTGTATAAACATCCGGAGAGCACATATTGGTGCTAAAAGTGATGACAATGATGAAAATTGATTTATTTAGTAATTTCATGGTTATAAAAAGAAATGATGATAAGGTATATTAAATGGATTTTTGGCAATCGTTCACCAAGTTTCTTTCCAACCACATTATATTCGTCTCAATATCCATAACATGGAACATGATTTACTTTTTGTCAATGTTATTTCCCAAAGGAATCTTTTACATAGTTTGATCAACTGAAGGACGTGCCGATTTATTTTAATCAACGTTAGGGAAGTCATCATTATTAAGTTACAATTTGCCATATATAGTTGTTAGTCATAACCATTAACCTTTCAGCAAGGATTCACCATGTGGGTACTGCTCCAGAGTCGAGCTTTGATGAAGGGGAAACTGTTGGATTGGCTGGAATCATATGATGTGATTCCCTGGTACAAAAGTTAAACTATTATATGCTGGAAACATTGTAATTGGCTCTGAATATGTGCAAAGTTATGAAGGAGGCAGCTTGTGTTTCTGTAAGTGAGCCTGATGGTTTTTTGTTTGTTTCTTTTGAAAAAACTCTTGCTATTATTTTTCCTGTGGAGACCTTGTATTTGTTCCAGTGTTACCGTTACCTGTCTCGTTGATGGAAAAGAGCCGATGACAATATATGCTTGTTTTTGTGCCTTCTAAGTTTTAGGTGTACCAAGTTTTTGAGCTTGTTCACGAAGCCTTCTATATGGCAGCATATGCTTGTGGAGATTGTAGAAAATTGGGAAATCAGTTTCACGTTAGTGCTTAGTTGTCTATATAGTTACCCATTGTTTCAGAAGTTAGATTTTTATATTGGATTGGATATGACTACACTCAATTGATCAATGTGCAATCCAGGCTTCATGATGGGTGATTTATAAAAATCTTGGCTTATTAGATTTGTGTCTATGAAATGTTGTGACGGGTATTGCCATTCATGAGGAAAACTGTCACTAGAGCAAACCAATGCGTGATTTCATTTGTTTAATTCTTACTTTTTGATTATGTAGTTGTGATTTCACTTCATGTACGCTTTGATATTTGTGTAAAGATCGATGGGGTTGTCCATAAACCCAAAATGGTAATCAATAGCTTATAACAACAATTACCTACTAATGCATTTAAAATGTTTATTGGAGTGGCGTTTTGGTGAGATTAATTTCGGACGATTTGGTACTGAATGAATAATATAGTTCGCCGTTCTAGGATATGATTTTATAATTAATTCTATCCACTTGGAAAGTAATGACACATACTCGAATAAGATAATTGCTCAAGATGTATATACTTGTTACCAAATGATGGTAAGATAAAACACATTATAGTAGGAGGTCGAATATTAAACAATCATTGTTTCATGTACTAGAATTCTTCTATTTTATAACTAATTTTCTTCACTATCATATGGTGCAAATAGTATTGCAACTATGACTCTTTTATTAGCTAGACTATTGAGGTAAGATATGAGTTTTTTTGTCGTAGTCTTATCAATGCACTGCCTTCTTTTTGTGATGAAAAAGTTGTTCATTCCCATAATGCTACTTATGTATTTGGTATGTTTAACAGCTTAGCAAGGAATTGGCTTTGGAGCTGCTGGATAATGGTAATCATCCGGACCGTTTAAGTACGAGGTACTGAGGCTGTAGTAGGTGACAAAAATGGCGTTCAACAATATGGAGCAATTAATGGTTAAATAGCTAACTTCTGCATTTAGGAGTCAGTTTGGGGAGGCATGATGGATTATTGCCTTTGTATTGGACTGAGGATTCTGATTATGTATAAAAAAAAATCCAAACGTTTTTGTTGTTTTCGTTTTCATTTTCAATTAGTGGTGTGGCAGGATGGATCATAGCGATCGAATCGTTTCAACGTCGACCGAGTGATCATAGGCAACTTTGAATTTAGTATTTTATTAGTTTTTTTAGTTTTCTATTTTAGGATCAAAATCCCTTTCAATTTGATTTACAGTTTTAGGGGCTAAAAATCGATCGTTTCAAGGTCGACCGAATGATCCTAGCCAACTTTGAATTTAGTATTTTATTAGGTTTGTTTTTTAGTTTTCTATTTTAGGATCAAAATCCCCTTCAATTTGATTTACAATTTTAGGGGCTAAAAATTGAATTAAATATCATATTTTCTCTAAAATAAATAAATAAATAAATCAATGAATAAATATATTATAGCATTTGAAATTAAGTAGGGCTGTGCACTTAGATTGAATCGTAATAGTAGTATTTAATTCCTTGGCAAAACAATAATCAAAACCAGAACAAATTGGACAATTTAATTCGATTTTGATTTTGATTTGATTTAATTTATGCTTAATCCAAGTTTTCTCTAAATTCAGATGTAAAAAATAAAGATGTTATTTAGCTTTTGTTCTTTAAACGAACATGAATTAAATAGTTGTATTTCATTAGACGTATATTTAGTTATTATCATTTCTTAATTTAACATAATATACTATTACTTATTTATTTGAATTTTTACACATTAAAGATGATTATTTGATTTGATCCGATTTTAAAACCGTAAAATCGAGGATCAAATCAAAGGGGGCACGATCCTAGGTAAAAAATTGAAAATTTGATTATTTGATCCGATCCCAAAAAGAGAATTATTCAATCGAATCGAAAGATAATAATGATAGGATAAATATAGTAAACTACGTAAAAAATAATGATAGGATAAATATAACACTAAAGAACTACGTAATTACTTAAGTTAATAAATTAGGTAGATCTTAAGTCAATGAAAAAAAGTTGTACAACTTAAATTACAGGCCTGGTATGATTTCGGAGTGGTGTGAGTTGTTTCCAACACATTATGGCTTGTATTTAAGCTGCTTAAAACTGTAGCATTTTGTGTGAAATATAATTTTGAATTGATAAATCTACAAACTATGGCTTGTTTTTAGTGGGACTTCTATTGCGTGCACTGAAATGACATTTTGTTATGAAAATATATTAAAGCATTTGGACCTGTTACAAATTGTTATTAAATTCATATTAAATTCAACTTTTTTAGATGTTGTATACCTTTTCTTTCACTTTTTTTTAAAAGAAAAAATCTAAATTAGATTAAAGCATATCAAAATTTAATGTTTTGGGATTGAAGTGGATCGATTCAATTTTGTCTGATTTCAATTCTTATTGTGTCAGGATCAAAATTGAATATTATTGTCAAAGTGCCTAGTTTGACAATATCTCGTATATATAGAATATGGTCGGTTACAAGTATGGTACAACGAGTATATCGCTAAACTAGACATACTTTAAATATGCTAGTCTCGAGTAGGCTTGGTCCGGAACACCTCGAACTAATGTCTGATGCAAGGGAGAATGTCGGGAATATATCGGAGATGACGTCGAAGATTATATCGGGGATGATATCGAATCTTCTATGTCGAAAATGATCTCCTGCTTATGTCGAATGTGGTGTAGGTGATATATATCGAGTCTTATGTCGAGTACTATATCGAGGAAGGCTCGATATAGGTGTACAGTAATTGCGAATAGTTAAAGCTTATTTTGATTACCGGGAAGCGGGTATTTATAGGCATCAGGATGCGGGGACCACTCATGTGATAAACACTTGAGCTGTACTATTTCAAGGATGATATTCGATATGTATGTCAGGGTGAGGTGAAAACCTGGGCTTGGCCCATGGCATGCCCAATACGGGAAATACCCCTATTATGTAGTCCCTCTAGTTTGGGAATTATTACTTGAAGATAATAATTTGCAAATAAATTTGAGTTTTTGGATTACGAGTACCTCTAGTCCTGCCAGTTCAAATGAGGAAAATCTGATGCGGGATTTTCATTGTGTTGCGAAGAAATATTGGTGACCCCCAATGCAATTTGCGAATTCTCAGAGGTTCTCATTTGAATTTCTATTTTTTATGTCATTCGCTATTATATCGAATTTCCCCCGACGTATATGTCGAATTTGAAGTTCGATATACTTTTGCCATAAATGCAGGCCTGATACCCGATGTCTATAAATAGCGGACCATGAGGAGAGAGAAGATTATTTTGTCTTCTAGCGAAACTCGTTATCTCCCGCGCTGAGGTATGTCGGGGATTTTTCAACATAACTCTCGATATATTTTTCGACATGTTTTTCGATATAAGTTTCGATATATATATTCGATGTATCTCAACATGTTTTTAATATTAATGTTTTTCCTTTGTTTCTAAAATTTCTTCAGGTTGTTAACTTCGAGTTTGTTGATTTAGCCTTTCCAGAGCTTCTTACTCTTCTCTGTATTCATCGTTCTCATGGCGAGCGAGAATGATTTTGACTTTATCGGTCTGGATTCTCAAAATGCGGAGGCTGGAGGCTCCGGGACTGCTTTCTTTGATACCAATTTCCTCGGTACAGATGATTTGGTTGGGGATAACGTCTGTGATGGCGCAGATGAGGATGCTAGTGAGCCTCCAAGGACCCAAAACGTAGAGTATGATGAATGGGGTTTGCCCATATCCCCCAAAGTGAAGAAGTTTAAAACGGTCGGGAGTTATGAGGACATGGTGTCCCTTGTCCCTCATCACCCTGATTTTTATGAAACGACGTATCATATCGATGCGGGATATGAGATCAGGTTCCCTGAGCAAAATGAGAGAATGCACACGCCGCCGAATGGTTGTATCACCGTGCACGCAAAGCACTTTTCCAACGGCCCGCGATTCCTTATTGATCCCGCCATTACCGCTATTTTGGCAAGTATAGGGGTTTGCCTCGGGCAGCTGTCACCCAACTACCTTGGGTGTATTGTGGGCTTCATTTGCGTTATGAAGGCCCTCGGTGTTCCTCATGGCACAAATGAGTTCTGGAATCTCTTCACGGTCATCACCAATAAGAAGGGTGGTGACAAGGGTTTCTTCTTTGTGCGTTCGCAAAATGGACGCAAATTCATGTTCTGTGGCCAATCTAGTTATAGATTTGGGAATAAGAACGAATACTTTTATGTAAAGGAGAAAACAACTGGGGAGTTTCATGAGCTCCTGCAACAGTTACGTCAGAGAAGTATACAAGGCCCGCCGGTCTTGGCCGTCCCCAGTTCCCGTCCGAATATTTATTGAAGCTGCTGGACCATCCCTATGACCTTACAATGCTATGTGATGAGGAAGTGGTTGGCGCGAGCGATCTTTCTCCGATGCCCTATCGAGGCCCTTTTGATCTTGGTAAGGTTTTTTCTTATCGTTATTGGGGCAGTTTTATTTCATGTTTTTGTTTTGATGATATTGCTCTCGTCTGTCTGTAGCTACTCTCGTGATGCATTGGAGATTGGACGTAATTTCCCAACGCGACACCGTCCCAAGAATAACGGCCAGGGGTAATGCGGCGCTTCTAGCCCTTATTAAGAAACGTGGGCGCAAAGGTCATCGCCTCAAGGAAAAAAATTGAGTAGGTCCTCACAGGGTGGAGAGGCCACGAGAGGCGCGGTTTCGGGTGGCAACTTGCCCTCGCAAAGTGGGATTGGTGCGGGTCCCAGCAGGAATCAAGCTCTGGGGACCTCTGGCGCTAGTGCCTTACCCCACAAGAGGAAACAAAATGTGGGTGGAAGTTCTACCGTAGGTTAAGGCGCCTTGTTTCAATCTGTATGTGTGCTATCTACCATGTTTGAGCAATTATATGCACTTATTAAAAGAACCTCTTCGATTTTCTTAAAGTATTAAGGTGTTCTTGTTTTTTTTGGAAAAGTTTTTGTCGGTTTCTTGAAGAAGGCGAGTAAGAATAACGTCGCCCAGGTGGCGTCTATCTCCGAAGCTATTGCCCTACTTGAAAGCCTGTCTGACTATGACCTAGGCGCTACCGCCAAATTGGCGGATGAGCGGGATGAAGCCTTGAGCATCCTTAGTGCCACTGAAGTGAATGTGGCCGAGCTCCTTACTCAGAACCGGGAGTTGGTAGCCACTCTTGATCAAGCCAACCTATCTTTCGCTATAGAGAGGGAGCAACGGGAGAAAGCGGAGACGAAACCTGTTTCGGTGCGAGAATAATTGGCCTTGCTGAGAGGGCTAACAGATGCAAGACGCTCACTCGAGAGCAAAAGGTTCGCAATGCTAAAGCCTTCCTTTTGAGTGAGACGTTCAAGAAAATCTGCGCCGAACACGGGGTGCAGGAGAGGGAGGAAGCGAAGGATTCCATCATTGGTAAGGTCCGCCTTCTTGGCGGTTTCAAAGATGATTTTGATCCTAGTCTTCTGGATCCCTTATTGGGCCCTGATAGGAAATCCCTTGAAGCTTCCAACGTGGAGATTGATGATGATCTTGTAGAAGATATATACGAGGAGATTCTGAACCAGAAGAGTCTCGTGCTGATCCATACCAAGGGTGCCCCCAAATACCCCGGCTAAGTGTTGTGTATTGTATTTTTGCTTTTTGTCTTAGAGCATAGTGTATAGTGCCCTTTTGGCATCTGTAACTTTTAAGCTTTTTTTGAAATGGAACTATTTTTACCTCAATACTCAAGTGTTACTGATTTTTACTAATGTCCCATATTGACTGTTTGTAGTTGAGCAGTGCCCTTTGTGTGTCGGGTTCGCTCATGATATTTTATTTTGGTATGCCGGGTTGTCTCCTTCCTACCTCAATGGATAGGGGAGTTATCCCATGGCATTTTTGTTTTGGTATGCCGGGTTGTCTCTTCCCTACCTCAATGGATAGGGGAGTTCATGGCATTTTCTTTATGTATACCGGGTTGTCTCCTCCCTATCTCGGTGGGTAGGGGAGCTATCCCATGGCATTTCCTTTTTCATATGCTGGGTTGTCTCCTTCCTATCTCGGTGGATAAGAGAGTTATCCCAGGGCATTTTCTTTTTGTATGCCGAGTTGTCTCCTCCCTATCTCGGTGGATAGGGAAGTTATCTCAGGGCACTTTCTTTTTCATATGCCGGGTTGTCTCCTCCCTATCTCGGTGGATAGAGGAGTTATCCCAGGGCATTTTGTTTTTGTATGTTGAGTTGTCTCCTCCCCATCTCGGTGAATAGGGGAGTTATCCCAGGGCACTTTTTTTTTTCATATGCCGGGTTGTCTCCTCCCTATCTCGGTGGATAGTGGAGTTATCCAAAGGTATTTGTAGATCTTTATCCTTTCTAGGTAGCAAACTCTCCCTGGATCTTGGGTAATGCGCTGGTCTCATTTTTCTGTTGTTGAACCAGATAAAATAATCATTTCATGTCAGAGATAATGGGTAGGTGAAATCTGCTTTTCCTATTCTGTCCCCTGAGCGGAGAGTATCATTCCTCGTTATTGGCGAGGATCTATTTGTACCTGTATTATACAGGTAATACATGTATATCTGCAAGATAGATGGTGATGAAATATTTTTGAATGAAGGTGTGCCTATTTGCATATCCCCTTCGCTCCCCTTTTAAGAGTATGTACCTGCAACAAGGCTCATGCATACTGCAACTGAATATATCAATTCGAACGAAATGAGGTTATAATGGATAACGGTCAAAGGCTAGGTAAATCCTGACCCGCCTACATATCCAGTTGTAAGGGAATCAGACCGACGTAGTTCCCCCTGTTTTAGTTACAATCCAGCCTAACGATGGGGCAATTTAGGGAAATTTAAAATTGTTCACATTACTGAAACTGAAAAAAGGTTCCAAGCGATGATCCTATGTAGATCACTCCTCAACTTGATGGTTGTTGTTTAAGTTCGCAACTCCTCCATCAGCATCCCTGATCCTTGGGAGGGTGAGGGAAGTTATGTAGCAAAGCCATCCCTCCTCATGATTGGCGATGACTTCTCCCACGCCTTCAGCTACTGGAAACTTCATCTTTTGGTGGTATGTTGATACCACTGCGCGAATAGTGTTGAGAGCCGACCTGCCTATAATGATGTTGTAGGCAAAGGGGTGATCCACGATTGTGTATTGGATGTTGATGGTCCTCCTGTGCGGATCTTCGCCGAATGATGTTGGCAAGTTCACCTGTCCCAGTGGTATCACCTCGGCACCCCCGAAGCCAATCAAAGGGGTGTGGATTTTTTCTACTACATGGTGGCCCAACGCCATTTTCTCCAAAGCATGTGCAAATATGATGTTTGTGGAGCTTCCGTTGTCTATTAGCACATTGCGAACACCATAATTGGCAATGTCAAGTTTAACAACTAAGGGGAAATCAAGGTTACCTGCCAGGCCTCGGGAGACAGATCTATTAGGTCCCTGTTTGAGAAAGTAATGTTCTCCTCTGGCAGCTCATCCATCAGCGACATGAACCTAATATAGCGGTCCTCCTCGAGTCCCCTTGTGATCTTTTTCCTTTCGTTGGTGGAGCCTGCTCTTGTTGGTCCTCCGCTGGTCATGTTGATCACTCCTCCAGAGGGTGCATTGACAATTGTGTTTCCACGCCCATTGGGGCCCTCTCTGGCCTTCATCTTGTCCCTTCTAGGGGAACGAGACCGATCCTCTTGATCATTAGAGTCTTTATTGTTTCGCACGTATTCGACCAGGTTGCCCTCCCGAGTGAGGCGCTCAATTTCATCCTTTATCCTTAGTTTCATGTCCTTTCGGACGGTGGCACTCACAGTACTTTCTTGATCGTTTGGTGCCTCCAGTCTCTCTCAACTTTCTTGGTTGATTCAACCACCTCTTTCTCTGAGCTACGACAAATACGGTCAGAATATCCTGATTCAGGGGAGTGTATCTTCTCGGTGACCTATCCCTGCCGCTTCTGTCTCTGTTCTAACCTTTTCTGCCTCTATTGCCACAAAGGTGCAGGGGAGTCTGCTTTTTTGCCATCATACTGTCTTGGTATATGGTATTATAAGCAAGATCATTGATTTGATCGATAGTGGGTGACTTGAGCTTGATTAACTCTTGTGCGAACCTCCTATGTGCCGTCGCATTGAACAAAATGAGCACCACCTGGTCGCCCTGCGGTTCATCCACCTTCATCAGTTCATCAGTGAATCTCTTCATAAATTCTTCCAGGCTCTCTTTCTCCTTTTGCTTCATAGCATTCAGATGGTGCATGTTAGTTCTCATCCTCTTCTGACTGGAGAATTGACTTTCCAACTTTTGTCTCATCTGTTCATAACTGGTGATTGATCCGGTCTCAATCCTGTTAAACCAATCCAGAGCCGCTCCTGTTAGGGTCGTGGCTAAGATCTTCGCCTTGATACTGTACAAGAACCTATGTAGGTTCAATACGTTGTCAACACCGTGGAGATGATCCATTGGATCGCTCTTCCCATCATATGCTTTGATAGTAGGGATCTTATCACCTTTGTCCAGCACCTCTGCCTCGATCTCCTTACAGAATAGGGCCAGAGTCTTGTGGCCCTCTGTTAATGCTAGTTTCCGACTGATCTCCATCCTCTCACGGTCTAATTGCTCCATTCTTCTAGTGATGTCCTCCTATCCATCAATGGCTCAGGCCCCTCAACCACGTGGGTTCCTGGGCGGCGCAAATCTCTTCTGAAATCTCAGTGTCCTCTCGTTCATCAGCTCCGTGCCCTGACCTGGGTCCCTTAGTCCTGGATCCTTATGGATGCGGTGGCGCGTCGTCCACTCCTCTATTGTTCAAGCGCGACAACAGTGTTTCCAAAGCCGCATTTATTAAGACTTTTTAGGACAATAACGTTGATCTGCGCCATGATTTCAAGTGCTAAAACCTTGGGCATTGCACGTGTGGGAGTAGGCTCCCTAAGTGATTGGGGATGCTCGGGCTCATTCTGACCCACCATCGGTTCTAGGGCCGGAATAGGCGGCCATGGTGCACTCTCTGCCATTAAATTGTCAACTACCGGTCTATTAGACTGCGACCGGGACATCCTTCTTTGCATCCTGATGTCCTCGTCCGAGAACTTGGTGTTCCCACAAACGGTGCCACTAGTTTGAAAATATCTCGTATATATAAAATAGGGTTGGTTACAAGTATGGTACATCGAGTATATCGTTAAACTAGACATACTTTAACTATGTTAGTCTCGAGTAGGGTTGGTCTGGAACACCTTGAACTAACGTCTGATGCAAGGGAGAATGTCAGGAGTATATCGGAGATGACGTCGAAGATTATGTCGGGGATGACATCGGATCTTCTATGTCGAAAGTGGTCTCCTGATTATATTGAATGTGGTGTAGGTGATATATATCAGAGATATATATCGGGTCTTATGTCGAATACTACATCGGTGTACAGTAATTGCGGATAATTAAAGCTTACTTTGATTACCGAGAAGCGGGTATTTATAGGCCTCGGGATACGGGGACCACTCACGTGATAAACACGTGAGCTGTACTATTTCGAGGATGATATTCGATATGTATGTCGGGGATGAGGTGAAAACCTGGGCCTGGCCCATGGCAGACCCAATACGGGAAATACCCCTATCAGTGTCGGTTCAGTTTGATCTGATTCAAATGCACAACTCTAGTGTCTCGTTACAAATTTTACAATAATAATGGTTACAAATTTGAAAGATGTCGAGGCTGATTTGGCGATAAGTCGTATTATATATATATATATGTGAGTCGGTTACAAGTGGGTGACCTAATAATACAACGAATCTAACTCAAATCAGGCCTACACTATGTATCTCGCGTAGACTTGGTCCGGAACACCTCGAACTAACGCCTCAATGCTTGGATGGCAGTGGTACATCGGTGACTAGATCAGACGTATATCGTTGATTGTCTTCGACATGATATCGAGGACGCCCCTCAATATGATATCGGTAGTATGGTTGTATGACGTATCGGTGAAGCACCAGGTTATCCCGATATCGAGTACGATATCGAGAATGAGATCGGGGATTTGTTTCGATGTGATGCGTGGTAGCTGAGGGATAATAATTGCTTCCTTTGGGATCCGGGCACCGCGTATTTATAGACCTCGGGATCCGGGGACCACAGTGTCATATCGGTGATTATCACCGATATGATATAAAAATTGGCCCCCGATATGGTTAAATATGGCCCAGGCCCAACACGCGGGAAATGCCCATATCATGTAGTCCCCCAATTTGGGGATTCTTATCTTATAGATAAGAATTTGCAAATTTAATTTTAAGTTACTGGGTTACCAGTACCCCTCGTCCCGCTAGTTCAAATGATGGAGATCAAATTTGCGGGGAATGTACTTTGTGATGAACTTCGATGGGTCCCCTAATGCAGTGGACGCATAGTTTGAGGTCCTCGTTTGAATTCTACGTTTCTTGGGATTTGAGTTTCTTGTAAATATGGAAATTGCACTTTGAGAATTGTGATGGGGCCGCCGGTGTAACTGTTATATCTTCGAGACTTTTTGCGTAATAGGATAGGATATCGGGTCTCATCGTCGATATTATGTCGAAACACATATTCGATATGATATCGAAAGTATCCTTCGATGTGGTTAAAACTTCCCTCTATAAGTAGGGCTTGTAAGAGACCTTGAAGGTCATAGTTTTCTGTATCTTCTCTGTCGTTAGCGTAACCACATCGGTATGTATATCGGTAATTATATTCGATATATTCCCCGACGTGTATTTCGATCTCGCCGTTGTACTGGATTTATTTATTATTATTTTCTCATGCCGATACTCTGATTATTCTGCAAGTGCATCATATTTTTCTGAGATATTCCGTCAGAATGGGTTTCAGACAATTGATGCGTAAACTTCAAGCCGACCGTGATACTCAGAAAGCTGCTAAGATGGCAGCAGTCGTGGTGGTGGCTGAAACAGGGTCTGCGTCTAGCTTTGACCTGAATAATGCTGCCACTGAGGTTCTAGTAGAGGCATCGGGAGTTTACCAACCTCCCCCTAGCATTGTAGTTCCTGAACATATTAGTGAATAATGTTTCGAAAATGTTCCTGCAACGGTTAGGTCCTTTAGCCAGGACATTCTTGATGTTGTGGGAGGCCTGGACGGTGCGGCCAATCTCTTGGAGATGTTGACCTCGAAACAGAAAGGTGCGGTTCATTCGCCTGAAGGAACTGTGTTGACGGAGAGACCAGTTGCTAGGTCTCCTTCTGGTGAGTACGTAGCTCCACGTTCTGAGTCGATGGCCTACATTCCTTTGACCAAGAACGTTGGAGGTTCAGAATCGAATACCCCTGTCAACATGGGTGCTTCAGTGGATGCGCCTTTTACCGTGGGGTCGGGTTCTTTAAGCCCGAACCCTATTAGCGGCAAGAGAAAGGCGACTGCTTCAAGTACGACTGACAAGGGTAAAGGGCCACTGCAGGAGCCCTCGATATTGGGGGGCTTTGCCCCTGTCTTTCCTGGGATTCCGATTATGAAGCCTGCCGTTGACCTGGCTAGGATATCAGGTAATAAAAGGTCTCGTGAGGGGACTGTCCACAATGTCCACTCATCTTCGAGTTCGGGCCCCAGGAAGGCGGGTGCACTCAAATCCTCCAGGCGAGTAGAATTCCCTGAAGCAGATGCTATACGGGGAATGATGCGGGCTTTTCCTCCTCCCGCAAATGTGCGGGTGCTCACTGAATTCGAGCGGGCGCAAAATATACGCCGCAACACTCACCTGTTTCAGAGTGTACGTATCTTAACACGACTTCAATTGGTTTTATTTTGACTGTTTATCATCATGTTACGTATTGTATTGTGCAGACGGCAAAGCTGGCGGTCTCGTGTCTGAAGACAATTCGTGAGTCCAAGGGTGGCCCTGATGCTGTCGCTGCCGACCTCGAGGCTGATATCTTAAGGATGGGGGAGTTCAACCCCATGATGGTAGAGAAGTTGGAGGTTGAAAAAGAGGATGCGCTGAAGACATGTCGTAAGCTCCGGGAGGAGTATTATTTACTGAAGGGCAACTTCAAAACCTTAGTGACTGAGATTGACCACGAAAAAGCTCGTGAACTTGCGGCTAAAAAGAAGCTGGAGAGACTGAAGGCTGAGGTGTCGGCGATGAAGGCTGTTAACGAACGTCTCTCGTTGGAGCTCTCCACTGCCAAACTAGCTACCTTGGACTTGGTATATATCTTGTTTATGATATCTGCTTCTGTTTTTTCCTCTTTTCTTTAATAGAGTTCAATTTGTAGGAACGTCGTCCTGATCCCCTCTGGGTTGGAGTGGAGAAGTTTATGGAAAGCTCGAGCTTCCGAGAGTTAGTTTTGAACGTTCGGGAGGTAGCATTTCATGCTTGCATAGGGCAAGTATTGAAAAATGACGGTTTCAAGGACTCCCTCGAATTGAGTGGGTTGAACCCAAGGCACGATCATAACGACCTGCAGATTGGTGGACTAGACGAGGTGGAGGAGGGTGCGGCCGACCCTGACGTGTTTTCTGAGATCGTTGAGAAGAAGACTGAAGGGTCCCTATGGGAGTAGCTGTTTGCTGCCTTTATTGTAACTTAAATTAATCCCTTTCCGGACTATCTCCCATTCGTGGTTCTATAACTGAATATTTATTTCTCTGTTATCTTCATAATGTGTGACTCTTCGTGGCCTTGTTGTCTGATAGCTTGTTGATTTTTAATTGTCATGATGATAGAGTATGCAGTATTTTGATATCCGACCCTGCATTCATTTCGTTCTCGTATTTGATGAGATTTCTTTAATCTGCTTGTTGTCAACAAGGAATGATTAGAATTTCCTCGGTGTTGGTAGAAGTATGGGTAATCTGCCACTGCTCATGTTTTTAGGATCGACCCCGTTATCACAAGGGATATTCTTCTTGTGGGATTGATATGAATCTTGCCACGAATGACTTAATTCAATTATTGGTATGCCCAAGATCGATATAAGAAAAGGATGGATGGATGGAAACCTCAACCGTTATTTCACGAAAAGACAAGAACCTTGGTGTAATAACTTCAACCTAGCCCTAAACAAAAATAAGAACCTTGGTATGTGAAGACGCCACAAACGGGAATGGAAATCCGTTTGATAAGTCGATAATGAACGCCACGGAAAATTCCGATAAGTTCGAAAAGTTCTTTAGAGAACAAAGAGAATTAATCTCAGAAATATTTAGCAAAAGACTTGTTCTCTTCCATTAAATAAAACCCTATATATAGGCTGATATTACATGAGTTCTAATAGGAAAGAAGACATAGTCCTTCTTTAAAAAGGAAACTTAAATAAACTAGGAAACTAGTTAAATAAAGAAACTAAGCCTCATAAAGGAAACTAACTAAACTAGGAGACTTATTTAATAAGAAAACTTATTAAATAAGGAAACTAAGAAATTAGGAAATTAATAAATATGGAAACTAAATAAGCCTAATATAACTAGGACTCCTTTTCTTGATCTCCAAGTAAATCCAATACTCCTAGTATAACAAGGAGTCTTGCTCTTCAAGAACTTGAACCATATTGATGCATCTTTGTGGACTTGATGAATTATGCTCAATAGTCCACCCCAAATATTATTAGCCCACTATTCTTGATTCAGCCCATTGAGTATTTCCTTGTAGTTCTTCTTTTGGACCCTCCTAATTAGACACTCAAATATGCCTTTTGAAGCCATGCCATGATTCTCATCATTCCCCTCTTCTTGAAAGCGATTTGTCCTCAAATCGTGGCCAACGTTTCTTGAAAAAGATATTGTTTGTCGATGCTCTATTGGATATCTTCTTGTGGTCATATGGAAATAATTCTTACCACCGGGGTCAAAAGTAAACATGTGCAACGACCATTTTTGGGCTTGTGTGACTCCTTCATAGATCCCTTGCTTGGTACAAAGTACTGATTTCTCGTGATTTTGCTTGACAAAGTTGACTTTCATCGTGCCATCTAACTTCCACCACATAATCTTCTCATCTTTGCTTAAGAACAAAACATCTCTTGGCGAAGTTGTGCGAGGTATCCCATATTCCTGTGAAGAAGATATAACAAAACAAGACATAGTATTATTGAATGCAGTAGTATTTGACAAGGTTTCTTTATGCGATAGTCCAAGAAACGACTGTTGTGATTCTTTAGCTTCAATGACTTGTTCTTGAGAACACTCCTGCGATTTCTCTGATTTTATCTCAATGACCAAGTCATTATTTTCCTTTTCTCTTTCTTTTTGCTCCACAAATCTTTGATTTTCACTAATCTTCTTTTGTTCATGCTCTTTGTCTTCCTCAACTTTTTTCTGCACCATCTCTTGATCCTCATCTATTTGTTGCTTTGGTTTGTGCCCTCTTGTCTGTGAGCTTGATATGCAGCTCGTAACAATTGGTAATGCCTCATGCTTCAAGTTTTCTTCTTCAAAGTTGTATCGATTAGAACCTCGATCGTGTACCTTCACACCTCTGTGTCTAGACCTCTCACTGCTACACACACTAGAAATTCTTCGGTGCTGCACCACATTGGAATTTTCAATTCGGTCTAACCGATCTTCAAGGTGCTTGACCTCTCTCTTTAAGATACTACCAAATTCATATTTAAACCATTCAATAAAGAGCTCATGATCAATAATATTTCCTTTGAACATATTTTTTTTCTTTTCTTTTCTTTTTTTCGTACTTTTTTTTTTGTTTTTTTTTGTGCTTTTCTTTACTTGCCCTTTTTTTTTTGGCTTTTTTCGGATTTTTTTTTTTTTGCTTTTTTTTTTCTAACACACCAACCCTAAGAAGAACAAAAAGTAAGGATAACAACTAGATAAAACAAATTCGAAAAAAAAAAATTTGAAATCAGATAAGAACACATATTAAAAGGATAGGATATCCTAATCAAACCACACTCTGATACCAATTGATATGAATCTTGCCACGAATGACTTAATTCAATTATTGGTATGCCCAAGATCGATATAAGAAAAGGATGGATGGATGGAAACCTCAACCCTTATTTCACGAAAAGACAAGAACCTTAGTATAATAACCTCAACCCTAGCCCTAAACAAAAATAAGAACCTTGGTATGTGAAGACGCCACAAACGAGAATATAAATCCGTTTGATAAGTCGATAATGAACGCCACAGAAAATTCCGATAAGTTCGAAAAGTTCTTTAGAGAACAAAGAGAATTAATCTCAGAAATATTTAGCAAAAGACTTGTTCTCTTCCATTAAATAAAGCCCTATATATAGGCTGATATTACATGAGTTCTAATAGAAAAGAAGACATAGTCCTTCTTGAAAAAGGAAACTTAAATAAACTAGGAAACTAGTTAAATAAAGAAACTAAGCCTCATAAAGGAAACTAACTAAACTAGGAAACTTATTTAATAAGAAAACTTATTAAATAAGGAAACTAAGAAATTAGGAAACTAATAAATATGGAAACTAAATAAGCCTAATATAACTAGGACTCCTTTTCTTGATCTCCAAGTAAATCCAATACTCCTAGTATAACAAGGAGTCTTGCTCTTCAAGAACTTGAACCATATTGATGCATCTTTGTGGACTTGATGAATTATGCTCAATAGTCCACCCCAAATATTATTAGCCCACTATTCTTGATTCAGTCCATTGAGTATTTCCTTGTAGTTCTTCCTTTGGACCCTCATAATTAGACACTCAAATATGCCTTTTGAAGCCATGCCATGATTCTCATCTTGTAGGGGCCCATCCCGTTATCACAGGGAACCCGCTACCGGTCAAATGTTTAGGATCGACTCCGTTATCACAGGGGATATTTTTCTGGTGGATAGGGGCCCATCCTGTTATCACAGGAAACCCGCTACTGTTCAAATGTTTAGGATCGACCCCGTTATCACAGGGGATATTTTTCTTGTGGGTAAGGGCGCATCCTGTTATCACAGGGAACCCGCTACCGTTGAAATGTTTACGGTCGACCCCGATATCACAGGGGATATTTTTCTCGTGGGTAGGGGCGCATCCCGTTATCACAGGGAACCCGCTACCGTTGAAATGTTTACGGTCAACCCCGTTATCACATTGATATTTGTCTTTGTAGACGACCCGTTACCACTCATGGGTAGGAGCCCGCCCGTTATCACAGGGGAACTCGTTACCGCTCATGGGTAGGAGCCTTTTCTTTGTAGCTGACCCGTTACCGCTCATGGGTAGGAGCCCGCCCGTTATCACAGGGCAACCCGTTACCGTTCATGGCTAGGAGCCTTTTCTTTGTAGATGACCCGTTACCGCTCATGGGTAAGAGCCCGCCCGTTATCACAGGGGAACCCGTTACCGCTCATGGGTAGGAGCCTTTTCTTTGTAGATGACCCGTTACCACTCATGGGTAGGAGCCCGCCCGTTATCACAGGGGAACCCGTTACCGCTCATGGGTAGGAGCCTCTTTTTTTTTGTCCCTTGGTGGCTCTGTCGTCGTGGAGTCTATGAATCTTCAGGCCCTGTAAAACATCACAGACAAAAAAGGTTTTCCGATGTAAAAGCTTATGTGACAGCATGAAATGATGCGCACGTGTTATCTGCGGAAAGTTCCCTCAATCTGGGAATTTTAGCTTTATGAAAGAAAAGGTGTTCCCATTGTGTTCTAACGCGCCTGTTGTAGCTGTTTGTACCTGTTTAGATGGATAATATTGAATAATCTGAGGGTTTAATATTCCATATGTCCTTTTTGGACATAGTAATGTGTGATCCTTCGGGTTATGTACCTGTAAGAGGGTGATGTGTTAATCATATATCTATGGGAATACTCCCCAAATTCTTCGTGCAATTCTCTGCACTTCCGTACTATCCGATTAGGACATATCCCTGCATGAAATATGAGATTCCATAAAGCAAAAATAAAAAGCAGTGACGGATAACGGTCGAAGGCTAGGTAAACCCAACCCGCCTACGTATCCCGTTGAATGTGGAATCAGACCGGCGTAGTTCCCCCTGTTTTAGTTACATGCCGACCCACGAAGGGGCAAAATAAAAGATAACGGTCGAAGGCTAGGTAACCCTAACCCGCCTACGTATCCCGTTGAGTGGGGAATCAGACCGGCGTAGTTCCCCCTGTTTAAGTTTATAAACTAACCCACGATGGGGCAATGTTTCAATTGTTCAAGCCTAATTTAAAAACTACTGAAATTTAAAAGATTGTTCTGTTTGTTCCTCATGGCGATCACTCCGTGCGCGGAATGTATTCTTGGTGTGGGACTTGTATCTCTTGTCTTCTTCTGATTCTAGGGTGCTTCAGCGAGTCCACATAGCACATCCATCCTTGTACCTGGCCGCCTAGATTTTTGCCGACTCCTTTAGGTATCGGGAATTTGATCTTCTGGTAATAAGTAGAGACCACTGCCCTAATCTGGTTGAGTGCCGGTCTACCAATGATGGCGTGGTAGGGGAACAGAATGTCGACTATTGTGTATTTTATCGGCGTCACCCGTGTGCGCGGGTTTCTCCCGAACACTGTGGGCAATATAAGTTGTCCGAGTGGAACTACCTCTGCTCCGCCAAATTCGGTCAATGGGGTGGATATCGGCTCTAGCCGGCCTGGGGCTATCATCATGTGCTCGTAGGCTTTTGAGAATATCAGGTTTGCGGAGCTCCCGCTATCCACCAGAACTTTATGCACCTGATATCCATCCACATTAATGGTAATAACCAAAGGCAGTCTAGTTTACCTGCGGTCAGGGCCAACAAACTAAGTTGCTCCAAGTATCTCCTGGGGAAAGAGATCTCCTGCTCCAAGTACGCTTCTGGCATGATTGCATTTGTGTACCCAATGTAGGCTCTGCCCTGGACTCTTCGTGTTATAGCTTCTCGGCCACGAGCAGTGTCGGCTCCCAAGGCACCTCCATTGATCATGTTTATGATGCCTCTGCTCGGGGCATTCACTATGGTCCAACCACGCTCCTCGGGTGCCTCAATCATCTTCTGCTTTCCTCTCCTGGTTGAGTAATCTCTTCTAGGGGATAAAGAATGTTTCGCCCCCTAGCATCTTCCTTGGCGCTTCTGACAAACTCGACCAATTTTCCTTCTTTAATCAATCTTTCAATTTCAATTCTTAGGTGCGTACAATCCTCCGTCCTGTGTCCAAGTTGACGGTGGTACGCGCAGTATTTTCCCGACGACTTCATCCCGGGAGTCTCATTCAACGGCATGGGTTCCGTCAACCATCTGTTTCTCTTTGCCACGGCCATCACCTCCAGAATGCCTCTATTCAACGGGGTGTACGTCCTTAGGGGCCTTTCTCTGTTGCGATCTCTGTTCGCGTTCCTGCTGGAAAATGAACCTTGACGCATTGCCATCATCTCGTCCTCGTAAACCATTTGGTTCGCGAGCATGTTGATCTGTGCTATGGTGGGCTCAGTCAATTTGATTAGCTCGCCGACGAACCTGCGATGGGTCGTACCCTTGAACAGCATCATCATGACATGCCCGCCATGCGGCTCGTCCACCTTCAACGATTCATCATTGAACCTCTTCATATATTCCCGGAGGTTCTCCCTTTCCCTCTGCTGCAGCGCGCCGAGGTGTAACATGTTGGTCTTCATTCTCTTTTGGCTAGAGAACTAGTTCTCAAACTTTTCCCTTAGTTGCTCGTAGTCCGTTATGGATCTGGCCTCCAGCCTAGCGAACCAATCAAGTGCAGCGCCCGTTAGAGTGGTGGATAAGATCTTTGCCTTTATGTTCCTTGAGTAGTTGTGCAGATTCAAAATGCTATCGACCTGATGGAGATGATCTGTAAGATCACTTCTTCCGTCGTATGGCTTGATCACTGGTATCTTGTCCCATTTTTGCAATACCTTAGCCTCTATCTCATCCGAAAACGGGGTCCTGCTGCGACCCTTCCAATGACTCTGAGTCACCTTCCTCTTCAACTCCGCCTTCTCGCGGTCTAGTTGTTCCATCCTACTCGATATTACCTGCAGTACTTCAGCATCCTCATTTTTTGAATGTGGAATCTCAGCGCGGTCGCGACCGCATTCCATTATCCTGATTATTTCCGCCCTATCGCGGTCAAGTCGTTCCATCCTTCTTGCTATCTCTCGGTCCAGGGTCCTAGGGTCCTGTCTCTACGACCTGTCGTAAGCAGCGGGCGATATCTCTCTGAATGAGTCCCACGTATCATCCTGTTCATCGTATCTTTGCCTTGCCCTTCTCTCACCCGCTCGGGATTCATGTGGCCTTGTCCGAATATCCCTTGTCCTTTGTTCCGCCAGTCGTGGAAGCAAAGTCTCCAATGTAGTGTCAAGCGCCGCTTTTACAGAAGCGTTGATCTGCGCTAGCATCTCCGGGGTTATGGCGGCAGGGGAACGATGCTCTGACCTGCATCCATCGTCTCCTCTGAGCCGGAAGATTCGAGTTTGGCACCTCGGTCATCGGGACATCTGCTGCCGGGTTTTTAGTGGTCGGGCCCTCAGTAGCAGGTTCCGCCGCATTTGGTATGGCGGTGGTTGGACCAGAATTAGTGGCTCGAGGTGGCCTCCCGAGCCCGCGCCTACGTCGCGATTCATTTTGTGATGGAGGAAGCTCCATCTCAGCTTGGGTCATTGTCTGTTCTTGATCAGTCGGCTGTAGAGGGGGTGGTGTGTCTTCAATCCTAGTGTTTCTAGTCACAACTCCGTTAAACTCGGATCGGGTCCTCCTTCCTTGCATCTTGGCGTCCTCGTCCGCGAACTAGTGTTCCCACAGACGGCGCCACTGATTTGGCGATAAGTCGTATTATATATATATATATATGTGAGTCGGTTACAAGTGGGTGACCTAATAATACAACGAATCTAACTCAAATCAGGCCTACACTATGTATCCCGGAACACCTCGAACTAACGCCTCAATGCTTGGATGGCAGTGGTACATCGGTGACTAGATCAGACGTATATAAGTGATTGTCTTAAACATGATATCGAGGACGCCCCTCGATGTGATATCAGTAGTGTGGTTGTATGACGTATCGGTGAAGCACCATGTTATCCCGATATCGAGTACGATATCGAGAATGAGATCGGGGATTTGTTTCGGTGTGATGCGTGGTAGCTGAGGGATAATAATTGCTTCATTTGGGATCCGGGCACCGCGTATTTATAGACCTCGGGATCCGGGGACCACAGTGTCATATCAGTGATTATCACCGATATGATATCGAAATTGGCCCCCGATATGGTTAAATATGGGCCAGGCCCAACACGCGGGAAATGCCCATATCAGAGGCAATGCAAATTTAATTTAACATTTAATGTAGGGAAAAAGGCATGTTAGACCCCATCTATTGACGCTTTTCCAATGTTATAGCCAACCTATAAATTTTTGAAATGTTGCACCCCACCATCGACGTTTAAATTTTGTTGCACCTAAACTAACTCCGTAAAAAAAATGTCACAATGTGGGAGGATGACGTATGCAAATGTTTTATAAATTCAAAAACACCCCCAATAATTCAAAAAATACCTATAAACACCAAAATAACTTCTCACAATTCGTCAACACCCCGGAATATATAAAATCTTTGTTATGAATTCCACCAAACAACACAATATCTTCTCTTAATTTGTAAACACACCCAAACACATTCAAATTCTAACCCCCCCCCCAAATTATCTTAAAAATTTAATAAAATACCCCCGATTTCTCAATTTTATTTTACAACTATTTTCTTTTGATAATTATGTAATAATCATATTTATCATCTTATAAATAAGCCTATACTTTCATAATTGTGTCAAATCTTCTTTAATTGTACATATTTTGTAATTTAGCAACACAATATAATAATAATAATCAATACAAAAGTTAATAAATTCGAAACTCACGCTTCTTTAAAAAATTATATAATTAGTTTCATAATCATTTTGTAGAGGTGTCAATTAGGAATGTCAAATTAATTTAACATAATATTACCTTAATTAATATATCATTTAAAAACTAAGTAAGAAAAAATTACCACATTTCCTATACGCCCCTTACCCCACCGCGCTCTACCCAACCCCCCACCGTTACCGGTCACCACCATTCGATGGCAGAGCCTCCCCCACAAAGGTCCATCACAAGAGTATACATTATACACAAGACTCACGATGGGATTATCCAAAATTGACATTGCGAAATGCTTCATCTCAACCTTCACTGTTGATCGACGACGAATTCTGCGGATTTGCACTCATGGGCTGCTTGTATGTTGAAAAGTCTCCGGATGCCTCCTCTGATTCACGCGCGTTTACTTAACCGCCCCCATCAGCGAGTTTGAAACTATCATCTCGTACGTCTCCCTTCCGGCGGCGAATTCCGCGCCGAGCACTCGATCCAGAGCAACGAATTAGCGTGTGCAAACTCTCAATGAGTCGAGGAAGTCAGTTAGAGGAGAGCTGACATTGCTTAGTAGTGATGATTATTTTGGTCTTATTTCGTCTGGGTCACAAAACACCTACGAACTATTACAATTGGCCTGACTAATGCCAAAATAATGCTATTCTATTGCAATGAATGAAGTAGCTTCGTCCGGAACACCCACTATAAGTTGACTAAGTAAGATAAATAGAAATGGTATATATCTGATAACAGTCGAATCGGGAAGATTTAATGGTAATAAGCCTTGAACTGGATGATCGGTCGAATTGAGTCAATTCGAGTGTGATAAGCCTCAAATTAGTTGATCGGTCGAATGGTGAGAATTCGACTATGATAACTATCGAATTGGAAGCGCTCGATGGTTAAGGGTCGAATTCAGGACAGTCGAATACGTAACGGTCGAATTGTGAACAATCGAATTGAGATCGATCGAATGGCTCTGTTCGATGCTGAGTAGTTGCTCGATAGTAATGAATGTGTGTCATTAATGTCAGAGAACGGGGTATTTACAGACCCCATCCCACGGGCCCCAGTGGTATTTATAGAATAACAGTCAAACATGTAGAGTTTGATTGTCCTTATATTGGTCGAACGTCCCCTGTTCGACACTCCAATTTCTGGGCCTTTTCTCTTGTGGGCTGGCCAAAACATATTTTTGGGCCTTCCTAAAATATCCCCATCATATTTGGCGCCGTCTGTGGGAACGCCACTTGTTCAAGTATATTAGGCATGACGTTTAGAGTAACTAGATCGCAAAGTAGAGCAGCATAGAGTAATAATCTTGATTTGGAATGAATGACTGCCACTTCGACTTTCCCAGAAATAGGAGGACCATCAGTGCAACCCGTGGGGGTGCCCATGCCAGCAAGGCGAGATCAACCTGGTCCAGGTGATCCTCCATGGCCGCGACACTGCCAATACTGCAAGTGCAAACACCGCCACCCCAATTTCAAAAGGAAGGCATGCGGGGGCAACGATCCGTGGCCAGAGGCCCGATCGGCGAAGACAGAAACAGATCACACGTGGACGATTGAAGGGTAAGATCAAGTTCGATCGAAGTGCAGTCCCAAAGGCACCACGATGTGAGAAGACGCGAGGGGAATATAGAGAATGATATTAGGAGGCGCGAGAAGAATAGAGAGAACAACGTAAGAAGGCGTGAGGAGAGTCGAGATAATGAATCAAAGAAGGAGCAAGCAGAAGTTGCAAGAAAGTTGGAAAGACTCGAGAAAGAGAGGACTGAGGTGGAATATAGGATGGAACGGTTGGGAAGAGCTCGCAGGAGCACTCCATTCTGTGAAGAAATAGAGACAGAGATTCTGGGGCACAGTGAAAAGATACCAGGGCTTAAATCATATGATGGAAAGATAGATCCGTATGATCATATTTTCTAGTTGGACACCACGCTTAACTTGGACGAGGTCAAGGAAAACGTGCATGCCCGAATCTTGGCCACCATTTTGGTCAGAGTGGCACTATATTGGTTCACCAAAATCACTCGTGGATCTATCAGAAGCTACAAGGAGCTCAGAAAGATGTTCAAAAATCAGTTCTCCGGACGGTATTGGACCATTCCCATCTTTATTCTATCAATCAAGGAGAGAGAGAAACCTTGAAGAATTTCATAAGCCGTTTCAATGCGGAATTGCTGAAGATAGACAGTCCCAAGAGAGAAATGGTCGCAAACATCATCTTCCACGCGACCCACAATGCGACTTTCAGCAAGGATCTGCTTAGGTTGTAGCAAACAACGATTGAAGAGATCAACAAGCTCACGCAACATGTGGTGCATTGCGAGGAGATGATGGCCACCAAAGCTGTCGTTCTTGCCCCAAGGATCAAAGAGAGAGGAAGAGAGGAATAAAGTCACAACAAGAACAGGAACAACAGGTACATGAACTCGTCGCCGAAGCGATATACGCCCCTAAACGCTGATATCATGACTGTGTATGGGGCAGTGAAAAGGAAAGGTTGGCTAAAAGAGCCAAGGTAAATGAGAGACTCCAAGGCAACCAGATTG
This sequence comes from Linaria vulgaris, assembly GCA_948329865.1. Classification (NCBI taxonomy): domain Eukaryota; kingdom Viridiplantae; phylum Streptophyta; class Magnoliopsida; order Lamiales; family Plantaginaceae; genus Linaria; species Linaria vulgaris. Next base: position 75,413,165 of record OX415250.1, on the reverse strand, counting down.
TCAACCCTTTACTACAAGTTTCACAGGCAGAATGGACATGATACTGAGGATTTCAAAGACCTCAAGGTGAGATAGAGTGGTTGATAAAGGATGGAAAGCTCGCAGAGTATGTCAGGAGTTTGAAGGATGAGGAAGATAAGGTAAACAAGGATAGATCTCGTTCTCTCAGGAAGGACAAGCAGAAAATGAACGACAAGCCGCAACTATTGAATTATCCCCACCTAATGGATAACAATCCCATGAAAGGAATCACACACATGATATTGGAAGTTCCAGTGGGTGCAGATTCCGCAAAGGGGCGAAAGAGGATCACGAGAGATATCGATGCAGACCGCTTCGTAGGTTTTGTAGATCTAATGAGAATAGAGGAGATGGGACCGGAGGAAGTCGTCTTCTTGAGAGCAGATATACTGAAGCTAAGCCCTCAAGCAATTCATGCTGGGAAATTGAACTGCCCATTGGTCATAACGGTTGATATAGCCAACTTTGGCGTGATGAAAGTGCTGGTGAACAACAAAAGTTCAGTCAACGTGTTGATGGCCTCGACATGGGAAAAGATGGGCTTGGGTGACGAAAAGAAGGAGGCAGTCAGAACCTCACTGCATGGATTTGGCAGAGTGGAAGTAGTACCCATGCGGAATGGTCTCTCTCCCTACTTCCCTGGGAACCCAGCCTTAAAGAAAGACAATGCTTGTCGACTATGTGGTGGTTGACCTACCCTTTATATACAATGCAATATTGGGAAGGCCAACGCTCAACGCTTTCCGAGCATTGCCATCAACGTACCATCAGATGGTAAAATTTCCAATTCCAAGTGGAACATGCGAAGTGATAGCTGATCACAGGCAAGGCTGGCTATGCTATGTGGCTTCACTCAGACGGCCACCGCAAGAGGAGCAAGAGGTACTCGCAGCTTTAGGGCCCATGGAGATGGAACAGATCGACTGAGCCACTCCTTTAATTCAGTCATTTATTTAAAATTCTGCATTTTTTGAACAATTTTCATTCGTCCCCTCAATCGCCTAATGCAATAGGGGCTGGCATGTAATGACCTAAAATAGAAACTACGAAGGCATGAGTCCAGAAAAACCCCATCGGGAAATGTAGGCAACCTGGCCTTGCGCTAGACTCAGCTCTATCTATTATCTAAATTATATCTCTACAGGGGATACTTTTGACCTTTATTGACTATAACAGGTAGAGCCAGGGCAAAGCCGCAAGGCCTAAAATGATGGAATGTTGTGTACTTTCTCTACCACACATAATATCCAAACATAATCTGATATAATACGTTGCAAAGTATTCTAACAAATGCAGCCCAAGCGAAACCCCGCGTTGCAAAGTTATATAAAACTAATGATGTGTCGGACTCGAAGGAAAGCTGCAAAGAAGAAAAAGGATGGACACTTCGCCTAAAACGGCTAGTCCAGACAAAAAAAAAAAATCCAACAATGTGAAGAAAATGGATGGACACTTTGCCTAAAATGGCAAGTGCATACCAAAAAATCCCAAAAAAGTGAAGAAAATGGATGGACACTTTACCTAAACCGGTAAGTGCAAACCAAAAAACCCCAACAAAGTGAAAAAAAGGGGTGGACACTTCGCCTAAAACGGCAAGTGCAAACCAAAAAATCCCACCAAGATTTAGAAAATGGATGGACTCTTCGCCTAAAATGACAAGTGCAAACCAAAAAATCCCACCAAGATGAAGAAAATGGATGGACACTTCGTCTAAAACAGCAAGTGCAAACCAAAAAATCCCACAAAGATCAAGAAAAGGGATCGATACTCCACCTAAAATGGAGAGAGCAAACTAAGAAATCACAAAAAGTGAAGAAACAAACGCTTTGTCAGAAAAATGGCGTACGCGAGGGAAAACTTCACAAAAGAATAAGGAGAACACTAGACTAAATGAACAAAAAATGCTTAAGCGATCCCGTTATACAAAAAGGGCATACCCAAGTTCCTCGACGTTCGTGACCTTTTCTTTCTCAGTGGCAAGTTCCTTTTCGAGCTCTGCCACTCGTAGCTCCAGAGCAGTTTTCCCATTCCTCAGTGCATTGACCTGCGTCTCGGGCCGTTGAATGCTCTCCTCCGCAAGTTTCAAGGCCTCTCGATTGCTGCTAGCCCGAATAGCACAATCCCTAGAATGCTGCAAAGATTTTTCCTTCTCGTCTACAATGGCCCTCAACGCCTCTAGATCATTACCCTAAAACTCTATCCGTAAGCGCTCGAAGCCGAACGGTCTTTTCCTCATGAGCCCGCATCAATCCCTCGATCATCGCATCGACGACACCACTAGTCTAAAATACATCGATGAAAGGTGTAAGAAATTAAACAACAAGAAAAATATCAAATCCAAGAATAATTACCGAGCTAATCAAGTGAAGCGCGAGCTGTTCCAGCTTCATCCTTTCTTTGGCGGAGGTTGGGAAAGCCGTAGCGAAGTGAGGAAATATCACTCTCAATCCGTTGATCGCCTCTTCCTCAGATTGATCAAAATCTCCGATGCGAACACGGGGGCCCTGCCTGGAATCAGCCCTAAAGCTCATCTCGACAAGAGGGACTGAGGTACCAGCGGGCGTTGGACCAGTTGTTTGAGGCCCAGTTTGCGGATTTTTCCTCATTTTTGCTGGAGCAGGCCCTTCCGCCTTATCTACTACCCCGATAGCGTTAACAACAGGAGCATCGAATCCCCCTGTTTGATGTCGAACAGAGGAGGGGAATTCTCGCAACCCGCGCCGAGCATCTCTACGAATTGATTAATTGATGCGTGGGAACATGTCGACACCCCTGCCTCAGTACCCGATTTCTTCAATTTGTCCTTCCTCTTTTTAGGTGGAGGAACTAGAATAGGGACCGTCGTACATGACGCATCAGCATTCGTCGCAAGAACTTGGCCAATGCGTGCGTGTTGACTCATTACAAATTCTTCGCTAACAACAAGACCGCATTCTTGACTAAGGCTTTAATGTTAAATTGGTGATTAGTTACGAGGTAAGGCCAAAATTATCGCCCCACCCAAGACCGCTCACCTATTGCGCTATTTGAATTTTTGGGACAGAGACCCAATCACATCGAAACAAGGAAAACTCCCTCGCGTAACTTTCCTGGATATAAAAATATATTTTCTTCAATCTTCGCCGTAGCCGGAGGGTTCCCCCTTTAAAAACTTATCAAACTTCAAGGCTTTGACATGATAAAAGCCTCGTCCTTTGCGTGAAACTTCAAAAGGGCCCAAAATTCATTAGGCCCACAAGACACACCCAAGTCCCTCATGGCTATGATGAAACCATATGGTAACCACGTCAGCATAAATAGGAAATTGTAAGTCCTTGGCCAATTGCCCAACAAGGACAGTAAGGAACACTGGCGGTGCGGTTTGGACGCGTTGCTCCGCAATAGGAATGGCTATTTTATAATTGATCCCTATGTCATACGTTTCTCGATGAACAACTCGGCTATGTTGCAGGCGTGAAACATAGTCTGTATACGCCATGTCCCCAACCTCGTCGTCTAAATCATTATAGTACCTATCAACAACCTCGTTTGCCTCGCTCTCGGCACGATTATCCACTACGTCGAGAAAAGGCACTCAACCGTCCCCCGACTGCGTAGCTATTTGCTGTTCCTCTTCTGATTCGCTATCACCTCCTTCGATATCAATCAGATCATGGGCATTCTCTGTGTTCAAATCACTACCCGCGTACCCCACGTCAGGAGCTCTCACCGAACTACTAGAATCGGTGCTAGAGGTACTACTCGATTCACTCCCAGATGCAGACTCAACACTCACCATCTCGTTTGACATCTCGTTCGACACGAACTGATATAAAATTAAAAAAGAAAGAAAAGCTGACTACGAATGTACGTCACCCTCGACACTCACAACATCTACGTGATGCATGCAAAGCACAATAAACTAGCTCACAATTAACAAGAGATAATAAAAATGAATAAATAGACTACCTTGATTAAATTGCAAATTCACCAAACCAGCTGCGGAATAGCACTGCATACAACAAGAAACATGAAGCTGATTAGAGAAAACAAAGCAAACTATTCAGAAAAAATTCAAAAAACTTTCTAAGGCAATCAATCGAACGGCCTATCGTTCAATATAATGAGTATCGAACAACATGTGTTCGATACAAAGAGTATCGAATCGGGCCCGTTTGATGCTTTTTACATTTTATCGTAAAACATCCGAAGGTGCAAAATGAATTATTCCACCCCATCTCCCCCTTATATAGAAGGAGGCCGACCCATAAGGCGCACCAAAATAACAGTCAAATTTGCTCCAATTCGATTGTGATTTTCAATCGAATTCGATTCGGTTCGATTGATAGCAACGACCAATTCGATAGAAAAATAACAATCGATCTCGCTACTATTCAATTGTATTTTTTCAGTTAAATTCACGTCCGTTCGATTGAAGGTAACAGTCCAGAGCAACATCTTCACCACTTTAAAAATCAATCGAATCCGATACAATTCGATAATCGAGCAAATATGCAATTCGATTGAGCATAACGCTCGAACTCCATTCAGTTCGACTGTTCATAACAATCGAATTCCTACCATTCGACACTTGTAAACAGTCGAATTCAGAGATATGATGCAATTAAACTATCGAACCTTGTACATTTTGACAGTAAGATTACAATCGAACGGGTCTCCATTTGATTGTTTTGGAAATCTCATTTTTGATGATTCTGACATCGCGAAGACGATTAAAATTTGCCACCCACGTTTTCTACTCACGACTCCCAAATGGGAGGAGTACTTTCAACATTAGCTAAATCTCATTACCAATCCGCTTAGCATAAAAACAACTAGTGGGCGTCAGAGCGAAATCTGAAATCTAAGACAAACAACATGGATTTTGGAGTTTGGAACCCGCCCTTTACTCAAGACCGACTCCCAAATTGTGGGACTTTATGATGTGGGTATTTTAGGAAGGCCCAAAAATATGTTTGGGCCGGTCCACAAGAGAAATGCCTAGAAATTGGAGTGTAGAACATGGGACGTTCAACCGATATAAGGACAATCGAACTCTACCCATTTGACTGTTATTCTACAACTACCACTAGGGCCCGCGAGACGGGGTCTATAAATACCCGTCCTCCGACATTAATGACACACATTCATTACTATCGAGCAACTACTCAGCATCGAACATAGCCATTTGGTCGATCTCAATTCGATTATTCTCAATTCGACTGTTACAGATTCGATAGTCTTGAATTCGACCCTTAACCATCGAGCGCTCCCAATTCGATAGTTATCATAGTCGAATTCTCACCATTCGTTTGATCAACCGATTCGAGGCTTATCACACTTGAATTGCCTTAATTCGACTGATCCTCCAGTTCGAGGCTTATTACCATCGAATCTTCCCGATCCGACCGTTATCAGATTTACACCATTTCTATTTATCTTGCTTAGTTAAGGATTAGGTGTTCTAGACCAAGTTACTTCATTAATAGCATTATTTTGGTATTAATCAGACCCATTATAATAGTTCGCAGATGTTTTGTGACCCAGATAAAATAAGACCAAAATAATGATAAAGAGTGATGACAATGAAGCATTCGTGTTTTTTTTCTCCTTTATTTATTTTCTTTTTTCTATTTGGATAATAGAGGTGATGGTGATGATGATGAACAATGATATATGATTTCTTTTCTTTCTTGTTATTCTTTACTTTTTATTTGGTTACTTTTGTTAATTACAGATGGATTTTAAGATTATTTAGTTTTTTTTTTATTTTTTTAAGAATTTGGAGGTATTGGGACTGTTTACAAATTAGGATAAGATATAGCATTGTTTGGTGGTATTCATAAAAAAGTGGATATATTTGGGGGTGTATACGAATTATGAGAAGTTATTTTGGTGTTTAAAGGTATTTTTTGAATTTTTTTTGGGGGAGGAGGGGGGGGGGGGGTGTTTTCAAATTTATAAAATATTTGCTTTCACCATCCCGCATTGTGATGTTCTTTTAGTTTAGGTGCAACAAAATCTAAACATCGAAGGTGAGGTGTAACATTCCAAAAAGTTATAGGTTGTATATAAAATTGAAAAAACGTCAATAGACGGGGTCTAACTTGCCGCTTTTCCCTTTAATGTATTGAAAGTTACATGTGAATCCAAAATTTTTAGAGTAAAATTTAATTAGTCAATTTCGAAGTGTCATTCTATGCACACACACTCTCAAAAATTAGACATGTTCATGTCAGGTCCTGTTGCACACTCCTTGTAGCAGAAATTGGTTATATGAATTCGTGTCTGTATATATGTCCTTTTCTAGGTCCACGTGTTCGTGGATCATAGGTGTTATTTGATGTGATCAGTTGCATGAAATTTGATTTAAAGGAAAAAAAATAAACGGACATAGTCTATTTGGTTGGTCAACTTATAAACCTAAGTGTTGTACTAAAACTCGATGAGGCTAAAATGCTTTATAGAAGCAGTCTTCTTTCAAGTTTGTGGGAAAACATTTGTAAATTTAAAGCTGAACCGCGATTAAACTAACTGTATACGCATTCTTTGTTCGGCGTGCCATATTCAATGCGAGACACTTGAAATTTAGAAGAATATGTTGCATCTTTGAATATTATATTTTAGTCGATTTACTTCTTGAAAATATCAACTTTGACATCAATTGTTTTCAAAATTCCCGTTTTAAACACGAAGACCAATTCTTGATAAATTTTATGCACATTATGCAACATAGTACCTAACAAAACAATTCTCCTACTTTGAGTTTCAAAAACTCTAAGAAGGGATGAAAAGTTAGAGATGATTAAGCAAATACTTCATTAATCATGGAAAAGCGTTTGCACCGTTAGAATATATAAAAAAAATTATTTGACTAAGTCTTATCACTACCTCAACTACAAACGTGCAAACGGACAACGAATAAAAATAAGAGAATGAAAAATAAATAAATATAATGCCAGGTCCACAGTTGGACTTCTTTAAAGACTGTAATCTATATAGTCTACGTCTAGTGCGAGTGGGCTGACCGGCTGAGTAGTGCCAACAATAGGAAGTTAAACATGATCCCCTTCTTCAATTAAGGCCTTGTCCGCAAGATCCAATTTTGGAGCAATTATGTCTTTAAGGGTTTGTACAACTGATTGTGAGCCGCCCAAAAGAGGGAAATGATCGACCAACGACTCCATCACCTCCCACGTAGCATCTTCATTCAAACATCCATTTCACTTATCTAGGGTTTGAGAAATTGAAGAGCCATTTCAAAAAATAACGCGTGAGTCTACCAAGCTTTCTGGTTACCATGAATTTTCACCTCATTGAAGATTGGTGATAGCGATGATAGATTCCCCGGAGTTGAACCGAAATAAGGACGGAGCAAGGATGCATGGGGAGGTTGTGAATCCACGTTGATGGTGGTATGTCTAGTTCATAAGTTACACTTTCGATGTGACGACACATGCAAATGAGGCAATGACGGTGGCGGCAGAGCTTCGAGGGTTTAGGGGTTCCCAGTTAAATAGTGCCTTCATTTTTTTACAGCTTCAGTAACCACAAAAAGTTCTTTATTGTATGCATATTAAGACTGAATTCTTTGTGACATTTTTGGGCTATGTAAGGCGATGGGATAGTCCTTTGGGACAACACTGCACCTGCTACTACCGTCGAGGCATCAATCATCAAATCAAGAGACAACATGAAGTTCGAAAGATCCAAGATGAGAACTGAAGTCATCATGTCCTTTGTTATATTGAAAGAAGATTTCGTAGATGTTCTCCATGTAAAATGTCTTTCATAAATTTGAGAAGGGAGCAATGTGAGTGGCGTAGTGGCGCACAAAGTGTTTATAGTACGCGAAGGTCAAAAACACCCATATAACGCAGTCACTTGGTGAGGGTTGGCCAATCAACAATGGATTCTAGGAGTTGCAAAGAACCATTTACAAATCTTCGCATGATAATTGTTAACCATAAAAATAAAAAAAAAGGGGAAAAGAAGAAGGTTAATCCTAATCGGAGAATCAATAAATGGACAATACAGTTGTCACGAGTACTTCCGATGAGATGTACCCACTCCTAATAAGGAGACCCCCTCGGATGTTGCCCTGCTTCTCGGTCACTGACCTAACAAAGACATAGAAGAGCACACGAGGAGGAACATAAGCGTCCCTTGGAAAGTCAAATGGTGAGTAAAAAATAGATATCAACGCGGCATCGGAAAAAGAGCAAACCCCAATGGATCCGCGCGACTCCGATATCCACCAATGCGCCAAGAGGGACCACAACGGACCCCGAGTCCCATGAACTTACAAGAAAACTTCTTTGCTGAACACTCCTCAATATGAACTGTCCTCGGAGCACGTTCCTCAATGAAAATTGCCCTCAGACCATCATCCGAAGACTCATTCTCAGAGAAAAAACCAGAGATGAAGAACATAATGTCTAATAAATATATTCCGAGAACTTAGACGGAAAAGTCTCATTCAAACAGAGTAAATGCAGCCCTCGAAGATTAAATCAAGCCCTCGGAGATTAAATCAAGCCCTCGGAGATTAAATCAAGCCCTCGGAGATTAAATCAAGCCCACGGAGATCACATTATACCATCAAGGATCCTGTTACGTTATCACATTACGTCCTCGGAGATCACCCCAGTCATTGAAGAATGAACCGGAGTTAATAAAGGAAGATAAAACCCCTCAGAAGGCATATACGGCAATCCTTACTTTCATACGAGCATTCTCATTATGTGTCAACAAAAGCCTAGCCCTCGGAAGAATAGCGTCCCCAAAATAATCATTCATTGAAGATCCTCGAAGCCATCGAAAAGCACCAAATAGGGTCTAGTCAGCATCCAGTAGATTAAGAGATAAATCTTATCCTAATTCGTACACCTGTATTAATGAAATGACACCTGTCTTTACTATAGCACATGCACAATGACACCTGCCCTTATCAAAGTCTATATAAAGGGAGGTGATCAACAGAAGAAGATAACTAAGTCCAACTTAGTACAACTTACCACAAATACACCAAGATAAGAGGAGGAAAAAGTTCAGTGAATAAATGAAGGAAATTTTTTTGTATCTCTGGTTATTTTTCAGTCATTTCCATCTACGATTGTTTCTGAATCACGAACAGAGCGTTCCGACCCAATATAAATATCTTCCGTTAAATAGGGAATAATTCCAAACCCGTTAACAAAGTGGCGCCGTCTGTGGGAACGCCATAATATCTGTCTTCGAGAGAATTCAGCAAACATCGGCTGGGATGGATGATCTCTTCGAAAGTGAAAACCTTCCAATCCATTACAACGACTCGGAAGAAACTTTGTCCAATTATGAATCAGGTACGAGAGATTTTATTAATATTCCCCGGTCTGTCTACGAAAGACTTGTAGATGCCACATGGGCACCCCGGAGGAGGGAACCTCTCGGAAACATGTCCTCAATATCCTCCGAGGACAGAAATTTCCCGTCAGAGAGGGATACCCCTCAGGCGGTGCGGAACTCAAACTCAATCCCTTGGCATCAAGAACCCCGACAAATGCCCCGAAGGTATGTTTATTCTGAAAGGACAGAAAGGGGTCGGGGGGAAATTCTCCACCCCTCGGAGTATCAAGGAGATGTTGAACACTCCTTGTGGGGAATGATGGACGACTTACGAAAAGAATTGGGTGATCTTAAGAAAACCATGGCCCCCGAGGAGGATCCCACATTCAAGACCTCTCCTTTTATACCCGAAATTGCTTTAGCCTCTATCCCCCTGAGGATGCGACCCATCAACATCCCGCTATATACCGGAGAAGCTGATGGGAGGGATCCACAAGACCATATCCATCAATATCTGGTCGGAATGGACCTATCTTCTGCTCCTGACCATGTGTTATGCCGCGTGTTTCCTGTCACCCTCGGAGGACGGGCTCATGCGTGGTTTACTCATCTTCCACCTAGTTCCATTACAAGCTTTGACCGATTAGCTCATTTGTTTGTACGACAGTTTGCTTGTAATCGAAGGTACCCCAAGTCTGCCACACATCTATTCACCGTTAAACAGAAAAATGATGAACCCCTACGAGGGTATATAAAGCGTTTCACGGATGAAGCACTAGATGTTCCCAACATTAGTCCGACCATCATGGCGGACATATTGACTCAAGGACTTCGAACGGGAGATTTCTTCAGATACCTTATGGGCAATCGTGTCACGGACATGAATGAACTTATGCAAAAAGCAGAAGTATACATTTTGATGGAAGAGGCGGAAGGAACGAAGAAGCAAATGGAGTAGGAGGATAACGAGCACCTAGAGCACGCAGAAAGAGAAGCAAAGACTAAGGAAAATGGTAAAGAGGGAAAACCTCCTCCGCGTAAAGACGAGGGCGGGGTGGTTAAGAAATTTCTCGGACCCGTGCCCTTACCTCCTATGACTATCACTCCCCCGGAAGTGCTCAATATAATGAAAGGTAACAATGAACTTCACTGGCCCGTACCGGTTAAATTTCCTGACCGAGATAAGGACACAGGGAAATACTGCAAATACCATAAAACATACGGACACACCACTGAAGAATGTACCACCCTTTGTAGGGAAGTGCTTCGTCTTCTAGAAATATGATACTTAAAGAATTACCTCAAGGAAAATAATCTCGGGGAGCCCAAGACAAACGTATGGAAGAGGTCACGAAGAGAAGAAGAGGAAGAAGAAGAGGAAAGGACGCCCGGTCGGAGGTCACGAGAAAGGACCCTCAGTCGGAGCTCACGGGAAAGGATAGTTGGACGACCACGACCCCAAGAGAAAACCAAAGACCATCGGCAAAACTCCCGAGAACGGACCATGGGGTACCGGAGCTTGCCTCCTCCACCCGACTCATATAAAAACAATCCTCCGTCAGGACGAACCATCAATATGATTGAAGGAGGTGAAATTTCAATGACACCCCAAAGTAAAAAGAAGAAATACTTGAAAGAAGCCAGACGAGTAGAGCAAGGATTCCCAGTTTGCTCGGTCCAAGAGTCAAAGTTGCCTAAGATTACCTTTGGACCTGCAGACCTCACATGTATAATATACCCCCACGAAAAACCGTTAGTTATTTCAGCCGTTGTCTACGGGTATGAAACCCAACGGATCCTAATAGACACCAGCAACTCTGTGGATGTACTCTTTTTGCTTACTTACCTTGTTATGGGGTTGAAGCAAGAAAAATTGGAAACCGCTGAAGTTCCCTTGGTAGGATTCTCTGGGGAAACGTGTCACACCCTCGGAACTGTGACTCTTCCAATGTCATGGGGAAAGGGAGCCCTTCGGAGAACGGAGCCCATCAAATTCTGGGTAGTGGAGGCTTCTTCAAGGACATATAATGCCATTTGTGGGAGACCATCCATTCGAGCCTTTGAAGCTATCCCTTCTACCTTGCATCTTAAGGTGAAATTCCCTACCCCCTCGGGAATCGGAGAGGTCCGAGGAAGTCAATCTAAAGCCAGGGAATGTTGCATGAATGCCATCCCCTCGGAAGAGGACGAGCCTTCCCTCAGAAACAATAAAAAGTGCAAAACCGAAGAAACACGAGTTTAACCTGTGGAAGAATTAAAGATGGTAGAATTGGTGGAAGGAAGCCCTGAGAAGGTGATTAAAATGGGTACTCACATGACATCAACAATAGAGGCTCAACTGATTTCCCTCCTCAAGCAATTCTACCATCTCTTTGCATGGGAAGGAGGACCGCCCGGGAGAATTAGCAACAAGGTATGCCATCATTTTGTTAATGTAAAGCCCGGAGCTAAACCTGTTCAACAAAAGAAAAGGAAAATGGGACCCGAGCGTAATAAAATTATTCGCTCGGAAATACAACGCCTTCTCAACTTGAAGCAAATCCGGGAAGTTATCTATGCCGAGTGGTTAGCTAATGTCGTATTAGTCCCCAAGCATGGAGGGAGATGGCGAATGTGCGTGGACTTTACTAATCTTAATGAAGCATGCCCGAAGGACTGTTATCCTTTACCGAGCATAGACCAGTTAGTTGATTCAACCGCTGGATGTGCACTATTGTCAACCTTAGATGGAGACCAGGGATACAATCAAATCCCAATGGCGGCGGTAGATCAGGATAAAACCAGCTTCATTACGGATGCAAGCACATTTTGTAACCTAGTCATGCCCTTCGGACTAAAAAACGCTGGCGCTACCTACCAAAGGTTAGTAAGTCTTATGTTCGCAGGACTTATTGGAAAATCAGTGGAAGTTTATGTGGACGACATGGTAGTCAAAAGTAACACTGCTGAGGAGCATCCCGAAGACTTACGAAAAGCATTGGTCATTATGGATAACTTTGGCATGAAAGTTAACCCTAGGAAATGTTCTTTTGGCATCCGAGGAGGTAAATTTTTGGGATTTATGGTTACGGAGAAGGGAATAGAAGTAAACCCCGAGAAAGCAGAGGCCATCATGGGGTTACCTACCCCGAAGACAGTAAAAGACGTTCAAAAGTTGACTAGTAGAATGGCATCACTGAGTCGTTTCGTCTCCAAGTCAGCGGAGAAAGGGCTTCCCTTTTTCAAAATACTTCGAAATGTCAAAGAATTTCAATGGACCTCCTAGTGCGAGGAAGCCCTCGGAGAACTGAAAAAGTACATGTTGCAACCACCCTTGCTGGTAAAACCTTTACCTCAGGAGGAGTTATTTCTATATTTATCGGTCGGAGAAGAGACTATTAGTGCCGTGTTGGTCAAGGGGCAAGATGGAGAACATCGTCCGGTATATTATGTCAGCAAAACCCTCCTCGGAGCCGAGACCAGGTATACCCTAACTGAAAAACTCGTCCTAGCATTGGTTACTACGGCCCGCAAGCTGCGCCCCTACTTCCTTTCCCATCCAATTACAGTGCTAACGAAGTACCCCCTAAGGACCATTCTTAATAAACCCGAATCATCGGGGAGGTTAATAAAATGGGCCGTGGAACTCACCGAGTATGACATTTCTTATGCTCCGAGACCCTCCATCAAGGCGCAAGTCCTGGCGGACTTCGTAATAGAACTCACGGGCATCGGATCCGAGGGGAAAGAACCATTATGGTACGCCTATGTAGATGGGTCCTCGGTGAGCACACACAGGGTGGCGGGAATAGTTTTCGTAAACCAAGAAGGGGAGGATGAAAGGCTTCATTTTGCAATCAGAATAGATTATCCCCTCTCTAATAATGAAGCTGAGTATGAAGCTCTCCTTATCGGTATGAGGCTAGCAAAGGAAGGAGGAATGAAAAGAATACTCCTCCATAGTGATTCTCAGTTTATTGTCCAGCAAGTCAAAGGATCCTACGAAGCCAAAGAAGAAAGAATGCAAGAGTACCTCCGAGTGGTCCGTCACAGGTCCGAGTGGTTCGAGGAATATGATATAGTTCAGATTCCCCGAAAAGAAAACCAAGAGGCGGATGCCTTATCCAAAATGGCCACTCAAACAGCCGCCGTACACACTCGGAGGATTACCCTACTTCATGTTAACGAGTCTGAAAAAAAGGAAAGCAAAAAGGTAAATGCCATGTCAGATCCCTCATCCAATTGGGTGACTCCTATCAAGGCCTATTTACAGGATCCTGAGGGATACTCCTCGGATAAGAATATCCAGCGGATGATGTTCAGAAAAACCATTCGGTATTTCCTTAAAGATGGAATACTTTTTCGAAGGACGTACTCGTGTCCTCATGCTCAATGCCTTAATGAAGAAGAAGCCCAACTGGCTTTAGAGGAAACTCACGAGGGGACATGCGGGAGCCATACTAGCGGCGAAAGCATGGTCGGACGCTTGATTCGGCAAGGCTACTACTGGCCCACGATGTCTAAAGACAGTAAAAGCCATGCCGAAAAGTGTAAACCGTGCCAAGCTTACGCTCCTCGGATTCATCAACCCGCGGCCCCGTGGGAACCCCATCTTAATCCTTGCCCGTTCTCCAAATGGGGCATTGACATACTTGGACCTCTCATTCCTGATTCCGGTCAAAAGAAATTTCTACTAGTAGCTATTGACTATTTCACCAAGTGGGTGGAAGCGGAACCCCTGGCCAGGATAACCGCAGGCGCTGTTATCAATTTTCTCTGGAGAAATATCATCTGTCGCTTTGGTGTCCCTCGGAGCTTGGTAAGTGACAATGGTCTGCAATTTACGGACCAAGGGTTACAAAAATGGTGCGATCATTGGGAAATAAAACACCATTTTGCTTCGGTGGGATACCCTCAAGCAAACGGTCAAGTTGAAAGGACCAACAGAACCCTTTTGAAAAACATGAAAGCCCGACTTGATTAGCATAAAGCCAAGTGGGTTGAGGAAATACCCGGTATACTATGGGCCTATCGGACCACGCCAAGCACCGCTACGGGCGAAACTCCTTTCAGTCTATCCTACGGATGTGAAGCTGTCCTACCCTCGTAGGTCTCAATAGAAAGTTGGCGAGTTAAGGAATACGAGGAAGTAACCAACAGCTCGAATCTGGCCCTAGCCCTTGATTTGGTCGAGGAGAAGAGAGCTCGAGTAGCCCTCCGAGTGGAAGAGTACAAGGCTCGGATGTCGCGATATTACAATGCCAATGTAAAGCCCCGAACCTTTTAAGTTGGAGATCTAGTGATGAAACGAGTAGGGGCTTCCAAGAATGTAGGCAAACTAGATCCACGATGGGAAGGACCCTATAAGATAGTGGAAATTGTAGGGCCGACAACCTATCGTCTTGCTGATTCCGAGGAAGTAGTGCTTCGTAATACCTGAAACTCAATCAACCTTAGAAAGTATTATGCTTAATGTAATAGTCACGCTTGAATAAGAAAAGTTATTCATATACGAAGGGGTTTATTACAAAAGAAAATAGAGTTGCTTGACAAAAGGATAACTCTACATATGAGTCATCTTAGCAACCCAACAAAAAAGCACCTCATACTATGAACTAAACTGCATAATATCCCTACATGAGTTAAACCCCTCCCATAGGGCGCTTTCCTTCTCGAATAAGTCGTCGGCGCTGCTCCTCGGAAAGGGAAACGGGATCATCAACAAACACCGTCGGAACTGAAGGATCCCTAATAGGTGAAGAGGGAAACTCCTCGAAAACTTGACGGATGTTAAGTGTCGGAATTAGCAAGCCTAGGGGAAACTCTGGCAAAGACTGTACAGCATCTCGACACAATTGATAGCCTATATGGACCAAATCACGCATCTCATCTTGAAGAGACTCACGAAAGCTAGATGGACCCACCACTTCCAGCACTGCTTGGACGCGGGCCATAACCAATGCCACTGCTTGGGTACGAGTAGCCCCTAGTATTTGCTGATTTAGGGCATCTCTCTCCTTCAGGGCCTGCGTCAATTGCTCTTCCGAGGACCTCATTTGGTCATGCAACTCTCCTATTCTCCTCTCTAAATTCAATACACGAGCTCTTTCTAGCACCAGTCGGCGTTCTAAGTCCCACGCTTTATCCCTCTCGGATTGCAACACATTGTTGTGGATTTCCTGGGTGGACTCATGAACTTCCTTCAATTGAGCTATCTCCGCTTGAGCTTCTAAGAGACCTTGCTCCAACTCGTCCCGACGACGGTATACTAAACCAGGGTCAGAAGAAGAGCTTCCATAAGATCCGAGGGCATCTAGTACCATATAGATCTGCTCAAAGAACAAAGCAAACTCCCTCATACGTTGGTGATAGGTTAGTAGTAAACAGAATAGATAAAATAAATAAAATACCTCACACAGGTCTTTACAAGCTAAGTCCTGGAGAACGGACACCGGAAGGGTTTTTATCAACCCACAATCAGTCACATTCAGCAAGCCACTAAGAAAATTTCGACAAAACCCCACAGCTGATCCGAGAGGAGAAACATCCTGACTATCCTCGAGGGGAAAAGGTCTCCCTAAGGAGGGATTCCCCTCGGGTGGCGGTGCGGGAACACGATCAGGTACACCCTCAAAGGGCGACAAGTCCTCCGTATTGGGGGAGAGAAGATACTCCTCTAACATATTCACCACGGCAGAATTGCGGGGAAAAGGTTGTGACACCACTGGAGTTATGTGGGAATCTGTTTGGGAGGAAACCGCTATCGGATCTGGCTCTCCGAGGGGAATTATAAAGTTTACTGGGGGGGTTGCTATAGGCAATTCCTCTAATCCCTCATCCGAAGAAATATCAACTATCGCTTCCTCTACGAGCAAATCAGAACCACCAATTTCCAACGGTCCGGGACTACCATGCAAGGCCCGCCCCAGAAAAACATCATCAGAAGACCCGAGGGAAAACGCTCCCATCTCTGCGCCTGTAAAAAACATCAGTAGGTAAACAGTCCGAGGACACCCAGAGAATTTACAAGTTAAATAGGTGAAGGGTGATTAATAAAACTTACGAAAATAAAAGTTACAGTGAAGAGGACGAGAAGTAGGGGTACACCCCTCCACCCCCTCTTGCAAACCCGCCAAAATCATGGCCTCGGGGAAATCCAGCAGCCCAGACATGTCATAGGAACCAGAAAAAAGTCCCGAGTGAAGCAATACCTCCCTCACCTGGCCTTGTGTTTCGATGTTGGGAGCAATATATCCCAGACCCCATCGGATGGGCACCCCCCATGATCTAGCTGATTGACCTCTCGGACGGACAAAGAAAAATCTCCGCCTCCAATCCCCTCTATAAGAGTGGATATTGGATACACGAGTGAAGATATTTTCCTTGTCCCGATAGGTCAGGCTAAAAAAGGGAGTCCCCTCTGAACAAGGTCGAAGGGCAAATATTGTTCCCACCCGATAAGGGGACATTGGAAGATTTAAAAGCTCACAACGCAGGACATATCCCACCAAATGACTATATGAATTTGGTGTTAACTGACTTGGACATACCTGCCAGTACCGAAAGAGTATTTGGAAAAAGTGGTGGAAAAACGTCTGTAACCCACAACGCATTTGTTCGTTGTAAACAGTTAGATAACCCGAGGGAGGCGCATAAGCTCTCTGGCCCGAGGAAGGCACTATTACGTCATATTCTTCGAAATCCAGGTTATAACCGGCAAAAAGAGATCTTACCGAGTTCTCGCACTCCGTACTCGTAGTGGATCGTACACGTCCCCTACCTATCAATCTGGACGGATTAAGAGGAATCAAATCAAATTCCGAAGACTCATCTGCCAAAGGATATGGCTCCCTGCCCATGAATATCTCCCTGATATGATTGACTCTACGTGAATTTGTAGATGAAAGCCTACGAGCTACTCCCAAAGAGGAACTAACACCAAGTGTCGCTTGGTTTTCGGATAAATTATCCCTCGGAGAGGAATTCTCACGAGAAATAGGAGGAACCCTTGATGGTCTAGAAGGACTCCGAGCGGTGTCCCGAGAGGAACCACAAGATGAAACTGAACCACTTCTTCTATAGTAAGGGGGCATCATCTTTTCGGGTAAGTATTATCCTCGTGCTCACAGCTATTGACAAACTTGAAAGAAGATCAAAGACTAGTTATGATTATAAAGTTATGATCATAAGGTTAGTATATAGCCTAAATACATATATACTCTTTATTTCGTGATTAAAAGAAGAGGATTAGATTCATATTGCATAAAGTAAGGGACACGTGTCAAAAAAATTTCTTAATTAAAAGTGACACGTACCTTACTTAACCATGCAAAGCAACATCTCCTACTTAGGAGATAAGCTTAGTCAGCAATCTTATATGGTTTATCATTATCCTCCTTAATTAAAGTTTTAACAATAAAAACAAAAGGTCGAGAGGTAAAAAATGGGAAACATATTTATTTAAGAAGCCGAAGAGCCCTCGGAAAGGGTGATAACTACAAAGAACATTTATTTAAAACAAGAAATGAAAAATTACAAGGAAAAAACTATGCCCCCGTGGTAGAAGGGTGTGAAGAGGTCGTCTCCTCGGCGAAAGTACCCAGCGGAGCAAGGCGAGAAATCGGAGAAAATACCCCCCACGGAACCGCTAGCCCTCGGACTCAGACTACTGACCGAACGCATTGGAGAAGGTGCAGGAGAATCCCTAGAGAATAGCAAGCCCCCAAATCTCCCCACAAAGTAATGACAGTCATCGGGAGTTGGCTTCTTCAACTTGCGAAGGTCAAAAGACTTTGAAAAGTCAACGTCCGACCTTATCAAAGACTTGGCCAGCCTGGCACACTCCAAGTAACCCCACAAAAGGTGGCCTATCAAGAGCTCGTGAGAAGGTGTATCGGAGACTCCTGAATGCTGCCTTGGAATCTCTTGTTGAGCAAATTGAACTGCTCATCAAGCTTAGCCTGCACATCCTCGGGAGAAAGAAAGTTCGCCAACTTTCCCTCGGCAGACTCAGCACTGTCGGTAACTTGACTTAATGTCTCCTGGAGACTCCTTTCCCTCTCACCACCTTCTGCCACTGCCTTCTCAAGAGCAGCGATATGAGCAGTAAAGACCCTCTCGGACTCTTCTCTTTCCTTCTCCAGAAGAGCTATCTTAGCTGTTGCAGCCTTCTCGGATGTCTCCATTTTCTTATAAGCAGACTCGACAGCGTTCAACTTATAGTGCAAACCCTCATTCGCCTTCTCAGCTTCTTGAAGAACGAACTCGAAGTTAGAAATCTTGGTGAGGAGAACATCCTCCCTCGTCTGGCTTTCTTTGTCCCGGACCAAAAGAGGTGCTAGTTGCGCTCGGAGAACTTCCACCTCCTCTATGTCCTTCCGACCACGCTCTTCCACGGCAGTAACCGCCTCCCGAGTCTTTCCAATCTGCGGAGAAATCAATAAGAGAAAAGTTAACACAAATGCATCATATAACCCCGAGAAGACTAGTACGGAGTAACTTACCATGAGCCCCAACCAGTTAAGACTGGTATACAGAAATTGATACCCCTCGGCGGGTGTTGAACTGGAGGAAGCAAAAAACTGGAGAATGTCCTGATAAGCTTCCCCCACTGTCCGAGACGAGAATTGCCCCGGTCCACTAGGAGGAATGGGCGCCTGGAAGGTGTGACCTCTCGGAGAAAGAGTCACTGGAACAGCGGAAGATGCTGGAATACGGCTCCCCGGAGGAGTAGTTCAGGGCACTGGAGTCATCACTTCCGAGTTTGTAAACACAGCCCGAGAACCGCCAACTGCTACGGATGGGCCAGTCTCCCCCAGCAGTGAATTCAAAACCCCCTCATTCACATCTCTGTCCTCGGAAGAAGGATCAAATTCCCCTTGAGTATCCTCGGAACCCCCTCGTGAGGCCTCCTGCTCGGGAACATTAAACTGGGCCTAGAAATCTTCTTCTACAAAAGGTAATCTCTGAAGGTAAGAAAGAGAATGAAACTAGAAAAAATTATTAATAATAGAGGACGGGTAATGAACACTTACCGTATAAAGAGGGCTCTTCTACCATCGGAGCCTTGCCTTTATCCACATCCACTATATCAAGAAGGAAAACATCAGCACTTGAAGGAAGTCTACAGTGAGAATATGAAAAACTTTGTTAAAAACTCATAAAAACTCACCACGAGAAGCAGATTCAGGAATTTCCGAGGACGTAAGTTCAGTAGAATCAGGAGGAGGATCATCAGAAGACAAATCAACCACTTCAGTAGTCTTCTGAACAACCTCTTCCTCAACTGCCCTCGGAAACACCCCTTCTTCAGATGCCCTCGGAGAATTTCCTATGTCGGATCCAGAAACGGGTAGATCTCCCGTCTCGGACCTAGAAACGGGCACCAAAGCCAAATCCCAAGAAGAAGAAGCTACCTGGCGCAATGGAACCGCACTTCTGATAACCCCTGTCATATCTATACACAGAGGAGAGTGGTCCTCGTGGACCCCCCACCTCCGGAGCTGTTTGCTCGCCCTCGGGATTTTGACTTCCTCTTCTTCGTGATCCCCCTCCTCTGGCGCATCGGAAACACCACTCGGAGTAGGATCACTCGGACCCGACAAGTAATAGTTGGTCATAACCTCCTCTGTACCACCCCAAAGTCAGGATACATAAGTACAATTTACCATTATACGCAGAAAAGGAATAAAGGAGGAGAATAAGAAACTTACGAAAAGGATTTCTGGCCTCGGAAGACAGGGACAAGGGCATCTCCACAACATCATCGGTAAACACCACATGATGAAGACCGGACGTCTCAAACAACATTGTAAAATCCTCCGACTCCATCAGCTTATGTTGAGAAATCACGGGAGATAAAACTACCTCCGGGTCCAATGTATGCACTGGAGTTGTGCCCTCTCTCCAATCAAAGGGCATATCCCATTCACCTTGTGCGGGCCTCACAAAAAAATACCTATTTTTCCAAACACTATGCGAAGTAATTACCGCCCCCAGGATCCTCTTCGTGGAATCCCCCGAGTTGTCCCGATGACGAACATTATAAAAGGTGCCGTCAAGAAATTCTTCTCCACCTGAACCGAAAATAAGGAAGTCGAGGGTCTATAAGTAGAAGATGTATACAGAAGTATATTACTAAACAACGCTCATCCAAAGTTAGTGAAAGTACTTGGAATTTATGTCGGAATTTTAAAAAAGACTGGACATCTGGAAGGCGAAATAGTTGGCTGCTTTGAGCTGAAAGCGACTTTTGAAAACAAATGATATCTCCATCTTCAAGCTGCAAATACCAAAAAAGGGAAGTCATCAAAGTCTTGTACCTGCTGATGTGACTGTGCTAATGGCTGACATATACTTGACAACTTCTAAACGTAAGTTTCTTGTCAATAGGCTCACAGATGACTTCAGGATCAAAATTTATCTCCTGAGGAAACAGAAACAAGGCATTTATACCATTCAAAACGTGACTGCACTAAATAATGTTAGTCACACAAGGATGGTTAGCCCATAAAGCAATTTCAGATAATATGATTCCTGTTCAAATCCATTCCCACTTTATATGTGAAATATATTTTCATTTCCAAGAATAGTAACAGTTGTAAATGCGGCCATTACAAACAGAAAAGGCTGAGAAAGGGATATCCAATCATCTGCATATTGAATGTAGCAGAGTGGTTCTCAATTTTGACCAGCATCTTTCTGACTCATCCCATTCCCCATCTTTCAAAAAGAAAGGAAAAAAAAAGGGTAAATGCAACTTGGAGTATGTTTATGCGGGGGTGCCAACTAATGTGAAACACCAGCAAGTTAACGTGGTAAAATTAGGTCACTGATGCGAACATCAATGATCTCAGATTGAAAATGGATAAGAACTTAATGACCAAATGTACAATTAATAAGTAGAAAAAAGAGCTCGATAAGAATTATGTAATTCTTATAAGTGGAAAACGTATAAGTACTAAGACGGAATACCTGAAATTTTGTAAAAATATTAAAATTGAATACACCGTTCTTGGGAGATGGAGCTACACCATAGAGAACAACAAAAGGCTCGAAGATGCAGTTCTTTTCGTGGTCACAAAAAGTTGTAGCGCAACCGTAATCTATAGATGGACATGAGGATTTTATGGCCTGGATAACATTTTCCATAACATTTTCCATGGCCCGACAGCGATTGTATCAAATTTCAATCCACAAAAGGATTTGTTGTTCCAAATTATGCAGCAAAACCTGCAAGCTATCCGAATAAGTAATGATTGAGTTAAAGTTTAATTATGATCAATTATGAGTTAGAGGTGAAAGTTTGAAAATCACGAATGATGTTTCTCAAGGATCTCAGAATATACATACCAAAACAATACAAAAGGAAAAAAGAGAAGTTATTGCACCTTGATGGTTAAATTTTGTAGCACAAGAAAAGGGACATAAAAATCTACGTAAGCTATGGCCACCCTTCCTCACTGTTGTTTACTGTTGTGTTATGAAGTTAGGTAGTGAACTGTGAAACTCTCAATCCTAAGGTGCCTTTATATAGCCAATAGAAATATCGGATAATATTGGTGACTCATTGACACCTAGGCTTGGCTTTAGATTACAAAAATCTCTTGAAATATTACATTTGTAATTTCGTCAATATTACACGAATTCAACTCTCCAAATTTAAAACGAAATCCATGGCATCAGATTATTATTATTTTTAAATAAAAACATGTAGTTGAATAAAAATAAGTAGAGACGTGGATTGTGATTAGATTTTTTCTTTTAAAAATTTACAGTTGTATATACGATAAAACTAGCGTGTGTGTAGAGTATAAAAAACCAACATATTTATGTGCTGTATATCGCCATAATAATCTTAAATTAAATATTCAAAATAAATTTATAATCCTTAGTAGGACAATGGATGTTGTCGATATTATTGAAATCTAGTAATGAGACTATAATATTTAGTAAGTGGAGTTACATCATAATATTCTTGATATTATTTTAACCGCTTCACATATTTGCTGCTAGTTGTCTGGACATGTCATACTCCCACATTTAAAAAAAATCAACGTGCAATCGTTTTCTATATTTAAGAAGTGATTGGAATATGTAAATATCTAGCGCCACTTAATTAAAGTGATGGATCAAGTAGTTCATCTTGTCGGCGTATATCATACCTAGTTTTTGACGTTCTTAGAGTCATAGTTCAAAATAGGAAGGTGATGTTATCTATATTGTTGAAATATAGTAAGTAGACTATAATATTTAGTCAATGGATATCGCATCATAATGATACCAGTATTTTTTAACCGCTTCACATGCTTGTTGCTGGTTGTCTGAGCACGTCGTACTCGCACTTTTAAAATTTGTACAGTGCAACGGTTTTTTTCCATATTTATCAAATTATTGAAATAGGTATATATCTAGCGCTACATAAGTAATGTACGTTAATGATCCAATAGTTCATATGACAACATTCCATGTTTTTGACGTTTTGTCCTATAGCATTAATTGATGTGCACTCTTGCCTCACGTTCTTAGAAAGGGTTTTCTGTTTATTGGAGTTGCAAGCGGCCACCCGTCATAATGTAATCTTGGAACACAAATCTACTTTGAGTTAACGTTGATTAATTCGGTCGACCAACATTTGGAATGTGTATGAGATACTATTGGGAACATACAATATCGTTACACTTTTGCCTAAGCTTATAATGAGATTTTATGTCTGAAACGTCAGCATTTTTTTACTAGAAAGTTGTTCAGTACTTGATCGCATATGTCCTACTTTTCAGGAAAATTTAGATATATATTTAATAGGGAACTTATAGCAGAAAAAGTGCAAAGTCTTTACTGAAATATTTCCTAAGGATCAATATTATAAAATGCTTTAAAAATCTGGAAAAATGACCAAAAGGAGATAATTTCCATATAAAGCTCAATTTTATGAAGTTGTCCACTAATCAGACACAAAATAGAAGACGAAAAATGGTGAGCACACACAAGGTACGTCTACAGAAAATAATTTTGGAGGCTTTGACTCTCATTTAATTTTGTGATGGGCAACCGGTGTAGTAAGTTGTGATCTACTATCTCAAGAATTATGATTGGCCCATAACTTTTTTGTTTATAATATTTTTATTCCAACTTTTACAACTATGCACACATGTAACTTACGGTCATTTACTATATTTCATAAAATGGAAGCAAAACATTTCATTTTCGTTCTTTTTACAGCTCTGTAATTAATAGTTATTTCTCATTTTCTTCTCTTTACTTTGAAGAATAATCATATAAATCGAACATTCACTGTGATATAAACTTAAAAAAATAACATTTTGCATAGATTTAACCCATACACTGCACTAATTCTATTATGTATATATACATTATCTTTTCCCCATTTCAGTGATAGATAACTCTCATTTTGATATTCTTAATGAAGAAATAGTCATATAAAGAGTACAATAATAGCATTCATGAATATAGGTTGCATATCTCCTTAATTAATTTGTTGATGAAAACATAACTTCTCATTCAATTTTAATAAATAAAGCAATTCATAATTCGTTAAACACTAAATATAAAAACTCTAGCTATTTCAGAAAAATAGAGTCTTAAAAAAAAATATTTTCCCATGTTATTTAGTATTTCTTGCAATTCTTGTTAAGTAGTTACCTTCTGTGAAGATACTTTTATTAATATTTCGGGTATGGTCTTTAATAGTTACCTTGTTAAAAAATTGAGGATATTAGAGAATTCAATGTTGTTGATTGAGTTATAATAGTTAAAAGAATATTTCTGTGCATACAGACATATGTTTCAGACATATGTTTAGCACGACTAATAAACTAAGATATTCCCACGCGGACAAAAAAAATTACATTATAGAACAAGTAAAAGAAACAGGCAATCATATATATTGTAAAAAAGCAAACTTTAATTTATATTACTTTAGAGCAACATCTCCTAGTAGTATACAAACAGTAAGGTTTTAGCCTATTCCATGGATCCCACGCGATCCCAACGGCTCCGGGTGATTGCACATTGTAAATTTCAGAGCTAAAACATTATATGGCACATAATCCTTTGGAATCAATTGAAATTTCAACAAATGCTTTTGTTGTGTTTTGTTATCAGAGATCTACTTGGAAACAACTCCACCAGATGTACTTACTTTGTACTCAAGCACACTCTTCAAGGATGACGGGTCAACTAAATAGAGCACGACAAAACTTCTACCAGACCAAGGTGTATTTTTGAGGACAAGACAGGTCCCTTTTCATTCGTCGACTTTGTCTTACCAAATTCTGAAGGTAGAATTGAAAAGTGATTCCACCGAATGATCGATGCAGATCAAAATGATCGCACAATTTTCGGTACGTGACTTGCAGTCAATTTTAGAGCAACAACCAGGCTCAAAACTGCCGTTATTTCCATGGTCGCGTCGCTTACTATAACCACGGAACCATACCATGTAGCAATATGACCAATTTATGGACTCAACAACATTTGCAATGGCCCGGCAGAGAGTAATACTTCATCTGCACTTGACGAGCATAGGTTCGTTCAAGCAGTAGAAAACACAAACTATAGAGGACAGAGCTTCATTGCTTGCATGCTTACTAGAATTTCAACTTTTCTCGATCAGCTTTGCTCTTTATAAATATTATTATTTTGTGTGTGCTTGTACAATAAGAATATGCATGCATTTAGCAAAATGAGGTAGATTTACAAAATAACAAGTAAAAAGTCTAATGTCATTATCAAGTATGGTATTGTTGCCATCCAAAAAATAAGGATGAAATATAATAAAACATTATACCAAGGGGAGTTTGTATTGGGAGTTTCAACACACAAATATACTTAATCAACAACACACCACCAATTCTGATTTTCAGCAACAAATTACTCAAACTTGCAGCAACAAATACTCACAAGGAAACTGGAAATATTGACCAAAAGAAGGGAAAAGTATTCTCCAATATTCAGCTATTCATACTTCAGTATGCTGAAGTTAAATGGACTGATGTGCATCAAAACAAGTTCATAAAGATCATTCACTTACTTGATTGGAAAGATGGGGAAGAAAATGAACAAGTACTTCAGCACACTTTCTCACAGAGGCTAGACGTTGTTTTTTCTTTTTCTCTCTTTTTCACACTGACTTCAGTTCTGTTTTTATACACGAAGTCACAAAATATATTTACAATACCATCCACCAACTAACATTAATTAGAATTCTAGAGACTTCCTAATTATGTCAAAAACTCCAAAAGTGAAATGGCACTTCTACCCAAATTGAGTTTAATATATTCAACAGTTTGATCAAAAAGTCGAGATGTACCATGGCCAAATCTTTATCCACATATATGACCCAGTTAGAGTTATATTATGATCCATTGTGAGTTGGAGGTGAAAGTTTGAAAATCATGAAAGATGTATGTACAGTCATCTCCCACGGGTCTCACAATATACATACCAGTTAAATTTTGTTGCACGAGAAAAGGGACATAAGAATTTACAAAAGCTACGGCCACCCTTTCTCACTGCTGTTTGCTGCTGTGGTGTGAAGCTAAGGAGTAAGCTGTGATAAAACTCTCAATCCTATGGTGCCTTTATATGGCCAATAGAAATATCGAATAATATTGGTGACTCACTGGCACCAAGACTTGGTTGTAGATTATAAAAATCTCTTAAGAGGATACTATATTTGTTGCATCGATATTACACGAGTCCAACGTACAGTCGAGAATTTAAAACAAAATCATGGTATCAGATTTTTCTTTTTTTAAAATAAAAAAAATATGTAGATGTACTTATATAAAATAAGTAGAGAGCGTAGAGTGTGATTAGATTTTGTTTTTGAAAGGTTATAGTTGTATAAATGATAAATCTAGAGTGTGTGTAGAGTATGAAAATCAAACATATATTTATTCGTTGCCAAAATAATCTTAATTTGATTTTTGCAAATAAAGTTATATTTCTAAATAGAACAATGGATGTTGTCGATATTATTGAAATCGTGTAAGGACACAATAATATTTAGTCAATGGACGTTCCATCGTAATAATCCTCATATCATTTTAGCCGCTTCACAGATTTACTGCTAGTTGTCTCGACATGTCGTACTCGCGCATTTAAAATTAGTCATGGTGCAAGTGTTTTTCATAATAAAAAAATGATTCAAATAGGTAAAATATCTAGCGCGACAAAAGTAATGCTATGGATCAAGTAGTTCATCTTGACGGCGCATATGCCACATATATAGTTTTTGACATTTTATCATATAACATCGAATGTGCACCTTGGCTCACATTCTTAGAGCTATATTTCAAAATATGATATTGGCCGGATGTTATCGAGTTGTTGAATTCTAGTAAGTAGACTATAATATTTAGTCAATTTTTCTCAAAGCTTTTGAATTAAAATATTTACACCATGTGAGTTTACAATAACCACATTTTTTTCCAGTTCTCTCTGATCTTTTGAATTGTGACATCCATAGTTTTGTAATAACCATATTTTCTTTTTGGAGGAATTCTTAAATTTGCCCAATAAATTTAATTTTTTTGGCCTTTTGCCCATTAAAAAGTATAATATATGACCTATGTCCTGTACGTTTCGTTTTTTTTTGTGGCTAAAAATGCCCAATGAGCTCAAATATGGATTTTGGTGCTTAGATGGCTGCTAACACGAAAAAAAACATCGCTTGGGTTTGGTCCTGAATTATACTTAATAAAGAGAAGTTTTTCCTCCACTTAACAAAGCCTTTTAAGTGGGGAAATATGAGCTTCAATTTGTATGAGTAAGTAAGCAAATAAATATTTATGTTTAGCATGAGTTATTAACGTAACATTCCTAAGGCCAAATTGTTGGGTAATCGTATTAGTAGCGAAAAGTTATATAGTTCAAATCAAATGATATTTAATTCTGTTACAGTACAGAAAAGGAAATTACACCAAAAAATAAGTAGCACCAACATCTATTAACCTTAACACAACAGAAGTTCTTGACAATATTTTGGCTAAAATGTCTCAAGAGTACACAAAGTCAGAATACCTGAAATTTTGTAAAAATATTAAAATTGAATACGCCGTTCTTGGGAGATGGAGCTACACCATAGAGAACAACAAAAGGCTCGAAGATGCAGTTCTTTTCGTGGTCACAAAAAGTTGTAGCGCAACCGTAATCTATAGAGGGACATGAGGATTATATGGCCTGGATAACATTTTCCATAACATTTTCCATGGCCCGGCAGCGATTGTATCAAATTTCCATAACATTCTTTTAAAAATTTACTGTTGTATTCACGATAAAACTAGCGTGTGTGTAGAGTATAAAAAACCAGCATATTTATGTGATGTATATCGCCATAATAATCTTAAATTAGTTATTCAAAATAAATTTATAATCCTTAGTAGGACAATGGATGTTGTCGATATTATTGAAATCTAGTAATGAGACTATAATATTTAGTAAGTGGAGTTACATCATAGTATTCTTGATATTATTTTAACCGCTTCACATATTTGCTGCTAGTTGTCCGGACATGTCATACTCCCACATTTAAAAAAAATCAACGTGCAACCGTTTTCTATATTTAAGAAGTGATTGGAATATGTAAATATCTAGCGCCACTTAATTAAAGTGATGGATCAAGTAGTTCATCTTGTCGGCGTATATCATACCTAGTTTTTGACGTTCTTAGAGTCATAGTTGAAAATAGGAAGGTGATGTTATCTATATTGTTGAAATCTAGTAAGTAGACTATAATATTTAGTCAATGGATATCGCATCATAATGATACCAGTATTTTTTAACCGCTTCACATGCTTGTTGCTTGTTGTCTGAGCACGTCGTACTCGCACTTTTAAAATTTGTACAGTGCAACGGTTTTTTTTCCATATTTATCAAATTATTGAAATAGGTATATATCTAGCGCTACATAAGTAATGTACGTTAAGGATCCAGTAGTTCATATGACAACATTCCATGTTTTTGACGTTTTGTCCTATAGCATTAATGAATGTGCACTCTTGCCTCACGTTCTTAGAAAGGGTTTTCTGTTTATTGGAGTTGCAAGCGGCCACCCGTCCTAATGTAATCTTGGAACACAAATCTACTTTGAGTTAACGTTGATTAATTCGGTCGACCAACATTTGGAATGTGTATGAGATACTATTGGGAACATACAATATCGTTACACTTTTGCCTAAGCTTATAATGAGATTTTATGTTTGAAACGTCAGAATTTTTTTACTAGAAAGTTGTTCAGTACTTGATCGCATATGTCCTACTTTTCAGGAAAATTAAGATATATATTTAATAGGGAACTTATAGCAGAAAAAGTGCAAAGTCTTTACTGAAATATTTTCTAAGGATCAATATTATAAAATGCTTTAAAAATCTGGAAAAATGACCAAAAAGAGATAATTTCCATATCAAGATCAATTTTATGAAGTTGTC
The DNA here is from genome assembly GCA_948329865.1 of Linaria vulgaris. Lineage (NCBI taxonomy): Eukaryota > Viridiplantae > Streptophyta > Magnoliopsida > Lamiales > Plantaginaceae > Linaria > Linaria vulgaris. The sequence goes on along the minus strand of OX415250.1, from coordinate 75,384,407 downwards.
CACTAATCAGACACAAAATAGAAGACGAAAAATGGTGAGCACACACAAGGTACGTCTACATAAAATAATTTTGGAGGCTTTGACTCTCATTTAATTTTGTGATGGGCAACCGGTGTAGTAAGTTATGATCTACTATCTCAAGAATTATGATTGGCCCATAACTTTTTTGTTTATAATATTTTTATTCCAACTTTTACAACTATGCACTTATGTAACTTACGGTCATTTACTATATTTCATAAAATGGAAGCAAAACATTTCATTTTCGTTCTTTTTACAGCTCTGTAATATTTATTTCTCATTTTCTTCTCTTTTCTTTGAAAAATAATCATATAAATCGAACATTCATTGTGATACAAACTTAAAATAATAACATTTTGCATAGATTTAACCCATACTTTGCACTAATTTTATTATGTATATATACATTATTTTTTCCCCTTTTCAGTAATAGATAATTCACATTTTGATATTCTTAATAAAGAATAAATAGTCATATAGTATACAAATAGCATTCATGAATATAGGTTGCATATCTCCTTAATTAATTTGTTGATGAAAACATAACTTCTCATTCTATTTTCATAAATAAAGCAATTCATAATTCGTTAAACACTAAATATGAAAACTCTAGCAATTTTAGAAAATTAGAGTCTTAAAACAAAAAATATATTTTCCCATGGTATTCAGTATTTCTTGCAATTCTTGTTAAGTAGTTACCTTCAGTGAAGATACTTTTATTAATATTTTGGGTATGGTCTTTAATAGTTACCTTGTTAAAAAATTGAGGATATTAAAGAATTCGCTGTTGTTGATAGAGTTATAATAGTAAAAAGAATATTTTTGTATGCGTACAGACATATGTTTAGCACGACTAATAAACTAAGATATTACCACGCGGACAAAAAAAATTACATTATAGAACAAGTAAAAGAAACAGGCAATCATATATATATTGTAAAAACGTGAAATTTAATTTATATTACTTGAGAGCAACATCTCCTAGTAGTATACAAACAGTAAGGTTTTAGCCTATTCCATGGATCCCACGCGATCCCAACGGCTCCGGGTGATCGCACATTGTAAATTTCAGAGCTAAAACATTATATGGCACATAATCCTTTGGAATCAATTGAAATTTCAACAAATGCTTTTGTTGTGTTTTGTTATCAGAGATCTTCTTGGAAACAACTCCACCAGATGTACTTACTTTGTACTCAAGTACACTCTTCAAGGAAGACGGGTCAACTAAATAGAGAACGACAAAACTTCTACCAGACCAAGGTGTATTTTTGAGGACAAGACATGTCCCTTTTCATTCGTCGACTTTGTCTTACCAAATTCTGAAGGTAGAATTGAAAAGTGATTCCACCGAATGATCGATGCAGATCAAAATGATCGCACAATTTTCGGTACGTGACTTGCTGTCAATTTTAGAGCAACAACCAGGCACAAAACTGACGTTATTTCCATGGTCGCGTTGCTTACTATAACCACGGAACCATACCATGTAGCAATATGACCAATTTATGGATTCAACAAGATTTGCAATGGCCCGGCAGAGAGTTATACATCAGCCCCACTTGACGAGCATAGGTTCGTTCAAGCAGCATGAAAAACAAGCTATAGAGGACAAAGCTTCATTGCTTGCATGCTTACTAGAATCTCCACTTTTCCCGATCAGCTTTACTCTTTATAAATATTATTATTTTGTGTGTTCTTGTACAATAAGAATATGCATGCATTTAGCAAAATGAGGTAGATTTACAAAATAACAAGTAATAAGTATAATGTCATTATCAAGTATGCTATTGTTGCCATCCAAAAAATAAAGATGAAATATAATAAAACATTATACCAAGGGGAGTTTGTGTTGGAAGTTTCAACACACAAATATACTTAATCAACAACATACCACCAATTCCGATTTTCAGTAACAAATTACTCAAACTTGCAGCAACAAATACTCACAAGGAAACTGGAAATATTGACCAAAAGAAGGGAAAAGTATTCTCCAATTTTCAGCTATTCATACTTCAGTATGCTGAACTTAAATGGACTGAAGTGCATCAAAACAAGTTCATAAAGATCATTCACTTACTTGATTGAAAGATGGGGAAGAAAATGAACAAGTACTTCAGCACACTTTCTCACAAAGGCTAGACGTTTTTTTTTTTTTCTTTTTCTCTCTTTTTCACACTGACTTCAGTTCTGTTTTTATACACGAAGTCACAAAATATATTTACAATACCATCCACCAACTAACATTAATTAGAATTCTAGAGACTTCCTAATTATGTCAAAAACTCCAAAAGTGAAATGACACTTCTACCCAAATTGAGTTTAATATATTCAAGAGTTTGATCAAAAAATCGAGATGTACCATGGCCAAATCTTTATCCACATATATGACCCAGTTAGAGTTATATTATGATCCATTGTTAGTTGGAGGTGAAAGTTTGAAAATCATGAAAGATGTATGTAGAGTCATCTCCCACGGGTCTCACAATATACATACCAGTTAAATTTTGTACCACGAGAAAAAGGACATAAGAATATACAAAAGCTACGGCCACTTTTTCTCACGGATGTTTGCTGCTGTGGTGTGAAGCTAAGGAGTAAGTTGTGATAAAACTCTCAATCCTATGGTGCCTTTATATGGCCAATAGAAATATCGGATAATATTGGTGACTCACTGGCACCAAGGCTTGGTTGTAGATTACAAAAATCTCTTGAGAGGATACTATATTTGTTGCATCGATATTACATGAGTCCAACGTACAGTCGAGAATTTAAAACAAAATCATGGTATCAGATTTTTATTTTTTTAAAATAAAAAAACATGTAGATGTACTTATATAAAATTATAAGAAGAGAGCGTAGAGTGAGATTAGATTTTGTTTTTAAAAGGTTATAGTTGTATAAATGATAAAACTAGAGTGTGTGTGTAGAGTATGAAAATCCAACATATATTTATGCCTTGCCAAAATAATCTTAATTTGATTTTTGCAAATAAAGTTATATTTCTAAATAGAACAATGGATGTTGTCGATATTGTTGAAATCGTGTAAGGACACAATAATATTTAGTCAATGCACGTTCCATCGTAATAATCCTGATATCATTTTAGCCGCTTCACACATTTACTACTAGTTGTCTCGAAATGTCGTACTCGCACATTTAAAATCAGTCATGGTGCCAAGTGTTTTCCATAATAAAAAAATGATTCAAATAGGTAAAATATCTAGCGCTACTTAAGTAATGCTATGGATCAAGCAGTTCATCTTGACGGCGCATATGCCACATATATTGTTTTTGACGTTTTATCATATAACATCAAATGTGCACCTTGCCTCACATTCTTAGAGCTATATTTCAAAATAGGACAGTGGCCGGATGTTATCGAGTTGTTGAATTCTAGTAAGTAGACTATAATATTTAGTCAATTTTTCTCAAAGCTTTTGAATTATAATATTTACACCATGTGAGTTTACAATAACCACATTTTTTTCCAGTTCTCTCCGATCTTTTGAATTGTGACATCCATAGTTTTGAAATAACCATATTTTCTTTTTGGAGGAATTCTTAAATTTGCCCAATAAATTTTATTTTTTTGGCCTTTTGCCCATTAAAAAGGTATAATATGACTTATGTCCTGTACGTTTCGTTTTTTTTTTCTTGTGGCTAAAAATGCCTAATGAGCTCAAGTATGGATTTTGGTGCTTAGTTGGCTGCTAACATGAAAAAAACCTCGCTTGGGTATGGTCCTGAATTATACTTAATAAATAGAAGTTTTCCCTCCACTTAACAAGGCTTTTTAAGTGGAGAAATATGAGCTTCAATTTGTATGAGTAAGTAAGCAAATAAATATTTATGTTTGGCATGAGTTATTAACGTAAAATTCCTAAGGCTAAATTGTTGGGTAATCGTATTAGTAGCGTAAAGTTATAAAGTTCAAATCAGATGATATTAAATTCTGTTACAGTACAGAAAAGGAAATTAGACCAAAAAATAAGTAGCACCAACATCTATTAACCTTAACACAACAAAAGTTCTTGACAATATTTTGGCTAAAATGTCTCAAGAGTACACAAAGTCAAAGATTTTATCTTCTTCCACTTGATCCTGGTCCTACAAGCCCTTGTTCATTGCATATGGTAATCTTCAGGTCCAAAACATCCTTATGCTCGATACTACCATATCAACTCGCATTCTTTTGACAAGATCCACAGAGATTGACAATGAAGGTTGAAGTACGGACGGTATACTTGCCAGTGACGCTAAGAGGTGGAGTTGTTCAAAGAAGTAGGCAGCAACACCATTTAATGTGCCGTTAAGAAATTCTTCTCCACCTGAACCGAAAATAAGGAAGTCGAGGGTCTATAAGTAGAAGATGTATACAGAAGTATATTACTAAACAACGCTCATCCAAAGTTAGTGAAAGTACTTGGAATTTATGTCGGAATTTTAAAAAAGACTGGACATCTGGAAGGCGAAATAGTTGGCTGCTTTGAGCTGAAAGCGACTTTTGAAAACAAATGATATCTCCATCTTCAAGCTGCAAATACCAAAAAAGGGAAGTCATCAAAGTCTTGTACCTGCTGATGTGACTGTGCTAATGGCTGACATATACCTGACAACTTCTAAACGTAAGTTTCTTGTCAATAGGCTCACAGATGACTTCAGGATCAAAATTTATCTCCTGAGGAAACAGAAACAAGGCATTTATACCATTCAAAACGTGACTGCACTAAATAATGTTAGTCACACAAGGATGGTTAGCCCATAAAGCAATTTCAGATAATATGATTCCTGTTCAAATCCATTCCCACTTTATATGTGAAATATATTTTCATTTCCAAGAATAGTAACAGTTGTAAATGCGGCCATTACAAACAGAAAAGGCTGAGAAAGGGATATCCAATCATCTGCATATTGAATGTAGCAGAGTGGTTCTCAATTTTGACCAGCATCTTTCTGACCCATCCCATTCCCCATCTTTCAAAAAGAAAGGAAAAAAAAAAGGGTAAATGCAACTTGGAGTATGTTTATGCGGGGGTGCCAACTAATGTGAAACACCAGCAAGTTAACGTGGTAAAATTAGGTCACTGATGCGAACATCAATGATCTCAGATTGAAAATGGATAAGAACTTAATGACCAAATGTACAATTAATAAGTAGAAAAAAGAGCTCGATAAGAATTATGTAATTCTTATAAGTGGAAAACGTATAAGTACTAAGACGGAATACCTGAAATTTTGTAAAAATATTAAAATTGAATACACCGTTCTTGGGAGATGGAGCTACACCATAGAGAACAACAAAAGGCTCGAAGATGCAGTTCTTTTCGTGGTCACAAAAAGTTGTAGCGCAACCGTAATCTATAGATGGACATGAGGATTTTATGGCCTGGATAACATTTTCCATAACATTTTCCATGGCCCGGCAGCGATTGTATCAAATTTCAATCCACAAAAGGATTTGTTGTTCCAAATTATGCAGCAAAACCTGCAAGCTATCCGAATAAGTAATGATTGAGTTAAAGTTTAATTATGATCAATTATGAGTTAGAGGTGAAAGTTTGAAAATCACGAATGATGTTTCTCAAGGATCTCAGAATATACATACCAAAACAATACAAAAGGAAAAAAGAGAAGTTATTGCACCTTGATGGTTAAATTTTGTAGCACAAGAAAAGGGACATAAAAATCTACGTAAGCTATGGCCACCCTTCCTCACCGTTGTTTACTGTTGTGTTATGAAGTTAGGTAGTGAACTGTGAAACTCTCAATCCTAAGGTGCCTTTATATAGCCAATAGAAATATCGGATAATATTGGTGACTCATTGACACCTAGGCTTGGCTTTAGATTACAAAAATCTCTTGAAATATTACATTTGTAATTTCGTCAATATTACACGAATTCAACTCTCCAAATTTAAAACGAAATCCCTGGCATCAGATTATTATTATTTTTAAATAAAAACATGTAGTTGAATAAAAATAAGTAGAGACGTGGATTGTGATTAGATTTTTTCTTTTAAAAATTTACAGTTGTATATACGATAAAACTAGCGTGTGTGTAGAGTATAAAAAACCAACATATTTATGTGCTGTATATCGCCATAATAATCTTAAATTAAATATTCAAAATAAATTTATAATCCTTAGTAGGACAATGGATGTTGTCGATATTATTGAAATCTAGTAATGAGACTATAATATTTAGTAAGTGGAGTTACATCATAATATTCTTGATATTATTTTAACCGCTTCACATATTTGCTGCTAGTTGTCTGGACATGTCATACTCCCACATTTAAAAAAAATCAACGTGCAATCGTTTTCTATATTTAAGAAGTGATTGGAATATGTAAATATCTAGCGCCACTTAATTAAAGTGATGGATCAAGTAGTTCATCTTGTCGGCGTATATCATACCTAGTTTTTGACGTTCTTAGAGTCATAGTTCAAAATAGGAAGGTTATGTTATCTATATTGTTGAAATATAGTAAGTAGACTATAATATTTAGTCAATGGATATCGCATCATAATGATACCAGTATTTTTTAACCGCTTCACATGCTTGTTGCTGGTTGTCTGAGCACGTCGTACTCGCACTTTTAAAATTTGTACAGTGCAACGGTTTTTTTCCATATTTATCAAATTATTGAAATAGGTATATATCTAGCGCTACATAAGTAATGTACGTTAATGATCCAATAGTTCATATGACAACATTCCATGTTTTTGACGTTTTGTCCTATAGCATTAATTGATGTGCACTCTTGCCTCACGTTCTTAGAAAGGGTTTTCTGTTTATTGGAGTTGCAAGCGGCCACCCGTCATAATGTAATCTTGGAACACAAATCTACTTTGAGTTAACGTTGATTAATTCGGTCGACCAACATTTGGAATGTGTATGAGATACTATTGGGAACATACAATATCGTTACACTTTTGCCTAAGCTTATAATGAGATTTTATGTCTGAAACGTCAGCATTTTTTTACTAGAAAGTTGTTCAGTACTTGATCGCATATGTCCTACTTTTCAGGAAAATTTAGATATATATTTAATAGGGAACTTATAGCAGAAAAAGTGCAAAGTCTTTACTGAAATATTTCCTAAGGATCAATATTATAAAATGCTTTAAAAATCTGGAAAAATGACCAAAAGGAGATAATTTCCATATAAAGCTCAATTTTATGAAGTTGTCCACTAATCAGACACAAAATAGAAGACGAAAAATGGTGAGCACACACAAGGTACGTCTACAGAAAATAATTTTGGAGGCTTTGACTCTCATTTAATTTTGTGATGGGCAACCGGTGTAGTAAGTTGTGATCTACTATCTCAAGAATTATGATTGGCCCATAACTTTTTTGTTTATAATATTTTTATTCCAACTTTTACAACTATGCACACATGTAACTTACGGTCATTTACTATATTTCATAAAATGGAAGCAAAACATTTCATTTTCGTTCTTTTTACAGCTCTGTAATTAATAGTTATTTCTCATTTTCTTCTCTTTACTTTGAAGAATAATCATATAAATCGAACATTCACTGTGATATAAACTTAAAAAAATAACATTTTGCATAGATTTAACCCATACACTGCACTAATTCTATTATGTATATATACATTATCTTTTCCCCATTTCAGTGATAGATAACTCTCATTTTGATATTCTTAATGAAGAAATAGTCATATAAAGAGTACAATAATAGCATTCATGAATATAGGTTGCATATCTCCTTAATTAATTTGTTGATGAAAACATAACTTCTCATTCAATTTTAATAAATAAAGCAATTCATAATTCGTTAAACACTAAATATAAAAACTCTAGCTATTTCAGAAAAATAGAGTCTTAAAAAAAAATATTTTCCCATGGTATTTAGTATTTCTTGCAATTCTTGTTAAGTAGTTACCTTCTGTGAAGATACTTTTATTAATATTTCGGGTATGGTCTTTAATAGTTACCTTGTTAAAAAATTGAGGATATTAGAGAATTCAATGTTGTTGATTGAGTTATAATAGTTAAAAGAATATTTCTGTGCATACAGACATATGTTTCAGACATATGTTTAGCACGACTAATAAACTAAGATATTCCCACGCGGACAAAAAAAATTACATTATAGAACAAGTAAAAGAAACAGGCAATCATATATATTGTAAAAAAGCAAACTTTAATTTATATTACTTTAGAGCAACATCTCCTAGTAGTATACAAACAGTAAGGTTTTAGCCTATTCCATGGATCCCACGCGATCCCAACGGCTCCGGGTGATTGCACATTGTAAATTTCAGAGCTAAAACATTATATGGCACATAATCCTTTGGAATCAATTGAAATTTCAACAAATGCTTTTGTTGTGTTTTGTTATCAGAGATCTACTTGGAAACAACTCCACCAGATGTACTTACTTTGTACTCAAGCACACTCTTCAAGGATGACGGGTCAACTAAATAGAGCACGACAAAACTTCTACCAGACCAAGGTGTATTTTTGAGGACAAGACAGGTCCCTTTTCATTCGTCGACTTTGTCTTACCAAATTCTGAAGGTAGAATTAAAAAGTGATTCCACCGAATGATCGATGCAGATCAAAATGATCGCACAATTTTCGGTACGTGACTTGCAGTCAATTTTAGAGCAACAACCAGGCTCAAAACTGCCGTTATTTCCATGGTCGCGTCGCTTACTATAACCACGGAACCATACCATGTAGCAATATGACCAATTTATGGACTCAACAACATTTGCAATGGCCCGGCAGAGAGTAATACTTCATCTGCACTTGACGAGCATAGGTTCGTTCAAGCAGTAGAAAACACAAACTATAGAGGACAGAGCTTCATTGCTTGCATGCTTACTAGAATTTCAACTTTTCTCGATCAGCTTTGCTCTTTATAAATATTATTATTTTGTGTGTGCTTGTACAATAAGAATATGCATGCATTTAGCAAAATGAGGTAGATTTACAAAATAACAAGTAAAAAGTCTAATGTCATTATCAAGTATGGTATTGTTGCCATCCAAAAAATAAGGATGAAATATAATAAAACATTATACCAAGGGGAGTTTGTATTGGGAGTTTCAACACACAAATATACTTAATCAACAACACACCACCAATTCTGATTTTCAGCAACAAATTACTCAAACTTGCAGCAACAAATACTCACAAGGAAACTGGAAATATTGACCAAAAGAAGGGAAAAGTATTCTCCAATATTCAGCTATTCATACTTCAGTATGCTGAAGTTAAATGGACTGATGTGCATCAAAACAAGTTCATAAAGATCATTCACTTACTTGATTGGAAAGATGGGGAAGAAAATGAACAAGTACTTCAGCACACTTTCTCACAGAGGCTAGACGTTGTTTTTTCTTTTTCTCTCTTTTTCACACTGACTTCAGTTCTGTTTTTATACACGAAGTCACAAAATATATTTACAATACCATCCACCAACTAACATTAATTAGAATTCTAGAGACTTCCTAATTATGTCAAAAACTCCAAAAGTGAAATGGCACTTCTACCCAAATTGAGTTTAATATATTCAACAGTTTGATCAAAAAGTCGAGATGTACCATGGCCAAATCTTTATCCACATATGTGACCCAGTTAGAGTTATATTATGATCCATTGTGAGTTGGAGGTGAAAGTTTGAAAATCATGAAAGATGTATGTACAGTCATCTCCCACGGGTCTCACAATATACATACCAGTTAAATTTTGTTGCACGAGAAAAGGGACATAAGAATTTACAAAAGCTACGGCCACCCTTTCTCACTGCTGTTTGCTGCTGTGGTGTGAAGCTAAGGAGTAAGCTGTGATAAAACTCTCAATCCTATGGTGCCTTTATATGGCCAATAGAAATATCGAATAATATTGGTGACTCACTGGCACCAAGACTTGGTTGTAGATTATAAAAATCTCTTAAGAGGATACTATATTTGTTGCATCGATATTACACGAGTCCAACGTACAGTCGAGAATTTAAAACAAAATCATGGTATCAGATTTTTCTTTTTTTAAAATAAAAAAAATATGTAGATGTACTTATATAAAATAAGTAGAGAGCGTAGAGTGTGATTAGATTTTGTTTTTGAAAGGTTATAGTTGTATAAATGATAAATCTAGAGTGTGTGTAGAGTATGAAAATCAAACATATATTTATTCGTTGCCAAAATAATCTTAATTTGATTTTTGCAAATAAAGTTATATTTCTAAATAGAACAATGGATGTTGTCGATATTATTGAAATCGTGTAAGGACACAATAATATTTAGTCAATGGACGTTCCATCGTAATAATCCTCATATCATTTTAGCCGCTTCACAGATTTACTGCTAGTTGTCTCGACATGTCGTACTCGCGCATTTAAAATTAGTCATGGTGCAAGTGTTTTTCATAATAAAAAAATGATTCAAATAGGTAAAATATCTAGCGCGACAAAAGTAATGCTATGGATCAAGTAGTTCATCTTGACGGCGCATATGCCACATATATAGTTTTTGACATTTTATCATATAACATCGAATGTGCACCTTGGCTCACATTCTTAGAGCTATATTTCAAAATATGATATTGGCCGGATGTTATCGAGTTGTTGAATTCTAGTAAGTAGACTATAATATTTAGTCAATTTTTCTCAAAGCTTTTGAATTAAAATATTTACACCATGTGAGTTTACAATAACCACATTTTTTTCCAGTTCTCTCTGATCTTTTGAATTGTGACATCCATAGTTTTGTAATAACCATATTTTCTTTTTGGAGGAATTCTTAAATTTGCCCAATAAATTTAATTTTTTTGGCCTTTTGCCCATTAAAAAGTATAATATATGACCTATGTCCTGTACGTTTCGTTTTTTTTTGTGGCTAAAAATGCCCAATGAGCTCAAATATGGATTTTGGTGCTTAGATGGCTGCTAACACGAAAAAAAACATCGCTTGGGTTTGGTCCTGAATTATACTTAATAAAGAGAAGTTTTTCCTCCACTTAACAAAGCCTTTTAAGTGGGGAAATATGAGCTTCAATTTGTATGAGTAAGTAAGCAAATAAATATTTATGTTTAGCATGAGTTATTAACGTAACATTCCTAAGGCCAAATTGTTGGGTAATCGTATTAGTAGCGAAAAGTTATATAGTTCAAATCAAATGATATTTAATTCTGTTACAGTACAGAAAAGGAAATTACACCAAAAAATAAGTAGCACCAACATCTATTAACCTTAACACAACAGAAGTTCTTGACAATATTTTGGCTAAAATGTCTCAAGAGTACACAAAGTCAGAATACCTGAAATTTTGTAAAAATATTAAAATTGAATACGCCGTTCTTGGGAGATGGAGCTACACCATAGAGAACAACAAAAGGCTCGAAGATGCAGTTCTTTTCGTGGTCACAAAAAGTTGTAGCGCAACCGTAATCTATAGAGGGACATGAGGATTTTATGGCCTGGATAACATTTTCCATAACATTTTCCATGGCCCGGCAGCGATTGTATCAAATTTCCATAACATTCTTTTAAAAATTTACTGTTGTATTCACGATAAAACTAGCGTGTGTGTAGAGTATAAAAAACCAGCATATTTATGTGATGTATATCGCCATAATAATCTTAAATTAGTTATTCAAAATAAATTTATAATCCTTAGTAGGACAATGGATGTTGTCGATATTATTGAAATCTAGTAATGAGACTATAATATTTAGTAAGTGGAGTTACATCATAGTATTCTTGATATTATTTTAACCGCTTCACATATTTGCTGCTAGTTGTCCGGACATGTCATACTCCCACATTTAAAAAAAATCAACGTGCAACCGTTTTCTATATTTAAGAAGTGATTGGAATATGTAAATATCTAGCGCCACTTAATTAAAGTGATGGATCAAGTAGTTCATCTTGTCGGCGTATATCATACCTAGTTTTTGACGTTCTTAGAGTCATAGTTGAAAATAGGAAGGTGATGTTATCTATATTGTTGAAATCTAGTAAGTAGACTATAATATTTAGTCAATGGATATCGCATCATAATGATACCAGTATGTTTTAACCGCTTCACATGCTTGTTGCTTGTTGTCTGAGCACGTCGTACTCGCACTTTTAAAATTTGTACAGTGCAACGGTTTTTTTTCCATATTTATCAAATTATTGAAATAGGTATATATCTAGCGCTACATAAGTAATGTACGTTAAGGATCCAGTAGTTCATATGACAACATTCCATGTTTTTGACGTTTTGTCCTATAGCATTAATGAATGTGCACTCTTGCCTCACGTTCTTAGAAAGGGTTTTCTGTTTATTGGAGTTGCAAGCGGCCACCCGTCCTAATGTAATCTTGGAACACAAATCTACTTTGAGTTATCGTTGATTAATTCGGTCGACCAACATTTGGAATGTGTATGAGATACTATTGGGAACATACAATATCGTTACACTTTTGCCTAAGCTTATAATGAGATTTTATGTTTGAAACGTCAGATTTTTTTTACTAGAAAGTTGTTCAGTACTTGATCGCATATGTCCTACTTTTCAGGAAAATTAAGATATATATTTAATAGGGAACTTATAGCAGAAAAAGTGCAAAGTCTTTACTGAAATATTTTCTAAGGATCAATATTATAAAATGCTTTAAAAATCTGGAAAAATGACCAAAAAGAGATAATTTCCATATCAAGATCAATTTTATGAAGTTGTCCACTAATCAGACACAAAATAGAAGACGAAAAATGGTGAGCACACACAAGGTACGTCTACATAAAATAATTTTGGAGGCTTTGACTCTCATTTAATTTTGTGATGGGCAACCGGTGTAGTAAGTTATGATCTACTATCTCAAGAATTATGATTGGCCCATAACTTTTTTGTTTATAATATTTTTATTCCAACTTTTACAACTATGCACTTATGTAACTTACGGTCATTTACTATATTTCATAAAATGGAAGCAAAACATTTCATTTTCGTTCTTTTTACAGCTCTGTAATATTTATTTCTCATTTTCTTCTCTTTTCTTTGAAAAATAATCATATAAATCGAACATTCATTGTGATACAAACTTAAAATAATAACATTTTGCATAGATTTAACCCATACTTTGCACTAATTTTATTATGTATATATACATTATTTTTTCCCCTTTTCAGTAATAGATAATTCACATTTTGATATTCTTAATAAAGAATAAATAGTCATATAGTATACAAATAGCATTCATGAATATAGGTTGCATATCTCCTTAATTAATTTGTTGATTAAAACATAACTTCTCATTCTATTTTCATAAATAAAGCAATTCATAATTCGTTAAACACTAAATATGAAAACTCTAGCAATTTTAGAAAATTAGAGTCTTAAAACAAAAAATATATTTTCCCATGGTATTCAGTATTTCTTGCAATTCTTGTTAAGTAGTTACCTTCAGTGAAGATACTTTTATTAATATTTTGGGTATGGTCTTTAATAGTTACCTTGTTAAAAAATTGAGGATATTAAAGAATTCGCTGTTGTTGATAGAGTTATAATAGTAAAAAGAATATTTTTGTATGCGTACAGACATATGTTTAGCACGACTAATAAACTAAGATATTACCACGCGGACAAAAAAAATTACATTATAGAACAAGTAAAAGAAACAGGCAATCATATATATATTGTAAAAACATGAAATTTAATTTATATTACTTGAGAGCAACATCTCCTAGTAGTATACAAACAGTAAGGTTTTAGCCTATTCCATGGATCCCACGCGATCCCAACGGCTCCGGGTGATCGCACATTGTAAATTTCAGAGCTAAAACATTATATGGCACATAATCCTTTGGAATCAATTGAAATTTCAACAAATGCTTTTGTTGTGTTTTGTTATCAGAGATCTTCTTGGAAACAACTCCACCAGATGTACTTACTTTGTACTCAAGTACACTCTTCAAGGAAGACGGGTCAACTAAATAGAGAACGACAAAACTTCTACCAGACCAAGGTGTATTTTTGAGGACAAGACATGTCCCTTTTCATTCGTCGACTTTGTCTTACCAAATTCTGAAGGTAGAATTGAAAAGTGATTCCACCGAATGATCGATGCAGATCAAAATGATCGCACAATTTTCGGTACGTGACTTGCTGTCAATTTTAGAGCAACAACCAGGCACAAAACTGACGTTATTTCCATGGTCGCGTTGCTTACTATAACCACGGAACCATACCATGTAGCAATATGACCAATTTATGGATTCAACAAGATTTGCAATGGCCCGGCAGAGAGTTATACATCAGCCCCACTTGACGAGCATAGGTTCGTTCAAGCAGCATGAAAAACAAGCTATAGAGGACAAAGCTTCATTGCTTGCATGCTTACTAGAATCTCCACTTTTCCCGATCAGCTTTACTCTTTATAAATATTATTATTTTGTGTGTTCTTGTACAATAAGAATATGCATGCATTTAGCAAAATGAGGTAGATTTACAAAATAACAAGTAATAAGTATAATGTCATTATCAAGTATGCTATTGTTGCCATCCAAAAAATAAAGATGAAATATAATAAAACATTATACCAAGGGGAGTTTGTGTTGGAAGTTTCAACACACAAATATACTTAATCAACAACATACCACCAATTCCAATTTTCAGTAACAAATTACTCAAACTTGCAGCAACAAATACTCACAAGGAAACTGGAAATATTGACCAAAAGAAGGGAAAAGTATTCTCCAATTTTCAGCTATTCATACTTCAGTATGCTGAACTTAAATGGACTGAAGTGCATCAAAACAAGTTCATAAAGATCATTCACTTACTTGATTGAAAGATGGGGAAGAAAATGAACAAGTACTTCAGCACACTTTCTCACAAAGGCTAGACGTTTTTTTTTTTTCTTTTTCTCTCTTTTTCACACTGACTTCAGTTCTGTTTTTATACACGAAGTCACAAAATATATTTACAATACCATCCACCAACTAACATTAATTAGAATTCTAGAGACTTCCTAATTATGTCAAAAACTCCAAAAGTGAAATGACACTTCTACCCAAATTGAGTTTAATATATTCAAGAGTTTGATCAAAAAATCGAGATGTACCATGGCCAAATCTTTATCCACATATATGACCCAGTTAGAGTTATATTATGATCCATTGTTAGTTGGAGGTGAAAGTTTGAAAATCATGAAAGATGTATGTAGAGTCATCTCCCACGGGTCTCACAATATACATACCAGTTAAATTTTGTACCACGAGAAAAAGGACATAAGAATATACAAAAGCTACGGCCACTTTTTCTCACGGATGTTTGCTGCTGTGGTGTGAAGCTAAGGAGTAAGTTGTGATAAAACTCTCAATCCTATGGTGCCTTTATATGGCCAATAGAAATATCGGATAATATTGGTGACTCACTGGCACCAAGGCTTGGTTGTAGATTACAAAAATCTCTTGAGAGGATACTATATTTGTTGCATCGATATTACATGAGTCCAACGTACAGTCGAGAATTTAAAACAAAATCATGGTATCAGATTTTTATTTTTTTAAAATAAAAAAACATGTAGATGTACTTATATAAAATTATAAGAAGAGAGCGTAGAGTGAGATTAGATTTTGTTTTTAAAAGGTTATAGTTGTATAAATGATAAAACTAGAGTGTGTGTGTAGAGTATGAAAATCCAACATATATTTATGCCTTGCCAAAATAATCTTAATTTGATTTTTGCAAATAAAGTTATATTTCTAAATAGAACAATGAATGTTGTCGATATTGTTGAAATCGTGTAAGGACACAATAATATTTAGTCAATGCACGTTCCATCGTAATAATCCTGATATCATTTTAGCCGCTTCACACATTTACTACTAGTTGTCTCGAAATGTCGTACTCGCACATTTAAAATCTGTCATGGTGCAAGTGTTTTCCATAATAAAAAAATGATTCAAATAGGTAAAATATCTAGCGCTACTTAAGTAATGCTATGGATCAAGCAGTTCATCTTGACGACGCATATGCCACATATATTGTTTTTGACGTTTTATCATATAACATCAAATGTGCACCTTGCCTCACATTCTTAGAGCTATATTTCAAAATAGGACAGTGGCCGGATGTTATCGAGTTGTTGAATTCTAGTAAGTAGACTATAATATTTAGTCAATTTTTCTCAAAGCTTTTGAATTATAATATTTACACCATGTGAGTTTACAATAACCACATTTTTTTCCAGTTCTCTCCGATCTTTTGAATTGTGACATCCATAGTTTTGAAATAACCATATTTTCTTTTTGGAGGAATTCTTAAATTTGCCCAATAAATTTTATTTTTTTGGCCTTTTGCCCATTAAAAAGGTATAATATGACTTATGTCCTGTACGTTTCGTTTTTTTTTTCTTGTGGCTAAAAATGCCTAATGAGCTCAAGTATGGATTTTGGTGCTTAGTTGGCTGCTAACATGAAAAAAACCTCGCTTGGGTATGGTCCTGAATTATACTTAATAAATAGAAGTTTTCCCTCCACTTAACAAGGCTTTTTAAGTGGAGAAATATGAGCTTCAATTTGTATGAGTAAGTAAGCAAATAAATATTTATGTTTGGCATGAGTTATTAACGTAAAATTCCTAAGGCTAAATTGTTGGGTAATCGTATTAGTAGCGTAAAGTTATAAAGTTCAAATCAGATGATATTAAATTCTGTTACAGTACAGAAAAGGAAATTAGACCAAAAAATAAGTAGCACCAACATCTATTAACCTTAACACAACAAAAGTTCTTGACAATATTTTGGCTAAAATGTCTCAAGAGTACACAAAGTCAAAGATTTTATCTTCTTCCACTTGATCCTGGTCCTACAAGCCCTTGTTCATTGCATATGGTAATCTTCAGGTCCAAAACATCCTTATGCTCGATACTACCATATCAACTCGCATTCTTTTGACAAGATCCACAGAGATTGACAATGAAGGTTGAAGTACGGACGGTATACTTGCCAGTGACGCTAAGAGGTGGAGTTGTTCAAAGAAGTAGGCAGCAACACCATTTAATGTGCCGTTAAGAAATTCTTCTCCACCTGAACCGAAAATAAGGAAGTCGAGGGTCTATAAGTAGAAGATGTATACAGAAGTATATTACTAAACAACGCTCATCCAAAGTTAGTGAAAGTACTTGGAATTTATGTCGGAATTTTAAAAAAGACTGGACATCTGGAAGGTGAAATAGTTGGCTGCTTTGAGCTGAAAGCGACTTTTGAAAACAAATGATATCTCCATCTTCAAGCTGCAAATACCAAAAAAGGGAAGTCATCAAAGTCTTGTACCTGCTGATGTGACTGTGCTAATGGCTGACATATACCTGACAACTTCTAAACGTAAGTTTCTTGTCAATAGGCTCACAGATGACTTCAGGATCAAAATTTATCTCCTGAGGAAACAGAAACAAGGCATTTATACCATTCAAAACGTGACTGCACTAAATAATGTTAGTCACACAAGGATGGTTAGCCCATAAAGCAATTTCAGATAATATGATTCCTGTTCAAATCCATTCCCACTTTATATGTGAAATATATTTTCATTTCCAAGAATAGTAACAGTTGTAAATGCGGCCATTACAAACAGAAAAGGCTGAGAAAGGGATATCCAATCATCTGCATATTGAATGTAGCAGAGTGGTTCTCAATTTTGACCAGCATCTTTCTGACCCATCCCATTCCCCATCTTTCAAAAAGAAAGGAAAAAAAAAAGGGTAAATGCAACTTGGAGTATGTTTATGCGGGGGTGCCAACTAATGTGAAACACCAGCAAGTTAACGTGGTAAAATTAGGTCACTGATGCGAACATCAATGATCTCAGATTGAAAATGGATAAGAACTTAATGACCAAATGTACAATTAATAAGTAGAAAAAAGAGCTCGATAAGAATTATGTAATTCTTATAAGTGGAAAACGTATAAGTACTAAGACGGAATACCTGAAATTTTGTAAAAATATTAAAATTGAATACACCGTTCTTGGGAGATGGAGCTACACCATAGAGAACAACAAAAGGCTCGAAGATGCAGTTCTTTTCGTGGTCACAAAAAGTTGTAGCGCAACCGTAATCTATAGATGGACATGAGGATTTTATGGCCTGGATAACATTTTCCATAACATTTTCCATGGCCCGGCAGCGATTGTATCAAATTTCAATCCACAAAAGGATTTGTTGTTCCAAATTATGCAGCAAAACCTGCAAGCTATCCGAATAAGTAATGATTGAGTTAAAGTTTAATTATGATCAATTATGAGTTAGAGGTGAAAGTTTGAAAATCACGAATGATGTTTCTCAAGGATCTCAGAATATACATACCAAAACAATACAAAAGGAAAAAAGAGAAGTTATTGCACCTTGATGGTTAAATTTTGTAGCACAAGAAAAGGGACATAAAAATCTACGTAAGCTATGGCCACCCTTCCTCACCGTTGTTTACTGTTGTGTTATGAAGTTAGGTAGTGAACTGTGAAACTCTCAATCCTAAGGTGCCTTTATATAGCCAATAGAAATATCGGATAATATTGGTGACTCATTGACACCTAGGCTTGGCTTTAGATTACAAAAATCTCTTGAAATATTACATTTGTAATTTCGTCAATATTACACGAATTCAACTCTCCAAATTTAAAACGAAATCCCTGGCATCAGATTATTATTATTTTTAAATAAAAACATGTAGTTGAATAAAAATAAGTAGAGACGTGGATTGTGATTAGATTTTTTCTTTTAAAAATTTACAGTTGTATATACGATAAAACTAGCGTGTGTGTAGAGTATAAAAAACCAACATATTTATGTGCTGTATATCGCCATAATAATCTTAAATTAAATATTCAAAATAAATTTATAATCCTTAGTAGGACAATGGATGTTGTCGATATTATTGAAATCTAGTAATGAGACTATAATATTTAGTAAGTGGAGTTACATCATAATATTCTTGATATTATTTTAACCACTTCACATATTTGCTGCTAGTTGTCTGGACATGTCATACTCCCACATTTAAAAAAAATCAACGTGCAATCGTTTTCTATATTTAAGAAGTGATTGGAATATGTAAATATCTAGCGCCACTTAATTAAAGTGATGGATCAAGTAGTTCATCTTGTCGGCGTATATCATACCTAGTTTTTGACGTTCTTAGAGTCATAGTTCAAAATAGGAAGGTTATGTTATCTATATTGTTGAAATATAGTAAGTAGACTATAATATTTAGTCAATGGATATCGCATCATAATGATACCAGTATTTTTTAACCGCTTCACATGCTTGTTGCTGGTTGTCTGAGCACGTCGTACTCGCACTTTTAAAATTTGTACAGTGCAACGGTTTTTTTCCATATTTATCAAATTATTGAAATAGGTATATATCTAGCGCTACATAAGTAATGTACGTTAATGATCCAATAGTTCATATGACAACATTCCATGTTTTTGACGTTTTGTCCTATAGCATTAATTGATGTGCACTCTTGCCTCACGTTCTTAGAAAGGGTTTTCTGTTTATTGGAGTTGCAAGTGGCCACCCGTCATAATGTAATCTTGGAACACAAATCTACTTTGAGTTAACGTTGATTAATTCGGTCGACCAACATTTGGAATGTGTATGAGATACTATTGGGAACATACAATATCGTTACACTTTTGCCTAAGCTTATAATGAGATTTTATGTCTGAAACGTCAGATGTTTTTTACTAGAAAGTTGTTCAGTACTTGATCGCATATGTCCTACTTTTCAGGAAAATTTAGATATATATTTAATAGGGAACTTATAGCAGAAAAAGTGCAAAGTCTTTACTGAAATATTTCCTAAGGATCAATATTATAAAATGCTTTAAAAATCTGGAAAAATGACCAAAAGGAGATAATTTCCATATAAAGCTCAATTTTATGAAGTTGTCCACTAATCAGACACAAAATAGAAGACGAAAAATGGTGAGCACACACAAGGTACGTCTACAGAAAATAATTTTGGAGGCTTTGACTCTCATTTAATTTTGTGATGGGCAACCGGTGTAGTAAGTTGTGATCTACTATCTCAAGAATTATGATTGGCCCATAACTTTTTTGTTTATAATATTTTTATTCCAACTTTTACAACTATGCACATATGTAACTTACGGTCATTTACTATATTTCATAAAATGGAAGCAAAACATTTCATTTTCGTTCTTTTTACAGCTCTGTAATAGTTATTTCTCATTTTCTTCTCTTTTCTTTGAAAAATAATCATATAAATCGAACATTCATTGTGATACAAACTTAAAATAATAACATTTTGCATAGATTTAACCCATACTTTGCACTAATTTTATTATGTATATATACATTATTCTTTCCCCTTTTCAGTAATAGATAATTCTCATTTTGATATTCTTAATAAAGAATAAATAGTCATATAGTATACAAATAGCATTCATGAATATAGGTTGCATATCTCCTTAAATAATTTGTTGATGAAAACATAACTTCTCATTCTATTTTCATAAATAAAGAAATTCATAATTCGTTAAACACCAAATATGAAAACTCTAGCAATTTTAGAAAATTAGAGTCTTAAAACAAAAAATATATTTTCCCATGCTATTCAGTATTTCTTGCAATTCTTGTTAAGTAGTTACCTTCAGTGAAGATACTTTTATTAATATTTTGGGTATGGTCTTTAATAGTTACCTTGTTAAAAAATTGAGGATATTAAAGAATTCGCTGTTGTTGATAGAGTTATAATAGTTAAAAGAATATTTTTGTATGCGTACAGACATATGTTTAGCACGACTAATAAACTAAGATATTACCACGCGGACAAAAAAAATTACATTATAGAACAAGTAAAAGAAACAGGCAATCATATATATATTGTAAAAACGTGAAATTTAATTTATATTACTTGAGAGCAACATCTCCTAGTAGTATACAAACAGTAAGGTTTTAGCCTATTCCATGGATCCCACGCGATCCCAACGGCTCCGGGTGATCGCACATTGTAAATTTCAGAGCTAAAACATTATATGGCACATAATCCTTTGGAATCAATTGAAATTTCAACAAATGCTTTTGTTGTGTTTTGTTATCAGAGATCTTCTTGGAAACAACTCCACCAGATGTACTTACTTTGTACTCAAGTACACTCTTCAAGGAAGACCGGTCAACTAAATAGAGAACGACAAAACTTCTACCAGACCAAGGTGTATTTTTGAGGACAAGACAGGTCCCTTTTCATTCGTCGACTTTGTCTTACCAAATTCTGAAGGTAGAATTGAAAAGTGATTCCACCGAATGATCGATGCAGATCAAAATGATCGCACAATTTTCGGTACGTGACTTGCAGTCAATTTTAGAGCAACAACCAGGCACAAAACTGCCGTTATTTCCATGGTCGTGTTGCTTACTATAACCACGGAACCATACCATGTAGCAATATGACCAATTTATGGATTCAACAAGATTTGCAATGGCCCGGCAGAGAGTTATACATCAACCCCACTTGACGAGCATAGGTTCGTTCAAGCAGCATGAAAAACAAGCTATAGAGGACAAAGCTTCATTGCTTGCATGCTTACTAGAATCTCCACTTTTCCCGATCAGCTTTACTCTTTATAAATATTATTATTTTGTGTGTTCTTGTACAATAAGAATATGCACGCATTTAGCAAAATGAGGTAGATTTACAAAATAACAAGTAATAAGTATAATGTCATTATCAAGTATGCTATTGTTGCCATCCAAAAAATAAGGATGAAATATAATAAAACATTATACCAAGGGGAGTTTGTGTTGGAAGTTTCAACACACAAATATACTTAATCAACAACACACCACCAATTCTGATTTTCAGTAACAAATTACTCAAACTTGCAGCAACAAATACTCACAAGGAAACTGGAAATATTGACCAAAAGAAGGGAAAAGTATTCTCCAATTTTCAGCTATTCATACTTCAGTATGCTGAACTTAAATGGACTGAAGTGCATCAAAACAAGTTCATAAAGATCATTCACTTACTTGATTGAAAGATGGGGAAGAAAATGAACAAGTACTTCAGCACACTTTCTCACAAAGGCTAGACGTTTTTTTTTCTTTTTCTCTCTTTTTCACACTGACTTCAGTTCTGTTTTTATACACGAAGTCACAAAATATATTTACAATACCATCCACCAACTAAAATTAATTAGAATTCTAGAGACTTCCTAATTATGTCAAAAACTCCAAAAGTGGAATGACACTTCTACCCAAATTGAGTTTAATATATTCAAGAGTTTGATCAAAAAATCGAGATGTACCATGGCCAAATCTTTATCCACATATATGACCCAGTTAGAGTTATATTATGATCCATTGTTAGTTGGAGGTGAAAGTTTGAAAATCATGAAAGATGTATGTAGAGTCATCTCCCACGGGTCTCACAATATACATACCAGTTAAATTTTGTACCACGAGAAAAAGGACATAAGAATATACAAAAGCTACGGCCACCCTTTCTCACTGATGTCTGCTGCTGTGGTGTGAAGCTAAGGAGTAAGTTGTGATAAAACTCTCAATCCTATGGTGCCTTTATATGGCCAATAGAAATATCGGATAATATTGGTGACTCACTGGCACCAAGGCTTGGTTGTAGATTACAAAAATGAAAATCTCTTGAGAGGATACTATATTTGTTGCATCGATATTACATGAGTCCAACGTACAGTCGAGAATTTAAAACAAAATCATGGTATCGGATTTTTATTTTTTTAAAATAAAAAAACATGTAGATGTACTTATATAAAATTATAAGAAGAGAGCGTAGAGTGAGATTAGATTTTGTTTTTAAAAGGTTATAGTTGTATAAATGATAAAACTAGAGTGTGTGTGTAGAGTATGAAAATCCAACATATATTTATGCCTTGCCAAAATAATCTTAATTTGATTTTTGCAAATAAAGTTATATTTCTAAATAGAACAATGAATGTTGTCGATATTGTTGAAATCGTGTAAGGACACAATAATATTTAGTCAATGCACGTTCCATCGTAATAATCCTGATATCATTTTAGCCGCTTCACACATTTACTACTAGTTGTCTCGAAATATCGTACTCGCACATTTAAAATCAGTCATGGTGCAAGTGTTTTCCATAATAAAAAAATGATTCAAATAGGTAAAATATATAGCGCTACTTAAGTAATGCTATGGATCAAGCAGTTCATCTTGACGGCGCATATGCCACATATATAGTTTTTGACGTTTTATCATATAACATCGAATGTGCACCTTGCCTCACATTCTTAGAGCTATATTTCAAAATAGGACAGTGGCCGGATGTTATCGAGTTGTTGAATTCTAGTAAGTAGACTATAATATTTAGTCAATTTTTCTCAAAGCTTTTGAATTATAATATTTACACCATGTGAGTTTACAATAACCACATTTTTTTCCAGTTCTCTCCGATCTTTTGAATTGTGACATCCATAGTTTTGAAATAACCATATTTTCTTTTTGGAGGAATTCTTAAATTTGCCCAATAAATTTTATTTTTTTGGCCTTTTGCCCATTAAAAAGGTATAATATGACTTATGTCCTGTACGTTTCGTTTTTTTTTTCTTGTGGCTAAAAATGCCTAATGAGCTCAAGTATGGATTTTGGTGCTTAGTTGGCTGCTAACATGAAAAAAACCTCGCTTGGGTATGGTCCTGAATTATACTTAATAAATAGAAGTTTTCCCTCCACTTAACAAGGCTTTTTAAGTGGAGAAAAATATGAGCTTCAATTTGTGTGAGTAAGTAAGCAAATAAATATTTATGTTTGGCATGAGTTATTAACGTAAAATTCCTAAGGCTAAATTGTTGGGTAATCGTATTAGTAGCGTAAAGTTATAAAGTTCAAATCAGATGATATTAAATTCTGTTACAGTACAGAAAAGGAAATTAGACCAAAAAATAAGTAGCACCAACATCTATTAACCTTAACACAACAAAAGTTCTTGACAATATTTTGGCTAAAATGTCTCAAGAGTACACAAAGTCAAAGATTTTATCTTCTTCCACTTGATCCTGGTCCTACAAGCCCTTGTTCATTGCATATGGTAATCTTCAGGTCCAAAACATCCTTATGCTCGATACTACCATATCAACTCGCATTCTTTTGACAAGATCCACAGAGATTGACAATGAAGGTTGAAGTACGGACGGTATACTTGCCAGTGACGCTAAGAGGTGGAGTTGTTCAAAGAAGTAGGCAGCAACACCATTTAATGTGCCGTTAAGAAATTCTTCTCCACCTGAACCGAAAATAAGGAAGTCGAGGGTCTATAAGTAGAAGATGTATACAGAAGTATATTACTAAACAACGCTCATCCAAAGTTAGTGAAAGTACTTGGAATTTATGTCGGAATTTTAAAAAAGACTGGACATCTGGAAGGCGAAATAGTTGGCTGCTTTGAGCTGAAAGCGACTTTTGAAAACAAATGATATCTCCATCTTCAAGCTGCAAATACCAAAAAAGGGAAGTCATCAAAGTCTTGTACCTGCTGATGTGACTGTGCTAATGGCTGACATATACCTGACAACTTCTAAACGTAAGTTTCTTGTCAATAGGCTCACAGATGACTTCAGGATCAAAATTTATCTCCTGAGGAAACAGAAACAAGGCATTTATACCATTCAAAACGTGACTGCACTAAATAATGTTAGTCACACAAGGATGGTTAGGCCATAAAGCAATTTCAGATAATATGATTCCTGTTCAAATCCATTCCCACTTTATATGTCAAATATATTTTCATTTCCAAGAATAGTAACAGTTGTAAATGCGGCCATTACAAACAGAAAAGGCTGAGAAAGGGATATCCAATCATCTGCATATTGAATGTAGCAGAGTGGTTCTCAATTTTGACCAGCATCTTTCTGACCCATCCCATTCCCCATCTTTCAAAAAGAAAGGAAAAAAAAAGGGTAAATGCAACTTGGAGTATGTTTATGCGGGGGTGCCAACTAATGTGAAACACCAGCAAGTTAACGTGGTAAAATTAGGTCACTGATGCGAACATCAATGATCTCAGATTGAAAATGGATAAGAACTTAATGACCAAATGTACAATTAATAAGTAGAAAAAAGAGCTCGATAAGAATTATGTAATTCTTATAAGTGGAAAACGTATAAGTACTAAGACGGAATACCTGAAATTTTGTAAAAATATTAAAATTGAATACACCGTTCTTGGGAGATGGAGCTACACCATAGAGAACAACAAAAGGCTCGAAGATGCAGTTCTTTTCGTGGTCACAAAAAGTTGTAGCGCAACCGTAATCTATAGAGGGACATGAGGATTTTATGGCCTGGATAACATTTTCCATAACATTTTCCATGGCCCGACAGCGATTGTATCAAATTTCAATCCACAAAAGGATTTGTTGTTCCAAATTATGCAGCAAAACCTGCAAGCTATCCGAATAAGTAATGATTGAGTTAAAGTTTAATTATGATCAATTATGAGTTAGAGGTGAAAGTTTGAAAATCACGAATGATGTTTCTCAAGGATCTCAGAATATACATACCAAAACAATACAAAAGGAAAAAAGAGAAGTTATTGCACCTTGATGGTTAAATTTTGTAGCACAAGAAAAGGGACATAAAAATCTACGTAAGCTATGGCCACCCTTCCTCACTGTTGTTTACTGTTGTGTTATGAAGTTAGGTAGTGAACTGTGAAACTCTCAATCCTAAGGTGCCTTTATATAGCCAATAGAAATATCGGATAATATTGGTGACTCATTGACACCTAGGCTTGGCTTTAGATTACAAAAATCTCTTGAAATATTACATTTGTAATTTCGTCAATATTACACGAATTCAACTCTCCAAATTTAAAACGAAATCCATGGCATCAGATTATTATTATTTTTAAATAAAAACATGTAGTTGAATAAAAATAAGTAGAGACGTGGATTGTGATTAGATTTTTTCTTTTAAAAATTTACAGTTGTATATACGATAAAACTAGCGTGTGTGTAGAGTATAAAAAACCAACATATTTATGTGCTGTATATCGCCATAATAATCTTAAATTAAATATTCAAAATAAATTTATAATCCTTAGTAGGACAATGGATGTTGTCGATATTATTGAAATCTGGTAATGAGACTATAATATTTAGTAAGTGGAGTTACATCATAATATTCTTGATATTATATTAACCGCTTCACATATTTGCTGCTAGTTGTCTGGACATGTCATACTCTCACATTTAAAAAAAATCAACGTGCAATCGTTTTCTATATTTAAGAAGTGATTGGAATATGTAAATATCTAGCGCCACTTAATTAAAGTGATGGATCAAGTAGTTCATCTTGTCGGCGTATATCATACCTGGTTTTTGACGTTCTTAGAGTCATAGTTCAAAATAGGAAGGTGATGTTATCTATATTGTTGAAATATAGTAAGTAGACTATAATATTTAGTCAATGGATATCGCATCATAATGATACCAGTATTTTTTAACCGCTTCACATGCTTGTTGCTGGTTGTCTGAGCACGTCGTACTCGCACTTTTAAAATTTGTACAGTGCAACGGTTTTTTTCCATATTTATCAAATTATTGAAATAGGTATATATCTAGCGCTACATAAGTAATGTACGTTAATGATCCAATAGTTCATATGACAACATTCCATGTTTTTGACGTTTTGTCCTATAGCATTAATTGATGTGCACTCTTGCCTCACGTTCTTAGAAAGGGTTTTCTGTTTATTGGAGTTGCAAGCGGCCACCCGTCATAATGTAATCTTGGAACACAAATCTACTTTGAGTTAACGTTGATTAATTCGGTCGACCAACATTTGGAATGTGTATGAGATACTATTGGGAACATACAATATCGTTACACTTTTGCCTAAGCTTATAATGAGATTTTATGTCTGAAACGTCAGAATTTTTTTACTAGAAAGTTGTTCAGTACTTGATCGCATATGTCCTACTTTTCAGGAAAATTTAGATATATATTTAATAGGGAACTTATAGCAGAAAAAGTGCAAAGTCTTTACTGAAATATTTCCTAAGGATCAATATTATAAAGTGCTTTAAAAATCTGGAAAAATGACCAAAAGGAGATAATTTCCATATAAAGCTCAATTTTATGAAGTTGTCCACTAATCAGACACAAAATAGAAGACGAAAAATGGTGAGCACACACAAGGTACGTCTACAGAAAATAATTTTGGAGGCTTTGACTCTCATTTAATTTTGTGATGGGCAACCGGTGTAGTAAGTTGTGATCTACTATCTCAAGAATTATGACTGGCCCATAACTTTTTTGTTTATAATATTTTTATTCCAACTTTTACAACTATGCACATATGTAACTTACGTTCATTTACTATATTTCCTAAAATGGAAACAAAACATTTCATTTTCGTTCTTTTTACAGCTCTGTAATAGTTATTTCTCATTTTCTTCTCTTTTCTTTGAAAAATAATCATATAAATCGAACATTCATTGTGATACAAACTTAAAATAATAACATTTTGCATAGATTTAACCCATACTTTGCACTAATTTTATTATGTATATATACATTATTCTTTCCCCTTTTCAGTAATAGATAATTCTCATTTTGATATTCTTAATAAAGAATAAATAGTCATATAGTATACAAATAGCATTCATGAATATAGGTTGCATATCTCCTTAATTAATTTGTTGATGAAAACATAACTTCTCATTCTATTTTCATAAATAAAGAAATTCATAATTCGTTAAACACCAAATATGAAAACTCTAGCAATTTTAGAAAATTAGAGTCTTAAAACAAAAAATATATTTTCCCATGGTATTCAGTATTTCTTGCAATTCTTGTTAAGTAGTTACCTTCAGTGAAGATACTTTTATTAATATTTTGGGTATGGTCTTTAATAGTTACCTTGTTAAAAAATTGAGGATATTAAAGAATTCGCTGTTGTTGATAGAGTTATAATAGTTAAGAAAATATTTTTGTATGCGTACAGACATATGTTTAGCACGACTAATAAACTAAGATATTACCACGCGGACAAAAAAAATTACATTATAGAACAAGTAAAAGAAACAGGCAATCATATATATATTGTAAAAACGTGAAATTTAATTTATATTACTTGAGAGCAACATCTCCTAGTAGTATACAAACAGTAAGGTTTTAGCCTATTCCATGGATCCCACGCGATCCCAACGGCTCCGGGTGATCGCACATTGTAAATTTCAGAGCTAAAACATTATATGGCACATAATCCTTTGGAATCAATTGAAATTTCAACAAATGCTTTTGTTGTGTTTTGTTATCAGAGATCTTCTTGGAAACAACTCCACCAGATGTACTTACTTTGTACTCAAGTACACTCTTCAAGGAAGACCGGTCAACTAAATAGAGAACGACAAAACTTCTACCAGACCAAGGTGTATTTTTGAGGACAAGACAGGTCCCTTTTCATTCGTCGACTTTGTCTTACCAAATTCTGAAGGTAGAATTGAAAAGTGATTCCACCGAATGATCGATGCAGATCAAAATGATCGCACAATTTTCGGTACGTGACTTGCAGTCAATTTTAGAGCAACAACCAGGCACAAAACTGCCGTTATTTCCATGGTCGCGTTGCTTACTATAACCACGGAACCATACCATGTAGCAATATGACCAATTTATGGATTCAACAAGATTTGCAATGGCCCGGCAGAGAGTTATACATCAGCCCCACTTGACGAGCATAGGTTCGTTCAAGCAGCATGAAAAACAAGCTATAGAGGACAAAGCTTCATTGCTTGCATGCTTACTAGAATCTCCACTTTTCCCGATCAGCTTTACTCTTTATAAATATTATTATTTTGTGTGTTCTTGTACAATAAGAATATGCACGCATTTAGCAAAATGAGGTAGATTTACAAAATAACAAGTAATAAGTATAATGTCATTATCAAGTATGCTATTGTTGCCATCCAAAAAATAAGGATGAAATATAATAAAACATTATACCAAGGGGAGTTTGTGTTGGAAGTTTCAACACACAAATATACTTAATCAACAACACACCACCAATTCTGATTTTCAGTAACAAATTACTCAAACTTGCAGCAACAAATACTCACAAGGAAACTGGAAATATTGACCAAAAGAAGGGAAAAGTATTCTCCAATTTTCAGCTATTCATACTTCAGTATGCTGAACTTAAATGGACTGAAGTGCATCAAAACAAGTTCATAAAGATCATTCACTTACTTGATTGAAAGATGGGGAAGAAAATGAACAAGTACTTCAGCACACTTTCTCACAAAGGCTAGACGTTTTTTTTTCTTTTTCTCTCTTTTTCACACTGACTTCAGTTCTGTTTTTATACACGAAGTCACAAAATATATTTACAATACCATCCACCAACTAAAATTAATTAGAATTCTAGAGACTTCCTAATTATGTCAAAAACTCCAAAAGTGGAATGACACTTCTACCCAAATTGAGTTTAATATATTCAAGAGTTTGATCAAAAAATCGAGATGTACCATGGCCAAATCTTTATCCACATATATGACCCAGTTAGAGTTATATTATGATCCATTGTTAGTTGGAGGTGAAAGTTTGAAAATCATGAAAGATGTATGTAGAGTCATCTCCCACGGGTCTCACAATATACATACCAGTTAAATTTTGTACCACGAGAAAAAGGACATAAGAATATACAAAAGCTACGGCCACCCTTTCTCACTGATGTCTGCTGCTGTGGTGTGAAGCTAAGGAGTAAGTTGTGATAAAACTCTCAATCCTATGGTGCCTTTATATGGCCAATAGAAATATCGGATAATATTGGTGACTCACTGGCACCAAGGCTTGGTTGTAGATTACAAAAATGAAAATCTCTTGAGAGGATACTATATTTGTTGCATCGATATTACATGAGTCCAACGTACAGTCGAGAATTTAAAACAAAATCATGGTATCAGATTTTTATTTTTTTAAAATAAAAAAACATGTAGATGTACTTATATAAAATTATAAGAAGAGAGCGTAGAGTGAGATTAGATTTTGTTTTTAAAAGGTTATAGTTGTATAAATGATAAAACTAGAGTGTGTGTGTAGAGTATGAAAATCCAACATATATTTATGCCTTGCCAAAATAATCTTAATTTGATTTTTGCAAATAAAGTTATATTTCTAAATAGAACAATGGATGTTGTCGATATTGTTGAAATCGTGTAAGGACACAATAATATTTAGTCAATGCACGTTCCATCGTAATAATCCTGATATCATTTTAGCCGCTTCACACATTTACTACTAGTTGTCTCGAAATATCGTACTCGCACATTTAAAATCAGTCATGGTGCAAGTGTTTTCCATAATAAAAAAATGATTCAAATAGGTAAAATATATAGCGCTACTTAAGTAATGCTATGGATCAAGCAGTTCATCTTGACGGCGCATATGCCACATATATAGTTTTTGACGTTTTATCATATAACATCGAATGTGCACCTTGCCTCACATTCTTAGAGCTATATTTCAAAATAGGACAGTGGCCGGATGTTATCGAGTTGTTGAATTCTAGTAAGTAGACTATAATATTTAGTCAATTTTTCTCAAAGCTTTTGAATTATAATATTTACACCATGTGAGTTTACAATAACCACATTTTTTTCCAGTTCTCTCCGATCTTTTGAATTGTGACATCCATAGTTTTGAAATAACCATATTTTCTTTTTGGAGGAATTCTTAAATTTGCCCAATAAATTTTATTTTTTTGGCCTTTTGCCCATTAAAAAGGTATAATATGACTTATGTCCTGTACGTTTCGTTTTTTTTTTCTTGTGGCTAAAAATGCCTAATGAGCTCAAGTATGGATTTTGGTGCTTAGTTGGCTGCTAACATGAAAAAAACCTCGCTTGGGTATGGTCCTGAATTATACTTAATAAATAGAAGTTTTCCCTCCACTTAACAAGGCTTTATAAGTGGAGAAAAATATGAGCTTCAATTTGTGTGAGTAAGTAAGCAAATAAATATTTATGTTTGGCATGAGTTATTAACGTAAAATTCCTAAGGCTAAATTGTTGGGTAATCGTATTAGTAGCGTAAAGTTATAAAGTTCAAATCAGATGATATTAAATTCTGTTACAGTACAGAAAAGGAAATTAGACCAAAAAATAAGTAGCACCAACATCTATTAACCTTAACACAACAAAAGTTCTTGACAATATTTTGGCTAAAATGTCTCAAGAGTACACAAAGTCAAAGATTTTATCTTCTTCCACTTGATCCTGGTCCTACAAGCCCTTGTTCATTGCATATGGTAATCTTCAGGTCCAAAACATCCTTATGCTCGATACTACCATATCAACTCGCATTCTTTTGACAAGATCCACAGAGATTGACAATGAAGGTTGAAGTACGGACGGTATACTTGCCAGTGACGCTAAGAGGTGGAGTTGTTCAAAGAAGTAGGCAGCAACACCATTTAATGTGCCGTTAAGAAATTCTTCTCCACCTGAACCGAAAATAAGGAAGTCGAGGGTCTATAAGTAGAAGATGTATACAGAAGTATATTACTAAACAACGCTCATCCAAAGTTAGTGAAAGTACTTGGAATTTATGTCGGAATTTTAAAAAAGACTGGACATCTGGAAGGCGAAATAGTTGGCTGCTTTGAGCTGAAAGCGACTTTTGAAAACAAATGATATCTCCATCTTCAAGCTGCAAATACCAAAAAAGGGAAGTCATCAAAGTCTTGTACCTGCTGATGTGACTGTGCTAATGGCTGACATATACCTGACAACTTCTAAACGTAAGTTTCTTGTCAATAGGCTCACAGATGACTTCAGGATCAAAATTTATCTCCTGAGGAAACAGAAACAAGGCATTTATACCATTCAAAACGTGACTGCACTAAATAATGTTAGTCACACAAGGATGGTTAGGCCATAAAGCAATTTCAGATAATATGATTCCTGTTCAAATCCATTCCCACTTTATATGTCAAATATATTTTCATTTCCAAGAATAGTAACAGTTGTAAATGCGGCCATTACAAACAGAAAAGGCTGAGAAAGGGATATCCAATCATCTGCATATTGAATGTAGCAGAGTGGTTCTCAATTTTGACCAGCATCTTTCTGACCCATCCCATTCCCCATCTTTCAAAAAGAAAGGAAAAAAAAAGGGTAAATGCAACTTGGAGTATGTTTATGCGGGGGTGCCAACTAATGTGAAACACCAGCAAGGTAACGTGGTAAAATTAGGTCACTGATGCGAACATCAATGATCTCAGATTGAAAATGGATAAGAACTTAATGACCAAATGTACAATTAATAAGTAGAAAAAGAGCTCGATAAGAATTATGTAATTCTTATAAGTGGAAAACGTATAAGTACTAAGACGGAATACCTGAAATTTTGTAAAAATATTAAAATTGAATACACCGTTCTTGGGAGATGGAGCTACACCATAGAGAACAACAAAAGGCTCGAAGATGCAGTTCTTTTCGTGGTCACAAAAAGTTGTAGCGCAACCGTAATCTATAGAGGGACATGAGGATTTTATGGCCTGGATAACATTTTCCATAACATTTTCCATGGCCCGACAGCGATTGTATCAAATTTCAATCCACAAAAGGATTTGTTGTTCCAAATTATGCAGCAAAACCTGCAAGCTATCCGAATAAGTAATGATTGAGTTAAAGTTTAATTATGATCAATTATGAGTTAGAGGTGAAAGTTTGAAAATCACGAATGATGTTTCTCAAGGATCTCAGAATATACATACCAAAACAATACAAAAGGAAAAAAGAGAAGTTATTGCACCTTGATGGTTAAATTTTGTAGCACAAGAAAAGGGACATAAAAATCTACGTAAGCTATGGCCACCCTTCCTCACTGTTGTTTACTGTTGTGTTATGAAGTTAGGTAGTGAACTGTGAAACTCTCAATCCTAAGGTGCCTTTATATAGCCAATAGAAATATCGGATAATATTGGTGACTCATTGACACCTAGGCTTGGCTTTAGATTACAAAAATCTCTTGAAATATTACATTTGTAATTTCGTCAATATTACACGAATTCAACTCTCCAAATTTAAAACGAAATCCATGGCATCAGATTATTAGTATTTTTAAATAAAAACATGTAGTTGAATAAAAATAAGTAGAGACGTGGATTGTGATTAGATTTTTTCTTTTAAAAATTTACAGTTGTATATACGATAAAACTAGCGTGTGTGTAGAGTATAAAAAACCAACATATTTATGTGCTGTATATCGCCATAATAATCTTAAATTAAATATTCAAAATAAATTTATAATCCTTAGTAGGACAATGGATGTTGTCGATATTATTGAAATCTGGTAATGAGACTATAATATTTAGTAAGTGGAGTTACATCATAATATTCTTGATATTATATTAACCGCTTCACATATTTGCTGCTAGTTGTCTGGACATGTCATACTCTCACATTTAAAAAAAATCAACGTGCAATCGTTTTCTATATTTAAGAAGTGATTGGAATATGGAAATATCTAGCGCCACTTAATTAAAGTGATGGATCAAGTAGTTCATCTTGTCGGCGTATATCATACCTGGTTTTTGACGTTCTTAGAGTCATAGTTCAAAATAGGAAGGTGATGTTATCTATATTGTTGAAATATAGTAAGTAGACTATAATATTTAGTCAATGGATATCGCATCATAATGATACCAGTATTTTTTAACCGCTTCACATGCTTGTTGCTGGTTGTCTGAGCACGTCGTACTCGCACTTTTAAAATTTGTACAGTGCAACGGTTTTTTTCCATATTTATCAAATTATTGAAATAGGTATATATCTAGCGCTACATAAGTAATGTACGTTAATGATCCAATAGTTCATATGACAACATTCCATGTTTTTGACGTTTTGTCCTATAGCATTAATTGATGTGCACTCTTGCCTCACGTTCTTAGAAAGGGTTTTCTGTTTATTGGAGTTGCAAGCGGCCACCCGTCATAATGTAATCTTGGAACACAAATCTACTTTGAGTTAACGTTGATTAATTCGGTCGACCAACATTTGGAATGTGTATGAGATACTATTGGGAACATACAATATCGTTACACTTTTGCCTAAGCTTATAATGAGATTTTATGTCTGAAACGTCAGAATTTTTTTACTAGAAAGTTGTTCAGTACTTGATCGCATATGTCCTACTTTTCAGGAAAATTTAGATATATATTTAATAGGGAACTTATAGCAGAAAAAGTGCAAAGTCTTTACTGAAATATTTCCTAAGGATCAATATTATAAAGTGCTTTAAAAATCTGGAAAAATGACCAAAAGGAGATAATTTCCATATAAAGCTCAATTTTATGAAGTTGTCCACTAATCAGACACAAAATAGAAGACGAAAAATGGTGAGCACACACAAGGTACGTCTACAGAAAATAATTTTGGAGGCTTTGACTCTCATTTAATTTTGTGATGGGCAACCGGTGTAGTAAGTTGTGATCTACTATCTCAAGAATTATGACTGGCCCATACCTTTTTTGTTTATAATATTTTTATTCCAACTTTTACAACTATGCACATATGTAACTTACGTTCATTTACTATATTTCCTAAAATGGAAGCAAAGCATTTCATTTTCGTTCTTTTTACAGCTCTGTAATAGTTATTTCTCATTTTCTTCTCTTTTCTTTGAAAAATAATCATATAAATCGAACATTCATTGTGATACAAACTTAAAATAATAACATTTTGCATAGATTTAACCCATACTTTGCACTAATTTTATTATGTATATATACATTATTCTTTCCCCTTTTCAGTAATAGATAATTCTCATTTTGATATTCTTAATAAAGAATAAATAGTCATATAGTATACAAATAGCATTCATGAATATAGGTTGCATATCTCCTTAATTAATTTGTTGATGAAAACATAACTTCTCATTCTATTTTCATAAATAAAGAAATTCATAATTCGTTAAACACCAAATATGAAAACTCTAGCAATTTTAGAAAATTAGAGTCTTAAAACAAAAAATATATTTTCCCATGGTATTCAGTATTTCTTGCAATTCTTGTTAAGTAGTTACCTTTAGTGAAGATACTTTTATTAATATTTTGGGTATGGTCTTTAATAGTTACCTTGTTAAAAAATTGAGGATATTAAAGAATTCGTTGTTGTTGATAGAGTTATAATAGTTAAGAGAATATTTTTGTATGCGTACAGACATATGTTTAGCACGACTAATAAACTAAGATATTACCACGCGGACAAACAAAATTACATTATAGAACAAGTAAAAGAAACAGGCAATCATATATATATTGTAAAAACGTGAAATTTTATTTATATTACTTGAGAGCAACATCTCCTAGTAGTATACAAACAGTAAGGTTTTAGCCTATTCCATGGATCCCACGCGATCCCAACGGCTCCGGGTGATCGCACATTGTAAATTTCAGAGTTAAAACATTATATGGCACATTATCCTTTGGAATCAATTGAAATTTCAACAAATGCTTTTGTTGTGTTTTGTTATCAGAGATCTTCTTGGAAACAACTCCGCCAGATGTACTTACTTTGTACTCAAGTACACTCTTCAAGGAAGACGGGTCAACTAAATAGAGAACGACAAAACTTCTACCAGACCAAGGTGTATTTTTGAGGACAAGACAGGTCCCTTTTCATTCGTCGACTTTGTCTTACCAAATTCTGAAGGTAGAATTGAAAAGTGATTCCACCGAATGATCTATGCAGATCAAAATGATCACACAATTTTCGGTACGTGATTTGCAGTCAATTTTAGAGCAACCACCAGGCTCAAAACTGCCGTTATTTCCATGGTCGCGTCGCTTACTATAACCACGGAACCATACCATGTAGCAATATGACCAATTTATGGATTCAACAACATTTGCAATGGCCCGGCAGAGAGTTATACATCATCCCCACTTGACGAGCATAGGTTCGTTCAAGCAGCATGAAACACAAGCTATAGAGGACAAAGCTTCATTGCTTGCATGCTTACTAGAATTTCCACTTTTCCCGATCAGCTTCACTCTTTATAAATATTATTATTTTGTGTGTTCTTGTACAATAAGAATATGCATGCATTTAGCAAAATGAGGTAGATTTACAAAATAACAAGTAATAAGTATAATGTCATTATCAAGTATGCTATTGTTTGTTGGAGATTATATATAAATATTAAATGTCTACCCTCTCTAACAGCTTAAGCTTTTAGATGAGATGGCAATTCAATATGGTATCAGAGCTCAGGCCAAGGAGGATGTCCTGGGTTCGAATCCCACCGCCACCCGATTATCAAAAAGTGTCACGTGACATGCGTAACAAAAAGATTTACAGTCTGCACGTGAGGGGGCGTGTTGGAGATAATATATAAATATTAAATATCTACCCTCTCTAACAGCTTAAGCTTTTAGATGAGATGGCAATTCAATATTGTTGCCATCCAAAAAATAAGGATGAAATATAATAAAACATTATACCAAGGGGAGTTTGTGTTGGGAATTTCAACACACAAATATACTTAATCAACAACACACCACCAATTCTGATTTTCAGCAACAAATTACTCAAACTTGTAGCAACAAATACTCACAAGGAAACTGGAAATTTTGACCAAAAGAGGGGAAAAGTATTCTCCAATATTCAGCTATTCATACTTCAGTATGCTGAACTTAAATGGACTGAATTGCTTCAAAACAAGTTCATAAAGATCATTCACTTACTTGATTGAAAGATGGGGAAGAAAATGAACAAGTACTTCAGCACACTTTCTCACAAAGGCTACACGTTTTTTTTTTTCTTTTTCTCTCTTTTTCACACTGACTTCAGTTCTGTTTTTATACACGAAGTCACAAAATATATTTACAATACCATCCACCAACTAACATTAATTAGAATTCTAGAGACTTCCTAATTATGTCAAAAACTCCAAGAGTGAAATGACACTTCTACCCAAATTGAGTTTAATATATTCAAGAGTTTGATAAAAAAATCGAGATGTACCATGGCCAAATCTTTATCCACATATATGACCCAGTTAGAGTTATATTATGATCCATTGTGAGTTGGAGGTGAAAGTTTGATAATCATGAAAGATGTATGTACAGAATATACATACCAGTTAAATTTTGTACCACGAGAAAAAGGACATAAGAATATACAAAAGCTACGGCCACCCTTTCTCACTGCTGTGGTGTGAAGCTAAGGAGTAAGCTGTGATAAAACTCTCAATCCTATGGTGCCTTTATATGGCCAATAGAAATATCGGATAATATTGGTGACTCACTGGCACCAAGGCTTGGTTGTAGATTACAAAAATCTCTTGAGAGGATACTATATTTGTTGCATCGATATTACATGAGTCCAACGTACAGTCGAGAATTTAAAACAAAATCATGGTATCAGATTTTTATTTTTTTTAAATAAAAAAACATGTAGATGTGCTTATATAAAATAAGAAGAGAGCGTAGAGTGAGATTAGATTTTGTTTTTAAAAGGTTATAGTTGTATAAATGATAAAACTAGAGTGTGTGTGTAGAGTATGAAAATCCCACATATATTTATGCGTTGCCAAAATAATCTTAATTTGATTTTTGCAAATAAAGTTATATTTCTAAATAGAACAATGGATGTTGTCGATATTGTTGAAATCCTGTAAGGACACAATAATATTTAGTCAATGCACGTTCCATCGTAATAATCCTGATATCATTTCGCTTCACACATTAACTACTAGTTGTCTCGAAATGTTGTACTCGCACATTTAAAATTAGTCATGGTGCAAGTGTTTTCCATAATAAAAAAATGATTCAAATAGGTAAAATATCTAGCGTTACTTAAGTAATGCAATGGATCAAGCAGTTCATCTTGACGGCGCATATGCCACATATATAGTTTTTGACGTTTTATCATATAACATCGAATGTGCACCTTGCCTCACATTCTTAGAGCTATATTTCAAAATAGGACAGTGGCCGGATGTTATCGAGTTGTTGAATTCTAGTAAGTAGACTATAATATTTAGTCAATTTTTCTCAAAGCTTTTGAATTATAATATTTACACCATGTGAGTTTACAATAACCACATTTTTTTCCAGTTCTCTCCGATCTTTTGAATTGTGACATCCATAGTTTTGAAATAACCATATTTTCTTTTTGGAGGAATTCTTAAATTTGCCCAATAAATTTTATTTTTTTGGCCTTTTGCCCATTAAAAAGGTATAATATGACTTAAGTCCTGTACGCTTCGTTTTTTTTTCTTGTGGCTAAAAATGCCTAATGAGCTCAAGTATGGATTTTGGTGCTTAGTTGGCTGCTAACATGAAAAAACCTCGCTTGGGTATGGTCCTGAATTATACTTAATAAATAGAAGTTTTCCCTCCACTTAACAAGGCTTTTTAAGTGGAGAAATATGAGCTTCAATTTGTATGAGTAAGTAAGCAAATAAATATTTATGTTTGGCATGAGTTATTAACGTAAAATTCCTAAGGCTAAATTGTTGGGTAATCGTATTAGTAGCGTAAAGTTATAAAGTTCAAATCAGATGATATTAAATTTTGTTACAGTACATAAAAGGAAATTAGACCAAAAAATAAGTAGCACCAACATCTATTAACCTTAACACAACAAAAGTTCTTGACAATATTTTGGCTAAAATGTCTCAAGAGTACACAAAGTCAAAGATTTTATCTTCTTCCACTTGATCCTGGTCCTACAAGCCCTTGTTCATTGCATATGGTAATCTTCAGGTCCAAAACATCCTTATGCTCGATACTACCATATCAACTCGCATTCTTTTGACAAGATCCACAGAGATTGACAATGAAGGTTGAAGTACGGACGGTATACTTGCCAGTGACGCTAAGAGGTGGAGTTGTTCAAAGAAGTAGGCAGCAACACCATTTAATGTGCCGTTAAGAAATTCTTCTCCACCTGAACCGAAAATAAGGAAGTCGAGGGTCTATAAGTAGAAGATGTATACAGAAGTATATTACTAAACAACGCTCATCCAAAGTTAGTGAAAGTACTTGGAATTTATGTCGGAATTTTAAAAAAGACTGGACATCTGGAAGGCGAAATAGTTGGCTGCTTTGAGCTGAAAGCGACTTTTTAAAACAAATGATATCTCCATCTTCAAGCTGCAAATACCAAAAAAGGAAAGTCATCAAAGTCTTGTACCTGCTGATGTGACTGTGCTAATGGCTGACATATACCTGACAACTTCTAAACTTAAGTTTCTTGTCAATAGGTTCACAGATGACTTCAGGATCAAAATTTATCTCCTGAGGAAACAGAAACAAGGCATTTATACCATTCAAAACGTGACTGCACTAAATAATGTTAGTCACACAAGGATGGTTAGCCCATAAAGCAATTTCAGATAATATGATTCCTGTTCAAATCCATTCCCACTTTATATGTGAAATATATTTTCATTTCCAAGAATAGTAACAGTTGTAAATGCGGCCATTACAAACAGAAAAGGCTGAGAAATGGATATCCAATCATCTGCATATTGAATGTAGCAGAGTGGTTCTCAATTTTGACCAGCATCTCTCTGAACCATCCCATTCCCCATCTTTCAAAAAGAAAGGGAAAAAAAAGGGTAAATGCAACTTGTAGTATGTTTATGCGGGGGTGCCAACTAATGTGAAACACCAGCAAGCTAACGTGGTAAAATTAGGTCACTGATGCGAACATCAATGATCTCAGATTGAAAATGGATAAGAACTTAATGACCAAATGTACAATTAATAAGTAGAAAAAAGAGCTCGATAAGAATTAAGTAATTCTTATAAGTGGAAAACGTATAAGTACTAAGACGAAATACCTGAAATTTTGTAAAAATATTAAAATTGAATACACCGTTCTTGTGAGATGGAGCTACACCATAGAGAACAACAAAAGGCTCGAAGATGCAGTTTTTTTCGTGGTCACAAAAAGTTGTAGCGCAACCGTAATCTATAGAGGGACATGAGGATTTTATGGCCTGGATAACATTTTCCATAACATTTTCCATGGCCCGGCAGCGATTGTATCAAACTTCAATCCACAAAAGGATTAGTTGTTCCAAATTATGCAGCAAAACCTGCAAGCTATCCGAATAAGTAATGATTGAGTTAAAGTTTAATTATGATCAATTATGAGTTAGAGGTGAAAGTTTGAAAATCACGAATGATGTTTCTCAAGGATCTCAGAATATACGTACCAGAACAATACAAAAGGAAAAAAGAGAAGTTATTGCACCTTGATGGTTAAATTTTGTAGCACAAGAAAAGGGACATAAAAATCTATGTAAGCTATGGCCACCCTTCCTCACTGTTGTTTACTGTTGTGTTATGAAGTTAGGTAGTGAACTGTGAAACTCTCAATCCTAAGGTGCCTTTATATAGCCAATAGAAATATCGGATAATATTGGTGACTCATTGACATCTAGGCTTGGCTTTAGATTACAAAAATCTCTTGAAATATTACATTTGTAATTTCGTCAATATTACACGAATTCAACTCTCCAAGTTTAAAACAAAATCCATGGCATCAGATTATTATTATTTTTAAATAAAAACATGTAGTTGAATAAAAATAAGTAGAGACGAGGATTGTGATTAGATTTTTTCTTTTAAAAATTTACAGTTGTATACACGATAAAACTAGCGTGTGTGTAGAGTATAAAAAACCAGCATATTTATGTGTTGTATATCGCCATAATAATCTTAAATTAATTATTCAAAAAAATTTATAATCCTTAGTAGGACAATTGATGTGTCGATATTATTGAAATCCAGTAATGAGACTATAATATTTAGTAAGTGGAGTTACATCATAATATTCTTGATATTATTTTAACCGCTTCACATATTTGCTGCTAGTTGTCCGGACATGTCATACTCCCACATTTAAAAAAAAAATCAACGTGCAACCGTTTTATATATTTAAGAAGTGATTGGAATATGTAAATATCTAGCGCCACTTAAATAAAGTGATGGATCAAGTAGTTCATCTTGTTGGCGTATATCATACCTAGTTTTTGACGTTCTTAAAGTCATAGTTCAAAATAGGAAGGTGATGTTATCTATATTGTTGAAATCTAGTAAGTAGACTACAATATTTAGTCGTCAATGGATATCGCATCATAATGATACCAGTATTTTTTAACCGCTTCACATGCTTGTTGCTGGTTGTCTGAGCACGTCGTACTCGCACTTTTAAAATTTGTACAGTGCAACGGTTTTTTTTCCATATTTATCAAATTATTGAAATAGGTATATATCTAGCGCTACATAAGTAATGTACGTTAAGGATCCAGTAGTTCATATGACAACATTCCATGTTTTTGACGTTTTGTCCTATAGCATTAATGAATGTGCACTCTTGCCTCACGTTCTTAGAAAGGGTTTTCTGTTTATTGGAGTTGCGAGCGGCCACCCGTCATAATGTAATCTTGGAACACAAATCTACTTTGAGTTAACGTTGATTAATTCGGTCGACCAACATTTGGAATGTGTATGAGATACTATTGGGAACATACAATATCGTTACACATTAGCCTAAGCTTATCATGAGATTTTATATCTGAAACGTCATAATATTTTCTAAGGATCAATATTATAAAATGCTTTAAAAATCT
Source organism: Linaria vulgaris (assembly GCA_948329865.1). NCBI lineage: Eukaryota > Viridiplantae > Streptophyta > Magnoliopsida > Lamiales > Plantaginaceae > Linaria > Linaria vulgaris. The sequence continues at coordinate 75,342,735 of OX415250.1, read as the reverse complement.
GGAAAAATGACCAAACACTACAAGAGAAATCGCTTTTACCGACGGCTCAAAAACCGTCGGTAAAGGCTCCTTTTCCGACGAAAATAACCATTTCCGTCGGCAAAAGCCGACGGAAAAAAGCTCGTAAGTAAAGAGCTTTTCCATCGGACTTTTACCGACGGTATAGGGCTTTTCCGTCGGCTTTAAGCCGACGGAAAAGCTTTTTTCCTATACCGTCGGCTTTAAGCCGACGGTAAAGGGTTTAAAAATAAAAAAAAAAAATAAAAAATGATTTAAAAAAATGATTTAAAAAAACGATTTAAAACAATTGATTTAAAAGAAATCGTTTTAAAATAATTGATTTATGATTTTTTGCCGATTTATTTAAAAGAAATCGATTTTAAATAATTATTTTATAGTTTTTTGGTGATTTTTTGTAAAGAAACGCTTTTAAATAAATTTTTTATTATAATAAATAAAATTTCGTATTTAAAATAAAATCTTGATAATATAAGTTTTTTTATAGTTATTATTAGTTAGATAATGAATAAAACATAAGTAGAAATAAAATAATAAAACAAATAATAAACTCTAATTATAAGTTAGTGAATATGGATAAATTTTTGTTAGTTATTAAGAATTTTTGGGAGAGAAAGTAGATAGTTTTTGGAGAATGAGAAGAATGAATGAATTAAGTGGGTAGAATAAGGGGTATTTATAGATATTTAGGAGGAGTAGGATTAAATTAAAAAAACCAAAAAAAAGGGGGTGGGGCGTGCCACGTCAGCGATCCGTGTGAATTATTCCACGGATCGCTGAAGTGGCGTGATCTGATCCGTGTGATCAAATCACACGGATCAGATCTATACCGTCGGCTTAGAGCCGACGGTATAGACCTTTACCGACGGCTCTAAACCGTCGGTAATGATCTTTACCAACGGCTTAGAGCCGACGGTATTGATCTTTACCGACGGCTTAGAGCCGTCGGTAAAGGTCTATACCGTCGGCTTAAAGCCGACGGTAAATATCTATTTTTTTATTATTTTTTAATTTTTTTTTAAATTTTTTTTTTAATAAACTGGGCCATTACCGTCGGCCCAAACCCGACGGTAATGGGCTTTACCGTCGGATTTGGGCCGACGGTAAAGCTAGCCTATTTTTACCGTCGGCTTTGGGCCGACGGTAAAACCCTTTACCGTCGGGATTGGGCCCGACGGTAATAATTGGGCCTTTTCCGTCGGGCCAAAACGTCGGGCCCGACGGAAAAGGCCAAATCTGTTGTAGTGAAAAAGAGATAATTTCCATATAAAGCTCAGTTTTATGAAGTTGTCCACTAATCAGACACAAAATAGAAGACGAAAAATGGTGAGCACACACAAGGTACGTCTACAGAAAATAATTTTGGAGGCTTTGACTCTCATTTAATTTTGTGATGGGCAACCGGTGTAGTAAGTTATGATCTACTATCTCAAGAATTATGATTGGCCCATAACTTTTTTGTTTATAATATTTTTATTCCAACTTTTACAACTATGCACATATGTAACTTACGGTCATTTACTATATTTCATAAAATGGAAGCAAAACATTTCATTTTCGTTCTTTTTACAGCTCTGTAATAGTTATTTCTCATTTTCTTCTCTTTTCTTTGAAAAATAATCATATAAATCGAACATTCATTGTGATACAAACTTAAAATAATAACATTTTGCATAGATTTAACCCATACTTTGCACTAATTTTATTATGTATATATACATTATTTTTTCCCCTTTTCAGTAATAGATAATTCTCATTTTGATATTCTTAATAAAGAATAAATAGTCATATAGTTTTTTTTTTGATAAGGAAAAATTTATATCAAATAGCACAAGGGGTGCTAAAACCGCACTGATACAAAAGCAAGTCAAAAAAAGAAGATTAAGTAGAAATCACTGGGTTCCTAAACCACTCAAGAAATGAATATTCAAAGGAGTTGATCCTAGCTTTAAGCCATCTTTCTTTTTATTTTTTCTATCTGGACCCTCTTCCGTGCATGTGAAGAACTTTTTCAGAGATTCAGTCCTTCTTTGAGGTTTTCCCTGCCCTTTATTCTTCACCTCCTCAGACGCATTTTCTGGTTGGCATGGAGATCCAGCATTTTCTTGCAGCTGTTCTGCTACCCCCATATTCTCTTCCTTGCTCTCCATAGATATTTTGATGCTATTTGATGATTCATATGCTATTCCTTCACTCAGTTCTTTCTCCTGGTGACTTGCTGAATTGCGAACTAGGCTTTCCTCCCCTCCTAAATTCTGATTTTGCAAAGGTGGGCTTTCAATACTCTCATTTCTTTGCCCCTCACGTACCTTAGCACTTGTTAGACTTAATTCTGGGCTTGTTGAGCTCGGGCCAATATCCACAGCAAACTGATTCTTTGGGCTCTCTATTTCTTTTCTAGCTTCACATCGGCCCTCTTCAATATTGTAATTTGTTTTATTTATCTCCACCTGTTTTTCTAAGTTAATGAGTGTCACTAGCTTTGTTGACCTGTCATTACTACTTTTCTTTTCCCCATCCGACCACCTCGATTGGCCAATCTCTTTTTCTGTTCCATTTGGTTGGTCTTCGAGAACTGTCCCTTCCACCTCATCCACGTCTCTCGAGAACGTCCCTACGTCTTCCGCCAGCGAATAGCCGAAATATTCCGATTCCGGTCCATCTTCATCATTTATCCAATTTTTTCTCAAGAATTTATCTTTTCCTTTCATCTTATTCTCCATTAACTTCTCATGGTTCACAACTTCTTCCAACAATCTGATTTGGAAACTTCATGATTAATTTTCACCTTTAGCATTCTATTAATCCATTGTGGGATCGGTGTTTCGATCAAGATTCTTGCATACTCCAGATTTTCCTTATTCTCCGTTGCTTCATCCATCGATATGAAGTTACCCATCCTCGAAGAAATTTTAAGAAAAAAATCTGTATTCCAGGCGTGGAGAGGGATCCCAGTGCATTGAAGCCAAACTGTTCGTGTTCTTGCCACCTCATTCTCTTCCCAGGGCTTGATACGCTCAAACATTTGATCCCACCAGATTTTATTTTCCTTGAGAAGATCTGCTATCTCGTCTGTTTCCTCCGCCATGAGAAGAAATTTTCTCCCACCCATTTTTCTAATTTTTATTGTGAACATTCCTTCCTCGTCCATAGTTTCTTGGAGTTCGACTATGTTTACTACCTTCCTTGTTGTTCCAACAAAAGCCCCTTTTAGCCAGGTTACGTCATCCTCCTTTGTGCTATGAGTCAAGCCTACCCAATTTTCGTCTTTACGTTTCTCTTCTTCTCCTTTTGCCTTATCATTCTCGCTCCTCTTTGTTCCTGCTCTTGTAATTTCTGCATAACTAACCGGTTCCCTTCCTCTATTTTCGCTGATTTGTGGCCTTATCCATTCTTGTCTTTTCTCCACTTCCCTCCTGAATTGCTTTGGGTTTTTGAATCCAAACCTCGCAATGTTTGCAGCCAGCTTGTACCCGCCTATCCAAATCGAGTTGACCTGCCTCTCCAGATTTCTAGCATCTCTGACATCTTTGAATTTTGCAAAACCGAAACGTCTCCCTCTTTGATCCTTCTTCTGTGGAATGCACACATCCTTGATACTTCCATGCTTGTTGAAAATCCCCCAGAAATCGCTGGCCTTCCATTCTTCTGGTAAATTGGTGAAGAAAATCGTTGTCTCCATTCTTCAGTTCATATCAGGTTTAGGGAAGTTGCATATTAGTAGGTGGTTAAGTGGAAAAAGAATAGTCATATAGTATACAAATAGCATTCATGAATATAGGTTGCATATCTCCTTAATTAATTTGTTGATAAAAACATAACTTCTCATTCTATTTTCATAAATAAAGCAATTCATAATTCGTTAAACACTAAATATAAAAACTCTAGCAATTTTAGAAAATTAGAGTCTTAAAACAAAAAATATATTTTCCCATCGTATTCAGTATTTCTTGCAATTCTTGTTAAGTAGTTACCTTCTGTGAAGATATTTTATTAATCTTTCGGGTATGGTCTTTAATAGCTACCTTGTTAAAAAATTGAGGATATTAAAGAATTTGCTGTTGTTGATAGAGTTATAATAGTTAAAAGTATATTTTTGTATGCGTACAGACATATGTTTAGCACGACTAATAAACTAAGATATTACCACGCGAACAAAAAAAATTACATTATAGAACAAGTAAAAGAAACAGGCAATCATATATATTGTAAAAAAGTAAACTTTACTTGAGGGCAACATCTCCTAGTAGTATACAAACAGTAAGGTTTTAGCCTATTCCATGGATCCCACGCGATCCCAACGGCTCCGGGTGATCGCACATTGTAAATTTCAGAGCTAAAACATTATATGGCACATAATCCTTTGGAATCAATTGAAATTTCAACAAATGCTTTTGTTGTGTTTTGTTATCAGAGATCTTCTTGGAAACAACTCCACCAGATGTACTTACTTTGTACTCAAGTACACTCTTCAAGGAAGACGGGTCAACTAAATAGAGAACGACAAAACTTCTAGCAGACCAAGGTGTATTTTTGAGGACAAGACAAGTCCCTTTTCATTCGTCGACTTTGTCTTACCAAATTCTGAAGGTAGAATTGAAAATTGATTCCACCGAATGATCGATGCAGATCAAAATGATCCCACAATCTTCGGTACGTGACTTGCAGTCAATTTTAGAGCAACAACCAGGCTCAAAACTGCCGTTATTTCCATGGTCGCGTCGCTTACTATAACCACGGAACCATACCATGTAGCAATATGACCAATTTATGGATTCAACAACATTTGCAATGGCCCGACAGAGAGTTACACATCATCCCCACTTGACGAGCATAGGTTCGTTCAAGCAGCATGAAACACAAGCTATAGAGGACAAAGCTTCATTGCTTGCATGCTTACTAGAATTTCCACTTTTCCCGATCAGCTTTACTCTTTATAAATATTATTATTTTGTGTGTTCTTGTACAATAAGAATATGCATGCATTTAGCAAAATGAGGTAGATTTACAAAATAACAAGTAATAAGTATAATGTCATTATCAAGTATGCTATTGTTTGTTGGAGATAATATATAAATATTAAATGTCTACCCTCTCTAACAGCTTAAGCTTTTAGATGAGATGGCAATTCAATATGGTATCAGAGCTCAGGCCAAGGAGGATGTCCTGGGTTCGAATCCCACCGCCACCCGATTATTAAAAAGTGTCACGTGACAGGCGTAACAAAAAGATTTACAGTCTGCACGTGAGGGGGCGTGTTGGAGATAATATATAAATATTAAATATCTACCCTCTCTAACAGCTTAAGCTTTTAGATGAGATGGCAGTTCAATATTATTGCCATCCAAAAAATAAGGATGAAATATAATAAAACATTATACCAAGGGGAGTTTGTGTTGGGAGTTTCAACACACAAATATACTTAATCAACAACACACCACCAATTCTGTTTTTCAGCAACAAATTACTCAAACTTGCAGCAACAAATACTCACAAGGAAACTGGAAATATTGACCAAAAGAGGGGAAAATTATTCTCCAATATTCAGCTATTCATACTTCAGTATGCTGAACTTAAATGGACTGAATTGCATCAAAACAAGTTCATAAAGATCATTCACTTACTTGATTGAAAGATGGGGAAGAAAACGAACAAGTACTTCAGCACACTTTCTCACAAAGGCTACGCGTTTTTTTTTCTTTTTCTCTCTTTTTCACACTGACTTCAGTTCTGTTTTTATACACGAAGTCACAAAATATATTTACAATACCATCCACCAACTAACATTAATTAGAATTCTAGAGACTTCCTAATTATGTCAAAAACTCCAAGAGTGAAATGACACTTCTACCCAAATTGAGTTTAATATATTCAAGAGTTTGATAAAAAAATCGAGATGTACCATGGCCAAATCTTTATCCACATATATGACCCAGTTAGAGTTATATTATGATCCATTGTGAGTTGGAGGTGAAAGTTTGATAATCATGAAAGATGTATGTACAGTCATCTCCCACGGGTCTCACAATATACATACCAGTTAAATTTTGTACCACGAGAAAAAGGACATAAGAATATACAAAAGCTACGGCCACCCTTTCTCACTGCTGTTTGCTGCTGTGGTGTGAAGCTAAGGAGTAAGCTGTGATAAAACTCTCAATCCTATGGTGCCTTTATATGGCCAATAGAAATATCGGATAATATTGGTGACTCACTGGCACCAAGGCTTGGTTGTAGATTACAAAAATCTCTTGAGAGGATACTATATTTGTTGCATCGATATTACATGAGTCCAACGTACAGTCGAGAATTTAAAACAAAATCATGGTATCAGATTTATGAAAATCCCACATATATTTCAAAACTTAATTTGATTAATCCCACATATAAATATATGTGAAAATCCCACATATATTTATGCGTTGCCAAAATAATCTTAATTTGATTTTTGCAAATAAAGTTATATTTCTAAATAGAACAATGGATGTTGTCGATATTGTTGAAATCCTGTAAGGACACAATAATATTTAGTCAATGCACGTTCCATCGTAATAATCCTGATATCATTTTAGCCGCTTCACACATTAACTACTAGTTGTCTCGAAATGTCGTACTCGCACATTTAAAATCAGTCATGGTGCAAGTGTTTTCCATAATAAAAAAATGATTCAAATAGGTAAAATATCTAGCGCTACTTAAGTAATGCTATGGATCAAGCAGTTCATCTTGACGGCGCATATGCCACATATATAGTTTTTGACGTTTTATCATATAACATCGAATGTGCACCTTGCCTCACATTCTTAGAGCTATATTTCAAAATAGGACAGTGGCCGAATGTTATCGAGTTGTTGAATTCTAGTAAGTAGACTATAATATTTAGTCAAATTTTCTCAAAGCTTTTGAATTATAATATTTACACCATGTGAGTTTACAATAACCACATTTTTTTCCAGTTCTCTCCGATCTTTTGAATTGTGACATCCATAGTTTTGAAATAACCATATTTTCTTTTTGGAGGAATTCTTAAATTTGCCCAATAAATTTTATTTTTTTGGCCTTTTGCCCATTAAAAAGGTATAATATGACTTAAGTCCTGTACGTTTCGTTTTTTTTTCTTGTGGCTAAAAATGCCTAATGAGCTCAAGTATGGATTTTGGTGCTTAATTGGCTGCTAACATGAAAAAAACCTCGCTTGGGTATGGTCCTGAATTATACTTAATAAATAGAAGTTTTCCCTCCACTTAACAAATGCTTTTTAAGTGGAGAAATATGAGCTTCAATTTGTATGAGTAAGTAAGCAAATAAATATTTATGTTTGGCATGAGTTATTAACGTAAAATTCCTAAGGCTAAATTGTTGGGTAATCGTATTAGTAGCGTAAAGTTATAAAGTTCAAATCAGATGATATTAAATTTTGTTACAGTACAGAAAAGGAAATTAGATCAAAAAATAAGTAGCACCAACATCTATTAACCTTAACCCAACAAAAGTTCTTGACAATATTTTGGCTAAAATGTCTCAAGAGTACACAAAGTCAAAGATTTTATCTTCTTCCACTTGATCCTGGTCCTACAAGCCCTTGTTCATTGCATATGGTAATCTTCAGGTCCAAAACATCCTTATGCTCGATACTACCATATCAACTCGCATTCTTTTGACAAGATCCACAGAGATTGACAATGAAGGTTGAAGTACGGACGGTATACTTGCCAGTGACGCTAAGAGGTGGAGTTGTTCAAAGAAGTAGGCAGCAACACCATTTAATGTGCCGTTAAGAAATTCTTCTCCACCTGAACCGAAAATAAGGAAGTCGAGGGTCTATAAGTAGAAGATGTATACAGAAGTATATTACTAAACAACGCTCATCCAAAGTTAGTGAAAGTACTTGGAATTTATGTCGGAATTTTAAAAAAGACTGGACATCTGGAAGGCGAAATAGTTGGCTGCTTTGAGCTGAAAGCGACTTTTTAAAACAAATGATATCTCCATCTTCAAGCTGCAAATACCAAAAAAGGAAAGTCATCAAAGTCTTGTACCTGCTGATGTGACTGTGCTAATGGCTGACATATACCTGACAACTTCTAAACGTAAGTTTCTTGTCAATAGGTTCACAGATGACTTCAGGATCAAAATTTATCTCCTGAGGAAACAGAAACAAGGCATTTATACCATTCAAAACGTGACTGCACTAAATAATGTTAGTTACACAAGGATGGTTAGCCCATAAAGCAATTTCAGATAATATGATTCCTGTTCAAATCCATTCCCACTTTATATGTGAAATATATTTTCATTTCCAAGAATAGTAACAGTTGTAAATGCGGCCATTACAAACAGAAAAGGCTGAGAAATGGATATCCAATCATCTGCATATTGAATGTAGCAGAGTGGTTCTCAAATTTGACCAGCATCTCTCTGACCCATCCCATTCCCCATCTTTCAAAAAGAAAGGGAAAAAAAAGGGAAAATGCAACTTGTAGTATGTTTATGCGGGGGTGCCAACTAATGTGAAACACCAGCAAGCTAACATGGTAAAATTAGGTCACTGATGCGAACATCAATGATCTCAGATTGAAAATGGATAAGAACTTAATGACCAAATGTACAATTAATAAGTAGAAAAAAGAGCTCGATAAGAATTAAGTAATTCTTATAAGTGGAAAACGTATAAGTACTAAGACGAAATACCTGAAATTTTGTAAAAATATTAAAATTGAATACGTCGTTCTTGTGAGATGGAGCTACACCATAGAGAACAACAAAAGGCTCGAAGATGCAGTTTTTTTCGTGGTCACAAAAAGTTGTAGCGCAACCGTAATCTATAGAGGGACATGAGGATTTTATGGCCTGGATAACATTTTCCATAACATTTTCCATGGCCCGGCAGCGATTGTATCAAATTTCAATCCACAAAAGGATTTGTTGTTCCAAATTATGCAGCAAAACCTGCAAGCTATCCGAATAAGTAATGATTGAGTTAAAGTTTAATTATGATCAATTATGAGTTAGAGGTGAAAGTTTGAAAATCACGAATGATGTTTCTCAAGGATCTCAGAATATACATACCAAAACAATACAAAAGGAAAAAAGAGAAGTTATTGCACCTTGATGGTTAAATTTTGTAGCACAAGAAAAGGGACATAAATATCTACGTATGCTATGGCCACCCTTCCTCACTGTTGTTTACTGTTGTGATATGAAGTTAGGTAGTGAACTGTGAAACTCTCAATCCTAAGGTGCCTTTATATAGCCAATAGAAATATCGGATAATATTGGTGACTCATTGACACTAAAATCTCTTGAAATATTACATTTGTAATTTCGTCAATATTACACGAATTCAACTCCCCAAATTTTAAACAAAATCCATGGCATCAGATTATTATTATTTTTAAATAAAAACATGTAGTTGAATAAAAATAAGTAGAGACGTGGATTGTGATTAGATTTTTTCTTTTAAAAATTTACACTTGTATACACGAGAAAACTAGCGTGTGTGTAGAGTATAAAAAACCAGCATATTTATGTGTTGTATATCGCCATAATAATCTTAAATTAATTATTCAAAATAAATTTATAATCCTTAGTAGGACAATGGATGTTGTCGATATTATTGAAATCTAGTAATGAGACTATAATATTTAGTAAGTGGAGTTACATCATAATATTCTTGATATTATTTTAACCGCTTCACATATTTGCTGCTAGTTGTCCGGACATGTCATACTCCCACATTTAAAAAAAATCAACGTGCAACCGTTTTCTATATTTAAGAAGTGATTGGAATATGTAAATATCTAGCGCCACTTAATTAAAGTGATGGATCAAGTAGTTCATCTTGTCGGCGTATATCATACCTAGTTTTTGACGTTCTTAGAGTCATAGTTCAAAATAGGAAGGTCATGTTATCTATATTGTTGAAATCTAGTAAGTAGACTATAATATTTAGTCAATGGATATCGCATCATAATGATACCAGTATTTTTTAACCGCTTCACATGCTTGTTGCTGGTTGTCTGAGCACGTCGTACTCGCACTTTTAAAATTTGTAAAGTGCAACGGTTTTTTTTCCATATTTATCAAATTATTGAAATAGGTATATATCTAGCGCTACATAAGTAATGTACGTTAAGGATCCAGTAGTTCATATGACAACATTCCATGTTTTTGACGTTTTGTCCTATAGTATTAATGAATGTGCACTCTTGCCTCACGTTCTTAGAAAGGGTTTTCTGTTTATTGGAGTTGCAAGCGGCCACCCGTCATAATGTAATCTTGGAACACAAATCTACTTTGAGTTAACGTTGATTAATTCGGTCGACCAACATTTGGAATGTGTATGAGATACTATTGGGAACATACAATATCGTTACACTTTTGCCTAAGCTTATAATGAGATTTTATGTCTGAAACGTCAAATGTTTCTTTCTAGAAAGTTGTTCTGTACTTGATCGCATATGTCCTACTTTTCAGGAAAATTAAGATATATATTTAATAAGGAACTTATAGCAGAAAAAGTGCAAAGTCTTTCCTGAAATATTTTCTAAGGATCAATATTATAAAATCCCTTAAAAATCTAGAAAAAATTACCAAAAAGAGATAATTTCCATATAAAGATCAATTTTATGAAGTTGTCCACTAATCAGACACAAAATTGAAGACGGAAAATGGTGAGCACACACAAGGTACGTCTACAGAAAATAATTTTGGAGGCTTTGACTCTCATTTAATTTTGTGATGGGCAACCGGTGTAGTAAGTTATGATCTACTATCTCAAGAATTATGATTGGCCCATAACTTTTTTGTTTATAATATTTTTATTCCAACTTTTACAACTATGCACATATGTAACTTACGGTCATTTACTATATTTCATAAAATGGAAGCAAAACATTTCATTTTCGTTCTTTTTACAGCTCTGGAATAGTTATTTCTCATTTTCTTCTCTTTTCTTTGAAAAATAATCATATAAATCAAACATTTTAAACTTAAAAAAATAACATTTTGCATAGATTTAACCGATACACTGCACTAATTTTATTATATATATACATTATCTTTTCCCCTTTTCAGTGATAGATAACTCTCATTTTGATATTCTTAATGAAGAAATAGTCATATAAAGAGTACAATAATAGCATTCATGAATATAGGTTGCATATCTCCTTAATTAATTTGTTGATGAAAACATAACTTCTCATTCTATTTTCATAAATAAAGCAATTCATAATCCGTTAAACACTAAATATAAAAACTCTAGCTATTTCAGAAAAATAGAGTCTTAAAACAAAAACTATATTTTCCCATGGTATTCAGTATTTCTTGCAATTCTTGTTAAGTAGTTACCTTCAGTGAAGATACTTTTATTAATATTTTGGGTATGGTCTTTAATAGTTACCTTGTTAAAAATTTGAGGATATTAAAGAATGCGCTGTTGTTGATAGAGTTATAATAGTTAAAAGAATATTTTTGTATGCGTACAGACATATGTTTCAGACATATGTTTAGCACGACTAATAAACTAAGATATTACCACGCGGACAAAAAAAATTACATTATAGAACAAGTAAAAGAAACAGGCAATCATATATATTGTAAAAAAGTGAACATTAATTTATATTACTTGAGAGCAACATCTCCTAGTAGTATACAAACAGTAAGGTTTTAGCCTATTCCATGGATCCCACGCGATCCCAACGGCTCCGGGTGATCGCACATTGTAAATTTCAAAGCTAAAACATTATATGGCACATAATCCTTTGGAATCAATTGAAATTTCAACAAATGCTTTTGTTGTGTTTTGTTATCAGAGATCTTCTTGGAAACAACTCCACCAGATGTACTTACTTTGTACTCAAGTACACTCTTCAAGGATAACGGGTCAACTAAATAGAGAACGACAAAAGTTCTACCAGACCAAGGTGTATTTTTGAGGACAAGACAGGTCCCTTTTCATTCGTCGACTTTGTCTTACCAAATTCTGAAGGTAGAATTGAAAAGTGATTCCACCGAATGATCGATGCATATCAAAATGATCGCACAATTTTCGGTACGTGACTTGCAGTCAATTTTAGAGCACGTCGTACTCGCACTTATAAAATTTATACAGTGCAACGGTTTTTTTTTCCATATTTATCAAATGATTGAAATAGGTATATATCTAGCGCTACTTAAGTAATGTACGTTAAGGATCAAATTGTTCATATGACAACATTCCCTGTTTTTGACGCTTTGTCCTATAACATTAATGAATGTGCATTCTTGCCTCGATTTCTTAGAAAGGGTTTTCTGTTTATTGGAATTGCAAGCGGCCAACCGTCATAATGTAATCTTGGAACACAAATCTACTTTGAGTCAACGTTGATTAATTCGGTCGACCAACATTTGGAATGTGTATGAGATACCATTCGGAACCTGCAATATTGTTACCTTTTTGCCTAAGCTTATAATGAGATTTTATATCTGAAACGTCAGAATATTTTTACTAGAAAGTTTTTCAGTACTTGATCGCATATGTCCTACTTTTTAGGAAAATTAAAACACATATTTAATAGGGATCTTATAGCCGAAAAAGTGCAAAGTCTTTACTGAAATATTTTCTAAGGAAATGCTTTAAAAATCTGGAAAAATGACCAAAAAGAGATAATTTCCATATAAAGATCAATTTTATGAAGTTGTCCACTAATCAGACACAAAATAGAAGACGAAAAGTGGTTCGCACACACAAGGTACGTCTACAGAAAATATTTTTGGAGGCTTTAACTCTCATTTAATTTTGTGATGGGCAACCGGTGTAGTAGGTTATGATCTACTATCTCAAGAATTATGACTGTCCAATAACTTTTTTGCTTATAATATTTTTATTCCAACTTTTACAACTATGCACAATTGTAAGTTACGGTCATTTATAATATTTCATAAAATGGATACAAAACATTTCATTTTCTTAGTTTTTACAGCTCTATAATAGTTATTTCTCATTTTCTTCTCTTTTCTTTGAAGAATAATCATATAAATCGAACATTCACTGTGATATAAACTTAAAAAAATAACATTTTGCATAGATTTAACCCATACACCGCACTAATTTTATTATGTATATATACATTATCTTTTCCCCCTTTCAGTGATAGATAACTCTAATTTTGATATTGTTAATGAAGAAATAGTCATATAAAGAGTACAATAATAGCATTCATGAATATAGGTTGCATATCTCCTTAATTAATTTGTTGATGAAAACATAACTTCTCATTCTATTTTCATAAATAAAGAAATTCATAATTCGTTAAACACTAAATATAAAAACTCTAGCTATTTCAGAAAAATAGAGTCTTAAAACAAAAAATATATTTTCCCATGGTATTCAGTATTTCTTGCAATTCTTGTTAAGTAGTAACCTTCTGTGAAGATACTTTTATTAATATTTTGGGTATGGTCTTTAATAGTTACCTTGTTAAAAAATTGAGGATATTAAAGAATTCGCTGTTGTTGATAGATTTATAATAGTTAAAAGAATATTTTTGTAAGCGTACAGACATATGTTTCAGACATATGTTTAGCACGACTAATAAACTAAGATATTACCACGCAGACAAAAAAAATTACATTATAGAACAAGTAAAAGAAACAGATAATCATATATATTGTAAAAAAGTGAACTTTAATTTAAATTACTTGAGAGCAACATCTCCTAGTAGTATACAAACAGTAAGGTTTTAGCCTATTCCATGGATCCCACGCGATCCCAACGGCTCCGGGTGATCGCACATTGTAAATTTCAGAGCTAAAACATTATATGGCACATAATCCTTTGGAATCAATTGAAATTTCAACAAATGCTTTTGTTGTGTTTTGTTATCAGAGATCTTCTTGGAAACAACTCCACCAGATGTACTTACTTTGTACTCAAGTACACTCTTCAAGGATGACGGGTCAACTAAATAGAGAACGACAAAACTTCTACCAGACCAAGGTGTATTTTTGAGGACAAGACAGGTCCCTTTTCATTCGTCGACTTTGTCTTACCAAATTCTGAAGGTAGAATTGAAAAGTGATTCCACCGAATGATCGATGCAGATCAAAATGATCGCACAATTTTCGGTACGTGACTTGCAGTCAATTTTAGAGCAACAACCAGGCTCAAAACTGCCGTTATTTCCATGGTCGCGTCGCTTACTATAACCACGGAACCATACCATGTAGCAATATGACCAATTTATGGACTCAACAACATTTGCAATGGCCCGGCAGAGAGTAATACTTCATCCGCACTTGACGAGCATAGGTTCGTTCAAGCAACATAAAACACAAACTATAGAGGACAGAGCTTCATTGCTTGCATGCTTACTAGACTTTCCACTTTTCCCGATCAGCTTTGCTCTTTATAAATATTATTATTTTGTGTGTGCTTGTACAGTAAGAACATGCATGCATTTAGCAAAATGAGGTAGATTTACAAAATAACAAGTAAAAAGTCTAATGTCATTATCAAGTATGGTATTGTTGCCATCCAAAAAATAAGGATGAAATATAATAAAACATTATACCAAGGGGAGTTTGTGTTGGGAGTTTCAACACACAAATATACTTAATCAACAACACACCACCAATTCTGATTTTCAGCAACAAATTACTCAAACTTGCAGCAACAAATACTCACAAGGAATTTGGAAATATTGACCAAAAGAAGAGAATACCTGAAATTTTGTAAAAATATTAAAATTGAATTCACCGTTCTTGAGAGTTGGAGCTACACCATAGAGAACAACAAAAGGCTCGAAGATGCAGTTCTTTTCGTGGTCACAAAAAGTTCTAGCGCAACCGTAATCTATAGAGGGACATGAGGATTTTATGGCCTGGATAACATTTTCCATGGCCCGGCAGCGATTGTATCAAATTTCAATCCACAAAAGGATTTGTTGTTCCAAATTATGCAGCAAAACCTGCAAGCTATCCGAATAAGTAATGATTGAGTTAAAGTTTAATTATGATCAATTATGAGTTAGAGGTGAAAGTTTGAAAATCACGAATGATGTTTCACAAGGATCTCAGAATATGCATACCAAAACAATACAAAAGGAAAAAAGAGAAGTTATTGCACCTTGATGGTTAAATTTTGTAGCACAAGAAAAGGGACATAAAAATCTACGTAAGCTATGGCCACCCTTCCTCACTGTTGTTTACTGTTGTGTTATGAAGTTAGGTAGTGAACTGTGAAACTCTCAATCCTAAGGTGCCTTTATATAGCCAATAGAAATATCGGATAATATTGGTGACTCATTGACATCTAAGCTTGGCTTTAGATTACAAAAATCTCTTGAAATATTACATTTGTAATTTCGTCAATATTACACGAATTCAACTCTCCAAGTTTAAAACAAAATCCATGGCATCAGATTATTATTATTTTTAAATAAAAACATGTAGTTGAATAAAAATAAGTAGAGACGTGGATTGTGATTAGATTTTTTCTTTTAAAAATTTACAGTTGTATACACGATAAAACTTGCGTGTGTGTAGAGTATAAAAAACCAGCATATTTATGTGTTGTATATCGCCATAATAATCTTAAATTAATTATTCAAAATAAATTTATAATTCTTAGTAGGACAATGGATGTTGTCGATATTATTGAAATCTAGTAATGAGACTAGAATATTTAGTTAGTGGAGTTACATCATAATATTCTTGATATTATTTTACCCGCTTCACATATTTGCTGCTAGTTGTCCGGACATGTCATACTCCCACATTTAAAAAAAATCAACGTGCAACCGTTTTCTATATTTAAGAAGTGATTGGAATATGTAAATATCTAGCGCCACTTAATTAAAGTGATGGATCAAGTAGTTCATCTTGTCGGCGTATATCATACCTAGTTTTTGACGTTCTTAGAGTCATAGTTCAAAATAGGAAGGTGATGTTATCTATATTGTTGAAATCTAGTAAGTAGACTATAATATTTAGTCAATGGATATCGCATCATAATGATACCAGTATTTTTTAACCGCTTCACATGCTTGTTGCTGGTTGTCTGAGCACGTCGTACTCGCACTTTTAAAATTTGTAAAGTGCAACGGTTTTTTTTTCCATATTTATCAAATTATTGAAATAGGTATATATCTAGTGCTACATAAGTAATGTACGTTAAGGATCCAGTAGTTCATATGACAACATTCCATGTTTTTGACGTTTTGTCCTATAGCATTAATGAATGTGCACTCTTGCCTCACGTTCTTAGAAAGGGTTTTCTGTTTATTGGAGTTGCAAGCGGCCACCCGTCATAATGTAATCTTGGAACACAAATCTACTTTGAGTTAACGTTGATTAATTCGGTCGACCAACATTTGGAATGTGTATGAGATGCTATTGGGAACATACAATATCGTTACACTTTTGCCTAAGCTTATAATGAGATTTTATGTCTGAAACGTCAAATGTTTCTTTCTAGAAAGTTGTTCTGTACTTGATCGCATATGTCCTACTTTTTAGGAAAATTAAGATATATATTTAATAAGGAACTTATAGCAGAAAAAGTGCAAAGTCTTTACTGAAATATTTTCTAAGGATCAATATTATAAAATGCTTTAAAAATCTGGAAAAATGACCAAAAATAGATAATTTCCAATAAAGATCAATTTTATGAAGTTGTCCACTAATCAGACACAAAATAGAAGACGAAAAATGGTGAGCACACACAAGGCACGTCTACAGAAAATAATTTTGGAGGCTTTGACTCTCATTTAATTTTGTGATGGGCAACCGGTGTAGTAAGTTATGATCTACTATCTCAAGAATTATGATTGTCCCATAACTTTTTTGTTTATAATATTTTTATTCCAACTTTTACAACTATGCACATATGTAACTTACAGTCATTTACTATATTTCATAAAATGGAAGCAAAACATTTCATTTTCGTTCTTTTTACAACTCTGTAATTAATAGTTATTTCTCATTTTCTTCTCTTTTCTTTGAAAAATAATCATATAAATCGAACATTCATTGTGATACAAACTTAAAATAATAACATTTTGCATAGATTTAACCCATACTTTGCACTAATTTTATTATGTATATATACATTATTTTTTCCCCTTTTCAGTAATAGATAATTCTCATTTTGATATTCTTAATAAAGAATAAATAGTCATATAGTATACAAATACCATTCATGAATATAGGTTGCATATCTCCTTAATTAATTTGTTGATGAAAACATAACCTCTCATTCTATTTTCATAAATAAAGCAATTCATAATTCGTTAAACACTAAATATGAAAACTCTAGCAATTTTAGAAAATTAGAGTCTTAAAACAAAAAATATATTTTCCCATGGCATTCAGTATTTCTTGCAATTCTTGTTAACTAGTTATCTTCTGTGAAGATACTTTTATTAATATTTTGGGTATGGTCTTTAATAGTTACCTTGTTAAAAATTTGAGGATATTAAAGAATTCGATGTTGTTGATAGAGTTATAATAGTTAAAAGAATATTTTTGTAAGCTTACAGACATATGTTTCAGACATGTTTAGCACGACTAATAAACTAAGATATTACCACGCGGACAAAAAAAAATACATTATAGAACAAGTAAAAGAAACAGATAATCATATATATTGTAAAAAAGTGAACTTTAATTTATATTACTTGAGAGCAACATCTCCTAGTAGTATACAAACAGTAAGGTTTTAGCCTATTCCATGGATCCCACGCGATCCCAACGGCTCCGGGTGATCGCACATTGTAAATTTCAAAGCTAAAACATTATATGGCACATAATCCTTTGGAATCAATTGAAATTTCAACAAACGCTTTTGTTGTGTTTTGTTATCAGAGATCTTCTTGGAAACAACTCCACCAGATGTACTTACTTTGTACTCAAGTACACTCTTCAAGGATGACGGGTCAACTAAATAGAGAACGACAAAACTTCTACCAGACCAAGGTGTATTTTTGAGGACAAGACAGGTCCCTTTTCATTCGTCGACTTTGTCTTACCAAATTCTGAAGGTAGAATTGAAAAGTGATTCCACCGAATGATCGATGTAGATTAAAATGATCGCACAATTTTCGGTACGTGACTTGCAGTCAATTTTAGAGCAACAACCAGGCTCAAAATTGCCGTTATTTCCATGGTCGCGTCGCTTACTATAACCACGGAACCATACCATGTAGCAATATGACCAATTTATGGACTCAACAACATTTGCAATGGCCCGGCAGAGAGTAATACTTCATCCGCACTTGACGAGCATAGGTTCGTTCAAGCAGCATAAAACACAAACTATAGAGGACATAGCTTCATTGCTTGCATGCTTACTAGAATTTCCACTTTTCCCGATCAGCTTTGCTCTTTATAAATATTATTATTTTGTGTGTGCTTGTACAGTAAGAACATGCATGTATTTAGCAAAATGAGGTAGATTTACAAAATAACAAGTAAAAAGTCTAATGTCATTATCAAGTATGGTATTGTTGCCATCCAAAAAATAAGGATGAAATATAATAAAACATTATACCAAGGGGAGTTTGTGTTGGGAGTTTCAACACACAAATATACTTAATCAACAACACACCACCAATTCTGATTTTCAGCAACAAATTACTCAAACTTGCAGCAACAAATACTCACAAGGAAACTGGAAATATTGACCAAAAGAAGAGAATACCTGAAATTTTGTAAAAATATTAAAATTGAATACACCGTTCTTGGGAGATGGAGCTACACCATAGAGAACAACAAAAGGCTCGAAGATGCAGTTCTTTTCGTGGTCACAAAAAGTTGTAGCGCAACCGTAATCTATAGAGGGACATGAGGATTTTATGGCCTGGATAACATTTTCCATGGTCCGGCAGCGATTGTATCAAATTTCAATCCACAAAAGGATTTGTTGTTCCAAATTATGCAGCAAAACCTGCAAGCTATCCGAATAAGTAATGATTGAGTTAAAGTTTAATTATGATCAATTATGAGTTAGAGGTGAAAGTTTGAAAATCACGAATGATGTTTCTCAAGGATCTCAGAATATGCATACCAAAACAATACAAAAGGAAAAAAGAGAAGTTATTGCACCTTGATGGTTAAATTTTGTAGCACAAGAAAAGGGACATAAAAATCTACGTAAGCTATGGCCACCCTTCCTCACTGTTGTTTACTGTTGTGTTATGAAGTTAGGTAGTGAACTGTGAAACTCTCAATCCTAAGGTGCCTTTATATAGCCAATAGAAATATCGGATAATATTGGTGACTCATTGACATCTAGGCTTGGCTTTAGATTACAAAAATCTCTTGAAATAGTACATTTGTAATTTCGTCAATATTACACGAATTCAACTCTCCAAGTTTAAAACAAAATCCATGGCATCAGATTATTATTATTTTTAAATAAAAACATGTAGTTGAATAAAAATAAGTAGAGACGTGGATTGTGATTAGATTTTTTCTTTTAAAAATTTACAGTTGTATACACGATAAAACTTGCGTGTGTGTAGAGTATAAAAAACCAGCATATTTATGTGCTGTATATCGCCATAATAATCTTAAATTAATTATTCAAAATAAATTTATAATCCTTAGTAGGACAATGGATGTTGTCGATATTATTGAAATCTAGTAATGAGACTATAATATTTAGTAAGTGGAATTACATCATAATATTCTTGATATTATTTTACCCGCTTCACATATTTGCTGCTAGTTGTCCGGACATGTCATACTCCCACATTTAAAAAAAATCAACGTGCAACCGTTTTCTATATTTAAGAAGTGATTGGAATATGTAAATATCTAGCGCCACTTAATTAAAGTGATGGATCAAGTAGTTCATCTTGTCGGCGTGTATCATACCTAATTTTTGACGTTCTTAGAGTCATAGTTCAAAATAGGAAGGTAATGTTATCTATATTGTTGAAATCTAGTAAGTATACTATAATATTTAGTCAATGGATATCGCATCATAATGATACCAGTATTTTTTAACCGCTTCACATGCTTGTTGCTGGTTGTCTGAGCACGTCGTACTCGCACTTTTAAAATTTGTACAGTGCAACGGTTTTTTTTTCCATATTTATCAAATTATTGAAATAGGTATATATCTAGCGCTACATAAGTAATGTACGTTAATCATCCAATAGTTCATATGACAACATTCCATGTTTTTGACGTTTTGTCCTATAGCATTAATGAATGTGCACTCTTTCCTCACGTTCTTAGGAAGGGTTTTTTGTTTATTGGAGTTGCAAGCGGCCACCCGTCATAATGTAATCTTGGAACACAAATCTACTTTGAGTTAACGTTGATTAATTCGGTCGACCAACATTTGGAATGTGTATGAGATACTATTGGGAACATACAATATCGTTACACTTTTGCCTAAGCTTATAATGAGATTTTATGTCTGAAACGTCAAATGTTTCTTTCTAGAAAGTTGTTCTGTACTTGATCGCATATGTCCTACTTTTCAGGAAAATTAAGATATATATTTAATAAGGAACTTATAG
Source organism: Linaria vulgaris (assembly GCA_948329865.1). NCBI lineage: Eukaryota > Viridiplantae > Streptophyta > Magnoliopsida > Lamiales > Plantaginaceae > Linaria > Linaria vulgaris. The sequence continues at coordinate 75,322,207 of OX415250.1, read as the reverse complement.
CAGAAAAAGTGCAAAGTCTTTACTGAAATATTTTCTAAGGATCAATATTATAAAATGCTTTAAAAATCTGGAAAAATGACCAAAAATAGATAATTTCCAATAAAGATCAATTTTATGAAGTTGTCCACTAATCAGACACAAAATAGAAGACGAAAAATGGTGAGCACACACAAGGCACGTCTACAGAAAATAATTTTGGAGGCTTTGACTCTCATTTAATTTTGTGATGGGCAACCGGTGTAGTAAGTTATGATCTACTATCTCAAGAATTATGATTGGCCCATAACTTTTTTGTTTATAATATTTTTATTCCAACTTTTACAACTATGCACATATGTAACTTACGGTCATTTACTATATTTCATAAAATGGAAGCAAAACATTTCATTTTCGTTCTTTTTACAACTCTGTAATTAATAGTTATTTCTCATTTTCTTCTCTTTTCTTTGAAAAATAATCATATAAATCGAACATTCATTGTGATACAAACTTAAAATAATAACATTTTGCATAGATTTAACCCATACTTTGCACTAATTTTATTATGTATATATACATTATTTTTTCCCCTTTTCAGTAATAGATAATTCTCATTTTGATATTCTTAATAAAGAATAAATAGTCATATAGTATACAAATAGCATTCATGAATATAGGTTGCATATCTCCTTAATTAATTTGTTGATGAAAACATAACTTCTCATTCTATTTTCATAAATAAAGCAATTCATAATTCGTTAAACACTAAATATGAAAACTCTAGCAATTTTAGAAAATTAGAGTCTTAAAACAAAAAATATATTTTCCCATGGCATTCAGTATTTCTTGCAATTCTTGTTAACTAGTTATCTTCTGTGAAGATACTTTTATTAATATTTTGGGTATGGTCTTTAATAGTTACCTTGTTAAAAAATTGAGGATATTAAAGAATTCGATGTTGTTGATAGAGTTATAATAGTTAAAAGAATATTTTTGTAAGCTTACAGACATATGTTTCAGACATGTTTAGCACGACTAATAAACTAAGATATTACCACGCGGACAAAAAAAATTACATTATAGAACAAGTAAAAGAAACAGATAATCATATATATTGTAAAAAAGTGAACTTTAATTTATATTACTTGAGAGCAACATCTCCTAGTAGTATACAAACAGTAAGGTTTTAGCCTATTCCATGGATCCCACGCGATCCCAACGGCTCCGGGTGATCGCACATTGTAAATTTCAAAGCTAAAACATTATATGGCACATAATCCTTTGGAATCAATTGAAATTTCAACAAACGCTTTTGTTGTGTTTTGTTATCAGAGATCTTCTTGGAAACAACTCCACCAGATGTACTTACTTTGTACTCAAGTACACTCTTCAAGGATGACGGGTCAACTAAATAGAGAACGACAAAACTTCTACCAGACCAAGGTGTATTTTTGAGGACAAGACAGGTCCCTTTTCATTCGTCGACTTTGTCTTACCAAATTCTGAAGGTAGAATTGAAAAGTGATTCCACCGAATGATCGATGTAGATTAAAATGATCGCACAATTTTCGGTACGTGACTTGCAGTCAATTTTAGAGCAACAACCAGGCTCAAAATTGCCGTTATTTCCATGGTCGCGTCGCTTACTATAACCACGGAACCATACCATGTAGCAATATGACCAATTTATGGACTCAACAACATTTGCAATGGCCCGGCAGAGAGTAATACTTCATCCGCACTTGACGAGCATAGGTTCGTTCAAGCAGCATAAAACACAAACTATAGAGGACATAGCTTCATTGCTTGCATGCTTACTAGAATTTCCACTTTTCCCGATCAGCTTTGCTCTTTATAAATATTATTATTTTGTGTGTGCTTGTACAGTAAGAACATGCATGTATTTAGCAAAATGAGGTAGATTTACAAAATAACAAGTAAAAAGTCTAATGTCATTATCAAGTATGGTATTGTTGCCATCCAAAAAATAAGGATGAAATATAATAAAACATTATACCAAGGGGAGTTTGTGTTGGGAGTTTCAACACACAAATATACTTAATCAACAACACACCACCAATTCTGATTTTCAGCAACAAATTACTCAAACTTGCAGCAACAAATACTCACAAGGAAACTGGAAATATTGACCAAAAGAAGAGAATACCTGAAATTTTGTAAAAATATTAAAATTGAATACACCGTTCTTGGGAGATGGAGCTACACCATAGAGAACAACAAAAGGCTCGAAGATGCAGTTCTTTTCGTGGTCACAAAAAGTTGTAGCGCAACCGTAATCTATAGAGGGACATGAGGATTTTATGGCCTGGATAACATTTTCCATGGTCCGGCAGCGATTGTATCAAATTTCAATCCACAAAAGGATTTGTTGTTCCAAATTATGCAGCAAAACCTGCAAGCTATCCGAATAAGTAATGATTGAGTTAAAGTTTAATTATGATCAATTATGAGTTAGAGGTGAAAGTTTGAAAATCACGAATGATGTTTCTCAAGGATCTCAGAATATGCATACCAAAACAATACAAAAGGAAAAAAGAGAAGTTATTGCACCTTGATGGTTAAATTTTGTAGCACAAGAAAAGCGACATAAAAATCTACGTAAGCTATGGCCACCCTTCCTCACTGTTGTTTACTGTTGTGTTATGAAGTTAGGTAGTGAACTGTGAAACTCTCAATCCTAAGGTGCCTTTATATAGCCAATAGAAATATCGGATAATATTGATGACTCATTGACATCTAGGCTTGGCTTTAGATTACAAAAATCTCTTGAAATAGTACATTTGTAATTTCGTCAATATTACACGAATTCAACTCTCCAAGTTTAAAACAAAATCCATGGCATCAGATTATTATTATTTTTAAATAAAAACATGTAGTTGAATAAAAATAAGTAGAGACGTGGATTGTGATTAGATTTTTTCTTTTAAAAATTTACAGTTGTATACACGATAAAACTTGCGTGTGTGTAGAGTATAAAAAACCAGCATATTTATGTGCTGTATATCGCCATAATAATCTTAAATTAATTATTCAAAATAAATTTATAATCCTTAGTAGGACAATGGATGTTGTCGATATTATTGAAATCTAGTAATGAGACTATAATATTTAGTAAGTGGAGTTACATCATAATATTCTTGATATTATTTTACCCGCTTCACATATTTGCTGCTAGTTGTCCGGACATGTCATACTCCCACATTTAAAAAAAATCAACGTGCAACCGTTTTCTATATTTAAGAAGTGATTGGAATATGTAAATATCTAGCGCCACTTAATTAAAGTGATGGATCAAGTAGTTCATCTTGTCGGCGTGTATCATACCTAATTTTTGACGTTCTTAGAGTCATAGTTCAAAATAGGAAGGTAATGTTATCTATATTGTTGAAATCTAGTAAGTATACTATAATATTTAGTCAATGGATATCGCATCATAATGATACCAGTATTTTTTAACCGCTTCACATGCTTGTTGCTGGTTGTCTGAGCACGTCGTACTCGCACTTTTAAAATTTGTACAGTGCAACGGTTTTTTTTTCCATATTTATCAAATTATTGAAATAGGTATATATCTAGCGCTACATAAGTAATGTACGTTAATCATCCAATAGTTCATATGACAACATTCCATGTTTTTGACGTTTTGTCCTATAGCATTAATGAATGTGCACTCTTTCCTCACGTTCTTAGGAAGGGTTTTTTGTTTATTGGAGTTGCAAGCGGCCACCCGTCATAATGTAATCTTGGAACACAAATCTACTTTGAGTTAACGTTGATTAATTCGGTCGACCAACATTTGGAATGTGTATGAGATACTATTGGGAACATACAATATCGTTACACTTTTGCCTAAGCTTATAATGAGATTTTATGTCTGAAACGTCAAATGTTTCTTTCTAGAAAGTTGTTCTGTACTTGATCGCATATGTCCTACTTTTCAGGAAAATTAAGATATATATTTAATAAGGAACTTATAGCAGAAAAAGTGCAAAGTCTTTACTGAAATATTTTCTAAGGATCAATATTATAAAATGCTTTAAAAATCTGGAAAAATGACCAAAAATAGATAATTTCCAATAAAGATCAATTTTATGAAGTTGTCCACTAATCAGACACAAAATAGAAGACGAAAAATGGTGAGCACACACAAGGCACGTCTACAGAAAATAATTTTGGAGGCTTTGACTCTCATTTAATTTTGTGATGGGCAACCGGTGTAGTAAGTTATGATCTACTATCTCAAGAATTATGATTGGCCCATAACTTTTTTGTTTATAATATTTTTATTCCAACTTTTACAACTATGCACATATGTAACTTACGGTCATTTACTATATTTCATAAAATGGAAGCAAAACATTTCATTTTCGTTCTTTTTACAACTCTGTAATTAATAGTTATTTCTCATTTTCTTCTCTTTTCTTTGAAAAATAATCATATAAATCGAACATTCATTGTGATACAAACTTAAAATAATAACATTTTGCATAGATTTAACCCATACTTTGCACTAATTTTATTATGTATATATACATTATTTTTTCCCCTTTTCAGTAATAGATAATTCTCATTTTGATATTCTTAATAAAGAATAAATAGTCATATAGTATACAAATAGCATTCATGAATATAGGTTGCATATCTCCTTAATTAATTTGTTGATGAAAACATAACTTCTCATTCTATTTTCATAAATAAAGCAATTCATAATTCGTTAAACACTAAATATGAAAACTCTAGCAATTTTAGAAAATTAGAGTCTTAAAACAAAAAATATATTTTCCCATGGCATTCAGTATTTCTTGCAATTCTTGTTAACTAGTTATCTTCTGTGAAGATACTTTTATTAATATTTTGGGTATGGTCTTTAATAGTTACCTTGTTAAAAAATTGAGGATATTAAAGAATTCGATGTTGTTGATAGAGTTATAATAGTTAAAAGAATATTTTTGTAAGCTTACAGACATATGTTTCAGACATGTTTAGCACGACTAATAAACTAAGATATTACCACGCGGACAAAAAAAATTACATTATAGAACAAGTAAAAGAAACAGATAATCATATATATTGTAAAAAAGTGAACTTTAATTTATATTACTTGAGAGCAACATCTCCTAGTAGTATACAAACAGTAAGGTTTTAGCCTATTCCATGGATCCCACGCGATCCCAACGGCTCCGGGTGATCGCACATTGTAAATTTCAAAGCTAAAACATTATATGGCACATAATCCTTTGGAATCAATTGAAATTTCAACAAACGCTTTTGTTGTGTTTTGTTATCAGAGATCTTCTTGGAAACAACTCCACCAGATGTACTTACTTTGTACTCAAGTACACTCTTCAAGGATGACGGGTCAACTAAATAGAGAACGACAAAACTTCTACCAGACCAAGGTGTATTTTTGAGGACAAGACAGGTCCCTTTTCATTCGTCGACTTTGTCTTACCAAATTCTGAAGGTAGAATTGAAAAGTGATTCCACCGAATGATCGATGTAGATTAAAATGATCGCACAATTTTCGGTACGTGACTTGCAGTCAATTTTAGAGCAACAACCAGGCTCAAAATTGCCGTTATTTCCATGGTCGCGTCGCTTACTATAACCACGGAACCATACCATGTAGCAATATGACCAATTTATGGACTCAACAACATTTGCAATGGCCCGGCAGAGAGTAATACTTCATCCGCACTTGACGAGCATAGGTTCGTTCAAGAAGCATAAAACACAAACTATAGAGGACATAGCTTCATTGCTTGCATGCTTACTAGAATTTCCACTTTTCCCGATCAGCTTTGCTCTTTATAAATATTATTATTTTGTGTGTGCTTGTACAGTAAGAACATGCATGTATTTAGCAAAATGAGGTAGATTTACAAAATAACAAGTAAAAAGTCTAATGTCATTATCAAGTATGGTATTGTTGCCATCCAAAAAATAAGGATGAAATATAATAAAACATTATACCAAGGGGAGTTTGTGTTGGGAGTTTCAACACACAAATATACTTAATCAACAACACACCACCAATTCTGATTTTCAGCAACAAATTACTCAAACTTGCAGCAACAAATACTCACAAGGAAACTGGAAATATTGACCAAAAGAAGAGAATACCTGAAATTTTGTAAAAATATTAAAATTGAATACACCGTTCTTGGGAGATGGAGCTACACCATAGAGAACAACAAAAGGCTCGAAGATGCAGTTCTTTTCGTGGTCACAAAAAGTTGTAGCGCAACCGTAATCTATAGAGGGACATGAGGATTTTATGGCCTGGATAACATTTGCCATGGTCCGGCAGCGATTGTATCAAATTTCAATCCACAAAAGGATTTGTTGTTCCAAATTATGCAGCAAAACCTGCAAGCTATCCGAATAAGTAATGATTGAGTTAAAGTTTAATTATGATCAATTATGAGTTAGAGGTGAAAGTTTGAAAATCACGAATGATGTTTCTCAAGGATCTCAGAATATGCATACCAAAACAATACAAAAGGAAAAAAGAGAAGTTATTGCACCTTGATGGTTAAATTTTGTAGCACAAGAAAAGCGACATAAAAATCTACGTAAGCTATGGCCACCCTTCCTCACTGTTGTTTACTGTTGTGTTATGAAGTTAGGTAGTGAACTGTGAAACTCTCAATCCTAAGGTGCCTTTATATAGCCAATAGAAATATCGGATAATATTGGTGACTCATTGACATCTAGGCTTGGCTTTAGATTACAAAAATCTCTTGAAATAGTACATTTGTAATTTCGTCAATATTACACGAATTCAACTCTCCAAGTTTAAAACAAAATCCATGGCATCAGATTATTAATATTTTTAAATAAAAACATGTAGTTGAATAAAAATAAGTAGAGACGTGGATTGTGATTAGATTTTTTCTTTTAAAAATTTACAGTTGTATACACGATAAAACTTGCGTGTGTGTAGAGTATAAAAAACCAGCATATTTATGTGCTGTATATCGCCATAATAATCTTAAATTAATTATTCAAAATAAATTTATAATCCTTAGTAGGACAATGGATGTTGTCTATATTATTGAAATCTAGTAATGAGACTATAATATTTAGTAAGTGGAGTTACATCATAATATTCTTGATATTATTTTACCCGCTTCACATATTTGCTGCTAGTTGTCCGGACATGTCATACTCCCACATTTAAAAAAAATCAACGTGCAACCGTTTTCTATATTTAAGAAGTGATTGGAATATGTAAATATCTAGCGCCACTTAATTAAAGTGATGGATCAAGTAGTTCATCTTGTCGGCGTGTATCATACCTAGTTTTTGACGTTCTTAGAGTCATAGTTCAAAATAGGAAGGTGATGTTATCTATATTGTTGAAATCTAGTAAGTAGACTATAATATTTAGTCAATGGATATCGCATCATAATGATACCAGTATTTTTTAACCGCTTCACATGCTTGTTGCTGGTTGTCTGAGCACGTCGTACTCGCACTTTTAAAATTTGTACAGTGCAACGGTTTTTTTTTCCATATTTATCAAATTATTGAAATAGGTATATATCTAGCGCTACATAAGTAATGTACGTTAATCATCCAATAGTTCATATGACAACATTCCATGTTTTTGACGTTTTGTCCTATAGCATTAATGAATGTGCACTCTTTCCTCACGTTCTTAGAAAGGGTTTTTTGTTTATTGGAGTTGCAAGCGGCCACCCGTCATAATGTAATCTTGGAACACAAATCTACTTTGAGTTAACGTTGATTAATTCGGTCGACCAACATTTGGAATGTGTATGAGATACTATTGGGAACATACAATATCGTTACACTTTTGCCTAAGCTTATAATGAGATTTTATGTCTGAAACGTCAAATGTTTCTTTCTAGAAAGTTGTTCTGTACTTGATCGCATATGTCCTACTTTTCAGGAAAATTAAGATATATATTTAATAAGGAACTTATAGCAGAAAAAGTGCAAAGTCTTTACTGAAATATTTTCTAAGGATTAATATTATAAAATGCTTTAAAAATCTGGAAAAATGACCAAAAATAGATAATTTCCAATAAAGATCAATTTTATGAAGTTGTCCACTAATCAGACACAAAATAGAAGACGAAAAATGGTGAGCACACACAAGGCACGTCTACAGAAAATAATTTTGGAGGCTTTGACTCTCATTTAATTTTGTGATGGGCAACCGGTGTAGTAAGTTATGATCTACTATCTCAAGAATTATGATTGGCCCATAACTTTTTTGTTTATAATATTTTTATTCCAACTTTTACAACTATGCACATATGTAACTTACGGTCATTTACTATATTTCATAAAATGGAAGCAAAACATTTCATTTTCGTTCTTTTTACAACTCTGTAATTAATAGTTATTTCTCATTTTCTTCTCTTTTCTTTGAAAAATAATCATATAAATCGAACATTCATTGTGATACAAACTTAAAATAATAACATTTTGCATAGATTTAACCCATACTTTGCACTAATTTTATTATGTATATATACATTATTTTTTCCCCTTTTCAGTAATAGATAATTCTCATTTTGATATTCTTAATAAAGAATAAATAGTCATATAGTATACAAATAGCATTCATGAATATAGGTTGCATATCTCCTTAATTAATTTGTTGATGAAAACATAACTTCTCATTCTATTTTCATAAATAAAGCAATTCATAATTCGTTAAACACTAAATATGAAAACTCTAGCAATTTTAGAAAATTAGAGTCTTAAAACAAAAAATATATTTTCCCATGGCATTCAGTATTTCTTGCAATTCTTGTTAACTAGTTATCTTCTGTGAAGATACTTTTATTAATATTTTGGGTATGGTCTTTAATAGTTACCTTGTTAAAAAATTGAGGATATTAAAGAATTCGATGTTGTTGATAGAGTTATAATAGTTAAAAGAATATTTTTGTAAGCTTACAGACATATGTTTCAGACATGTTTAGCACGACTAATAAACTAAGATATTACCACGCGGACAAAAAAAATTACATTATAGAACAAGTAAAAGAAACAAATAATCATATATATTGTAAAAAAGTGAACTTTAATTTATATTACTTGAGAGCAACATCTCCTAGTAGTATACAAACAGTAAGGTTTTAGCCTATTCCATGGATCCCACGCGATCCCAACGGCTCCGGGTGATCGCACATTGTAAATTTCAAAGCTAAAACATTATATGGCACATAATCCTTTGGAATCAATTGAAATTTCAACAAACGCTTTTGTTGTGTTTTGTTATCAGAGATCTTCTTGGAAACAACTCCACCAGATGTACTTACTTTGTACTCAAGTACACTCTTCAAGGATGACGGGTCAACTAAATAGAGAACGACAAAACTTCTACCAGACCAAGGTGTATTTTTGAGGACAAGACAGGTCCCTTTTCATTCGTCGACTTTGTCTTACCAAATTCTGAAGGTAGAATTGAAAAGTGATTCCACCGAATGATCGATGTAGATTAAAATGATCGCACAATTTTCGGTACGTGACTTGCAGTCAATTTTAGAGCAACAACCAGGCTCAAAATTGCCGTTATTTCCATGGTCGCGTCGCTTACTATAACCACGGAACCATACCATGTAGCAATATGACCAATTTATGGACTCAACAACATTTGCAATGGCCCGGCAGAGAGTAATACTTCATCCGCACTTGACGAGCATAGGTTCGTTCAAGCAGCATAAAACACAAACTATAGAGGACATAGCTTCATTGCTTGCATGCTTACTAGAATTTCCACTTTTCCCGATCAGCTTTGCTCTTTATAAATATTATTATTTTGTGTGTGCTTGTACAGTAAGAACATGCATGTATTTAGCAAAATGAGGTAGATTTACAAAATAACAAGTAAAAAGTCTAATGTCATTATCAAGTATGGTATTGTTGCCATCCAAAAAATAAGGATGAAATATAATAAAACATTATACCAAGGGGAGTTTGTGTTGGGAGTTTCAACACACAAATATAATTAATCAACAACACACCACCAATTCTGATTTTCAGCAACAAATTACTCAAACTTGCAGCAACAAATACTCACAAGGAAACTGGAAATATTGACCAAAAGAAGAGAATACCTGAAATTTTGTAAAAATATTAAAATTGAATACACCGTTCTTGGGAGATGGAGCTACACCATAGAGAACAACAAAAGGCTTGAAGATGCAGTTCTTTTCGTGGTCACAAAAAGTTGTAGCGCAACCGTAATCTATAGAGGGACATGAGGATTTTATGGCCTGGATAACATTTTCCATGGTCCGGCAGCGATTGTATCAAATTTCAATCCACAAAAGGATTTGTTGTTCCAAATTATGCAGCAAAACCTGCAAGCTATCCGAATAAGTAATGATTGAGTTAAAGTTTAATTATGATCAATTATGAGTTAGAGGTGAAAGTTTGAAAATCACGAATGATGTTTCTCAAGGATCTCAGAATATGCATACCAAAACAATACAAAAGGAAAAAAGAGAAGTTATTGCACCTTGATGGTTAAATTTTGTAGCACAAGAAAAGGGACATAAAAATCTACGTAAGCTATGGCCACCCTTCCTCACTGTTGTTTACTGTTGTGTTATGAAGTTAGGTAGTGAACTGTGAAACTCTCAATCCTAAGGTGCCTTTATATAGCCAATAGAAATATCGGATAATATTGGTGACTCATTGACATCTAGGCTTGGCTTTAGATTACAAAAATCTCTTGAAATAGTACATTTGTAATTTCGTCAATATTACACGAATTCAACTCTCCAAGTTTAAAACAAAATCCATGGCATCAGATTATTATTATTTTTAAATAAAAACATGTAGTTGAATAAAAATAAGTAGAGACGTGGATTGTGATTAGATTTTTTCTTTTAAAAATTTACAGTTGTATACACGATAAAACTTGCGTGTGTGTAGAGTATAAAAAACCAGCATATTTATGTGCTGTATATCGCCATAATAATCTTAAATTAATTATTCAAAATAAATTTATAATCCTTAGTAGGACAATGGATGTTGTCGATATTATTGAAATCTAGTAATGAGACTATAATATTTAGTAAGTGGAGTTACATCATAATATTCTTGATATTATTTTACCCGCTTCACATATTTGCTGCTAGTTGTCCGGACATGTCATACTCCCACATTTAAAAAAAATCAACGTGCAACCGTTTTCTATATTTAAGAAGTGATTGGAATATGTAAATATCTAGCGCCACTTAATTAAAGTGATGGATCAAGTAGTTCATCTTGTCGGCGTGTATCATACCTAGTTTTTGACGTTCTTAGAGTCATAGTTCAAAATAGGAAGGTGATGTTATCTATATTGTTGAAATCTAGTAAGTAGACTATAATATTTAATCAATGGATATCGCATCATAATGATACCAGTATTTTTTAACCGCTTCACATGCTTGTTGCTGGTTGTCTGAGCACGTCGTACTCGCACTTTTAAAATTTGTACAGTGCAACGGTTTTTTTTTTCCATATTTATCAAATTATTGAAATAGGTATATATCTAGCGCTACATAAGTAATGTACGTTAATCATCCAATAGTTCATATGACAACATTCCATGTTTTTGACGTTTTGTCCTATAGCATTAATGAATGTGCACTCTTTCCTCACGTTCTTAGAAAGGGTTTTTTGTTTATTGGAGTTGCAAGCGGCCACCCGTCATAATGTAATCTTGGAACACAAATCTACTTTGAGTTAACGTTGATTAATTCGGTCGACCAACATTTGGAATGTGTATGAGATACTATTGGGAACATACAATATCGTTACACTTTTGCCTAAGCTTATAATGAGATTTTATGTCTGAAACGTCAGAATTTTTTTACTAGAAAGTTATTCAGTACTTGATCGCATATTTCCTACTTTTCAGGAAAATTAAGATAAATATTTAATAGGGAACTTATAGCAGAAAAAGTGCAAAGTCTTTACTGAAATATTTTCTAAGGATCAATATTATAAAATGCTTTAAAAATCTGGAAAAATGACCAAAAATAGATAATTTCCATATAAAGATCAATTTTATGAAGTTGTCCACTAATCAGACACAAAATAGAAGACGAAAAATGGTGAGCACACACAAGGTACGTCTACAGAAAATAATTTTGGAGGCTTTGACTCTCATTTAATTTTGTGATAGGCAACCGGTGTAGTAAGTTATGATCTACTATCTCAAGAATTATGATTGGCCCATAACTTTTTCGTTTATAATATTTTTATTCCAACTTTTACAACTATGCACATATGTAACTTACGGTCATTTACTATATTTCATAAAATGGAAGCAAAACATTTCATTTTCGTTCTTTTTACAACTCTGTAATTAATAGTTATTTCTCATTTTCTTCTATTTTCTTTGAAAAATAATCATATAAATCGAACATTCATTGTGATACAAACTTAAAATAATAACATTTTGCATAGATTTAACCCATACTTTGCACTAATTTTATTATGTATATATACATTATTTTTTCCCCTTTTCAGTAATAGATAATTCTCATTTTGATATTCTTAATAAAGAATAAATAGTCATATAGTATACAAATAGCATTCATGAATATAGGTTGCATATCTCCTTAATTAATTTGTTGATGAAAACATAACTTCTCATTCTATTTTCATAAATAAAGCAATTCATAATTCGTTAAACACTAAATATGAAAACTCTAGCAATTTTAGAAAATTAGAGTCTTAAAACAAAAAATATATTTTCCCATGGCATTCAGTATTTCTTGCAATTCTTGTTAACTAGTTATCTTCTGTGAAGATACTTTTATTAATATTTTGGGTATGGTCTTTAATAGTTACCTTGTTAAAAAATTGAGGATATTAAAGAATTCGCTGTTGTTGATAGAGTTATAATAGTTAAAAGAATATTTTTGTATGCGTACAGACATATGTTTCAGACATATGTTTAGCACGACTAATAAACTAAGATATTACCACGCGGACAAAAAAAATTACATTATAGAACAAGTAAAAGAAACATGCAATCATATATATTGTAAAAAAGTGAACTTTAATTTATATTACTTGAGAGCAACATCTCCTAGTAGTATACAAACAGTAAAGTTTTAGCCTATTTCATGGATCCCACGCGATCCCAACGGCTCCGGGTGATCGCACATTGTAAATTTCAGAGCTAAAACATTATATGGCACATAATCCTTTGGAATCAATTGAAATTTCAACAAATGCTTTTGTTGTGTTTTGTTATCAGAGATCTTCTTGGAAGCAACTCCACCAGATGTACTTACTTTGTACTCACGTACACTCTTCAAGGATGACGGGTCAACTAAATAGAGGACGACAAAACTTCTACCAGACCAAGGTCTATTTTTTAGGACAAGACAGGTCCGTTTTCATTCGTCGACTTTGTCTTACCAAATTCTGAAGGTAGAATTGAAAAGCGATTCCACCGAATGATCGATTCAGATCAAAATGATCGCACAATTTTCGGTACGTGACTTGCAGTCAATTTTAGAGCACGTCGTACTCGCACTTTTCAAATTTGTACAGCGCCACGGTTTTTTTTTTCCATATTTATCAAATGATTGAAATAGGTATATATCTAGCGCTACTTAAGTAATGTACGTTAAGGATCCAATTGTTCATATGACAACATTCCCTGGTTTTGACGTTTTGTCCTATAACATTAATGAATGTGCATTCTTGCCTCGATTTCTTAGAAAGGGTTTTCGGTTTATTGGAATTGCAAGCGGCCACCCGTCATAATGTAATCTTGGAACACAAATCTACTTTGAGTCAACGTTGATTAATTCGGTCGACCAACATTTGGAATGTGTATGAGATACTATTGGGAACATGCAATATTGTTACCTTTTTGCCTAAGCTTATAATGAGATTTTATATCTGAAACGTCAGAATATTTTTAGTAGAAAGTTATTCAGTACTTGATCGCATATGTCCTACTTTTTAGGAAAATTAAAACACATATTTAATAGGGATCTTATAGCCGAAAAAGTGCAAAGTCTTTACTGAAATATTTTCTAAGGAAATGCTTTAAAAATCTGGAAAAATGACCAAAAAGAGATCATTTCCATATAAAGATCAATTTTATGAAGTTGTCAACTAATCAGACACAAAATAGAAGACGAAAAGTGGTTCGCACACACAAGGTACGTCTACAGGAAATATTTTTGGAGGCTTTAACTCTCATTTAATTTTGTGATGGGCAACCGGTGTAGTAGGTTATGATCTACTATCTCAAGAATTATGACTGTCCAATAACTTTTTTGCTTATAATATTTTTATTCCAACTTTTACAACTATGCACAATTGTAAGTTACGGTCATTTATAATATTTCATAAAATGGATACAAAACATTTCATTTTCTTAGTTTTTACAGCTCTATAATAGTTATTTCTCATGTTCTTCTCTTTTCTTTGAAGAATAATCATATAAATCGAACATTCATTGTGATATAAACTTAAAAAAATAACATTTTGCATAGATTTAACCCATACACTGCACTAATTTTATTAGGTATATATACATTATCTTTTCCCCTTTTCAGTGATAGATAACTCTCATTTTGATATTCTTAATGAAGAAATAGTCATATAAAGAGTACAATAATAGCATTCATGAATATAGGTTGCATATCTCCTTAATTAATTTGTTGATGAAAACATAACGTCTCATTCTATTTTAATAAATAAAGCAATTCATAATTCGTTAAACACTAAATATAAAAACTCTAGCAATTTCAGAAAAATAGAGTCTTAAAAAAAAATATTTTCCCATGGTATTTAGTATTTCTTGCAATTCTTGTTAAGTAGTTACCTTCTGTGAAGATACTTTTATTAATATTTCGGGTATGGTCTTTAATAGTTACCTTGTTAAAAAATTGAGGATATTAAAGAATTCAATGTTGTTGATTGAGTTATAATAGTTAAAAGAATATTTCTGTATGCGTACAGACATATGTTTCAGACATATGTTTAGCACGACTAGTAAACTAAGATATTACCATGCGGACAAAAAAAATTACATTATAGAACTAGTAAAAGAAACAGGCAATCATATATATTGTAAAAAAGCAAACTTTAATTTATATTACTTGAGAGCAACATCTCCTAGTAGTATACAAACAGTAAGGTTTTAGCCTATTCCATGGATCCCACGCGATCCCAACGGCTCCGGGTGATCGCACATTGTAAATTTCAGAGCTAAAACATTATATGGCAAATAATCCTTTGAAATCAATTGAAATTTCAACAAATGCTTTTGTTGTGTTTTGTTATAGAGATCTTCTTGGAAACAACTCCACCAGATGTACTTACTTTGTACTCAAGTACACTCTTCAAGGATGACGGGTCAACTAAATAGAGAACGACAAAACTTCTACCAGACCAAGGTGTATTTTTGAGGACAAGACAGGTCCCTTTTCATTCGTCTACTTTGTCTTACCAAATTCTGAAGGTAGAATTGAAAAGTGATTCCACCGAATGATCGATGCAGATCAAAATGATCGCACAATTTTCGGTACGTGACTTGCAGTCAATTTTAGAGCACGTCGTACTCGCACTTTTAAAATTTGTACAGTGCAACGGTTTTTTTTTCCATATTTATCAAATGATTGAAATAGGTATATATCTAGCGCTACTTAAGTAATGTACGTTAAGGATCCAATTGTTCATATGACAACATTCCCTGTTTTTGACGTTTTGTCCTATAACATTAATGAATGTGCATTCTTGCCTCGATTTCTTAGAAAGGGTTTTCTGTTTATTGGAATTGCAAGCAGCCACCCGTATTTAATAGGGATCTTATAGCCGAAAAAGTGCAAAGTCTTTACTGAAATATTTTCTAAGGAAATGCTTTAAAAATCTGGAAAAATGACCAAAAAGAGATCATTTCCATATAAAGATCAATTTTATGAAGTTGTCCACTAATCAGACACAAAATAGAAGACGAAAAGTGGTTCGCACACACAAGGTACGTCTACAGAAAATATTTTTGGAGGCTTTAACTCTCATTTAATTTTGTGATGGGCAACCGGTGTAGTAGGTTATGATCTACTATCTCAAGAATTATGACTGTCCAATAACTTTTTTGCTTATAATATTTTTATTCCAACTTTTACAACTATGCACAATTGTAAGTTGCGGTCATTTATAATATTTCATAAAATGGATAGAAAACATTTCATTTTCTTAGTTTTTACAGCTCTATAATAGTTATTTCTCATTTTCTTCTCTTTTCTTTGAAGAATAATCATATAAATCGAACATTCATTGTGATATAAACTTAAAAAAATAACATTTTGCATAGATTTAACCCATACACTGCACTAATTTTATTAGGTATATATACATTATCTTTTCCCCTTTTCAGTGATAGATAACTCTCATTTTGATATTCTTAATGAAGAAATAGTCATATAAAGAGTACAATAATAGCATTCATGAATATAGGTTGCATATCTCCTTAATTAATTTGTTGATGAAAACATAACGTCTCATTCTATTTTAATAAATAAAGCAATTCATAATTTGTTAAACACTAAATATAAAAACTCTAGCAATTTCAGAAAAATAGAGTCTTAAAAAAAAATATTTTCCCATGGTATTTAGTATTTCTTGCAATTCTTGTTAAGTAGTTACCTTCTGTGAAGATACTTTTATTAATATTTCGGGTATGGTCTTTAATAGTTACCTTGTTAAAAAATTGAGGATATTAAAGAATTCAATGTTGTTGATTGAGTTATAATAGTTAAAAGAATATTTCTGTATGCGTACAGACATATGTTTCAGACATATGTTTAGCACGACTAGTAAACTAAGATATTACCATGCGGACAAAAAAAATTACATTATAGAACTAGTAAAAGAAACAGGCAATCATATATATTGTAAAAAAGCAAACTTTAATTTATATTACTTGAGAGCAACATCTCCTAGTAGTATACAAACAGTAAGGTTTTAGCCTATTCCATGGATTCCACGCGATCCCGACGGCTCCGGGTGATCGCACATTGTAAATTTCAGAGCTAAAACATTATATGGCAAATAATCCTTTGGAATCAATTGAAATTTCAACAAATGCTTTTGTTGTGTTTTGTTATCAGAGATCTTCTTGGAAACAACTCCACCAGATGTACTTACTTTGTACTCAAGTACACTCTTCAAGGATGACGGGTCAACTAAATAGAGAACGTCAAAACTTCTACCAGACCAAGGTGTATTTTTGAGGACAAGACAGGTCCCTTTTCATTCGTCTACTTTGTCTTACCAAATTCTGAAGGTAGAATTGAAAAGTGATTCCACCGAATGATCGATGCAGATCAAAATGATCGCACAATTTTCGGTACATGACTTGCAGTCAATTTTAGAGCACGTCGTACTCGCACTTTTAAAATTTGTACAGTGCAACGGTTTATTTTTCCATATTTATCAAATGATTGAAATAGGTATATATCTAGCGCTACTTAAGTAATGTACGTTAAGGATCCAATTGTTCATATGACAACATTCCCTGTTTTTGACGTTTTGTCCTATAACATTAATGAATGTGCATTCTTGCCTCGATTTCTTAGAAAGCGTTTTCTGTTTATTGGAATTGCAAGCGGCCACCCGTATTTAATAGGGATCTTATAGCCGAAAAAGTGCAAAGTCTTTACTGAAATATTTTCTAAGGAAATGCTTTAAAAATCTGGAAAAATGACCAAAAAGAGATCATTTCCATATAAAGATCAATTTTATGAAGTTGTCCACTAATCAGACACAAAATAGAAGACGAAAAGTGGTTCGCACACACAAGGTACGTCTACAGAAAATATTTTTGGAGCCTTTAACTCTCATTTAATTTTGTGATGGGCAACCGGTGTAGTAGGTTATGATCTACTATCTCAAGAATTATGACTGTCCAATAACTTTTTTGCTTATAATATTTTTATTCCAACTTTTACAACTATGCACAATTGTAAGTTACGGTCATTTATAATATTTCATAAAATGGATACAAAACATTTCATTTTCTTAGTTTTTACAGCTCTATAATAGTTATTTCTCATTTTCTTCTCTTTTCTTTGAAGAATAATCATATAAATCGAACATTCACTGTGATATAAACTTAAAAAAATAACATTTTGCATAGATTTAACCCATACACTGCACTAATTTTATTATGTATATATACATTATCTTTTCCCCTTTTTAGTGATAGATAACTCTCATTTTGATATTCTTAATGAAGAAATAGTCATATAAAGAGTACAATAATAGCATTCATGAATATAGGTTGCATATCTCCTTAATTAATTTGTTGATGAAAACATAACGTCTCATTCTATTTTAATAAATAAAGCAATTCATAATTCGTTAAACACTAAATATAAAAACTCTAGCAATTTCAGAAAAATAGAGTCTTAAAAAAAATATTTTCCCATGGTATTTAGTATTTCTTGCAATTCTTGTTAAGTAGTTACCTTCTGTGAAGATACTTTTATTAATATTTCGGGTATGGTCTTTAATAGTTACCTTGTTAAAAAATTGAGGATATTAAAGAATTCAATGTTGTTGATTGAGTTATAATAGTTAAAAGAATATTTTTGTATGCGTACAGTCATATGTTTCAGACATATGTTTAGCACGACTAATAAACTAAGATATTACCATGCGGACAAAAAAAATTACATTATAGAACTAGTAAAAGAAACAGGCAATCATATATATTGTAAAAAAGCAAACTTTAATTTATATTACTTGAGAGCAACATATCCTAGTAGTATACAAACAGTAAGGTTTTAGCCTATTCCATGGATCCCACGCGATCCCAACGGCTCCGGGTGATCGCACATTGTAAATTTCATAGCTAAAACATTATATGGCAAATAATCCTTTGGAATCAATTGAAATTTCAACAAATGCTTTTGTTGTGTTTTGTTATCAGAGATCTTCTTGGAAACAACTCCACCAGATGTACTTACTTTGTACTCAAGTACACTCTTCAAGGATGACGGGTCAACTAAATAGAGAACGACAAAACTTCTACCAGACCAAGGTGTATTTTTGAGGACAAGACAGGTCCCTTTTCATTCGTCTACTTTGTCTTACCAAATTCTGAAGGTAGAATTGAAAAGTGATTCCACCGAATGATCGATGCAGATCAAAATGATCGCACAATTTTCGGTACGTGACTTGCAGTCAATTTTAGAGCACGTCGTACTCGCAATTTTAAAATTTGTACAGTGCAACAATTTTTTTTTCCATATTTATCAAATGATTGAAATAGGTATATATCTAGCGCTACTTAAGTAATGTACGTTAAGGATCCAATTGTTCATATGACAACCTTCCCTGTTTTTGACGTTTTGTCCTATAACATTAATGAATGTGCATTCTTGCCTCGATTTCTTAGAAAGGGTTTTCTGTTTATTGGAATTGCAAGCGGCCACCCGTATTTAATAGGGATCTTATAGCCGAAAAAGTGCAAAGTCTTTACTGAAATATTTTCTAAGGAAATGCTTTAAAAATCTGGAAAAATGACCAAAAAGAGATCATTTCCATATAAAGATCAATTTTATGAAGTTGTCCACTAATCAGACACAAAATAGAAGACGAAAAGTGGTTCGCACACACAAGGTACGTCTACAGAAAATATTTTTGGAGGCTTTAACTCATTTAATTTTGTGATGGGCAACCGGTGTAGTAGGTTATGATCTACTATCTCAAGAATTATGACTGTCCAATAACTTTTTTGCTTATAATATTTTTATTCCAACTTTTACAACTATGCACAATTGTAAGTTACGGTCATTTATAATATTTCATAAAATGGATACAAAATATTTCATTTTCTTAGTTTTTACAGCTCTATAATAGTTATTTCTCATTTTCTTCTCTTTTCTTTGAAGAATAATCATATAAATCGAACATTCATTGTGATATAAACTTAAAAAAATAACATTTTGCATAGATTTAACCCATACACTGCACTAATTTTATTATGTATATATACATTATCTTTTCCCCTTTTCAGTGATAGATAACTCTCATTTTGATATTCTTAATGAAGAAATAGTCATATAAAGAGTACAATAATAGCATTCATGAATATAGGTTGCATATCTCCTTAATTAATTTGTTGATGAAAACATAACGTCTCATTCTATTTTAATAAATAAAGCAATTCATAATTCGTTAAACACTAAATATAAAAACTCTAGCAATTTCAGAAAAATAGAGTCTTAAAAAAATATATTTTCCCATGGTATTTAGTATTTCTTGCAATTCTTGTTAAGTAGTTACCTTCTGTGAAGATACTTTTATTAATATTTCGGGTATGGTCTTTAATAGTTACCTTGTTAACAAATTGAGGATATTAAAGAATTCAATGTTGTTGATTGAGTTATAATAGTTAAAAGAATATTTCTGTATGCGTACAGACATATGTTTCAGACATATGTTTAGCACGACTAGTAAACTAAGATATTACCATGCGGACAAAAAAAATTACATTATAGAACTAGTAAAAGAAACAGGCAATCATATATATTGTAAAAAAGCAAACTTTAATTTATATTACTTGAGAGCAACATCTCCTAGTAGTATACAAACAATAAGGTTTTAGCCTATTCCATGGATCCCACGCGATCCCAACGGCTCCGGGTGATCGCACATTGTAAATTTCAGAGCTAAAACATTATATGGCAAATAATCCTTTGGAATCAATTGAAATTTCAACAAATGCTTTTGTTGTGTTTTGTTATCAGAGATCTTCTTGGAAACAACTCCACCAGATGTACTTACTTTGTACTCAAGTACACTCTTCAAGGATGACGGGTCAACTAAATAGAGAACGACAAAACTTCTACCAGACCAAGGTGTATTTTTGAGGACAAGACAGGTCCCTTTTCATTCGTCTACTTTGTCTTACCAAATTCTGAAGGTAGAATTGAAAAGTGATTCCACCGAATGATCGATGCAGATCAAAATGATCGCACAATTTTCGGTACGTGACTTGCAGTCAATTTTAGAGCACGTCGTACTCGCACTTTTAAAATTTGTACAGTGCAACGGTTTTTTTTTCCATATTTATCAAATGATTGAAATAGGTATATATCTAGCGCTACATAAGTAATGTACGTTAAGGATCCAATTGTTCATATGACAACATTCCCTGTTTTTGACGTTTTGTCCTATAACATTAATGTATGTGCATTCCTGCCTCGATTTCTTAGAAAGGGTTTTCTCTTTATTGGAATTGCAAGCGGCCACCCGTATTTAATAGGGATCTTATAGCCGAAAAAGTGCAAAGTCTTTACTGAAATATTTTCTAAGGAAATGCTTTAAAAATCTGGAAAAATGACCAAATAGAGATCATTTCCATATAAAGATCAATTTTATGAAGTTGTCCACTAATCAGACACAAAATAGAAGACGAAAAGTGGTTCGCACACACAAGGTACGTCTACAGAAAATATTTTTGGAGCCTTTAACTCTCATTTAATTTTGTGATGGGCAACCGGTGTAGTAGGTTATGATCTACTATCTCAAGAATTATGACTGTCCAATAACTTTTTTGCTTATAATATTTTTATTCCAACTCTTACAACTATGCACAATTGTAAGTTACGGTCATTTATAATATTTCATAAAATGGATACAAAACATTTCATTTTCTTAGTTTTTACAGCTCTATAATAGTTATTTCTCATTTTCTTCTCTTTTCTTTGAAGAATAATCATATAAATCGAACATTCACTGTGATATAAACTTAAAAAAATAACATTTTGCATAGATTTAACCCATACGCTGCACTAATTTTATTATGTATATATACATTATCTTTTCCCTTTTTCAGTGATAGATAACTCTCATTTTGATATTCTTAATGAAGAAATAGTCATATAAAGAGTACAATAATAGCATTCATGAATATAGGTTGCATATCTCCTTAATTAATTTGTTGATGAAAACATAACTTCTCATTCTATTTTAATAAATAAAGCAATTCATAATTCGTTAAACACTAAATATTAAAACTCTAGCAATTTCAAAAAAATAGAGTCTTAAAAAAATATATTTTCCCATGGTATTTAGTATTTCTTGCAATTCTTGTTAAGTAGTTACCTTCTGTGAAGATACTTTTATTAATATTTCGGGTATGGTCTTTAATAGTTACCTTGTTAAAAAATTGAGGATATTAAAGAATTCAATGTTGTTGATTGAGTTATAATAGTTAAAAGAATATTTTTGTATGCGTACAGACATATGTTTCAGACATATGTTTAGCACGACTAATAAACTAAGATATTACCACGCGGACAAAACAAATTACATTATAGAACTAGTAAAAGAAACAGGCAATCATATATATTGTAAAAAAGCAAACTTTAATTTATATTACTTGAGAGCAACATCTCCTAGTAGTATACAAACAGTAAGGTTTTAGCCTATTCCATGGATCCCACGCGATCCCAACGGCTCCGGGTGATCGCACATTGTAAATTTCAGAGCTATAACATTATATGTCAAATAATCCTTTGGAATCAATTGAAATTTCAACAAATTCTTTTGTTGTGTTTTGTTATCAGAGATCTTCTTGGAAACAACTCCACCAGATGTACTTACTTTGTACTCAAGTACACTCTTCAAGGATGACGGGTCAACTAAATAGAGAACGACAAAACTTCTACCAGACCAAGGTGTATTTTTGAGGACAAGACAAGTCCCTTTTCATTCGTCTACTTTGTCTTACCAAATTTTGAAGGTAGAATTGAAAAGTGATTCCACCGAATGATCGATGCAGATCAAAATGATCGCACAATTTTCGGTACGTGACTTGCAGTCAATTTTAGAGCACGTCGTACTCGCACTTTTAAAATTTGTATAGTGCAACGGTTTTTTTTCCCATATTTATCAAATGATTGAAATAGGTATATATCTAGCGCTACTTAAGTAATGTACATTAAGGATCCAATTGTTCATATGACAACATTCCCTGTTTTTGACGTTTTGTCCTATAACATTAATGAATGTGCATTCTTGCCTCGATTTCTTAGAAAGGGTTTTCTGTTTATTGGAATTGCAAGCGGCCACCCGTATTTAATAGGGATCTTATAGCCGAAAAAGTGCAAAGTCTTTACTGAAATATTTTCTAAGGAAATGCTTTAAAAATCTGGAAAAATGACCAAAAAGAGATCATTTCCATATAAAGATCAATTTTATGAAGTTGTCCACTAATCAGACACAAAATAGAAGACGAAAAGTGGTTCGCACACACAAGGTACGTCTACAGAAAATATTTTTGGAGCCTTTAACTCTCATTTAATTTTGTGATGGGCAACCGTTGTAGTAGGTTATGATCTACTATCTCAAGAATTATGACTGTCCAATAACTTTTTTGCTTATAATATTTTTATTCCAACTTTTACAACTATGCACAATTGTAAGTTACGGTCATTTATAATATTTCATAAAATGGATACAAAACATTTCATTTTCTTAGTTTTTACAGCTCTATAATAGTTATTTCTCATTTTCTTCTCTTTTCTTTGAAGAATAATCATATAAATCGAACATTCACTGTGATATAAACTTAAAAAAATAACATTTTGCATAGATTTAACCCATACACTGCACTAATTTTATTATGTATATATACATTATCTTTTCCCCTTTTCAGTGATAGATAACTCTCATTTTGATATTCTTAATGAAGAAATAGTCATATAAAGAGTACAATAATAGCATTCATGAATATAGGTTGCATATCTCCTTAATTAATTTGTTGATGAAAACATAACGTCTCATTCTATTTTAATAAATAAAGCAATTCATAATTCGTTAAACACTAAATATTAAAACTCTAGCAATTTCAAAAAAATAGAGTCTTAAAAAAATATATTTTCCCATGGTATTTAGTATTTCTTGCAATTCTTGTTAAGTAGTTACCTTATGTGAAGATACTTTTATTAATATTTCGGGTATGGTCTTTAATAGTTACCTTGTTAAAAAATTGAGGATATTAAAGAATTCAATGTTGTTGATTGAGTTATAATAGTTAAAAGAATATTTCTGTATGCGTACAGACATATGTTTCAGACATATGTTTAGCACGACTAATAAACTAAGATATTACCACGCGGACAAAAAAAATTACATTATAGAACTAGTAAAAGAAACAGGCAATCATATATATTGTAAAAAAGCAAACTTTAATTTATATTACTTGAGAGCAACATCTCCTAGTAGTATACAAACAGTAAGGTTTTAGCCTATTCCATGGATCCCACGCGATCCCAACGGCTCCGGGTGATCGCACATTGTAAATTTCAGAGCTAAAACATTATATGGCAAATAATCCTTTGGAATCAATTGAAATTTCAACAAATGCTTTTGTTGTGTTTTGTTATCAGAGATCTTCTTGGAAACAACTCCACCAGATGTACTTACTTTGTACTCAAGTACACTCTTCAAGGATGACGGGTCAACTAAATAGAGAACGACAAAACTTCTACCAGACCAAGGTGTATTTTTGAGGACAAGACAGGTCCCTTTTCATTCGTCTACTTTGTCTTACAAAATTCTGAAGGTAGAATTGAAAAGTGATTCCACCGAATGATCGATGCAGATCAAAATGATCGCACAATTTTCGGTACGTGACTTGCAGTCAATTTTAGAGCACGTCGTACTCGCACTTTTAAAATTTGTACAGTGCAACGGTTTTTTTTTCCATATTTATCAAATGATTGAAATACGTATATATCTAGCGCTACATAAGTAATGTACGTTAAGGATCCAATTGTTCATATGACAACATTCCCTGTTTTTGACGTTTTGTCCTATAACATTAATGTATGTGCATTCCTGCCTCGATTTCTTAGAAAGGGTTTTCTGTTTATTGGAATTGCAAGCGGCCACCCGTATTTAATAGGGATCTTATAGCCGAAAAAGTGCAAAGTCTTTACTGAAATATTTTCTAAGGAAATGCTTTAAAAATCTGGATAAATGACCA
Source organism: Linaria vulgaris (assembly GCA_948329865.1). NCBI lineage: Eukaryota > Viridiplantae > Streptophyta > Magnoliopsida > Lamiales > Plantaginaceae > Linaria > Linaria vulgaris. The sequence goes on along the minus strand of OX415250.1, from coordinate 75,297,195 downwards.
AAAAGAGATCATTTCCATATAAAGATCAATTTTATGAAGTTGTCCACTAATCAGACACAAAATAGAAGACGAAAAGTGGTTCGCACACACAAGGTACGTCTACAGAAAATATTTTTGGAGCCTTTAACTCTCATTTAATTTTGTGATGGGCAACCGGTGTAGTAGGTTATGATCTACTATCTCAAGAATTATGACTGTCCAATAACTTTTTTGCTTATAATATTTTTATTCCAACTCTTACAACTATGCACAATTGTAACTTACGGTCATTTATAATATTTCATAAAATGGATACAAAACATTTCATTTTCTTAGTTTTTACAGCTCTATAATAGTTATTTCTCTTTTTCTTCTCTTTTCTTTGAAGAATAATCATATAAATCGAACATTCACTGTGATATAAATTTAAAAAAATAACATTTTGCATAGATTTAACCCATACACTGCACTAATTTTATTATGTATATATACATTATCTTTTCCCCTTTTCAGTGATAGATAACTCTCATTTTGATATTCTTAATGAAGAAATAGTCATATAAAGAGTACAATAATAGCATTCATGAATATAGGTTGCATATCTCCTTAATTAATTTGTTGATGAAAACATAACGTCTCATTCTATTTTAATAAATAAAGCAATTCATAATTCGTTAAACACTAAATATTAAAACTCTAGCAATTTCAAAAAAATAGAGTCTTAAAAAAATATATTTTCCCATGGTATTTAGTATTTCTTGCAATTCTTGTTAAGTAGTTACCTTCTGTGAAGATACTTTTATTAATATTTCGGGTATGGTCTTTAATAGTTACCTTGTTAAAAAATTGAGGATATTAAAGAATTCAATGTTGTTGATTGAGTTATAATAGTTAAAAGAATATTTCTGCATGCGTACAGACATATGTTTCAGACATATGTTTAGCACGACTAATAAACTAAGATATTACCACGCGGACTAAAAAAATTACATTATAGAACTAGTAAAAGAAACAGGCAATCATATATATTGTAAAAAAGCAAACTTTAATTTATATTACTTGAGAGCAACATCTCCTAGTAGTATACAAACAGTAAGGTTTTAGCCTATTCCATGGATCCCACGCGATCCCAACGGCTCCGGGTGATCGCACATTGTAAATTTCAGAGCTAAAACATTATATGGCAAATAATCCTTTGGAATCAATTGAAATTTCAACAAATGCTTTTGTTGTGTTTTGTTATCAGAGATCTTCTTGGAAACAACTCCACCAGATGTACTTACTTTGTACTCAAGTACACTCTTCAAGGATGACGGGTCAACTAAATAGAGAACGACAAAACTTCTACCAGACCAAGGTGTATTTTTGAGGACAAGACATGTCCCTTTTCATTCGTCTACTTTGTCTTACCAAATTCTGAAGGTAGAATTGAAAAGTGATTCCACCGAATGATCGATGCAGATCAAAATGATCGCACAATTTTCGGTACGTGACTTGCAGTCAATTTTAGAGCACGTCGTACTCGCACTTTTAAAATTTGTACAGTGCAACGGTTTTTTTTTTTCCATATTTATCAAATGATTGAAATAGGTATATATCTAGCGCTACATAAGTAATGTACGTTAAGGATCCAATTGTTCATATGACAACATTCCCTGTTTTTGACGTTTTGTCCTATAACATTAATGTATGTGCATTCCTGCCTCGATTTCTTAGAAAGGGTTTTCTGTTTAGTGGAATTGCAAGCGGCCACCCGTATTTAATAGGGATCTTATAGCCGAAAAAGTGCAAAGTCTTTACTGAAATATTTTCTAAGGAAATGCTTTAAAAATCTGGATAAATGACCAAAAAGAGATCATTTCCATATAAAGATCAATTTTATGAAGTTGTCCACTAATCAGACACAAAATAGAAGACGAAAAGTGGTTCGCACACACAAGGTACGTCTACAGAAAATATTTTTGGAGCCTTTAACTCTCATTTAATTTTGTGATGGGCAACCGGTGTAGTAGGTTATGATCTACTATCTCAAGAATTATGACTGTCCAATAACTTTTTTGCTTATAATATTTTTATTCCAACTCTTACAACTATGCACAATTGTAAGTTACGGTCATTTATAATATTTCATAAAATGGATACAAAACATTTCATTTTCTTAGTTTTTACAGCTCTATAATAGTTATTTCTCATTTTCTTCTCTTTTCTTTGAAGAATAATCATATAAATCGAACATTCACTGTGATATAAATTTAAAAAAATAACATTTTGCATAGATTTAACCCATACACTGCACTAATTTTATTATGTATATATACATTATCTTTTCCCCTTTTCAGTGATAGATAACTCTCATTTTGATATTCTTAATGAAGAAATAGTCATATAAAGAGTACAATAATAGCATTCATGAATATAGGTTGCATATCTCCTTAATTAATTTGTTGATGAAAACATAACGTCTCATTCTATTTTAATAAATAAAGCAATTCATAATTCGTTAAACACTAAATATTAAAACTCTAGCAATTTCAAAAAAATAGAGTCTTAAAAAAATATATTTTCCCATGGTATTTAGTATTTCTTGCAATTCTTGTTAAGTAGTTACCTTCTGTGAAGATACTTTTATTAATATTTCGGGTATGGTCTTTAATAGTTACCTTGTTAAAAAATTGAGGATATTAAAGAATTCAATGTTGTTGATTGAGTTATAATAGTTAAAAGAATATTTCTGCATGCGTACAGACATATGTTTCAGACATATGTTTAGCACGACTAATAAACTAAGATATTACCACGCGGACTAAAAAAATTACATTATAGAACTAGTAAAAGAAACAGGCAATCATATATATTGTAAAAAAGCAAACTTTAATTTATATTACTTGAGAGCAACATCTCCTAGTAGTATACAAACAGTAAGGATTTAGCCTATTCCATGGATCCCACGCGATCCCAACGGCTCCGGGTGATCGCACATTGTAAATTTCAGAGCTAAAACATTATATGGCAAATAATCCTTTGGAATCAATTGAAATTTCAACAAATGCTTTTGTTGTGTTTTGTTATCAGAGATCTTCTTGGAAACAACTCCACCAGATGTACTTACTTTGTACTCAAGTACACTCTTCAAGGATGACGGGTCAACTAAATAGAGAACGACAAAACTTCTACCAGACCAAGGTGTATTTTTGAGGACAAGACATGTCCCTTTTCATTCGTCTACTTTGTCTTACCAAATTCTGAAGGTAGAATTGAAAAGTGATTCCACCGAATGATCGATGCAGATCAAAATGATCGCACAATTTTCGGTACGTGACTTGCAGTCAATTTTAGAGCACGTCGTACTCGCACTTTTAAAATTTGTACAGTGCAACGGTTTTTTTTTCCATATTTATCAAATGATTGAAATAGGTATATATCTAGCGCTACATAAGTAATGTACGTTGAGGATCCAATTGTTCATATGACAACATTCCCTGTTTTTGACGTTTTGTCCTATAACATTAATGTATGTGCATTCCTGCCTCGATTTCTTAGAAAGGGTTTTCTCTTTATTGGAATTGCAAGCGGCCACCCGTATTTAATAGGGATCTTATAGCCGAAAAAGTGCAAAGTCTTTACTGAAATATTTTCTAAGGAAATGCTTTAAAAATCTGGAAAAATGACCAAATAGAGATCATTTCCATATAAAGATCAATTTTATGAAGTTGTCCACTAATCAGACACAAAATAGAAGACGAAAAGTGGTTCGCACACACAAGGTACGTCTACAGAAAATATTTTTGGAGCCTTTAACTCTCATTTAATTTTGTGATGGGCAACCGGTGTAGTAGGTTATGATCTACTATCTCAAGAATTATGACTGTCCAATAACTTTTTTGCTTATAATATTTTTATTCCAACTCTTACAACTATGCACAATTGTAAGTTACGGTCATTTATAATATTTCATAAAATGGATACAAAACATTTCATTTTCTTAGTTTTTACAGCTCTATAATAGTTATTTCTCATTTTCTTCTCTTTTCTTTGAAGAATAATCATATAAATCGAACATTCACTGTGATATAAACTTAAAAAAATAACATTTTGCATAGATTTAACCCATACGCTGCACTAATTTTATTATGTATATATACATTATCTTTTCCCTTTTTCAGTGATAGATAACTCTCATTTTGATATTCTTAATGAAGAAATAGTCATATAAAGAGTACAATAATAGCATTCATGAATATAGGTTGCATATCTCCTTAATTAATTTGTTGATGAAAACATAACTTCTCATTCTATTTTAATAAATAAAGCAATTCATAATTCGTTAAACACTAAATATTAAAACTCTAGCAATTTCAAAAAAATAGAGTCTTAAAAAAATATATTTTCCCATGGTATTTAGTATTTCTTGCAATTCTTGTTAAGTAGTTACCTTCTGTGAAGATACTTTTATTAATATTTCGGGTATGGTCTTTAATAGTTACCTTGTTAAAAAATTGAGGATATTAAAGAATTCAATGTTGTTGATTGAGTTATAATAGTTAAAAGAATATTTTTGTATGCGTACAGACATATGTTTCAGACATATGTTTAGCACGACTAATAAACTAAGATATTACCACGCGGACAAAACAAATTACATTATAGAACTAGTAAAAGAAACAGGCAATCATATATATTGTAAAAAAGCAAACTTTAATTTATATTACTTGAGAGCAACATCTCCTAGTAGTATACAAACAGTAAGGTTTTAGCCTATTCCATGGATCCCACGCGATCCCAACGGCTCCGGGTGATCGCACATTGTAAATTTCAGAGCTATAACATTATATGTCAAATAATCCTTTGGAATCAATTGAAATTTCAACAAATGCTTTTGTTGTGTTTTGTTATCAGAGATCTTCTTGGAAACAACTCCACCAGATGTACTTACTTTGTACTCAAGTACACTCTTCAAGGATGACGGGTCAACTAAATAGAGAACGACAAAACTTCTACCAGACCAAGGTGTATTTTTGAGGACAAGACAAGTCCCTTTTCATTCGTCTACTTTGTCTTACCAAATTTTGAAGGTAGAATTGAAAAGTGATTCCACCGAATGATCGATGCAGATCAAAATGATCGCACAATTTTCGGTACGTGACTTGCAGTCAATTTTAGAGCACGTCGTACTCGCACTTTTAAAATTTGTATAGTGCAACGGTTTTTTTTCCCATATTTATCAAATGATTGAAATAGGTATATATCTAGCGCTACTTAAGTAATGTACATTAAGGATCCAATTGTTCATATGACAACATTCCCTGTTTTTGACGTTTTGTCCTATAACATTAATGAATGTGCATTCTTGCCTCGATTTCTTAGAAAGGGTTTTCTGTTTATTGGAATTGCAAGCGGCCACCCGTATTTAATAGGGATCTTATAGCCGAAAAAGTGCAAAGTCTTTACTGAAATATTTTCTAAGGAAATGCTTTAAAAATCTGGAAAAATGACCAAAAAGAGATCATTTCCATATAAAGATCAATTTTATGAAGTTGTCCACTAATCAGACACAAAATAGAAGACGAAAAGTGGTTCGCACACACAAGGTACGTCTACAGAAAATATTTTTGGAGCCTTTAACTCTCATTTAATTTTGTGATGGGCAACCGGAGTAGTAGGTTATGATCTACTATCTCAAGAATTATGACTGTCCAATAACTTTTTTGCTTATAATATTTTTATTCCAACTTTTACAACTATGCACAATTGTAAGTTACGGTCATTTATAATATTTCATAAAATGGATACAAAACATTTCATTTTCTTAGTTTTTACAGCTCTATAATAGTTATTTCTCATTTTCTTCTCTTTTCTTTAAAGAATAATCATATAAATCGAACATTCACTGTGATATAAACTTAAAAAAATAACATTTTGCATAGATTTAACCCATACACTGCACTAATTTTATTATGTATATATACATTATCTTTTCCCCTTTTCAGTGATAGATAACTCTCATTTTGATATTCTTAATGAAGAAATAGTCATATAAAGAGTACAATAATAGCATTCATGAATATAGGTTGCATATCTCCTTAATTAATTTGTTGATGAAAACATAACGTCTCATTCTATTTTAATAAATAAAGCAATTCATAATTTGTTAAACACTAAATATTAAAACTCTAGCAATTTCAAAAAAATAGAGTCTTAAAAAAATATATTTTCCCATGGTATTTAGTATTTCTTGCAATTCTTGTTAAGTAGTTACCTTCTGTGAAGATACTTTTATTAATATTTCGGGTATGGTCTTTAATAGTTACCTTGTTAAAAAATTGAGGATATTAAAGAATTCAATGTTGTTGATTGAGTTATAATAGTTAAAAGAATATTTCTGTATGCGTACAGACATATGTTTCAGACATATGTTTAGCACGACTAATAAACTAAGATATTACCACGCGGACAAAAAAAATTACATTATAGAACTAGTAAAAGAAACAGGCAATCATATATATTGTAAAAAAGCAAACTTTAATTTATATTACTTGAGAGCAACATCTCCTAGTAGTATACAAACAGTAAGGTTTTAGCCTATTCCATGGATCCCACGCGATCCCAACGGCTCCGGGTGATCGCACATTGTAAATTTCAGAGCTAAAACATTATATGGCAAATAATCCTTTGGAATCAATTGAAATTTCAACAAATGCTTTTGTTGTGTTTTGTTATCAGAGATCTTCTTGGAAACAACTCCACCAGATGTACTTACTTTGTACTCAAGTACACTCTTCAAGGATGACGGGTCAACTAAATAGAGAACGACAAAACTTCTACCAGACCAAGGTGTATTTTTGAGGACAAGACAGGTCCCTTTTCATTCGTCTACTTTGTCTTACAAAATTCTGAAGGTAGAATTGAAAAGTGATTCCACCGAATGATCGATGCAGATCAAAATGATCGCACAATTTTCGGTACGTGACTTGCAGTCAATTTTAGAGCACGTCGTACTCGCACTTTTAAAATTTGTACAGTGCAACGGTTTTTTTTTCCATATTTATCAAATGATTGAAATACGTATATATCTAGCGCTACATAAGTAATGTACGTTAAGGATCCAATTGTTCATATGACAACATTCCCTGTTTTTGACGTTTTGTCCTATAACATTAATGAATGTGCATTCTTGCCTCGATTTCTTAGAAAGGGTTTTCTGTTTATTGGAATTGCAAGCGGCCACCCGTATTTAATAGGGATCTTATAGCCGAAAAAGTGCAAAGTCTTTACTGAAATATTTTCTAAGGAAATGCTTTAAAAATCTGGAAAAATGACCAAAAAGAGATCATTTCCATATAAAGATCAATTTTATGAAGTTGTCCACTAATCAGACACAAAATTGAAGACGAAAAGTGGTTCGCACACACAAGGTACGTCTACAGAAAATATTTTTGGAGCCTTTAACTCTCATTTAATTTTGTGATGGGCAACCGGTGTAGTAGGTTATGATCTACTATCTCAAGAATTATGACTGTCCAATAACTTTTTTGCTTATAATATTTTTATTCCAACTTTTACAACTATGCACAATTGTAAGTTACGGTCATTTATAATATTTCATAAAATGGATACAAAACATTTCATTTTCTTAGTTTTTACAGCTCTATAATAGTTATTTCTCATTTTCTTCTCTTTTCTTTGAAGAATAATCATATAAATCGAACATTCACTGTGATATAAACTTAAAAAAATAACATTTTGCATAGATTTAACCCATACACTGCACTAATTTTATTATGTATATATACATTATCTTTTCCCCTTTTCAGTGATAGATAACTCTCATTTTGATATTATTAATGAAGAAATAGTCATATAAAGAGTACAATAATAGCATTCATGAATATAGGTTTCATATCTCCTTAATTAATTTGTTGATGAAAACATAACTTCTCATTCTATTTTAATAAATAAAGCAATTCATAATTCGTTAAACACTAAATATTAAAACTCTAGCAATTTCAAAAAAATAGAGTCTTAAAAAAATATATTTTCCCATGGTATTTAGTATTTCTTGCAATTCTTGTTAAGTAGTTACCTTCTGTGAAGATACTTTTATTAATATTTCGGGTATGGTCTTTAATAGTTACCTTGTTAAAAAATTGAGGATATTAAAGAATTCAATGTTGTTGATTGAGTTATAATAGTTAAAAGAATATTTTTGTATGCGTACAGACATATGTTTCAGACATATGTTTAGCACGACTAATAAACTAAGATATTACCACGCGGACAAAAAACATTACATTATAGAACTAGTAAAAGAAACAGGCAATCATATATATTGTAAAAAAACAAACTTTAATTTATATTACTTGAGAGCAACATCTCCTAGTAGTATACAAACAGTAAGGTTTTAGCCTATTCCATGGATCCCACGCGATCCCAACGGCTCCGGGTGATCGCACATTGTAAATTTCAGAGCTAAAACATTATATGGAAAATAATCCTTTGGAATCAATTGAAATTTCAACAAATGCTTTTGTTGTGTTTTGTTATCAGAGATCTTCTTGGAAACAACTCCACCAGATGTACTTACTTTGTACTCAAGTACACTCTTCAAGGATGACGGGTCAACTAAATAGAGAACGACAAAACTTCTACCAGACCAAGGTGTATTTTTGAGGACAAGACAGGTCCCTTTTCATTCGTCGACTTTGTCTTACCAAATTCTGAAGGTAGAATTGAAAAGTGATTCCACCGAATGATCGATGCAGATCAAAATGATCGCACAATTTTCGGTACGTGACTTGCAGTCAATTTTAGAGCACGTCGTACTCGCACTTTTAAAATTTGTACAGTGCAACGGTTTTTTTTCCATATTTATCAAATGATTGAAATAGGTATATATCTAGCGCTACTTAAGTAATGTACGTTAAGGATCCAATTGTTCATATGACAACATTCCCTGTTTTTGACGTTTTGTCCTATAACATTAATGAATGTGCATTCTTGCCTCGATTTCTTAGAAAGGGTTTTCTGTTTATTGGAATTGCAAGCGGCCACCCGTATTTAATAGGGATCTTATAGCCGAAAAAGTGCAAAGTCTTTACTGAAATATTTTCTAAGGAAATGCTTTAAAAATCTGGAAAAATGACCAAAAAGAGATCATTTCCATATAAAGATCAATTTTATGAAGTTGTCCACTAATCAGACACAAAATTGAAGACGAAAAGTGGTTCGCACACACAAGGTACGTCTACAGAAAATATTTTTGGAGCCTTTAACTCTCATTTAATTTTGTGATGGGCAACCGGTGTAGTAGGTTATGATCTACTATCTCAAGAATTATGACTGTCCAATAACTTTTTTGCTTATAATATTTTTATTCCAACTTTTACAACTATGCACAATTGTAAGTTACGGTCATTTATAATATTTCATAAAATGGATACAAAACATTTCATTTTCTTAGTTTTTACAGCTCTATAATAGTTATTTCTCATTTTCTTCTCTTTTCTTTGAAGAATAATCATATAAATCGAACATTCACTGTGATATAAACTTAAAAAAATAACATTTTGCATAGATTTAACCCATACACTGCACTAATTTTATTATGTATATATACATTATCTTTTCCCCTTTTCAGTGATAGATAACTCTCATTTTGATATTATTAATGAAGAAATAGTCATATAAAGAGTACAATAATAGCATTCATGAATATAGGTTTCATATCTCCTTAATTAATTTGTTGATGAAAACATAACTTCTCATTCTATTTTAATAAATAAAGCAATTCATAATTCGTTAAACACTAAATATTAAAACTCTAGCAATTTCAAAAAAATAGAGTCTTAAAAAAATATATTTTCCCATGGTATTTAGTATTTCTTGCAATTCTTGTTAAGTAGTTACCTTCTGTGAAGATACTTTTATTAATATTTCGGGTATGGTCTTTAATAGTTACCTTGTTAAAAAATTGAGGATATTAAAGAATTCAATGTTGTTGATTGAGTTATAATAGTTAAAAGAATATTTCTGTATGCGTACAGACATATGTTTCAGACATATGTTTAGCACGACTAATAAACTAAGATATTACCACGCGGACAAAAAACATTACATTATAGAACTAGTAAAAGAAACAGGCAATCATATATATTGTAAAAAAACAAACTTTAATTTATATTACTTGAGAGCAACATCTCCTAGTAGTATACAAACAGTAAGGTTTTAGCCTATTCCATGGATCCCACGCGATCCCAACGGCTCCGGGTGATCGCACATTGTAAATTTCAGAGCTAAAACATTATATGGAAAATAATCCTTTGGAATCAATTGAAATTTCAACAAATGCTTTTGTTGTGTTTTGTTATCAGAGATCTTCTTGGAAACAACTCCACCAGATGTACTTACTTTGTACTCAAGTACACTCTTCAAGGATGACGGGTCAACTAAATAGAGAACGACAAAACTTCTACCAGACCAAGGTGTATTTTTGAGGACAAGACAGGTCCCTTTTCATTCGTCGACTTTGTCTTACCAAATTCTGAAGGTAGAATTGAAAAGTGATTCCACCGAATGATCGATGCAGATCAAAATGATCGCACAATTTTCGGTACGTGACTTGCAGTCAATTTTAGAGCACGTCGTACTCGCACTTTTAAAATTTGTACAGTGCAACGGTTTTTTTTTCCATATTTATCAAATGATTGAAATAGGTATATATCTAGCGCTACTTAAGTAATGTACGTTAAGGATCCAATTGTTCATATGACAACATTCCCTGTTTTTGACGTTTTGTCCTATAACATTAATGAATGTGCATTCTTGCCTCGATTTCTTAGAAAGGGTTTTCTGTTTATTGGAATTGCAAGCGGCCACCCGTATTTAATAGGGATCTTATAGCCGAAAAAGTGCAAAGTCTTTACTGAAATATTTTCTAAGGAAATGCTTTAAAAATCTGGAAAAATGACCAAAAAGAGATCATTTCCATATAAAGATCAATTTTATGAAGTTGTCCACTAATCAGACACAAAATTGAAGACGAAAAGTGGTTCGCACACACAAGGTACGTCTACAGAAAATATTTTTGGAGCCTTTAACTCTCATTTAATTTTGTGATGGGCAACCGGTGTAGTAGGTTATGATCTACTATCTCAAGAATTATGACTGTCCAATAACTTTTTTGCTTATAATATTTTTATTCCAACTTTTACAACTATGCACAATTGTAAGTTACGGTCATTTATAATATTTCATAAAATGGATACAAAACATTTCATTTTCTTAGTTTTTACAGCTCTATAATAGTTATTTCTCATTTTCTTCTCTTTTCTTTGAAGAATAATCATATAAATCGAACATTCACTGTGATATAAACTTAAAAAAATAACATTTTGCATAGATTTAACCCATACACTGCACTAATTTTATTATGTATATATACATTATCTTTTCCCCTTTTCAGTGATAGATAACTCTCATTTTGATATTATTAATGAAGAAATAGTCATATAAAGAGTACAATAATAGCATTCATGAATATAGGTTTCATATCTCCTTAATTAATTTGTTGATGAAAACATAACTTCTCATTCTATTTTAATAAATAAAGCAATTCATAATTCGTTAAACACTAAATATTAAAACTCTAGCAATTTCAAAAAAATAGAGTCTTAAAAAAATATATTTTCCCATGGTATTTAGTATTTCTTGCAATTCTTGTTAAGTAGTTACCTTCTGTGAAGATACTTTTATTAATATTTCGGGTATGGTCTTTAATAGTTACCTTGTTAAAAAATTGAGGATATTAAAGAATTCAATGTTGTTGATTGAGTTATAATAGTTAAAAGAATATTTTTGTATGCGTACAGACATATGTTTCAGACATATGTTTAGCACGACTAATAAACTAAGATATTACCACGCGGACAAAAAACATTACATTATAGAACTAGTAAAAGAAACAGGCAATCATATATATTGTAAAAAAACAAACTTTAATTTATATTACTTGAGAGCAACATCTCCTAGTAGTATACAAACAGTAAGGTTTTAGCCTATTCCATGGATCCCACGCGATCCCAACGGCTCCGGGTGATCGCACATTGTAAATTTCAGAGCTAAAACATTATATGGAAAATAATCCTTTGGAATCAATTGAAATTTCAACAAATGCTTTTGTTGTGTTTTGTTATCAGAGATCTTCTTGGAAACAACTCCACCAGATGTACTTACTTTGTACTCAAGTACACTCTTCAAGGATGACGGGTCAACTAAATAGAGAACGACAAAACTTCTACCAGACCAAGGTGTATTTTTGAGGACAAGACAGGTCCCTTTTCATTCGTCGACTTTGTCTTACCAAATTCTGAAGGTAGAATTGAAAAGTGATTCCACCGAATGATCGATGCAGATCAAAATGATCGCACAATTTTCGGTACGTGACTTGCAGTCAATTTTAGAGCACGTCGTACTCGCACTTTTAAAATTTGTACAGTGCAACGGTTTTTTTTTCCATATTTATCAAATGATTGAAATAGGTATATATCTAGCGCTACTTAAGTAATGTACGTTAAGGATCCAATTGTTCATATGACAACATTCCCTGTTTTTGACGTTTTGTCCTATAACATTAATGAATGTGCATTCTTGCCTCGATTTCTTAGAAAGGGTTTTCTGTTTATTGGAATTGCAAGCGGCCACCCGTATTTAATAGGGATCTTATAGCCGAAAAAGTGCAAAGTCTTTACTGAAATATTTTCTAAGGAAATGCTTTAAAAATCTGGAAAAATGACCAAAAAGAGATCATTTCCATATAAAGATCAATTTTATGAAGTTGTCCACTAATCAGACACAAAATTGAAGACGAAAAGTGGTTCGCACACACAAGGTACGTCTACAGAAAATATTTTTGGAGCCTTTAACTCTCATTTAATTTTGTGATGGGCAACCGGTGTAGTAGGTTATGATCTACTATCTCAAGAATTATGACTGTCCAATAACTTTTTTGCTTATAATATTTTTATTCCAACTTTTACAACTATGCACAATTGTAAGTTACGGTCATTTATAATATTTCATAAAATGGATACAAAACATTTCATTTTCTTAGTTTTTACAGCTCTATAATAGTTATTTCTCATTTTCTTCTCTTTTCTTTGAAGAATAATCATATAAATCGAACATTCACTGTGATATAAACTTAAAAAAATAACATTTTGCATAGATTTAACCCATACACTGCACTAATTTTATTATGTATATATACATTATCTTTTCCCCTTTTCAGTGATAGATAACTCTCATTTTGATATTCTTAATGAAGAAATAGTCATATAAAGAGTACAATAATAGCATTCATGAATATAGGTTTCATATCTCCTTAATTAATTTGTTGATGAAAACATAACTTCTCATTCTATTTTAATAAATAAAGCAATTCATAATTCGTTAAACACTAAATATTAAAACTCTAGCAATTTCAAAAAAATAGAGTCTTAAAAAAATATATTTTCCCATGGTATTTAGTATTTCTTGCAATTCTTGTTAAGTAGTTACCTTCTGTGAAGATACTTTTATTAATATTTCGGGTATGGTCTTTAATAGTTACCTTGTTAAAAAATTGAGGATATTAAAGAATTCAATGTTGTTGATTGAGTTATAATAGTTAAAAGAATATTTTTGTATGCGTACAGACATATGTTTCAGACATATGTTTAGCACGACTAATAAACTAAGATATTACCACGCGGACAAAAAAAATTACATTATAGAACTAGTAAAAGAAACAGGCAATCATATATATTGTAAAAAAGCAAACTTTAATTTATATTACTTGAGAGCAACATCTCCTAGTAGTATACAAACAGTAAGGTTTTAGCCTATTCCATGGATCCCACGCGATCCCAACGGCTCCGGGTGATCGCACATTGTAAATTTCAGAGCTAAAACATTATATGGAAAATAATCCTTTGGAATCAATTGAAATTTGAACAAATGCTTTTGTTGTGTTTTGTTATCAGAGATCTTCTTGGAAACAACTCCACCAGATGTACTTACTTTGTACTCAAGTACACTCTTCAAGGATGACGGGTCAACTAAATAGAGAACGACAAAACTTCTACCAGACCAAGGTGTATTTTTGAGGACAAGACAGGTCCCTTTTCATTCGTCTACTTTGTCTTACCAAATTCTGAAGGTAGAATTGAAAAGTGATTCCACCGAATGATCGATGCAGATCAAAATGATCGCACAATTTTCGGTACGTGACTTGCAGTCAATTTTAGAGCACGTCGTACTCGCACTTTTAAAATTTGTACAGTGCAACGGTTTATTTTTCCATATTTATCAAATGATTGAAATAGGTATATATCTAGCGCTACTTAAGTAATGTACGTTAAGGATCCAATTGTTCATATGACAACATTCCCTGTTTTTGACGTTTTGTCCTATAACATTAATGAATGTGCATTCTTGCCTCGATTTCTTAGAAAGGGTTTTCTGTTTATTGGAATTGCAAGCGGCCACCCGTATTTAATAGGGATCTTATAGCCGAAAAAGTGCAAAGTCTTTACTGAAATATTTTCTAAGGAAATGCTTTAAAAATCTGGAAAAATGACCAAAAAGAGATCATTTCCATATAAAGATCAATTTTATGAAGTTGTCCACTAATCAGACACAAAATTGAAGACGAAAAGTGGTTCGCACACACAAGGTACGTCTACAGAAAATATTTTTGGAGCCTTTAACTCTCATTTAATTTTGTGATGGGCAACCGGTGTAGTAGGTTATGATCTACTATCTCAAGAATTATGACTGTCCAATAACTTTTTTGCTTATAATATTTTTATTCCAACTTTTACAACTATGCACAATTGTAAGTTACGGTCATTTATAATATTTCATAAAATGGATACAAAACATTTCATTTTCTTAGTTTTTACAGCTCTATAATAGTTATTTCTCATTTTCTTCTCTTTTCTTTGAAGAATAATCATATAAATCGAACATTCACTGTGATATAAACTTAAAAAAATAACATTTTGCATAGATTTAACCCATACACTGCACTAATTTTATTATGTATATATACATTATCTTTTCCCCTTTTCAGTGATAGATAACTCTCATTTTGATATTCTTAATGAAGAAATAGTCATATAAAGAGTACAATAATAGCATTCATGAATATAGGTTTCATATCTCCTTAATTAATTTGTTGATGAAAACATAACTTCTCATTCTATTTTAATAAATAAAGCAATTCATAATTCGTTAAACACTAAATATTAAAACTCTAGCAATTTCAAAAAAATAGAGTCTTAAAAAAATATATTTTCCCATGGTATTTAGTATTTCTTGCAATTCTTTTTAAGTAGTTACCTTCTGTGAAGATACTTTTATTAATATTTCGGGTATGGTCTTTAATAGTTACCTTGTTAAAAAATTGAGGATATTAAAGAATTCAATGTTGTTGATTGAGTTATAATAGTTAAAAGAATATTTTTGTATGCGTACAGACATATGTTTCAGACATATGTTTAGCACGACTAATAAACTAAGATATTACCACGCGGACAAAAAAAATTACATTATAGAACTAGTAAAAGAAACAGGCAATCATATATATTGTAAAAAAGCAAACTTTAATTTATATTACTTGAGAGCAACATCTCCTAGTAGTATACAAACAGTAAGGTTTTAGCCTATTCCATGGATCCCACGCGATCCCAACGGCTCCGGGTGATCGCACATTGTAAATTTCAGAGCTAAAACATTATATGGAAAATAATCCTTTGGAATCAATTGAAATTTGAACAAATGCTTTTGTTGTGTTTTGTTATCAGAGATCTTCTTGGAAACAACTCCACCAGATGTACTTACTTTGTACTCAAGTACACTCTTCAAGGATGACGGGTCAACTAAATAGAGAACGACAAAACTTCTACCAGACCAAGGTGTATTTTTGAGGACAAGACAGGTCCCTTTTCATTCGTCTACTTTGTCTTACCAAATTCTGAAGGTAGAATTGAAAAGTGATTCCACCGAATGATCGATGCAGATCAAAATGATCGCACAATTTTCGGTACGTGACTTGCAGTCAATTTTAGAGCACGTCGTACTCGCACTTTTAAAATTTGTACAGTGCAACGGTTTATTTTTCCATATTTATCAAATGATTGAAATAGGTATATATCTAGCGCTACTTAAGTAATGTACGTTAAGGATCCAATTGTTCATATGACAACATTCCCTGTTTTTGACGTTTTGTCCTATAACATTAATGAATGTGCATTCTTGCCTCGATTTCTTAGAAAGGGTTTTCTGTTTATTGGAATTGCAAGCGGCCACCCGTATTTAATAGGGATCTTATAGCCGAAAAAGTGCAAAGTCTTTACTGAAATATTTTCTAAGGAAATGCTTTAAAAATCTGGAAAAATGACCAAAAAGAGATCATTTCCATATAAAGATCAATTTTATGAAGTTGTCCACTAATCAGACACAAAATAGAAGACGAAAAGTGGTTCGCACACACAAGGTACGTCTACATAAAATATTTTTAGAGCCTTTAACTCTCATTTAATTTTGTGATGGGCAACCGGTGTAGTAGGTTATGATCTACTATCTCAAAAATTATGACTGTCCAGTAACTTTTTTGCTTATAATATTTTTATTCCAACTTTTACAACTATGCACAATTGTAAGTTACGGTCATTTATAATATTTCATAAAATGGATACAAAACATTTCATTTTCTTAGTTTTTACAGCTCTATAATAGTTATTTCTCATTTTCTTCTCTTTTCTTTGAAGAATAATCATATAAATCGAACATTCACTGTGATATAAACTTAAAAAAATAACATTTTGCATAGATTTAACCCATACACTGCACTAATTTTATTATGTATATATACATTATCATAACTCTCATTTTGATATTCTTAATGAAGAAATAGTCATATAAAGAGTACAATAATAGCATTCATGAATATAGGTTTCATATCTCCTTAATTAATTTGTTGATGAAAACATAACTTCTCATTCTATTTTAATAAATAAAGCAATTCATAATTCGTTAAACACTAAATATTAAAACTCTAGCAATTTCAAAAAAATAGAGTCTTAAAAAAATATATTTTCCCATGGTATTTAGTATTTCTTGCAATTCTTGTTAAGTAGTTACCTTCTGTGAAGATACTTTTATTAATATTTCGGGTATGGTCTTTAATAGTTACCTTGTTAAAAAATTGAGGATATTAAAGAATTCAATGTTGTTGATTGAGTTATAATAGTTAAAAGAATATTTTTGTATGCGTACAGACATATGTTTCAGACATATGTTTAGCACGACTAATAAACTAAGATATTACCACGCGGACAAAAAAAATTACATTATAGAACTAGTAAAAGAAACAGGCAATCATATATATTGTAAAAAAGCAAACTTTAATTTATATTACTTGAGAGCAACATCTCCTAGTAGTATACAAACAGTAAGGTTTTAGCCTATTCCATGGATCCCACGCGATCCCAACGGCTCCGGGTGATCGCACATTGTAAATTTCAGAGCTAAAACATTATATGGAAAATAATCCTTTGGAATCAATTGAAATTTGAACAAATGCTTTTGTTGTGTTTTGTTATCAGAGATCTTCTTGGAAACAACTCCACCAGATGTACTTACTTTGTACTCAAGTACACTCTTCAAGGATGACGGGTCAACTAAATAGAGAACGACAAAACTTCTACCAGACCAAGGTGTATTTTTGAGGACAAGACAGGTCCCTTTTCATTCGTCTACTTTGTCTTACCAAATTCTGAAGGTAGAATTGAAAAGTGATTCCACCGAATGATCGATGCAGATCAAAATGATCGCACAATTTTCGGTACGTGACTTGCAGTCAATTTTAGAGCACTTCGTACTCGCACTTTTAAAATTTGTACAGTGCAACGGTTTATTTTTCCATATTTATCAAATGATTGAAATAGGTATATATCTAGCGCTACTTAAGTAATGTACGTTAAGGATCCAATTGTTCATATGACAACATTCCCTGTTTTTGACGTTTTGTCCTATAACATTAATGAATGTGCATTCTTGCCTCGATTTCTTAGAAAGGGTTTTCTGTTTATTGGAATTGCAAGCGGCCACCCGTATTTAATAGGGATCTTATAGCCGAAAAAGTGCAAAGTCTTTACTGAAATATTTTCTAAGGAAATGCTTTAAAAATCTGGAAAAATGACCAAAAAGAGATCATTTCCATATAAAGATCAATTTTATGAAGTTGTCCACTAATCAGACACAAAATAGAAGACGAAAAGTGGTTCGCACACACAAGGTACGTCTACATAAAATATTTTTGGAGCCTTTAACTCTCATTTAATTTTGTGATGGGCAACCGGTGTAGTAGGTTATGATCTACTATCTCAAAAATTATGACTGTCCAGTAACTTTTTTGCTTATAATATTTTTATTCCAACTTTTACAACTATGCACAATTGTAAGTTACGGTCATTTATAATATTTCGTAAAATGGATACAAAACATTTCATTTTCTTAGTTTTTACAGCTCTATAATAGTTATTTCTCATTTTCTTCTCTTTTCTTTGAAGAATAATCATATAAATCGAACATTCACTGTGATATAAACTTAAAAAAATAACATTTTGCATAGATTTAACCCATACACTGCACTAATTTTATTATGTATATATACATTATCTTTTCCCCTTTTCAGTGATAGATAACTCTCATTTTGATATTCTTAATGAAGAAATAGTCATATAAAGAGTACAACAATAGCATTCATGAATATAGGTTGCATATCTCCTTAATTAATTTGTTGATGAAAACATAACTTCTCATTCTATTTTAATAAATAAAGCAATTCATAATTCGTTAAACACTAAATATTAAAACTCTAGCAATTTCAAAAAAATAGAGTCTTAAAAAAATATATTTTCCCATGGTATTTAGTATTTCTTGCAATTCTTGTTAAGTAGTTACCTTCTGTGAAGATACTTTTATTAATATTTCGGGTATGGTCTTTAATAGTTACCTTGTTAAAAAATTGAGGATATTAAAGAAATCAATGTTGTTGATTGAGTTATAATAGTTAAAAGAATATTTTTGTATGCGTACAGACATATGTTTCAGACATATGTTTAGCACGACTAATAAACTAAGATATTACCACGCGGACAAAAAAAATTACATTATAGAACTAGTAAAAGAAACAGGCAATCATATATATTGTAAAAAAGCAAACTTTAATTTATATTACTTGAGAGCAACATCTCCTAGTAGTATACAAACCGTAAGGTTTTAGCCTATTCCATGGATCCCACGCGATCCCAACGGCTCCGGGTGATCGCACATTGTAAATTTCAGAGCTAAAACATTATATGGAAAATAATCCTTTGGAATCAATTGAAATTTCAACAAATGCTTTTGTTGTGTTTTGTTATCAGAGATCTTCTTGGAAACAACTCCACCAGATGTACTTACTTTGTACTCAAGTACACTCTTCAAGGATGACGGGTCAACTAAATAGAGAACGACAAAACTTGTACCAGACCAAGGTGTATTTTTGAGGACAAGACAGGTCCCTTTTCATTCGTCTACTTTGTCTTACCAAATTCTGAAGGTAGAATTGAAAAGTGATTCCACCGAATGATCGATGCAGATCAAAATGATCGCACAATTTTCGGTACGTGACTTGCAGTCAATTTTAGAGCACGTCGTACTCGCACTTTTAAAATTTGTACAGTGCAACGGTTTATTTTTCCATATTTATCAAATGATTGAAATAGGTATATATCTAGCGCTACTTAAGTAATGTACGTTAAGGATCCAATTGTTCATATGACAACATTCCCTGTTTTTGACGTTTTGTCCTATAACATTAATGAATGTGCATTCTTGCCTCGATTTCTTAGAAAGGGTTTTCTGTTTATTGGAATTGCAAGCGGCCACCCGTATTTAATAGGGATCTTATAGCCGAAAAAGTGCAAAGTCTTTACTGAAATATTTTCTAAGGAAATGCTTTAAAAATCTGGAAAAATGACCAAAAAGAGATCATTTCCATATAAAGATCAATTTTATGAAGTTGTCCACTAATCAGACACAAAATAGAAGACGAAAAGTGGTTCGCACACACAAGGTACGTCTACATAAAATATTTTTGGAGCCTTTAACTCTCATTTAATTTTGTGATGGGCAACCGGTGTAGTAGGTTATGATCTACTATCTCAAAAATTATGACTGTCCAGTAACTTTTTTGCTTATAATATTTTTATTCCAACTTTTACAACTATGCACAATTGTAAGTTACGGTCATTTATAATATTTCATAAAATGGATACAAAACATTTCATTTTCTTAGTTTTTACAGCTCTATAATAGTTATTTCTCATTTTCTTCTCTTTTCTTTGAAGAATAATCATATAAATCGAACATTCACTGTGATATAAACTTAAAAAAATAACATTTTGCATAGATTTAACCCATACACTGCACTAATTTTATTATGTATATATACATTATCTTTTCCCCTTTTCAGTGATAGATAACTCTCATTTTGATATTCTTAATGAAGAAATAGTCATATAAAGAGTACAACAATAGCATTCATGAATATAGGTTGCATATCTCCTTAATTAATTTGTTGATGAAAACATAACTTCTCATTCTATTTTAATAAATAAAGCAATTCATAATTCGTTAAACACTAAATATTAAAACTCTAGCAATTTCAAAAAAATAGAGTCTTAAAAAAATATATTTTCCCATGGTATTTAGTATTTCTTGCAATTCTTGTTAAGTAGTTACCTTCTGTGAAGATACTTTTATTAATATTTCGGGTATGGTCTTTAATAGTTACCTTGTTAAAAAATTGAGGATATTAAAGAAATCAATGTTGTTGATTGAGTTATAATAGTTAAAAGAATATTTTTGTATGCGTACAGACATATGTTTCAGACATATGTTTAGCACGACTAATAAACTAAGATATTACCACGCGGACAAAAAAAATTACATTATAGAACTAGTAAAAGAAACAGGCAATCATATATATTGTAAAAAAGCAAACTTTAATTTATATTACTTGAGAGCAACATCTCCTAGTAGTATACAAACCGTAAGGTTTTAGCCTATTCCATGGATCCCACGCGATCCCAACGGCTCCGGGTGATCGCACATTGTAAATTTCAGAGCTAAAACATTATATGGAAAATAATCCTTTGGAATCAATTGAAATTTCAACAAATGCTTTTGTTGTGTTTTGTTATCAGAGATCTTCTTGGAAACAACTCCACCAGATGTACTTACTTTGTACTCAAGTACACTCTTCAAGGATGACGGGTCAACTAAATAGAGAACGACAAAACTTGTACCAGACCAAGGTGTATTTTTGAGGACAAGACAGGTCCCTTTTCATTCGTCTACTTTGTCTTACCAAATTCTGAAGGTAGAATTGAAAAGTGATTCCACCGAATGATCGATGCAGATCAAAATGATCGCACAATTTTCGGTACGTGACTTGCAGTCAATTTTAGAGCACGTCGTACTCGCACTTTTAAAATTTGTACAGTGCAACGGTTTATTTTTCCATATTTATCAAATGATTGAAATAGGTATATATCTAGCGCTACTTAAGTAATGTACGTTAAGGATCCAATTGTTCATATGACAACATTCCCTGTTTTTGACGTTTTGTCCTATAACATTAATGAATGTGCATTCTTGCCTCGATTTCTTAGAAAGGGTTTTCTGTTTATTGGAATTGCAAGCGGCCACCCGTATTTAATAGGGATCTTATAGCCGAAAAAGTGCAAAGTCTTTACTGAAATATTTTCTAAGGAAATGCTTTAAAAATCTGGAAAAATGACCAAAAAGAGATCATTTCCATATAAAGATCAATTTTATGAAGTTGTCCACTAATCAGACACAAAATAGAAGACGAAAAGTGGTTCGCACACACAAGGTACGTCTACATAAAATATTTTTGGAGCCTTTAACTCTCATTTAATTTTGTGATGGGCAACCGGTGTAGTAGGTTATGATCTACTATCTCAAGAATTATGACTGTCCAATAACTTTTTTGCTTATAATATTTTTATTCCAACTTTTACAACTATGCACAATTGTAAGTTACGGTCATTTATAATATTTCATAAAATGGATACAAAACATTTCATTTTCTTAGTTTTTACAGCTCTATAATAGTTATTTCTCATTTTCTTCTCTTTTCTTTGAAGAATAATCATATAAATCGAACATTCACTGTGATATAAACTTAAAAAAATAACATTTTGCATAGATTTAACCCATACACTGCACTAATTTTATTATGTATATATACATTATCTTTTCCCCTTTTCAGTGATAGATAACTCTCATTTTGATATTCTTAATGAAGAAATAGTCATATAAAGAGTACAATAATAGCATTCATGAATATAGGTTGCATATCTCCTTAATTAATTTGTTGATGAAAACATAACTTCTCATTCTATTTTAATAAATAAAGCAATTCATAATTCGTTAAACACTAAATATTAAAACTCTAGCAATTTCAAAAAAATAGAGTCTTATAAAAATATATTTTCCCATGGTATTTAGTATTTCTTGCTATTCTTGTTAAGTAGTTACCTTCTGTGAAGATACTTTTATTAATATTTCGGGTATGGTCTTTAATAGTTACCTTGTTAAAAAATTGAGGATATTAAAGAATTCAATGTTGTTGATTGAGTTATAATAGTTAAAAGAATATTTTTGTATGCGTACAGACATATGTTTCAGACATATGTTTAGCACGACTAATAAACTAAGATATTACCACGCGGACAAAAAAATTACATTATAGAACTAGTAAAAGAAACAGGCAATCATATATATTGTAAAAAAGCAAACTTTAATTTATATTACTTGAGAGCAACATCTCCTAGTAGTATACAAACCGTAAGGTTTTAGCCTATTCCATGGATCCCACGCGATCCCAACGGCTCCGGGTGATCGCACATTGTAAATTTCAGAGCTAAAACATTATATGGAAAATAATCCTTTGGAATCAATTGAAATTTCAACAAATGCTTTTGTTGTGTTTTGTTATCAGAGATCTTCTTGGAAACAACTCCACCAGATGTACTTACTTTGTACTCAAGTACACTCTTCAAGGATGACGGGTCAACTAAATAGAGAACGACAAAACTTGTACCAGACCAAGGTGTATTTTTGAGGACAAGACAGGTCCCTTTTCATTCGTCTACTTTGTCTTACCAAATTCTGAAGGTAGAATTGAAAAGTGATTCCACCGAATGATCGATGCAGATCAAAATGATCGCACAATTTTCGGTACGTGACTTGCAGTCAATTTTAGAGCACGTCGTACTCGCACTTTTAAAATTTGTACAGTGCAACGGTTTATTTTTCCATATTTATCAAATGATTGAAATAGGTATATATCTAGCGCTACTTAAGTAATGTACGTTAAGGATCCAATTGTTCATATGACAACATTCCCTGTTTTTGACGTTTTGTCCTATAACATTAATGAATGTGCATTCTTGCCTCGATTTCTTAGAAAGGGTTTTCTGTTTATTGGAATTGCAAGCGGCCACCCGTATTTAATAGGGATCTTATAGCCGAAAAAGTGCAAAGTCTTTACTGAAATATTTTCTAAGGAAATGCTTTAAAAATCTGGAAAAATGACCAAAAAGAGATCATTTCCATATAAAGATCAATTTTATGAAGTTGTCCACTAATCAGACACAAAATAGAAGACGAAAAGTGGTTCGCACACACAAGGTACGTCTACATAAAATATTTTTGGAGCCTTTAACTCTCATTTAATTTTGTGATGGGCAACCGGTGTAGTAGGTTATGATCTACTATCTCAAGAATTATGACTGTCCAATAACTTTTTTGCTTATAATATTTTTATTCCAACTTTTACAACTATGCACAATTGTAAGTTACGGTCATTTATAATATTTCATAAAATGGATACAAAACATTTCATTTTCTTAGTTTTTACAGCTCTATAATAGTTATTTCTCATTTTCTTCTCTTTTCTTTGAAGAATAATCATATAAATCGAACATTCACTGTGATATAAACTTAAAAAAATAACATTTTGCATAGATTTAACCCATACACTGCACTAATTTTATTATGTATATATACATTATCTTTTCCCCTTTTCAGTGATAGATAACTCTCATTTTGATATTCTTAATGAAGAAATAGTCATATAAAGAGTACAATAATAGCATTCATGAATATAGGTTGCATATCTCCTTAATTAATTTGTTGATGAAAACATAACTTCTCATTCTATTTTAATAAATAAAGCAATTCATAATTCGTTAAACACTAAATATTAAAACTCTAGCAATTTCAAAAAAATAGAGTCTTATAAAAATATATTTTCCCATGGTATTTAGTATTTCTTGCTATTCTTGTTAAGTAGTTACCTTCTGTGAAGATACTTTTATTAATATTTCGGGTATGGTCTTTAATAGTTACCTTGTTAAAAAATTGAGGATATTAAAGAATTCAATGTTGTTGATTGAGTTATAATAGTTAAAAGAATATTTTTGTATGCGTACAGACATATGTTTCAGACATATGTTTAGCACGACTAATAAACTAAGATATTACCACGCGGATAAAAAAATTACATTATAGAACTAGTAAAAGAAACAGGCAATCATATATATTGTAAAAAAGCAAACTTTAATTTATATTACTTGAGAGCAACATCTCCTAGTAGTATACAAACCGTAAGGTTTTAGCCTATTCCATGGATCCCACGCGATCCCAACGGCTCCGGGTGATCGCACATTGTAAATTTCAGAGCTAAAACATTATATGGAAAATAATCCTTTGGAATCAATTGAAATTTCAACAAATGCTTTTGTTGTGTTTTGTTATCAGAGATCTTCTTGGAAACAACTCCACCAGATGTACTTACTTTGTACTCAAGTACACTCTTCAAGGATGACGGGTCAACTAAATAGAGAACGACAAAACTTGTACCAGACCAAGGTGTATTTTTGAGGACAAGACAGGTCCCTTTTCATTCGTCTACTTTGTCTTACCAAATTCTGAAGGTAGAATTGAAAAGTGATTCCACCGAATGATCGATGCAGATCAAAATGATCGCACAATTTTCGGTACGTGACTTGCAGTCAATTTTAGAGCACGTCGTACTCGCACTTTTAAAATTTGTACAGTGCAACGGTTTATTTTTCCATATTTATCAAATGATTGAAATAGGTATATATCTAGCGCTACTTAAGTAATGTACGTTAAGGATCCAATTGTTCATATGACAACATTCCCTGTTTTTGACGTTTTGTCCTATAACATTAATGAATGTGCATTCTTGCCTCGATTTCTTAGAAAGGGTTTTCTGTTTATTGGAATTGCAAGCGGCCACCCGTATTTAATAGGGATCTTATAGCCGAAAAAGTGCAAAGTCTTTACTGAAATATTTTCTAAGGAAATGCTTTAAAAATCTGGAAAAATGACCAAAAAGAGATCATTTCCATATAAAGATCAATTTTATGAAGTTGTCCACTAATCAGACACAAAATAGAAGACGAAAAGTGGTTCGCACACACAAGGTACGTCTACATAAAATATTTTTGGAGCCTTTAACTCTCATTTAATTTTGTGATGGGCAACCGGTGTAGTAGGTTATGATCTACTATCTCAAGAATTATGACTGTCCAATAACTTTTTTGCTTATAATATTTTTATTCCAACTTTTACAACTATGCACAATTGTAAGTTACGGTCATTTATAATATTTCATAAAATGGATACAAAACATTTCATTTTCTTAGTTTTTACAGCTCTATAATAGTTATTTCTCATTTTCTTCTCTTTTCTTTGAAGAATAATCATATAAATCGAACATTCACTGTGATATAAACTTAAAAAAATAACATTTTGCATAGATTTAACCCATACACTGCACTAATTTTATTATGTATATATACATTATCTTTTCCCCTTTTCAGTGATAGATAACTCTCATTTTGATATTCTTAATGAAGAAATA
This sequence comes from Linaria vulgaris, assembly GCA_948329865.1. Classification (NCBI taxonomy): domain Eukaryota; kingdom Viridiplantae; phylum Streptophyta; class Magnoliopsida; order Lamiales; family Plantaginaceae; genus Linaria; species Linaria vulgaris. The sequence continues at coordinate 75,271,148 of OX415250.1, read as the reverse complement.
GTCATATAAAGAGTACAATAATAGCATTCATGAATATAGGTTGCATATCTCCTTAATTAATTTGTTGATGAAAACATAACTTCTCATTCTATTTTAATAAATAAAGCAATTCATAATTCGTTAAACACTAAATATTAAAACTCTAGCAATTTCAAAAAAATAGAGTCTTATAAAAATATATTTTCCCATGGTATTTAGTATTTCTTGCTATTCTTGTTAAGTAGTTACCTTCTGTGAAGATACTTTTATTAATATTTCGGGTATGGTCTTTAATAGTTACCTTGTTAAAAAATTGAGGATATTAAAGAATTCAATGTTGTTGATTGAGTTATAATAGTTAAAAGAATATTTTTGTATGCGTACAGACATATGTTTCAGACATATGTTTAGCACGACTAATAAACTAAGATATTACCACGCGGATAAAAAAATTACATTATAGAACTAGTAAAAGAAACAGGCAATCATATATATTGTAAAAAAGCAAACTTTAATTTATATTACTTGAGAGCAACATCTCCTAGTAGTATACAAACCGTAAGGTTTTAGCCTATTCCATGGATCCCACGCGATCCCAACGGCTCCGGGTGATCGCACATTGTAAATTTCAGAGCTAAAACATTATATGGAAAATAATCCTTTGGAATCAATTGAAATTTCAACAAATGCTTTTGTTGTGTTTTGTTATCAGAGATCTTATTGGAAACAACTCCACCAGATGTACTTACTTTGTACTCAAGTACACTCTTCAAGGATGACGGGTCAACTAAATAGAGAACGACAAAACTTGTACCAGACCAAGGTGTATTTTTGAGGACAAGACAGGTCCCTTTTCATTCGTCTACTTTGTCTTACCAAATTCTGAAGGTAGAATTGAAAAGTGATTCCACCGAATGATCGATGCAGATCAAAATGATCGCACAATTTTCGGTACGTGACTTGCAGTCAATTTTAGAGCACGTCGTACTCGCACTTTTAAAATTTGTACAGTGCAACGGTTTATTTTTCCATATTTATCAAATGATTGAAATAGGTATATATCTAGCGCTACTTAAGTAATGTACGTTAAGGATCCAATTGTTCATATGACAACATTCCCTGTTTTTGACGTTTTGTCCTATAACATTAATGAATGTGCATTCTTGCCTCGATTTCTTAGAAAGGGTTTTCTGTTTATTGGAATTGCAAGCGGCCACCCGTATTTAATAGGGATCTTATAGCCGAAAAAGTGCAAAGTCTTTACTGAAATATTTTCTAAGGAAATGCTTTAAAAATCTGGAAAAATGACCAAAAAGAGATCATTTCCATATAAAGATCAATTTTATGAAGTTGTCCACTAATCAGACACAAAATAGAAGACGAAAAGTGGTTCGCACACACAAGGTACGTCTACATAAAATATTTTTGGAGCCTTTAACTCTCATTTAATTTTGTGATGGGCAACCGGTGTAGTAGGTTATGATCTACTATCTCAAGAATTATGACTGTCCAATAACTTTTTTGCTTATAATATTTTTATTCCAACTTTTACAACTATGCACAATTGTAAGTTACGGTCATTTATAATATTTCATAAAATGGATACAAAACATTTCATTTTCTTAGTTTTTACAGCTCTATAATAGTTATTTCTCATTTTCTTCTCTTTTCTTTGAAGAATAATCATATAAATCGAACATTCACTGTGATATAAACTTAAAAAAATAACATTTTGCATAGATTTAACCCATACACTGCACTAATTTTATTATGTATATATACATTATCTTTTCCCCTTTTCAGTGATAGATAACTCTCATTTTGATATTCTTAATGAAGAAATAGTCATATAAAGAGTACAATAATAGCATTCATGAATATAGGTTGCATATCTCCTTAATTAATTTGTTGATGAAAACATAACTTCTCATTCTATTTTAATAAATAAAGCAATTCATAATTCGTTAAACACTAAATATTAAAACTCTAGCAATTTCAAAAAAATAGAGTCTTATAAAAATATATTTTCCCATGGTATTTAGTATTTCTTGCTATTCTTGTTAAGTAGTTACCTTCTGTGAAGATACTTTTATTAATATTTCGGGTATGGTCTTTAATAGTTACCTTGTTAAAAAATTGAGGATATTAAAGAATTCAATGTTGTTGATTGAGTTATAATAGTTAAAAGAATATTTTTGTATGCGTACAGACATATGTTTCAGACATATGTTTAGCACGACTAATAAACTAAGATATTACCACGCGGACAAAAAAATTACATTATAGAACTAGTAAAAGAAACAGGCAATCATATATATTGTAAAAAAGCAAACTTTAATTTATATTACTTGAGAGCAACATCTCCTAGTAGTATACAAACCGTAAGGTTTTAGCCTATTCCATGGATCCCACGCGATCCCAACGGCTCCGGGTGATCGCACATTGTAAATTTCAGAGCTAAAACATTATATGGAAAATAATCCTTTGGAATCAATTGAAATTTCAACAAATGCTTTTGTTGTGTTTTGTTATCAGAGATCTTCTTGGAAACAACTCCACCAGATGTACTTACTTTGTACTCAAGTACACTCTTCAAGGATGACGGGTCAACTAAATAGAGAACGACAAAACTTCTACCAGACCAAGGTGTATTTTTGAGGACAAGACAGGTCCCTTTTCATTCGTCTACTTTGTCTTACCAAATTCTGAAGGTAGAATTGAAAAGTGATTCCACCGAATGATCGATGCAGATCAAAATGATCGCACAATTTTCGGTACGTGACTTGCAGTCAATTTTAGAGCACGTCGTACTCGCACTTTTAAAATTTGTACAGTGCAACGGTTTATTTTTCCATATTTATCAAATGATTGAAATAGGTATATATCTAGCGCTACTTAAGTAATGTACGTTAAGGATCCAATTGTTCATATGACAACATTCCCTGTTTTTGACGTTTTGTCCTATAACATTAATGAATGTGCATTCTTGCCTCGATTTCTTAGAAAGGGTTTTCTGTTTATTGGAATTGCAAGCGGCCACCCGTATTTAATAGGGATCTTATAGCCGAAAAAGTGCAAAGTCTTTACTGAAATATTTTCTAAGGAAATGCTTTAAAAATCTGGAAAAATGACCAAAAAGAGATCATTTCCATACAAAGATCAATTTTATGAAGTTGTCCACTAATCAGACACAAAATAGAAGACGAAAAGTGGTTCGCACACACAAGGTACGTCTACATAAAATATTTTTGGAGCCTTTAACTCTCATTTAATTTTGTGATGGGCAACCGGTGTAGTAGGTTATGATCTACTATCTCAAGAATTATGACTGTCCAATAACTTTTTTGCTTATAATATTTTTATTCCAACTTTTACAACTATGCACAATTGTAAGTTACGGTCATTTATAATATTTCATAAAATGGATACAAAACATTTCATTTTCTTAGTTTTTACAGCTCTATAATAGTTATTTCTCATTTTCTTCTCTTTTCTTTGAAGAATAATCATATAAATCGAACATTCACTGTGATATAAACTTAAAAAAATAACATTTTGCATAGATTTAACCCATACACTGCACTGATTTTATTATGTATATATACATTATCTTTTCCCCTTTTCAGTGATAGATAACTCTCATTTTGATATTCTTAATGAAGAAATAGTCATATAAAGAGTACAATAATAGCATTCATGAATATAGGTTGCATATCTCCTTAATTAATTTGTTGATGAAAACATAACTTCTCATTCTATTTTAATAAATAAAGCAATTCATAATTCGTTAAACACTAAATATTAAAACTCTAGCAATTTCAAAAAAATAGAGTCTTATAAAAATATATTTTCCCATGGTATTTAGTATTTCTTGCTATTCTTGTTAAGTAGTTACCTTCTGTGAAGATACTTTTATTAATATTTCGGGTATGGTCTTTAATAGTTACCTTGTTAAAAAATTGAGGATATTAAAGAATTCAATGTTGTTGATTGAGTTATAATAGTTAAAAGAATATTTTTGTATGCGTACAGACATATGTTTCAGACATATGTTTAGCACGACTAATAAACTAAGATATTACCACGCGGACAAAAAAATTACATTATAGAACTAGTAAAAGAAACAGGCAATCATATATATTGTAAAAAAGCAAACTTTAATTTATATTACTTGAGAGCAACATCTCCTAGTAGTATACAAACCGTAAGGTTTTAGCCTATTCCATGGATCCCACGCGATCCCAACGGCTCCGGGTGATCGCACATTGTAAATTTCAGAGCTAAAACATTATATGGAAAATAATCCTTTGGAATCAATTGAAATTTCAACAAATGCTTTTGTTGTGTTTTGTTATCAGAGATCTTCTTGGAAACAACTCCACCAGATGTACTTACTTTGTACTCAAGTACACTCTTCAAGGATGACGGGTCAACTAAATAGAGAACGACAAAACTTCTACCAGACCAAGGTGTATTTTTGAGGACAAGACAGGTCCCTTTTCATTCGTCTACTTTGTCTTACCAAATTCTGAAGGTAGAATTGAAAAGTGATTCCACCGAATGATCGATGCAGATCAAAATGATCGCACAATTTTCGGTACGTGACTTGCAGTCAATTTTAGAGCACGTCGTACTCGCACTTTTAAAATTTGTACAGTGCAACGGTTTATTTTTCCATATTTATCAAATGATTGAAATAGGTATATATCTAGCGCTACTTAAGTAATGTACGTTAAGGATCCAATTGTTCATATGACAACATTCCCTGTTTTTGACGTTTTGTCCTATAACATTAATGAATGTGCATTCTTGCCTCGATTTCTTAGAAAGGGTTTTCTGTTTATTGGAATTGCAAGCGGCCACCCGTATTTAATAGGGATCTTATAGCCGAAAAAGTGCAAAGTCTTTACTGAAATATTTTCTAAGGAAATGCTTTAAAAATCTGGAAAAATGACCAAAAAGAGATCATTTCCATACAAAGATCAATTTTATGAAGTTGTCCACTAATCAGACACAAAATAGAAGACGAAAAGTGGTTCGCACACACAAGGTACGTCTACATAAAATATTTTTGGAGCCTTTAACTCTCATTTAATTTTGTGATGGGCAACCGGTGTAGTAGGTTATGATCTACTATCTCAAGAATTATGACTGTCCAATAACTTTTTTGCTTATAATATTTTTATTCCAACTTTTACAACTATGCACAATTGTAAGTTACGGTCATTTATAATATTTCATAAAATGGATACAAAACATTTCATTTTCTTAGTTTTTACAGCTCTATAATAGTTATTTCTCATTTTCTTCTCTTTTCTTTGAAGAATAATCATATAAATCGAACATTCACTGTGATATAAACTTAAAAAAATAACATTTTGCATAGATTTAACCCATACACTGCACTAATTTTATTATGTATATATACATTATCTTTTCCCCTTTTCAGTGATAGATAACTCTCATTTTGATATTCTTAATGAAGAAATAGTCATATAAAGAGTACAATAATAGCATTCATGAATATAGGTTGCATATCTCCTTAATTAATTTGTTGATGAAAACATAACTTCTCATTCTATTTTAATAAATAAAGCAATTCATAATTCGTTAAACACTAAATATTAAAACTCTAGCAATTTCAAAAAAATAGAGTCTTATAAAAACATATTTTCCCATGGTATTTAGTATTTCTTGCTATTCTTGTTAAGTAGTTACCTTCTGTGAAGATACTTTTATTAATATTTCGGGTATGGTCTTTAATAGTTACCTTGTTAAAAAATTGAGGATATTAAAGAATTCAATGTTGTTGATTGAGTTATAATAGTTAAAAGAATATTTTTGTATGCGTACAGACATATGTTTCAGACATATGTTTAGCACGACTAATAAACTAAGATATTACCACGCGGACAAAAAAATTACATTATAGAACTAGTAAAAGAAACAGGCAATCATATATATTGTAAAAAAGCAAACTTTAATTTATATTACTTGAGAGCAACATCTCCTAGTAGTATACAAACCGTAAGGTTTTAGCCTATTCCATGGATCCCACGCGATCCCAACGGCTCCGGGTGATCGCACATTGTAAATTTCAGAGCTAAAACATTATATGGAAAATAATCCTTTGGAATCAATTGAAATTTCAACAAATGCTTTTGTTGTGTTTTGTTATTAGAGATCTTCTTGGAAACAACTCCACCAGATGTACTTACTTTGTACTCAAGTACACTCTTCAAGGATGACGGGTCAACTAAATAGAGAACGACAAAACTTCTACCAGACCAAGGTGTATTTTTGAGGACAAGACAGGTCCCTTTTCATTCGTCGACTTTGTCTTACCAAATTCTGAAGGTAGAATTGAAAAGTGATTCCACCGAATGATCGACGCAGATCAAAATGATCGCACAATTTTCGGTACGTGACTTGCAGTCAATTTTAGAGCACGTCGTACTCGCACTTTTAAAATTTGTACAGTGCAACGGTTTTTTTTTCCATATTTATCAAATGATTGAAATAGGTATATATCTAGCGCTACTTAAGTAATGTACGTTAAGGATCCAATTGTTCATATGACAACATTCCCTGTTTTTGACGTTTTGTCCTATAACATTAATGAATGTGCATTCTTGCCTCGATTTCTTAGAAAGGGTTTTCTGTTTATTGGAATTGCAAGCGGCCACCCGTATTTAATAGGGATCTTATAGCCGAAAAAGTGCAAAGTCTTTACTGAAATATTTTCTAAGGAAATGCTTTAAAAATCTGGAAAAATGACCAAAAAGAGATCATTTCCATACAAAGATCAATTTTATGAAGTTGTCCACTAATCAGACACAAAATAGAAGACGAAAAGTGGTTCGCACACACAAGGTACGTCTACAGAAAATATTTTTGGAGCCTTTAACTCTCATTTAATTTTGTGATGGGCAACCGGTGTAGTAGGTTATGATCTACTATCTCAAGAATTATGACTGTCCAATAACTTTTTTGCTTATAATATTTTTATTCCAACTTTTACAACTATGCACAATTGTAAGTTACGGTCATTTATAATATTTCATAAAATGGATACAAAACATTTCATTTTCTTAGTTTTTACAGCTCTATAATAGTTATTTCTCATTTTCTTCTCTTTTCTTTGAAGAATAATCATATAAATCGAACATTCACTGTGATATAAACTTAAAAAAATAACATTTTGCATAGATTTAACCCATACACTGCACTAATTTTATTATGTATATATACATTATCTTTTCCCCTTTTCAGTGATAGATAACTCTCATTTTGATATTCTTAATGAAGAAATAGTCATATAAAGAGTACAATAATAGCATTCATGAATATAGGTTGCATATCTCCTTAATTAATTTGTTGATGAAAACATAACTTCTCATTCTATTTTAATAAATAAAGCAATTCATAATTCGTTAAACACTAAATATTAAAACTCTAGCAATTTCAAAAAAATAGAGTCTTAAAAAAATATATTTTCCCATGGTATTTAGTATTTCTTGCAATTCTTGTTAAGTAGTTACCTTCTGTGAAGATACTTTTATTAATATTTCGGGTATGGTCTTTAATAGTTACCTTGTTAAAAAATTGAGGATATTAAAGAATTCAATGTTGTTGATTGAGTTATAATAGTTAAAAGAATATTTCTGTATGCGTACAAACATATGTTTCAGACATATGTTTAGCACGACTAATAAACTAAACCATGCAGACAAAAAAAATTACATTATAGAGTGAGATTAGATTTTGTTTTTAAAAGGTTATAGTTGTATAAATGATAAAACTAGAGTGTGTGTGTAGAGTATGAAAATCCAACATATATTTATGCCTTGCCAAAATAATCTTAATTTGATTTTTGCAAATAAAGTTATATTTCTAAATAGAACAATGGATGTTGTCGATATTGTTGAAATCGTGTAAGGACACAATAATATTTAGTCAATGCACGTTCCATCGTAATAATCCTGATATCATTTTAGCCGCTTCACACATTTACTACTAGTTGTCTCGAAATGTCGTACTCGCACATTTAAAATCAGTCATGGTGCAAGTGTTTTCCATAATAAAAAAATGATTCAAATAGGTAAAATATCTAGCGCTACTTAAGTAATGCTATGGATCAAGCAGTTCATCTTGACGGCGCATATGCCACATATATTGTTTTTGACGTTTTATCATATAACATCAAATGTGCACCTTGCCTCACATTCTTAGAGCTATATTTCAAAATAGGACAGTGGCCGGATGTTATCGAGTTGTTGAATTCTAGTAAGTAGACTATAATATTTAGTCAATTTTTCTCAAAGCTTTTGAATTATAATATTTACACCATGTGAGTTTACAATAACCACATTTTTTTCCAGTTCTCTCCGATCTTTTGAATTGTGACATCCATAGTTTTGAAATAACCATATTTTCTTTTTGGAGGAATTCTTAAATTTGCCCAATAAATTTTATTTTTTTGGCCTTTTGCCCATTAAAAAGGTATAATATGACTTATGTCCTGTACGTTTCGTTTTTTTTTTCTTGTGGCTAAAAATGCCTAATGAGCTCAAGTATGGATTTTGGTGCTTAGTTGGCTGCTAACATGAAAAAAACCTCGCTTGGGTATGGTCCTGAATTATACTTAATAAATAGAAGTTTTCCCTCCACTTAACAAGGCTTTTTAAGTGGAGAAATATGAGCTTCAATTTGTATGAGTAAGTAAGCAAATAAATATTTATGTTTGGCATGAGTTATTAACGTAAAATTCCTAAGGCTAAATTGTTGGGTAATCGTATTAGTAGCGTAAAGTTATAAAGTTCAAATCAGATGATATTAAATTCTGTTACAGTACAGAAAAGGAAATTAGACCAAAAAATAAGTAGCACCAACATCTATTAACCTTAACACAACAAAAGTTCTTGACAATATTTTGGCTAAAATGTCTCAAGAGTACACAAAGTCAAAGATTTTATCTTCTTCCACTTGATCCTGGTCCTACAAGCCCTTGTTCATTGCATATGGTAATCTTCAGGTCCAAAACATCCTTATGCTCGATACTACCATATCAACTCGCATTCTTTTGACAAGATCCACAGAGATTGACAATGAAGGTTGAAGTACGGACGGTATACTTGCCAGTGACGCTAAGAGGTGGAGTTGTTCAAAGAAGTAGGCAGCAACACCATTTAATGTGCCGTTAAGAAATTCTTCTCCACCTGAACCGAAAATAAGGAAGTCGAGGGTCTATAAGTAGAAGATGTATACAGAAGTATATTACTAAACAACGCTCATCCAAAGTTAGTGAAAGTACTTGGAATTTATGTCGGAATTTTAAAAAAGACTGGACATCTGGAAGGCGAAATAGTTGGCTGCTTTGAGCTGAAAGCGACTTTTGAAAACAAATGATATCTCCATCTTCAAGCTGCAAATACCAAAAAAGGGAAGTCATCAAAGTCTTGTACCTGCTGATGTGACTGTGCTAATGGCTGACATATACCTGACAACTTCTAAACGTAAGTTTCTTGTCAATAGGCTCACAGATGACTTCAGGATCAAAATTTATCTCCTGAGGAAACAGAAACAAGGCATTTATACCATTCAAAACGTGACTGCACTAAATAATGTTAGTCACACAAGGATGGTTAGCCCATAAAGCAATTTCAGATAATATGATTCCTGTTCAAATCCATTCCCACTTTATATGTGAAATATATTTTCATTTCCAAGAATAGTAACAGTTGTAAATGCGGCCATTACAAACAGAAAAGGCTGAGAAAGGGATATCCAATCATCTGCATATTGAATGTAGCAGAGTGGTTCTCAATTTTGACCAGCATCTTTCTGACCCATCCCATTCCCCATCTTTCAAAAAGAAAGGAAAAAAAAAGGGTAAATGCAACTTGGAGTATGTTTATGCGGGGGTGCCAACTAATGTGAAACACCAGCAAGTTAACGTGGTAAAATTAGGTCACTGATGCGAACATCAATGATCTCAGATTGAAAATGGATAAGAACTTAATGACCAAATGTACAATTAATAAGTAGAAAAAAGAGCTCGATAAGAATTATGTAATTCTTATAAGTGGAAAACGTATAAGTACTAAGACGGAATACCTGAAATTTTGTAAAAATATTAAAATTGAATACACCGTTCTTGGGAGATGGAGCTACACCATAGAGAACAACAAAAGGCTCGAAGATGCAGTTCTTTTCGTGGTCACAAAAAGTTGTAGCGCAACCGTAATCTATAGATGGACATGAGGATTTTATGGCCTGGATAACATTTTCCATAACATTTTCCATGGCCCGGCAGCGATTGTATCAAATTTCAATCCACAAAAGGATTTGTTGTTCCAAATTATGCAGCAAAACCTGCAAGCTATCCGAATAAGTAATGATTGAGTTAAAGTTTAATTATGATCAATTATGAGTTAGAGGTGAAAGTTTGAAAATCACGAATGATGTTTCTCAAGGATCTCAGAATATACATACCAAAACAATACAAAAGGAAAAAAGAGAAGTTATTGCACCTTGATGGTTAAATTTTGTAGCACAAGAAAAGGGACATAAAAATCTACGTAAGCTATGGCCACCCTTCCTCACCGTTGTTTACTGTTGTGTTATGAAGTTAGGTAGTGAACTGTGAAACTCTCAATCCTAAGGTGCCTTTATATAGCCAATAGAAATATCGGATAATATTGGTGACTCATTGACACCTAGGCTTGGCTTTAGATTACAAAAATCTCTTGAAATATTACATTTGTAATTTCGTCAATATTACACGAATTCAACTCTCCAAATTTAAAACGAAATCCATGGCATCAGATTATTATTATTTTTAAATAAAAACATGTAGTTGAATAAAAATAAGTAGAGACGTGGATTGTGATTAGATTTTTTCTTTTAAAAATTTACAGTTGTATATACGATAAAACTAGCGTGTGTGTAGAGTATAAAAAACCAACATATTTATGTGCTGTATATCGCCATAATAATCTTAAATTAAATATTCAAAATAAATTTATAATCCTTAGTAGGACAATGGATGTTGTCGATATTATTGAAATCTAGTAATGAGACTATAATATTTAGTAAGTGGAGTTACATCATAATATTCTTGATATTATTTTAACCGCTTCACATATTTGCTGCTAGTTGTCTGGACATGTCATACTCCCACATTTAAAAAAAATCAACGTGCAATCGTTTTCTATATTTAAGAAGTGATTGGAATATGTAAATATCTAGCGCCACTTAATTAAAGTGATGGATCAAGTAGTTCATCTTGTCGGCGTATATCATACCTAGTTTTTGACGTTCTTAGAGTCATAGTTCAAAATAGGAAGGTTATGTTATCTATATTGTTGAAATATAGTAAGTAGACTATAATATTTAGTCAATGGATATCGCATCATAATGATACCAGTATTTTTTAACCGCTTCACATGCTTGTTGCTGGTTGTCTGAGCACGTCGTACTCGCACTTTTAAAATTTGTACAGTGCAACGGTTTTTTTCCATATTTATCAAATTATTGAAATAGGTATATATCTAGCGCTACATAAGTAATGTACGTTAATGATCCAATAGTTCATATGACAACATTCCATGTTTTTGACGTTTTGTCCTATAGCATTAATTGATGTGCACTCTTGCCTCACGTTCTTAGAAAGGGTTTTCTGTTTATTGGAGTTGCAAGTGGCCACCCGTCATAATGTAATCTTGGAACACAAATCTACTTTGAGTTAACGTTGATTAATTCGGTCGACCAACATTTGGAATGTGTATGAGATACTATTGGGAACATACAATATCGTTACACTTTTGCCTAAGCTTGTAATGAGATTTTATGTCTGAAACGTCAGATTTTTTTTACTAGAAAGTTGTTCAGTACTTGATCGCATATGTCCTACTTTTCAGGAAAATTTAGATATATATTTAATAGGGAACTTATAGCAGAAAAAGTGCAAAGTCTTTACTGAAATATTTCGTAAGGATCAATATTATAAAATGCTTTAAAAATCTGGAAAAATGACCAAAAGGAGATAATTTCCATATAAAGCTCAATTTTATGAAGTTGTCCACTAATCAGACACAAAATAGAAGACGAAAAATGGTGAGCACACACAAGGTACGTCTACAGAAAATAATTTTGGAGGCTTTGACTCTCATTTAATTTTGTGATGGGCAACCGGTGTAGTAAGTTATGATCTACTATCTCAAGAATTATGATTGGCCCATAACTTTTTTGTTTATAATATTTTTATTCCAACTTTTACAACTATGCACTTATGTAACTTACGGTCATTTACTATATTTCATAAAATGGAAGCAAAACATTTCATTTTCGTTCTTTTTACAGCTCTGTAATATTTATTTCTCATTTTCTTCTCTTTTCTTTGAAAAATAATCATATAAATCGAACATTCATTGTGATACAAACTTAAAATAATAACATTTTGCATAGATTTAACCCATACTTTGCACTAATTTTATTATGTATATATACATTATTTTTCCCCCTTTTCAGTAATAGATAATTCACATTTTGATATTCTTAATAAAGAATAAATAGTCATATAGTATACAAATAGGATTCATGAATATAGGTTGCATATCTCCTTAATTAATTTGTTGATGAAAACATAACTTCTCATTCTATTTTCATAAATAAAGCAATTCATAATTCGTTAAACACTAAATATGAAAACTCTAGCAATTTTAGAAAATTAGAGTCTTAAAACAAAAAATATATTTTCCCATGGTATTCAGTATTTCTTGCAATTCTTGTTAAGTAGTTACCTTCAGTGAAGATACTTTTATTAATATTTTGGGTATGGTCTTTAATAGTTACCTTGTTAAAAAATTGAGGATATTAAAGAATTCGCTGTTGTTGATAGAGTTATAATAGTAAAAAGAATATTTTTGTATGCGTACAGACATATGTTTAGCACGACTAATAAACTAAGATATTACCACGCGGACAAAAAAAATTACATTATAGAACAAGTAAAAGAAACAGGCAATCATATATATATTGTAAAAACGTGAAATTTAATTTATATTACTTGAGAGCAACATCTCCTAGTAGTATACAAACAGTAAGGTTTTAGCCTATTCCATGGATCCCACGCGATCCCAACGGCTCCGGGTGATCGCACATTGTAAATTTCAGAGCTAAAACATTATATGGCACATAATCCTTTGGAATCAATTGAAATTTCAACAAATGCTTTTGTTGTGTTTTGTTATCAGAGATCTTCTTGGAAACAACTCCACCAGATGTACTTACTTTGTACTCAAGTACACTCTTCAAGGAAGACGGGTCAACTAAATAGAGAACGACAAAACTTCTACCAGACCAAGGTGTATTTTTGAGGACAAGACATGTCCCTTTTCATTCGTCGACTTTGTCTTACCAAATTCTGAAGGTAGAATTGAAAAGTGATTCCACCGAATGATCGATGCAGATCAAAATGATCGCACAATTTTCGGTACGTGACTTGCTGTCAATTTTAGAGCAACAACCAGGCACAAAACTGCCGTTATTTCCATGGTCGCGTTGCTTACTATAACCACGGAACCATACCATGTAGCAATATGACCAATTTATGGATTCAACAAGATTTGCAATGGCCCGGCAGAGAGTTATACATCAGCCCCACTTGACGAGCATAGGTTCGTTCAAGCAGCATGAAAAACAAGCTATAGAGGACAAAGCTTCATTGCTTGCATGCTTACTAGAATCTCCACTTTTCCCGATCAGCTTTACTCTTTATAAATATTATTATTTTGTGTGTTCTTGTACAATAAGAATATGCATGCATTTAGCAAAATGAGGTAGATTTACAAAATAACAAGTAATAAGTATAATGTCATTATCAAGTATGCTATTGTTGCCATCCAAAAAATAAAGATGAAATATAATAAAACATTATACCAAGGGGAGTTTGTGTTGGAAGTTTCAACACACAAATATACTTAATCAACAACATACCACCAATTCCGATTTTCAGTAACAAATTACTCAAACTTGCAGCAACAAATACTCACAAGGAAACTGGAAATATTGACCAAAAGAAGGGAAAAGTATTCTCCAATTTTCAGCTATTCATACTTCAGTATGCTGAACTTAAATGGACTGAAGTGCATCAAAACAAGTTCATAAAGATCATTCACTTACTTGATTGAAAGATGGGGAAGAAAATGAACAAGTACTTCAGCACACTTTCTCACAAAGGCTAGACGTTTTTTTTTCTTTTTCTCTCTTTTTCACACTGACTTCAGTTCTGTTTTTATACACGAAGTCACAAAATATATTTACAATACCATCCACCAACTAACATTAATTAGAATTCTAGAGACTTCCTAATTATGTCAAAAACTCCAAAAGTGAAATGACACTTCTACCCAAATTGAGTTTAATATATTCAAGAGTTTGATCAAAAAATCGAGATATACCATGGACAAATCTTTATCTACATATATGACCCAGTTAGAGTTATATTATGATCCATTGTTAGTTGGAGGTGAAAGTTTGAAAATCATGAAAGATGTATGTACAGTCATCTCCCACGGGTCTCACAATATACATACCAGTTAAATTTTGTACCACGAGAAAAAGGACATAAGAATATACAAAAGCTACGGCCACTTTTTCTCACGGATGTTTGCTGCTGTGGTGTGAAGCTAAGGAGTAAGTTGTGATAAAACTCTCAATCCTATGGTGCCTTTATATGGCCAATAGAAATATCGGATAATATTGGTGACTCACTGGCACCAAGGCTTGGTTGTAGATTACAAAAATCTCTTGAGAGGATACTATATTTGTTGCATCGATATTACATGAGTCCAACGTACAGTCGAGAATTTAAAACAAAATCATGGTATCAGATTTTTATTTTTTTAAAATAAAAAAACATGTAGATGTACTTATATAAAATTATAAGAAGAGAGCGTAGAGTGAGATTAGATTTTGTTTTTAAAAGGTTATAGTTGTATAAATGATAAAACTAGAGTGTGTGTGTAGAGTATGAAAATCCAACATATATTTATGCCTTGCCAAAATAATCTTAATTTGATTTTTGCAAATAAAGTTATATTTCTAAATAGAACAATGGATGTTGTCGATATTGTTGAAATCGTGTAAGGACACAATAATATTTAGTCAATGCACGTTCCATCGTAATAATCCTGATATCATTTTAGCCGCTTCACACATTTACTACTAGTTGTCTCGAAATGTCGTACTCGCACATTTAAAATCAGTCATGGTGAAAGTGTTTTCCATAATAAAAAAATGATTCAAATAGGTAAAATATCTAGCGCTACTTAAGTAATGCTATGGATCAAGCAGTTCATCTTGACGGCGCATATGCCACATATATTGTTTTTGACGTTTTATCATATAACATCAAATGTGCACCTTGCCTCGCATTCTTAGAGCTATATTTCAAAATAGGACAGTGGCCGGATGTTATCGAGTTGTTGAATTCTAGTAAGTAGACTATAATATTTAGTCAATTTTTCTCAAAGCTTTTGAATTATAATATTTACACCATGTGAGTTTACAATAACCACATTTTTTTCCAGTTCTCTCCGATCTTTTGAATTGTGACATCCATAGTTTTGAAATAACCATATTTTCTTTTTGGAGGAATTCTTAAATTTGCCCAATAAATTTTATTTTTTTGGCCTTTTGCCCATTAAAAAGGTATAATATGACTTATGTCCTGTACGTTTCGTTTTTTTTTTCTTGTGGCTAAAAATGCCTAATGAGCTCAAGTATGGATTTTGGTGCTTAGTTGGCTGCTAACATGAAAAAAACCTCGCTTGGGTATGGTCCTGAATTATACTTAATAAATAGAAGTTTTCCCTCCACTTAACAAGGCTTTTTAAGTGGAGAAATGTGAGCTTCAATTTGTATGAGTAAGTAAGCAAATAAATATTTATGTTTGGCATGAGTTATTAACGTAAAATTCCTAAGGCTAAATTGTTGGGTAATCGTATTAGTAGCGTAAAGTTATAAAGTTCAAATCAGATGATATTAAATTCTGTTACAGTACAGAAAAGGAAATTAGACCAAAAAATAAGTAGCACCAACATCTATTAACCTTAACACAACAAAAGTTCTTGACAATATTTTGGCTAAAATGTCTCAAGAGTACACAAAGTCAAAGATTTTATCTTCTTCCACTTGATCCTGGTCCTACAAGCCCTTGTTCATTGCATATGGTAATCTTCAGGTCCAAAACATCCTTATGCTCGATACTACCATATCAACTCGCATTCTTTTGACAAGATCCACAGAGATTGACAATGAAGGTTGAAGTACGGACGGTATACTTGCCAGTGACGCTAAGAGGTGGAGTTGTTCAAAGAAGTAGGCAGCAACACCATTTAATGTGCCGTTAAGAAATTCTTCTCCACCTGAACCGAAAATAAGGAAGTCGAGGGTCTATAAGTAGAAGATGTATACAGAAGTATATTACTAAACAACGCTCATCCAAAGTTAGTGAAAGTACTTGGAATTTATGTCGGAATTTTAAAAAAGACTGGACATCTGGAAGGCGAAATAGTTGGCTGCTTTGAGCTGAAAGGGACTTTTGAAAACAAATGATATCTCCATCTTCAAGCTGCAAATACCAAAAAAGGGAAGTCATCAAAGTCTTGTACCTGCTGATGTGACTGTGCTAATGGCTGACATATACCTGACAACTTCTAAACGTAAGTTTCTTGTCAATAGGCTCACAGATGACTTCAGGATCAAAATTTATCTCCTGAGGAAACAGAAACAAGGCATTTATACCATTCAAAACGTGACTGCACTAAATAATGTTAGTCACACAAGGATGGTTAGCCCATAAAGCAATTTCAGATAATATGATTCCTGTTCAAATCCATTCCCACTTTATATGTGAAATATATTTTCATTTCCAAGAATAGTAACAGTTGTAAATGCGGCCATTACAAACAGAAAAGGCTGAGAAAGGGATATCCAATCATCTGCATATTGAATGTAGCAGAGTGGTTCTCAATTTTGACCAGCATCTTTCTGACCCATCCCATTCCCCATCTTTCAAAAAGAAAGGAAAAAAAAAGGGTAAATGCAACTTGGAGTATGTTTATGCGGGGGTGCCAACTAATGTGAAACACCAGCAACTTAACGTGGTAAAATTAGGTCACTGATGCGAACATCAATGATCTCAGATTGAAAATGGATAAGAACTTAATGACCAAATGTACAATTAATAAGTAGAAAAAAGAGCTCGATAAGAATTATGTAATTCTTATAAGTGGAAAACGTATAAGTACTAAGACGGAATACCTGAAATTTTGTAAAAATATTAAAATTGAATACACCGTTCTTGGGAGATGGAGCTACACCATAGAGAACAACAAAAGGCTCGAAGATGCAGTTCTTTTCGTGGTCACAAAAAGTTGTAGCGCAACCGTAATCTATAGATGGACATGAGGATTTTATGGCCTGGATAACATTTTCCATAACATTTTCCATGGCCCGGCAGCGATTGTATCAAATTTCAATCCACAAAAGGATTTGTTGTTCCAAATTATGCAGCAAAACCTGCAAGCTATCCGAATAAGTAATGATTGAGTTAAAGTTTAATTATGATCAATTATGAGTTAGAGGTGAAAGTTTGAAAATCACGAATGATGTTTCTCAAGGATCTCAGAATATACATACCAAAACAATACAAAAGGAAAAAAGAGAAGTTATTGCACCTTGATGGTTAAATTTTGTAGCACAAGAAAAGGGACATAAAAATCTACGTAAGCTATGGCCACCCTTCCTCACCGTTGTTTACTGTTGTGTTATGAAGTTAGGTAGTGAACTGTGAAACTCTCAATCCTAAGGTGCCTTTATATAGCCAATAGAAATATCGGATAATATTGGTGACTCATTGACACCTAGGCTTGGCTTTAGATTACAAAAATCTCTTGAAATATTACATTTGTAATTTCGTCAATATTACACGAATTCAACTCTCCAAATTTAAAACGAAATCCATGGCATCAGATTATTATTATTTTTAAATAAAAACATGTAGTTGAATAAAAATAAGTAGAGACGTGGATTGTGATTAGATTTTTTCTTTTAAAAATTTACTGTTGTATATACGATAAAACTAGCGTGTGTGTAGAGTATAAAAAACCAACATATTTATGTGCTGTATATCGCCATAATAATCTTAAATTAAATATTCAAAATAAATTTATAATCCTTAGTAGGACAATGGATGTTGTCGATATTATTGAAATCTAGTAATGAGACTATAATATTTAGTAAGTGGAGTTACATCATAATATTCTTGATATTATTTTAACCGCTTCACATATTTGCTGCTAGTTGTCTGGACATGTCATACTCCCACATTTAAAAAAAATCAACGTGCAATCGTTTTCTATATTTAAGAAGTGATTGGAATATGTAAATATCTAGCGCCACTTAATTAAAGTGATGGATCAAGTAGTTCATCTTGTCGGCGTATATCATACCTAGTTTTTGACGTTCTTAGAGTCATAGTTCAAAATAGGAAGGTTATGTTATCTATATTGTTGAAATATAGTAAGTAGACTATAATATTTAGTCAATGGATATCGCATCATAATGATACCAGTATTTTTTAACCGCTTCACATGCTTGTTGCTGGTTGTCTGAGCACGTCGTACTCGCACTTTTAAAATTTGTACAGTGCAACGGTTTTTTTCCATATTTATCAAATTATTGAAATAGGTATATATCTAGCGCTACATAAGTAATGTACGTTAATGATCCAATAGTTCATATGACAACATTCCATGTTTTTGACGTTTTGTCCTATAGCATTAATTGATGTGCACTCTTGCCTCACGTTCTTAGAAAGGGTTTTCTGTTTATTGGAGTTGCAAGTGGCCACCCGTCATAATGTAATCTTGGAACACAAATCTACTTTGAGTTAACGTTGATTAATTCGGTCGACCAACATTTGGAATGTGTATGAGATACTATTGGGAACATACAATATCGTTACACTTTTGCCTAAGCTTATAATGAGATTTTATGTCTGAAACGTCAGATTTTTTTTACTAGAAAGTTGTTCAGTACTTGATCGCATATGTCCTACTTTTCAGGAAAATTTAGATATATATTTAATAGGGAACTTATAGCAGAAAAAGTGCAAAGTCTTTACTGAAATATTTCCTAAGGATCAATATTATAAAATGCTTTAAAAATCTGGAAAAATGACCAAAAGGAGATAATTTCCATATAAAGCTAAATTTTATGAAGTTGTCCACTAATCAGACACAAAATAGAAGACGAAAAATGGTGAGCACACACAAGGTACGTCTACAGAAAATAATTTTGGAGGCTTTGACTCTCATTTAATTTTGTGATGGGCAACCGGTGTAGTAAGTTGTGATCTACTATCTCAAGAATTATGATTGGCCCATAACTTTTTTGTTTATAATATTTTTATTCCAACTTTTACAACTATGCACATATGTAACTTACGGTCATTTACTATATTTCATAAAATGGAAGCAAAACATTTCATTTTCGTTCTTTTTACAGCTCTGTAATAGTTATTTCTCATTTTCTTCTCTTTTCTTTGAAAAATAATCATATAAATCGAACATTCATTGTGATACAAACTTAAAATAATAACATTTTGCATAGATTTAACCCATACTTTGCACTAATTTTATTATGTATATATACATTATTCTTTCCCCTTTTCAGTAATAGATAATTCTCATTTTGATATTCTTAATAAAGAATAAATAGTCATATAGTATACAAATAGCATTCATGAATATAGGTTGCATATCTCCTTAAATAATTTGTTGATGAAAACATAACTTCTCATTCTATTTTCATAAATAAAGAAATTCATAATTCGTTAAACACCAAATATGAAAACTCTAGCAATTTTAGAAAATTAGAGTCTTAAAACAAAAAATATATTTTCCCATGCTATTCAGTATTTCTTGCAATTCTTGTTAAGTAGTTACCTTCAGTGAAGATACTTTTATTAATATTTTGGGTATGGTCTTTAATAGTTACCTTGTTAAAAAATTGAGGATATTAAAGAATTCGCTGTTGTTGATAGAGTTATAATAGTTAAAAGAATATTTTTGTATGCGTACAGACATATGTTTAGCACGACTAATAAACTAAGATATTACCACGCGGACAAAAAAAATTACATTATAGAACAAGTAAAAGAAACAGGCAATCATATATATATATTGTAAAAACGTGAAATTTAATTTATATTACTTGAGAGCAACATCTCCTAGTAGTATACAAACAGTAAGGTTTTAGCCTATTCCATGGATCCCACGCGATCCCAACGGCTCCGGGTGATCGCACATTGTAAATTTCAGAGCTAAAACATTATATGGCACATAATCCTTTGGAATCAATTGAAATTTCAACAAATGCTTTTGTTGTGTTTTGTTATCAGAGATCTTCTTGGAAACAACTCCACCAGATGTACTTACTTTGTACTCAAGTACACTCTTCAAGGAAGACCGGTCAACTAAATAGAGAACGACAAAACTTCTACCAGACCAAGGTGTATTTTTGAGGACAAGACAGGTCCCTTTTCATTCGTCGACTTTGTCTTACCAAATTCTGAAGGTAGAATTGAAAAGTGATTCCACCGAATGATCGATGCAGATCAAAATGATCGCACAATTTTCGGTACGTGACTTGCAGTCAATTTTAGAGCAACAACCAGGCACAAAACTGCCGTTATTTCCATGGTCGCGTTGCTTACTATAACCACGGAACCATACCATGTAGCAATATGACCAATTTATGGATTCAACAAGATTTGCAATGGCCCGGCAGAGAGTTATACATCAGCCCCACTTGACGAGCATAGGTTCGTTCAAGCAGCATGAAAAACAAGCTATAGAGGACAAAGCTTCATTGCTTGCATGCTTACTAGAATCTCCACTTTTCCCGATCAGCTTTACTCTTTATAAATATTATTATTTTGTGTGTTCTTGTACAATAAGAATATGCACGCATTTAGCAAAATGAGGTAGATTTACAAAATAACAAGTAATAAGTATAATGTCATTATCAAGTATGCTATTGTTGCCATCCAAAAAATAAGGATGAAATATAATAAAACATTATACCAAGGGGAGTTTGTGTTGGAAGTTTCAACACACAAATATACTTAATCAACAACACACCACCAATTCTGATTTTCAGTAACAAATTACTCAAACTTGCAGCAACAAATACTCACAAGGAAACTGGAAATATTGACCAAAAGAAGGGAAAAGTATTCTCCAATTTTCAGCTATTCATACTTCAGTATGCTGAACTTAAATGGACTGAAGTGCATCAAAACAAGTTCATAAAGATCATTCACTTACTTGATTGAAAGATGGGGAAGAAAATGAACAAGTACTTCAGCACACTTTCTCACAAAGGCTAGACGTTTTTTTTTCTTTTTCTCTCTTTTTCACACTGACTTCAGTTCTGTTTTTATACACGAAGTCACAAAATATATTTACAATACCATCCACCAACTAAAATTAATTAGAATTCTAGAGACTTCCTAATTATGTCAAAAACTCCAAAAGTGGAATGACACTTCTACCCAAATTGAGTTTAATATATTCAAGAGTTTGATCAAAAAATCGAGATGTACCATGGCCAAATCTTTATCCACATATATGACCCAGTTAGAGTTATATTATGATCCATTGTTAGTTGGAGGTGAAAGTTTGAAAATCATGAAAGATGTATGTAGAGTCATCTCCCACGGGTCTCACAATATACATACCAGTTAAATTTTGTACCACGAGAAAAAGGACATAAGAATATACAAAAGCTACGGCCACCCTTTCTCACTGATGTCTGCTGCTGTGGTGTGAAGCTAAGGAGTAAGTTGTGATAAAACTCTCAATCCTATGGTGCCTTTATATGGCCAATAGAAATATCGGATAATATTGGTGACTCACTGGCACCAAGGCTTGGTTGTAGATTACAAAAATGAAAATCTCTTGAGAGGATACTATATTTGTTGCATCGATATTACATGAGTCCAACGTACAGTCGAGAATTTAAAACAAAATCATGGTATCAGATTTTTATTTTTTTAAAATAAAAAAACATGTAGATGTACTTATATAAAATTATAAGAAGAGAGCGTAGAGTGAGAATAGATTTTGTTTTTAAAAGGTTATAGTTGTATAAATGATAAAACTAGAGTGTGTGTGTAGAGTATGAAAATCCAACATATATTTATGCCTTGCCAAAATAATCTTAATTTGATTTTTGCAAATAAAGTTATATTTCTAAATAGAACAATGGATGTTGTCGATATTGTTGAAATCGTGTAAGGACACAATAATATTTAGTCAATGCACGTTCCATCGTAATAATCCTGATATCATTTTAGCCGCTTCACACATTTACTACTAGTTGTCTCGAAATATCGTACTCGCACATTTAAAATCAGTCATGGTGCAAGTGTTTTCCATAATAAAAAAATGATTCAAATAGGTAAAATATATAGCGCTACTTAAGTAATGCTATGGATCAAGCAGTTCATCTTGACGGCGCATATGCCACATATATAGTTTTTGACGTTTTATCATATAACATCGAATGTGCACCTTGCCTCACATTCTTAGAGCTATATTTCAAAATAGGACAGTGGCCGGATGTTATCGAGTTGTTGAATTCTAGTAAGTAGACTATAATATTTAGTCAATTTTTCTCAAAGCTTTTGAATTATAATATTTACACCATGTGAGTTTACAATAACCACATTTTTTTCCAGTTCTCTCCGATCTTTTGAATTGTGACATCCATAGTTTTGAAATAACCATATTTTCTTTTTGGAGGAATTCTTAAATTTGCCCAATAAATTTTATTTTTTTGGCCTTTTGCCCATTAAAAAGGTATAATATGACTTATGTCCTGTACGTTTCGTTTTTTTTTTCTTGTGGCTAAAAATGCCTAATGAGCTCAAGTATGGATTTTGGTGCTTAGTTGGCTGCTAACATGAAAAAAACCTCGCTTGGGTATGGTCCTGAATTATACTTAATAAATAGATGTTTTCCCTCCACTTAACAAGGCTTTTTAAGTGGAGAAAAATATGAGCTTCAATTTGTGTGAGTAAGTAAGCAAATAAATATTTATGTTTGGCATGAGTTATTAACGTAAAATTCCTAAGGCTAAATTGTTGGGTAATCGTATTAGTAGCGTAAAGTTATAAAGTTCAAATCAGATGATATTAAATTCTGTTACAGTACAGAAAAGGAAATTAGACCAAAAAATAAGTAGCACCAACATCTATTAACCTTAACACAACAAAAGTTCTTGACAATATTTTGGCTAAAATGTCTCAAGAGTACACAAAGTCAAAGATTTTATCTTCTTCCACTTGATCCTGGTCCTACAAGCCCTTGTTCATTGCATATGGTAATCTTCAGGTCCAAAACATCCTTATGCTCGATACTACCATATCAACTCGCATTCTTTTGACAAGATCCACAGAGATTGACAATGAAGGTTGAAGTACGGACGGTATACTTGCCAGTGACGCTAAGAGGTGGAGTTGTTCAAAGAAGTAGGCAGCAACACCATTTAATGTGCCGTTAAGAAATTCTTCTCCACCTGAACCGAAAATAAGGAAGTCGAGGGTCTATAAGTAGAAGATGTATACAGAAGTATATTACTAAACAACGCTCATCCAAAGTTAGTGAAAGTACTTGGAATTTATGTCGGAATTTTAAAAAAGACTGGACATCTGGAAGGCGAAATAGTTGGCTGCTTTGAGCTGAAAGCGACTTTTGAAAACAAATGATATCTCCATCTTCAAGCTGCAAATACCAAAAAAGGGAAGTCATCAAAGTCTTGTACCTGCTGATGTGACTGTGCTAATGGCTGACATATACCTGACAACTTCTAAACGTAAGTTTCTTGTCAATAGGCTCACAGATGACTTCAGGATCAAAATTTATCTCCTGAGGAAACAGAAACAAGGCATTTATACCATTCAAAACGTGACTGCACTAAATAATGTTAGTCACACAAGGATGGTTAGGCCATAAAGCAATTTCAGATAATATGATTCCTGTTCAAATCCATTCCCACTTTATATGTGAAATATATTTTCATTTCCAAGAATAGTAACAGTTGTAAATGCGGCCATTACAAACAGAAAAGGCTGAGAAAGGGATATCCAATCATCTGCATATTGAATGTAGCAGAGTGGTTCTCAATTTTGACCAGCATCTTTCTGACCCATCCCATTCCCCATCTTTCAAAAAGAAAGGAAAAAAAAAGGGTAAATGCAACTTGGAGTATGTTTATGCGGGGGTGCCAACTAATGTGAAACACCAGCAAGTTAACGTGGTAAAATTAGGTCACTGATGCGAACATCAATGATCTCAGATTGAAAATGGATAAGAACTTAATGACCAAATGTACAATTAATAAGTAGAAAAAAGAGCTCGATAAGAATTATGTAATTCTTATAAGTGGAAAACGTATAAATACTAAGACGGAATACCTGAAATTTTGTAAAAATATTAAAATTGAATACACCGTTCTTGGGAGATGGAACTACACCATAGAGAACAACAAAAGGCTCGAAGATGCAGTTCTTTTCGTGGTCACAAAAAGTTGTAGCGCAACCGTAATCTATAGAGGGACATGAGGATTTTATGGCCTGGATAACATTTTCCATAACATTTTCCATGGCCCGACAGCGATTGTATCAAATTTCAATCCACAAAAGGATTTGTTGTTCCAAATTATGCAGCAAAACCTGCAAGCTATCCGAATAAGTAATGATTGAGTTAAAGTTTAATTATGATCAATTATGAGTTAGAGGTGAAAGTTTGAAAATCACGAATGATGTTTCTCAAGGATCTCAGAATATACATACCAAAACAATACAAAAGGAAAAAAGAGAAGTTATTGCACCTTGATGGTTAAATTTTGTAGCACAAGAAAAGGGACATAAAAATCTACGTAAGCTATGGCCACCCTTCCTCACTGTTGTTTACTGTTGTGTTATGAAGTTAGGTAGTGAACTGTGAAACTCTCAATCCTAAGGTGCCTTTATATAGCCAATAGAAATATCGGATAATATTGGTGACTCATTGACACCTAGGCTTGGGTTTAGATTACAAAAATCTCTTGAAATATTACATTTGTAATTTCGTCAATATTACACGAATTCAACTCTCCAAATTTAAAACGAAATCCATGGCATCAGATTATTATTATTTTTAAATAAAAACATGTAGTTGAATAAAAATAAGTAAAGACGTGGATTGTGATTAGATTTTTTCTTTTAAAAATTTACAGTTGTATATACGATAAAACTAGCGTGTGTGTAGAGTATAAAAAACCAACATATTTATGTGCTGTATATCGCCATAATAATCTTAAATTAAATATTCAAAATAAATTTATAATCCTTAGTAGGACAATGGATGTTGTCGATATTATTGAAATCTGGTAATGAGACTATAATATTTAGTAAGTGGAGTTACATCATAATATTCTTGATATTATATTAACCGCTTCACATATTTGCTGCTAGTTGTCTGGACATGTCATACTCTCACATTTAAAAAAAAATCAACGTGCAATCATTTTCTATATTTAAGAAGTGATTGGAATATGTAAATATCTAGCGCCACTTAATTAAAGTGATGGATCAAGTAGTTCATCTTGTCGGCGTATATCATACCTGGTTTTTGACGTTCTTAGAGTCATAATTCAAAATAGGAAGGTGATGTTATCTATATTGTTGAAATATAGTAAGTAGACTATAATATTTAGTCAATGGATATCGCATCATAATGATACCAGTATTTTTTAACCGCTTCACATGCTTGTTGCTGGTTGTCTGAGCACGTCGTACTCGCACTTTTAAAATTTGTACAGTGCAACGGTTTTTTTTCCATATTTATCAAATTATTGAAATAGGTATATATCTAGCGCTACATAAGTAATGTACGTTAATGATCCAATAGTTCATATGACAACATTCCATGTTTTTGACGTTTTGTCCTATAGGATTAATTGATGTGCACTCTTGCCTCACGTTCTTAGAAAGGGTTTTCTGTTTATTGGAGTTGCAAGCGGCCACCCGTCATAATGTAATCTTGGAACACAAATCTACTTTGAGTTAACGTTGATTAATTCGGTCGACCAACATTTGGAATGTGTATGAGATACTATTGGGAACATACAATATCGTTACACTTTTGCCTAAGCTTATAATGAGATTTTATGTCTGAAACGTCAGAATTTTTTTACTAGAAAGTTGTTCAGTACTTGATCGCATATGTCCTACTTTTCAGGAAAATTTAGATATATATTTAATAGGGAACTTATAGCAGAAAAAGTGCAAAGTCTTTACTGAAATATTTCCTAAGGATCAATATTATAAAGTGCTTTAAAAATCTGGAAAAATGACCAAAAGGAGATAATTTCCATATAAAGCTCAATTTTATGAAGTTGTCCACTAATCAGACACAAAATAGAAGACGAAAAATGGTGAGCACACACAAGGTACGTCTACAGAAAATAATTTTGGAGGCTTTGACTCTCATTTAATTTTGTGATGGGCAACCGGTGTAGTAAGTTGTGATCTACTATCTCAAGAATTATGACTGGCCCATAACTTTTTTGTTTATAATATTTTTATTCCAACTTTTACAACTATGCACATATGTAACTTACGTTCATTTACTATATTTCCTAAAATGGAAGCAAAACATTTCATTTTCGTTCTTTTTACAGCTCTGTAATAGTTATTTCTCATTTTCTTCTCTTTTCTTTGAAAAATAATCATATAAATCGAACATTCATTGTGATACAAACTTAAAATAATAACATTTTGCATAGATTTAACCCATACTTTGCACTAATTTTATTATGTATATATACATTATTCTTTCCCCTTTTCAGTAATAGATAATTCTCATTTTGATATTCTTAATAAAGAATAAATAGTCATATAGTATACAAATAGCATTCATGAATATAGGTTGCATATCTCCTTAATTAATTTGTTGATGAAAACATAACTTCTCATTCTATTTTCATAAATAAAGAAATTCATAATTCGTTAAACACCAAATATGAAAACTCTAGCAATTTTAGAAAATTAGAGTCTTAAAACAAAAAATATATTTTCCCATGGTATTCAGTATTTCTTGCAATTCTTGTTAAGTAGTTACCTTTAGTGAAGATACTTTTATTAATATTTTGGGTATGGTCTTTAATAGTTACCTTGTTAAAAAATTGAGGATATTAAAGAATTCGTTGTTGTTGATAGAGTTATAATAGTTAAGAGAATATTTTTGTATGCGTACAGACATATGTTTAGCACGACTAATAAACTAAGATATTACCACGCGGACAAACAAAATTACATTATAGAACAAGTAAAAGAAACAGGCAATCATATATATATTGTAAAAACGTGAAATTTTATTTATATTACTTGAGAGCAACATCTCCTAGTAGTATACAAACAGTAAGGTTTTAGCCTATTCCATGGATCCCACGCGATCCCAACGGCTCCGGGTGATCGCACATTGTAAATTTCAGAGTTAAAACATTATATGGCACATAATCCTTTGGAATCAATTGAAATTTCAACAAATGCTTTTGTTGTGTTTTGTTATCAGAGATCTTCTTGGAAACAACTCCACCAGATGTACTTACTTTGTACTCAAGTACACTCTTCAAGGAAGACCGGTCAACTAAATAGAGAACGACAAAACTTCTACCAGACCAAGGTGTATTTTTGAGGACAAGACAGGTCCCTTTTCATTCGTCGACTTTGTCTTACCAAATTCTGAAGGTAGAATTGAAAAGTGATTCCACCGAATGATCGATGCAGATCAAAATGATCGCACAATTTTCGGTACGTGACTTGCAGTCAATTTTAGAGCAACAACCAGGCACAAAACTGCCGTTATTTCCATGGTCGCGTTGCTTACTATAACCACGGAACCATACCATGTAGCAATATGACCAATTTATGGATTCAACAAGATTTGCAATGGCCCGGCAGAGAGTTATACATCAGCCCCACTTGACGAGCATAGGTTCGTTCAAGCAGCATGAAAAACAAGCTATAGAGGACAAAGCTTCATTGCTTGCATGCTTACTAGAATCTCCACTTTTCCCGATCAGCTTTACTCTTTATAAATATTATTATTTTGTGTGTTCTTGTACAATAAGAATATGCACGCATTTAGCAAAATGAGGTAGATTTACAAAATAACAAGTAATAAGTATAATGTCATTATCAAGTATGCTATTGTTGCCATCCAAAAAATAAGGATGAAATATAATAAAACATTATACCAAGGGGAGTTTGTGTTGGAAGTTTCAACACACAAATATACTTAATCAACAACACACCACCAATTCTGATTTTCAGTAACAAATTACTCAAACTTGCAGCAATAAATACTCACAAGGAAACTGGAAATATTGACCAAAAGAAGGGAAAAGTATTCTCCAATTTTCAGCTATTCATACTTCAGTATGCTGAACTTAAATGGACTGAAGTGCATCAAAACAAGTTCATAAAGATCATTCACTTACTTGATTGAAAGATGGGGAAGAAAATGAACAAGTACTTCAGCACACTTTCTCACAAAGGCTAGACGTTTTTTTTTCTTTTTCTCTCTTTTTCACACTGACTTCAGTTCTGTTTTTATACACGAAGTCACAAAATATATTTACAATACCATCCACCAACTAAAATTAATTAGAATTCTAGAGACTTCCTAATTATGTCAAAAACTCCAAAAGTGGAATGACACTTCTACCCAAATTGAGTTTAATATATTCAAGAGTTTGATCAAAAAATCGAGATGTACCATGGCCAAATCTTTATCCACATATATGACCCAGTTAGAGTTATATTATGATCCATTGTTAGTTGGAGGTGAAAGTTTGAAAATCATGAAAGATGTATGTACAGTCATCTCCCACGGGTCTCACAATATACATACCAGTTAAATTTTGTACCACGAGAAAAAGGACATAAGAATATACAAAAGCTACGGCCACCCTTTCTCACTGATGTCTGCTGCTGTGGTGTGAAGCTAAGGAGTAAGTTGTGATAAAACTCTCAATCCTATGGTGCCTTTATATGGCCAATAGAAATATCGGATAATATTGGTGACTCACTGGCACCAAGGCTTGGTTGTAGATTACAAAAATCTCTTGAGAGGATACTATATTTGTTGCATCGATATTACATGAGTCCAACGTACAGTCGAGAATTTAAAACAAAATCATGGTATCAGATTTTTATTTTTTTAAAATAAAAAAACATGTAGATGTACTTATATAAAATTATAAGAAGAGAGCGTAGAGTGAGATTAGATTTTGTTTTTAAAAGGTTATAGTTGTATAAATGATAAAACTAGAGTGTGTGTGTAGAGTATGAAAATCCAACATATATTTATGCCTTGCCAAAATAATCTTAATTTGATTTTTGCAAATAAAGTTATATTTCTAAATAGAACAATGGATGTTGTCGATATTGTTGAAATCGTGTAAGGACACAATAATATTTAGTCAATGCACGTTCCATCGTAATAATCCTGATATCATTTTAGCCGCTTCACACATTTACTACTAGTTGTCTCGAAATATCGTACTCGCACATTTAAAATCAGTCATGGTGCAAGTGTTTTCCATAATAAAAAAATGATTCAAATAGGTAAAATATCTAGCGCTACTTAAGTAATGCTATGGATCAAGCAGTTCATCTTGACGGCGCATATGCCACATATATAGTTTTTGACGTTTTATCATATAACATCGAATGTGCACCTTGCCTCACATTCTTAGAGCTATATTTCAAAATAGGACAGTGGCCGGATGTTATCGAGTTGTTGAATTCTAGTAAGTAGACTATAATATTTAGTCAATTTTTCTCAAAGCTTTTGAATTATAATATTTACACCATGTGAGTTTACAATAACCACATTTTTTTCCAGTTCTCTCCGATCTTTTGAATTGTGACATCCATAGTTTTGAAATAACCATATTTTCTTTTTGGAGGAATTCTTAAATTTGCCCAATAAATTTTATTTTTTTGGCCTTTTGCCCATTAAAAAGGTATAATATGACTTATGTCCTGTACGTTTCGTTTTTTTTTTCTTGTGGCTAAAAATGCCTAATGAGCTCGAGTATGGATTTTGGTGCTTAGTTGGCTGCTAACATGAAAAAAACCTCGCTTGGGTATGGTCCTGAATTATACTTAATAAATAGAAGTTTTCCCTCCACTTAACAAGGCTTTTTAAGTGGAGAAAAATATGAGCTTCAATTTGTGTGAGTAAGTAAGCAAATAAATATTTATGTTTGGCATGAGTTATTAACGTAAAATTCCTAAGGCTAAATTGTTGGGTAATCGTATTAGTAGCGTAAAGTTATAAAGTTCAAATCAGATGATATTAAATTCTGTTACAGTACAGAAAAGGAAATTAGACCAAAAAATAAGTAGCACCAACATCTATTAACCTTAACACAACAAAAGTTCTTGACAATATTTTGGCTAAAATGTCTCAAGAGTACACAAAGTCAAAGATTTTATCTTCTTCCACTTGATCCTGGTCCTACAAGCCCTTGTTCATTGCATATGGTAATCTTCAGGTCCAAAACATCCTTATGCTCGATACTACCATATCAACTCGCATTCTTTTGACAAGATCCACAGAGATTGACAATGAAGGTTGAAGTACGGACGGTATACTTGCCAGTGACGCTAAGAGGTGGAGTTGTTCAAAGAAGTAGGCAGCAACACCATTTAATGTGCCGTTAAGAAATTCTTCTCCACCTGAACCGAAAATAAGGAAGTCGAGGGTCTATAAGTAGAAGATGTATACAGAAGTATATTACTAAACAACGCTCATCCAAAGTTAGTGAAAGTACTTGGAATTTATGTCGGAATTTTAAAAAAGACTGGACATCTGGAAGGCGAAATAGTTGGCTGCTTTGAGCTGAAAGCGACTTTTGAAAACAAATGATATCTCCATCTTCAAGCTGCAAATACCAAAAAAGGGAAGTCATCAAAGTCTTGTACCTGCTGATGTGACTGTGCTAATGGCTGACATATACCTGACAACTTCTAAACGTAAGTTTCTTGTCAATAGGCTCACAGATGACTTCAGGATCAAAATTTATCTCCTGAGGAAACAGAAACAAGGCATTTATACCATTCAAAACGTGACTGCACTAAATAATGTTAGTCACACAAGGATGGTTAGGCCATAAAGCAATTTCAGATAATATGATTCCTGTTCAAATCCATTCCCACTTTATATGTGAAATATATTTTCATTTCCAAGAATAGTAACAGTTGTAAATGCGGCCATTACAAACAGAAAAGGCTGAGAAAGGGATATCCAATCATCTGCATATTGAATGTAGCAGAGTGGTTCTCAATTTTGACCAGCATCTTTCTGACCCATCCCATTCCCCATCTTTCAAAAAGAAAGGAAAAAAAAAGGGTAAATGCAACTTGGAGTATGTTTATGCGGGGGTGCCAACTAATGTGAAACACCAGCAAGTTAACGTGGTAAAATTAGGTCACTGATGCGAACATCAATGATCTCAGATTGAAAATGGATAAGAACTTAATGACCAAATGTACAATTAATAAGTAGAAAAAAGAGCTCGATAAGAATTATGTAATTCTTATAAGTGGAAAACGTATAAGTACTAAGACGGAATACCTGAAATTTTGTAAAAATATTAAAATTGAATACACCGTTCTTGGGAGATGGAGCTACACCATAGAGAACAACAAAAGGCTCGAAGATGCAGTTCTTTTCGTGGTCACAAAAAGTTGTAGCGCAACCGTAATCTATAGAGGGACATGAGGATTTTATGGCCTGGATAACATTTTCCATAACATTTTCCATGGCCCGACAGCGATTGTATCAAATTTCAATCCACAAAAGGATTTGTTGTTCCAAATTATGCAGCAAAACCTGCAAGCTATCCGAATAAGTAATGATTGAGTTAAAGTTTAATTATGATCAATTATGAGTTAGAGGTGAAAGTTCGAAAATCACGAATGATGTTTCTCAAGGATCTCAGAATATACATACCAAAACAATACAAAAGGAAACAAGAGAAGTTATTGCACCTTGATGGTTAAATTTTGTAGCACAAGAAAAGGGACATAAAAATCTACGTAAGCTATGGCCACCCTTCCTCACTGTTGTTTACTGTTGTGTTATGAAGTTAGGTAGTGAACTGTGAAACTCTCAATCCTAAGGTGCCTTTATATAGCCAATAGAAATATCGGATAATATTGGTGACTCATTGACACCTAGGCTTGGCTTTAGATTACAAAAATCTCTTGAAATATTACATTTGTAATTTCGTCAATATTACACGAATTCAACTCTCCAAATTTAAAACGAAATCCATGGCATCAGATTATTATTATTTTTAAATAAAAACATGTAGTTGAATAAAAATAAGTAGAGACGTGGATTGTGATTAGATTTTTTCTTTTAAAAATTTACAGTTGTATATACGATAAAACTAGCGTGTGTGTAGAGTATAAAAAACCAACATATTTATGTGCTGTATATCGCCATAATAATCTTAAATTAAATATTCAAAATAAATTTATAATCCTTAGTAGGACAATGGATGTTGTCGATATTATTGAAATCTGGTAATGAGACTATAATATTTAGTAAGTGGAGTTACATCATAATATTCTTGATATTATATTAACCGCTTCACATATTTGCTGCTAGTTGTCTAGACATGTCATACTCTCACATTTAAAAAAAATCAACGTGCAATCGTTTTCTATATTTAAGAAGTGATTGGAATATGTAAATATCTAGCGCCACTTAATTAAAGTGATGGATCAAGTAGTTCATCTTGTCGGCGTATATCATACCTGGTTTTTGACGATCTTAGAGTCATAGTTCAAAATAGGAAGGTGATGTTATCTATATTGTTGAAATATAGTAAGTAGGCTATAATATTTAGTCAATGGATATCGCATCATAATGATACCAGTATTTTTTAACCGCTTCACATGCTTGTTGCTGGTTGTCTGAGCACGTCGTACTCGCACTTTTAAAATTTGTACAGTGCAACGGTTTTTTTCCATATTTATCAAATTATTGAAATAGGTATATATCTAGCGCTACATAAGTAATGTACGTTAATGATCCAATAGTTCATATGACAACATTCCATGTTTTTGACGTTTTGTCCTATAGCATTAATTGATGTGCACTCTTGCCTCACGTTCTTAGAAAGGGTTTTCTGTTTATTGGAGTTGCAAGCGGCCACCCGTCATAATGTAATCTTGGAACACAAATCTACTTTGAGTTAACGTTGATTAATTCGGTCGACCAACATTTGGAATGTGTATGAGATACTATTGGGAACATACAATATCGTTACACTTTTGCCTAAGCTTATAATGAGATTTTATGTCTGAAACGTCAGAATTTTTTTACTAGAAAGTTGTTCAGTACTTGATCGCATATGTCCTACTTTTCAGGAAAATTTAGGTATATATTTAATAGGGAACTTATAGCAGAAAAAGTGCAAAGTCTTTACTGAAATATTTCCTAAGGATCAATATTATAAAGTGCTTTAAAAATCTGGAAAAATGACCAAAAGGAGATAATTTCCATATAAAGCTCAATTTTATGAAGTTGTCCACTAATCAGACACAAAATAGAAGACGAAAAATGGTGAGCACACACAAGGTACGTCTACAGAAAATAATTTTGGAGGCTTTGACTCTCATTTAATTTTGTGATGGGCAACCGGTGTAGTAAGTTGTGATCTACTATCTCAAGAATTATGACTGGCCCATAACTTTTTTGTTTATAATATTTTTATTCCAACTTTTACAACTATGCACATATGTAACTTACGTTCATTTACTATATTTCCTAAAATGGAAACAAAACATTTCATTTTCGTTCTTTTTACAGCTCTGTAATAGTTATTTCTCATTTTCTTCTCTTTTCTTTGAAAAATAATCATATAAATCGAACATTCATTGTGATACAAACTTAAAATAATAACATTTTGCATAGATTTAACCCATACTTTGCACTAATTTTATTATGTATATATACATTATTCTTTCCCCTTTTCAGTAATAGATAATTCTCATTTTGATATTCTTAATAAAGAATAAATAGTCATATAGTATACAAATAGCATTCATGAATATAGGTTGCATATCTCCTTAATTAATTTGTTGATGAAAACATAACTTCTCATTCTATTTTCATAAATAAAGAAATTCATAATTCGTTAAACACCAAATATGAAAACTCTAGCAATTTTAGAAAATTAGAGTCTTAAAACAAAAAATATATTTTCCCATGGTATTCAGTATTTCTTGCAATTCTTGTTAAGTAGTTACCTTCAGTGAAGATACTTTTATTAATATTTTGGGTATGGTCTTTAATAGTTACCTTGTTAAAAAATTGAGGATATTAAAGAATTCGCTGTTGTTGATAGAGTTATAATAGTTAAGAAAATCTTTTTGTATGCGTACAGACATATGTTTAGCACGACTAATAAACTAAGATATTACCACGCGGACAAAAAAAATTACATTATAGAACAAGTAAAAGAAACAAGCAATCATATATATATTGTAAAAACGTGAAATTTAATTTATATTACTTGAGAGCAACATCTCCTAGTAGTATACAAACAGTAAGGTTTTAGCCTATTCCATGGATCCCACGCGATCCCAACGGCTCCGGGTGATCGCACATTGTAAATTTCAGAGTTAAAACATTATATGGCACATAATCCTTTGGAATCAATTGAAATTTCAACAAATGCTTTTGTTGTGTTTTGTTATCAGAGATCTTCTTGGAAACAACTCCACCAGATGTACTTACTTTGTACTCAAGTACACTCTTCAAGGAAGACGGGTCAACTAAATAGAGAACGACAAAACTTCTACCAGACCAAGGTGTATTTTTGAGGACAAGACAGGTCCCTTTTCATTCGTCGACTTTGTCTTACCAAATTCTGAAGGTAGAATTGAAAAGTGATTCCACCGAATGATCGATGCAGATCAAAATGATCGCACAATTTTCGATACGTGACTTGCAGTCAATTTTAGAGCAACAACCAGGCACAAAACTGCCGTTATTTCCATGGTCGCGTCGCTTACTATAACCACGGAACCATACCATGTAGCAATATGACCAATTTATGGATTCAACAAGATTTGCAATGGCCCGGCAGAGAGTTATACATCAGCCCCACTTGACGAGCATAGGTTCGTTCAAGCAGCATGAAACACAAGCTATAGAGGACAAAGCTTCATTGCTTGCATGCTTACTAGAATCTCCACTTTTCCCGATCAGCTTTACTCTTTATAAATATTATTATTTTGTGTGTTCTTGTACAATAAGAATATGCATGCATTTAGCAAAATGAGGTAGATTTACAAAATAACAAGTAATAAGTATAATGTCATTATCAAGTATGCTATTGTTGCCATCCAACAAATAAGGATGAAATATAATAAAACATTATACCAAGGGGAGTTTGTGTTGGAACTTTCAACACACAAATATACTTAATCAACAACACACCACCAATTCTGATTTTCAGTAACAAATTACTCAAACTTGCAGCAACAAATACTCACAAGGAAACTGGAAATATTGACCAAAAGAAGGGAAAAGTATTCTCCAATTTTCAGCTATTCATACTTCAGTATGCTGAACTTAAATGGACTGAAGTGCATCAAAACAAGTTCATAAAGATCATTCACTTACTTGATTGAAAGATGGGGAAGAAAATGAACAAGTACTTCAGCACACTTTCTCACAAAGGCTAGACGTTTTTTTTTCTTTTTCTCTCTTTTTCACACTGACTTCAGTTCTGTTTTTATACACGAAGTCACAAAATATATTTACAATACCATCCACCAACTAACATTAATTAGAATTCTAGAGACTTCCTAATTATGTCAAAAACTCCAAAAGTGAAATGACACTTCTACCCAAATTGAGTTTAATATATTCAAGAGTTTGATCAAAAAATCGAGATGTACCATGGCCAAATCTTTATCCACATATATGACCCAGTTAGAGTTATATTATGATCCATTGTGAGTTGGAGGTGAAACTTTGAAAATCAAGAAAGATGTATGTACAGTCATCTCCCACGGGTCTCACAATATACATACCAGTTAAATTTTGTACCACGAGAAAAAGGACATAAGAATATACAAAAGCTACGGCCACCCTTTCTCACTGATGTCTGCTGCTGTGGTGTGAAGCTAAGGAGTAAGTTGTGATAAAACTCTCAATCCTATGGTGCCTTTATATGGCCAATAGAAATATCGGATAATATTGGTGACTCACTGGCAACAAGGCTTGGTTGTAGATTACAAAAATCTCTTGAGAGGATACTATATTTGTTGCATCGATATTACATGAGTCCAACGTACACTCGAGAATTTAAAACAAAATCATGGTATCAGATTTTTATTTTTTTAAAATAAAAAAACATGTAGATGTACTTATATAAAATTATAAGAAGAGAGCGTATAGTGAGATTAGATTTTGTTTTTAAAAGGTTATAGTTGTATAAATGATAAAACTAGAGTGTGTGTGTAGAGTATGAAAATCCAACATATATTTATGCCTTGCCAAAATAATCTTAATTTGATTTTTGCAAATAAAGTTATATTTCTAAATAGAACAATGGATGTTGTCGATACTGTTGAAATCGTGTAACGACACAATAATATTTAGTCAATGCACGTTCCATCGTAATAAGAAGTGATTGGAATATGTAAATTTCTAGCGCCACTTAATTAAAGTGATGGATCAAGTAGTTCATCGTGTCGGCGTATATCATACCTAGTTTTTGACGTTCTTAGAGTTATGGTTCAAAATAGGAAGGTGATGTTATCTATATTGTTGAAATCTAGTAAGTGGACTATAATATTTAGTCCAGTCAATGGATATCGCATCATAATGATACTAGTATTTTTTAACCGCTTCACATGCTTGTTGCTGGTTGTCTGAGCACGTCGTACTCGCACTTTTAAAATTTGTACAGTGCAACGGTTTTTTTTTCATATTTATCAAATTATTGAAATAGGTATATATCTAGCGCTACATAAGTAATGTACGTTAAGGATCCAGTAGTTCATATTACAACATTCCATGTTTTTGACGTTTTGTTCTATAGCATTAATGAATGTTCCCTCTTGCCTCACGTTCTTAGAAAGGGTTTTCTGTTTATTGGACTTGCAAGCGGCCACCCGTCATAATGTAATCTTGGAACACAAATCTACTTTGAGTTAACGTTGATTAATTCGGTCAACCAACATTTGGAATGTGTATGAGATACTATTGGGAACATACAATATCGTTACACTTTTGCCTAAGCTTATAATGAGATTTTATGTCTGAAACGTCATAAATTTTTTACTAGAAAGTTGTTCAGTACTTGATCGCATATGTCCTACTTTTCAGGAAAATTAAGATATATATTTAATATGGAACTTATAGCATAAAAAGTGCAAAGTCTTTACTGAAATATTTTCTAAGGATCAATATTATAAAATGCTTTAAAAATCTGGAAAAATGACCAAAAAGAGATAATTTCCATATAAAGCTCAGTTTTATGAAGTTGTCCACTAATCAGACACAAAATAGAAGACGAAAAATGGTGAGCACACACAAGGTACGTCTACAGAAAATAATTTTGGAGGCTTTGACTCTCATTTAATTTTGTGATGGGCAACCGGTGTAGTAAGTTATGATCTACTATCTCAAGAATTATGATTGGCCCATAACTTTTTTGTTTATAATATTTTTATTCCAACTTTTACAACTATGCACATATGTAACTTACGGTCATTTACTATATTTCATAAAATGGAAGCAAAACATTTCATTTCATTCTTTTTACAGCTATGTAATAGTTATTTCTCATTTTCTTCTCTTTTCTTTGAAAAATAATCATATAGATCGAACATTCATTGTGATACAAACTTAAAATAATAACATTTTGCATAGATTTAACCTATACTTTGCACTAATTTTATTATGTATATATACATTATTTTTTCCCCTTTTCAGTAATAGATAATTCTCATTTTGATATTCTTAATAAAGAATAAATAGTCATATTGTGTACAAATAGCATTCATGAATATAGGTTGCATATCTCCTTAATTAATTTGTTGATGAAAACATAACTTCTCATTCTATTTTCATAAATAAAGCAATTCATAATTCGTTAAACACTAAATATAAAAACTCTAGCAATTTTAGAAAATTAGAGTCTTAAAACAAAAAATATATTTTCCCATCGTATTCAGTATTTCTTGCAATTCTTGTTAAGTAGTTACCTTCTGTGAAAATACTTTTATTAATATTTCGGGTATGGTCTTTAATAGCTACCTTGTTAAAAAATTGAGGATATTAAAGAATTCGCTGTTGTTGATAGATTTATAATAGTTAAAAGAATATTTTTGTATGCGTACAGACATATGTTTAGCACGACTAATAAACTAAGATATTACCACGCGGACAAAAAAAATTACATTATAGAACAAGTAAAAGAAACATGCAATCATATATATTGTAAAAAAGTGAACTTTAATTTATATTACTTGAGAGCAACATCTCTTAGTAGTATACAAACAGTAAGGTTTTAGCCTATTCCATGGATCCCACGCGATCCCAACGGCTCCGGGTGATCGCACATTGTAAATTTCAGAGCTAAAACATTATATGGCACATTATCCTTTGGAATCAATTGAAATTTCAACAAATGCTTTTGTTGTGTTTTGTTATCAGAGATCTTCTTGGAAACAACTCCGCCAGATGTACTTACTTTGTACTCAAGTACACTCTTCAAGGAAGACGGGTCAACTAAATAGAGAACGACAAAACTTCTACCAGACCAAGGTGTATTTTTGAGGACAAGACAGGTCCCTTTTCATTCGTCGACTTTGTCTTACCAAATTCTGAAGGTAGAATTGAAAAGTGATTCCACCGAATGATCTATGCAGATCAAAATGATCACACAATTTTCGGTACGTGATTTGCAGTCAATTTTAGAGCAACCACCAGGCTCAAAACTGCCGTTATTTCCATGGTCGCGTCGCTTACTATAACCACGGAACCATACCATGTAGCAATATGACCAATTTATGGATTCAACAACATTTGCAATGGCCCGACAGAGAGTTATACATCATCCCCACTTGACGAGCATAGGTTCGTTCAAGCAGCATGAAACACAAGCTATAGAGGACAAAGCTTCATTGCTTGCATGCTTACTAGAATTTCCACTTTTCCCGATCAGCTTCACTCTTTATAAATATTATTATTTTGTGTGTTCTTGTACAATAAGAATATGCATGCATTTAGCAAAATGAGGTAGATTTACAAAATAACAAGTAATAAGTATAATGTCATTATCAAGTATGCTATTGTTTGTTGGAGATAATATATAAATATTAAATGTCTACCCTCTCTAACAGCTTAAGCTTTTAGATGAGATGGCAATTCAATATGGTATCAGAGCTCAGGCCAAGGAGGATGTCCTGGGTTCGAATCCCACCGCCACCCGATTATCAAAAAGTGTCACGTGACAGGCGTAACAAAAAGATTTACAGTCTGCACGTGAGGGGGCGTGTTGGAGATAATATATAAATATTAAATATCTACCCTCTCTAACAGCTTAAGCTTTTAGATGAGATGGCAATTCAATATTGTTGCCATCCAAAAAATAAGGATGAAATATAATAAAACATTATACCAAGGGGAGTTTGTGTTGGGAATTTCAACACACAAATATACTTAATCAACAACACACCACCAATTCTGATTTTCAGCAACAAATTACTCAAACTTGCAGCAACAAATACTCACAAGGAAACTGGAAATTTTGACCAAAAGAGGGGAAAAGTATTCTCCAATATTCAGCTATTCATACTTCAGTATGCTGAACTTAAATGGACTGAATTGCTTCAAAACAAGTTCATAAAGATCATTCACTTACTTGATTGAAAGATGGGGAAGAAAATGAACAAGTACTTCAGCACACTTTCTCACAAAGGCTACACGTTTTTTTTTTCTTTTTCTCTCTTTTTCACACTGACTTCAGTTCTGTTTTTATACACGAAGTCACAAAATATATTTACAATACCATCCACCAACTAACATTAATTAGAATTCTAGAGACTTCCTAATTATGTCAAAAACTCCAAGAGTGAAATGACACTTCTACCCAAATTGAGTTTAATATATTCAAGAGTTTGATAAAAAAATCGAGATGTACCATGGCCAAATCTTTATCCACATATATGACCCAGTTAGAGTTATATTATGATCCATTGTGAGTTGGAGGTGAAAGTTTGATAATCATGAAAGATGTATGTACAGAATATACATACCAGTTAAATTTTGTACCACGAGAAAAAGGACATAAGAATATACAAAAGCTACGGCCACCCTTTCTCACTGCTGTGGTGTGAAGCTAAGGAGTAAGCTGTGATAAAACTCTCAATCCTATGGTGCCTTTATATGGCCAATAGAAATATCGGATAATATTGGTGACTCACTGGCACCAAGGCTTGGTTGTAGATTACAAAAATCTCTTGAGAGGATACTATATTTGTTGCATCGATATTACATGAGTCCAACGTACAGTCGAGAATTTAAAACAAAATCATGGTATCAGATTTTTATTTTTTTTAAATAAAAAAACATGTAGATGTGCTTATATAAAATAAGAAGAGAGCGTAGAGTGAGATTAGATTTTGTTTTTAAAAGGTTATAGTTGTATAAATGATAAAACTAGAGTGTGTGTGTAGAGTATGAAAATCCCACATATATTTATGCGTTGCCAAAATAATCTTAATTTGATTTTTGCAAATAAAGTTATATTTCTAAATAGATCAATGGATGTTGTCGATATTGTTGAAATCCTGTAAGGACACAATAATATTTAGTCAATGCACGTTCCATCGTAATAATCCTGATATCATTTCGCTTCACACATTAACTACTAGTTGTCTCGAAATGTTGTACTCGCACATTTAAAATTAGTCATGGTGCAAGTGTTTTCCATAATAAAAAAATGATTCAAATAGGTAAAATATCTAGCGCTACTTAAGTAATGCAATGGATCAAGCAGTTCATCTTGACGGCGCATATGCCACATATATAGTTTTTGACGTTTTATCATATAACATCGAATGTGCACCTTGCCTCACATTCTTAGAGCTATATTTCAAAATAGGACAGTGGCCGGATGTTATCGAGTTGTTGAATTCTAGTAAGTAGACTATAATATTTAGTCAATTTTTCTCAAAGCTTTTGAATTATAATATTTACACCATGTGAGTTTACAATAACCACATTTTTTTCCAGTTCTCTCCGATCTTTTGAATTGTGACATCCATAGTTTTGAAATAACCATATTTTCTTTTTGGAGGAATTCTTAAATTTGCCCAATAAATTTTATTTTTTTGGCCTTTTGCCCATTAAAAAGGTATAATATGACTTAAGTCCTGTATGCTTCGTTTTTTTTTCTTGTGGCTAAAAATGCCTAATGAGCTCAAGTATGGATTTTGGTGCTTAGTTGGCTGCTAACATGAAAAAAACCTCGCTTGGGTATGGTCCTGAATTATACTTAATAAATAGAAGTTTTCCCTCCACTTAACAAGGCTTTTTAAGTGGAGAAATATGAGCTTCAATTTGTATGAGTAAGTAAGCAAATAAATATTTATGTTTGGCATGAGTTATTAACGTAAAATTCCTAAGGCTAAATTGTTGGGTAATCGTATTAGTAGCGTAAAGTTATAAAGTTCAAATCAGATGATATTAAATTTTGTTACAGTACATAAAAGGAAATTAGACCAAAAAATAAGTAGCACCAACATCTATTAACCTTAACACAACAAAAGTTCTTGACAATATTTTGGCTAAAATGTCTCAAGAGTACACAAAGTCAAAGATTTTATCTTCTTCCACTTGATCCTGGTCCTACAAGCCCTTGTTCATTGCATATGGTAATCTTCAGGTCCAAAACATCCTTATGCT
Source organism: Linaria vulgaris (assembly GCA_948329865.1). Lineage (NCBI taxonomy): Eukaryota > Viridiplantae > Streptophyta > Magnoliopsida > Lamiales > Plantaginaceae > Linaria > Linaria vulgaris. Next base: position 75,229,035 of record OX415250.1, on the reverse strand, counting down.
CGATACTACCATATCAACTCGCATTCTTTTGACAAGATCCACAGAGATTGACAATGAAGGTTGAAGTACGGACGGTATACTTGCCAGTGACGCTAAGAGGTGGAGTTGTTCAAAGAAGTAGGCAGCAACACCATTTAATGTGCCGTTAAGAAATTCTTCTCCACCTGAACCGAAAATAAGGAAGTCGAGGGTCTATAAGTAGAAGATGTATACAGAAGTATATTACTAAACAACGCTCATCCAAAGTTAGTGAAAGTACTTGGAATTTATGTCGGAATTTTAAAAAAGACTGGACATCTGGAAGGCGAAATAGTTGGCTGCTTTGAGCTGAAAGCGACTTTTTAAAACAAATGATATCTCCATCTTCAAGCTGCAAATACCAAAAAAGGAAAGTCATCAAAGTCTTGTACCTGCTGATGTGACTGTGCTAATGGCTGACATATACCTGACAACTTCTAAACTTAAGTTTCTTGTCAATAGGTTCACAGATGATTTCAGGATCAAAATTTATCTCCTGAGGAAACAGAAACGAGGCATTTATACCATTCAAAACGTGACTGCACTAAATAATGTTAGTCACACAAGGATGGTTAGCCCATAAAGCAATTTCAGATAATATGATTCCTGTTCAAATCCATTCCCACTTTATATGTGAAATATATTTTCATTTCCAAGAATAGTAACAGTTGTAAATGCGGCCATTACAAACAGAAAAGGCTGAGAAATGGATATCCAATCATCTGCATATTGAATGTAGCAGAGTGGTTCTCAATTTTGACCAGCATCTCTCTGACCCATCCCATTCCCCATCTTTCAAAAAGAAAGGGAAAAAAAAGGGTAAATGCAACTTGTAGTATGTTTATGCGGGGGTGCCAACTAATGTGAAACACCAGCAAGCTAACGTGGTAAAATTAGGTCACTGATGCGAACATCAATGATCTCAGATTGAATATGGATAAGAACTTAATGACCAAATGTACAATTAATAAGTAGAAAAAAGAGCTCGATAAGAATTAAGTAATTCTTATAAGTGGAAAACGTATAAGTACTAAGACGAAATACCTGAAATTTTGTAAAAATATTAAAATTGAATACACCGTTCTTGTGAGATGGAGCTACACCATAGAGAACAACAAAAGGCTCGAAGATGCAGTTTTTTTCGTGGTCACAAAAAGTTGTAGCGCAACCGTAATCTATAGAGGGACATGAGGATTTTATGGCCTGGATAACATTTTCCATAACATTTTCCATGGCCCGGCAGCGATTGTATCAAACTTCAATCCACAAAAGGATTAGTTGTTCCAAATTATGCAGCAAAACCTGCAAGCTATCCGAATAAGTAATGATTGAGTTAAAGTTTAATTATGATCAATTATGAGTTAGAGGTGAAAGTTTGAAAATCACGAATGATGTTTCTCAAGGATCTCAGAATATACGTACCAGAACAATACAAAAGGAAAAAAGAGAAGTTATTGCACCTTGATGGTTAAATTTTGTAGCACAAGAAAAGGGACATAAAAATCTATGTAAGCTATGGCCACCCTTCCTCACTGTTGTTTACTGTTGTGTTATGAAGTTAGGTAGTGAACTGTGAAACTCTCAATCCTAAGGTGCCTTTATATAGCCAATAGAAATATCGGATAATATTGGTGACTCATTGACATCTAGGCTTGGCTTTAGATTACAAAAATCTCTTGAAATATTACATTTGTAATTTCGTCAATATTACACGAATTCAACTCTCCAAGTTTAAAACAAAATCCATGGCATCAGATTATTATTATTTTTAAATAAAAACATGTAGTTGAATAAAAATAAGTAGAGACGAGGATTGTGATTAGATTTTTTCTTTTAAAAATTTACAGTTGTATACACGATAAAACTAGCGTGTGTGTAGAGTATAAAAAACCAGCATATTTATGTGTTGTATATCGCCATAATAATCTTAAATTAATTATTCAAAAAAATTTATAATCCTTAGTAGGACAATTGATGTTGTCGATATTATTGAAATCCAGTAATGAGACTATAATATTTAGTAAGTGGAGTTACATCATAATATTCTTGATATTATTTTAACCGCTTCACATATTTGCTGCTAGTTGTCCGGACATGTCATACTCCCACATTTAAAAAAAAAATCAACGTGCAACCGTTTTATATATTTAAGAAGTGATTGGAATATGTAAATATCTAGCGCCACTTAAATAAAGTGATGGATCAAGTAGTTCATCTTGTTGGCGTATATCATACCTAGTTTTTGACGTTCTTAAAGTCATAGTTCAAAATAGGAAGGTGATGTTATCTATATTGTTGAAATCTAGTAAGTAGACTACAATATTTAGTCGTCAATGGATATCGCATCATAATGATACCAGTATTTTTTAACCGCTTCACATGCTTGTTGCTGGTTGTCTGAGCACGTCGTACTCGCACTTTTAAAATTTGTACAGTGCAACGGTTTTTTTTCCATATTTATCAAATTATTGAAATAGGTATATATCTAGCGCTACATAAGTAATGTACGTTAAGGATCCAGTAGTTCATATGACAACATTCCATGTTTTTGACGTTTTGTCCTATAGCATTAATGAATGTGCACTCTTGCCTCACGTTCTTAGAAAGGGTTTTCTGTTTATTGGAGTTGCGAGCGGCCACCCGTCATAATGTAATCTTGGAACACAAATCTACTTTGAGTTAACGTTGATTAATTCGGTCGACCAACATTTGGAATGTGTATGAGATACTATTGGGAACATACAATATCGTTACACATTAGCCTAAGCTTATCATGAGATTTTATATCTGAAACGTCATAATATTTTCTAAGGATCAATATTATAAAATGCTTTAAAAATCTGGAAAAATGACCAAACACTACAAGAGAAATCGCTTTTACCGACGGCTCAAAAACCGTCGGTAAAGGCTCCTTTTCCGACGAAAATAACCATTTCCGTCGGCAAAAGCCGTCGGTAAAAGCCGACGGAAAAAAGCTCGTAAGTAAAGAGCTTTTCCATCGGACTTTTACCGACGGTATAGGGCTTTTCCGTCGGCTTTAAGCCGACGGAAAAGCTTTTTTCCTATACCGTCGGCTTTAAGCCGACGGTAAAGGGTTTAAAAATATTAAAAAAAAAATAAAAAATGATTTAAAAAAATGATTTAAAAAAACGATTTAAAATAATTGATTTAAAAGAAATCGTTTTAAAATAATTGATTTGTGATTTTTTGCCGATTTATTTAAAAGAAATCGATTTTAAATAATTATTTTATAGTTTTTTGGTGATTTTTTGTAAAGAAACGCTTTTAAATAAATTTTTTATTATAATAAATAAAATTTCGTATTTAAAATAAAATCTTGATAATATAAGTTTTTTTATAGTTATTATTAGTTAGATAATGAATAAAACATAAGTAGAAATAAAATAATAAAACAAATAATAAACTCTAATTATAAGTTAGTGAATATGGATAAATTTTTGTTAGTTATTAAGAATTTTTGGGAGAGAAAGTAGATAGTTTTTGGAGAATGAGAAGAATGAATGAATTAAGTGGGTAGAATAAGGGGTATTTATAGATATTTAGGAGGAGTAGGATTAAATTAAAAAAACCAAAAAAAAGGGGGTGGGGCGTGCCACGTCAGCGATCCGTGTGAATTATTCCACGGATCGCTGAAGTGGCGTGATCTGATCCGTGTGATCAAATCACACGGATCAGATCTATACCGTCGGCTTAGAGCCGACGGTATAGACCTTTACCGACGGCTCTAAACCGTCGGTAATGATCTTTACCAACGGCTTAGAGCCGACGGTATTGATCTTTACCGACGGCTTAGAGCCGTCGGTAAAGGTCTATACCGTCGGCTTAAAGCCGACGGTAAATATCTATTTTTTTATTATTTTTTAATTTTTTTTTAATTTTTTTTTTAATAAACTGGGCCATTACCGTCGGCCCAAACCCGACGGTAATGGGCTTTACCGTCGGATTTGGGCCGACGGTAAAGCTAGCCTATTTTTACCGTCGGCTTTGGGCCGACGGTAAAACCCTTTACCGTCGGGATTGGGCCCGACGGTAATAATTGGGCCTTTTCCGTCGGGCCAAAACGTCGGGCCCGACGGAAAAGGCCAAATCTGTTGTAGTGAAAAAGAGATAATTTCCATATAAAGCTCAGTTTTATGAAGTTGTCCACTAATCAGACACAAAATAGAAGACGAAAAATGGTGAGCACACACAAGGTACGTCTACAGAAAATAATTTTGGAGGCTTTGACTCTCATTTAATTTTGTGATGGGCAACCGGTGTAGTAAGTTATGATCTACTATCTCAAGAATTATGATTGGCCCATAACTTTTTTGTTTATAATATTTTTATTCCAACTTTTACAACTATGCACATATGTAACTTACGGTCATTTACTATATTTCATAAAATGGAAGCAAAACATTTCATTTTCGTTCTTTTTACAGCTCTGTAATAGTTATTTCTCATTTTCTTCTCTTTTCTTTGAAAAATAATCATATAAATCGAACATTCATTGTGATACAAACTTAAAATAATAACATTTTGCATAGATTTAACCCATACTTTGCACTAATTTTATTATGTATATATACATTATTTTTTCCCCTTTTCAGTAATAGATAATTCTCATTTTGATATTCTTAATAAAGAATAAATAGTCATATAGTTTTTTTTTTTGATAAGGAAAAATTTATATCAAATAGCACAAGGGGTGCTAAAACCGCACTGATACAAAAGCAAGTCAAAAAAAGAAGATTAAATAGAAATCACTGGGTTCCTAAACCACTCAAGAAATGAATATTCAAAGGAGTTGATCCTAGCTTTAAGCCATCTTTCTTTTTATTTTTTCTATCTGGACCCTCTTCCGTGCATGTGAAGAACTTTTTCAGAGATTCAGTCCTTCTTTGAGGTTTTCCCTGCCCTTTATTCTTCACCTCCTCAGACGCATTTTCTGGTTGGCATGGAGATCCAGCATTTTCTTGCAGCTGTTCTGCTACCCCCATATTCTCTTCCTTGCTCTCCATAGATATTTTGATGCTATTTGATGATTCATATGCTATTCCTTCACTCAGTTCTTTCTCCTGGTGACTTGCTGAATTGCGAACTAGGCTTTCCTCCCCTCCTAAATTCTGATTTTGCAAAGGTGGGCTTTCAATACTCTCATTTCTTTGCCCCTCACGTACCTTAGCACTTGTTAGACTTAATTCTGGGCTTGTTGAGCTCGGGCCAATATCCACAGCAAACTGATTCTTTGGGCTCTCTATTTCTTTTCTAGCTTCACATCGGCCCTCTTCAATATTGTAATTTGTTTTATTTATCTCCACCTGTTTTTCTAAGTTAATGAGTGTCACTAGCTTTGTTGACCTGTCATTACTACTTTTCTTTTCCCCATCCGACCACCTCGATTGGCCAATCTCTTTTTCTGTTCCATTTGGTTGGTCTTCGAGAACTGTCCCTTCCACCTCATCCACGTCTCTCGAGAACGTCCCTACGTCTTCCGCCAGCGAATAGCCGGAATATTCCGATTCCGGTCCATCTTCATCATTTATCCAATTTTTTCTCAAGAATTTATCTTTTCCTTTCATCTTATTCTCCATTAACTTCTCATGGTTCACAACTTCTTCCAACAATCTGATTTGGAAACTTCATGATTAATTTTCACCTTTAGCATTCTATTAATCCATTGTGGGATCGGTGTTTCGATCAAGATTCTTGCATACTCCAGATTTTCCTTATTCTCCGTTGCTTCATCCATCGATATGAAGTTACCCATCCTCGAAGAAATTTTAAGAAAAAAATATGTATTCCAGGCTTGGAGAGGGATCCCAGTGCATTGAAGCCAAACTGTTCGTGTTCTTGCCACCTCATTCTCTTCCCAGGGCTTGATACGCTCAAACATTTGATCCCACCAGATTTTATTTTCCTTGAGAAGATCTGCTATCTCGTCTGTTTCCTCCGCCATGAGAAGAAATTTTCTCCCACCCATTTTTCTAATTTTTATTGTGAACATTCCTTCCTCGTCCATAGTTTCTTGGAGTTCGACTATGTTTACTACCTTCCTTGTTGTTCCAACAAAAGCCCCTTTTAGCCAGGTTACGTCATCCTCCTTTGTGCTATGAGTCAAGCCTACCCAATTTTCGTCTTTACGTTTCTCTTCTTCTCCTTTTGCCTTATCATTCTCGCTCCTCTTTGTTCCTGCTCTTGTAATTTTTGCATAACTAACCGGTTCCCTTCCTCTATTTTCGCTGATTTGTGGCCTTATCCATTCTTGTCTTTTCTCCACTTCCCTCCTGAATTGCTTTGGGTTTTTGAATCCAAACCTCGCAATGTTTGCAGCCAGCTTGTACCCGCCTATCCAAATCGAGTTGACCTGCCTCTCCAGATTTCTAGCATCTCTGACATCTTTGAATTTTGCAAAACCGAAACGTCTCCCTCTTTGATCCTTCTTCTGTGGAATGCACACATCCTTGATACTTCCATGCTTGTTGAAAATCCCCCAGAAATCGCTGGCCTTCCATTCTTCTGGTAAACTGGTGAAGAAAATCGTTGTCTCCATTCTTCAGTTCATATCAGGTTTAGGGAAGTTGCATATTAGTAGGTGGTTAAGTGGAAAAAGAATAGTCATATAGTATACAAATAGCATTCATGAATATAGGTTGCATATCTCCTTAATTAATTTGTTGATGAAAACATAACTTCTCATTCTATTTTCATAAATAAAGCAATTCATAATTCGTTAAACACTAAATATAAAAACTCTAGCAATTTTAGAAAATTAGAGTCTTAAAACAAAAAATATATTTTCCCATCGTATTCAGTATTTCTTGCAATTCTTGTTAAGTAGTTACCTTCTGTGAAGATACTTTTATTAATCTTTCGGGTATGGTCTTTAATAGCTACCTTGTTAAAAAATTGAGGATATTAAAGAATTTGCTGTTGTTGATAGAGTTATAATAGTTAAAAGCATATTTTTGTATGCGTACAGACATATGTTTAGCACGACTAATAAACTAAGATATTACCACGCGAACAAAAAAAATTACATTATAGAACAAGTAAAAGAAACAGGCAATCATATATATTGTAAAAAAGTAAACTTTACTTGAGGGCAACATCTCCTAGTAGTATACAAACAGTAAGGTTTTAGCCTATTCCATGGATCCCACGCGATCCCAACGGCTCCGGGTGATCGCACATTGTAAATTTCAGAGCTAAAACATTATATGGCACATAATCCTTTGGAATCAATTGAAATTTCAACAAATGCTTTTGTTGTGTTTTGTTATCAGAGATCTTCTTGGAAACAACTCCACCAGATGTACTTACTTTGTACTCAAGTACACTCTTCAAGGAAGACGCGTCAACTAAATAGAGAACGACAAAACTTCTAGCAGACCAAGGTGTATTTTTGAGGACAAGACAAGTCCCTTTTCATTCGTCGACTTTGTCTTACCAAATTCTGAAGGTAGAATTGAAAAGTGATTCCACCGAATGATCGATGCAGATCAAAATGATCCCACAATCTTCGGTACGTGACTTGCAGTCAATTTTAGAGCAACAACCAGGCTCAAAACTGCCGTTATTTCCATGGTCGCGTCGCTTACTATAACCACGGAACCATACCATGTAGCAATATGACCAATTTATGGATTCAACAACATTTGCAATGGCCCGACAGAGAGTTACACATCATCCCCACTTGACGAGCATAGGTTCGTTCAAGCAGCATGAAACACAAGCTATAGAGGACAAAGCTTCATTGCTTGCATGCTTACTAGAATTTCCACTTTTCCCGATCAGCTTTACTCTTTATAAATATTATTATTTTGTGTGTTCTTGTACAATAAGAATATGCATGCATTTAGCAAAATGAGGTAGATTTACAAAATAACAAGTAATAAGTATAATGTCATTATCAAGTATGCTATTGTTTGTTGGAGATAATATATAAATATTAAATGTCTACCCTCTCTAACAGCTTAAGCTTTTAGATGAGATGGCAATTCAATATGGTATCAGAGCTCAGGCCAAGGAGGATGTCCTGGGTTCGAATCCCACCGCCACCCGATTATTAAAAAGTGTCACGTGACAGGCGTAACAAAAAGATTTACAGTCTGCACGTGAGGGGGCGTGTTGGAGATAATATATAAATATTAAATATCTACCCTCTCTAACAGCTTAAGCTTTTAGATGAGATGGCAGTTCAATATTATTGCCATCCAAAAAATAAGGATGAAATATAATAAAACATTATACCAAGGGGAGTTTGTGTTGGGAGTTTCAACACACAAATATACTTAATCAACAACACACCACCAATTCTGTTTTTCAGCAACAAATTACTCAAACTTGCAGCAACAAATACTCACAAGGAAACTGGAAATATTGACCAAAAGAGGGGAAAATTATTCTCCAATATTCAGCTATTCATACTTCAGTATGCTGAACTTAAATGGACTGAATTGCATCAAAACAAGTTCATAAAGATCATTCACTTACTTGATTGAAAGATGGGGAAGAAAACGAACAAGTACTTCAGCACACTTTCTCACAAAGGCTACGCGTTTTTTTTTCTTTTTCTCTCTTTTTCACACTGACTTCAGTTCTGTTTTTATACACGAAGTCACAAAATATATTTACAATACCATCCACCAACTAACATTAATTAGAATTCTAGAGACTTCCTAATTATGTCAAAAACTCCAAGAGTGAAATGACACTTCTACCCAAATTGAGTTTAATATATTCAAGAGTTTGATAAAAAAATCGAGATGTACCATGGCCAAATCTTTATCCACATATATGACCCAGTTAGAGTTATATTATGATCCATTGTGAGTTGGAGGTGAAAGTTTGATAATCATGAAAGATGTATGTACAGTCATCTCCCACGGGTCTCACAATATACATACCAGTTAAATTTTGTACCACGAGAAAAAGGACATAAGAATATACAAAAGCTACGGCCACCCTTTCTCACTGCTGTTTGCTGCTGTGGTGTGAAGCTAAGGAGTAAGCTGTGATAAAACTCTCAATCCTATGGTGCCTTTATATGGCCAATAGAAATATCGGATAATATTGGTGACTCACTGGCACCAAGGCTTGGTTGTAGATTACAAAAATCTCTTGAGAGGATACTATATTTGTTGCATCGATATTACATGAGTCCAACGTACAGTCGAGAATTTAAAACAAAATCATGGTATCAGATTTATGAAAATCCCACATATATTTCAAAACTTAATTTGATTAATCCCACATATAAATATATGTGAAAATCCCACATATATTTATGCGTTGCCAAAATAATCTTAATTTGATTTTTGCAAATAAAGTTATATTTCTAAATAGAACAATGGATGTTGTCGATATTGTTGAAATCCTGTAAGGACACAATAATATTTAGTCAATGCACGTTCCATCGTAATAATCCTGATATCATTTTAGCCGCTTCACACATTAACTACTAGTTGTCTCGAAATGTCGTACTCGCACATTTAAAATCAGTCATGGTGCAAGTGTTTTCCATAATAAAAAAATGATTCAAATAGGTAAAATATCTAGCGCTACTTAAGTAATGCTATGGATCAAGCAGTTCATCTTGACGGCGCATATGCCACATATATAGTTTTTGACGTTTTATCATATAACATCGAATGTGCACCTTGCCTCACATTCTTAGAGCTATATTTCAAAATAGGACAGTGGCCGAATGTTATCGAGTTGTTGAATTCTAGTAAGTAGACTATAATATTTAGTCAAATTTTCTCAAAGCTTTTGAATTATAATATTTACACCATGTGAGTTTACAATAACCACATTTTTTTCCAGTTCTCTCCGATCTTTTGAATTGTGACATCCATAGTTTTGAAATAACCATATTTTCTTTTTGGAGGAATTCTTAAATTTGCCCAATAAATTTTATTTTTTTGGCCTTTTGCCCATTAAAAAGGTATAATATGACTTAAGTCCTGTACGTTTCGTTTTTTTTTCTTGTGGCTAAAAATGCCTAATGAGCTCAAGTATGGATTTTGGTGCTTAGTTGGCTGCTAACATGAAAAAAACCTCGCTTGGGTATGGTCCTGAATTATACTTAATAAATAGAAGTTTTCCCTCCACTTAACAAATGCTTTTTAAGTGGAGAAATATGAGCTTCAATTTGTATGAGTAAGTAAGCAAATAAATATTTATGTTTGGCATGAGTTATTAACGTAAAATTCCTAAGGCTAAATTGTTGGGTAATCGTATTAGTAGCGTAAAGTTATAAAGTTCAAATCAGATGATATTAAATTTTGTTACAGTACAGAAAAGGAAATTAGATCAAAAAATAAGTAGCACCAACATCTATTAACCTTAACCCAACAAAAGTTCTTGACAATATTTTGGCTAAAATGTCTCAAGAGTACACAAAGTCAAAGATTTTATCTTCTTCCACTTGATCCTGGTCCTACAAGCCCTTGTTCATTGCATATGGTAATCTTCAGGTCCAAAACATCCTTATGCTCGATACTACCATATCAACTCGCATTCTTTTGACAAGATCCACAGAGATTGACAATGAAGGTTGAAGTACGGACGGTATACTTGCCAGTGACGCTAAGAGGTGGAGTTGTTCAAAGAAGTAGGCAGCAACACCATTTAATGTGCCGTTAAGAAATTCTTCTCCACCTGAACCGAAAATAAGGAAGTCGAGGGTCTATAAGTAGAAGATGTATACAGAAGTATATTACTAAACAACGCTCATCCAAAGTTAGTGAAAGTACTTGGAATTTATGTCGGAATTTTAAAAAAGACTGGACATCTGGAAGGCGAAATAGTTGGCTGCTTTGAGCTGAAAGCGACTTTTTAAAACAAATGATATCTCCATCTTCAAGCTGCAAATACCAAAAAAGGAAAGTCATCAAAGTCTTGTACCTGCTGATGTGACTGTGCTAATGGCTGACATATACCTGACAACTTCTAAACGTAAGTTTCTTGTCAATAGGTTCACAGATGACTTCAGGATCAAAATTTATCTCCTGAGGAAACAGAAACAAGGCATTTATACCATTCAAAACGTGACTGCACTAAATAATGTTAGTTACACAAGGATGGTTAGCCCATAAAGCAATTTCAGATAATATGATTCCTGTTCAAATCCATTCCCACTTTATATGTGAAATATATTTTCATTTCCAAGAATAGTAACAGTTGTAAATGCGGCCATTACAAACAGAAAAGGCTGAGAAATGGATATCCAATCATCTGCATATTGAATGTAGCAGAGTGGTTCTCAATTTTGACCAGCATCTCTCTGACCCATCCCATTCCCCATCTTTCAAAAAGAAAGGGAAAAAAAAGGGAAAATGCAACTTGTAGTATGTTTATGCGGGGGTGCCAACTAATGTGAAACACCAGCAAGCTAACATGGTAAAATTAGGTCACTGATGCGAACATCAATGATCTCAGATTGAAAATGGATAAGAACTTAATGACCAAATGTACAATTAATAAGTAGAAAAAAGAGCTCGATAAGAATTAAGTAATTCTTATAAGTGGAAAACGTATAAGTACTAAGACGAAATACCTGAAATTTTGTAAAAATATTAAAATTGAATACGTCGTTCTTGTGAGATGGAGCTACACCATAGAGAACAACAAAAGGCTCGAAGATGCAGTTTTTTTCGTGGTCACAAAAAGTTGTAGCGCAACCGTAATCTATAGAGGGACATGAGGATTTTATGGCCTGGATAACATTTTCCATAACATTTTCCATGGCCCGGCAGCGATTGTATCAAATTTCAATCCACAAAAGGATTTGTTGTTCCAAATTATGCAGCAAAACCTGCAAGCTATCCGAATAAGTAATGATTGAGTTAAAGTTTAATTATGATCAATTATGAGTTAGAGGTGAAAGTTTGAAAATCACGAATGATGTTTCTCAAGGATCTCAGAATATACATACCAAAACAATACAAAAGGAAAAAAGAGAAGTTATTGCACCTTGATGGTTAAATTTTGTAGCACAAGAAAAGGGACATAAATATCTACGTATGCTATGGCCACCCTTCCTCACTGTTGTTTACTGTTGTGTTATGAAGTTAGGTAGTGAACTGTGAAACTCTCAATCCTAAGGTGCCTTTATATAGCCAATAGAAATATCGGATAATATTGGTGACTCATTGACACTAAAATCTCTTGAAATATTACATTTGTAATTTCATCAATATTACACGAATTCAACTCCCCAAATTTTAAACAAAATCCATGGCATCAGATTATTATTATTTTTAAATAAAAACATGTAGTTGAATAAAAATAAGTAGAGACGTGGATTGTGATTAGATTTTTTCTTTTAAAAATTTACACTTGTATACACGAGAAAACTAGCGTGTGTGTAGAGTATAAAAAACCAGCATATTTATGTGTTGTATATCGCCATAATAATCTTAAATTAATTATTCAAAATAAATTTATAATCCTTAGTAGGACAATGGATGTTGTCGATATTATTGAAATCTAGTAATGAGACTATAATATTTAGTAAGTGGAGTTACATCATAATATTCTTGATATTATTTTAACCGCTTCACATATTTGCTGCTAGTTGTCCGGACATGTCATACTCCCACATTTAAAAAAAATCAACGTGCAACCGTTTTCTATATTTAAGAAGTGATTGGAATATGTAAATATCTAGCGCCACTTAATTAAAGTGATGGATCAAGTAGTTCATCTTGTCGGCGTATATCATACCTAGTTTTTGACGTTCTTAGAGTCATAGTTCAAAATAGGAAGGTCATGTTATCTATATTGTTGAAATCTAGTAAGTAGACTATAATATTTAGTCAATGGATATCGCATCATAATGATACCAGTATTTTTTAACCGCTTCACATGCTTGTTGCTGGTTGTCTGAGCACGTCGTACTCGCACTTTTAAAATTTGTAAAGTGCAACGGTTTTTTTTCCATATTTATCAAATTATTGAAATAGGTATATATCTAGCGCTACATAAGTAATGTACGTTAAGGATCCAGTAGTTCATATGACAACATTCCATGTTTTTGACGTTTTGTCCTATAGTATTAATGAATGTGCACTCTTGCCTCACGTTCTTAGAAAGGGTTTTCTGTTTATTGGAGTTGCAAGCGGCCACCCGTCATAATGTAATCTTGGAACACAAATCTACTTTGAGTTAACGTTGATTAATTCGGTCGACCAACATTTGGAATGTGTATGAGATGCTATTGGGAACATACAATAGCGTTACACTTTTGCCTAAGCTTATAATGAGATTTTATGTCTGAAACGTCAAATGTTTCTTTCTAGAAAATTGTTCTGTACTTGATCGCATATGTCCTACTTTTCAGGAAAATTAAGATATATATTTAATAAGGAACTTATAGCAGAAAAAGTGCAAAGTCTTTCCTGAAATATTTTCTAAGGATCAATATTATAAAATCCCTTAAAAATCTAGAAAAAATTACCAAAAAGAGATAATTTCCATATAAAGATCAATTTTATGAAGTTGTCCACTAATCAGACACAAAATTGAAGACGAAAAATGGTGAGCACACACAAGGTACGTCTACAGAAAATAATTTTGGAGGCTTTGACTCTCATTTAATTTTGTGATGGCCAACCGGTGTAGTAAGTTATGATCTACTATCTCAAGAATTATGATTGGCCCATAACTTTTTTGTTTATAATATTTTTATTCCAACTTTTACAACTATGCACATATGTAACTTACGGTCATTTACTATATTTCATAAAATGGAAGCAAAACATTTCATTTTCGTTCTTTTTACAGCTCTGGAATAGTTATTTCTCATTTTCTTCTCTTTTCTTTGAAAAATAATCATATAAATCAAACATTTTAAACTTAAAAAAATAACATTTTGCATAGATTTAACCGATACACTGCACTAATTTTATTATATATATACATTATCTTTTCCCCTTTTCAGTGATAGATAACTCTCATTTTGATATTCTTAATGAAGAAATAGTCATATAAAGAGTACAATAATAGCATTCATGAATATAGGTTGCATATCTCCTTAATTAATTTGTTGATGAAAACATAACTTCTCATTCTATTTTCATAAATAAAGCAATTCATAATCCGTTAAACACTAAATATAAAAACTCTAGCTATTTCAGAAAAATAGAGTCTTAAAACAAAAACTATATTTTCCCATGGTATTCAGTATTTCTTGCAATTCTTGTTAAGTAGTTACCTTCAGTGAAGATACTTTTATTAATATTTTGGGTATGGTCTTTAATAGTTACCTTGTTAAAAATTTGAGGATATTAAAGAATGCGCTGTTGTTGATAGAGTTATAATAGTTAAAAGAATATTTTTGTATGCGTACAGACATATGTTTCAGACATATGTTTAGCACGACTAATAAACTAAGATATTACCACGCGGACAAAAAAAATTACATTATAGAACAAGTAAAAGAAACAGGCAATCATATATATTGTAAAAAAGTGAACATTAATTTATATTACTTGAGAGCAACATCTCCTAGTAGTATACAAACAGTAAGGTTTTAGCCTATTCCATGGATCCCACGCGATCCCAACGGCTCCGGGTGATCGCACATTGTAAATTTCAAAGCTAAAACATTATATGGCACATAATCCTTTGGAATCAATTGAAATTTCAACAAATGCTTTTGTTGTGTTTTGTTATCAGAGATCTTCTTGGAAACAACTCCACCAGATGTACTTACTTTGTACTCAAGTACACTCTTCAAGGATGACGGGTCAACTAAATAGAGAACGACAAAAGTTCTACCAGACCAAGGTGTATTTTTGAGGACAAGACAGGTCCCTTTTCATTCGTCGACTTTGTCTTACCAAATTCTGAAGGTAGAATTGAAAAGTGATTCCACCGAATGATCGATGCATATCAAAATGATCGCACAATTTTCGGTACGTGACTTGCAGTCAATTTTAGAGCACGTCGTACTCGCACTTATAAAATTTATACAGTGCAACGGTTTTTTTTTTCATATTTATCAAATGATTGAAATAGGTATATATCTAGCGCTACTTAAGTAATGTACGTTAAGGATCAAATTGTTCATATGACAACATTCCCTGTTTTTGACGCTTTGTCCTATAACATTAATGAATGTGCATTCTTGCCTCGATTTCTTAGAAAGGGTTTTCTGTTTATTGGAATTGCAAGCGGCCACCCGTCATAATGTAATCTTGGAACACAAATCTACTTTGAGTCAACGTTGATTAATTCGGTCGACCAACATTTGGAATGTGTATGAGATACCATTCGGAACCTGCAATATTGTTACCTTTTTGCCTAAGCTTATAATGAGATTTTATATCTGAAACGTCAGAATATTTTTACTAGAAAGTTTTTCAGTACTTGATCGCATATGTCCTACTTTTTAGGAAAATTAAAACACATATTTAATAGGGATCTTATAGCCGAAAAAGTGCAAAGTCTTTACTGAAATATTTTCTAAGGAAATGCTTTAAAAATCTGGAAAAATGACCAAAAAGAGATAATTTCCATATAAAGATCAATTTTATGAAGTTGTCCACTAATCAGACACAAAATAGAAGACGAAAAGTGGTTCGCACACACAAGGTACGTCTACAGAAAATATTTTTGGAGGCTTTAACTCTCATTTAATTTTGTGATGGGCAACCGGTGTAGTAGGTTACGATCTACTATCTCAAGAATTATGACTGTCCAATAACTTTTTTGCTTATAATATTTTTATTCCAACTTTTACAACTATGCACAATTGTAAGTTACGGTCATTTATAATATTTCATAAAATGGATACAAAACATTTCATTTTCTTAGTTTTTACAGCTCTATAATAGTTATTTCTCATTTTCTTCTCTTTTCTTTGAAGAATAATCATATAAATCGAACATTCACTGTGATATAAACTTAAAAAAATAACATTTTGTATAGATTTAACCCATACACCGCACTAATTTTATTATGTATATATACATTATCTTTTCCCCCTTTCAGTGATAGATAACTCTCATTTTGATATTGTTAATGAAGAAATAGTCATATAAAGAGTACAATAATAGCATTCATGAATATAGGTTGCATATCTCCTTAATTAATTTGTTGATGAAAACATAACTTCTCATTCTATTTTCATAAATAAAGAAATTCATAATTCGTTAAACACTAAATATAAAAACTCTAGCTATTTCAGAAAAATAGAGTCTTAAAACAAAAAATATATTTTCCCATGGTATTCAGTATTTCTTGCAATTCTTGTTAAGTAGTAACCTTCTGTGAAGATACTTTTATTTTTATTAATATTTTGGGTATGGTCTTTAATAGTTACCTTGTTAAAAAATTGAGGATATTAAAGAATTCGCTGTTGTTGATAGATTTATAATAGTTAAAAGAATATTTTTGTAAGCGTACAGACATATGTTTCAGACATATGTTTAGCACGACTAATAAACTAAGATATTACCACGCAGACAAAAAAAATTACATTATAGAACAAGTAAAAGAAACAGATAATCATATATATTGTAAAAAAGTGAACTTTAATTTAAATTACTTGAGAGCAACATCTCCTAGTAGTATACAAACAGTAAGGTTTTAGCCTATTCCATGGATCCCACGCGATCCCAACGGCTCCGGGTGATCGCACATTGTAAATTTCAGAGCTAAAACATTATATGGCACATAATCCTTTGGAATCAATTGAAATTTCAACAAATGCTTTTGTTGTGTTTTGTTATCAGAGATCTTCTTGGAAACAACTCCACCAGATGTACTTACTTTGTACTCAAGTACACTCTTCAAGGATGACGGGTCAACTAAATAGAGAACGACAAAACTTCTACCAGACCAAGGTGTATTTTTGAGGACAAGACAGGTCCCTTTTCATTCGTCGGCTTTGTCTTACCAAATTCTGAAGGTAGAATTGAAAAGTGATTCCACCGAATGATCGATGCAGATCAAAATGATCGCACAATTTTCGGTACGTGACTTGCAGTCAATTTTAGAGCAACAACCAGGCTCAAAACTGCCGTTATTTCCATGGTCGCGTCGCTTACTATAACCACGGAACCATACCATGTAGCAATATGACCAATTTATGGACTCAACAACATTTGCAATGGCCCGGCAGAGAGTAATACTTCATCCGCACTTGACGAGCATAGGTTCGTTCAAGCAGCATAAAACACAAACTATAGAGGACAGAGCTTCATTGCTTGCATGCTTACTAGACTTTCCACTTTTCCCGATCAGCTTTGCTCTTTATAAATATTATTATTTTGTGTGTGCTTGTACAGTAAGAACATGCATGCATTTAGCAAAATGAGGTAGATTTACAAAATAACAAGTAAAAAGTCTAATGTCATTATCAAGTATGGTATTGTTGCCATCCAAAAAATAAGGATGAAATATAATAAAACATTATACCAAGGGGAGTTTGTGTTGGGAGTTTCAACACACAAATATACTTAATCAACAACACACCACCAATTCTGATTTTCAGCAACAAATTACTCAAACTTGCAGCAACAAATACTCACAAGGAATTTGGAAATATTGACCAAAAGAAGAGAATACCTGAAATTTTGTAAAAATATTAAAATTGAATTCACCGTTCTTGGGAGATGGAGCTACACCATAGAGAACAACAAAAGGCTCGAAGATGCAGTTCTTTTCGTGGTCACAAAAAGTTCTAGCGCAACCGTAATCTATAGAGGGACATGAGGATTTTATGGCCTGGATAACATTTTCCATGGCCCGGCAGCGATTGTATCAAATTTCAATCCACAAAAGGATTTGTTGTTCCAAATTATGCAGCAAAACCTGCAAGCTATCCGAATAAGTAATGATTGAGTTAAAGTTTAATTATGATCAATTATGAGTTAGAGGTGAAAGTTTGAAAATCACGAATGATGTTTCTCAAGGATCTCAGAATATGCATACCAAAACAATACAAAAGGAAAAAAGAGAAGTTATTGCACCTTGATGGTTAAATTTTGTAGCACAAGAAAAGGGACATAAAAATCTACGTAAGCTATGGCCACCCTTCCTCACTGTTGTTTACTGTTGTGTTATGAAGTTAGGTAGTGAACTGTGAAACTCTCAATCCTAAGGTGCCTTTATATAGCCAATAGAAATATCGGATAATATTGGTGACTCATTGACATCTAAGCTTGGCTTTAGATTACAAAAATCTCTTGAAATATTACATTTGTAATTTCGTCAATATTACACGAATTCAACTCTCCAAGTTTAAAACAAAATCCATGGCATCAGATTATTATTATTTTTAAATAAAAACATGTAGTTGAATAAAAATAAGTAGAGACGTGGATTGTGATTAGATTTTTTCTTTTAAAAATTTACAGTTGTATACACGATAAAACTTGCGTGTGTGTAGAGTATAAAAAACCAGCATATTTATGTGCTGTATATCGCCATAATAATCTTAAATTAATTATTCAAAATAAATTTATAATCCTTAGTAGGACAATGGATGTTGTCGATATTATTGAAATCTAGTAATGAGACTAGAATATTTACTTAGTGGAGTTACATCATAATATTCTTGATATTATTTTACCCGCTTCACATATTTGCTGCTAGTTGTCCGGACATGTCATACTCCCACATTTAAAAAAAATCAACGTGCAACCGTTTTCTATATTTAAGAAGTGATTGGAATATGTAAATATCTAGCGCCACTTAATTAAAGTGATGGATCAAGTAGTTCATCTTGTCGGCGTATATCATACCTAGTTTTTGACGTTCTTAGAGTCATAGTTCAAAATAGGAAGGTGATGTTATCTATATTGTTGAAATCTAGTAAGTAGACTATAATATTTAGTCAATGGATATCGCATCATAATGATACCAGTATTTTTTAACCCCTTCACATGCTTGTTGCTGGTTGTCTGAGCACGTCGTACTCGCACTTTTAAAATTTGTAAAGTGCAACGGTTTTTTTTCCATATTTATCAAATTATTGAAATAGGTATATATCTAGTGCTACATAAGTAATGTACGTTAAGGATCCAGTAGTTCATATGACAACATTCCATGTTTTTGACGTTTTGTCCTATAGCATTAATGAATGTGCACTCTTGCCTCACGTTCTTAGAAAGGGTTTTTTGTTTATTGGAGTTGCAAGCGGCCACCCGTCATAATGTAATCTTGGAACACAAATCTACTTTGAGTTAACGTTGATTAATTCGGTCGACCAACATTTGGAATGTGTATGAGATGCTATTGGGAACATACAATATCGTTACACTTTTGCCTAAGCTTATAATGAGATTTTATGTCTGAAACGTCAAATGTTTCTTTCTAGAAAGTTGTTCTGTACTTGATCGCATATGTCCTACTTTTTAGGAAAATTAAGATATATATTTAATAAGGAACTTATAGCAGAAAAAGTGCAAAGTCTTTACTGAAATATTTTCAAAGGATCAATATTATAAAATGCTTTAAAAATCTGGAACAATGACCAAAAATAGATAATTTCCAATAAAGATCAATTTTATGAATTTGTCCACTAATCAGACACAAAATAGAAGACGAAAAATGGTGAGCACACACAAGGCACGTCTACACAAAATAATTTTGGAGGCTTTGACTCTCATTTAATTTTGTGATGGGCAACCGGTGTAGTAAGTTATGATCTACTATCTCAAGAATTATGATTGTCCCATAACTTTTTTGTTTATAATATTTTTATTCCAACTTTTACAACTATGCACATATGTAACTTACGGTCATTTACTATATTTCATAAAATGGAAGCAAAACATTTCATTTTCGTTCTTTTTACAACTCTGTAATTAATAGTTATTTCTCATTTTCTTCTCTTTTCTTTGAAAAATAATCATATAAATCGAACATTCATTGTGATACAAACTTAAAATAATAACATTTTGCATAGATTTAACCCATACTTTGCACTAATTTTATTATGTATATATACATTATTTTTTCCCCTTTTCAGTAATAGATAATTCTCATTTTGATATTCTTAATAAAGAATAAATAGTCATATAGTATACAAATAGCATTCATGAATATAGGTTGCATATCTCCTTAATTAATTTGTTGATGAAAACATAACTTCTCATTCTATTTTCATAAATAAAGCAATTCATAATTCGTTAAACACTAAATATGAAAACTCTAGCAATTTTAGAAAATTAGAGTCTTAAAACAAAAAATATATTTTCCCATGGCATTCAGTATTTCTTGCAATTCTTGTTAACTAGTTATCTTCTGTGAAGATACTTTTATTAATATTTTGGGTATGGTCTTTAATAGTTACCTTGTTAAAAAATTGAGGATATTAAAGAATTCGATGTTGTTGATAGAGTTATAATAGTTAAAAGAATATTTTTGTAAGCTTGCAGACATATGTTTCAGACATGTTTAGCACGACTAATAAACTAAGATATTACCACGCGGACAAAAAAAATTACATTATAGAACAAGTAAAAGAAACAGATAATCATATATATTGTAAAAAAGAGAACTTTAATTTATATTACTTGAGAGCAACATCTCCTAGTAGTATATAAACAGTAAGGTTTTAGCCTATTCCATGGATCCCACGCGATCCCAACGGCTCCGGGTGATCGCACATTGTAAATTTCAAAGCTAAAACATTATATGGCACATAATCCTTTGGAATCAATTGAAATTTCAACAAACGCTTTTGTTGTGTTTTGTTATTAGAGATCTTCTTGGAAACAACTCCACCAGATGTACTTACTTTGTACTCAAGTACACTCTTCAAGGATGACGGGTCAACTAAATAGAGAACGACAAAACTTCTACCAGACCAAGGTGTATTTTTGAGGACAAGACAGGTCCCATTTCATTCGTCGACTTTGTCTTACCAAATTCTGAAGGTAGAATTGAAAAGTGATTCCACCGAATGATCGATGTAGATTAAAATGATCGCACAATTTTCGATACGTGACTTGCAGTCAATTTTAGAGCAACAACCAGGCTCAAAATTGCCGTTATTTCCATGGTCGCGTCGCTTACTATAACCACGGAACCATACCATGTAGCAATATGACCAATTTATGGACTCAACAACATTTGCAATGGCCCGGCAGAGAGTAATACTTCATCCGCACTTGACGAGCATAGGTTCGTTCAAGCAGCATAAAACACAAACTATAGAGGACATAGCTTCATTGCTTGCATGCTTACTAGAATTTCCACTTTTCCCGATCAGCTTTGCTCTTTATAAATATTATTATTTTGTGTGTGCTTGTACAGTAAGAACATGCATGCATTTAGCAAAAGGAGGTAGATTTACAAAATAACAAGTAAAAAGTCTAATGTCATTATCAAGTATGGTATTGTTGCCATCCAAAAAATAAGGATGAAATATAATAAAACATTATACCAAGGGAAGTTTGTGTTGGGAGTTTCAACACACAAATATACTTAATCAACAACACACCACCAATTCTGACTTTCAGCAACAAATTACTCAAACTTGCAGCAACAAATACTCACAAGGAATTTGGAAATATTGACCAAAAGAAGAGAATACCTGAAATTTTGTAAAAATATTAAAATTGAATTCACCGTTCTTGGGAGATGGAGCTACACCATAGAGAACAACAAAAGGCTCGAAGATGCAGTTCTTTTCGTGGTCACAAAAAGTTCTAGCGCAACCGTAATCTATAGAGGGACATGAGGATTTTATGGCCTGGATAACATTTTCCATGGCCCGGCAGCGATTGTATCAAATTTCAATCCACAAAAGGATTTGTTGTTCCAAATTATGCAGCAAAACCTGCAAGCTATCCGAATAAGTAATGATTGAGTTAAAGTTTAATTATGATCAATTATGAGTTAGAGGTGAAAGTTTGAAAATCACGAATGATGTTTCTCAAGGATCTCAGAATATGCATACCAAAACAATACAAAAGGAAAAAAGAGAAGTTATTGCACCTTGATGGTTAAATTTTGTAGCACAAGAAAAGGGACATAAAAATCTACGTAAGCTATGGCCACCCTTCCTCACTGTTGTTTACTGTTGTGTTATGAAGTTAGGTAGTGAACTGTGAAACTCTCAATCCTAAGGTGCCTTTATATAGCCAATAGAAATATCGGATAATATTGGTGACTCATTGACATCTAAGCTTGGCTTTAGATTACAAAAATCTCTTGAAATATTACATTTGTAATTTCGTCAATATTACACGAATTCAACTCTCCAAGTTTAAAACAAAATCCATGGCATCAGATTATTATTATTTTTAAATAAAAACATGTAGTTGAATAAAAATAAGTAGAGACGTGGATTGTGATTAGATTTTTTCTTTTAAAAATTTACAGTTGTATACACGATAAAACTTGCGTGTGTGTAGAGTATAAAAAACCAGCATATTTATGTGCTGTATATCGCCATAATAATCTTAAATTAATTATTCAAAATAAATTTATAATCCTTAGTAGGACAATGGATGTTGTCTATATTATTGAAATCTAGTAATGAGACTAGAATATTTAGTTAGTGGAGTTACATCATAATATTCTTGATATTATTTTACCCGCTTCACATATTTGCTGCTAGTTGTCCGGACATGTCATACTCCCACATTTAAAAAAAATCAACGTGCAACCGTTTTCTATATTTAAGAAGTGATTGGAATATGTAAATATCTAGCGCCACTTAATTAAAGTGATGGATCAAGTAGTTCATCTTGTCGGCGTATATCATACCTAGTTTTTGACGTTCTTAGAGTCATAGTTCAAAATAGGAAGGTGATGTTATCTATATTGTTGAAATCTAGTAAGTAGACTATAATATTTAGTCAATGGATATCGCATCATAATGATACCAGTATTTTTTAACCGCTTCACATGCTTGTTGCTGGTTGTCTGAGCACGTCGTACTCGCACTTTTAAAATTTGTAAAGTACAACGGTTTTTTTTCCATATTTATCAAATTATTGAAATAGGTATATATCTAGTGCTACATAAGTAATGTACGTTAAGGATCCAGTAGTTCATATGACAACATTCCATGTTTTTGACGTTTTGTCCTATAGCATTAATGAATGTGCACTCTTGCCTCACGTTCTTAGAAAGGGTTTTTTGTTTATTGGAGTTGCAAGCGGCCACCCGTCATAATGTAATCTTGGAACACAAATCTACTTTGAGTTAACGTTGATTAATTCGGTCGACCAACATTTGGAATGTGTATGAGATGCTATTGGGAACATACAATATCGTTACACTTTTGCCTAAGCTTATAATGAGATTTTATGTCTGAAACGTCAAATGTTTCTTTCTAGAAAGTTGTTCTGTACTTGATCGCATATGTCCTACTTTTTAGGAAAATTAAGATATATATTTAATAAGGAACTTATAGCAGAAAAAGTGCAAAGTCTTTACTGAAATATTTTTTAAGGATCAATATTATAAAATGCTTTAAAAATCTGGAAAAATGACCAAAAATAGATAATTTCCAATAAAGATCAATTTTATGAAGTTGTCCACTAATCAGACACAAAATAGAAGACGAAAAATGGTGAGCACACACAAGGCACGTCTACAGAAAATAATTTTGGAGGCTTTGACTCTCATTTAATTTTGTGATGGGCAACCGGTGTAGTAAGTTATGATCTACTATCTCAAGAATTATGATTGTCCCATAACTTTTTTGTTTATAATATTTTTATTCCAACTTTTACAACTATGCACATATGTAACTTACAGTCATTTACTATATTTCATAAAATGGAAGCAAAACATTTCATTTTCGTTCTTTTTACAACTCTGTAATTAATAGTTATTTCTCATTTTCTTCTCTTTTCTTTGAAAAATAATCATATAAATCGAACATTCATTGTGATACAAACTTAAAATAATAACATTTTGCATAGATTTAACCCATACTTTGCACTAATTTTATTATGTATATATACATTATTTTTTCCCCTTTTCAGTAATAGATAATTCTCATTTTGATATTCTTAATAAAGAATAAATAGTCATATAGTATACAAATAGCATTCATGAATATAGGTTGCATATCTCCTTAATTAATTTGTTGATGAAAACATAACTTCTCATTCTATTTTCATAAATAAAGCAATTCATAATTCGTTAAACACTAAATATGAAAACTCTAGCAATTTTAGAAAATTAGAGTCTTAAAACAAAAAATATATTTTCCCATGGCATTCAGTATTTCTTGCAATTCTTGTTAACTAGTTATCTTCTGTGAAGATACTTTTATTAATATTTTGGGTATGGTCTTTAATAGTTACCTTGTTAAAAAATTGAGGATATTAAAGAATTCGATGTTGTTGATAGAGTTATAATAGTTAAAAGAATATTTCTGTATGCGTACAGACATATGTTTCAGACATATGTTTAGCACGACTAGTAAACTAAGATATTACCATGCGGACAAAAAAAATTACATTATAGAACTAGTAAAAGAAACAGGCAATCATATATATTGTAAAAAAGCAAACTTTAATTTATATTACTTGAGAGCAACATCTCCTAGTAGTATACAAACAGTAAGGTTTTAGCCTATTCCATGGATTCCACGCGATCCCAACGGCTCCGGGTGATCGCACATTGTAAATTTCAGAGCTAAAACATTATATGGAAAATAATCCTTTGGAATCAATTGAAATTTCAACAAATGCTTTTGTTGTGTTTTGTTATCAGAGATCTTCTTGGAAACAACTCCACCAGATGTACTTACTTTGTACTCAAGTACACTCTTCAAGGATGACGGGTCAACTAAATAGAGAACGTCAAAACTTCTACCAGACCAAGGTGTATTTTTGAGGACAAGACAGGTCCCTTTTCATTCGTCTACTTTGTCTTACCAAATTCTGAAGGTAGAATTGAAAAGTGATTCCACCGAATGATCGATGCAGATCAAAATGATCGCACAATTTTCGGTACGTGACTTGCAGTCAATTTTAGAGCACGTCGTACTCGCACTTTTAAAATTTGTACAGTGCAACGGTTTATTTTTCCATATTTATCAAATGATTGAAATAGGTATATATCTAGCGCTACTTAAGTAATGTACGTTAAGGATCCAATTGTTCATATGACAACATTCCCTGTTTTTGACGTTTTGTCCTATAACATTAATGAATGTGCATTCTTGCCTCGATTTCTTAGAAAGCGTTTTCTGTTTATTGGAATTGCAAGCGGCCACCCGTATTTAATAGGGATCTTATAGCCGAAAAAGTGCAAAGTCTTTACTGAAATATTTTCTAAGGAAATGCTTTAAAAATCTGGAAAAATGACCAAAAAGAGATCATTTCCATATAAAGATCAATTTTATGAAGTTGTCCACTAATCAGACACAAAATAGAAGACGAAAAGTGGTTCGCACACACAAGGTACGTCTACAGAAAATATTTTTGGAGCCTCTAACTCTCATTTAATTTTGTGATGGGCAACCGGTGTAGTAGGTTATGATCTACTATCTCAAGAATTATGACTGTCCAATAACTTTTTTGCTTATAATATTTTTATTCCAACTTTTACAACTATGCACAATTGTAAGTTACGGTCATTTATAATATTTCATAAAATGGATACAAAACATTTCATTTTCTTAGTTTTTACAGCTCTATAATAGTTATTTCTCATTTTCTTCTCTTTTCTTTGAAGAATAATCATATAAATCGAACATTCACTGTGATATAAACTTAAAAAAATAACATTTTGCATAGATTTAACCCATACACTGCACTAATTTTATTATGTATATATACATTATCTTTTCCCCTTTTCAGTGATAGATAACCCTCATTTTGATATTCTTAATGAAGAAATAGTCATATAAAGAGTACAATAATAGCATTCATGAATATAGGTTGCATATCTCCTTAATTAATTTGTTGATGAAAACATAACGTCTCATTCTATTTTAATAAATAAAGCAATTCATAATTCGTTAAACACTAAATATTAAAACTCTAGCAATTTCAAAAAAATAGAGTCTTAAAAAAATATATTTTCCCATGGTATTTAGTATTTCTTGCAATTCTTGTTAAGTAGTTACCTTCTGTGAAGATACTTTTATTAATATTTCGGGTATGGTCTTTAATAGTTACCTTGTTAAAAAATTGAGGATATTAAAGAATTCAATGTTGTTGATTGAGTTATAATAGTTAAAAGAATATTTCTGTATGCGTACAGACATATGTTTCAGACATATGTTTAGCACGACTAATAAACTAAGATATTACCACGCGGACAAAAAAAATTACATTATAGAACTAGTAAAAGAAACAGGCAATCATATATATTGTAAAAAAGCAAACTTTAATTTATATTACTTGAGAGCAACATCTCCTAGTAGTATACAAACAGTAAGGTCTTAGCCTATTCCATGGATCCCACGCGATCCCAACGGCTCCGGGTGATCGCACATTGTAAATTTCAGAGCTAAAACATTATATGGCAAATAATCCTTTGAAATCAATTGAAATTTCAACAAATGCTTTTGTTGTGTTTTGTTATCAGAGATCTTCTTGGAAACAACTCCACCAGATGTACTTACTTTGTACTCAAGTACACTCTTCAAGGATGACGGGTCAACTAAATAGAGAACGACAAAACTTCTACCAGACCAAGGTGTGTTTTTGAGGACAAGACAGGTCCCTTTTCATTCGTCGACTTTGTCTTACCAAATTCTGAAGGTAGAATTGAAAAGTGATTCCACCGAATGATCGATGCAGATCAAAATGATCGCACAATTTTCGGTACGTGACTTGCAGTCAATTTTAGAGCACGTCGTACTCGCACTTTTAAAATTTGTACAGTGCAACGGTTTTTTTTTCCATATTTATCAAATGATTGAAATAGGTATATATCTAGCGCTACTTAAGTAATGTACGTTAAGGATCCAATTGTTCATATGACAACATTCCCTGTTTTTGACGTTTTGTCCTATAACATTAATGAATGTGCATTCTTGCCTCGATTTCTTAGAAAGGGTTTTCTGTTTATTGGAATTGCAAGCGGCCACCCGTATTTAATAGGGATCTTATAGCCGAAAAAGTGCAAAGTCTTTACTGAAATATTTTCTAAGGAAATGCTTTAAAAATCTGGAAAAATGACCAAAAAGAGATCATTTCCATATAAAGATCAATTTTATGAAGTTGTCCACTAATCAGACACAAAATAGAAGACGAAAAGTGGTTCGCACACACAAGGTACGTCTACAGAAAATATTTTTGGAGCCTTTAACTCTCATTTAATTTTGTGATGGGCAACCGGTGTAGTAGGTTATGATCTACTATCTCAAGAATTATGACTGTCCAATAACTTTTTTGCTTATAATATTTTTATTCCAACTTTTACAACTATGCACAATTGTAAGTTACGGTCATTTATAATATTTCATAAAATGGATACAAAACATTTCATTTTCTTAGTTTTTACAGCTCTATAATAGTTATTTCTCATTTTCTTCTCTTTTCTTTGAAGAATAATCATATAAATCGAACATTCACTGTGATATAAACTTAAAAAAATAACATTTTGCATAGATTTAACCCATACACTGCACTAATTTTATTATGTATATATACATTATCTTTTCCCCTTTTTAGTGATAGATAACTCTCATTTTGATATTCTTAATGAAGAAATAGTCATATAAAGAGTACAATAATAGCATTCATGAATATAGGTTGCATATCTCCTTAATTAATTTGTTGATGAAAACATAACGTCTCATTCTATTTTAATAAATAAAGCAATTCATAATTCGTTAAACACTAAATATAAAAACTCTAGCAATTTCAGAAAAATAGAGTCTTAAAAAAAAATATTTTCCCATGGTATTTAGTATTTCTTGCAATTCTTGTTAAGTAGTTACCTTCTGTGAAGATACTTTTATTAATATTTCGGGTATGGTCTTTAATAGTTACCTTGTTAAAAAATTGAGGATATTAAAGAATTCAATGTTGTTGATTGAGTTATAATAGTTAAAAGAATATTTTTGTATGCGTACAGACATATGTTTCAGACATATGTTTAGCACGACTAATAAACTAAGATATTACCATGCGGACAAAAAAAATTACATTATAGAACTAGTAAAAGAAACAGGCAATCATATATATTGTAAAAAAGCAAACTTTAATTTATATTACTTGAGAGCAACATATCCTAGTAGTATACAAACAGTAAGGTTTTAGCCTATTCCATGGATCCCACGCGATCCCAACGGCTCCGGGTGATCGCACATTGTAAATTTCAGAGCTAAAACATTATATGGCAAATAATCCTTTGGAATCAATTGAAATTTCAACAAATGCTTTTGTTGTGTTTTGTTATCAGAGATCTTCTTGGAAACAACTCCACCAGATGTACTTACTTTGTACTCAAGTACACTCTTCAAGGATGACGGGTCAACTAAATAGAGAACGACAAAACTTCTACCAGACCAAGGTGTATTTTTGAGGACAAGACAGGTCCCTTTTCATTCGTCTACTTTGTCTTACCAAATTCTGAAGGTAGAATTGAAAAGTGATTCCACCGAATGATCGATGCAGATCAAAATGATCGCACAATTTTCGGTACGTGACTTGCAGTCAATTTTAGAGCACGTCGTACTCGCACTTTTAAAATTTGTACAGTGCAACAGTTTTTTTTTCCATATTTATCAAATGATTGAAATAGGTATATATCTAGCGCTACTTAAGTAATGTACGTTAAGGATCCAATTGTTCATATGACAACATTCCCTGTTTTTGACGTTTTGTCCTATAACATTAATGAATGTGCATTCTTGCCTCGATTTCTTAGAAAGGGTTTTCTGTTTATTGGAATTGCAAGCGGCCACCCGTATTTAATAGAGATCTTATAGCCGAAAAAGTGCAAAGTCTTTACTGAAATATTTTCTAAGGAAATGCTTTAAAAATCTGGAAAAATGACCAAAAAGAGATCATTTCCATATAAAGATCAATTTTATGAAGTTGTCCACTAATCAGACACAAAATAGAAGACGAAAAGTGGTTCGCACACACAAGGTACGTCTACAGAAAATATTTTTGGAGGCTTTAACTCATTTAATTTTGTGATGGGCAACCGGTGTAGTTGGTTATGATCTACTATCTCAAGAATTATGACTGTCCAATAACTTTTTTGCTTATAATATTTTTATTCCAACTTTTACAACTATGCACAATTGTAAGTTACGGTCATTTATAATATTTCATAAAATGGATACAAAACATTTCATTTTCTTAGTTTTTACAGCTCTATAATAGTTATTTCTCATTTTCTTCTCTTTTCTTTGAAGAATAATCATATAAATCGAACATTCATTGTGATATAAACTTAAAAAAATAACATTTTGCATAGATTTAACCCATACACTGCACTAATTTTATTATGTATATATACATTATCTTTTCCCCTTTTCAGTGATAGATAACTCTCATTTTGATATTCTTAATGAAGAAATAGTCATATAAAGAGTACAATAATAGCATTCATGAATATAGGTTGCATATCTCCTTAATTAATTTGTTGATGAAAACATAACGTCTCATTCTATTTTAATAAATAAAGCAATTCATAATTCGTTAAACACTAAATATAAAAACTCTAGCAATTTCAGAAAAATAGAGTCTTAAAAAAAAAAAATTTCCCATGGTATTTAGTATTTCTTGCAATTCTTGTTAAGTAGTTACCTTCTGTGAAGATACTTTTATTAATATTTCGGGTATGGTCTTTAATAGTTACCTTGTTAAAAAATTGAGGATATTAAAGAATTCAATGTTGTTGATTGAGTTATAATAGTTAAAAGAATATTTCTGTATGCGTACAGACATATGTTTCAGACATATGTTTAGCACGACTAGTAAACTAAGATATTACCATGCGGACAAAAAAAATTACATTATAGAACTAGTAAAAGAAACAGGCAATCATATATATTGTAAAAAAGCAAACTTTAATTTATATTACTTGAGAGCAACATCTCCTAGTAGTATACAAACAGTAAGGTTTTAGCCTATTCCATGGATCCCACGCGATCCCAACGGCTCCGGGTGATCGCACATTGTAAATTTCAGAGCTAAAACATTATATGGCAAATAATCCTTTGGAATCAATTGAAATTTCAACAAATGCTTTTGTTGTGTTTTGTTATCAGAGATCTTCTTGGAAACAACTCCACCAGATGTACTTACTTTGTACTCAAGTACACTCTGCAAGGATGACGGGTCAACTAAATAGAGAACGACAAAACTTCTACCAGACCAAGGTGTATTTTTGAGGACAAGACAGGTCCCTTTTCATTCGTCTACTTTGTCTTACCAAATTCTGAAGGTAGAATTGAAAAGTGATTCCACCGAATGATCGATGCAGATCAAAATGATCGCACAATTTTCGGTACGTGACTTGCAGTCAATTTTAGAGCACGTCGTACTCGCACTTTTAAAATTTGTACAGTGCAACGGTTTTTTTTTCCATATTTATCAAATGATTGAAATAGGTATATATCTAGCGCTACATAAGTAATGTACGTTAAGGATCCAATTGTTCATATGACAACATTCCCTGTTTTTGACGTTTTGTCCTATAACATTAATGTATGTGCATTCCTGCCTCGATTTCTTAGAAAGGGTTTTCTGTTTATTGGAATTGCAAGCGGCCACCCGTATTTAATAGGGATCTTATAGCCGAAAAAGTGCAAAGTCTTTACTGAAATATTTTCTAAGGAAATGCTTTAAAAATCTGGAAAAATGACCAAAAAGAGATCATTTCCATATAAAGATCAATTTTATGAAGTTGTCCACTAATCAGACACAAAATAGAAGACGAAAAGTGGTTCGCACACACAAGGTACGTCTACAGAAAATATTTTTGGAGCCTTTAACTCTCATTTAATTTTGTGATGGGCAACCGGTGTAGTAGGTTATGATCTACTATCTCAAGAATTATGACTGTCCAATAACTTTTTTGCTTATAATATTTTTATTCCAACTCTTACAACTATGCACAATTGTAAGTTACGGTCATTTATAATATTTCATAAAATGGATACAAAACATTTCATTTTCTTAGTTTTTACAGCTCTATAATAGTTATTTCTCATTTTCTTCTCTTTTCTTTGAAGAATAATCATATAAATCGAACATTCACTGTGATATAAACTTAAAAAAATAACATTTTGCATAGATTTAACCCATACACTGCACTAATTTTATTATGTATATATACATTATCTTTTCCCCTTTTCAGTGATAGATAACTCTCATTTTGATATTCTTAATGAAGAAATAGTCATATAAAGAGTACAATAATAGCATTCATGAATATAGGTTGCATATCTCCTTAATTAATTTGTTGATGAAAACATAACGTCTCATTCTATTTTAATAAATAAAGCAATTCATAATTCGTTAAACACTAAATATTAAAACTCTAGCAATTTCAAAAAAATAGAGTCTTAAAAAAATATATTTTCCCATGGTATTTAGTATTTCTTGCAATTCTTGTTAAGTAGTTACCTTCTGTGAAGATACTTTTATTAATATTTCGGGTATGGTCTTTAATAGTTACCTTGTTAAAAAATTGAGGATATTAAAGAATTCAATGTTGTTGATTGAGTTATAATAGTTAAAAGAATATTTCTGTATGCGTACAAACATATGTTTCAGACATATGTTTAGCACGACTAATAAACTAAGATATTACCACGCGGACAAAAAAAATTACATTATAGAACTAGTAAAAGAAACAGGCAATCATATATATTGTAAAAAAGCAAACTTTAATTTATATTACTTGAGAGCAACATCTCCTAGTAGTATACAAACAGTAAGGTTTTAGCCTATTCCATGGATCCCACGCGATCCCAACAGCTCCGGGTGATCGCACATTGTAAATTTCAGAGCTAAAACATTATATGGCAAATAATCCTTTGAAATCAATTGAAATTTCAACAAATGCTTTTGTTGTGTTTTGTTATCAGAGATCTTCTTGGAAACAACTCCACCAGATGTACTTACTTTGTACTCAAGTACACTCTTCAAGGATGACGGGTCAACTAAATAGAGAACGACAAAACTTCTACCAGACCAAGGTGTATTTTTGAGGACAAGACAGGTCCCTTTTCATTCGTCGACTTTGTCTTACCAAATTCTGAAGGTAGAATTGAAAAGTGATTCCACCGAATGATCGATGCAGATCAAAATGATCGCACAATTTTCGGTACGTGACTTGCAGTCAATTTTAGAGCACGTCGTACTCGCACTTTTAAAATTTGTACAGTGCAACGGTTTTTTTTTCCATATTTATCAAATGATTGAAATAGGTATATATCTAGCGCTACTTAAGTAATGTACGTTAAGGATCCAATTGTTCATATGACAACATTTCCTGTTTTTGACGTTTTGTCCTATAACATTAATGAATGTGCATTCTTGCCTCGATTTCTTAGAAAGGGTTTTCTGTTTATTGGAATTGCAAGCGGCCACCCGTATTTAATAGGGATCTTATAGCCGAAAAAGTGCAAAGTCTTTACTGAAATATTTTCTAAGGAAATGCTTTAAAAATCTGGAAAAATGACCAAAAAGAGATCATTTCCATATAAAGATCAATTTTATGAAGTTGTCCACTAATCAGACACAAAATTGAAGACGAAAAGTGGTTCGCACACACAAGGTACGTCTACAGAAAATATTTTTGGAGCCTTTAACTCTCATTTAATTTTGTGATGGGCAACCGGTGTAGTAGGTTATGATCGACTATCTCAAGAATTATGACTGTCCAATAACTTTTTTGCTTATAATATTTTTATTCCAACTTTTACAACTATGCACAATTGTAAGTTACGGTCATTTATAATATTTCATAAAATGGATACAAAACATTTCATTTTCTTAGTTTTTACAGCTCTATAATAGTTATTTCTCATTTTCTTCTCTTTTCTTTGAAGAATAATCATATAAATCGAACATTCACTGTGATATAAACTTAAAAAAATAACATTTTGCATAGATTTAACCCATACACTGCACTAATTTTATTATGTATATATACATTATCTTTTCCCATTTTCAGTGATAGATAACTCTCATTTTGATATTCTTAATGAAGAAATAGTCATATAAAGAGTACAATAATAGCATTCATGAATATAGGTTGCATATCTCCTTAATTAATTTGTTGATGAAAACATAACTTCTCATTCTATTTTAATAAATAAAGCAATTCATAATTCGTTAAACACTAAATATTAAAACTCTAGCAATTTCAAAAAAATAGAGTCTTAAAAAAATATATTTTCCCATGGTATTTAGTATTTCTTGCAATTCTTGTTAAGTAGTTACCTTCTGTGAAGATACTTTTATTAATATTTCGGGTATGGTCTTTAATAGTTACCTTGTTAAAAAATTGAGGATATTAAAGAATTCAATGTTGTTGATTGAGTTATAATAGTTAAAAGAATATTTCTGTATGCGTACATACATATGTTTCAGACATATGTTTAGCACGACTAATAAACTAAGATATTACCACGCGGACAAAACAAATTACATTATAGAACTAGTAAAAGAAACAGGCAATCATATATATTGTAAAAAAGCAAACTTTAATTTATATTACTTGAGAGCAACATCTCCTAGTAGTATACAAACAGTAAGGTTTTAGCCTATTCCATGGATCCCACGCGATCCCAACGGCTCCGGGTGATCGCACATTGTAAATTTCAGAGCTAAAACATTATATGGCAAATAATCCTTTGGAATCAATTGAAATTTCAACAAATGCTTTTGTTGTGTTTTGTTATCAGAGATCTTCTTGGAAACAACTCCACCAGATGTACTTACTTTGTACTCAAGTACACTCTTCAAGGATGACGGGTCAACTAAATAGAGAACGACAAAACTTCTACCAGACCAAGGTGTATTTTTGAGGACAAGACAAGTCCCTTTTCATTCGTCTACTTTGTCTTACCAAATTCTGAAGGTAGAATTGAAAAGTGATTCCACCGAATGATCGATGCAGATCAAAATGATCGCACAATTTTCGGTACGTGACTTGCAGTCAATTTTAGAGCACGTCGTACTCGCACTTTTAAAATTTGTATAGTGCAACGGTTTTTTTTCCCATATTTATCAAATGATTGAAATAGGTATATATCTAGCGCTACGTAAGTAATGTACATTAAGGATCCAATTGTTCATATGACAACATTCCCTGTTTTTGACGTTTTGTCCTATAACATTAATGAATGTGCATTCTTGCCTCGATTTCTTAGAAAGGGTTTTCTGTTTATTGGAATTGCAAGCGGCCACCCGTATTTAATAGGGATCTTATAGCCGAAAAAGTGCAAAGTCTTTACTGAAATATTTTCTAAGGAAATGCTTTAAAAATCTGGAAAAATGACCAAAAAGAGATCATTTCCATATAAACATCAATTTTATGAAGTTGTCCACTAATCAGACACAAAATGGAAGACGAAAAGTGGTTCGCACACACAAGGTACGTCTACAGAAAATATTTTTGGAGCCTTTAACTCTCATTTAATTTTGTGATGGGCAACCGGTGTAGTAGGTTATGATCTACTATCTCAAGAATTATGACTGTCCAATAACTTTTTTGCTTATAATATTTTTATTCCAACTTTTACAACTATGCACAATTGTAAGTTACGGTCATTTATAATATTTCATAAAATGGATACAAAACATTTCATTTTCTTAGTTTTTACAGCTCTATAATAGTTATTTCTCATTTTCTTCTCTTTTCTTTGAAGAATAATCATATAAATCGAACATTCACTGTGATATAAACTTAAAAAAATAACATTTTGCATAGATTTAACCCATACACTGCACTAATTTTATTATGTATATATACATTATCTTTTCCCCTTTTCAGTGATAGATAACTCTCATTTTGATATTCTTAATGAAGAAATAGTCATATAAAGAGTACAATAATAGCATTCATGAATATAGGTTGCATATCTCCTTAATTAATTTGTTGATGAAAACATAACGTCTCATTCTATTTTAATAAATAAAGCAATTCATAATTCGTTAAACACTAAATATTAAAACTCTAGCAATTTCAAAAAAATAGAGTCTTAAAAAAATATATTTTCCCATGGTATTTAGTATTTCTTGCAATTCTTGTTAAGTAGTTACCTTCTGTGAAGATACTCTTATTAATATTTCGGGTATGGTCTTTAATAGTTACCTTGTTAAAAAATTGAGGATATTAAAGAATTCAATGTTGTTGATTGAGTTATAATAGTTAAAAGAATATTTCTGTATGCGTACAGACATATGTTTCAGACATATGTTTAACACGACTAATAAACTAAGATATTACCACGCGGAGAAAAAAAATTACATTATAGAACTAGTAAAAGAAACAGGCAATCATATATATTGTAAAAAAGCAAACTTTAATTTATATTACTTGAGAGCAACATCTCCTAGTAGTATACAAACAGTAAGGTTTTAGCCTATTCCATGGATCCCACGCGATCCCAACGTCTCCGGGTGATCGCACATTGTAAATTTCAGAGCTAAAACATTATATGGCAAATAATCCTTTGGAATCAATTGAAATTTCAACAAATGCTTTTGTTGTGTTTTGTTATCAGAGATCTTCTTGGAAACAACTCCACCAGATGTACTTACTTTGTACTCAAGTACACTCTTCAAGGATGACGGGTCAATTAAATAGAGAACGACAAAACTTCTACCAGACCAAGGTGTATTTTTGAGGACAAGACAGGTCCCTTTTCATTCGTCTACTTTGTCTTACCAAATTCTGAAGGTAGAATTGAAAAGTGATTCCACCGAATGATCGATGCAGATCAAAATGATCGCACAATTTTCGGTACGTGACTTGCAGTCAATTTTAGAGCACGTCGTACTCGCACTTTTAAAATTTGTACAGTGCAACGGTTTTTTTTTCCATATTTATCAAATGATTGAAATAGGTATATATCTAGCGCTACATAAGTAATGTACGTTAAGGATCCAATTGTTCATATGACAACATTCCCTGTTTTTGACGTTTTGTCCTATAACATTAATGTATGTGCATTCCTGCCTCGATTTCTTAGAAAGGGTTTTCTGTTTATTGGAATTGCAAGCGGCCACCCGTATTTAATAGGGATCTTATAGCCGAAAAAGTGCAAAGTCTTTACTGAAATATTTTCTAAGGAAATGCTTTAAAAATCTGGATAAATGACCAAAAAGAGATCATTTCCATATAAAGATCAATTTTATGAAGTTGTCCACTAATCAGACACAAAATAGAAGACGAAAAGTGGTTCGCACACACAAGGTACGTCTACAGAAAATATTTTTGGAGCCTTTAACTCTCATTTAATTTTGTGATGGGCAACCGGTGTAGTAGGTTATGATCTACTATCTCAAGAATTATGACTGTCCAATAACTTTTTTGCTTATAATATTTTTATTCCAACTCTTACAACTATGCACAATTGTAAGTTACGGTCATTTATAATATTTCATAAAATGGATACAAAACATTTCATTTTCTTAGTTTTTACAGCTCTATAATAGTTATTTCTCATTTTCTTCTCTTTTCTTTGAAGAATAATCATATAAATCGAACATTCACTGTGATATAAATTTAAAAAAATAACATTTTGCATAGATTTAACCCATACACTGCACTAATTTTATTATGTATATATACATTATCTTTTCCCCTTTTCAGTGATAGATAACTCTCATTT
Source organism: Linaria vulgaris (assembly GCA_948329865.1). NCBI lineage: Eukaryota > Viridiplantae > Streptophyta > Magnoliopsida > Lamiales > Plantaginaceae > Linaria > Linaria vulgaris. The sequence continues at coordinate 75,192,263 of OX415250.1, read as the reverse complement.
TGATATTCTTAATGAAGAAATAGTCATATAAAGAGTACAATAATAGCATTCATGAATATAGGTTGCATATCTCCTTAATTAATTTGTTGATGAAAACATAACGTCTCATTCTATTTTAATAAATAAAGCAATTCATAATTCGTTAAACACTAAATATTAAAACTCTAGCAATTTCAAAAAAATAGAGTCTTAAAAAAATATATTTTCCCATGGTATTTAGTATTTCTTGCAATTCTTGTTAAGTAGTTACCTTCTGTGAAGATACTTTTATTAATATTTCGGGTATGGTCTTTAATAGTTACCTTGTTAAAAATTTGAGGATATTAAAGAATTCAATGTTGTTGATTGAGTTATAATAGTTAAAAGAATATTTCTGCATGCGTACAGACATATGTTTCAGACATATGTTTAGCACGACTAATAAACTAAGATATTACCACGCGGACAAAAAAAATTACATTATAGAACTAGTAAAAGAAACAGGCAATCATATATATTGTAAAAAAGCAAACTTTAATTTATATTACTTGAGAGCAACATCTCCTAGTAGTATACAAACAGTAAGGTTTTAGCCTATTCCATGGATCCCACGCGATCCCAACGGCTCCGGGTGATCGCACATTGTAAATTTCAGAGCTAAAACATTATATGGCAAATAATCCTTTGGAATCAATTGAAATTTGAACAAATGCTTTTGTTGTGTTTTGTTATCAGAGATCTTCTTGGAAACAACTCCACCAGATGTACTTACTTTGTACTCAAGTACACTCTTCAAGGATGACGGGTCAACTAAATAGAGAACGACAAAACTTCTACCAGACCAAGGTGTATTTTTGAGGACAAGACAGGTCCCTTTTCATTCGTCTACTTTGTCTTACCAAATTCTGAAGGTAGAATTGAAAAGTGATTCCACCGAATGATCGATGCAGATCAAAATGATCGCACAATTTTCGGTACGTGACTTGCAGTCAATTTTAGAGCACGTCGTACTCGCACTTTTAAAATTTGTACAGTGCAACGGTTTATTTTTCCATATTTATCAAATGATTGAAATAGGTATATATCTAGCGCTACTTAAGTAATGTACGTTAAGGATCCAATTGTTCGTATGACAACATTCCCTGTTTTTTACGTTTTGTCCTATAACATTAATGAATGTGCATTCCTGCCTCGATTTCTTAGAAAGGGTTTTCTGTTTATTGGAATTGCAAGCGGCCACCCGTATTTAATAGGGATCTTATAGCCGAAAAAGTGCAAAGTCTTTACTGAAATATTTTCTAAGGAAATGCTTTAAAAATCTGGATAAATGACCAAAAAGAGATCATTTCCATATAAAGATCAATTTTATGAAGTTGTCCACTAATCAGACACAAAATAGAAGACGAAAAGTGGTTCGCACACACAAGGTACGTCTACAGAAAATATTTTTGGAGCCTTTAACTCTCATTTAATTTTGTGATGGGCAACCGGTGTAGTAGGTTATGATCTACTATCTCAAGAATTATGACTGTCCAATAACTTTTTTGCTTATAATATTTTTATTCCATCTCTTACAACTATGCACAATTGTAAGTTACGGTCATTTATAATATTTCATAAAATGGATACAAAACATTTCATTTTCTTAGTTTTTACAGCTCTATAATAGTTATTTCTCATTTTCTTCTCTTTTCTTTGAAGAATAATCATATAAATCGAACATTCACTGTGATATAAACTTAAAAAAATAACATTTTGCATAGATTTAACCCATACACTGCACTAATTTTATTATGTATATATACATTATCTTTTCCCCTTTTCAGTGATAGATAACTCTCATTTTGATATTCTTAATGAAGAAATAGTCATATAAAGAGTACAATAATAGCATTCATGAATATAGGTTGCATATCTCCTTAATTAATTTGTTGATGAAAACATAACGTCTCATTCTATTTTAATAAATAAAGCAATTCATAATTCGTTAAACACTAAATATTAAAACTCTAGCAATTTCAAAAAAATAGAGTCTTAAAAAAATATATTTTCCCATGGTATTTAGTATTTCTTGCAATTCTTGTTAAGTAGTTACCTTCTGTGAAGATACTTTTATTAATATTTCGGGTATGGTCTTTAATAGTTACCTTGTTAAAAATTTGAGGATATTAAAGAATTCAATGTTGTTGATTGAGTTATAATAGTTAAAAGAATATTTCTGCATGCGTACAGACATATGTTTCAGACATATGTTTAGCACGACTAATAAACTAAGATATTACCACGCGGACAAAAAAAATTACATTATAGAACTAGTAAAAGAAACAGGCAATCATATATATTGTAAAAAAGCAAACTTTAATTTATATTACTTGAGAGCAACATCTCCTAGTAGTATACAAACAGTAAGGTTTTAGCCTATTCCATGGATCCCACGCGATCCCAACGGCTCCGGGTGATCGCACATTGTAAATTTCAGAGCTAAAACATTATATGGCAAATAATCCTTTGGAATCAATTGAAATTTGAACAAATGCTTTTGTTGTGTTTTGTTATCAGAGATCTTCTTGGAAACAACTCCACCAGATGTACTTACTTTGTACTCAAGTACACTCTTCAAGGATGACGGGTCAACTAAATAGAGAACGACAAAACTTCTACCAGACCAAGGTGTATTTTTGAGGACAAGACATGTCCCTTTTCATTCGTCGACTTTGTCTTACCAAATTCTGAAGGTAGAATTGAAAAGTGATTCCACCGAATGATCGATGCAGATCAAAATGATCGCACAATTTTCGGTACGTGACTTGCAGTCAATTTTAGAGCACGTCGTACTCGCACTTTTAAAATTTGTACAGTGCAACGGTTTATTTTTCCATATTTATCAAATGATTGAAATAGGTATATATCTAGCGCTACTTAAGTAATGTACGTTAAGGATCCAATTGTTCGTATGACAACATTCCCTGTTTTTGACGTTTTGTCCTATAACATTAATGAATGTGCATTCTTGCCTCGATTTCTTAGAAAGGGTTTTCTGTTTATTGGAATTGCAAGCGGCCACCCGTATTTAATAGGGATCTTATAGCCGAAAAAGTGCAAAGTCTTTACTGAAATATTTTCTAAGGAAATGCTTTAAAAATCTGGATAAATGACCAAAAAGAGATCATTTCCATATAAAGATCAATTTTATGAAGTTGTCCACTAATCAGACACAAAATAGAAGACGAAAAGTGGTTCACACACACAAGGTACGTCTACATAAAATATTTTTGGAGCCTTTAACTCTCATTTAATTTTGTGATGGGCAACCGGTGTAGTAGGTTATGATCTACTATCTCAAGAATTATGACTGTCCAATAACTTTTTTGCTTATAATATTTTTATTCCAACTTTTACAACTATGCACAATTGTAAGTTACGGTCATTTATAATATTTCATAAAATGGATACAAAACATTTCATTTTCTTAGTTTTTACAGCTCTATAATAGTTATTTCTCATTTTCTTCTCTTTTCTTTGAAGAATAATCATATAAATCGAACATTCACTGTGATATAAACTTAAAAAAATAACATTTTGCATAGATTTAACCCATACACTGCACTAATTTTATTATGTATATATACATTATCTTTTCCCCTTTTCAGTGATAGATAACTCTCATTTTGATATTCTTAATGAAGAAATAGTCATATAAAGAGTACAATAATAGCATTCATGAATATAGGTTGCATATCTCCTTAATTAATTTGTTGATGAAAACATAACTTCTCATTCTATTTTAATAAATAAAGCAATTCATAATTCGTTAAACACTAAATATTAAAACTCTAGCAATTTCAAAAAAATAGAGTCTTAAAAAAATATATTTTCCCATGGTATTTAGTATTTCTTGCAATTCTTGTTAAGTAGTTACCTTCTGTGAAGATACTTTTATTAATATTTCGGGTATGGTCTTTAATAGTTACCTTGTTAAAAAATTGAGGATATTAAAGAATTCAATGTTGTTGATTGAGTTATAATAGTTAAAAGAATATTTTTGTATGCGTACAGACATATGTTTCAGACATATGTTTAGCACGACTAATAAACTAAGATATTACCACGCGGACAAAAAAAATTACATTATAGAACTAGTAAAAGAAACAGGCAATCATATATATTGTAAAAAAGCAAACTTTAATTTATATTACTTGAGAGCAACATCTCCTAGTAGTATACAAACCGTAAGGTTTTAGCCTATTCCATGGATCCCACGCGATCCCAACGGCTCCGGGTGATCGCACATTGTAAATTTCAGAGCTAAAACATTATATGGAAAATAATCCTTTGGAATCAATTGAAATTTCAACAAATGCTTTTGTTGTGTTTTGTTATCAGAGATCTTCTTGGAAACAACTCCACCAGATGTACTTACTTTGTACTCAAGTACACTCTTCAAGGATGACGGGTCAACTAAATAGAGAACGACAAAACTTCTACCAGACCAAGGTGTATTTTTGAGGACAAGACAGGTCCCTTTTCATTCGTCTACTTTGTCTTACCAAATTCTGAAGGTAGAATTGAAAAGTGATTCCACCGAATGATCGATGCAGATCAAAATGATCGCACAATTTTCGGTACGTGACTTGCAGTCAATTTTAGAGCACGTCGTACTCGCACTTTTAAAATTTGTACAGTGCAACGGTTTATTTTTCCATATTTATCAAATGATTGAAATAGGTATATATCTAGCGCTACTTAAGTAATGTACGTTAAGGATCCAATTGTTCATATGACAACATTCCCTGTTTTTGACGTTTTGTCCTATAACATTAATGAATGTGCATTCTTGCCTCGATTTCTTAGAAAGGGTTTTCTGTTTATTGGAATTGCAAGCAGCCACCCGTATTTAATATGGATCTTATAGCCGAAAAAGTGCAAAGTCTTTACTGAAATATTTTCTAAGGAAATGCTTTAAAAATCTGGAAAAATGACCAAAAAGAGATCATTTCCATATAAAGATCAATTTTATGAAGTTGTCCACTAATCAGACACAAAATTGAAGACGAAAAGTGGTTCGCACACACAAGGTACGTCTACATAAAATATTTTTGGAGCCTTTAACTCTCATTTAATTTTGTGATGGGCAACCGGTGTAGTAGGTTATGATCTACTATCTCAAGAATTATGACTGTCCAATAACTTTTTTGCTTATAATATTTTTATTCCAACTTTTACAACTATGCACAATTGTAAGTTACGGTCATTTATAATATTTCATAAAATGGATACAAAACATTTCATTTTCTTAGTTTTTACAGCTCTATAATAGTTATTTCTCATTTTCTTCTCTTTTCTTTGAAGAATAATCATATAAATCGAACATTCACTGTGATATAAACTTAAAAAAATAACATTTTGCATAGATTTAACCCATACACTGCACTAATTTTATTATGTATATATACATTATCTTTTCCCCTTTTCAGTGATAGATAACTCTCATTTTGATATTCTTAATGAAGAAATAGTCATATAAAGAGTACAATAATAGCATTCATGAATATAGGTTGCATATCTCCTTAATTAATTTGTTGATGAAAACATAACTTCTCATTCTATTTTAATAAATAAAGCAATTCATAATTCGTTAAACACTAAATATTAAAACTCTAGCAATTTCAAAAAAATAGAGTCTTAAAAAAATATATTTTCCCATGGTATTTAGTATTTCTTGCTATTCTTGTTAAGTAGTTACCTTCTGTGAAGATACTTTTATTAATATTTCGGGTATGGTCTTTAATAGTTACCTTGTTAAAAAATTGAGGATATTAAAGAATTCAATGTTGTTGATTGAGTTATAATAGTTAAAAGAATATTTTTGTATGCGTACAGACATATGTTTCAGACATATGTTTAGCACGACTAATAAACTAAGATATTACCACGCGGACAAAAAAATTACATTATAGAACTAGTAAAAGAAACAGGCAATCATATATATTGTAAAAAAGCAAACTTTAATTTATATTACTTGAGAGCAACATCTCATAGTAGTATACAAACCGTAAGGCTTTAGCCTATTCCATGGATCCCACGCGATCCCAACGGCTCCGGGTGATCGCACATTGTAAATTTCAGAGCTAAAACATTATATGGAAAATAATCCTTTGGAATCAATTGAAATTTCAACAAATGCTTTTGTTGTGTTTTGTTATCAGAGATCTTCTTGGAAACAACTCCACCAGATGTACTTACTTTGTACTCAAGTACACTCTTCAAGGATGACGGGTCAACTAAATAGAGAACGACAAAACTTGTACCAGACCAAGGTGTATTTTTGAGGACAAGACAGGTCCCTTTTCATTCGTCTACTTTGTCTTACCAAATTCTGAAGGTAGAATTGAAAAGTGATTCCACCGAATGATCGATGCAGATCAAAATGATCGCACAATTTTCGGTACGTGACTTGCAGTCAATTTTAGAGCACGTCGTACTCGCACTTTTAAAATTTGTACAGTGCAACGGTTTATTTTTCCATATTTATCAAATGATTGAAATAGGTATATATCTAGCGCTACTTAAGTAATGTACGTTAAGGATCCAATTGTTCATATGACAACATTCCCTGTTTTTGACGTTTTGTCCTATAACATTAATGAATGTGCATTCTTGCCTCGATTTCTTAGAAAGGGTTTTCTGTTTATTGGAATTGCAAGCAGCCACCCGTATTTAATAGGGATCTTATAGCCGAAAAAGTGCAAAGTCTTTACTGAAATATTTTCTAAGGAAATGCTTTAAAAATCTGGAAAAATGACCAAAAAGAGATCATTTCCATATAAAGATCAATTTTATGAAGTTGTCCACTAATCAGACACAAAATTGAAGACGAAAAGTGGTTCGCACACACAAGGTACGTCTACATAAAATATTTTTGGAGCCTTTAACTCTCATTTAATTTTGTGATGGGCAACCGGTGTAGTAGGTTATGATCTACTATCTCAAGAATTATGACTGTCCAATAACTTTTTTGCTTATAATATTTTTATTCCAACTTTTACAACTATGCACAATTGTAAGTTACGGTCATTTATAATATTTCATAAAATGGATACAAAACATTTCATTTTCTTAGTTTTTACAGCTCTATAATAGTTATTTCTCATTTTCTTCTCTTTTCTTTGAAGAATAATCATATAAATCGAACATTCACTGTGATATAAACTTAAAAAAATAACATTTTGCATAGATTTAAGCCATACACTGCACTAATTTTATTATGTATATATACATTATCTTTTCCCCTTTTCAGTGATAGATAACTCTCATTTTGATATTCTTAATGAAGAAATAGTCATATAAAGAGTACAATAATAGCATTCATGAATATAGGTTGCATATCTCCTTAATTAATTTGTTGATGAAAACATAACTTCTCATTCTATTTTAATAAATAAAGCAATTCATAATTCGTTAAACACTAAATATTAAAACTCTAGCAATTTCAAAAAAATAGAGTCTTAAAAAAATATATTTTCCCATGGTATTTAGTATTTCTTGCAATTCTTGTTAAGTAGTTACCTTCTGTGAAGATACTTTTATTAATATTTCGGGTATGGTCTTTAATAGTTACCTTGTTAAAAAATTGAGGATATTAAAGAATTCAATGTTGTTGATTGAGTTATAATAGTTAAAAGAATATTTTTGTATGCGTACAGACATATGTTTCAGACATATGTTTAGCACGACTAATAAACTAAGATATTACCACGCGGACAAAAAAAATTACATTATAGAACTAGTAAAAGAAACAGGCAATCATATATATTGTAAAAAAGCAAACTTTAATTTATATTACTTGAGAGCAACATCTCCTAGTAGTATACAAACCGTAAGGTTTTAGCCTATTCCATGGATCCCACGCGATCCCAACGGCTCCGGGTGATCGCACATTGTAAATTTCAGAGCTAAAACATTATATGGAAAATAATCCTTTGGAATCAATTGAAATTTCAACAAATGCTTTTGTTGTGTTTTGTTATCAGAGATCTTCTTGGAAAAAACTCCACCAGATGTACTTACTTTGTACTCAAGTACACTCTTCAAGGATGACGGGTCAACTAAATAGAGAACGACAAAACTTGTACCAGACCAAGGTGTATTTTTGAGGACAAGACAGGTCCCTTTTCATTCGTCTACTTTGTCTTACCAAATTCTGAAGGTAGAATTGAAAAGTGATTCCACCGAATGATCGATGCAGATCAAAATGATCGCACAATTTTCGGTACGTGACTTGCAGTCAATTTTAGAGCACGTCGTACTCGCACTTTTAAAATTTGTACAGTGCAACGGTTTATTTTTCCATATTTATCAAATGATTGAAATAGGTATATATCTAGCGCTACTTAAGTAATGTACGTTAAGGATCCAATTGTTCATATGACAACATTCCCTGTTTTTGACGTTTTGTCCTATAACATTAATGAATGTGCATTCTTGCCTCGATTTCTTAGAAAGGGTTTTCTGTTTATTGGAATTGCAAGCAGCCACCCGTATTTAATAGGGATCTTATAGCCGAAAAAGTGCAAAGTCTTTACTGAAATATTTTCTAAGGAAATGCTTTAAAAATCTGGAAAAATGACCAAAAAGAGATCATTTCCATATAAAGATCAATTTTATGAAGTTGTCCACTAATCAGACACAAAATTGAAGACGAAAAGTGGTTCGCACACACAAGGTACGTCTACATAAAATATTTTTGGAGCCTTTAACTCTCATTTAATTTTGTGATGGGCAACCGGTGTAGTAGGTTATGATCTACTATCTCAAGAATTATGACTGTCCAATAACTTTTTTGCTTATAATATTTTTATTCCAACTTTTACAACTATGCACAATTGTAAGTTACGGTCATTTATAATATTTCATAAAATGGATACAAAACATTTCATTTTCTTAGTTTTTACAGCTCTATAATAGTTATTTCTCATTTTCTTCTCTTTTCTTTGAAGAATAATCATATAAATCGAACATTCACTGTGATATAAACTTAAAAAAATAACATTTTGCATAGATTTAACCCATACACTGCACTAATTTTATTATGTATATATACATTATCTTTTCCCCTTTTCAGTGATAGATAACTCTCATTTTGATATTCTTAATGAAGAAATAGTCATATAAAGAGTACAATAATAGCATTCATGAATATAGGTTGCATATCTCCTTAATTAATTTGTTGATGAAAACATAACTTCTCATTCTATTTTAATAAATAAAGCAATTCATAATTCGTTAAACACTAAATATTAAAACTCTAGCAATTTCAAAAAAATAGAGTCTTAAAAAAATATATTTTCCCATGGTATTTAGTATTTCTTGCTATTCTTGTTAAGTAGTTACCTTCTGTGAAGATACTTTTATTAATATTTCGGGTATGGTCTTTAATAGTTACCTTGTTAAAAAATTGAGGATATTAAAGAATTCAATGTTGTTGATTGAGTTATAATAGTTAAAAGAATATTTTTGTATGCGTACAGACATATGTTTCAGACATATGTTTAGCACGACTAATAAACTAAGATATTACCACGCGGACAAAAAAATTACATTATAGAACTAGTAAAAGAAACAGGCAATCATATATATTGTAAAAAAGCAAACTTTAATTTATATTACTTGAGAGCAACATCTCCTAGTAGTATACAAACCGTAAGGCTTTAGCCTATTCCATGGATCCCACGCGATCCCAACGGCTCCGGGTGATCGCACATTGTAAATTTCAGAGCTAAAACATTATATGGAAAATAATCCTTTGGAATCAATTGAAATTTCAACAAATGCTTTTGTTGTGTTTTGTTATCAGAGATCTTCTTGGAAACAACTCCACCAGATGTACTTACTTTGTACTCAAGTACACTCTTCAAGGATGACGGGTCAACTAAATAGAGAACGACAAAACTTGTACCAGACCAAGGTGTATTTTTGAGGACAAGACAGGTCCCTTTTCATTCGTCTACTTTGTCTTACCAAATTCTGAAGGTAGAATTGAAAAGTGATTCCACCGAATGATCGATGCAGATCAAAATGATCGCACAATTTTCGGTACGTGACTTGCAGTCAATTTTAGAGCACGTCGTACTCGCACTTTTAAAATTTGTACAGTGCAACGGTTTATTTTTCCATATTTATCAAATGATTGAAATAGGTATATATCTAGCGCTACTTAAGTAATGTACGTTAAGGATCCAATTGTTCATATGACAACATTCCCTGTTTTTGACATTTTGTCCTATAACATTAATGAATGTGCATTCTTGCCTCGATTTCTTAGAAAGGGTTTTCTGTTTATTGGAATTGCAAGCAGCCACCCGTATTTAATAGGGATCTTATAGCCGAAAAAGTGCAAAGTCTTTACTGAAATATTTTCTAAGAAAATGCTTTAAAAATCTGGAAAAATGACCAAAAAGAGATCATTTCCATATAAAGATCAATTTTATGAAGTTGTCCACTAATCAGACACAAAATTGAAGACGAAAAGTGGTTCGCACACACAAGGTACGTCTACATAAAATATTTTTGGAGCCTTTAACTCTCATTTAATTTTGTGATGGGCAACCGGTGTAGTAGGTTATGATCTACTATCTCAAGAATTATGACTGTCCAATAACTTTTTTGCTTATAATATTTTTATTCCAACTTTTACAACTATGCACAATTGTAAGTTACGGTCATTTATAATATTTCATAAAATGGATACAAAACATTTCATTTTCTTAGTTTTTACAGCTCTATAATAGTTATTTCTCATTTTCTTCTCTTTTCTTTGAAGAATAATCATATAAATCGAACATTCACTGTGATATAAACTTAAAAAAATAACATTTTGCATAGATTTAACCCATACACTGCACTAATTTTATTATGTATATATACATTATCTTTTCCCCTTTTCAGTGATAGATAACTCTCATTTTGATATTCTTAATGAAGAAATAGTCATATAAAGAGTACAATAATAGCATTCATGAATATAGGTTGCATATCTCCTTAATTAATTTGTTGATGAAAACATAACTTCTCATTCTATTTTAATAAATAAAGCAATTCATAATTCGTTAAACACTAAATATTAAAACTCTAGCAATTTCAAAAAAATAGAGTCTTAAAAAAATATATTTTCCCATGGTATTTAGTATTTCTTGCTATTCTTGTTAAGTAGTTACCTTCTGTGAAGATACTTTTATTAATATTTCGGGTATGGTCTTTAATAGTTACCTTGTTAAAAAATTGAGGATATTAAAGAATTCAATGTTGTTGATTGAGTTATAATGGTTAAAAGAATATTTTTGTATGCGTACAGACATATGTTTCAGACATATGTTTAGCACGACTAATAAACTAAGATATTACCACGCGGACAAAAAAATTACATTATAGAACTAGTAAAAGAAACAGGCAATCATATATATTGTAAAAAAGCAAACTTTAATTTATATTACTTGAGAGCAACATCTCCTAGTAGTATACAAACCGTAAGGCTTTAGCCTATTCCATGGATCCCACGCGATCCCAACGGCTCCGGGTGATCGCACATTGTAAATTTCAGAGCTAAAACATTATATGGAAAATAATCCTTTGGAATCAATTGAAATTTCAACAAATGCTTTTGTTGTGTTTTGTTATCAGAGATCTTCTTGGAAACAACTCCACCAGATGTACTTACTTTGTACTCAAGTACACTCTTCAAGGATGACGGGTCAACTAAATAGAGAACGACAAAACTTGTACCAGACCAAGGTGTATTTTTGAGGACAAGACAGGTCCCTTTTCATTCGTCTACTTTGTCTTACCAAATTCTGAAGGTAGAATTGAAAAGTGATTCCACCGAATGATCGATGCAGATCAAAATGATCGCACAATTTTCGGTACGTGACTTGCAGTCAATTTTAGAGCACGTCGTACTCGCACTTTTAAAATTTGTACAGTGCAACGGTTTATTTTTCCATATTTATCAAATGATTGAAATAGGTATATATCTAGCGCTACTTAAGTAATGTACGTTAAGGATCCAATTGTTCATATGACAACATTCCCTGTTTTTGACGTTTTGTCCTATAACATTAATGAATGTGCATTCTTGCCTCGATTTCTTAGAAAGGGTTTTCTGTTTATTGGAATTGCAAGCGGCCACCCGTATTTAATAGGGATCTTATAGCCGAAAAAGTGCAAAGTCTTTACTGAAATATTTTCTAAGGAAATGCTTTAAAAATCTGGAAAAATGACCAAAAAGAGATCATTTCCATATAAAGATCAATTTTATGAAGTTGTCCACTAATCAGACACAAAACAGAAGACGAAAAGTGGTTCGCACACACAAGGTACGTCTACATAAAATATTTTTGGAGCCTTTAACTCTCATTTAATTTTGTGATGGGCAACCGGTGTAGTAGGTTATGATCTACTATCTCAAGAATTATGACTGTCCAATAACTTTTTTGCTTATAATATTTTTATTCCAACTTTTACAACTATGCACAATTGTAAGTTACGGTCATTTATAATATTTCATAAAATGGATACAAAACATTTCATTTTCTTAGTTTTTACAGCTCTATAATAGTTATTTCTCATTTTCTTCTCTTTTCTTTGAAGAATAATCATATAAATCGAACATTCACTGTGATATAAACTTAAAAAAATAACATTTTGCATAGATTTAACCCATACACTGCACTAATTTTATTATGTATATATACATTATCTTTTCCCCTTTTCAGTGATAGATAACTCTCATTTTGATATTCTTAATGAAGAAATAGTCATATAAAGAGTACAATAATAGCATTCATGAATATAGGTTGCATATCTCCTTAATTAATTTGTTGATGAAAGCATAACTTCTCATTCTATTTTAATAAATAAAGCAATTCATAATTCGTTAAACACTAAATATTAAAACTCTAGCAATTTCAAAAAAATAGAGTCTTATAAAAATGTATTTTCCCATGGTATTTAGTATTTCTTGCTATTCTTGTTAAGTAGTTACCTTCTGTGAAGATACTTTTATTAATATTTCGGGTATGGTCTTTAATAGTTACCTTGTTAAAAAATTGAGGATATTAAAGAATTCAATGTTGTTGATTGAGTTATAATAGTTAAAAGAATATTTTTGTATGCGTACAGACATATGTTTCAGACATATGTTTAGCACGACTAATAAACTAAGATATTACCACGCGGACAAAAAAATTACATTATAGAACTAGTAAAAGAAACAGGCAATCATATATATTGTAAAAAAGCAAACTTTAATTTATATTACTTGAGAGCAACATCTCCTAGTAGTATACAAACCGTAAGGTTTTAGCCTATTACATGGATCCCACGCGATCCCAACGGCTCCGGGTGATCGCACATTGTAAATTTCAGAGCTAAAACATTATATGGAAAATAATCCTTTGGAATCAATTGAAATTTCAACAAATGCTTTTGTTGTGTTTTGTTATCAGAGATCTTCTTGGAAACAACTCCACCAGATGTACTTACTTTGTACTCAAGTACACTCTTCAAGGATGACGGGTCAACTAAATAGAGAACGACAAAACTTGTTCCAGACCAAGGTGTATTTTTGAGGACAAGACAGGTCCCTTTTCATTCGTCTACTTTGTCTTACCAAATTCTGAAGGTAGAATTGAAAAGTGATTCCACCGAATGATCGATGCAGATCAAAATGATCGCACAATTTTCGGTACGTGACTTGCAGTCAATTTTAGAGCACGTCGTACTCGCACTTTTAAAATTTGTACAGTGCAACGGTTTATTTTTCCATATTTATCAAATGATTGAAATAGGTATATATCTAGCGCTACTTAAGTAATGTACGTTAAGGATCCAATTGTTCATATGACAACATTCCCTGTTTTTGACGTTTTGTCCTATAACATTAATGAATGTGCATTCTTGCCTCGATTTCTTAGAAAGGGTTTTCTGTTTATTGGAATTGCAAGCGGCCACCCGTATTTAATAGGGATCTTATAGCCGAAAAAGTGCAAAGTCTTTACTGAAATATTTTCTAAGGAAATGCTTTAAAAATCTGGAAAAATGACCAAAAAGAGATCATTTCCATATAAAGATCAATTTTATGAAGTTGTCCACTAATCAGACACAAAATAGAAGACGAAAAGTGGTTCGCACACACAAGGTACGTCTACATAAAATATTTTTGGAGCCTTTAACTCTCATTTAATTTTGTGATTGGCAACCGGTGTAGTAGGTTATGATCTACTATCTCAAGAATTATGACTGTCCAATAACTTTTTTGCTTATAATATTTTTATTCCAACTTTTACAACTATGCACAATTGTAAGTTACGGTCATTTATAATATTTCATAAAATGGATACAAAACATTTCATTTTCTTAGTTTTTACAGCTCTATAATAGTTATTTCTCATTTTCTTCTCTTTTCTTTGAAGAATAATCATATAAATCGAACATTCACTGTGATATAAACTTAAAAAAATAACATTTTGCATAGATTTAACCCATACACTGCACTAATTTTATTATGTATATATACATTATCTTTTCCCCTTTTCAGTGATAGATAACTCTCATTTTGATATTCTTAATGAAGAAATAGTCATATAAAGAGTACAATAATAGCATTCATGAATATAGGTTGCATATCTCCTTAATTAATTTGTTGATGAAAACATAACTTCTCATTCTATTTTAATAAATAAAGCAATTCATAATTCGTTAAACACTAAATATTAAAACTCTAGCAATTTCAAAAAAATAGAGTCTTATAAAAATATATTTTCCCATGGTATTTAGTATTTCTTGCTATTCTTGTTAAGTAGTTACCTTCTGTGAAGATACTTTTATTAATATTTCGGGTATGGTCTTTAATAGTTACCTTGTTAAAAAATTGAGGATATTAAAGAATTCAATGTTGTTGATTGAGTTATAATAGTTAAAAGAATATTTTTGTATGCGTACAGACATATGTTTCAGACATATGTTTAGCACGACTAATAAACTAAGATATTACCACGCGGACAAAAAAATTACATTATAGAACTAGTAAAAGAAACAGGCAATCATATATATTGTAAAAAAGCAAACTTTAATTTATATTACTTGAGAGCAACATCTCCTAGTAGTATACAAACCGTAAGGCTTTAGCCTATTCCATGGATCCCACGCGATCCCAACGGCTCCGGGTGATCGCACATTGTAAATTTCAGAGCTAAAACATTATATGGAAAATAATCCTTTGGAATCAATTGAAATTTCAACAAATGCTTTTGTTGTGTTTTGTTATCAGAGATCTTCTTGGAAACAACTCCACCAGATGTACTTACTTTGTACTCAAGTACACTCTTCAAGGATGACGGGTCAACTAAATAGAGAACGACAAAACTTGTACCAGACCAAGGTGTATTTTTGAGGACAAGACAGGTCCCTTTTCATTCGTCTACTTTGTCTTACGAAATTCTGAAGGTAGAATTGAAAAGTGATTCCACCGAATGATCGATGCAGATCAAAATGATCGCACAATTTTCGGTACGTGACTTGCAGTCAATTTTAGAGCACGTCGTACTCGCACTTTTAAAATTTGTACAGTGCAACGGTTTATTTTTCCATATTTATCAAATGATTGAAATAGGTATATATCTAGCGCTACTTAAGTAATGTACGTTAAGGATCCAATTGTTCATATGACAACATTCCCTGTTTTTGACGTTTTGTCCTATAACATTAATGAATGTGCATTCTTGCCTCGATTTCTTAGAAAGGGTTTTCTGTTTATTGGAATTGCAAGCGGCCACCCGTATTTAATAGGGATCTTATAGCCGAAAAAGTGCAAAGTCTTTACTGAAATATTTTCTAAGGAAATGCTTTAAAAATCTGGAAAAATGACCAAAAAGAGATCATTTCCATATAAAGATCAATTTTATGAAGTTGTCCACTAATCAGACACAAAACAGAAGACGAAAAGTGGTTCGCACACACAAGGTACGTCTACATAAAATATTTTTGGAGCCTTTAACTCTCATTTAATTTTGTGATGGGCAACCGGTGTAGTAGGTTATGATCTACTATCTCAAGAATTATGACTGTCCAATAACTTTTTTGCTTATAATATTTTTATTCCAACTTTTACAACTATGCACAATTGTAAGTTACGGTCATTTATAATATTTCATAAAATGGATACAAAACATTTCATTTTCTTAGTTTTTACAGCTCTATAATAGTTATTTCTCATTTTCTTCTCTTTTCTTTGAAGAATAATCATATAAATCGAACATTCACTGTGATATAAACTTAAAAAAATAACATTTTGCATAGATTTAACCCATACACTGCACTAATTTTATTATGTATATATACATTATCTTTTCCCCTTTTCAGTGATAGATAACTCTCATTTTGATATTCTTAATGAAGAAATAGTCATATAAAGAGTACAATAATAGCATTCATGAATATAGGTTGCATATCTCCTTAATTAATTTGTTGATGAAAACATAACTTCTCATTCTATTTTAATAAATAAAGCAATTCATAATTCGTTAAACACTAAATATTAAAACTCTAGCAATTTCAAAAAAATAGAGTCTTATAAAAATATATTTTCCCATGGTATTTAGTATTTCTTGCTATTCTTGTTAAGTAGTTACCTTCTGTGAAGATACTTTTATTAATATTTCGGGTATGGTCTTTAATAGTTACCTTGTTAAAAAATTGAGGATATTAAAGAATTCAATGTTGTTGATTGAGTTATAATAGTTAAAAGAATATTTTTGTATGCGTACAGACATATGTTTCAGACATATGTTTAGCACGACTAATAAACTAAGATATTACCACGCGGACAAAAAAATTACATTATAGAACTAGTAAAAGAAACAGGCAATCATATATATTGTAAAAAAGCAAACTTTAATTTATATTACTTGAGAGCAACATCTCCTAGTAGTATACAAACCGTAAGGCTTTAGCCTATTCCATGGATCCCACGCGATCCCAACGGCTCCGGGTGATCGCACATTGTAAATTTCAGAGCTAAAACATTATATGGAAAATAATCCTTTGGAATCAATTGAAATTTCAACAAATGCTTTTGTTGTGTTTTGTTATCAGAGATCTTCTTGGAAACAACTCCACCAGATGTACTTACTTTGTACTCAAGTACACTCTTCAAGGATGACGGGTCAACTAAATAGAGAACGACAAAACTTGTACCAGACCAAGGTGTATTTTTGAGGACAAGACAGGTCCCTTTTCATTCGTCTACTTTGTCTTACGAAATTCTGAAGGTAGAATTGAAAAGTGATTCCACCGAATGATCGATGCAGATCAAAATGATCGCACAATTTTCGGTACGTGACTTGCAGTCAATTTTAGAGCACGTCGTACTCGCACTTTTAAAATTTGTACAGTGCAACGGTTTATTTTTCCATATTTATCAAATGATTGAAATAGGTATATATCTAGCGCTACTTAAGTAATGTACGTTAAGGATCCAATTGTTCATATGACAACATTCCCTGTTTTTGACGTTTTGTCCTATAACATTAATGAATGTGCATTCTTGCCTCGATTTCTTAGAAAGGGTTTTCTGTTTATTGGAATTGCAAGCGGCCACCCGTATTTAATAGGGATCTTATAGCCGAAAAAGTGCAAAGTCTTTACTGAAATATTTTCTAAGGAAATGCTTTAAAAATCTGGAAAAATGACCAAAAAGAGATCATTTCCATATAAAGATCAATTTTATGAAGTTGTCCACTAATCAGACACAAAATAGAAGACGAAAAGTGGTTCGCACACACAAGGTACGTCTACATAAAATATTTTTGGAGCCTTTAACTCTCATTTAATTTTGTGATGGGCAACCGGTGTAGTAGGTTATGATCTACTATCTCAAGAATTATGACTGTCCAATAACTTTTTTGCTTATAATATTTTTATTCCAACTTTTACAACTATGCACAATTGTAAGTTACGGTCATTTATAATATTTCATAAAATGGATACAAAACATTTCATTTTCTTAGTTTTTACAGCTCTATAATAGTTATTTCTCATTTTCTTCTCTTTTCTTTGAAGAATAATCATATAAATCGAACATTCACTGTGATATAAACTTAAAAAAATAACATTTTGCATAGATTTAACCCATACACTGCACTAATTTTATTATGTATATATACATTATCTTTTCCCCTTTTCAGTGATAGATAACTCTCATTTTGATATTCTTAATGAAGAAATAGTCATATAAAGAGTACAATAATAGCATTCATGAATATAGGTTGCATATCTCCTTAATTAATTTGTTGATGAAAACATAACTTCTCATTCTATTTTAATAAATAAAGCAATTCATAATTCGTTAAACACTAAATATTAAAACTCTAGCAATTTCAAAAAAATAGAGTCTTATAAAAATGTATTTTCCCATGGTATTTAGTATTTCTTGCTATTCTTGTTAAGTAGTTACCTTCTGTGAAGATACTTTTATTAATATTTCGGGTATGGTCTTTAATAGTTACCTTGTTAAAAAATTGAGGATATTAAAGAATTCAATGTTGTTGATTGAGTTATAATAGTTAAAAGAATATTTTTGTATGCGTACAGACATATGTTTCAGACATATGTTTAGCACGACTAATAAACTAAGATATTACCACGCGGACAAAAAAATTACATTATATAACTAGTAAAAGAAACAGGCAATCATATATATTGTAAAAAAGCAAACTTTAATTTATATTACTTGAGAGCAACATCTCCTAGTAGTATACAAACCGTAAGGTTTTAGCCTATTCCATGGATCCCACGCGATCCCAACGGCTCCGGGTGATCGCACATTGTAAATTTCAGAGCTAAAACATTATAAGGAAAATAATCCTTTGGAATCAATTGAAATTTCAACAAATGCTTTTGTTGTGTTTTGTTATCAGAGATCTTCTTGGAAACAACTCCACCAGATGTACTTACTTTGTACTCAAGTACACTCTTCAAGGATGACGGGTCAACTAAATAGAGAACGACAAAACTTGTACCAGACCAAGGTGTATTTTTGAGGACAAGACAGGTCCCTTTTCATTCGTCTACTTTGTCTTACCAAATTCTGAAGGTAGAATTGAAAAGTGATTCCACCGAATGATCGATGCAGATCAAAATGATCGCACAATTTTCGGTACGTGACTTGCAGTCAATTTTAGAGCACGTCGTACTCGCACTTTTAAAATTTGTACAGTGCAACGGTTTATTTTTCCATATTTATCAAATGATTGAAATAGGTATATATCTAGCGCTACTTAAGTAATGTACGTTAAGGATCCAATTGTTCATATGACAACATTCCCTGTTTTTGACGTTTTGTCCTATAACATTAATGAATGTGCATTCTTGCCTCGATTTCTTAGAAAGGGTTTTCTGTTTATTGGAATTGCAAGCGGCCACCCGTATTTAATAGGGATCTTATAGCCGAAAAAGTGCAAAGTCTTTACTGAAATATTTTCTAAGGAAATGCTTTAAAAATCTGGAAAAATGACCAAAAAGAGATCATTTCCATATAAAGATCAATTTTATGAAGTTGTCCACTAATCAGACACAAAATAGAAGACGAAAAGTGGTTCGCACACACAAGGTACGTCTACATAAAATATTTTTGGAGCCTTTAACTCTCATTTAATTTTGTGATTGGCAACCGGTGTAGTAGGTTATGATCTACTATCTCAAGAATTATGACTGTCCAATAACTTTTTTGCTTATAATATTTTTATTCCAACTTTTACAACTATGCACAATTGTAAGTTACGGTCATTTATAATATTTCATAAAATGGATACAAAACATTTCATTTTCTTAGTTTTTACAGCTCTATAATAGTTATTTCTCATTTTCTTCTCTTTTCTTTGAAGAATAATCATATAAATCGAACATTCACTGTGATATAAACTTAAAAAAATAACATTTTGCATAGATTTAACCCATACACTGCACTAATTTTATTATGTATATATACATTATCTTTTCCCCTTTTCAGTGATAGATAACTCTCATTTTGATATTCTTAATGAAGAAATAGTCATATAAAGAGTACAATAATAGCATTCATGAATATAGGTTGCATATCTCCTTAATTAATTTGTTGATGAAAACATAACTTCTCATTCTATTTTAATAAATAAAGCAATTCATAATTCGTTAAACACTAAATATTAAAACTCTAGCAATTTCAAAAAAATAGAGTCTTATAAAAATATATTTTCCCATGGTATTTAGTATTTCTTGCTATTCTTGTTAAGTAGTTACCTTCTGTGAAGATACTTTTATTAATATTTCGGGTATGGTCTTTAATAGTTACCTTGTTAAAAAATTGAGGATATTAAAGAATTCAATGTTGTTGATTGAGTTATAATAGTTAAAAGAATATTTTTGTATGCGTACAGACATATGTTTCAGACATATGTTTAGCACGACTAATAAACTAAGATATTACCACGCGGACAAAAAAATTACATTATAGAACTAGTAAAAGAAACAGGCAATCATATATATTGTAAAAAAGCAAACTTTAATTTATATTACTTGAGAGCAACATCTCCTAGTAGTATACAAACCGTAAGGTTTTAGCCTATTCCATGGATCCCACGCGATCCCAACGGCTCCGGGTGATCGCACATTGTAAATTTCAGAGCTAAAACATTATATGGCACATTATCCTTTGGAATCAATTGAAATTTCAACAAATGCTTTTGTTGTGTTTTGTTATTAGAGATCTTCTTGGAAACAACTCCACCAGATGTACTTACTTTGTACTCAAGTACACTCTTCAAGGATGACGGGTCAACTAAATAGAGAACGACAAAACTTCTACCAGACCAAGGTGTATTTTTGAGGACAAGACAGGTCCCTTTTCATTCGTCGACTTTGTCTTACCAAATTCTGAAGGTAGAATTGAAAAGTGATTCCACCGAATGATCGATGCAGATCAAAATGATCGCACAATTTTCGGTACGTGACTTGCAGTCAATTTTAGAGCACGTCGTACTCGCACTTTTAAAATTTGTACAGTGCAACGATTTTTTTCCATATTTATCAAATGATTGAAATAGGTATATATCTAGCGCTACTTAAGTAATGTACGTTAAGGATCCAATTGTTCATATGACAACATTCCCTGTTTTTGACGTTTTGTCCTATAACATTAATGAATGTGCATTCTTGCCTCGATTTCTTAGAAAGGGTTTTCTGTTTATTGGAATTGCAAGCGGCCACCCGTATTTAATAGGGATCTTATAGCCGAAAAAGTGCAAAGTCTTTACTGAAATATTTTCTAAGGAAATGCTTTAAAAATCTGGAAAAATGACCAAAAAGAGATCATTTCCATACAAAGATCAATTTTATGAAGTTGTCCACTAATCAGACACAAAATAGAAGACGAAAAGTGGTTCGCACACACAAGGTACGTCTACAGAAAATATTTTTGGAGCCTTTAACTCTCATTTAATTTTGTGATGGGCAACCGGTGTAGTAGGTTATGATCTACTATCTCAAGAATTATGACTGTCCAATAACTTTTTTGCTTATAATATTTTTATTCCAACTTTTACAACTATGCACAATTGTAAGTTACGGTCATTTATAATATTTCATAAAATGGATACAAAACATTTCATTTTCTTAGTTTTTACAGCTCTATAATAGTTATTTCTCATTTTCTTCTCTTTTCTTTGAAGAATAATCATATAAATCGAACATTCACTGTGATATAAACTTAAAAAAATAACATTTTGCATAGATTTAACCCATACACTGCACTAATTTTATTATGTATATATACATTATCTTTTCCCCTTTTCAGTGATAGATAACTCTCATTTTGATATTCTTAATGAAGAAATAGTCATATAAAGAGTACAATAATAGCATTCATGAATATAGGTTGCATATCTCCTTAATTAATTTGTTGATGAAAACATAACTTCTCATTCTATTTTAATAAATAAAGCAATTCATAATTCGTTAAACACTAAATATTAAAACTCTAGCAATTTCAAAAAAATAGAGTCTTATAAAAATATATTTTCCCATGGTATTTAGTATTTCTTGCTATTCTTGTTAAGTAGTTACCTTCTGTGAAGATACTTTTATTAATATTTCGGGTATGGTCTTTAATAGTTACCTTGTTAAAAAATTGAGGATATTAAAGAATTCAATGTTGTTGATTGAGTTATAATAGTTAAAAGAATATTTTTGTATGCGTAC
The DNA here is from genome assembly GCA_948329865.1 of Linaria vulgaris. Classification (NCBI taxonomy): domain Eukaryota; kingdom Viridiplantae; phylum Streptophyta; class Magnoliopsida; order Lamiales; family Plantaginaceae; genus Linaria; species Linaria vulgaris. The sequence goes on along the minus strand of OX415250.1, from coordinate 75,170,000 downwards.
AGACATATGTTTCAGACATATGTTTAGCACGACTAATAAACTAAGATATTACCACGCGGACAAAAAAATTACATTATAGAACTAGTAAAAGAAACAGGCAATCATATATATTGTAAAAAAGCAAACTTTAATTTATATTACTTGAGAGCAACATCTCCTAGTAGTATACAAACCGTAAGGTTTTAGCCTATTCCATGGATCCCACGCGATCCCAACGGCTCCGGGTGATCGCACATTGTAAATTTCAGAGCTAAAACATTATATGGCACATTATCCTTTGGAATCAATTGAAATTTCAACAAATGCTTTTGTTGTGTTTTGTTATTAGAGATCTTCTTGGAAACAACTCCACCAGATGTACTTACTTTGTACTCAAGTACACTCTTCAAGGATGACGGGTCAACTAAATAGAGAACGACAAAACTTCTACCAGACCAAGGTGTATTTTTGAGGACAAGACAGGTCCCTTTTCATTCGTCGACTTTGTCTTACCAAATTCTGAAGGTAGAATTGAAAAGTGATTCCACCGAATGATCGATGCAGATCAAAATGATCGCACAATTTTCGGTACGTGACTTGCAGTCAATTTTAGAGCACGTCGTACTCGCACTTTTAAAATTTGTACAGTGCAACGATTTTTTTCCATATTTATCAAATGATTGAAATAGGTATATATCTAGCGCTACTTAAGTAATGTACGTTAAGGATCCAATTGTTCATATGACAACATTCCCTGTTTTTGACGTTTTGTCCTATAACATTAATGAATGTGCATTCTTGCCTCGATTTCTTAGAAAGGGTTTTCTGTTTATTGGAATTGCAAGCGGCCACCCGTATTTAATAGGGATCTTATAGCCGAAAAAGTGCAAAGTCTTTACTGAAATATTTTCTAAGGAAATGCTTTAAAAATCTGGAAAAATGACCAAAAAGAGATCATTTCCATACAAAGATCAATTTTATGAAGTTGTCCACTAATCAGACACAAAATAGAAGACGAAAAGTGGTTCGCACACACAAGGTACGTCTACAGAAAATATTTTTGGAGCCTTTAACTCTCATTTAATTTTGTGATGGGCAACCGGTGTAGTAGGTTATGATCTACTATCTCAAGAATTATGACTGTCCAATAACTTTTTTGCTTATAATATTTTTATTCCAACTTTTACAACTATGCACAATTGTAAGTTACGGTCATTTATAATATTTCATAAAATGGATACAAAACATTTCATTTTCTTAGTTTTTACAGCTCTATAATAGTTATTTCTCATTTTCTTCTCTTTTCTTTGAAGAATAATCATATAAATCGAACATTCACTGTGATATAAACTTAAAAAAATAACATTTTGCATAGATTTAACCCATACACTGCACTAATTTTATTATGTATATATACATTATCTTTTCCCCTTTTCAGTGATAGATAACTCTCATTTTGATATTCTTAATGAAGAAATAGTCATATAAAGAGTACAATAATAGCATTCATGAATATAGGTTGCATATCTCCTTAATTAATTTGTTGATGAAAACATAACTTCTCATTCTATTTTAATAAATAAAGCAATTCATAATTCGTTAAACACTAAATATTAAAACTCTAGCAATTTCAAAAAAATAGAGTCTTAAAAAAATATATTTTCCCATGGTATTTAGTATTTCTTGCAATTCTTGTTAAGTAGTTACCTTCTGTGAAGATACTTTTATTAATATTTCGGGTATGGTCTTTAATAGTTACCTTGTTAAAAAATTGAGGATATTAAAGAATTCAATGTTGTTGATTGAGTTATAATAGTTAAAAGAATATTTCTGTATGCGTACAAACATATGTTTCAGACATATGTTTAGCACGACTAATAAACTAAGATATTACCACGCGGACAAAACAAATTACATTATAGAACTAGTAAAAGAAACAGGCAATCATATATATTGTAAAAAAGCAAACTTTAATTTATATTACTTGAGAGCAACATCTCCTAGTAGTATACAAACAGTAAGGTTTTAGCCTATTCCATGGATCCCACGCGATCCCAACGGCTCCGGGTGATCGCACATTGTAAATTTCAGAGCTAAAACATTATATGGCAAATAATCCTTTGGAATCAATTGAAATTTCAACAAATGCTTTTGTTGTGTTTTGTTATCAGAGATCTTCTTGGAAACAACTCCACCAGATGTACTTACTTTGTACTCAAGTACACTCTTCAAGGATGACGGGTCAACTAAATAGAGAACGACAAAACTTCTACCAGACCAAGGTGTATTTTTGAGGACAAGACAGGTCCCTTTTCATTCGTCGACTTTGTCTTACCAAATTCTGAAGGTAGAATTGAAAAGTGATTCCACCGAATGATCGATGCAGATCAAAATGATCGCACAATTTTCGGTACGTGACTTGCAGTCAATTTTAGAGCACGTCGTACTCGCACTTTTAAAATTTGTACAGTGCAACGGTTTTTTTTTCCATATTTATCAAATGATTGAAATAGGTATATATCTAGCGCTACTTAAGTAATGTACGTTAAGGATCCAATTGTTCATATGACAACATTCCCTGTTTTTGACGTTTTGTCCTATAACATTAATGAATGTGCATTCTTGCCTCGATTTCCTAGAAGGGGTTTTCTGTTTATTGGAATTGCAAGCGGCCACCCGTATTTAATAGGGATCTTATAGCCGAAAAAGTGCAAAGTCTTTACTGAAATATTTTCTAAGGAAATGCTTTAAAAATCTGGAAAAATGACCAAAAAGAGATCATTTCCATATAAAGATCAATTTTATGAAGTTGTCCACTAATCAGACACAAAATAGAAGACGAAAAGTGGTTCGCACACACAAGGTACGTCTACAGAAAATATTTTTGGAGCCTTTAACTCTCATTTAATTTTGTGCTGGGCAACCGGTGTAGTAGGTTATGATCTACTATCTCAAGAATTATGACTGTCCAATAACTTTTTTGCTTATAATATTTTTATTCCAACTTTTACAACTATGCACAATTGTAAGTTACGGTCATTTATAATATTTCATAAAATGGATACAAAACATTTCATTTTCTTAGTTTTTACAGCTCTGTAATAGTTATTTCTCATTTTCTTCTCTTTTCTTTGAAGAATAATCATATAAATCGAACATTCACTGTGATATAAACTTAAAAAAATAACATTTTGCATAGATTTAACCCATACACTGCACTAATTTTATTATGTATATATACATTATCTTTTCCCCTTTTCAGTGATAGATAACTCTCATTTTGATATTCTTAATGAAGAAATAGTCATATAAAGAGTACAATAATAGCATTCATGAATATAGGTTGCATATCTCCTTAATTAATTTGTTGATGAAAACATAACTTCTCATTCTATTTTAATAAATAAAGCAATTCATAATTCGTTAAACACTAAATATTGAAACTCTAGCAATTTCAAAAAAATAGAGTCTTAAAAAAATATATTTTCCCATGGTATTTAGTATTTCTTGCAATTCTTGTTAAGTAGTTACCTTCTGTGAAGATACTTTTATTAATATTTCGGGTATGGTCTTTAATAGTTACCTTGTTAAAAAATTGAGGATATTAAAGAATTCAATGTTGTTGATTGAGTTATAATAGTTAAAAGAATATTTCTGTATGCGTACAGACATATGTTTCAGACATATGTTTAGCACGACTAATAAACTAAGATATTACCACGCGGACAAAAAAAATTACATTATAGAACTAGTAAAAGAAACAGGCAATCATATATATTGTAAAAAAGCAAACTTTAATTTATATTACTTGAGAGCAACATCTCCTAGTAGTATACAAACAGTAAGGTTTTAGCCTATTCCATGGATCCCACGCGATCCCAACGGCTCCGGGTGATCGCACATTGTAAATTTCAGAGCTAAAACATTATATGGCAAATAATCCTTTGGAATCAATTGAAACTTCAACAAATGCTTTTGTTGTGTTTTGTTATCAGAGATCTTCTTGGAAACAACTCCACCAGATGTACTTACTTTGTACTCAAGTACACTCTTCAAGGATGACGGGTCAACTAAATAGAGAACGACAAAACTTCTACCAGACCAAGGTGTATTTTTGAGGACAAGACAGGTCCCTTTTCATTCGTCGACTTTGTCTTACCAAATTATGAAGGTAGAATTGAAAAGTGATTCCACCGAATGATCGATGCAGATCAAAATGATCGCACAATTTTCGGTACGTGACTTGCAGTCAATTTTAGAGCACGTCGTACTCGCACTTTTAAAATTTGTACAGTGCAACGGTTTTTTTTTCCATATTTATCAAATGATTGAAATAGGTATATATCTAGCGCTACTTAAGTAATGTACGTTAAGGATCCAATTGTTCATATGACAACATTCCCTGTTTTTGACGTTTTGTCCTATAACATTAATGAATGTGCATTCTTGCCTCGATTTCCTAGAAGGGGTTTTCTGTTTATTGGAATTGCAAGCGGCCACCCGTATTTAATAGGGATCTTATAGCCGAAAAAGTGCAAAGTCTTTACTGAAATATTTTCTAAGGAAATGCTTTAAAAATCTGGAAAAATGACCAAAAAGAGATCATTTCCATATAAAGATCAATTTTATGAAGTTGTCCACTAATCAGACACAAAATAGAAGACGAAAAGTGGTTCGCACACACAAGGTACGTCTACAGAAAATATTTTTGGAGCCTTTAACTCTCATTTAATTTTGTGATGGGCAACCGGTGTAGTAGGTTATGATCTACTATCTCAAGAATTATGACTGTCCAATAACTTTTTTGCTTATAATATTTTTATTCCAACTTTTACAACTATGCACAATTGTAAGTTACGGTCATTTATAATATTTCATAAAATGGATACAAAACATTTCATTTTCTTAGTTTTTACAGCTCTGTAATAGTTATTTCTCATTTTCTTCTCTTTTCTTTGAAGAATAATCATATAAATCGAACATTCACTGTGATATAAACTTAAAAAAATAACATTTTGCATAGATTTAACCCATACACTGCACTAATTTTATTATGTATATATACATTATCTTTTCCCCTTTTCAGTGATAGATAACTCTCATTTTGATATTCTTAATGAAGAAATAGTCATATAAAGAGTACAATAATAGCATTCATGAATATAGGTTGCATATCTCCTTAATTAATTTGTTGATGAAAACATAACTTCTCATTCTATTTTAATAAATAAAGCAATTCATAATTCGTTAAACACTAAATATTGAAACTCTAGCAATTTCAAAAAAATAGAGTCTTAAAAAAATATATTTTCCCATGGTATTTAGTATTTCTTGCAATTCTTGTTAAGTAGTTACCTTCTGTGAAGATACTTTTATTAATATTTCGGGTATGGTCTTTAATAGTTACCTTGTTAAAAAATTGAGGATATTAAAGAATTCAATGTTGTTGATTGAGTTATAATAGTTAAAAGAATATTTCTGTATGCGTACAGACATATGTTTCAGACATATGTTTAGCACGACTAATAAACTAAGATATTACCACGCGGACAAAAAAAATTACATTATAGAACTAGTAAAAGAAACAGGCAATCATATATATTGTAAAAAAGCAAACTTTAATTTATATTACTTGAGAGCAACATCTCCTAGTAGTATACAAACAGTAAGGTTTTAGCCTATTCCATGGATCCCACGCGATCCCAACGGCTCCGGGTGATCGCACATTGTAAATTTCAGAGCTAAAACATTATATGGCAAATAATCCTTTGGAATCAATTGAAATTTCAACAAATGCTTTTGTTGTGTTTTGTTATCAGAGATCTTCTTGGAAACAACTCCACCAGATGTACTTACTTTGTACTCAAGTACACTCTTCAAGGATGACGGGTCAACTAAATAGAGAACGACAAAACTTCTACCAGACCAAGGTGTATTTTTGAGGACAAGACAGGTCCCTTTTCATTCGTCGACTTTGTCTTACCAAATTATGAAGGTAGAATTGAAAAGTGATTCCACCGAATGATCGATGCAGATCAAAATGATCGCACAATTTTCGGTACGTGACTTGCAGTCAATTTTAGAGCACGTCGTACTCGCACTTTTAAAATTTGTACAGTGCAACGGTTTTTTTTTTCCATATTTATCAAATGATTGAAATAGGTATATATCTAGCGCTACTTAAGTAATGTACGTTAAGGATCCAATTGTTCATATGACAACATTCCCTGTTTTTGACGTTTTGTCCTATAACATTAATGAATGTGCATTCTTGCCTCGATTTCCTAGAAGGGGTTTTCTGTTTATTGGAATTGCAAGCGGCCACCCGTATTTAATAGGGATCTTATAGCCGAAAAAGTGCAAAGTCTTTACTGAAATATTTTCTAAGGAAATGCTTTAAAAATCTGGAAAAATGACCAAAAAGAGATCATTTCCATATAAAGATCAATTTTATGAAGTTGTCCACTAATCAGACACAAAATAGAAGACGAAAAGTGGTTCGCACACACAAGGTACGTCTACAGAAAATATTTTTGGAGCCTTTAACTCTCATTTAATTTTGTGATGGGCAACCGGTGTAGTAGGTTATGATCTACTATCTCAAGAATTATGACTGTCCAATAACTTTTTTGCTTATAATATTTTTATTCCAACTTTTACAACTATGCACAATTGTAAGTTACGGTCATTTATAATATTTCATAAAATGGATACAAAACATTTCATTTTCTTAGTTTTTACAGCTCTGTAATAGTTATTTCTCATTTTCTTCTCTTTTCTTTGAAGAATAATCATATAAATCGAACATTCACTGTGATATAAACTTAAAAAAATAACATTTTGCATAGATTTAACCCATACACTGCACTAATTTTATTATGTATATATACATTATCTTTTCCCCTTTTCAGTGATAGATAACTCTCATTTTGATATTCTTAATGAAGAAATAGTCATATAAAGAGTACAATAATAGCATTCATGAATATAGGTTGCATATCTCCTTAATTAATTTGTTGATGAAAACATAACTTCTCATTCTATTTTAATAAATAAAGCAATTCATAATTCGTTAAACACTAAATATTGAAACTCTAGCAATTTCAAAAAAATAGAGTCTTAAAAAAATATATTTTCCCATGGTATTTAGTATTTCTTGCAATTCTTGTTAAGTAGTTACCTTCTGTGAAGATACTTTTATTAATATTTCGGGTATGGTCTTTAATAGTTACCTTGTTAAAAAATTGAGGATATTAAAGAATTCAATGTTGTTGATTGAGTTATAATAGTTAAAAGAATATTTCTGTATGCGTACAGACATATGTTTCAGACATATGTTTAGCACGACTAATAAACTAAGATATTACCACGCGGACAAAAAAAATTACATTATAGAACTAGTAAAAGAAACAGGCAATCATATATATTGTAAAAAAGCAAACTTTAATTTATATTACTTGAGAGCAACATCTCCTAGTAGTATACAAACAGTAAGGTTTTAGCCTATTCCATGGATCCCACGCGATCCCAACGGCTCCGGGTGATCGCACATTGTAAATTTCAGAGCTAAAACATTATATGGCAAATAATCCTTTGGAATCAATTGAAATTTCAACAAATGCTTTTGTTGTGTTTTGTTATCAGAGATCTTCTTGGAAACAACTCCACCAGATGTACTTACTTTGTACTCAAGTACACTCTTCAAGGATGACGGGTCAACTAAATAGAGAACGACAAAACTTCTACCAGACCAAGGTGTATTTTTGAGGACAAGACAGGTCCCTTTTCATTCGTCGACTTTGTCTTACCAAATTCTGAAGGTAGAATTGAAAAGTGATTCCACCGAATGATCGATGCAGATCAAAATGATCGCACAATTTTCGGTACGTGACTTGCAGTCAATTTTAGAGCACGTCGTACTCGCACTTTTAAAATTTGTACAGTGCAACGGTTTTTTTTCTCCATATTTATCAAATGATTGAAATAGGTATATATCTAGCGCTACTTAAGTAATGTACGTTAAGGATCCAATTGTTCATATGACAACATTCCCTGTTTTTGACGTTTTGTCCTATAACATTAATGAATGTGCATTCTTGCCTCGATTTCTTAGAAAGGGTTTTCTGTTTATTGGAATTGCAAGCGGCCACCCGTCATAATGTAATCTTGGAACACAAATCTACTTTGAGTCAACGTTGATTAATTCGGTCGACCAACATTTGGAATGTGTATGAGATACTATTGGGAACATGCAATATTGTTACCTTTTTGCCTAAGCTTATAATGAGATTTTATATCTGAAACGTCAGAATATTTTTAGTAGAAAGTTGTTCAGTACTTGATCGCATATGTCCTACTTTTTAGGAAAATTAAAACACATATTTAATAGGGATCTTATAGCCGAAAAAGTGCAAAGTCTTTACTGAAATAATTTCTAAGGAAATGCTTTAAAAATCTGGAAAATGACCAAAAAGAGATCATTTCCATATAAAGATCAATTTTATGAAGTTGTCCACTAATCAGACACAAAATAGAAGACAGACAAAAAGTGGTTCGCACACACAAGGTACGTCTACAGAAAATATTTTTGGAGCCTTTAACTCTCATTTAATTTTGTGATGGGCAACCGGTGTAGTAGGTTATGATCTACTATCTCAAGAATTATGACTGTCCAATAACTTTTTTGCTTATAATATTTTTATTCCAACTTTTACAACTATGCACAATTGTAAGTTACGGTCATTTATAATATTTCATAAAATGGATACAAAACATTTCATTTTCTTAGTTTTTACAGCTCTATAATAGTTATTTCTCATTTTCTTCTCTTTTCTTTGAAGAATAATCATATAAATCGAACATTCACTGTGATATAAACTTAAAAAAATAACATTTTGCATAGATTTAACCCATACACTGCACTAATTTTATTATGTATATATACATTATCTTTTCCCCTTTTCAGTGATAGATAACTCTCATTTTGATATTCTTAATGAAGAAATAGTCATATAAAGAGTACAATAATAGCATTCATGAATATAGGTTGCATATCTCCTTAATTAATTTGTTGATGAAAACATAACTTCTCATTCTATTTTAATAAATAAAGCAATTCATAATTCGTTAAACACTAAATATTAAAACTCTAGCAATTTCAAAAAAATAGAGTCTTAAAAAAATATATTTTCCCATGGTATTTAGTATTTCTTGCAATTTATGTTAAGTAGTTACCTTCTGTGAAGATACTTTTATTAATATTTCGGGTATGGTCTTTAATAGTTACCTTGTTAAAAAATTGAGGATATTAAAGAATTCAATGTTGTTGATTGAGTTATAATAGTTAAAAGAATATTTCTGTATGCGTACAGACATATGTTTCAGACATATGTTTAGCACGACTAATAAACTAAGATATTACCACGCGGACAAAAAAAATTACATTATAGAACTAGTAAAAGAAACAGGCAATCATATATATTGTAAAAAAGCAAACTTTAATTTATATTACTTGAGAGCAACATCTCCTAGTAGTATACAAACAGTAAGGTTTTAGCCTATTCCATGGATCCCACGCGATCCCAACGGCTCCGGGTGATCGCACATTGTAAATTTCAGAGCTAAAACATTATATGGCAAATAATCCTTTGGAATCAATTGAAATTTCAACAAATGCTTTTGTTGTGTTTTGTTATCAGAGATCTTCTTGGAAACAACTCCACCAGATGTACTTACTTTGTACTCAAGTACACTCTTCAAGGATGACGGGTCAACTAAATAGAGAACGACAAAACTTCTACCAGACCAAGGTGTATTTTTGAGGACAAGACAGGTCCCTTTTCATTCGTCGACTTTGTCTTACCAAATTATGAAGGTAGAATTGAAAAGTGATTCCACCGAATGATCGATGCAGATCAAAATGATCGCACAATTTTCGGTACGTGACTTGCAGTCAATTTTAGAGCACGTCGTACTCGCACTTTTAAAATTTGTACAGTGCAACGGTTTTTTTTCTCCATATTTATCAAATGATTGAAATAGGTATATATCTAGCGCTACTTAAGTAATGTACGTTAAGGATCCAATTGTTCATATGACAACATTCCCTGTTTTTGACGTTTTCTCCTATAACATTAATGAATGTGCATTCTTGCCTCGATTTCTTAGAAAGGGTTTTCTGTTTATTGGAATTGCAAGCGGCTACCCGTCATAATGTAATCTTGGAACACAAATCTACTTTGAGTCAACGTTGATTAATTCGGTCGACCAACATTTGGAATGTGTATGAGATACTATTGGGAACATGCAATATTGTTACCTTTTTGCCTAAGCTTATAATGAGATTTTATATCTGAAACGTCAGAATATTTTTAGTAGAAAGTTGTTCAGTACTTGATCGCATATGTCCTACTTTTTAGGAAAATTAAAACACATATTTAATAGGGATCTTATAGCCGAAAAAGTGCAAAGTCTTTACTGAAATAATTTCTAAGGAAATGCTTTAAAAATCTGGGAAATGACCAAAAAGAGATAATTTCCATATAAAGATCAATTTTATGAAGTTGTCCACTAATCAGACACAAAATAGAAGACAGACGAAAAGTGGTTCGCACACACAAGGTACGTCTACAGAAAATATTTTTGGAGGCTTTAACTCTCATTTAATTTTGTGATGGGCAACCGGTGTAGTAGGTTATGATCTACTATCTCAAGAATTATGACTGTCCAATAACTTTTTTGCTTATAATATTTTTATTCCAACTTTTACAACTATGCACAATTGTAAGTTACGGTCATTTATAATATTTCATAAAATGGATACAAAACATTTCATTTTCTTAGTTTTTACAGCTCTATAATAGTTATTTCTCATTTTCTTCTCTTTTCTTTGAAGAATAATCATATAAATCGAACATTCATTGTGATATAAACTTAAAAAAATAACATTTTGCATAGATTTAACCCATACACTGCACTAATTTTATTATGTATATATACATTATCTTTTCCCCTTTTCAGTGATAGATAACTCTCATTTTGATATTCTTAATGAAGAAATAGTCATATAAAGAGTACAATAATAGCATTCATGAATATAGGTTGCATATCTCCTTAATTAATTTGTTGATGAAAACATAACTTCTCATTCTATTTTAATAAATAAAGCAATTCATAATTCGTTAAACACTAAATATTGAAACTCTAGCAATTTCAAAAAAATAGAGTCTTAAAAAAATATATTTTCCCATGGTATTTAGTATTTCTTGCAATTCTTGTTAAGTAGTTACCTTCTGTGAAGATACTTTTATTAATATTTCGGGTATGGTCTTTAATAGTTACCTTGTTAAAAAATTGAGGATATTAAAGAATTCAATGTTGTTGATTGAGTTATAATAGTTAAAAGAATATTTCTGTATGCGTACAGACATATGTTTCAGACATATGTTTAGCACGACTAATAAACTAAGATATTACCACGCGGACAAAAAAAATTACATTATAGAACTAGTAAAAGAAACAGGCAATCATATATATTGTAAAAAAGCAAACTTTAATTTATATTACTTGAGAGCAACATCTCCTAGTAGTATACAAACAGTAAGGTTTTAGCCTATTCCATGGATCCCACGCGATCCCAACGGCTCCGGGTGATCGCACATTGTAAATTTCAGAGCTAAAACATTATATGGCAAATAATCCTTTGGAATCAATTGAAATTTCAACAAATGCTTTTGTTGTGTTTTGTTATCAGAGATCTTCTTGGAAACAACTCCACCAGATGTACTTACTTTGTACTCAAGTACACTCTTCAAGGATGACGGGTCAACTAAATAGAGAACGACAAAACTTCTACCAGACCAAGGTGTATTTTTGAGGACAAGACAGGTCCCTTTTCATTCGTCGACTTTGTCTTACCAAATTATGAAGGTAGAATTGAAAAGTGATTCCACCGAATGATCGATGCAGATCAAAATGATCGCACAATTTTCGGTACGTGACTTGCAGTCAATTTTAGAGCACGTCGTACTCGCACTTTTAAAATTTGTACAGTGCAACGGTTTTTTTTCTCCATATTTATCAAATGATTGAAATAGGTATATATCTAGCGCTACTTAAGTAATGTACGTTAAGGATCCAATTGTTCATATGACAACATTCCCTGTTTTTGACGTTTTCTCCTATAACATTAATGAATGTGCATTCTTGCCTCGATTTCTTAGAAAGGGTTTTCTGTTTATTGGAATTGCAAGCGGCCACCCGTCATAATGTAATCTTGGAACACAAATCTACTTTGAGTCAACGTTGATTAATTCGGTCGACCAACATTTGGAATGTGTATGAGATACTATTGGGAACATGCAATATTGTTACCTTTTTGCCTAAGCTTATAATGAGATTTTATATCTGAAACGTCAGAATATTTTTAGTAGAAAGTTGTTCAGTACTTGATCGCATATGTCCTACTTTTTAGGAAAATTAAAACACATATTTAATAGGGATCTTATAGCCGAAAAAGTGCAAAGTCTTTACTGAAATAATTTCTAAGGAAATGCTTTAAAAATCTGGGAAATGACCAAAAAGAGATCATTTCCATATAAAGATCAATTTTATGAAGTTGTCCACTAATCAGACACAAAATAGAAGACAGACGAAAAGTGGTTCGCACACACAAGGTACGTCTACAGAAAATATTTTTGGAGGCTTTAACTCTCATTTAATTTTGTGATGGGCAACCGGTGTAGTAGGTTATGATCTACTATCTCAAGAATTATGACTGTCCAATAACTTTTTTGCTTATAATATTTTTATTCCAACTTTTACAACTATGCACAATTGTAAGTTACGGTCATTTATAATATTTCATAAAATGGATACAAAACATTTCATTTTCTTAGTTTTTACAGCTCTATAATAGTTATTTCTCATTTTCTTCTCTTTTCTTTGAAGAATAATCATATAAATCGAACATTCACTGTGATATAAACTTAAAAAAATAACATTTTGCATAGATTTAACCCATACACTGCACTAATTTTATTATGTATATATACATTATCTTTTCCCCTTTTCAGTGATAGATAACTCTCATTTTGATATTCTTAATGAAGAAATAGTCATATAAAGAGTACAATAATAGCATTCATGAATATAGGTTGCATATCTCCTTAATTAATTTGTTGATGAAAACATAACTTCTCATTCTATTTTAATAAATAAAGCAATTCATAATTCGTTAAACACTAAATATTGAAACTCTAGCAATTTCAAAAAAATAGAGTCTTAAAAAAATATATTTTCCCATGGTATTTAGTATTTCTTGCAATTCTTGTTAAGTAGTTACCTTCTGTGAAGATACTTTTATTAATATTTCGGGTATGGTCTTTAATAGTTACCTTGTTAAAAAATTGAGGATATTAAAGAATTCAATGTTGTTGATTGAGTTATAATAGTTAAAAGAATATTTCTGTATGCGTACAGACATATGTTTCAGACATATGTTTAGCACGACTAATAAACTAAGATATTACCACGCGGACAAAAAAAATTACATTATAGAACTAGTAAAAGAAACAGGCAATCATATATATTGTAAAAAAGCAAACTTTAATTTATATTACTTGAGAGCAACATCTCCTAGTAGTATACAAACAGTAAGGTTTTAGCCTATTCCATGGATCCCACGCGATCCCAACGGCTCCGGGTGATCGCACATTGTAAATTTCAGAGCTAAAACATTATATGGCAAATAATCCTTTGGAATCAATTGAAATTTCAACAAATGCTTTTGTTGTGTTTTGTTATCAGAGATCTTCTTGGAAACAACTCCACCAGATGTACTTACTTTGTACTCAAGTACACTCTTCAAGGATGACGGGTCAACTAAATAGAGAACGACAAAACTTCTACCAGACCAAGGTGTATTTTTGAGGACAAGACAGGTCCCTTTTCATTCGTCGACTTTGTCTTACCAAATTATGAAGGTAGAATTGAAAAGTGATTCCACCGAATGATCGATGCAGATCAAAATGATCGCACAATTTTCGGTACGTGACTTGCAGTCAATTTTAGAGCACGTCGTACTCGCACTTTTAAAATTTGTACAGTGCAACGGTTTTTTTTTCCATATTTATCAAATGATTGAAATAGGTATATATCTAGCGCTACTTAAGTAATGTACGTTAAGGATCCAATTGTTCATATGACAACATTCCCTGTTTTTGACGTTTTCTCCTATAACATTAATGAATGTGCATTCTTGCCTCGATTTCTTAGAAAGGGTTTTCTGTTTATTGGAATTGCAAGCGGCCACCCGTCATAATGTAATCTTGGAACACAAATCTACTTTGAGTCAACGTTGATTAATTCGGTCGACCAACATTTGGAATGTGTATGAGATACTATTGGGAACATGCAATATTGTTACCTTTTTGCCTAAGCTTATAATGAGATTTTATATCTGAAACGTCAGAATATTTTTAGTAGAAAGTTGTTCAGTACTTGATCGCATATGTCCTACTTTTTAGGAAAATTAAAACACATATTTAATAGGGATCTTATAGCCGAAAAAGTGCAAAGTCTTTACTGAAATAATTTCTAAGGAAATGCTTTAAAAATCTGGAAAATGACCAAAAAGAGATCATTTCCATATAAAGATCAATTTTATGAAGTTGTCCACTAATCAGACACAAAATAGAAGACAGACGAAAAGTGGTTCGCACACACAAGGTACGTCTACAGAAAATATTTTTGGAGGCTTTAACTCTCATTTAATTTTGTGATGGGCAACCGGTGTAGTAGGTTATGATCTACTATCTCAAGAATTATGACTGTCCAATAACTTTTTTGCTTATAATATTTTTATTCCAACTTTTACAACTATGCACAATTGTAAGTTACGGTCATTTATAATATTTCATAAAATGGATACAAAACATTTCATTTTCTTAGTTTTTACAGCTCTATAATAGTTATTTCTCATTTTCTTCTCTTTTCTTTGAAGAATAATCATATAAATCGAACATTCACTGTGATATAAACTTAAAAAAAATAACATTTTGCATAGATTTAACCCATACACTGCACTAATTTTATTATGTATATATACATTATCTTTTCCCCTTTTCAGTGATAGATAACTCTCATTTTGATATTCTTAATGAAGAAATAGTCATATAAAGAGTACAATAATAGCATTCATGAATATAGGTTGCATATCTCCTTAATTAATTTGTTGATGAAAACATAACTTCTCATTCTAGTTTAATAAATAAAGCAATTCATAATTCGTTAAACACTAAATATTAAAACTCTAGCAATTTCAAAAAAATAGAGTCTTAAAAAAATATATTTTCCCATGGTATTTAGTATTTCTTGCAATTTATGTTAAGTAGTTACCTTCTGTGAAGATACTTTTATTAATATTTCGGGTATGGTCTTTAATAGTTACCTTGTTAAAAAATTGAGGATATTAAAGAATTCAATGTTGTTGATTGAGTTATAATAGTTAAAAGAATATTTCTGTATGCGTACAGACATATGTTTCAGACATATGTTTAGCACGACTAATAAACTAAGATATTACCACGCGGACAAAAAAAATTACATTATAGAACTAGTAAAAGAAACAGGCAATCATATATATTGTAAAAAAGCAAACTTTAATTTATATTACTTGAGAGCAACATCTCCTAGTAGTATACAAACAGTAAGGTTTTAGCCTATTCCATGGATCCCACGCGATCCCAACGGCTCCGGGTGATCGCACATTGTAAATTTCAGAGCTGAAACATTATATGGCAAATAATCCTTTGGAATCAATTGAAATTTCAACAAATGCTTTTGTTGTGTTTTGTTATCAGAGATCTTCTTGGAAACAACTCCACCAGATGTACTTACTTTGTACTCAAGTACACTCTTCAAGGATGACGGGTCAACTAAATAGAGAACGACAAAACTTCTACCAGACCAAGGTGTATTTTTGAGGACAAGACAGGTCCCTTTTCATTCGTCGACTTTGTCTTACCAAATTATGAAGGTAGAATTGAAAAGTGATTCCACCGAATGATCGATGCAGATCAAAATGATCGCACAATTTTCGGTACGTGACTTGCAGTCAATTTTAGAGCACGTCGTACTCGCACTTTTAAAATTTGTACAGTGCAACGGTTTTTTTTCTCCATATTTATCAAATGATTGAAATAGGTATATATCTAGCGCTACTTAAGTAATGTACGTTAAGGATCCAATTGTTCATATGACAACATTCCCTGTTTTTGACGTTTTCTCCTATAACATTAATGAATGTGCATTCTTGCCTCGATTTCTTAGAAAGGGTTTTCTGTTTATTGGAATTGCAAGCGGCCACCCGTCATAATGTAATCTTGGAACACAAATCTACTTTGAGTCAACGTTGATTAATTCGGTCGACCAACATTTGGAATGTGTATGAGATACTATTGGGAACATGCAATATTGTTACCTTTTTGCCTAAGCTTATAATGAGATTTTATATCTGAAACGTCAGAATATTTTTAGTAGAAAGTTGTTCAGTACTTGATCGCATATGTCCTACTTTTTAGGAAAATTAAAACACATATTTAATAGGGATCTTATAGCCGAAAAAGTGCAAAGTCTTTACTGAAATAATTTCTAAGGAAATGCTTTAAAAATCTGGAAAAATGACCAAAAAGAGATCATTTCCATATAAAGATCAATTTTATGAAGTTGTCCTCTAATCAGACACAAAATAGAAGACAGACAAAAAGTGGTTCGCACACACAAGGTACGTCTACAGAAAATATTTTTGGAGGCTTTAACTCTCATTTAATTTTTTGATGGGCAACCGGTGTAGTAGGTTATGATCTACTATCTCAAGAATTATGACTGTCCAATAACTTTTTTGCTTATAATATTTTTATTCCAACTTATACAACTATGCACAATTGTAAGTTACGGTCATTTATAATATTTCATAAAATGGATACAAAACATTTCATTTTCTTAGTTTTTACAGCTCTATAATAGTTATTTCTCATTTTCTTCTCTTTTCTTTGAAGAATAATCATATAAATCGAACATTCACTGTGATATAAACTTAAAAAAATAACATTTTGCATAGATTTAACCCATACACTGCACTAATTTTATTATGTATATATACATTATCTTTTCCCCTTTTCAGTGATAGATAACTCTCATTTTGATATTCTTAATGAAGAAATAGTCATATAAAGAGTACAATAATAGCATTCATGAATATAGGTTGCATATCTCCTTAATTAATTTGTTGATGAAAACATAACTTCTCATTCTATTTTAATAAATAAAGCAATTCATAATTCGTTAAACACTAAATATAAAAACTCTAGCTATTTCAGAAAAATAGAGTCTTAAAAAAAAATATTTTCCCATGGTATTTAGTATTTCTTGCAATTCTTGTTAAGTAGTTACCTTCTGTGAAGATACCTTTATTAATATTTCGGGTATGGTCTTTAATAGTTACCTTGTTAAAAAATTGAGGATATTAAAGAATTCAATGTTGTTGATTGAGTTATAATAGTTAAAAGAATATTTCTGTATGCGTACAGACATATGTTTCAGACATATGTTTAGGACGACTAATAAACTAAGATATTACTACGCGGACAAAAAAAATTACATTATAGAACTAGTAAAAGAAATAGGCAATCATATATATTGTAAAAAAGCAAACTTTAATTTATATTACTTGAGAGCAACATCTCCTAGTAGTATACAAACAGTAAGGTTTTAGCCTATTCCATGGATCCCACGCGATCCCAACGGCTCCGGGTGATCGCACATTGTAAATTTCAGAGCTAAAACATTATATGGCAAATAATCCTTTGGAATCAATTGAAATTTCAACAAATGCTTTTGTTGTGTTTTGTTATCGGAGATCTTCTTGGAAACAACTCCACCAGATGTACTTACTTTGTACTCAAGTACACTCTTCAAGGATGACGGGTTAACTAAATAGAGAACGACAAAACTTCTACCAGACCAAGGTGTATTTTTGAGGACAAGACAGGTCCCTTTTCATTCGTCGACTTTGTCTTACCAAATTCAGCAGGTAGAATTGAAAAGTGATTCCACCGAATGATCGATGCAGATCAAAATGATCGCACAATTTTCGGTACGTGACTTGCAGTCAATTTTAGAGCACGTCGTACTCGCACTTTTAAAATTTGTACAGTGCAACGGTTTTTTTTCCATATTTATCAAATGATTGAAATAGGTATATATCTAGCGCTACTTAAGTAATGTACGTTAAGGATCCAATTGTTCATATGACAACATTCCCTGTTTTTGACGTTTTGTCCTATAACATTAATGAATGTGCATTCTTGCCTCGATTTCTTAGAAAGGGTTTTCTGTTTATTGGAATTGCAAGCGGCCACCCGTCATAATGTAATCTTGGAACACAAATCTACTTTGAGTCAACGTTGATTAATTCGGTCGACCAACATTTGGAATGTGTATGAGATACTATTGGGAACATGCAATATTGTTACCTTTTTGCCTAAGCTTATAATGAGATTTTATATCTGAAACGTCAGAATATTTTTAGTAGAAAGTTGTTCAGTACTTGATCGCATATGTCCTACTTTTTAGGAAAATTAAAACACATATTTAATAGGGATCTTATAGCCGAAAAAGTGCAAAGTCTGTACTGAAATAATTTCTAAGGAAATGCTTTAAAAATCTGGAAAAATGACCAAAAAGAGATCATTTCCATATAAAGATCAATTTTATGAAGTTGTCCACTAATCAGACACAAAATAGAAGACAGACAAAAAGTGGTTCGCACACACAAGGTACGTCTACAGAAAATATTTTTGGAGGCTTTAACTCTCATTTAATTTTTTGATGGGCAACCGGTGTAGTAGGTTATGATCTACTGTCCAATAACTTTTTTGCTTATAATATTTTTATTCCAACTTTTACAACTATGCACAATTGTAAGTTACGGTCATTTATAATATTTCATAAAATGGATACAAAACATTTCATTTTCTTAGTTTTTACAGCTCTATAATAGTTATTTCTCATTTTCTTCTCTTTTCTTTGAAGAATAATCATATAAATCGAACATTCACTGTGATATAAACTTAAAAAAATAACATTTTGCATAGATTTAACCCATACACTGCACTAATTTTATTATGTATATATACATTATCTTTTCCCCTTTTCAGTGATAGATAACTCTCATTATGATATTCTTAATGAAGAAATAGTCATATAAAGAGTACAATAATAGCATTCATGAATATAGGTTGCATATCTCCTTAATTAATTTATTGATGAAAACATAACTTCTCATTCTATTTTAATAAATAAAGCAATTCATAATTCGTTAAACACTAAATATAAAAACTCTAGCTATTTCAGAAAAATAGAGTCTTAAAAAAAAATATTTTCCCATGGTATTTAGTATTTCTTGCAATTCTTGTTAAGTAGTTACCTTCTGTGAAGATACTTTTATTAATATTTCGGGTATGGTCTTTAATAGTTACCTTGTTAAAAATTGAGGATATTAAAGAATTCAATGTTGTTGATTGAGTTATAATAGTTAAAAGAATATTTCTGTATGCGTACAGACATATGTTTCAGACATATGTTTAGGACGACTAATAAACTAAGATATTACCACGCGGACAAAAAAAATTACATTATAGAACTAGTAAAAGAAACAGGCAATCATATATATTGTAAAAAAGCAAACTTTAATTTATATTACTTGAGAGCAACATCTCCTAGTAGTATACAAACAGTAAGGTTTTAGCCTATTCCATGGATCCCACGCGATCCCAACGGCTCCGGGTGATCGCACATTGTAAATTTCAGAGCTAAAACATTATATGGCAAATAATCCTTTGGAATCAATTGAAATTTCAACAAATGCTTTTGTTGTGTTTTGTTATCGGAGATCTTCTTGGAAACAACTCCACCAGATGTACTTACTTTGTACTCAAGTACACTCTTCAAGGATGACGGGTTAACTAAATAGAGAACGACAAAACTTCTACCAGACCAAGGTGTATTTTTGAGGACAAGACAGGTCCCTTTTCATTCGTCGACTTTGTCTTACCAAATTATGAAGGTAGAATTGAAAAGTGATTCCACCGAATGATCGATGCAGATCAAAATGATCGCACAATTTTGGGTACGTGGCTTGCAGTCAATTTTAGAGCACGTCGTACTCGCACTTTTAAAATTTGTACAGTGCAACGGTTTTTTTTTCCATATTTATCAAATGATTGAAATAGGTATCTATCTAGCGCTACTTAAGTAATGTACGTTAAGGATCCAATTGTTCATATGACAACATTCCCTGTTTTTGACGTTTTGTCCTATAACATTAATGGATGTGCATTCATGCCTCGATTTCTTAGAAAGGGTTTTCTGTTTATTGGAATTGCAAACGGCCACCCGTCATAATGTAATCTTGGAACACAACTCTACTTTGAGTCAACGTTAATTAATTCGGTCGACCAACATTTGGAATGTGTATGAGATACTATTGGGAACATGCAATATTGTTACCTTTTTGCCTAAGCTTATAATGAGATTTTATATCTGAAACGTCAGAATATTTTTAGTAGAAAGTTGTTCAGTACTTGATCTCATATGACCTACTTTTTAGGAAAATTAAAACACATATTTAATAGGGATCTTTTAGCCGAAAAAGTGCAAAGTCTTTACTGAAATATTTTCTAAGGAAATGCTTTAAAAATCTGGAAAAATGACCAAAAAGAGATAATTTCCATATAAAGATCAATTTTATGAAGTTGTCCACTAATCTGACACAAAATAGAAGACGAAAAGTGGTTCGCACACACAAGGTACGTCTACAGAAAATATTTTTGGAGTCTTTAACTCTCATTTAATTTTTTGATGGGCAACCGGTGTAGTAGGTTATGATCTACTATCTCAAGAATTATGACTGTCCAATAACTTTTTTGCTTATAATATTTTTATTCCAACTTTTACAACTATGCACAATTGTAAGTTACGGTCATTTATAATATTTCATAAAATGGATACAAAACATTTCATTTTCTTAGTTTTTACAGCTCTATAATAGTTATTTCTCATTTTCTTCTCTTTTCTTCGAAGAATAATCATATAAATCGAACATTCACTGTGATATAAACTTAAAAAAATAACATTTTGCATAGATTTAACCCATACACTGCACTAATTTTATTATGTATATATACATTATCTTTTCCCCTTTTCAGTGATAGATAACTCTCATTTTGATATTCTTAATGAAGAAATAGTCATATAAAGAGTACAATAATAGCATTCATGAATATAGGTTGCATATCTCCTTAACTAATTTGTTGATGAAAACATAACTTCTCATTCTATTTTAATAAATAAAGTAATTCATAATTCGTTAAACACTAAATATAAAAACTCTAGCTATTTCAGAAAAATAGAGTCTTAAAAAAAAATATTTTCCCATGGTATTTAGTATTTCTTGCAATTCTTGTTAAGTAGTTACCTTCTGTGAAGATACTTTTATTAATATTTCGGGAATGGTCTTTAATAGTTATCTTGTTAAAAAATTGAGGATATTAAAGAATTCAATGTTGTTGATTGAGTTATAATAGTTAAAAGAATATTTCTGTATGCGTACAGACATATGTTTCAGACATATGTTTAGGACAACTAATAAACTAAGATATTACCACGCGGACAAAAAAAAATAACATTATAGAACTAGTAAAAGAAACAGGCAATCATATATATTGTAAAAAAAGCAAACTTTAATTTATATTACTTGAGAGCAACATCTCCTAGTAGTATACAAACAGTAAGGTTTTAGCCTATTCCATGGATCCCACGCGATCCCAACGGCTCCGGGTGATCGCACATTGTAAATTTCAGAGCTAAAACATTATATGGCAAATAATCCTTTGGAATCAATTGAAATTTCAACAAATGCTTTTGTTGTGTTTTGTTATCGGAGATCTTCTTGGAAACAACTCCACCAGATGTACTTACTTTGTACTCAAGTACACTCTTCAAGGATGACGGGTCAACTAAATAGAGAACGACAAAATTTCTACCAGACCAAGGTGTATTTTTGAGGACAAGACAGGTCCCTTTTCATTCGTCGACTTTGTCTTACCAAATTCTGCAGGTAGAATTGAAAAGTGATTCCACCGAATGATCGATGCAGATCAAAATGATCGCACAATTTTCGGTACGTGACTTGCAGTCAATTTTAGAGCACGTCGCACTCGCACTTTTCAAATTTGTACAGCGCAACGGTTTTTTTTCCATATTTATCAAATGATTGAAATAGGTATATATCTAGCGCTACTTAAGAAATGTACGTTAAGAATCCAATTGTTCATATGACAACATTCCTTGTTTTTGACGTTTTGTCCTATAACATTAATGGATGTGCATTCTTGCCTCGATTTCTTAGAAAGGGTTTTCTGTTTATTGGAATTGCAAACGGCCACCCGTCATAATGTAATCTTGGAACACAACTCTACTTTGAGTCAACGTTGATTAATTCGGTCGACCAACATTTGGAATGTGTATGAGATACTATTGGGAACATGCAATATTGTTACCTTTTTGCCTAAGCTTATAATGAGATTTTATATCTGAAACGTCAGAATATTTTTAGTAGAAAGTTGTTCAGTACTTGATCGCATATGACCTACTTTTCAGGAAAATTAAAACACATATTTAATAGGGATCTTTTAGCCGAAAAAGTGCAAAGTCTTTACTGAAATATTTTCTAAGGAAATGCTTTAAAAATCTGGAAAAATGACCAAAAAGAGATAATTTCCATATAAAGATCAATTTTATGAAGTTGTCCACTAATCAGACACAAAATAGAAGACGAAAAGTGGTTCGCACACACAAGGTACGTCTACAGAAAATATTTTTGGAGGCTTTAACTCTCATTTAATTTTTTGATGGGCAACCGGTGTAGTAGGTTATGATCTACTATCTCAAGAATTATGACTGTCCAATAACTTTTTTGCTTATAATATTTTTATTCCAACTTTTACAACTATGCACAATTGTAAGTTACGGTCATTTATAATATTTCATAAAATGGATACAAAACATTTCATTTTCTTAGTTTTTACAGCTCTATAATAGTTATTTCTCATTTTCTTCTCTTTTCTTCGAAAAATAATCATATAAATCGAACATTCACTGTGATATAAACTTAAAAAAATAACATTTTGCATAGATTTAACCCATACACTGCACTAATTTTATTATGTATATATACATTATCTTTTCCCCTTTTCAGTGATAGATAACTCTCATTTTGATATTCTTAATGAAGAAATAGTCATATAAAGAGTACAATAATAGCATTCATGAATATAGGTTGCATATCTCCTTAACTAATTTGTTGATGAAAACATAACTTCTCATTCTATTTTAATAAATAAAGCAATTCATAATTCGTTAAACACTAAATATAAAAACTCTAGCTATTTCAGAAAAATAGAGTCTTAAAAAAAAAAAATTTCCCATGGTATTTAGTATTTCTTGCAATTCTTGTTAAGTAGTTACCTTCTGTGAAGATACTTTTATTAATATTTCGGGAATGGTCTTTAATAGTTACCTTGTTAAAAAATTGAGGATATTAAAGAATTCAATGTTGTTGATTGAGTTATAATAGTTAAAAGAATATTTCTGTATGCGTACAGACATATGTTTCAGACATATGTTTAGGACGACTAATAAACTAAGATATTACCACGCGGACTAAAAAAATTACATTATAGAACTAGTAAAAGAAACAGGCAATCATATATATTGTAAAAAAAGCAAACTTTAATTTATATTACTTGAGAGCAACATCTCCTAGTAGTATACAAACAGTAAGGTTTTAGCCTATTCCATGGATCCCACGCGATCCCAACGGCTCCGGGTGATCGCACATTGTAAATTTCAGAGCTAAAACATTATATGGCAAATAATCCTTTGGAATCAATTGAAATTTCAACAAATGCTTTTGTTGTGTTTTGTTATCGGAGATCTTCTTGGAAACAACTACACCAGATGTACTTACTTTGTACTCAAGTACACTCTTCAAGGATGACGGGTCAACTAAATAGAGAACGACAAAATTTCTACCAGACCAAGGTGTATTTTTGAGGACAAGACAGGTCCCTTTTCATTCGTCGACTTTGTCTTACCAAATTCTGCAGGTAGAATTGAAAAGTGATTCCACCGAATGATCGATGCAGATCAAAATGATCGCACAATTTTCGGTACGTGCCTTGCAGTCAATTTTAGAGCACGTCGCACTCGCACTTTTCAAATTTGTACAGCGCAACGGTTTTTTTTTCCATATTTATCAAATGATTGAAATAGGTATATATCTAGCGCTACTTAAGTAATGTACGTTAAGGATCCAATTGTTCATATGACAACATTCCCTGTTTTTGACGTTTTGTCCTATAACATTAATGGATGTGCATTCTTGCCTCGATTTCTTAGAAAGGGTTTTCTGTTTATTGGAATTGCAAGCGGCCACCCGTCATAATGTAATCTTGGAACACAAATCTACTTTGAGTCAACGTTGATTAATTCGGTCGACCAACATTTGGAATGTGTATGAGATACTATTGGGAACATGCAATATTGTTACCTTTTTGCCTAAGCTTATAATGAGATTTTATATCTGAAACGTCAGAATATTTTTAGTAGAAAGTTGTTCAGTACTTGATCGCATATGTAATACTTTTTAGGAAAATTAAAACACATATTTAATAGGGATCTTATAGCCGAAAAAGTGCAAAGTCTTTACTGAAATATTTTCTAAGGAAATGCTTTAAAAATCTGGAAAAATGACCAAAAAGAGATAATTTCCATATAAAGATCAATTTTATGAAGTTGTCCACTAATCAGACACAAAATAGAAGACGAAAAGTGGTTCGCACACACAAGGTACGTCTACAGAAAATATTTTTGGAGGCTTTAACTCTCATTTAATTTTTTGATGGGCAACCGGTGTAGTAGGTTATGATCTACTATCTCAATAATTATGACTGTCCAATAACTTTTTTGCTTATAATATTTTTATTCCAACTTTTACAACTATGCACAATTGTAAGTTACGGTCATTTATAATATTTCATAAAATGGATACAAAACATTTCATTTTCTTAGTTTTTACAGCTCTATAATAGTTATTTCTCATTTTCTTCTCTTTTCTTCGAAGAATAATCATATAAATCGAACATTCACTGTGATATAAACTTAAAAAAATAACATTTTGCATAGATTTAACCCATACACTGCACTAATTTTATTATGTATATATACATTATCTTTTCCCCTTTTCAGTGATAGATAACTCTCATTTTGATATTCTTAATGAAGAAATAGTCATATAAAGAGTACAATAATAGCATTCATGAATATAGGTTGCATATCTCCTTAACTAATTTGTTGATGAAAACATAACTTCTCATTCTATTTTAATAAATAAAGCAATTCATAATTCGTTAAACACTAAATATAAAAACTCTAGCTATTTCAGAAAAATAGAGTCTTAAAAAAAAATATTTTCCCATGGTATTTAGTATTTCTTGCAATTCTTGTTAAGTAGTTACCTTCTGTGAAGATACTTTTATTAATATTTCGGGAATGGTCTTTAATAGTTACCTTGTTAAAAAATTGAGGATATTAAAGAATTCAATGTTGTTGATTGAGTTATAATAGTTAAAAGAATATTTCTGTATGCGTACAGACATATGTTTCAGACATATGTTTAGGACGACTAATAAACTAAGATATTACCACGCGGACAAAAAAAATTACATTATAGAACTAGTAAAAGAAACAGGCAATCATATATATTGTAAAAAAAGCAAACTTTAATTTATATTACTTGAGAGCAACATCTCCCAGTAGTATACAAACAGTAAGGTTTTAGCCTATTCCATGGATCCCACGCGATCCCAACGGCTCCGGGTGATCGCACATTGTAAATTTCAGAGCTAAAACATTATATGGCAAATAATCCTTTGGAATCAATTGAAATTTCAACAAATGCTTTTGTTGTGTTTTGTTATCGGAGATCTTCTTGGAAACAACTACACCAGATGTACTTACTTTGTACTCAAGTACACTCTTCAAGGATGACGGGTCAACTAAATAGAGAACGACAAAATTTCTACCAGACCAAGGTGTATTTTTGAGGACAAGACAGGTCCCTTTTCATTCGTCGACTTTGTCTTACCAAATTCTGCAGGTAGAATTGAAAAGTGATTCCACCGAATGATCGATGCAGATCAAAATGATCGCACAATTTTCGGTACGTGCCTTGCAGTCAATTTTAGAGCACGTCGCACTCGCACTTTTCAAATTTGTACAGCGCAACGGTTATTTTTTCCATATTTATCAAATGATTGAAATAGGTATATATCTAGCGCTACTTAAGTAATGTACGTTAAGGATCCAATTGTTCATATGACAACATTCCCTGTTTTTGACGTTTTGTCCTATAACATTAATGGATGTGCATTCTTGCCTCGATTTCTTAGAAAGGGTTTTCTGTTTATTGGAATTGCAAGCGGCCACCCGTCATAATGTAATCTTGGAACACAAATCTACTTTGAGTCAACGTTGATTAATTCGGTCGACCAACATTTGGAATGTGTATGAGATACTATTGGGAACATGCAATATTGTTACCTTTTTGCCTAAGCTTATAATGAGATTTTATATCTGAAACGTCAGAATATTTTTAGTAGAAAGTTGTTCAGTACTTGATCGCATATGTAATACTTTTTAGGAAAATTAAAACACATATTTAATAGGGATCTTATAGCCGAAAAAGTGCAAAGTCTTTACTGAAATATTTTCTAAGGAAATGCTTTAAAAATCTGGAAAAATGACCAAAAAGAGATAATTTCCATATAAAGATCAATTTTATGAAGTTGTCCACTAATCAGACACAAAATAGAAGACGAAAAGTGGTTCGCACACACAAGGTACGTCTACAGAAAATATTTTTGGAGGCTTTAACTCTCATTTAATTTTTTGATGGGCAACCGGTGTAGTAGGTTATGATCTACTATCTCAAGAATTATGACTGTCCAATAACTTTTTTGCTTATAATATTTTTATTCCAACTTTTACAACTATGCACAATTGTAAGTTACGGTCATTTATAATATTTCATAAAATGGATACAAAACATTTCATTTTCTTAGTTTTTACAGCTCTATAATAGTTATTTCTCATTTTCTTCTCTTTTCTTCGAAGAATAATCATATAAATCGAACATTCACTGTGATATAAACTTAAAAAAATAACATTTTGCATAGATTTAACCCATACACTGCACTAATTTTATTATGTATATATACATTATGTTTTCCCCTTTTCAGTGATAGATAACTCTCATTTTGATATTCTTAATGAAGAAATAGTCATATAAAGAGTACAATAATAGCATTCATGAATATAGGTTGCATATCTCCTTAACTAATTTGTTGATGAAAACATAACTTCTCATTCTATTTTAATAAATAAAGCAATTCATAATTCGTTAAACACTAAATATAAAAACTCTAGCTATTTCAGAAAAATAGAGTCTTAAAAAAAAATATTTTACCATGGTATTTAGTATTTCTTGCAATTCTTGTTAAGTAGTTACCTTCTGTGAAGATACTTTCATTAATATTTCGGGAATGGTCTTTAATAGTTACCTTGTTAAAAAATTGAGGATATTAAAGAATTCAATGTTGTTGATTGAGTTATAATAGTTAAAAGAATATTTCTGTATGCGTACAGACATATGTTTCAGACATATGTTTAGGACGACTAATAAACTAAGATATTACCACGCGGACAAAAAAAATTACATTATAGAACTAGTAAAAGAAACAGGCAATCATATATATTGTAAAAAAAGCAAACTTTAATTTATATTACTTGAGAGCAACATCTCCCAGTAGTATACAAACAGTAAGGTTTTAGCCTATTCCATGGATCCCACGCGATCCCAACGGCTCCGGGTGATCGCACATTGTAAATTTCAGAGCTAAAACATTATATGGCAAATAATCCTTTGGAATCAATTGAAATTTCAACAAATGCTTTTGTTGTGTTTTGTTATCGGAGATCTTCTTGGAAACAACTACACCAGATGTACTTACTTTGTACTCAAGTACACTCTTCAAGGATGACGGGTCAACTAAATAGAGAACGACAAAATTTCTACCAGACCAAGGTGTATTTTTGAGGACAAGACAGGTCCCTTTTCATTCGTCGACTTTGTCTTACCAAATTCTGCAGGTAGAATTGAAAAGTGATTCCACCGAATGATCGATGCAGATCAAAATGATCGCACAATTTTCGGTACGTGGCTTGCAGTCAATTTTAGAGCACGTCGCACTCGCACTTTTCAAATTTGTACAGCGCAACGGTTTTTTTTTCCATATTTATCAAATGATTGAAATAGGTATATATCTAGCGCTACTTAAGTAATGTACGTTAAGGATCCAATTGTTCATATGACAACATTCCCTGTTTTTGACGTTTTGTCCTATAACATTAATGGATGTGCATTCTTGCCTCGATTTCTTAGAAAGGGTTTTCTGTTTATTGGAATTGCAAGCGGCCACCCGTCATAATGTAATCTTGGAACACAAATCTACTTTGAGTCAACGTTGATTAATTCGGTCGACCAACATTTGGAATGTGTATGAGATACTATTGGGAACATGCAATATTGTTACCTTTTTGCCTAAGCTTATAATGAGATTTTATATCTGAAACGTCAGAATATTTTTAGTAGAAAGTTGTTCAGTACTTGATCGCATATGTAATACTTTTTAGGAAAATTAAAACACATATTTAATAGGGATCTTATAGCCGAAAAAGTGCAAAGTCTTTACTGAAATATTTTCTAAGGAAATGCTTTAAAAATCTGGAAAAATGACCAAAAAGAGATAATTTCCATATAAAGATCAATTTTATGAAGTTGTCCACTAATCAGACACAAAATAGAAGACGAAAAGTGGTTCGCACACACAAGGTACGTCTACAGAAAATATTTTTGGAGGCTTTAACTCTCATTTAATTTTTTGATGGGCAACCGGTGTAGTAGGTTATGATCTACTATCTCAAGAATTATGACTGTCCAATAACTTTTTTGCTTATAATATTTTTATTCCAACTTTTACAACTATGCACAATTGTAAGTTACGGTCATTTATAATATTTCATAAAATGGATACAAAACATTTCATTTTCTTAGTTTTTACAGCTCTATAATAGTTATTTCTCATTTTCTTCTCTTTTCTTCGAAGAATAATCATATAAATCGAACATTCACTGTGATATAAACTTAAAAAAATAACATTTTGCATAGATTTAACCCATACACTGCACTAATTCTATTATGTATATATACATTATCTTTTCCCCTTTTCAGTGATAGATAACTCTCATTTTGATATTCTTAATGAAGAAATAGTCATATAAAGAGTACAATAATAGCATTCATGAATATAGGTTGCATATCTCCTTAATTAATTTGTTGATGAAAACATAACTTCTCATTCTATTTTAATAAATAAAGCAATTCATAATTCGTTAAACACTAAATATAAAAACTCTAGCTATTTCAGAAAAATAGAGTCTTAAAAAAAAAAATTCCCATGGTATTTAGTATTTCTTGCAATTCTTGTTAAGTAGTTACCTTCTGTGAAGATACTTTTATTAATATTTCGGGTATGGTCTTTAATAGTTACCTTGTTAAAAAATTGAGGATATTAAAGAATTCAATGTTGTTGATTGAGTTATAATAGTTAAAAGAATATTTCTGTATGCGTACAGACATATGTTTCAGACATATGTTTAGGACGACTAATAAACTAAGATATTACCACGCGGACAAAAAAAATTACATTATAGAACTAGTAAAAGAAACAGGCAATCATATATATTGTAAAAAAGCAAACTTTAATTTATATTACTTGAGAGCAACATCTCCTAGTAGTATACAAACAGTAAGGTTTTAGCCTATTCCATGGATCCCACGCGATCCCAACGGCTCCGGGTGATCGCACATTGTAAATTTCAGAGCTAAAACATTATATGGCAAATAATCCTTTGGAATCAATTGAAATTTCAACAAATGCTTTTGTTGTGTTTTGTTATCGGAGATCTTCTTGGAAACAACTCCACCAGATGTACTTACTTTGTACTCAAGTACACTCTTCAAGGATGACGGGTTAACTAAATAGAGAACGACAAAATTTCTACCAGACCAAGGTGTATTTTTGAGGACAAGACAGGTCCCTTTTCATTCGTCGACTTTGTCTTACCAAATTCTGCAGGTAGAATTGAGAAGTGATTCCACCGAATGATCGATGCAGATCAAAATGATCGCACAATTTTCGGTACGTGACTTGCAGTCAATTTTAGAGCACGTCGTACTCGCACTTTTAAAATTTGTACAGTGCAACGGTTTTTTTTTCCATATTTATCAAATGATTGAAATAGGTATATATCTAGTGCTACTTAAGTAATGTACGTTAAGGATCCAATTGTTCATATGACAACATTCCCTGTTTTTGACGTTTTGTCCTATAACATTAATGGATGTGCATTCTTGCCTCGATTTCTTAGAAAGGGTTTTCTGTTTATTGGAATTGCAAGCGGCCACCCGTCATAATGTAATCTTGGAACACAAATCTACTTTGAGTCAACGTTGATTAATTCGGTCGACCAACATTTGGAATGTGTATGAGATACTATTGGGAACATGCAATATTGTTACCTTTTTGCCTAAGCTTATAATGAGATTTTATATCTGAAACGTCAGAATATTTTTAGTAGAAAGTTGTTCAGTACTTGATCGCATATGTAATACTTTTTAGGAAAATTAAAACACATATTTAATAGGGATCTTATAGCCGAAAAAGTGCAAAGTCTTTACTGAAATATTTTCTAAGGAAATGCTTTAAAAATCTGGAAAAATGACCAAAAAGAGATAATTTCCATATAAAGATCAATTTTATGAAGTTGTCCACTAATCAGACACAAAATAGAAGACGAAAAGTGGTTCGCACACACAAGGTACGTCTACAGAAAATATTTTTGGAGGCTTTAACTCTCATTTAATTTTTTGATGGGCAACCGGTGTAGTAGGTTATGATCTACTATCTCAAGAATTATGACTGTCCAATAACTTTTTTGCTTATAATATTTTTATTCCAACTTTTACAACTATGCACAATTGTAAGTTACGGTCATTTATAATATTTCATAAAATGGATACAAAACATTTCATTTTCTTAGTTTTTACAGCTCTATAATAGTTATTTCTCATTTTCTTCTCTTTTCTTTGAAGAATAATCATATAAATCGAACATTCACTGTGATATAAACTTAAAAAAATAACATTTTGCATAGATTTAACCCATACACTGCACTAATTCTATTATGTATATATACATTATCTTTTCCCCTTTTCAGTGATAGATAACTCTCATTTTGATATTCTTAATGAAGAAATAGTCATATAAAGAGTACAATAATAGCATTCATGAATATAGGTTGCATATCTCCTTAATTAATTTGTTGATGAAAACATAACTTCTCATTCTATTTTAATAAATAAAGCAATTCATAATTCGTTAAACACTAAATATAAAAACTCTAGCTATTTCAGAAAAATAGAGTCTTAAAAAAAAAAATTTCCCATGGTATTTAGTATTTCTTGCAATTCTTGTTAAGTAGTTACCTTCTGTGAAGATACTTTTATTAATATTTCGGGTATGGTCTTTAATAGTTACCTTGTTAAAAAATTGAGGATATTAAAGAATTCAATGTTGTTGATTGAGTTATAATAGTTAAAAGAATATTTCTGTATGCGTACAGACATATGTTTCAGACATATGTTTAGGACGACTAATAAACTAAGATATTACCACGCGGACAAAAAAAATTACATTATAGAACTAGTAAAAGAAACAGGCAATCATATATATTGTAAAAAAGCAAACTTTAATTTATATTACTTGAGAGCAACATCTCCTAGTAGTATACAAACAGTAAGGTTTTAGCCTATTCCATGGATCCCACGCGATCCCAACGGCTCCGGGTGATCGCACATTGTAAATTTCAGAGCTAAAACATTATATGGCAAATAATCCTTTGGAATCAATTGAAATTTCAACAAATGCTTTTGTTGTGTTTTGTTATCGGAGATCTTCTTGGAAACAACTCCACCAGATGTACTTACTTTGTACTCAAGTACACTCTTCAAGGATGACGGGTTAACTAAATAGAGAACGACAAAATTTCTACCAGACCAAGGTGTATTTTTGAGGACAAGACAGGTCCCTTTTCATTCGTCGACTTTGTCTTACCAAATTCTGCAGGTAGAATTGAAAAGTGATTCCACCGAATGATCGATGCAGATCAAAATAATCGCACAATTTTCGGTACGTGACTTGCAGTCAATTTTAGAGCACGTCGTACTCGCACTTTTAAAATTAGTACAGTGCAACGGTTTTTTTTCCATATTTATCAAATGATTGAAATAGGTATATATCTAGCGCTACTTAAGTAATGTACGTTAAGGATCCAATTGTTCATATGACAACATTCCCTGTTTTTGACGTTTTGTCCTATAACATTAATGGATGTGCATTCTTGCCTCGATTTCTTAGAAAGGGTTTTCTGTTTATTGGAATTGCAAGCGGCCACCCGTCATAATGTAATCTTGGAACACAAATCTACTTTGAGTCAACGTTGATTAATTCGGTCGACCAACATTTGGAATGTGTATGAGATACTATTGGGAACATGCAATATTGTTACCTTTTTGCCTAAGCTTATAATGAGATTTTATATCTGAAACGTCAGAATATTTTTAGTAGAAAGTTGTTCAGTACTTGATCGCATATGTCCTACTTTTTAGGAAAATTAAAACACATATTTAATAGGGATCTTATAGCCGAAAAAGTGCAAAGTCTTTACTGAAATATTTTCTAAGGAAATGCTTTAAAAATCTGGAAAAATGACCAAAAAGAGATAATTTCCATATAAAGATCAATTTTATGAAGTTGTCCACTAATCAGACACAAAATAGAAGACGAAAAGTGGTTCGCACACACAAGGTACGTCTACAGAAAATATTTTTGGAGGCTTTAACTCTCATTTAATTTTTTGATGGGCAACCGGTGTAGTAGGTTATGATCTACTATCTCAAGAATTATGACTGTCCAATAACTTTTTTGCTTATAATATTTTTATTCCAACTTTTACAACTATGCACAATTGTAAGTTACGGTCATTTATAATATTTCATAAAATGGATACAAAACATTTCATTTTCTTAGTTTTTACAGCTCTATAATAGTTTTTTTTTTGATAAGCTAAAGATATTATTTCACAGAAAAAACAAGAAAAGTACAAGGAGTACTTTTAAACACAGAGGATACATTCAGTTGCCCAAGCAACAAATTGGGTTTCTATACCAATCAAGAAAAGGCCAATTGAAAGAGACACTTTGAGATTTCACCCACAACCAAGTCCGAACCTTCACTTCATCAACAATTTTATCAATATTGTTTACCTCCTCTTTGAATAAAATCTTATTTCTCCAATTCCAAATGACCCATATAGTGATGAACCAAATACTCTCCCACTCTTTTTTGCCTTTGCTCCATGTGTAACTCTCCATGCTCTACCAAAAGTTGTCCTCCGTCCCATTCTTGATAACAGTCACAATACCAAACCATTGAAATATTTTCATCCAAACCATGTACGACAAATGACATTTAAAGAAGAGGTGATCGACTTCTTCTATTTCTTCATTGCAAAAAATACAATTAAGGCCCTGTCCTGTGAGATCAACACCTCTTTGTACCAGATTCATTTTCGTAGGAAATCTGTTGAGAACAACTTTCCAGCAAAATGTTTTCATCTTGAAAGGAGCCTGGACTTCCCAGAATTTTTTAAAAAAACGAGTAGTGTCCGGGATTGTGTTTTCCCTTCGCATTGCTTCGTATGCTGATTTCACCGAGTACACCCCTCTCGAATCATATTTCCAGATCCATTGATCACATACATCAGCTTTCAAATCCAAATTACCCACCAATTGTTCAAGTGTTTTTACTAAATCCTCCTCCCACGTAAATAGTGTTCTTCTCCATTCCCATATCCACTTCCATTCACCCTCGACCCGCTGCCACAGATCTGAAACTCGGACATGAGTGTTGGTTGCAATGGAGAATAATCTGGGAAAGATATCTCGAAGTGTTTCAGCGCCGCACCAAGGATCTGTCCAGAACATAGTATCATTCCCATTTCCAACTTTTCTACCAATACCTTTATGAAACCAACTTTCATTATTTGAACCCGAGATGACTTTTTCCAGCTCCTTCCACCAAATTGAATTTGTCTTACTATTTCTCTCTCGTTCGTTACTGCTCCTTTTCCGCTCAACGTCCCCATACTTCGAAATAATGATTTTACACCATAAGGCATCTTTCTCATTCATCATTCTCCATCTCCACTTTCCCAGTAACGCTTCGTTGAAATTCTCTAAGTTTCTAATATTCAGTCCGCCATTCTCCTTCTTTTTATACAAGTTGTCCCATTTAACCCAAGGTATTTTCCTCTCGTCACCTTTCCCTCCCCAGAGAAAGCTACGTTGTAGTTTATTTAGGTTTTGTATAACAGCTTTTGGTGCTTTGAACAAGGAGAACATATACACCGGAAGACTGGCCATAGCCGAATTTAGTAGCACAATTCGTCCTCCAAAAGAAATATCTTTAGGGTACCATTCTCGCAATTTTTTGCTTGAAGAATAGTCCAGATTTTTCCACATATCTCTCTTTCTCGGATTTGCCCCCACCGGTACTCCCAAGTAGACAAACGGAATATCTCCCAGTCGACAGTTGAGAGTGTTCGCATATTCATCGAGGATAGAGCTCTGGACATTAATCCCATATAAGACGCTCTTCATGAAATTGACTTTAAGACCTGAGCAGATTTCAAATAGCCTTAAAATAGCTTTAAGAACCCAAACATTCTGTTCACTGCTTTCAGTAAAGAAAATTGTGTCATCGGCAAATTGGCAAATGGTGGTTTCAACTTCAAGGTTGCCAACTCTGATTCCCGAGAGCAAGCCTTCACTGTTCGCTTTTTTGACAAGTGCATTAAGCCCTTCCGCAACCAAAAGAAACAGAAAGGGAGAAAGCGGATCCCCCTGTCGCAAACCCCTTTCCAACACGAATTCCCCAATCGGACTTCCGTTAACCAAGACCGATGCCGTAGCAGTCCTAAGGCACTCCAAGATCCACTTTCTCCATTTCCCGCAGAAACCCTTCGACTCCATCATCAAATCCAAGAAGCCCCAATTAACACAGTCATATGCCTTTTCAAAATCTACTTTGAAAACCACGCTTGGTGTCTTCTTTCGTCTAGCTTCATCAATAACCTCATTGGCAATAATGATGCAATCAGCTATCTGCCTCCCTTCCACGAACGCCAATTGTTCCGTCGAAATAATGTCATCCATGACCTCCCTCATTCTTTCCGCCAAGACTTTGGCAAGTATCTTGTAAATGCACCCTATTAATGAAATCGGCCTGTATTCATTAAGAGATTGAGGGTTGTCGTTCTTTGGGATCAGAACAATGAATGATGGATTAGCGCCCTTAACAATCTTTCCATATTCATGGAATTCCTTGAAAAAGTTCAGCACCTCATTTTTTATCACATACCAAAACTTTTTGATAAAGAAAAAGTTAAAGCCATCCGGTCCCGGACTCTTTGTGCTTTCACAATTCCAAACACTTCTCTTGATTTCCTCTTCTGTAAATTCTGCTGTGAGTTTCACGTTCATCATTTCACTAATCCTTGCATAACCCAGATTGCCTAAGACAGGCCTGTTCCAGTGCTCCTCTTTGAATTTTCCTTCAAAAAACCTTTTTACTTCATCTTTAACCTCTGTTGGATTCTCGATCCATCTTCCATCAATGTTCAATCCTTGTATTTCATTTCTTCGTAGCTTGCTATTGACACATTTATGAAAAAATCTTGAGTTAATGTCACCCTCTTTCACCCACCGAATCCTCATTTTTTGCCTCAAAAGGCTCTCTTTTGATTTAGATTTTCTCCATAAATTTGCAAACAATTCCTTTCTTGTCATAGCTTCTTCTGTTGAGAGGATTTGTTGATCGCATTTAAGATCTAACTCCTCAATTTGGCCCTTAATATTCGATAAATCCTTTTCAATATGCCCAAACACCTGCGTATTCCATTCTCTCAATTTAATTTTCAGCTTTTTAATTTTTTCCTTCAAGATGAATCCTGCCCAGCCATCGACAACACCATTTTCCATTGCGACTCAACAAACAGGACAAATTCTTTGTGTTCTGCCCAACAGTCCAAGACCCTGAACGGTTTTGGTCCCCAATTCACACATCTATCTCTCAAAAGAACTGGGCAGTGGTCTGAGAAGGTTCTAATCAGTCCCCATTGAGATAAATTCCTCCACTGATTAAGCCACTCTTCTGAAAGAAGGAAACGATCAAGCCTACTCATACTCGTTCCTTCTTGATTATACCACGTGTATTTCCTCCCGCTCATCGGGAGATCAACAAGTTGCATGGAAGTAATAAAATCAGCAAAATCCTCCATATCCTTCACATTCAGTACTCCTGATCTATTTTTTCTTTCATCTGGCGACAAGGTAGCATTAAAATCGCCCGTCAAACACCACAGATTTCCTCCTTTCTGACTTTTAAAGTTGTACAGCTCGTCCCATAACTCTCTTCTCCCCCTGTTTGTGCTCGGTGCGTATACATTTACAATCATAACCTCAGCATTATCCGAACCCCAATATCCAGCAACTCCAATAAATCCCGTACCTTCAACAATCTGCATTTGCCTAAAGATACTTTTCCTCCAAACTGTTAAGATTCCTCCTGCCTGTCCAGACGCTGCTTTAAATGCCCATTCTAAATCATCATTGTCCCATAAGCTCTCACAAACTTTTCTCTACACATCCTCTAGTTTCGTTTCCTGAATACACATGCACTCAATTTTCCACTTGCACACCAATTTCTCATTTTCTTCTCTTTTCTTTGAAGAATAATCATATAAATCGAACATTCACTGTGATATAAACTTAAAAAAATAACATTTTGCATAGATTTAACCCATACACTGCACTAATTTTATTATGTATATATACATTATCTTTTCCCCTTTTCAGTGATAGATAACTCTCATTTTGATATTCTTAATGAAGAAATAGTCATATAAAGAGTACAATAATAGCATTCATGAATATAGGTTGCATATCTCCTTAATTAATTTGTTGATGAAAACATAACTTCTCATTCTATTTTAATAAATAAAGCAATTCATAATTCGTTAAACACTAAATATAAAAACTCTAGCTATTTCAGAAAAATAGAGTCTTAAAAAAAAATATTTTCCCATGGTATTTAGTATTTCTTGCAATTCTTGTTAAGTAGTTACCTTATGTGAAGATACTTTTATTAATATTTCGGGGATTGTCTTTAATAGTTACCTTGTTAAAAAATTGAGGATATTAAAGAATTCAATGTTGTTGATTGAGTTATAGTAGTTAAAAGAATATTTCTGTATGCGTACAGACATATGTTTCAGACATATGTTTAGGACGACTAATAAACTAAGATATTACCACGCGGACAAAAAAAATTACATTATAGAACTAGTAAAAGAAACAGGCAATCATATATATTGTAAAAAAGCAAACTTTAATTTATATTACTTGAGAGCAACATCTCCTAGTAGTATACAAACAGTAAGGTTTTAGCCTATTCCATGGATCCCACGCGATCCCAACGGCTTCGGGTGATCGCACATTGTAAATTTCAGAGCTAAAACATTATATGGCAAATAATCCTTTGGAATCAATTGAAATTTCAACAAATGCTTTTGTTGTGTTTTGTTATCGGAGATCTTCTTGGAAACAACTCCACCAGATGTACTTACTTTGTACTCAAGTACACTCTTCAAGGATGACGGGTTAGCTAAATAGAGAACGACAAAATTTCTACCAGACCAAGGTGTATTTTTGAGGACAAGACAGGTCCCTTTTCATTCGTCGACTTTGTCTTACCAAATTCTGCAGGTAGAATTGAAAAGTGATTCCACCGAATGATCGATGCAGATCAAAATGATCGCACAATTTTCGGTACGTGACTTGCAGTCAATTTTAAAGCACGTCGTACTCGCACTTTTAAAATTTGTACAGTGCAACGGTTTTTTTTTCATATTTATCAAATGATTGAAATAGGTATATATCTAGCGCTACTTAAGTAATGTACGTTAAGGATCCAATTGTTCATATGACAACATTCCCTGTTTTTGACGTTTTGTCCTATAACATTAATGGATGTGCATTCTTGCCTCGATTTCTTAGAAAGGGTTTTATGTTTATTGGAATTAAAAGCGGCCACCCGTCATAATGTAATCTTGGAACACAAATCTACTTTGAGTCAACGTTGATTAATTCGGTCGACCAACATTTGGAATGTGTATGAGATACTATTGGGAACATGCAATATTGTTACCTTTTTGCCTAAGCTTATAATGAGATTTTATATCTGAAACGTCAGAATATTTTTAGTAGAAAGTTGTTCAGTACTTGATCGCATATGTCCTACTTTTTAGGAAAATTAAAACACATATTTAATAGGGATCTTATAGCCGAAAAAGTGCAAAGTCTTTACTGAAATATTTTCTAAGGAAATGCTTTAAAAATCTGGAAAAATGACCAAAAAGAGATAATTTCCATATAAAGATCAATTTTATGAAGTTGTCCACTAATCAGACACAAAATAGAAGACGAAAAGTGGTTCGCACACACAAGGTACGTCTACAGAAAATATTTTTTACTCTCATTTAATTTTTTGATGGGCAACCGGTGTAGTAGGTTATGATCTACTATCTCAAGAATTATGACTGTCCAATAACTTTTTTGCTTATAATATTTTTATTCCAACTTTTACAACTATGCACAATTGTAAGTTACGGTCATTTATAGTATTTCATAAAATGGATACAAAACATTTCATTTTCTTAGTTTTTACAGCTCTATAATAGTTATTTCTCTTTTTCTTCTCTTTTCTTTGAAGAATAATCATATAAATCGAACATTCACTGTGATCTAAACTTAAAAAAATAACATTTTGCATAGATTTAACCCATACACTGCACTAATTTTATTATGTATATATACATTATCTTTTCCCCTTTTCAGTGATAGATAACTCTCATTTTGATATTCTTAATGAAGAAATAGTCATATAAAGAGTACAATAATAGCATTCATGAATATAGGTTGCATATCTCCTTAATTAATTTGTTGATGAAAACATAACTTCTCATTCTATTTTCATAAATAAAGCAATTCATAATTCGTTAAACACTAAATATAAAAACTCTAGCTATTTCAGAAAAATAGAGTCTTAAAACAAAAAATATATTTTCCCATGGTATTCAGTATTTCTTGCAATTCTTGTTAAGTAGTTACCTTATGTGAAGATACTTTTATTAATATTTTGGGTATGGTCTTTAATAGTTACCTCGTTAAAAAATTGAGGATATTAAAGAATTCCCTGTTGTTGATAGAGTTATAATAGTTAAAAGAATATTTTTGTATGCGTACAGACATATGTTTCAGACATATGTTTAGCACGACTAATAAACTAAGATATTACCACGCGGACAAAAAAAATTACATTATAGAACAAGTAAAAGAAACCGGCAATCATATATATTGTAAAAAAGTGAACTTTAATTTATATTACTTGAGAGCAACATCTCCTAGTAGTATACAAACAGTACGGTTTTAGCCTATTCCATGGATCCCACGCGATCCCAACGGCTCCGGGTGATCGCACATTGTAAATTTCAGAGCTAACACATTATATGGCACATAATCCTTTGGAATCAATTGAAATTTCAACAAATGCTTTTGTTGTGTTTTGTTATCAGAGATCTTCTTGGAAACAACTCCACCAGATGTACTTACTTTGTACTCAAGTACACTTTTCAAGGATGACGGGTCAACTAAATAGAGAACGACAAAACTTCTACCAGACCAAGGTCTATTTTTTAGGACAAGACAGGTCCCTTTTCATTCGTCGACTTTGTCTTACCAAATTCTGAAGGTAGAATTGAAAAGCGATTCCACCGAATGATCGATGCAGATCAAAATGATCGCACAATTTTCGGTACGTGACTTCCAGTCAATTTTAGAGCACGTCGTACACGCACTTTTAAAATTTGTACAGTGCAACGGTTATTTTTTTCCCATATTTATCAAATGATTGAAATAGGTATATATCTAGCGCTACTTAAGTAATGTACGTTAAGGATCCAATTGTTCATATGACAACATTCCCTGTTTTTGACGTTTTGTCCTATAACATTAATGAATGTGCATTCTTGCCTCGATTTCTTAGAAAGGGTTTTATGTTTATTGGAATTGCAAGCGGCCACCCGTCATAATGTAATCTTGGAACACAAATCCACTTTGAGTCAACGTTGATTAATTCGGTCGACCAACATTTGGAATGTGTATGATATACTATTGGGAACATGCAATATTGTTACCTTTTTGCCTAAGCTTATAATGAGATTTTATATCTGAAACGTCAGAATATTTTTACTAGAAAGTTGTTCAGTAGTTGATCGCATATGTCCTACTTTTTAGGAAAATCAAAACACATATTTAATAGGGATCTTATAGCCGAAAAAGTGCAAAGTCTTTACTGAAATATTTTCTAAGGAAATGCTTTGAAAATCTGGAAAAATGACAAAAAAGAGATAATTTCCATATAAAGATCAATTTTATGAAGTTGTCCACTAATCAGACACAAATTAGAAGACGAAAAGTGGTTCGCACACACAAGGTACGTCTACAGAAAATATTTTTGGAGGCTTTAACTCTCATTTAATTTTTTGATGGGCAACCGGTGTAGTAGGTTATGATCTACTATCTCAAGAATTATGACTGTCCAATAACTTTTTTGCTTATAATATTTTTATTCCAACTTTTACAACTATGCACAATTGTAACTTACGGTCATTTATAATATTTCATAAAATGGATACAAAACATTTCATTTT
This sequence comes from Linaria vulgaris, assembly GCA_948329865.1. Classification (NCBI taxonomy): domain Eukaryota; kingdom Viridiplantae; phylum Streptophyta; class Magnoliopsida; order Lamiales; family Plantaginaceae; genus Linaria; species Linaria vulgaris. The sequence continues at coordinate 75,128,831 of OX415250.1, read as the reverse complement.
CTTAGTTTTTACAGCTCTATAATAGTTATTTCTCATTTTCTTCTCTTTTCTTTGAAGAATAATCATATAAATCGAACATTCACTGTGATATAAACTTAAAAAAATAACATTTTGCAGAGATTTAACCCATACACTGTACTAATTTTATTATGTATATATACATTATCTTTTCCCCTTTTCAGTGATAGATAACTCTCATTTTGATATTCTTAATGAAGAAATAGTCATATAAAGAGTACAATAATAGCATTCATGAATATAGGTTGCATATCTCCTTAATTAATTTGTTGATGAAAACATAAGTTCTCATTCTATTTTCATAAATAAAGCAATTCATAATTTGTTAAACACCAAATATAAAAACTCTAGCTATTTCAGAAAAATAGAGTCTTAAAACAAAAAATATATTTTCCCATGGTATTCAGTATTTCTTGCAATTCTTGTTAAGTAGTTACCTTCTGTGAAGATACTTTTATTAATATTTTGGGTATGGTCTTTAATAGTTACCTCGTTAAAAAATTGAGGATATTAAAGAATTCGCTGTTGTTGATAGAGTTATAATAGTTAAAAGAATATTTTTGTATGCGTACAGACATATGTTTCAGACATATGTTTAGCACGACTAATAAACTAAGATATTACCACGCGGACAAAAAAAATTACATTATAGAACAAGTAAAAGAAACAGGCAATCATATATATTGTAAAAAAGTGAACTTTAATTTATATTACTTGAGAGCAACATCTCCTAGTAGTATACAAACAGTACGGTTTTAGCCTATTCCATGGATCCCACGCGATCCCAACGGCTCCGGGTGATCGCACATTGTAAATTTCAGAGCTAAAACATTATATGGCACATAATCCTTTGGAATCAATTGAAATTTCAACAAATGCTTTTGTTGTGTTTTGTTATCAGAGATCTTCTTGGAAACAACTCCACCAGATGTACTTACTTTGTACTCAAGTACACTCTTCAAGGATGACGGGTCAACTAAATAGAGAACGACAAAACTTCTACCAGACCAAGGTCTATTTTTTAGGACAAGACAGGTCCCTTTTCATTCGTCGACTTTGTCTTACCAAATTCTGAAGGTAGAATTGAAAAGCGATTCCACCGAATGATCGATGCAGATCAAAATGATCGCACAATTTTCGGTACGTGACTTCCAGTCAATTTTAGAGCACGTCGTACACGCACTTTTAAAATTTGTACAGTGCAACGGTTATTTTTTTCCCATATTTATCAAATGATTGAAATAGGTATATATCTAGCGCTACTTAAGTAATGTACGTTAAGGATCCAATTGTTCATATGACAACATTCCCTGTTTTTGACGTTTTGTCCTATAACATTAATGAATGTGCATTCTTGCCTCGATTTCTTAGAAAGGGTTTTATGTTTATTGGAATTGCAAGCGGCCACCCGTCATAATGTAATCTTGGAACACAAATCCACTTTGAGTCAACGTTGATTAATTCGGTCGACCAACATTTGGAATGTGTATGATATACTATTGGGAACATGCAATATTGTTACCTTTTTGCCTAAGCTTATAATGAGATTTTATATCTGAAACGTCAGAATATTTTTACTAGAAAGTTGTTCAGTAGTTGATCGCATATGTCCTACTTTTTAGGAAAATCAAAACACATATTTAATAGGGATCTTATAGCCGAAAAAGTGCAAAGTCTTTACTGAAATATTTTCTAAGGAAATGCTTTGAAAATCTGGAAAAATGACAAAAAAGAGATAATTTCCATATAAAGATCAATTTTATGAAGTTGTCCACTAATCAGACACAAATTAGAAGACGAAAAGTGGTTCGCACACACAAGGTACGTCTACAGAAAATATTTTTGGAGGCTTTAACTCTCATTTAATTTTTTGATGGGCAACCGGTGTAGTAGGTTATGATCTACTATCTCAAGAATTATGACTGTCCAATAACTTTTTTGCTTATAATATTTTTATTCCAACTTTTACAACTATGCACAATTGTAACTTACGGTCATTTATAATATTTCATAAAATGGATACAAAACATTTCATTTTCTTAGTTTTTACAGCTCTATAATAGTTATTTCTCATTTTCTTCTCTTTTCTTTGAAGAATAATCATATAAATCGAACATTCACTGTGATATAAACTTAAAAAAATAACATTTTGCAGAGATTTAACCCATACACTGCACTAATTTTATTATGTATATATACATTATCTTTTCCCCTTTTCAGTGATAGATAACTCTCATTTTGACATTCTTAATGAAGAAATAGTCATATAAAGAGTACAATAATAGCATTCATGAATATAGGTTGCATATCTCCTTAATTAATTTGTTGATGAAAACATAAGTTCTCATTCTATTTTCATAAATAAAGCAATTCATAATTTGTTAAACACTAAATATAAAAACTCTAGCTATTTCAGAAAAATAGAGTCTTAAAACAAAAAATATATTTTCCCATGGTATTCAGTATTTCTTGCAATTCTTGTTAAGTAGTTACCTTCTGTGAAGATACTTTTATTAATATTTTGGGTATGGTCTTTAATAGTTACCTCGTTAAAAAATTGAGGATATTAAAGAATTCGCTGTTGTTGATAGAGTTATAATAGTTAAAAGAATATTTTTGTATGCGTACAGACATATGTTTCAGACATATGTTTAGCACGACTAATAAACTAAGATATTACCACGCGGACAAAAAAAATTACATTATAGAACAAGTAAAAGAAACAGGCAATCATATATATTGTAAAAAAGTGAACTTTAATTTATATTACTTGAGAGCAACATCTCCTAGTAGTATACAAACAGTACGGTTTTAGCCTATTCCATGGATCCCACGCGATCCCAACGGCTCCGGGTGATCGCACATTGTAAATTTCAGAGCTAAAACATTATATGGCACATAATCCTTTGGAATCAATTGAAATTTCAACAAATGCTTTTGTTGTGTTTTGTTATCAGAGATCTTCTTGGAAACAACTCCACCAGATGTACTTACTTTGTACTCAAGTACACTCTTCAAGGATGACGGGTCAACTAAATAGAGAACGACAAAACTTCTACCAGACCAAGGTCTATTTTTTAGGACAAGAGAGGTCCCTTTTCATTCGTCGACTTTGTCTTACCAAATTCTGAAGGTAGAATTGAAAAGCGATTCCACCGGATGATCGATGCAGATCAAAATGATCACACAATTTTCGGTACGTGACTTCCAGTCAATTTTAGAGCACGTCGTACACGTACTTTTAAAATTTGTACAGTGCAACGGTTTTTTTTTTCCCATATTTATCAAATGATTGAAATAGGTATATATCTAGCGCTACTTAAGTAATGTACGTTAAGGATCCAATTGTTCATATGACAACATTCCCTGTTTTTGACGTTTTGTCCTATAACATTAATGAATGTGCATTCCTGCCTCGATTTCTTAGAAAGGGTTTTATGTTTATTGGAATTACAAGCGGCCACCCGTCATAATGTAATCTTGGAACACAAATCTACTTTGAGTCAACGTTGATTAATTCGGTCGACCAACATTTGGAATGTGTATGATATACTATTGGGAACATGCAATATTGTTACCTTTTTGCCTAAGCTTATAATGAGATTTTATATCTGAAACGTCAGAATATTTTTACTAGAAAGTTGTTCAGTAGTTGATCGCATATGTCCTACTTTTTAGGAAAATCAAAACACATATTTAATAGGGATCTTATAGCCGAAAAAGTGCAAAGTCTTTACTGAAATATTTTCTAAGGAAATGCTTTGAAAATCTGGAAAAATGACAAAAAAGAGATAATTTCCATATAAAGATCAATTTTATGAAGTTGTCCACTAATCAGACACAAATTAGAAGACGAAAAGTGGTTCGCACACACAAGGTACGTCTACAGAAAATATTTTTGGAGGCTTTAACTCTCATTTAATTTTTTGATGGGCAACCGGTGTAGTAGGTTATGATCTACTATCTCAAGAATTATGACTGTCCAATAACTTTTTTGCTTATAATATTTTTATTCCAACTTTTACAACTATGCACAATTGTAACTTACGGTCATTTATAATATTTCATAAAATGGATACAAAACATTTCATTTTCTTAGTTTTTACAGCTCTATAATAGTTATTTCTCATTTTCTTCTCTTTTCTTTGAAGAATAATCATATAAATCGAACATTCACTGTGATATAAACTTAAAAAAATAACATTTTGCATAGATTTAACCCATACACTGCACTAATTTTATTATGTATATATACATTATCTTTTCCCCTTTTCAGTGATAGATAACTCTCATTTTGATATTCTTAATGAAGAAATAGTCATATAAAGAGTACAATAATAGCATTCATGAATATAGGTTGCATATCTCCTTAATTAATTTGTTGATGAAAACATAAGTTCTCATTCTATTTTCATAAATAAAGCAATTCATAATTTGTTAAACACTAAATATAAAAACTCTAGCTATTTCAGAAAAATAGAGTCTTAAAACAAAAAATATATTTTCCCATGGTATTCAGTATTTCTTGCAATTCTTGTTAAGTAGTTACCTTCTGTGAAGATACTTTTATTAATATTTTGGGTATGGTCTTTAATAGTTACCTCGTTAAAAAATTGAGGATATTAAAGAATTCGCTGTTGTTGATAGAGTTATAATAGTTAAAAGAATATTTTTGTATGCGTACAGACATATGTTTCAGACATATGTTTAGCACGACTAATAAACTAAGATATTACCACGCGGACAAAAAAAATTACATTATAGAACAAGTAAAAGAAACAGGCAATCATATATATTGTAAAAAAGTTAACTTTAATTTATATTACTTGAGAGCAACATCTCCTAGTAGTATACAAACAGTACGGTTTTAGCCTATTCCATGGATCCCACGCGATCCCAACGGCTCCGGGTGATCGCACATTGTAAATTTCAGAGCTAAAACATTATATGGCACATAATCCTTTGGAATCAATTGAAATTTCAACAAATGCTTTTGTTGTGTTTTGTTATCAGAGATCTTCTTGGAAACAACTCCACCAGATGTACTTACTTTGTACTCAAGTACACTCTTCAAGGATGACGGGTCAACTAAATAGAGAACGACAAAACTTCTACCAGACCAAGGTCTATTTTTTAGGACAAGAGAGGTCGCTTTTCATTCGTCGACTTTGTCTTACCAAATTCTGAAGGTAGAATTGAAAAGCGATTCCACCGGATGATCGATGCAGATCAAAATGATCACAAAATTTTCGGTACGTGACTTCCAGTCAATTTTAGAGCACGCCGTACACGTACTTTTAAAATTTGTACGGTGCAACGGTTTTTTTTTCCCATATTTATCAAATGATTGAAATAGGTATATATCTAGCGCTACTTAAGTAATGTACGTTAAGGATCCAATTGTTCATATGACAACATTCCCTGTTTTTGACGTTTTGTCCTATAACATTAATGAATGTGCATTCCTGCCTCGATTTCTTAGAAAGGGTTTTATGTTTATTGGAATTACAAGCGGCCACCCGTCATAATGTAATCTTGGAACACAAATCCACTTTGAGTCAACGTTGATTAATTCGGTCGACCAACATTTAGAATGTGTATGATATACTATTGGGAACATGCAATATTGTTACCTTTTTGCCTAAGCTTATAATGAGATTTTATATCTGAAACGTCAAAATATTTTCACTAGAAAGTTGTTCAGTAGTTGATCGTATATGTCCTACTTTTTAGGAAAATCAAAACACATATTTAATAGGGATCTTATAGCCGAAAAAGTGCAAAGTCTTTACTGAAATATTTTCTAAGGAAATGCTTTAAAAATCTGGAAAAATGACAAAAAAGAGATAATTTCCATATAAAGATCAATTTTATGAAGTTGTCCACTAATCAGACACAAATTAGAAGACGAAAAGTGGTTCGCACACACAAGGTACGTCTACAGAAAATATTTTTGGAGGCTTTAACTCTCATTTAATTTTTTGATGGGCAACCGGTGTAGTAGGTTATGATCTACTATCTCAAGAATTATGACTGTCCAATAACTTTTTTGCTTATAATATTTTTATTCCAACTTTTACAACTATGCACAATTGTAAGTTACGGTCATTTATAATATTTCATAAAATGGATACAAAACATTTCATTTTCTTAGTTTTTACAGTTCTATAATAGTTATTTCTCATTTTCTTCTCTTTTCTTTGAAGAATAATCATATAAATCGAACATTCACTGTGATATAAACTTAAAAAAATAACATTTTGCATAGATTTAACCCATACACTGCACTAATTTTATTATGTATATATACATTATCTTTTCCCCTTTTAAGTGATAGATAACTCTCATTTTGATATTCTTAATGAAGAAATAGTCATATAAAGAGTACAATAATAGCATTCATGAATATAGGTTGCATATCTCCTTAATTAATTTGTTGATGAAAACATAAGTTCTCATTCTATTTTCATAAATAAAGCAATTCATAATTTGTTAAATACTAAATATAAAAACTCTAGCTATTTCAGAAAAATAGAGTCTTAAAACAAAAAATATATTTTCCCATGGTATTCAGTATTTCTTGCAATTCTTGTTAAGTAGTTACCTTCTGTGAAGATACTTTTATTAATATTTTGGGTATGGTCTTTAATAGTTACCTCGTTAAAAAATTGAGGATATTAAAGAATTCGCTGTTGTTGATAGAGTTATAATAGTTAAAAGAATATTTTTGTATGCGTACAGACATATGTTTCAGACATATGTTTAGCACGACTAATAAACTAAGATATTACCACGCGGACAAAAAAAATTACATTATAGAACAAGTAAAAGAAACAGGCAATCATATATATTGTAAAAAAGTGAACTTTAATTTATATTACTTGAGAGCAACATCTCCTAGTAGTATACAAACAGTACGGTTTTAGCCTATTCCATGGATCCCACGCGATCCCAACGGCTCCGGGTGATCGCACATTGTAAATTTCAGAGCTAAAACATTATATGGCACATAATCCTTTGGAATCAATTGAAATTTCAACAAATGCTTTTGTTGTGTTTTGTTATCAGAGATCTTCTTGGAAACAACTCCACCAGATGTACTTACTTTGTACTCAAGTACACTCTTCAAGGATGACGGGTCAACTAAATAGAGAACGACAAAACTTCTACCAGACCAAGGTCTATTTTTTAGGACAAGACAGGTCCCTTTTCATTCGTCGACTTTGTCTACCAAATTCTGAAGGTAGAATTGAAAAGCGATTCCACCGAATGATCGATGCAGATCAAAATGATCGCACAATTTTCGGTACGTGACTTCCAGTCAATTTTAGAGCACGTCGTACACGTACTTTTAAAATTTGTACAGTGCAACGGTTTTTTTTCCCATATTTATCAAATGATTGAAATAGGTATATATCTAGCGCTACTTAAGTAATGTACGTTAAGGATCCAATTGTTCATATGACAACATTCCCTGTTTTTGACGTTTTGTCCTATAACATTAATGAATGTGCATTCTTGCCTCGATTTCTTAGAAAGGGTTTTATGTTTATTGGAATTGCAAGCGGCCACCCGTCATAATGTAATCTTGGAACACAAATCCACTTTGAGTCAACGTTGATTAATTCGGTCGACCAACATTTGGAATGTGTATGATATACTATTGGGAACATGCAATATTGTTACCTTTTTGCCTAAGCTTATAATGAGATTTTATATCTGAAACGTCAGAATATTTTTACTAGAAAGTTGTTCAGTAGTTGATCGCATATGTCCTACTTTTTAGGAAAATCAAAACACATATTTAATAGGGATCTTATAGCCGAAAAAGTGCAAAGTCTTTACTGAAATATTTTCTAAGGAAATGCTTTAAAAATCTGGAAAAATGACCAAAAAGAGATAATTTCCATATAAAGATCAATTTTATGAAGTTGTCCACTAATCAGACACAAAATAGAAGACGAAAAGTGGTTCGCACACACAAGGTACGTCTACAGAAAATATTTTTGGAGGCTTTAACTCTCATTTAATTTTGTGATGGGCAACCGGTGTAGTAGGTTATGATCTACTATCTCAAGAATTATGACTGTCCAATAACTTTTTTGCTTATAATATTTTTATTCCAAGTTTTACAACTATGCACAATTGTAACTTACGGTCATTTATAATATTTCATAAAATGGATACAAAACATTTCATTTTCTTAGTTTTTACAGCTCTATAATAGTTATTTCTCATTTTCTTTCTTTTCTTTGAAGAATAATCATATAAATCGAACATTTTAAACTTAAAAAAATAACATTTTGCATAGATTTAACCCATACGCTGCACTAATTTTATTATGTATATATACATTATCTTTTCCCCTTTTCAGTGATAGATAACTCTCATTTTGATATTCTTAATGAAGAAATAGTCATATAAAGAGTACAATAATAGCATTCATGAATATAGGTTGCATATCTCCTTAATTAATTTGTTGATGAAAACATAAGTTCTCATTCTATTTTCATAAATAAAGCAATTCATAATTTGTTAAACACTAAATATAAAAACTCTAGCTATTTCAGAAAAATAGAGTCTTAAAACAAAAAATATATTTTCCCATGGTATTCAGTATTTCTTGCAATTCTTGTTAAGTAGTTACCTTCTGTGAAGATACTTTTATTAATATTTTGGGTATGGTCTTTAATAGTTACCTCGTTAAAAAATTGAGGATATTAAAGAATTCGCTGTTGTTGATAGAGTTATAATAGTTAAAAGAATATTTTTGTATGCGTACAGACATATGTTTCAGACATATGTTTAGCACGACTAATAAACTAAGATATTACCACGCGGACAAAAAAAATTACATTATAGAACAAGTAAAAGAAACAGGCAATCATATATATTGTAAAAAAGTGAACTTTAATTATATTACTTGAGAGCAACATCTCCTAGTAGTATACAAACAGTACGGTTTTAGCCTATTCCATGGATCCCACGCGATCCCAACGGCTCCGGGTGATCGCACATTGTAAATTTCAGAGCTAAAACATTATATGGCACATAATCCTTTGGAATCAATTGAAATTTCAACAAATGCTTTTGTTGTGTTTTGTTATCAGAGATCTTCTTGGAAACAACTCCACCAGATGTACTTACTTTGTACTCAAGTACACTCTTCAAGGATGACGGGTCAACTAAATAGAGAACGACAAAACTTCTACCAGACCAAGGTCTATTTTTTAGGACAAGAGAGGTCCCTTTTCATTCGTCGACTTTGTCTTACCAAATTCTGAAGGTAGAATTGAAAAGCGATTCCACCGGATGATCGATGCAGATCAAAATGATCACAAAATTTTCGGTACGTGACTTCCAGTCAATTTTAGAGCACGCCGTACACGTACTTTTAAAATTTGTACGGTGCAACGGTTTTTTTTTCCCATATTTATCAAATGATTGAAATAGGTATATATCTAGCGCTACTTAAGTAATGTACGTTAAGGATCCAATTGTTCATATGACAACATTCCCTGTTTTTGACGTTTTGTCCTATAACATTAATGAATGTGCATTCCTGCCTCGATTTCTTAGAAAGGGTTTTATGTTTATTGGAATTACAAGCGGCCACCCGTCATAATGTAATCTTGGAACACAAATCCACTTTGAGTCAACGTTGATTAATTCGGTCGACCAACATTTGGAATGTGTATGATATACTATTGGGAACATGCAATATTGTTACCTTTTTGCCTAAGCTTATAATGAGATTTTATATCTGAAACGTCAAAATATTTTCACTAGAAAGTTGTTCAGTAGTTGATCGTATATGTCCTACTTTTTAGGAAAATCAAAACATATATTTAATAGGGATCTTATAGCCGAAAAAGTGCAAAGTCTTTACTGAAATATTTTCTAAGGAAATGCTTTAAAAATCTGGAAAAATGACAAAAAAGAGATAATTTCCATATAAAGATCAATTTTATGAAGTTGTCCACTAATCAGACACAAATTAGAAGACGAAAAGTGGTTCGCACACACAAGGTACGTCTACAGAAAATATTTTTGGAGGCTTTAACTCTCATTTAATTTTTTGATGGGCAACCGGTGTAGTAGGTTATGATCTACTATCTCAAGAATTATGACTGTCCAATAACTTTTTTGCTTATAATATTTTTATTCCAACTTTTACAACTATGCACAATTGTAAGTTACGGTCATTTATAATATTTCATAAAATGGATACAAAACATTTCATTTTCTTAGTTTTTACAGCTCTATAATAGTTATTTCTCATTTTCTTCTCTTTTCTTTGAAGAATAATCATATAAATCGAACATTCACTGTGATATAAACTTAAAAAAATAACATTTTGCATAGATTTAACCCATACACTGCACTAATTTTATTATGTATATATACATTATCTTTTCCCCTTTTAAGTGATAGATAACTCTCATTTTGATATTCTTAATGAAGAAATAGTCATATAAAGAGTACAATAATAGCATTCATGAATATAGGTTGCATATCTCCTTAATTAATTTGTTGATGAAAACATAAGTTCTCATTCTATTTTCATAAATAAAGCAATTCATAATTTGTTAAATACTAAATATAAAAACTCTAGCTATTTCAGAAAAATAGAGTCTTAAAACAAAAAATATATTTTCCCATGGTATTCAGTATTTCTTGCAATTATTGTTAAGTAGTTACCTTCTGTGAAGATACTTTTATTAATATTTTGGGTATGGTCTTTAATAGTTACCTCGTTAAAAAATTGAGGATATTAAAGAATTCGCTGTTGTTGATAGAGTTATAATAGTTAAAAGAATATTTTTGTATGCGTACAGACATATGTTTCAGACATATGTTTAGCACGACTAATAAACTAAGATATTACCACGCGGACAAAAAAAATTACATTATAGAACAAGTAAAAGAAACAGGCAATCATATATATTGTAAAAAAGTGAACTTTAATTTATATTACTTGAGAGCAACATCTCCTAGTAGTATACAAACAGTACGGTTTTAGCCTATTCCATGGATCCCACGCGATCCCAACGGCTCCGGGTGATCGCACATTGTAAATTTCAGAGCTAAAACATTATATGGCACATAATCCTTTGGAATCAATTGAAATTTCAACAAATGCTTTTGTTGTGTTTTGTTATCAGAGATCTTCTTGGAAACAACTCCACCAGATGTACTTACTTTGTACTCAAGTACACTCTTCAAGGATGACGGGTCAACTAAATAGAGAACGACAAAACTTCTACCAGACCAAGGTCTATTTTTTAGGACAAGACAGGTCCCTTTTCATTCGTCGACTTTGTCTACCAAATTCTGAAGGTAGAATTGAAAAGCGATTCCACCGAATGATCGATGCAGATCAAAATGATCGCACAATTTTCGGTACGTGACTTCCAGTCAATTTTAGAGCACGTCGTACACGTACTTTTAAAATTTGTACAGTGCAACGGTTTTTTTTCCCCATATTTATCAAATGATTGAAATAGGTATATATCTAGCGCTACTTAAGTAATGTACGTTAAGGATCCAATTGTTCATATGACAACATTCCCTGTTTTTGACGTTTTGTCCTATAACATTAATGAATGTGCATTCTTGCCTCGATTTCTTAGAAAGGGTTTTATGTTTATTGGAATTGCAAGCGGCCACCCGTCATAATGTAATCTTGGAACACAAATCCACTTTGAGTCAACGTTGATTAATTCGGTCGACCAACATTTGGAATGTGTATGATATACTATTGGGAACATGCAATATTGTTACCTTTTTGCCTAAGCTTATAATGAGATTTTATATCTGAAACGTCAGAATATTTTTACTAGAAAGTTGTTCAGTAGTTGATCGCATATGTCCTACTTTTTAGGAAAATCAAAACACATATTTAATAGGGATCTTATAGCCGAAAAAGTGCAAAGTCTTTACTGAAATATTTTCTAAGGAAATGCTTTAAAAATCTGGAAAAATGACCAAAAAGAGATAATTTCCATATAAAGATCAATTTTATGAAGTTGTCCACTAATCAGACACAAAATAGAAGACGAAAAGTGGTTCGCACACACAAGGTACGTCTACAGAAAATATTTTTGGAGGCTTTAACTCTCATTTAATTTTGTGATGGGCAACCGGTGTAGTAGGTTATGATCTACTATCTCAAGAATTATGACTGTCCAATAACTTTTTTGCTTATAATATTTTTATTCCAAGTTTTACAACTATGCACAATTGTAACTTACGGTCATTTATAATATTTCATAAAATGGATACAAAACATTTCATTTTCTTAGTTTTTACAGCTCTATAATAGTTATTTCTCATTTTCTTTCTTTTCTTTGAAGAATAATCATATAAATCGAACATTTTAAACTTAAAAAAATAACATTTTGCATAGATTTAAGCCATACGCTGCACTAATTTTATTATGTATATATACATTATCTTTTCCCCTTTTCAGTGATAGATAACTCTCATTTTGATATTCTTAATGAAGAAATAGTCATATAAAGAGTACAATAATAGCATTCATGAATATAGGTTGCATATCTCCTTAATTAATTTGTTGATGAAAACATAAGTTCTCATTCTATTTTCATAAATAAAGCAATTCATAATTTGTTAAACACTAAATATAAAAACTCTAGCTATTTCAGAAAAATAGAGTCTTAAAACAAAAAATATATTTTCCCATGGTATTCAGTATTTCTTGCAATTCTTGTTAAGTAGTTACCTTCTGTGAAGATACTTTTATTAATATTTTGGGTATGGTCTTTAATAGTTACCTCGTTAAAAAATTGAGGATATTAAAGAATTCGCTGTTGTTGATAGAGTTATAATAGTTAAAAGAATATTTTTGTATGCGTACAGACATATGTTTCAGACATATGTTTAGCACGACTAATAAACTAAGATATTACCACGCGGACAAAAAAAATTACATTATAGAACAAGTAAAAGAAACAGGCAATCATATATATTGTAAAAAAGTGAACTTTAATTTATATTACTTGAGAGCAACATCTCTTAGTAGTATACAAACAATACGGTTTTAGCCTATTCCATGGATCCCACGCGATCCCAACGGCTCCGGGTGATCGCACATTGTAAATTTCAGAGCTAAAACATTATATGGCACATAATCCTTTGGAATCAATTGAAATTTCAACAAATGCTTTTGTTGTGTTTTGTTATCAGAGATCTTCTTGGAAACAACTCCACCAGATGTACTTACTTTGTACTCAAGTACACTCTTCAAGGATGACGGGTCAACTAAATAGAGAACGAGAAAACTTCTACCAGACCAAGGTCTATTTTTTAGGACAAGACAGGTCCCTTTTCATTCGTCGACTTTGTCTTACCAAATTCTGAAGGTAGAATTGAAAAGCGATTCAACCGAATGATCGATGCAAATCAAAATGATCGCACAATTTTCGGTACGTGACTTCCAGTCAATTTTAGAGCACGTCGTACACGTACTTTTAAAATTTGTACAGTGCAACGGTTTTTTTTCCCATATTTATCAAATGATTGAAATAGGTATATATCTAGCGCTACTTAAGTAATGTACGTTAAGGATCCAATTGTTCATATGACAACATTCCCTGTTTTTGACGTTTTGTCCTATAACATTAATGAATGTGCATTCTTGCCTCGATTTCTTAGAAAGGGTTTTATGTTTATTGGAATTGCAAGCGGCCACCCGTCATAATGTAATCTTGGAACACAAATCCACTTTGAGTCAACGTTGATTAATTCGGTCGACCAACATTTGGAATGTGTATGATATACTATTGGGAACATGCAATATTGTTACCTTTTTGCCTAAGCTTATAATGAGATTTTATATCTGAAACGTCAGAATATTTTTACTAGAAAGTTGTTCAGTAGTTGATCGCATATGTCCTACTTTTTAGGAAAATCAAAACACATATTTAATAGGGATCTTATAGCCGAAAAAGTGCAAAGTCTTTACTGAAATATTTTCTAAAGAAATGCTTTAAAAATCTGGAAAAATGACCAAAAAGAGATAATTTCCATATAAAGATCAATTTTATGAAGTTGTCCACTAATCAGACACAAAATAGAAGACGAAAAGTGGTTCGCACACACAAGGTACGTCTACAGAAAATATTTTTGGAGGCTTTAACTCTCATTTAATTTTGTGATGGGCAACCGGTGTAGTAGGTTATGATCTACTATCTCAAGAATTATGACTGTCCAATAACTTTTTTGCTTATAATATTTTTATTCCAAGTTTTACAACTATGCACAATTGTAACTTACGGTCATTTATAATATTTCATAAAATGGATACAAAACATTTCATTTTCTTAGTTTTTACAGCTCTATAATAGTTATTTCTCATTTTCTTTCTTTTCTTTGAAGAATAATCATATAAATCGAACATTTTAAACTTAAAAAAATAACATTTTGCATAGATTTAACCCATACGCTGCACTAATTTTATTATGTATATATACATTATCTTTTCCCCTTTTCAGTGATAGATAACTCTCATTTTGATATTCTTAATGAAGAAATAGTCATATAAAGAGTACAATAATAGCATTCATGAATATAGGTTGCATATCTCCTTAATTAATTTGTTGATGAAAACATAAGTTCTCATTCTATTTTCATAAATAAAGCAATTCATAATTTGTTAAACACTAAATATAAAAACTCTAGCTATTTCAGAAAAATAGAGTCTTAAAACAAAAAATATATTTTCCCATGGTATTCAGTATTTCTTGCAATTCTTGTTAAGTAGTTACCTTCTGTGAAGATACTTTTATTAATATTTTGGGTATGGTCTTTAATAGTTACCTCGTTAAAAAATTGAGGATATTAAAGAATTCGCTGTTGTTGATAGAGTTATAATAGTTAAAAGAATATTTTTGTATGCGTACAGACATATGTTTCAGACATATGTTTAGCACGACTAATAAACTAAGATATTACCACGCGGACAAAAAAAATTACATAATAGAACAAGTAAAAGAAACAGGCAATCATATATATTGTAAAAAAGTGAACTTTAATTTATATTACTTGAGAGCAACATCTCCTAGTAGTATACAAACAGTACGGTTTTAGCCTATTCCATGGATCCCACGCGATCCCAACGGCTCCGGGTGATCGCACATTGTAAATTTCAGAGCTAACACATTATATGGCACATAATCCTTTGGAATCAATTGAAATTTCAACAAATGCTTTTGTTGTGTTTTGTTATCAGAGATCTTCTTGGAAACAACTCCACCAGATGTACTTACTTTGTACTCAAGTACACTCTTCAAGGATGACGGGTCAACTAAATAGAGAACGACAAAACTTCTACCAGACCAAGGTCTAATTTTTAGGACAAGACAGGTCCCTTTTCATTCGTCGACTTTGTCTTCCAAATTCTGAAGGTAGAATTGAAAAGCGATTCCACCGAATGATCGATGCAGATCAAAATGATCGCACAATTTTCGGTACGTGACTTCCAGTCAATTTTAGAGCATGTCGTACACGCACTTTTAAAATTTGTACAGTGCAACGGTTTTTTTTTCCCATATTTATCAAATGATTGAAATAGGTATATATCTAGCGCTACTTAAGTAATGTACGTTAAGGATCCAATTGTTCATATGACAACATTCCCTGTTTTTTACGTTTTGTCCTATAACATTAATGAATGTGCATTCTTGCCTCGATTTCTTAGAAAGGGTTTTATGTTTATTGGAATTGCAAGCGGCCACCCGTCATAATGTAATCTTGGAACACAAATCCACTTTGAGTCAACGTTGATTAATTCGGTCGACCAACATTTGGAATGTGTATGATATACTATTGGGAACATGCAATATTGTTACCTTTTTGCTTAAGCTTATAATGAGATTTTATATCTGAAACGTCAGAATATTTTTACTAGAAAGTTGTTCAGTAGTTGATCGCATATGTCCTACTTTTTAGGAAAATCAAAACACATATTTAATAGGGATCTTATAGCCGAAAAAGTGCAAAGTCTTTACTGAAATATTTTCTAAGGAAATGCTTTAAAAATCTGGGAAAATGACCAAAAAGAGATAATTTCCATATAAAGATCAATTTTATGAAGTTGTCCACTAATCAGACACAAAATAGAAGACGAAAAGTGGTTCGCACACACAAGGTACGTCTACAGAAAATATTTTTGGAGGCTTTAACTCTCATTTAATTTTGTGATGGGCAACCGGTGTAGTAGGTTATGATCTACTATCTCAAGAATTATGACTGTCCAATAACTTTTTTGCTTATAATATTTTTATTCCAAGTTTTACAACTATGCACAATTGTAACTTACGGTCATTTATAATATTTCATAAAATGGATACAAAACATTTCATTTTCTTAGTTTTTACAGCTCTATAATAGTTATTTCTCATTTTCTTCTTTTTTCTTTGAAGAATAATCATATAAATCGAACATTTTAAACTTAAAAAAATAACATTTTGCATAGATTTAACCCATACACTGCACTAATTTTATTATATATATATATACATTATCTTTTCCCCTTTTCAGTGATAGATAACTCTCATTTTGATATTCTTAATGAAGAAATAGTCATATAAAGAGTACAATAATAGCTTTCATGAATATAGGTTGCATATCTCCTTAATTAATTTGTTGATGAAAACATAACTTCTTATTCTATTTTCATACATAAAGCAATTCATAATCCGTTAAACACTAAATATAAAAACTCTAGCTATTTCAGAAAAATAGAGTCTTAAAACAAAAATATTTTCCCATGGTATTTAGTATTTCTTGCAATTCTTGTTAAGTAGTTACCTTCTGTGAAGATACTTTTATTAATATTTCGGGTATGGTCTTTAATAGTTACCTTGTTAAAAAATTGAGGATATTAAAGAATTCAATGTTGTTGATTGAGTTATAATAGTTAAAAGAATATTTTTGTATGCGTACAGACATATGTTTCAGACATATGTTTAGGACGACTAATAAACTAAGATATTACCACGCGGACAAAAAAAATTATATTATAGAACTAGTAAAAGAAACAGGCAATCATATATATTGTAAAAAAGCAAACTTTAATTTATATTACTTGAGAGCAACATCTCCTAGTAGTTTACAAACAGTAAGGTTTTAGCCTATTCCATGGATCCCACGCGATCCCAACGGCTCCGGGTGATCGCACATTGTAAATTTCAGAGCTAAAACATTATATGGCAAATATTCCTTTGGAATCAATTGAAATTTCAACAAATGCTTTTGTTGTGTTTTGTTATCGGAGATCTTCTTGGAAACAACTCCACCAGATGTACTTACTTTGTACTCAAGTACACTCTTCAAGGATGACGGGTCCCTTTTCATTCGTCGACTTTGTCTTACCAAATTCTGCAGGTAGAATTGAAAAGTGATTCCACCGAATGATCGATGCAGATCAAAATGATCGCACAATTTTCGGTACGTGACTTGCAGTCAATTTTACAGCACGTCGTACTCGCACTTTTCAAATTTGTACAGCGCAGCGGTTTTTTTTTCCATATTTATCAAATGATTGAAATAGGTATATATCTAGCGCTACTTAAGTAATGTACGTTAAGGATCCAATTGCTCATATGACAACATTCCCTGGTTTTGACATTTTGTCCTATAACATTAATGAATGTGCATTCTTGCCTCGATTTCTTAGAAAGGGTTTTCTGTTTATTGGAATTAAAAGCGGCCACCCGTCATAATGTAATCTTGGAACACAAATCTACTTTGAGTCAACGTTGATTAATTCGGTCGACCAACATTTGGAATGTGTATGAGATACTATTGGGAACATGCAATATTGTTACCTTTTTGCCTAAGCTTATAATGAGATTTTATATCTGAAACGTCAGAATATTTTTAGTAGAAAGTTGTTCAGTACTTGATCGCATATATCCCACTTTTTAGGAAAATTAAAACACATATTTAATAGGGATCTTATAGCCGAAAAAGTGTAAAGTCTTTACTGAAATATTTTCTAAGGAAATGCTTTAAAAATCTGGAAAAATGACCAAAAAGAGATAATTTCCATATAAAGATCAATTTTATGAAGTTGTCCACTAATCAGACACAAAATAGAAGACGAAAAGTGGTTCGCACACACAAGGTACGTCTACAGAAAATATTTTTGGTGGCTTTAACTCTCATTTAATTTTTTGATGGGCAACCGGTGTAGTAGGTTATGATCTACTATCTCAAGAATTATGACTGTCCAATAACTTTTTTGCTTATAATATTTTTATTCCAACTTTTACAACTATGCACAATGGTAAGTTACGGTCATTTATAATATTTCATAAAATGGATACAAAACATTTCATTTTCTTAGTTTTTACAGCTCTATAATAGTTATTTCTCATTTTCTTCTCTTTTCTTTGAAGAATAATCATATAAATCGAACAGTCACTGTGATATAAACTTAAAAAAATAACATTTTGCATAGATTTAACCCATACACTGCACTAATTTTATTATGTATATATACATTATCTTTTCCCCTTTTCAGTGATAGATAACTCTAATTTTGATATTCTTAATGAAGAAATAGTCATATAAAGAGTACAATAATAGCATTCATGAATATAGGTTGCATATCTCCTTAATTAATTTGTTGATGAAAGCATAACTTCTCATTCTATTTTAATAAATAAAGCAATTCATAATTCGTTAAACACTAAATATAAAAACTCTAGCTATTTCAGAAAAATAGAGTCTTAAAAAAAAATATTTTCCCATGGAATTTAGTATTTCTTGCAATTCTTGTTAAGTAGTTACCTTCTGTGAAGATACTTTTATTAATATTTCGGGTATGGTCTTTAATAGTTACCTTGTTAAAAAATTGAGGATATTAAAGAATTCAATGTTGTTGATTGAGTTATAATAGTTAAAAGAATATTTCTGTATGCGTACAAACATATGTTTCAGACATTTGTTTAGCACGACTAATAAACTAAGATATTACCACGCGGACAAAAAAAATTACATTATAGAACTAGTAAAAGAAACAGGCAATCATATATATTGTAAAAAAGCAAACTTTAATTTATATTACTTGAGAGCAACATCTCCTAGTAGTATACAAAGAGTAAGGTTTTAACCTATTCCATGGATCCCACGCGATCCCAACGGCTCCGGGTGATCGCACATTGTAAATTTCAGAGCTAAAACATTATATGGCAAATAATCCTTTGGAATCAATTGAAATTTCAACAAATGCTTTTGTTGTGTTTTGTTATCAGAGATCTTCTTGGAAACAACTCCACCAGATGTACTTACTTTGTACTCAAGTACACTCTTAAAGGATGACGGGTCAACGAAATAGAGAACGACAAAACTTCTACCAGACCAAGGTGTATTTTTGAGGACAAGACATGTCCCTTTTCATTCGTTGACTTTGTCTTACCAAATTCTGAAGGTAGAATTGAAAAGTGATTCCACCGAATGATCGATGCAGATCAAAATGATCGCACAATTTTTGGTACGTGACTTGCAGTCAATTTTAGAGCACGTCGTAGTCGCACTTTTAAAATTTGTACAGTGCAACGGTTTTTTTTTTTCCATATTTATCAAATGATTGAAATAGGTATATATCTAGCGCTACTTAAGTAATGTACGTTAAGGATCCAATTGTTCATATGACAACATTCCCTGTTTTTGACGTTTTGTCCTATAACATTAATGGATGTGAATTCTTGCCTCGAATTCTTAGAAAGGGTTTTCTGTTTATTGGAATTGCAAGCGGCCACCCGTCATAATGTAATCTTGGAACACAAATCTACTTTGAGTCAACGTTGATTAATTCGGTCGACCAACATTTGGAATGTGTATGAGATACTATTGGGAACATGCAATATTGTTACCTTTTTGCCTAAGCTTATAATGAGATTTTATATCTGCAACGTCAGAATATTTTTAGTAGAAAGTTGTTCAGTACTTGATCGCATATGTCCTACTTTTTAGGAAAATTAAAACACATATTTAATAGGGATCTTATAGCCAAAAAAGTGCAAAGTCTTTACTGAAATATTTTCTAAGGAAATGCTTTAAAAATCTGGAAAAATGACCAAAAAGAGATAATTTCCATATAAAGATCAATTTTATGAAGTTGTCCACTAATCAGACACAAAATAGAAGACGAAAAGTGGTTCGCACACACAAGGTACGTCTACAGAAAATATTTTTGGAGGCTTTAACTCTCATTTAATTTTGTGATGGGCAACCGGTGTAGTAGGTTATGATCTACTATCTCAAGAATTATGACTGTCCAATAACTTTTTTGCTTATAATATTTTTATTCCAACTATGCACAATGGTAAGTTACGGTCATTTATAATATTTCATAAAATGGATACAAAACATTTCATTTTCTTAGTTTTTACAGCTCTATAATAGTTATTTCTCATTTTCTTCTCTTTTCTTTGAAGAATAATCATATAAATCGAACATTCACTGTGATATAAACTTAAAAAAATTACATTTTGCATAGATTTAATCCATACACTGCACTAATTTTATTATGTATATATACATTATCTTTTCCCCTTTTCAGTGATAGATAACTCTCATTTTGATATTCTTAATGAAGAAATAGTCATATAAAGAGTACAATAATAGCATTCATGAATATAGGTTGCATATCTCCTTAATTAATTTGTTGATGAAAACATAACTTCTCATTCTATTTTAATAAATAAAGCAATTCATAATTCGTTAAACACTAAATATAAAAACTCTAGCTATTTCAGAAAAATAGAGTCTTAAAAAAAATAAATTCCCATGGTATTTAGTATTTCTTGCAATTCTTGTTAAGTAGTTACCTTCTGTGAAGATACTTTTATTAATATTTCGGGTATGGTCTTTAATAGTTACCTTGTTAAAAAATTGAGGATATTAAAGAATTCAATGTTGTTGATTGAGTTATAATAGTTAAAAGAATATTTCTGTATGCGTACAGACATATGTTTCAGACATATGTTTAGCACGACTAATAAACTAAGATATTACCACGCGGACAAAAAAAATTACATTATAGAACTAGTAAAAGAAACAGGCAATCATATATATTGTAAAAAAGCAAACTTTAATTTATATTACTTGAGAGCAACATCTCCTAGTAGTATACAAACAGTAAGGTTTTAGCCTATTCCATGGATCCCACGCGATCCCAACGGCTCCGGGTGATCGCACATTGTAAATTTCAGAGCTAAAACATTATATGGCAAATAATCCTTTGGAATCAATTGAAATTTCAACAAATGCTTTTGTTGTGTTTTGTTATCAGAGATCTTCTTGGAAACAACTCCACCAGATGTACTTACTTTGTACTCAAGTACACTCTTCAAGGATGACGGGTCAACTAAATAGAGAACGACAAAACTTCTACCAGACCAAAGTGTATTTTTGAGGACAAGACAGGTCCCTTTTCATTCATCGACTTTGTCTTACCAAATTCTGAAGGTTGAATTGAAAAGTGATTCCACCGAATGATCGATGCAGATCAAAATGATCGCACAATTTTCGGTACGTGACTTGCAGTCAATTTTAGAGCACGTCGTACTCGCACTTTTAAAATTTGTACAGTGCAACGGTTTTTTTTTCCATATTTATCAAATGATTGAAATAGGTATATATCTAGCGCTACTTAAGTAATGTACGTTAAGGATCCAATTGTTCATATGACAACATTCCCTGTTTTTGACGTTTTGTCCTATAACATTAATGGATGTGCATTCTTGCCTCGATTTCTTAGAAAGGGTTTTCTGTTTATTGGAATTGCAAGCGGCCACCCGTCATAATGTAATCTTGGAACACAAATCTACTTTGAGTCAACGTTGATTAATTCGGTCGACCAACATTTGGAATGTGTATGAGATACTATTGGGAACATGCAATATTGTTACCTTTTTGCCTAAGCTTATAATGAGATTTTATATCTGCAACGTCAGAATATTTTTAGTAGAAAGTTGTTCAGTACTTGATCGCATATGTCCTACTATTTAGGAAAATTAAAACACATATTTAATAGGGATCTTATAGCCAAAAAAGTGCAAAGTCTTTACTGAAATATTTTCTAAGGAAATGCTTTAAAAATCTGGAAAAATGACCAAAAAGAGATAATTTCCATATAAAGATCAATTTTATGAAGTTGTCCACTAATCAGACACAAAATAGAAGACGAAAAGTGGTTCGCACACACAAGGTACGTCTACAGAAAATATTTTTGGAGGCTTTAACTCTCATTTAATTTTGTGATGGGCAACCGGTGTAGTAGGTTATGATTTACTATCTCAAGAATTATGACTGTCCAATAACTTTTTTGCTTATAATATTTTTATTCCAACTTTTACAACTATGCACAATGGTAAGTTACGGTCATTTATAATATTTCATAAAATGGATACAAAACATTTCATTTTCTTAGTTTTTACAGTTCTATAATAGTTATTTCTTATTTTCTTCTCTTTTCTTTGAAGAATAATCATATAAAT
This sequence comes from Linaria vulgaris, assembly GCA_948329865.1. Lineage (NCBI taxonomy): Eukaryota > Viridiplantae > Streptophyta > Magnoliopsida > Lamiales > Plantaginaceae > Linaria > Linaria vulgaris. Next base: position 75,106,281 of record OX415250.1, on the reverse strand, counting down.
CGAACATTCACTGTGATATAAACTTAAAAAAATAACATTTTGCATAGATTTAACCCATACACTGCACTAATTTTATTATGTATATATACATTATCTTTTCCCCTTTTCAGCGATAGATAACTCTCATTTTGATATTCTTAATGAAGAAATAGTCATATAAAGAGTACAATAATAGCATTCATGAATATAGGTTGCATATCTCCTTAATTAATTTGTTGATGAAAACATAACTTCTCATTCTATTTTAATAAATAAAGCAATTCATAATTCGTTAAACACTAAATATAAAAACTCTAGCTATTTCAGAAAAATAGAGTCTTAAAAAAAAAAATTCCCATGGTATTTAGTATTTCTTGCAATTCTTGTTAAGTAGTTACTTTCTGTGAAGATACTTTTATTAATATTTCGGGTATGGTCTTTAATAGTTACCTTGTTAAAAAATTGAGGATATTAAAGAATTCAATGTTGTTGATTGAGTTATAATAGTTAAAAGAATATTTCTGTATGCGTACAGACATATGTTTCAGACATATGTTTAGCACGACTAATAAACTAAGACATTACCACGCGGACAAAAAAAATTACATTATAGAACTAGTAAAAGAAACAGGCAATCATATATATTGTAAAAAAGCAAACTTTAATTTATATTACTTGAGAGCAACATCTCCTAGTAGTATACAAACAGTAAGGTTTTAGCCTATTCCATGGATCCCACGCGATCCCAACGGCTCCGGGTGATCGCACATTGTAAATTTCAGAGCTAAAACATTATATGGCAAATAATCCTTTGGAATCAATTGAAATTTCAACAAATGCTTTTGTTGTGTTTTGTTATCAGAGATCTTCTTGGAAACAACTCCACCAGATGTACTTACTTTGTACTCAAGTACACTCTTCAAGGATGACGGGTCAACTAAATAGAGAACGACAAAACTTCTACCAGACCAAGGTGTATTTTTGAGGACAAGACAGGTCCCTTTTCATTCGTCGACTTTGTCTTACCAAATTCTGAAGGTAGAATTGAAAAGTGATTCCACCGAATGATCGATGCAGATTAAAATGATCGCACAATTTTCGGTACGTGACTTGCAGTCAATTTTAGAGCACGTCGTACTCGCACTTTTAAAATTTGTACAGTGCAACGGTTTTTTTTTTCCATATTTATCAAATGATTGAAATAGGTATATATCTAGCGCTACTTAAGTAATGTACGTTAAGGATCCAATTGTTCGTATGACAACATTCCCTGTTTTTGACGTTTTGTCCTATAACATTAATGAATGTGCATTCTTGCCTCGATTTCTTAGAAAAGGTTTTCTGTTTATTGGAATTGCAAGCGGCCACCCGTCATAATGTAATCTTGGAACACAAATCTACTTTGAGTCGACGTTGATTAATTCGGTCGACCAACATTTGGAATGTGTATGAGATACTATTGGAAACATGCAATATTGTTACCTTTTTGCCTAAGCTTATAATGAGATTTTATATCTGAAACGTCAGAATATTTTTACTAGAAAGTTGTTCAGTAGTTGATCGCATATGTCCTACTTTTTAGGAAAATCAAAACACATATTTAATAGGGATCTTATAGCCGAAAAAGTGCAAAGTCTTTACTGAAATGTTTTCTAAGGAAATGCTTTAAAATCTGGAAAAATGACCAAAAAGAGATAATTTCCATATAAAGATCAATTTTATGAAGTTGTCCACTAATCAGACACAAAATAGAAGACGAAAAGTGGTTCGCACACACAAGGTACGTCTACAGAAAATATTTTTGGAGGCTTTAACCCTCATTTAATTTTGTGATGGGCAACCGGTGTAGTAGGTTATGATCTACTATCTCAATAATTATGACTGTCCAATAACTTTTTTGCTTATAATATTTTTATTCCAAGTTTTACAACTATGCACAATTGTAACTTACGGTCATTTATAATATTTCATAAAATGGATACAAAACATTTCATTTTCTTTGTTTTTACAGCTCTATAATAGTTATTTCTCATTTTCTTCTCTTTTCTTTGAAGAATAATCATATAAATCGAACATTTTAAACTTAAAAAAATAACATTTTGCATAGATTTAACCCATACACTGCACTAATTTTATTATATATATACATTATCTTTTCCCCTTTTCAGTGATAGATAACTCTCATTTTGATATTCTTAATGAAGAAATAGTCATATAAAGAGTACAATAATAGCTTTCATGAATATAGGTTGCATATCTCCTTAATTAATTTGTTGATGAAAACATAACTTCTTATTCTATTTTCATACATAAAGCAATTCATACTCCGTTAAACACTAAATATAAAAACTCTAGCTATTTCAGAAAAATAGAGTCTTAAAACAAAAAATATATTTTCCCATGGTATTTAGTATTTCTTGCAATTCTTGTTAAGTAGTTACCTTCTATAAAGATACTTTTATTAATATTTTTGGTATGGTCTTTAATAGTTACCTTGTTAAAAATTTGAGGATATTAAAGAATTCGCTGTTGTTGATAGAGTTATAATAGTTAAAAGAATATTTTTGTATGCGTACAGACATATGTTTAGCACGACTAATAAACTAACATATTACCACGCGGACAAAATAAATTACATTATAGAACAAGTAAAAGAAACAGGCAATCATATATATTGTAAAAAAGTGAACTTTAATTTATATTACTTGAGAGCAACATCTCCTAGTAGTATACAAACAGTAAGGTTTTAGCCTATTCCATGGATCCCACGCGATCCCAACGGCTCCGGGTGATTGCACATTGTAAATTTCAGTGCTAAAACATTATATGGCACATAATCCTTTGGAATCAATTGAAATTTCAACAAATGCTTTTGTTGTGTTTTGTTATCAGAGATCTTCTTGGAAACAACTCCAACAGATGTACTTACTTTGTACTCAAGTACACTCTTCAAGGATGACGGGTCAACTAAATAGAGAACGGCAAAACTTCTACCAGACCAAGGTCTATTTTTTAGGACAAGACAGGTCCCTTTTCATTCGTCGACTTTGTCTTACCAAATTCTGAAGGTAGAATTGAAAAGCGATTCCACCGAATGATCGATGCAGATCAAAATGATCACACAATTTTCGGTACGTGACTTCCAGTCAATTTTAGAGCACGTCGTACACGTACTTTTAAAATTTGTACAGTGCAACGGTTTTTTTTCCCATATTTATCAAATGATTGAAATAGGTATATATCTAGCGCTACTTAAGTAATGTACGTTAAGGATCCAATTGTTCATATGACAACATTCCCTGTTTTTGACGTTTTGTCCTATAACATTAATGAATGTGCATTCCTGCCTCGATTTCTTAGAAAGGGTTTTATGTTTATTGGAATTGCAAGCGGCCACCCGTCATAATGTAATCTTGGAACACAAATCCACTTTGAGTCAACGTTGATTAATTCGGTCGACCAACATTTGGAATGTGTATGATATACTATTGGGAACATGCAATATTGTTACCTTTTTGCCTAAGCTTATAATGAGATTTTATATCTGAAACGTCAAAATATTTTCACTAGAAAGTTGTTCAGTAGTTGATCGTATATGTCCTACTTTTTAGGAAAATCAAAACACATATTTAATAGGGATCTTATAGCCGAAAAAGTGCAAAGTCTTTACTGAAATATTTTCTAAGGAAATGCTTTAAAAATCTGGAAAAATGACAAAAAAGAGATAATTTCCATATAAAGATCAATTTTATGAAGTTGTCCACTAATCAGACACAAAATAGAAGACGAAAAGTGGTTCGCACACACAAGGTACGTCTACAGAAAATATTTTTGGAGGCTTTAACTCTCATTTAATTTTTTGATGGGCAACCGGTGTAGTAGGTTATGATCTACTATCTCAAGAATTATGACTGTCCAATAACTTTTTTGCTTATAATATTTTTATTTCAACTTTTACAACTATGCACAATTGTAAGTTACGGTCATTTATAATATTTCATAAAATGGATACAAAACATTTCATTTTCTTAGTTTTTACAGCTCTATAATAGTTATTTCTCATTTTCTTCTCTTTTCTTTGAAGAATAATCATATAAATCGAACATTCACTGTGATATAAACTTAAAAAAATAACATTTTGCATAGATTTAACCCATACACTGCACTAATTTTATTATGTATATATACATTATCTTTTCCCCTTTTCAGTGATAGATAACTCTCATTTTGATATTCTTAATGAAGAAATAGTCATATAAAGAGTACAATAATAGCATTCATGAATATAGGTTGCATATCTCCTTAATTAATTTGTTGATGAAAACATAACTTCTTATTCTATTTTCATACATAAAGCAATTCATACTCCGTTAAACACTAAATATAAAAACTCTAGCTATTTCAGAAAAATAGAGTCTTAAAACAAAAAATATATTTTCCCATGGTATTTAGTATTTCTTGCAATTCTTGTTAAGTAGTTACCTTTTATAAAGATACTTTTATTAATATTTTTGGTATGGTCTTTAATAATTACCTTGTTAAAAATTTGAGGATATTAAAGAATTCGCTGTTGTTGATAGAGTTATAATAGTTAAAAGAATATTTGTGTATGCGTACAGACATATGTTTAGCACGACTAATAAACTAAGATATTACCACGCGGACAAAATAAATTACATTATAGAACAAGTAAAAGAAACAGGCAATCATATATATTGTAAAAAAGTGAACTTTAATTTATATTACTTGAGAGCAACATCTCCTAGTAGTATACAAACAGTAAGGTTTTAGCCTATTCCATGGATCCCACGCGATCCCAACGGCTCCGGGTGATTGCACATTGTAAATTTCAGTGCTAAAACATTATATGGCACATAATCCTTTGGAATCAATTGAAATTTCAACAAATGCTTTTGTTGTGTTTTGTTATCAGAGATCTTCTTGGAAACAACTCCAACAGATGTACTTACTTTGTACTCAAGTACACTCTTCAAGGATGACGGGTCAACTAAATAGAGAACGGCAAAACTTCTACCAGACCAAGGTCTATTTTTTAGGACAAGACAGGTCCCTTTTCATTCGTCGACTTTGTCTTACCAAATTCTGAAGGTAGAATTGAAAAGCGATTCCACCGAATGATCGATGCAGATCAAAATGATCACACAATTTTCGGTACGTGACTTCCAGTCAATTTTAGAGCACGTCGTACACGTACTTTTAAAATTTGTACAGTGCAACGGTTTTTTTTTCCCATATTTATCAAATGATTGAAATAGGTATATATCTAGCGCTACTTAAGTAATGTACGTTAAGGATCCAATTGTTCATATGACAACATTCCCTGTTTTTGACGTTTTGTCCTATAACATTAATGAATGTGCATTCCTGCCTCGATTTCTTAGAAAGGGTTTTATGTTTATTGGAATTGCAAGCGGCCACCCGTCATAATGTAATCTTGGAACACAAATCCACTTTGAGTCAACGTTGATTAATTCAGTCGACCAACATTTGGAATGTGTATGATATACTATTGGGAACATGCAATATTGTTACCTTTTTGCCTAATCTTATAATGAGATTTTATATCTGAAACGTCAAAATATTTTCACTAGAAAGTTGTTCAGTAGTTGATCGTATATGTCCTACTTTTTAGGAAAATCAAAACACATATTTAATAGGGATCTTATAGCCGAAAAAGTGCAAAGTCTTTACTGAAATATTTTCTAAGGAAATGCTTTAAAAATCTGGAAAAATGACAAAAAAGAGATAATTTCCATATAAAGATCAATTTTATGAAGTTGTCCACTAATCAGACACAAAATAGAAGACGAAAAGTGGTTTGCACACACAAGGTACGTCTACAGAAAATATTTTTGGAGGCTTTAACTCTCATTTAATTTTTTGATGGGCAACCGGTGTAGTAGGTTATGATCTACTATCTCAAGAATTATGACTGTCCAATAACTTTTTTGCTTATAATATTTTTATTTCAACTTTTACAACTATGCACAATTGTAAGTTACGGTCATTTATAATATTTCATAAAATGGATACAAAACATTTCATTTTCTTAGTTTTTACAGCTCTATAATAGTTATTTCTCATTTTCTTCTCTTTTCTTTGAAGAATAATCATATAAATCGAACATTCACTGTGATATAAACTTAAAAAAATAACATTTTGCATATATTTAACCCATACACTGCACTAATATTATTATGTATATATACATTATCTTTTCCCCTTTTCAGTGATAGATAACTCTCATTTTGATATTCTTAATGAAGAAATAGTCATATAAAGAGTACAATAATAGCATACATGAATATAGGTTGCATATCTCCTTAATTAATTTGTTGATGAAAACATAACCTCTTATTCTATTTTCATACATAAAGCAATTCATACTCCGTTAAACACTAAATATAAAAACTCTAGCTATTTCAGAAAAATAGAGTCTTAAAACAAAAAATATATTTTCCCATGGTATTTAGTATTTCTTGCAATTCTTGTTAAGTAGTTACCTTCTATAAAGATACTTTTATTAATATTTTTGGTATGGTCTTTAATAGTTACCTTGTTAAAAATTTGAGGATATTAAAGAATTCGCTGTTGTTGATAGAGTTATAATAGTTAAAAGAATATTTTTGTATGCGTACAGACATATGTTTAGCACGACTAATAAACTAAGATATTACCACGCGGACAAAATAAATTACATTATAGAACAAGTAAAAGAAACAGGCAATTGTATATATTGTAAAAAAGTGAACTTTAATTTATATTACTTGAGAGCAACATCTCCTAGTAGTATACAAACAGTAAGGTTTTAGCCTATTCCATGGATCCCACGCGATCCCAACGGCTCCGGGTGATTGCACATTGTAAATTTCAGTGCTAAAACATTATATGGCACATAATCCTTTGGAATCAATTGAAATTTCAACAAATGCTTTTGTTGTGTTTTGTTATCAGAGATCTTCTTGGAAACAACTCCAACAGATGTACTTACTTTGTACTCAAGTACACTCTTCAAGGATGACGGGTCAACTAAATAGAGAACGGCAAAACTTCTACCAGACCAAGGTCTATTTTTTAGGACAAGACAGGTCCCTTTTCATTCGTCGACTTTGTCTTACCAAATTCTGAAGGTAGAATTGAAAAGCGATTCCACCGAATGATCGATGCAGATCAAAATGATCACACAATTTTCGGTACGTGACTTCCAGTCAATTTTAGAGCACGTCGTACACGTACTTTTAAAATTTGTACAGTGCAACGGTTTTTTTTCCCATATTTATCAAATGATTGAAATAGGTATATATCTAGCGCTACTTAAGTAATGTACGTTAAGGATCCAATTGTTCATATGACAACATTCCCTGTTTTTGACGTTTTGTCCTATAACATTAATGAATGTGCATTCCTGCCTCGATTTCTTAGAAAGGGTTTTATGTTTATTGGAATTGCAAGCGGCCACCCGTCATAATGTAATCTTGGAACACAAATCCACTTTGAGTCAACGTTGATTAATTCGGTCGACCAACATTTGGAATGTGTATGATATACTATTGGGAACATGCAATATTGTTACCTTTTTGCCTAAGCTTATAATGAGATTTTATATCTGAAACGTCAAAATATTTTCACTAGAAAGTTGTTCAGTAGTTGATCGTATATGTCCTACTTTTTAGGAAAATCAAAACACATATTTAATAGGGATCTTATAGCCGAAAAAGTGCAAAGTCTTTACTGAAATATTTTCTAAGGAAATGCTTTAAAAATCTGGAAAAATGACAAAAAAGAGATAATTTCCATATAAAGATCAATTTTATGAAGTTGTCCACTAATCAGACACAAAATAGAAGACGAAAAGTGGTTCGCACACACAAGGTACGTCTACAGAAAATATTTTTGGAGGCTTTAACTCTCATTTAATTTTGTGATGGGCAACCGGTTATGATCTACTATCTCAAGAATTATGACTGTCCAATAACTTTTTTGCTTATAATATTTTTATTCCAACTTTTACAACTATGCACAATGGTAAGTTACGGTCATTTATAATATTTCATAAAATGGATACAAAACATTTCATTTTCTTAGTTTTTACAGCTCTATAATAGTTATTTCTCATTTTCTTCTCTTTTCTTTGAAGAATAATCATATAAATCGAACATTCACTGTGATATAAACTTAAAAAAATAACATTTTGCATATATTTAACCCATACACTGCACTAATATTATTATGTATATATACATTATCTTTTCCCCTTTTCAGTGATAGATAACTCTCGTTTTGATATTCTTAATGAAGAAATAGTCATATAAAGAGTACAATAATAGCATTCATGAATATAGGTTGCATATCTCCTTAATTAATTTGTTGATGAAAACATAACTTCTTATTCTATTTTCATACATAAAGCAATTCATACTCCGTTAAACACTAAATATAAAAACTCTAGCTATTTCAGAAAAATAGAGTCTTAAAACAAAAAATATATTTTCCCATGGTATTTAGTATTTCTTGCAATTCTTGTTAAGTAGTTACCTTCTATAAAGATACTTTTATTAATATTTTTGGTATGGTCTTTAATAGTTACCTTGTTAAAAATTTGAGGATATTAAAGAATTCGCTGTTGTTGATAGAGTTATAATAGTTAAAAGAATATTTTTGTATGCGTACAGACATATGTTTAGCACGACTAATAAACTAACATATTACCACGCGGACAAAATAAATTACATTATAGAACAAGTAAAAGAAACAGGCAATCATATATATTGTAAAAAAGTGAACTTTAATTTATATTACTTGAGAGCAACATCTCCTAGTAGTATACAAACAGTAAGGTTTTAGCCTATTCCATGGATCCCACGCGATCCCAACGGCTCCGGGTGATTGCACATTGTAAATTTCAGTGCTAAAACATTATATGGCACATAATCCTTTGGAATCAATTGAAATTTCAACAAATGCTTTTGTTGTGTTTTGTTATCAGAGATCTTCTTGGAAACAACTCCAACAGATGTACTTACTTTGTACTCAAGTACACTCTTCAAGGATGACGGGTCAACTAAATAGAGAACGGCAAAACTTCTACCAGACCAAGGTCTATTTTTTAGGACAAGACAGGTCCCTTTTCAGTCGTCGACTTTGTCTTACCAAATTCTGAAGGTAGAATTGAAAAGCGATTCCACCGAATGATCGATGCAGATCAAAATGATCACACAATTTTCGGTACGTGACTTCCAGTCAATTTTAGAGCACGTCGTACACGTACTTTTAAAATTTGTACAGTGCAACGGTTTTTTTTCCCATATTTATCAAATGATTGAAATAGGTATATATCTAGCGCTACTTAAGTAATGTACGTTAAGGATCCAATTGTTCATATGACAACATTCCCTGTTTTTGACGTTTTGTCCTATAACATTAATGAATGTGCATTCCTGCCTCGATTTCTTAGAAAGGGTTTTATGTTTATTGGAATTGCAAGCGGCCACCCGTCATAATGTAATCTTGGAACACAAATCCACTTTGAGTCAACGTTGATTAATTCGGTCGACCAACATTTGGAATGTGTATGATATACTATTGGGAACATGCAATATTGTTACCTTTTTGCCTAAGCTTATAATGAGATTTTATATCTGAAACGTCAAAATATTTTCACTAGAAAGTTGTTCAGTAGTTGATCGTATATGTCCTACTTTTTAGGAAAATCAAAACACATATTTAATAGGGATCTTATAGCCGAAAAAGTGCAAAGTCTTTACTGAAATATTTTCTAAGGAAATGCTTTAAAAATCTGGAAAAATGACAAAAAAGAGATAATTTCCATATAAAGATCAATTTTATGAAGTTGTCCACTAATCAGACACAAAATAGAAGACGAAAAGTGGTTCGCACACACAAGGTACGTCTACAGAAAATATTTTTGGAGGCTTTAACTCTCATTTAATTTTGTGATGGGCAACCGGTTATGATCTACTATCTCAAGAATTATGACTGTCCAATAACTTTTTTGCTTATAATATTTTTATTCCAACTTTTACAACTATGCACAATGGTAAGTTACGGTCATTTATAATATTTCATAAAATGGATACAAAACATTTCATTTTCTTAGTTTTTACAGCTCTATAATAGTTATTTCTCATTTTCTTCTCTTTTCTTTGAAGAATAATCATATAAATCGAACATTCACTGTGATATAAACTTAAAAAAATAACATTTTGCATATATTTAACCCATACACTGCACTAATATTATTATGTATATATACATTATCTTTTCCCCTTTTCAGTGATAGATAACTCTCGTTTTGATATTCTTAATGAAGAAATAGTCATATAAAGAGTACAATAATAGCATTCATGAATATAGGTTGCATATCTCCTTAATTAATTTGTTGATGAAAACATAACTTCTTATTCTATTTTCATACATAAAGCAATTCATACTCCGTTAAACACTAAATATAAAAACTCTAGCTATTTCAGAAAAATAGAGTCTTAAAACAAAAAATATATTTTCCCATGGTATTTAGTATTTCTTGCAATTCTTGTTAAGTAGTTACCTTCTATAAAGATACTTTTATTAATATTTTTGGTATGGTCTTTAATAGTTACCTTGTTAAAAATTTGAGGATATTAAAGAATTCGCTGTTGTTGATAGAGTTATAATAGTTAAAAGAATATTTTTGTATGCGTACAGACATATGTTTAGCACGACTAATAAACTAACATATTACCACGCGGACAAAATAAATTACATTATAGAACAAGTAAAAGAAACAGGCAATCATATATATTGTAAAAAAGTGAACTTTAATTTATATTACTTGAGAGCAACATCTCCTAGTAGTATACAAACAGTAAGGTTTTAGCCTATTCCATGGATCCCACGCGATCCCAACGGCTCCGGGTGATTGCACATTGTAAATTTCAGTGCTAAAACATTATATGGCACATAATCCTTTGGAATCAATTGAAATTTCAACAAATGCTTTTGTTGTGTTTTGTTATCAGAGATCTTCTTGGAAACAACTCCAACAGATGTACTTACTTTGTACTCAAGTACACTCTTCAAGGATGACGGGTCAACTAAATAGAGAACGGCAAAACTTCTACCAGACCAAGGTCTATTTTTTAGGACAAGACAGGTCCCTTTTCAGTCGTCGACTTTGTCTTACCAAATTCTGAAGGTAGAATTGAAAAGCGATTCCACCGAATGATCGATGCAGATCAAAATGATCACACAATTTTCGGTACGTGACTTCCAGTCAATTTTAGAGCACGTCGTACACGTACTTTTAAAATTTGTACAGTGCAACGGTTTTTTTTCCCATATTTATCAAATGATTGAAATAGGTATATATCTAGCGCTACTTAAGTAATGTACGTTAAGGATCCAATTGTTCATATGACAACATTCCCTGTTTTTGACGTTTTGTCCTATAACATTAATGAATGTGCATTCCTGCCTCGATTTCTTAGAAAGGGTTTTATGTTTATTGGAATTGCAAGCGGCCACCCGTCATAATGTAATCTTGGAACACAAATCCACTTTGAGTCAACGTTGATTAATTCGGTCGACCAACATTTGGAATGTGTATGATATACTATTGGGAACATGCAATATTGTTACCTTTTTGCCTAAGCTTATAATGAGATTTTATATCTGAAACGTCAAAATATTTTCACTAGAAAGTTGTTCAGTAGTTGATCGTATATGTCCTACTTTTTAGGAAAATCAAAACACATATTTAATAGGGATCTTATAGCCGAAAAAGTGCAAAGTCTTTACTGAAATATTTTCTAAGGAAATGCTTTAAAAATCTGGAAAAATGACAAAAAAGAGATAATTTCCATATAAAGATCAATTTTATGAAGTTGTCCACTAATCAGACACAAAATAGAAGACGAAAAGTGGTTCGCACACACAAGGTACGTCTACAGAAAATATTTTTGGAGGCTTTAACTCTCATTTAATTTTGTGATGGGCAACCGGTTATGATCTACTATCTCAAGAATTATGACTGTCCAATAACTTTTTTGCTTATAATATTTTTATTCCAACTTTTACAACTATGCACAATGGTAAGTTACGGTCATTTATAATATTTCATAAAATGGATACAAAACATTTCATTTTCTTAGTTTTTACAGCTCTATAATAGTTATTTCTCATTTTCTTCTCTTTTCTTTGAAGAATAATCATATAAATCGAACATTCACTGTGATATAAACTTAAAAAAATAACATTTTGCATATATTTAACCCATACACTGCACTAATATTATTATGTATATATACATTATCTTTTCCCCTTTTCAGTGATAGATAACTCTCGTTTTGATATTCTTAATGAAGAAATAGTCATATAAAGAGTACAATAATAGCATTCATGAATATAGGTTGCATATCTCCTTAATTAATTTGTTGATGAAAACATAACTTCTTATTCTATTTTCATACATAAAGCAATTCATACTCCGTTAAACACTAAATATAAAAACTCTAGCTATTTCAGAAAAATAGAGTCTTAAAACAAAAAATATATTTTCCCATGGTATTTAGTATTTCTTGCAATTCTTGTTAAGTAGTTACCTTCTATAAAGATACTTTTATTAATATTTTTGGTATGGTCTTTAATAGTTACCTTGTTAAAAATTTGAGGATATTAAAGAATTCGCTGTTGTTGATAGAGTTATAATAGTTAAAAGAATATTTTTGTATGCGTACAGACATATGTTTAGCACGACTAATAAACTAACATATTACCACGCGGACAAAATAAATTACATTATAGAACAAGTAAAAGAAACAGGCAATCATATATATTGTAAAAAAGTGAACTTTAATTTATATTACTTGAGAGCAACATCTCCTAGTAGTATACAAACAGTAAGGTTTTAGCCTATTCCATGGATCCCACGCGATCCCAACGGCTCCGGGTGATTGCACATTGTAAATTTCAGTGCTAAAACATTATATGGCACATAATCCTTTGGAATCAATTGAAATTTCAACAAATGCTTTTGTTGTGTTTTGTTATCAGAGATCTTCTTGGAAACAACTCCAACAGATGTACTTACTTTGTACTCAAGTACACTCTTCAAGGATGACGGGTCAACTAAATAGAGAACGGCAAAACTTCTACCAGACCAAGGTCTATTTTTTAGGACAAGACAGGTCCCTTTTCAGTCGTCGACTTTGTCTTACCAAATTCTGAAGGTAGAATTGAAAAGCGATTCCACCGAATGATCGATGCAGATCAAAATGATCACACAATTTTCGGTACGTGACTTCCAGTCAATTTTAGAGCACGTCGTACACGTACTTTTAAAATTTGTACAGTGCAACGGTTTTTTTTCCCATATTTATCAAATGATTGAAATAGGTATATATCTAGCGCTACTTAAGTAATGTACGTTAAGGATCCAATTGTTCATATGACAACATTCCCTGTTTTTGACGTTTTGTCCTATAACATTAATGAATGTGCATTCCTGCCTCGATTTCTTAGAAAGGGTTTTATGTTTATTGGAATTGCAAGCGGCCACCCGTCATAATGTAATCTTGGAACACAAATCCACTTTGAGTCAACGTTGATTAATTCGGTCGACCAACATTTGGAATGTGTATGATATACTATTGGGAACATGCAATATTGTTACCTTTTTGCCTAAGCTTATAATGAGATTTTATATCTGAAACGTCAAAATATTTTCACTAGAAAGTTGTTCAGTAGTTGATCGTATATGTCCTACTTTTTAGGAAAATCAAAACACATATTTAATAGGGATCTTATAGCCGAAAAAGTGTAAAGTCTTTACTGAAATATTTTCTAAGGAAATGCTTTAAAAATCTGGAAAAATGACAAAAAAGAGATAATTTCCATATAAAGATCAATTTTATGAAGTTGTCCACTAATCAGACACAAAATAGAAGACGAAAAGTGGTTCGTACACACAAGGTACGTCTACAGAAAATATTTTTGGAGGCTTTAACTCTCATTTAATTTTTTGATGGGCAACCGGTGTAGTAGGTTATGATCTACTATCTCAAGAATTATGACTGTCCAATAACTTTTTTGCTTATAATATTTTTATTTCAACTTTTACAACTATGCACAATTGTAAGTTACGGTCATTTATAATATTTCATAAAATGGATACAAAACATTTCATTTTCTTAGTTTTTACAGCTCTATAATAGTTATTTCTCATTTTCTTCTCTTTTCTTTGAAGAATAATCATATAAATCGAACATTCACTGTGATATAAACTTAAAAAAATAACATTTTGCATAGATTTAACCCATACACTGCACTAATTTTATTATGTATATATACATTATCTTTTCCCCTTTTCAGTGATAGATAACTCTCATTTTGATATTCTTAATGAAGAAATAGTCATATAAAGAGTACAATAATAGCATTCATGAATATAGGTTGCATATCTCCTTAATTAATTTGTTGATGAAAACATAACTTCTTATTCTATTTTCATACATAAAGCAATTCATACTCCGTTAAACACTAAATATAAAAACTCTAGCTATTTCAGAAAAATAGAGTCTTAAAACAAAAAATATATTTTCCCATGGTATTTAGTATTTCTTGCAATTCTTGTTAAGTAGTTACCTTTTATAAAGATACTTTTATTAATATTTTTGGTATGGTCTTTAATAATTACCTTGTTAAAAATTTGAGGATATTAAAGAATTCGCTGTTGTTGATAGAGTTATAATAGTTACAAGAATATTTGTGTATGCGTACAGACATATGTTTAGCACGACTAATAAACTAAGATATTACCACGCGGACAAAATAAATTACATTATAGAACAAGTAAAAGAAACAGGCAATCATATATATTGTAAAAAAGTGAACTTTAATTTATATTACTTGAGAGCAACATCTCCTAGTAGTATACAAACAGTAAGGTTTTAGCCTATTCCATGGATCCCACGCGATCCCAACGGCTCCGGGTGATTGCACATTGTAAATTTCAGTGCTAAAACATTATATGGCACATAATCCTTTGGAATCAATTGAAATTTCAACAAATGCTTTTGTTGTGTTTTGTTATCAGAGATCTTCTTGGAAACAACTCCAACAGATGTACTTACTTTGTACTCAAGTACACTCTTCAAGGATGACGGGTCAACTAAATAGAGAACGGCAAAACTTCTACCAGACCAAGGTCTATTTTTTAGGACAAGACAGGTCCCTTTTCATTCGTCGACTTTGTCTTACCAAATTCTGAAGGTAGAATTGAAAAGCGATTCCACCGAATGATCGATGCAGATCAAAATGATCACACAATTTTCGGTACGTGACTTCCAGTCAATTTTAGAGCACGTCGTACACGTACTTTTAAAATTTGTACAGTGCAACGGTTTTTTTTCCCATATTTATCAAATGATTGAAATAGGTATATATCTAGCGCTACTTAAGTAATGTACGTTAAGGATCCAATTGTTCATATGACAACATTCCCTGTTTTTGACGTTTTGTCCTATAACATTAATGAATGTGCATTCCTGCCTCGATTTCTTAGAAAGGGTTTTATGTTTATTGGAATTGCAAGCGGCCACCCGTCATAATGTAATCTTGGAACACAAATCCACTTTGAGTCAACGTTGATTAATTCAGTCGACCAACATTTGGAATGTGTATGATATACTATTGGGAACATGCAATATTGTTACCTTTTTGCCTAATCTTATAATGAGATTTTATATCTGAAACGTCAAAATATTTTCACTAGAAAGTTGTTCAGTAGTTGATCGTATATGTCCTACTTTTTAGGAAAATCAAAACACATATTTAATAGGGATCTTATAGCCGAAAAAGTGCAAAGTCTTTACTGAAATATTTTCTAAGGAAATGCTTTAAAAATCTGGAAAAATGACAAAAAAGAGATAATTTCCATATAAAGATCAATTTTATGAAGTTGTCCACTAATCAGACACAAAATAGAAGACGAAAAGTGGTTCGCACACACAAGGTACGTCTACAGAAAATATTTTTGGAGGCTTTAACTCTCATTTAATTTTTTGATGGGCAACCGGTGTAGTAGGTTATGATCTACTATCTCAAGAATTATGACTGTCCAATAACTTTTTTGCTTATAATATTTTTATTTCAACTTTTACAACTATGCACAATTGTAAGTTACGGTCATTTATAATATTTCATAAAATGGATACAAAACATTTCATTTTCTTAGTTTTTACAGCTCTATAATAGTTATTTCTCATTTTCTTCTCTTTTCTTTGAAGAATAATCATATAAATCGAACATTCACTGTGATATAAACTTAAAAAAATAACATTTTGCATATATTTAACCCATACACTGCACTAATATTATTATGTATATATACATTATCTTTTCCCCTTTTCAGTGATAGATAACTCTCATTTTGATATTCTTAATGAAGAAATAGTCATATAAAGAGTACAATAATAGCATTCATGAATATAGGTTGCATATCTCCTTAATTAATTTGTTGATGAAAACATAACTTCTTATTCTATTTTCATACATAAAGCAATTCATACTCCGTTAAACACTAAATATAAAAACTCTAGCTATTTCAGAAAAATAGAGTCTTAAAACAAAAAATATATTTTCCCATGGTATTTAGTATTTCTTGCAATTCTTGTTAAGTAGTTACCTTCTATAAAGATACTTTTATTAATATTTTTGGTATGGTCTTTAATAGTTACCTTGTTAAAAATTTGAGGATATTAAAGAATTCGCTGTTGTTGATAGAGTTATAATAGTTAAAAGAATATTTTTGTATGCGTACAGACATATGTTTAGCACGACTAATAAACTAAGATATTACCACGCGGACAAAATAAATTACATTATAGAACAAGTAAAAGAAACAGGCAATTGTATATATTGTAAAAAAGTGAACTTTAATTTATATTACTTGAGAGCAACATCTCCTAGTAGTATACAAACAGTAAGGTTTTAGCCTATTCCATGGATCCCACGCGATCCCAACGGCTCCGGGTGATTGCACATTGTAAATTTCAGTGCTAAAACATTATATGGCACATAATCCTTTGGAATCAATTGAAATTTCAACAAATGCTTTTGTTGTGTTTTGTTATCAGAGATCTTCTTGGAAACAACTCCAACAGATGTACTTACTTTGTACTCAAGTACACTCTTCAAGGATGACGGGTCAACTAAATAGAGAACGGCAAAACTTCTACCAGACCAAGGTCTATTTTTTAGGACAAGACAGGTCCCTTTTCATTCGTCGACTTTGTCTTACCAAATTCTGAAGGTAGAATTGAAAAGCGATTCCATCGAATGATCGATGCAGATCAAAATGATCACACAATTTTCGGTACGTGACTTCCAGTCAATTTTAGAGCACGTCGTACACGTACTTTTAAAATTTGTACAGTGCAACGGTTTTTTTCCCATATTTATCAAATGATTGAAATAGGTATATATCTAGCGCTACTTAAGTAATGTACGTTAAGGATCCAATTGTTCATATGACAACATTCCCTGTTTTTGACGTTTTGTCCTATAACATTAATGAATGTGCATTCTTGCCTCGATTTCTTAGAAAGGGTTTTATGTTTATTGGAATTGCAAGCGGCCACCCGTCATAATGTAATCTTGGAACACAAATCCACTTTGAGTCAACGTTGATTAATTCGGTCGACCAACATTTGGAATGTGTATGATATACTATTGGGAACATGCAATATTGTTACCTTTTTGCCTAAGCTTATAATGAGATTTTATATCTGAAACGTCAAAATATTTTCACTAGAAAGTTGTTCAGTAGTTGATCGTATATGTCCTACTTTTTAGGAAAATCAAAACACATATTTAATAGGGATCTTATAGCCGAAAAAGTGCAAAGTCTTTACTGAAATATTTTCTAAGGAAATGCTTTAAAAATCTGGAAAAATGACAAAAAAGAGATAATTTCCATATAAAGATCAATTTTATGAAGTTGTCCACTAATCAGACACAAAATAGAAGACGAAAAGTGGTTCGCACACACAAGGTACGTCTACAGAAAATATTTTTGGAGGCTTTAACTCTCATTTAATTTTGTGATGGGCAACCGGTTATGATCTACTATCTCAAGAATTATGACTGTCCAATAACTTTTTTGCTTCTAATATTTTTATTCCAACTTTTACAACTATGCACAATGGTAAGTTACGGTCATTTATAATATTTCATAAAATGGATACAAAACATTTCATTTTCTTAGTTTTTACAGCTCTATAATAGTTATTTCTCATTTTCTTCTCTTTTCTTTGAAGAATAATCATATAAATCGAACATTCACTGTGATATAAACTTAAAAAAATAACATTTTGCATATATTTAACCCATACACTGCACTAATATTATTATGTATATATACATTATCTTTTCCCCTTTTCAGTGATAGATAACTCTCGTTTTGATATTCTTAATGAAGAAATAGTCATATAAAGAGTACAATAATAGCATTCATGAATATAGGTTGCATATCTCCTTAATTAATTTGTTGATGAAAACATAACTTCTTATTCTATTTTCATACATAAAGCAATTCATACTCCGTTAAACACTAAATATAAAAACTCTAGCTATTTCAGAAAAATAGAGTCTTAAAACAAAAAATATATTTTCCCATGGTATTTAGTATTTCTTGCAATTCTTGTTAAGTAGTTACCTTCTATAAAGATACTTTTATTAATATTTTTGGTATGGTCTTTAATAGTTACCTTGTTAAAAATTTGAGGATATTAAAGAATTCGCTGTTGTTGATAGAGTTATAATAGTTAAAAGAATATTTGTGTATGCGTACAGACATATGTTTAGCACGACTAATAAACTAAGATATTACCACGCGGACAAAATAAATTACATTATAGAACAAGTAAAAGAAACAGGCAATCATATATATTGTAAAAAAGTGAACTTTAATTTATATTACTTGAGAGCAACATCTCCTAGTAGTATACAAACAGTAAGGTTTTAGCCTATTCCATGGATCCCACGCGATCCCAACGGCTCCGGGTGATTGCACATTGTAAATTTCAGTGCTAAAACATTATATGGCACATAATCCTTTGGAATCAATTGAAATTTCAACAAATGCTTTTGTTGTGTTTTGTTATCAGAGATCTTCTTGGAAACAACTCCAACAGATGTACTTACTTTGTACTCAAGTACACTCTTCAAGGATGACGGGTCAACTAAATAGAGAACGGCAAAACTTCTACCAGACCAAGGTCTATTTTTTAGGACAAGACAGGTCCCTTTTCATTCGTCGACTTTGTCTTACCAAATTCTGAAGGTAGAATTGAAAAGCGATTCCACCGAATGATCGATGCAGATCAAAATGATCACACAATTTTCGGTACGTGACTTCCAGTCAATTTTAGAGCACGTCGTACACGTACTTTTAAAATTTGTACAGTGCAACGGTTTTTTTTCCCATATTTATCAAATGATTGAAATAGGTATATATCTAGCGCTACTTAAGTAATGTACGTTAAGGATCCAATTGTTCATATGACAACATTCCCTGTTTTTGACGTTTTGTCCTATAACATTAATGAATGTGCATTCCTGCCTCGATTTCTTAGAAAGGGTTTTATGTTTATTGGAATTGCAAGCGGCCACCCGTCATAATGTAATCTTGGAACACAAATCCACTTTGAGTCAACGTTGATTAATTCAGTCGACCAACATTTGGAATGTGTATGATATACTATTGGGAACATGCAATATTGTTACCTTTTTGCCTAATCTTATAATGAGATTTTATATCTGAAACGTCAAAATATTTTCACTAGAAAGTTGTTCAGTAGTTGATCGTATATGTCCTACTTTTTAGGAAAATCAAAACACATATTTAATAGGGATCTTATAGCCGAAAAAGTGCAAAGTCTTTACTGAAATATTTTCTAAGGAAATGCTTTAAAAATCTGGAAAAATGACAAAAAAGAGATAATTTCCATATAAAGATCAATTTTATGAAGTTGTCCACTAATCAGACACAAAATAGAAGACGAAAAGTGGTTCGCACACACAAGGTACGTCTACAGAAAATATTTTTGGAGGCTTTAACTCTCATTTAATTTTTTGATGGGCAACCGGTGTAGTAGGTTATGATCTACTATCTCAAGAATTATGACTGTCCAATAACTTTTTTGCTTATAATATTTTTATTTCAACTTTTACAACTATGCACAATTGTAAGTTACGGTCATTTATAATATTTCATAAAATGGATACAAAACATTTCATTTTCTTAGTTTTTACAGCTCTATAATAGTTATTTCTCATTTTCTTCTCTTTTCTTTGAAGAATAATCATATAAATCGAACATTCACTGTGATATAAACTTAAAAAAATAACATTTTGCATATATTTAACCCATACACTGCACTAATATTATTATGTATATATACATTATCTTTTCCCCTTTTCAGTGATAGATAACTCTCATTTTGATATTCTTAATGAAGAAATAGTCATATAAAGAGTACAATAATAGCATTCATGAATATAGGTTGCATATCTCCTTAATTAATTTGTTGATGAAAACATAACTTCTTATTCTATTTTCATACATAAAGCAATTCATACTCCGTTAAACACTAAATATAAAAACTCTAGCTATTTCAGAAAAATAGAGTCTTAAAACAAAAAATATATTTTCCCATGGTATTTAGTATTTCTTGCAATTCTTGTTAAGTAGTTACCTTCTATAAAGATACTTTTATTAATATTTTTGGTATGGTCTTTAATAGTTACCTTGTTAAAAATTTGAGGATATTAAAGAATTCGCTGTTGTTGATAGAGTTATAATAGTTAAAAGAATATTTTTGTATGCGTACAGACATATGTTTAGCACGACTAATAAACTAAGATATTACCACGCGGACAAAATAAATTACATTATAGAACAAGTAAAAGAAACAGGCAATTGTATATATTGTAAAAAAGTGAACTTTAATTTATATTACTTGAGAGCAACATCTCCTAGTAGTATACAAACAGTAAGGTTTTAGCCTATTCCATGGATCCCACGCGATCCCAACGGCTCCGGGTGATTGCACATTGTAAATTTCAGTGCTAAAACATTATATGGCACATAATCCTTTGGAATCAATTGAAATTTCAACAAATGCTTTTGTTGTGTTTTGTTATCAGAGATCTTCTTGGAAACAACTCCAACAGATGTACTTACTTTGTACTCAAGTACACTCTTCAAGGATGACGGGTCAACTAAATAGAGAACGGCAAAACTTCTACCAGACCAAGGTCTATTTTTTAGGACAAGACAGGTCCCTTTTCATTCGTCGACTTTGTCTTACCAAATTCTGAAGGTAGAATTGAAAAGCGATTCCATCGAATGATCGATGCAGATCAAAATGATCACACAATTTTCGGTACGTGACTTCCAGTCAATTTTAGAGCACGTCGTACACGTACTTTTAAAATTTGTACAGTGCAACGGTTTTTTTCCCATATTTATCAAATGATTGAAATAGGTATATATCTAGCGCTACTTAAGTAATGTACGTTAAGGATCCAATTGTTCATATGACAACATTCCCTGTTTTTGACGTTTTGTCCTATAACATTAATGAATGTGCATTCTTGCCTCGATTTCTTAGAAAGGGTTTTATGTTTATTGGAATTGCAAGCGGCCACCCGTCATAATGTAATCTTGGAACACAAATCCACTTTGAGTCAACGTTGATTAATTCGGTCGACCAACATTTGGAATGTGTATGATATACTATTGGGAACATGCAATATTGTTACCTTTTTGCCTAAGCTTATAATGAGATTTTATATCTGAAACGTCAAAATATTTTCACTAGAAAGTTGTTCAGTAGTTGATCGTATATGTCCTACTTTTTAGGAAAATCAAAACACATATTTAATAGGGATCTTATAGCCGAAAAAGTGCAAAGTCTTTACTGAAATATTTTCTAAGGAAATGCTTTAAAAATCTGGAAAAATGACAAAAAAGAGATAATTTCCATATAAAGATCAATTTTATGAAGTTGTCCACTAATCAGACACAAAATAGAAGACGAAAAGTGGTTCGCACACACAAGGTACGTCTACAGAAAATATTTTTGGAGGCTTTAACTCTCATTTAATTTTGTGATGGGCAACCGGTTATGATCTACTATCTCAAGAATTATGACTGTCCAATAACTTTTTTGCTTATAATATTTTTATTCCAACTTTTACAACTATGCACAATGGTAAGTTACGGTCATTTATAATATTTCATAAAATGGATACAAAACATTTCATTTTCTTAGTTTTTACAGCTCTATAATAGTTATTTCTCATTTTCTTCTCTTTTCTTTGAAGAATAATCATATAAATCGAACATTCACTGTGATATAAACTTAAAAAAATAACATTTTGCATATATTTAACCCATACACTGCACTAATATTATTATGTATATATACATTATCTTTTCCCCTTTTCAGTGATAGATAACTCTCGTTTTGATATTCTTAATGAAGAAATAGTCATATAAAGAGTACAATAATAGCATTCATGAATATAGGTTGCATATCTCCTTAATTAATTTGTTGATGAAAACATAACTTCTTATTCTATTTTCATACATAAAGCAATTCATACTCCGTTAAACACTAAATATAAAAACTCTAGCTATTTCAGAAAAATAGAGTCTTAAAACAAAAAATATATTTTCCCATGGTATTTAGTATTTCTTGCAATTCTTGTTAAGTAGTTACCTTCTATAAAGATACTTTTATTAATATTTTTGGTATGGTCTTTAATAGTTACCTTGTTAAAAATTTGAGGATATTAAAGAATTCGCTGTTGTTGATAGAGTTATAATAGTTAAAAGAATATTTTTGTATGCGTACAGACATATGTTTAGCACGACTAATAAACTAAGATATTACCACGCGGACAAAATAAATTACATTATAGAACAAGTAAAAGAAACAGGCAATCATATATATTGTAAAAAAGTGAACTTTAATTTATATTACTTGAGAGCAACATCTCCTAGTAGTATACAAACAGTAAGGTTTTAGCCTATTCCATGGATCCCACGCGATCCCAACGGCTCCGGGTGATTGCACATTGTAAATTTCAGTGCTAAAACATTATATGGCACATAATCCTTTGGAATCAATTGAAATTTCAACAAATGCTTTTGTTGTGTTTTGTTATCAGGGATCTTCTTGGAAACAACTCCAACAGATGTACTTACTTTGTACTCAAGTACACTCTTCAAGGATGACGGGTCAACTAAATAGAGAACGGCAAAACTTCTACCAGACCAAGGTCTATTTTTTAGGACAAGACAGGTCCCTTTTCATTCGTCGACTTTGTCTTACCAAATTCTGAAGGTAGAATTGAAAAGCGATTCCACCGAATGATCGATGCAGATCAAAATGATCACACAATTTTCGGTACGTGACTTCCAGTCAATTTTAGAGCACGTCGTACACGTACTTTTAAAATTTGTACAGTGCAACGGTTTTTTTTCCTATATTTATCAAATGATTGAAATAGGTATATATCTAGCGCTACTTAAGTAATGTACGTTAAGGATCCAATTGTTCATATGACAACATTCCCTGTTTTTGACGTTTTGTCCTATAACATTAATGAATGTGCATTCCTGCCTCGATTTCTTAGAAAGGGTTTTATGTTTATTGGAATTGCAAGCGGCCACCCGTCATAATGTAATCTTGGAACACAAATCCACTTTGAGTCAACGTTGATTAATTCGGTCGACCAACATTTGGAATGTGTATGATATACTATTGGGAACATGCAATATTGTTACCTTTTTGCCTAATCTTATAATGAGATTTTATATCTGAAACGTCAAAATATTTTCACTAGAAAGTTGTTCAGTAGTTGATCGTATATGTCCTACTTTTTAGGAAAATCAAAACACATATTTAATAGGGATCTTATAGCCGAAAAAGTGCAAAGTCTTTACTGAAATATTTTCTAAGGAAATGCTTTAAAAATCTGGAAAAATGACAAAAAAGAGATAATTTCCATATAAAGATCAATTTTATGAAGTTGTCCACTAATCAGACACAAAATAGAAGACGAAAAGTGGTTCGCACACACAAGGTACGTCTACAGAAAATATTTTTGGAGGCTTTAACTCTCATTTAATTTTTTGATGGGCAACCGGTGTAGTAGGTTATGATCTACTATCTCAAGAATTATGACTGTCCAATAACTTTTTTGCTTATAATATTTTTATTTCAACTTTTACAACTATGCACAATTGTAAGTTACGGTCATTTATAATATTTCATAAAATGGATACAAAACATTTCATTTTCTTAGTTTTTACAGCTCTATAATAGTTATTTCTTATTTTCTTCTCTTTTCTTTGAAGAATAATCATATAAATCGAACATTCACTGTGATATAAACTTAAAAAAATAACATTTTGCATATATTTAACCCATACACTGCACTAATATTATTATGTATATATACATTATCTTTTCCCCTTTTCAGTGATAGATAACTCTCATTTTGATATTCTTAATGAAGAAATAGTCATATAAAGAGTACAATAATAGCATTCATGAATATAGGTTGCATATCTCCTTAATTAATTTGTTGATGAAAACATAACTTCTTATTCTACTTTCATACATAAAGCAATTCATACTCCGTTAAACACTAAATATAAAAACTCTAGCTATTTCAGAAAAATAGAGTCTTAAAACAAAAAATATATTTTCCCATGGTATTTAGTATTTCTTGCAATTCTTGTTAAGTAGTTACCTTCTATAAAGATACTTTTATTAATATTTTTGGTATGGTCTTTAATAGTTACCTTGTTAAAAATTTGAGGATATTAAAGAATTCGCTGTTGTTGATAGAGTTATAATAGTTAAAAGAATATTTTTGTATGCGTACAGACATATGTTTAGCACGACTAATAAACTAAGATATTACCACGCGGACAAAATAAATTACATTATAGAACAAGTAAAAGAAACAGGCAATCGTATATATTGTAAAAAAGTGAACTTTAATTTATATTACTTGAGAGCAACATCTCCTAGTAGTATACAAACAGTAAGGTTTTAGCCTATTCCATGGATCCCACGCGATCCCAACGGCTCCGGGTGATTGCACATTGTAAATTTCAGTGCTAAAACATTATATGGCACATAATCCTTTGGAATCAATTGAAATTTCAACAAATGCTTTTGTTGTGTTTTGTTATCAGAGATCTTCTTGGAAACAACTCCAACAGATGTACTTACTTTGTACTCAAGTACACTCTTCAAGGATGACGGGTCAACTAAATAGAGAACGACAAAACTTCTACCAGACCAAGGTCTATTTTTTAGGACAAGACAGGTCCCTTTTCATTCGTCGACTTTGTCTTACCAAATTCTGAATGTAGAATTGAAAAGCGATTCCACCGAATGATCGATGCAGATCAAAATGATCACACAATTTTCGGTACGTGACTTCCAGTCAATTTTAGAGCACGTCGTACACGTACTTTTAAAATTTGTACAGTGCAACGGTTTTTTTTCCCATATTTATCAAATGATTGAAATAGGTATATATCTAGCGCTACTTAAGTAATGTACGTTAAGGATCCAATTGTTCATATGACAACATTCCCTGTTTTTGACGTTTTGTCCTATAACATTAATGAATGTGCATTCCTGCCTCGATTTCTTAGAAAGGGTTTTATGTTTATTGGAATTGCAAGCGGCCACCCGTCATAATGTAATCTTGGAACACAAATCCACTTTGAGTCAACGTTGATTAATTCGGTCGACCAACATTTGGAATGTGTATGATATACTATTGGGAACATGCAATATTGTTACCTTTTTGCCTAAGCTTATAATGAGATTTTATATCTGAAACGTCAAAATATTTTCACTAGAAAGTTGTTCAGTAGTTGATCGTATATGTCCTACTTTTTAGGAAAATCAAAACACATATTTAATAGGGATCTTATAGCCGAAAAAGTGCAAAGTCTTTACTGAAATATTTTCTAAGGAAATGCTTTAAAAATCTGGAAAAATGACAAAAAAGAGATAATTTCCATATAAAGATCAATTTTATGAAGTTGTCCACTAATCAGACACAAAATAGAAGACGAAAAGTGGTTCGCACACACAAGGTACGTCTACAGAAAATATTTTTGGAGGCTTTAACTCTCATTTAATTTTTTGATGGGCAACCGGTGTAGTAGGTTATGATCTACTATCTCAAGAATTATGACTGTCCAATAACTTTTTTGCTTATAATATTTTTATTTCAACTTTTACAACTATGCACAATTGTAAGTTACGGTCATTTATAATATTTCATAAAATGGATACAAAACATTTCATTTTCTTAGTTTTTACAGCTCTATAATAGTTATTTCTCATTTTCTTCTCTTTTCTTTGAAGAATAATCATATAAATCGAACATTCACTGTGATATAAACTTAAAAAAATAACATTTTGCATAGATTTAACCCATACACTGCACTAATTTTATTATGTATATATACATTATCTTTTCCCCTTTTCAGTGATAGATAACTCTCATTTTGATATTCTTGATGAAGAAATAGTCATATAAAGAGTACAATAATAGCATTCATGAATATAGGTTGCATATCTCCTTAATTAATTTGTTGACGAAAACATAACTTCTTATTCTATTTTCATACATAAAGCAATTCATACTCCGTTAAACACTAAATATAAAAACTCTAGCTATTTTAGAAAAATAGAGTCTTAAAACAAAAAATATATTTTCCCATGGTATTCAGTATTTCTTGCAATTCTTGTTAAGTAGTTACCTTCTGTGAAGATACTTTTATTAATATTTTGGGTATGGTCTTTAATAGTTACCTCGTTAAAAAATTGAGGATATTAAAAAATTCGTTGTTGTTGATAGAGTTATAATAGTTAAAAGAATATTTTTGTATGCGTACAGACATATGTTTCAGACATATGTTTAGCACGACTAATAAACTAAGATATTACCACGCGGACAAAAAAAATTACATTATAGAACAAGTAAAAGAAACAGGCAATCATATATATTGTAAAAAACTGAACTTTAATTTATATTACTTGAGAGCAACATCTCCTAGTAGTATACAAACAGTACGGTTTTAGCCTATTCCATGGATCCCACGCGATCCCAACGTCTCCGGGTGATCGCATATTGTAAATTTCAGAGCTAAAACATTATATGGCACATAATCCTTTGGAATCAATTGAAATTTCAACAAATGCTTTTGTTGTGTTTTGTTATCAGAGATCTTCTTGGAAACAACTCCACCAGATGTACTTACTTTGTACTCAAGTACACTCTTCAAGGATGACGGGTCAACTAAATAGAGAACGACAAAACTTCTACCAGACCAAGGTCTATTTTTTAGGACAAGACAGGTCCCTTTTCATTCGTCGACTTTTACTTACCAAATTCTGAAGGTAGAATTGAAAAGCGATTCCACCGAATGATCGATGCAGATCAAAATGATCGCACAATTTTCGGTACGTGACTTCCAGTCAATTTTAGAGCACGTCGTACACGGACTTTTAAAATTTGTACAGTGCAACGGTTTTTTTTTCCCATATTTATCAAATGATTGAAATAGGTATATATCTAGCGCTACTTAAGTAATGTACGTTAAGGATCCAATTGTTCATATGACAACATTCCCAGTTTTTGACGTTTTGTCCTATAACATTAATGAATGTGCATTCTTGCCTCGATTTCTTAGAAAGGGTTTTATGTTTATTGGAATTGCAAGCGGCCACCCGTCATAATGTAGTCTTGGAACACAAATCCACTTTGAGTCAACGTTGATTAATTCGGTCGACCAACATTTGGAATGTGTATGATATACTATTGGGAACATGCAATATTGTTACCTTTTTGCCTAAGCTTATAATGAGATTTTATATCTGAAACGTCAGAATATTTTTACTAGAAAGTTGTTCAGTAGTTGATCGCATATGTCCCACTTTTTAGGAAAATCAAAACACATATTTAATAGGGATCTTATACCTGAAAAAGTGCAAAGTCTTTACTGAAATATTTTCTAAGGAAATGCTTTAAAAATCTGGAAAAATGACCAAAAAGAGATAATTTCCATATAAAGATCAATTTTATGAAGTTGTCCACTAATCAGACACAAAATAGAAGACGAAAAGTGGTTCGCACACACAAGGTACGTCTACAGAAAATATTTTTGGAGGCTTTAACTCTCATTTAATTTTGTGATGGGCAACTGGTGTAGTAGGTTATGATCTACTATCTCAAGAGTTATGATTGTCCAATAACTTTTTTGCTTATAATATTTTTATTCCAAGTTTTACAACTATGCACAATTGTAACTTACGGTCATTTATAATATTTCATAAAATGGATACAAAACATTTCATTTTCTTTGTTTTTACAGCTCTATAATAGTTATTTCTCATTTTCTTCTCTTTTCTTTGAAGAATAATCATATAAATCGAACATTTTAAACTTAAAAAAATAACATTTTGCATAGATTTAACCCATACACTGCACTAATTTTATTATATATATATACATTATCTTTTCCCCTTTTCAGTGATAGATAACTCTCATTTTGATATTCTTAATGAAGAAATAGTCATATAAAGAGTACAATAATAGCTTTCATGAATATAGGTTGCATATCTCCTTAATTAATTTGTTGATGAAAACATAACTTCTTATTCTATTTTCATATATAAAGCAATTCATAATCCGTTAAACACTAAATATAAAAACTCTAGCTATTTCAGAAAAATAGAGTCTTAAAACAAAAAATATATTTCTTGCAATTCTTGTTAAGTAGTTACCTTCTATAAAGATACTTTTATTAATATTTTTGGTATGGTCTTTAATAGTTACCTTGTTAAAAATTTGAGGATATTAAAGAATTCGCTGTTGTTGATAGAGTTATAATAGTTAAAAGAATATTTTTGTATGCGTACAGACATATGTTTAGCACGACTAATAAACTAAGATATTACCACGCGGACAAAATAAATTACATTATAGAACAAGTAAAAGAAACAGGCAATCATATATATTGTAAAAAAGTGAACTTTAAGTTATATTACTTGAGAGCAACATCTCCTAGTAGTATACAAACAGTAAGGTTTTAGCCTATTCCATTGATCCCACGCGATCCCAACGGCTCCGGGTGATCGCACATTGTAAATTTCAGAGCTAAAACATTATATGGCACATAATCCTTTGGAATCAATTGAAATTTCAACAAATGCTTTTGTTGTGTTTTGTTATCAGAGATCTTCTTGGAAACAACTCGAACAGATGTACTTACTTTGTACTCAAGTACACTCTTCAAGGATGACGGGTCAACTAAATAGAGAACGGCAAAACTTCTACCAGACCAAGGTCTATTTTTTAGGACAAGACAGGTCCCTTTTCATTCGTCGACTTTGTCTTACCAAATTCTGAAGGTAGAATTGAAAAGCGATTCCACCGAATGATCGATGCAGATCAAAATGATCGCACAATTTTCGGTACGTGACTTCCAGTCAATTTTAGAGCACGTCGTACACGTACTTTTAAAATTTGTACAGTGCAACGGTTTTTTTTTCCCCATATTTATCAAATGATTGAAATAGGTATATATCTAGCGCTACTTAAGTAATGTACGTTAAGGATCCAATTGTTCATATGACAACATTCCCTGTTTTTGACGTTTTGTCCTATAACATTAATGAATGTGCATTCTTGCCTCGATTTCTTAGAAAGGGTTTTATGTTTATTGGAATTGCAAGCGGCCACCCGTCATAATGTAGTCTTGGAACACAAATCCACTTTGAGTCAACGTTGATTAATTCGGTCGACCAACATTTGGAATGTGTATGATATACTATTGGGAACATGCAATATTGTTACCTTTTTGCCTAAGCTTATAATGAGATTTTATATCTGAAACGTCAGAATATTTTTACTAGAAAGTTGTTCAGTAGTTGATCGCATATGTCCCACTTTTTAGGAAAATCAAAACACATATTTAATAGGGATCTTATACCTGAAAAAGTGCAAAGTCTTTACTGAAATATTTTCTAAGGAAATGCTTTAAAAATCTGGAAAAATGACCAAAAAGAGATAATTTCCATATAAAGATCAATTTTATGAAGTTGTCCACTAATCAGACACAAAATAGAAGACGAAAAGTGGTTCGCACACACAAGGTACGTCTACAGAAAATATTTTTGGAGGCTTTAACTCTCATTTAATTTTGTGATGGGCAACTGGTGTAGTAGGTTATGATCTACTATCTCAAGAGTTATGACTGTCCAATAACTTTTTTGCTTATAATACTTTTATTCCAAGTTTTACAACTATGCACAATTGTAACTTACGGTCATTTATAATATTTCATAAAATGGATACAAAACATTTCATTTTCTTTGTTTTTACAGCTCTATAATAGTTATTTCTCATTTTCTTCTCTTTTCTTTGAAGAATAATCATATAAATCGAACATTTTAAACTTAAAAAAATAACATTTTGCATAGATTTAACCCATACACTGCACTAATTTTATTATATATATATACATTATCTTTTCCCCTTTTCAGTGATAGATAACTCTCATTTTGATATTCTTAATGAAGAAATAGTCATATAAAGAGTACAATAATAGCTTTCATGAATATAGGTTGCATATCTCCTTAATTAATTTGTTGATGAAAACATAACTTCTTATTCTATTTTCATATATAAAGCAATTCATAATCCGTTAAACACTAAATATAAAAACTCTAGCTATTTCAGAAAAATAGAGTCTTAAAACAAAAAATATATTTCTTGCAATTCTTGTTAAGTAGTTACCTTCTATAAAGATACTTTTATTAATATTTTTGGTATGGTCTTTAATAGTTACCTTGTTAAAAATTTGAGGATATTAAAGAATTCGCTGTTGTTGATAGAGTTATAATAGTTAAAAGAATATTTTTGTATGCGTACAGACATATGTTTAGCACGACTAATAAACTAAGATATTACCACGCGGACAAAATAAATTACATTATAGAACAAGTAAAAGAAACAGGCAATCATATATATTGTAAAAAAGTGAACTTTAAGTTATATTACTTGAGAGCAACATCTCCTAGTAGTATACAAACAGTAAGGTTTTAGCCTATTCCATGGATCCCACGCGATCCCAACGGCTCCGGGTGATCGCACATTGTAAATTTCAGAGCTAAAACATTATATGGCACATAATCCTTTGGAATCAATTGAAATTTCAACAAATGCTTTTGTTGTGTTTTGTTATCAGAGATCTTCTTGGAAACAACTCGAACAGATGTACTTACTTTGTACTCAAGTGCACTCTTCAAGGATGACGGGTCAACTAAATAGAGAACGGCAAAACTTCTACCAGACCAAGGTCTATTTTTTAGGACAAGACAGGTCCCTTTTCATTCGTCGACTTTGTCTTACCAAATTCTGAAGGTAGAATTGAAAAGCGATTCTACCGAATGATCGATGCAGATCAAAATGATCGCACAATTTTCGGTACGTGACTTCCAGTCAATTTTAGAGCACGTCGTACACGTACTTTTAAAATTTGTACAGTGCAACGGTTTTTTTTTTCCCCATATTTATCAAATGATTGAAATAGGTATATATCTAGCGCTACTTAAGTAATGTACGTTAAGGATCCAATTGTTCATATGACAACATTCCCTGTTTTTGACGTTTTGTCCTATAACATTAATGAATGTGCATTCCTGCCTCGATTTCTTAGAAAGGGATTTATGTTTATTGGAATTGCAAGCGGCCACCCGTCATAATGTAATCTTGGAACACAAATCCTCTTTGAGTCAACGTTGATTAATTCGGTCGACCAACATTTGGAATGTGTATGATATACTATTGGGAACATGCAATATTGTTACCTTTTTGCCTAAGCTTATAATGAGATTTTATATCTGAAACGTCAGAATATTTTTACTAGAAAGTTGTTCAGTAGTTGATCGCATATGTCCCACTTTTTAGGAAAATCAAAACACATATTTAATAGGGATCTTATACCTGAAAAAGTGCAAAGTCTTTACTGAAATATTTTCTAAGGAAATGCTTTAAAAATCTGGAAAAATGACCAAAAAGAGATAATTTCCATATAAAGATCAATTTTATGAAGTTGTCCACTAATCAGACACAAAATAGAAGACGAAAAGTGGTTCGCACACACAAGGTACGTCTACAGAAAATATTTTTGGAGGCTTTAACTCTCATTTAATTTTGTGATGGGCAACTGGTGTAGTAGGTTATGATCTACTATCTCAAGAGTTATGACTGTCCAATAACTTTTTTGCTTATAATACTTTTATTCCAAGTTTTACAACTATGCACAATTGTAACTTACGGTCATTTATAATATTTCATAAAATGGATACAAAACATTTCATTTTCTTTGTTTTTACAGCTCTATAATAGTTATTTCTCATTTTCTTCTCTTTTCTTTGAAGAATAATCATATAAATCGAACATTTTAAACTTAAAAAAATAACATTTTGCATAGATTTAACCCATACACTGCACTAATTTTATTATATATATATACATTATCTTTTCCCCTTTTCAGTGATAGATAACTCTCATTTTGATATTCTTAATGAAGAAATAGTCATATAAAGAGTACAATAATAGCTTTCATGAATATAGGTTGCATATCTCCTTAATTAATTTGTTGATGAAAACATAACTTCTTATTCTATTTTCATATATAAAGCAATTCATAATCCGTTAAACACTAAATATAAAAACTCTAGCTATTTCAGAAAAATAGAGTCTTAAAACAAAAAATATATTTCTTGCAATTCTTGTTAAGTAGTTACCTTCTATAAAGATACTTTTATTAATATTTTTGGTATGGTCTTTAATAGTTACCTTGTTAAAAATTTGAGGATATTAAAGAATTCGCTGTTGTTGATTGAGTTATAATAGTTAAAAGAATATTTTTGTATGCGTACAGACATATGTTTAGCACGACTAATAAACTAAGATATTACCACGCGGACAAAATAAATTACATTATAGAACAAGTAAAAGAAACAGGCAATCATATATATTGTAAAAAAGTGAACTTTAAGTTATATTACTTGAGAGCAACATCTCCTAGTAGTATACAAACAGTAAGGTTTTAGCCTATTCCATGGATCCCATGCGATCCCAACGGCTCCGGGTGATCGCACATTGTAAATTTCAGAGCTAAAACATTATATGGCACATAATCCTTTGGAATCAATTGAAATTTCAACAAATGCTTTTGTTGTGTTTTGTTATCAGAGATCTTCTTGGAAACAACTCGAACAGATGTACTTACTTTGTACTCAAGTACACTCTTCAAGGATGACGGGTCAACTAAATAGAGAACGGCAAAACTTCTACCAGACCAAGGTCTATTTTTTAGGACAAGACAGGTCCCTTTTCATTCGTCGACTTTGTCTTACCAAATTCTGAAGGTAGAATTGAAAAGCGATTCCACCGAATGATCGATGCATATCAAAATGATCGCACAATTTTCGGTACGTGACTTCCAGTCAATTTTAGAGCACGTCGTACACGTACTTTTAAAATTTGTACAGTGCAACGGTTTTTTTTTTTCCCCATATTTATCAAATGATTGAAATAGGTATATATCTAGCGCTACTTAAGTAATGTACGTTAAGGATCCAATTGTTCATATGACAACATTCCATGTTTTTGACGTTTTGTCCTATAACATTAATGAATGTGCATTCCTGCCTCGATTTTTTAGAAAGGGATTTATGTTTATTGGAATTGCAAGCGGCCACCCGTCATAATGTAATCTTGGAACACAAATCCACTTTGAGTCAACGTTGATTAATTCGGTCAACCAACATTTGGAATGTGTATGATATACTATTGGGAACATGCAATATTGTTACCTTTTTGCCTAAGCTTATAATGAGATTTTATATCTGAAACGTCAGAATATTTTTACTAGAAAGTTGTTCAGTAGTTGATCGCATATGTCCTACTTTTTAGGAAAACCAAAACACATATTTAATAGGGATCTTATAGCCGAAAAAGTGCAAAGTCTTTACTGAAATATTTTCTAAGGAAATGCTTTAAAAATCTGGAAAAATTACCAAAAAGAGATAATTTCCATATAAAGATCAATTTTATGAAGTTGTCCACTAATCAGACACAAAATAGAAGACGAAAAGTGGTTCGCACACACAAGGTACGTCTACAGAAAATATTTTTCGAGGCTTTAACTCTCATTTAATTTTGTGATGGGCAACCGGTGTAGTAGGTTATGATCTACTATCTCAAGAATTATGATTGTCCAATAACTTTTTTGCTTATAATATTTTTATTCCAAGTTTTACAACTATGCACAATTGTAACTTACGGTCATTTATAATATTTCATAAAATGGATACAAAACATTTCATTTTCTTAGTTCTTACAGCTCTATAATAGTTATTTCTCATTTTCTTCTCTTTTCTTTGAAGAATAATCATATAAATCGAACATTTTAAACTTAAAAAAATAACATTTTGCATAGATTTAACCCATACACTGCACTAATTTTATTATATATATATACATTATCTTTTCCCCTTTTCAGTGATAGATAACTCTCATTTTGATATTCTTAATGAAGAAATAGTCATATAAAGAGTACAATAATAGCTTTCATGAATATAGGTTGCATATCTCCTTAATTAATTTGTGGATGAAAACATAACTTCTTATTCTATTTTCATACATAAAGCAATTCATAATTCGTTAAACACTAAATATAAAAACTCTAGCTATTTCAGAAAAATAGAGTCTTAAAACAAAAAATATATTTTCCCATGGTATTCAGTATTTCTTGCAATTCTTGTTAAGTAGTTACCTTCTATAAAGATACTTTTATTAATATTTTTGGTATGGTCTTTAATAGTTACCTTGTTAAAAATTTGAGGATATTAAAGAATTCGCTGTTGTTGGTAGAGTTATAATAGTTAAAAGAATGTTTTTGTATGCGTACAGACATATGTTTAGCACGACTAATAAACTAAGATATTACCACGCGGACAAAAAACATTACATTATAGAACAAGTAAAAGAAACAGGCAATCATATATATTGTAAAAAAGTGAACTTTAATTTATATTACTTGAGAGCAACATCTCCTAGTAGTATACAAACAGTAAGGTTTTAGCCTATTCCATGGATCCCACGCGATCCCAACGGCTCCGGGTGATCGCACATTGTAAATTTTAGAGCTAAAACATTATATGGCACATAATCCTTTGGAATCAATTGAAATTTCAACAAATGCTTTTGTTGTGTTTTGTTATCAGAGATCTTCTTGGAAACAACTCGAACAGATGTACTTACTTTGTACTCAAGTACACTCTTCAAGGATGACGGGTCAACTAAATAGAGAACGGCAAAACTTCTACCAGACCAAGGTCTATTTTTTAGGACAAGACAGGTCCCTTTTCATTCGTCGACTTTGTCTTACCAAATTCTGAAGGTAGAATTGAAAAGCGATTCCACCGAATGATCGATGCAGATCAAAATGATCGCACAATTTTCGGTACGTGACTTCCAGTCAATTTTAGAGCACGTCGTACACGTACTTTTAAAATTTGTACAGTGCAACGGTTTTTTTTTCCCCATATTTATCAAATGATTGAAATAGGTATATATCTAGCGCTACTTAAGTAATGTACGTTAAGGATCCAATTGTTCATATGACAACATTCCCTGTTTTTGACGTTTTGTCCTATAACATTAATGAATGTGCATTCCTGCCTCGATTTCTTAGAAAGGGTTTTATGTTTATTGGAATTGCAAGCGGCCACCCGTCATAATGTAATCTTGGAACACAAATCCACTTTGAGTCAACGTTGATTAATTCGGTCGACCAACATTTGGAATGTGTATGATATACTATTGGGAACATGCAATATTGTTACCTTTTTGCCTAAGCTTATAATGAGATTTTATATCTGAAACGTCAGAATATTTTTACTAGAAAGTTGTTCAGTAGTTGATCGCATATGTCCTACTTTTTAGGAAAACCAAAACACATATTTAATAGGGATCTTATAGCCGAAAAAGTGCAAAGTCTTTACTGAAATATTTTCTAAGGAAATGCTTTAAAAATCTGGAAAAATGACCAAAAAGAGATAATTTCCATATAAAGATCAATTTTATGAAGTTGTCCACTAATCAGACACAAAATAGAAGACGAAAAGTGGTTCGCACACACAAGGTACGTCTACAGAAAATATTTTTCGAGGCTTTAACTCTCATTTAATTTTGTGATGGGCAACCGGTGTAGTAGGTTATGATCTACTATCTCAATAATTATGATTGTCCAATAACTTTTTTGCTTATAATATTTTTATTCCAAGTTTTACAACTATGCACAATTGTAACTTACGGTCATTTATAATATTTCATAAAATGGATACAAAACATTTCATTTTCTTAGTTCTTACAGCTCTATAATAGTTATTTCTCATTTTCTTCTCTTTTCTTTGAAGAATAATCATATAAATCGAACATTTTAAACTTAAAAAAATAACATTTTGCATAGATTTAACCCATACACTGCACTAATTTTATTATATATATATACATTATCTTTTCCCCTTTTCAGTGATAGATAACTCTCATTTTGATATTCTTAATGAACAAATAGTCATATAAAGAGTACAATAATAGCTTTCATGAATATAGGTTGCATATCTCCTTAATTAATTTGTGGATGAAAACATAACTTCTTATTCTATTTTCATACATAAAGCAATTCATAATTCGTTAAACACTAAATATAAAAACTCTAGCTATTTCAGAAAAATAGAGTCTTAAAACAAAAAATATATTTTCCCATGGTATTCAGTATTTCTTGCAATTCTTGTTAAGTAGTTACCTTCTATAAAGATACTTTTATTAATATTTTTGGTATGGTCTTTAATAGTTACCTTGTTAAAAAATTGAGGATATTAAAGAATTCGCTGTTGTTGGTAGAGTTATAGTAGTTAAAAGAATATTTTTGTATGCGTACAGACATATGTTTAGCACGACTAATAAACTAAGATATTACCACGCGGACAAAAAAAATTACATTATAGAACAAGTAAAAGAAACAGGCAATCATATATATTGTAAAAAAGTGAACTTTAATTTATATTACTTGAGAGCAACATCTCCTAGTAGTATACAAACAGTAAGGTTTTAGCC
The DNA here is from genome assembly GCA_948329865.1 of Linaria vulgaris. Classification (NCBI taxonomy): domain Eukaryota; kingdom Viridiplantae; phylum Streptophyta; class Magnoliopsida; order Lamiales; family Plantaginaceae; genus Linaria; species Linaria vulgaris. Next base: position 75,068,979 of record OX415250.1, on the reverse strand, counting down.
TAATCCATGGATCCCACGCGATCCCAACGGCTCCGGGTGATCGCACATTGTAAATTTCAGAGCTAAAACATTATATGGCACATAATCCTTTGGAATCAATTGAAATTTCAACAAATGCTTTTGTTGTGTTTTGTTATCAGAGATCTTCTTGGAAACAACTCCAACAGATGTACTTACTTTGTACTCAAGTACACTCTTCAAGGATGACGGGTCAACTAAATAGAGAACGGCAAAACTTCTACCAGACCAAGGTCTATTTTTTAGGACAAGACAGGTCTCTTTTCATCCGTCGACTTTGTCTTACCAAATTCTGAAGGTAGAATTGAAAAGCGATTCCACCGAATGATCGATGCAGATCAAAATGATCGCACAATTTTCGGTACGTGACTTCCAGTCAATTTTAGAGCACGTCGTACACGTACTTTTAAAATTTGTACTGTGCAACGGTTTTTTTCCCCATATTTATCAAATGATTGAAATAGGTATATATCTAGCGCTACTTAAGTAATGTACGTTAAGGATCCAATTGTTCATATGACAACATTCCCTGTTTTTGACGTTTTGTCCTATAACATTAATGAATGTGCATTCCTGCCTCGATTTCTTAGAAAGGGTTTTATGTTTATTGGAATTGCAAGCGGCCACCCGTCATAATGTAATCTTGGAACACAAATCCACTTTGAGTCAACGTTGATTAATTCGGTCGACCAACATTTGGAATGTGTATGATATACTATTGGGAACATGCAATATTGTTACCTTTTTGCCTAAGCTTATAATGAGATTTTATATCTGAAACGTCAGAATATTTTTACTAGAAAGTTGTTCAGTAGTTGATCGCATATGTCCTACTTTTTAGGAAAACCAAAACACATATTTAATAGGGATCTTATAGCCGAAAAAGTGCAAAGTCTTTACCGAAATATTTTCTAAGGAAATGCTTTAAAAATCTGGAAAAATGACCAAAAAGAGATAATTTCCATATAAAGATCAATTTTATGAAGTTGTCCACTAATCAGACACAAAATAGAAGACGAAAAGTGGTTCGCACACACAAGGTACGTCTACAGAAAATATTTTTCGAGGCTTTAACTCTCATTTAATTTTGTGATGGGCAACCGGTGTAGTAGGTTATGATCTACTATCTCAATAATTATGATTGTCCAATAACTTTTTTGCTTATAATATTTTTATTCCAAGTTTTACAACTATGCACAATTGTAACTTACGGTCATTTATAATATTTCATAAAATGGATACAAAACATTTCATTTTCTTAGTTCTTACAGCTCTATAATAGTTATTTCTCATTTTCTTCTCTTTTCTTTGAAGAATAATCATATAAATCGAACATTTTAAACTTAAAAAAATAACATTTTGCATAGATTTAACCCATACACTGCACTAATTTTATTATATATATATACATTATCTTTTCCCCTTTTCAGTGATAGATAACTCTCATTTTGATATTCTTAATGAACAAATAGTCATATAAAGAGTACAATAATAGCTTTCATGAATATAGGTTGCATATCTCCTTAATTAATTTGTGGATGAAAACATAACTTCTTATTCTATTTTCATACATAAAGCAATTCATAATTCGTTAAACACTAAATATAAAAACTCTAGCTATTTCAGAAAAATAGAGTCTTAAAACAAAAAATATATTTTCCCATGGTATTCAGTATTTCTTGCAATTCTTGTTAAGTAGTTACCTTCTATAAAGATACTTTTATTAATATTTTTGGTATGGTCTTTAATAGTTACCTTGTTAAAAAATTGAGGATATTAAAGAATTCGCTGTTGTTGGTAGAGTTATAGTAGTTAAAAGAATATTTTTGTATGCGTACAGACATATGTTTAGCACGACTAATAAACTAAGATATTACCACGCGGACAAAAAAAATTACATTATAGAACAAGTAAAAGAAACAGGCAATCATATATATTGTAAAAAAGTGAACTTTAATTTATATTACTTGAGAGCAACATCTCCTAGTAGTATACAAACAGTAAGGTTTTAGCCTAATCCATGGATCCCACGCGATCCCAACGGCTCCGGGTGATCGCACATTGTAAATTTCAGAGCTAAAACATTATATGGCACATAATCCTTTGGAATCAATTGAAATTTCAACAAATGCTTTTGTTGTGTTTTGTTATCAGAGATCTTCTTGGAAACAACTCCAACAGATGTACTTACTTTGTACTCAAGTACACTCTTCAAGGATGACGGGTCAACTAAATAGAGAACGGCAAAACTTCTACCAGACCAAGGTCTATTTTTTAGGACAAGACAGGTCTCTTTTCATCCGTCGACTTTGTCTTACCAAATTCTGAAGGTAGAATTGAAAAGCGATTCCACCGAATGATCGATGCAGATCAAAATGATCGCACAATTTTCGGTACGTGACTTCCAGTCAATTTTAGAGCACGTCGTACACGTACTTTTAAAATTTGTACTGTGCAACGGTTTTTTTCCCCATATTTATCAAATGATTGAAATAGGTATATATCTAGCGCTACTTAAGTAATGTACGTTAAGGATCCAATTGTTCATATGACAACATTCCCTGTTTTTGACGTTTTGTCCTATAACATTAATGAATGTGCATTCCTGCCTCGATTTCTTAGAAAGGGTTTTATGTTTATTGGAATTGCAAGCGGCCACCCGTCATAATGTAATCTTGGAACACAAATCCACTTTGAGTCAACGTTGATTAATTCGGTCGACCAACATTTGGAATGTGTATGATATACTATTGGGAACATGCAATATTGTTACCTTTTTGGCTAAGCTTATAATGAGATTTTATATCTGAAACGTCAGAATATTTTTACTAGAAAGTTGTTCAGTAGTTGATCGCATATGTCCTACTTTTTAGGAAAACCAAAACACATATTTAATAGGGATCTTATAGCCGAAAAAGTGCAAAGTCTTTACCGAAATATTTTCTAAGGAAATGCTTTAAAAATCTGGAAAAATGACCAAAAAGAGATAATTTCCATATAAAGATCAATTTTATGAAGTTGTCCACTAATCAGACACAAAATAGAAGACGAAAAGTGGTTCGCACACACAAGGTACGTCTACAGAAAATATTTTTGGAGGCTTTAACTCTCATTTAATTTTGTGATGGGCAACCGGTGTAGTAGGTTATGATCTACTATCTCAAGAATTATGACTGTCCAATAACTTTTTTGCTTATAATATTTTTATTCCAAGTTTTACAACTATGCACAATTGTAACTTACGGTCATTTATAATATTTCATAAAATGGATACAAAACATTTCATTTTCTTAGTTTTTACAGCTCTATAATAGTTATTTCTCATTTTCTTCTCTTTTCTTTGAAGAATAATCATATAAATCGAACATTTTAAACTTAAAAAAATAACATTTTGCATAGATTTAACCCATACACTGCACTAATTTTATTATATATATATACATTATCTTTTCCCTTTTTCAGTGATAGATAACTCTCATTTTGATATTCTTAATGAAGAAATAGTCATATAAAGAGTACAATAATAGCTTTCACGAATATAGGTTGCATATCTCCTTAATTAATTTGTTGATGAAAACATAACTTCTTATTCTATTTTCATACATAAAGCAATTCATAATCCGTTAAACACTAAATATAAAAACTGTAGCTATTTCAGAAAAATAGAGTCTTAAAACAAAAAATATATTTTCCCATGGCATTCAGTATTTCTTGCAATTCTTGTTAAGTAGTTACCTTCTATAAAGATACTTTTATTAATATTTTTCGTATGGTCTTTAATAGTTACCTTGTTAAAAATTTGAGGATATTAAAGAATTCGTTGTTGTTGATAGAGTTATAATAGTTAAAAGAATGTTTTTGTATGCGTACAGACATATGTTTAGCACGACTAATAAACTAAGATATTACCACGCGGACAAAAAACATTACATTATAGAACAAGTAAAAGAAACAGGCAATCATATATATTGTAAAAAAGTGAACTTTAATTTATATTACTTGAGAGCAACATCTCCTAGTAGTATACAAACAGTAAGGTTTTAGCCTATTCCATGGATCCCACGCGATCCCAACGGCTCCGGGTGATCGCACATTGTAAATTTCAGAGCTAAAACATTATATGGCACATAATCCTTTGGAATCAATTGAAATTTCAACAAATGCTTTTGTTGTGTTTTGTTATCAGAGATCTTCTTGGAAACAACTCGAACAGATGTACTTACTTTGTACTCAAGTACACTCTTCAAGGATGACGGGTCAACTAAATAGAGAACGGCCAAACTTCTACCAGACCAAGGTCTATTTTTTAGGACAAGACAGGTCCCTTTTCATTCGTCGACTTTGTCTTACCAAATTCTGAAGGTAGAATTGAAAAGCGATTCCACCGAATGATCGATGCAGATCAAAATGATCGCACAATTTTCGGTACGTGACTTCCAGTCAATTTTAGAGCACGTCGTACACGTACTTTTAAAATTTGTACAGTGCAACGGTTTTTTTTTTCCCATATTTATCAAATGATTGAAATAGGTATATATCTAGCGCTACTTAAGTAATGTACGTTAAGGATCCAATTGTTCATATGACAACATTCCCTGTTTTTGGCGTTTTGTCCTATAACATTAATGAATGTGCATTCCTGCCTCGATTTCTTAGAAAGGGTTTTATGTTTATTGGAATTGCAAGCGGCCACCCGTCATAATGTAATCTTAGAACACAAATCCACTTTGAGTCAACGTTGATTAATTCGGTCGACCAACATTTGGAATGTGTATGATATACTATTGGGAACATGCAATATTGTTACCTTTTTGCCTAAGCTTATAATGAGATTTTATATCTGAAACGTCAGAATATTTTTACTAGAAAGTTGTTCAGTAGTTGATCGCATATGTCCTACTTTTTAGGAAAATCAAAACACATATTTAATAGGGGTCTTATAGCCGAAAAAGTGCAAAGTCTTTACTGAAATATTTTCTAAGGAAATCCTTTAAAAATCTGGAAAAATGACCAAAAAGAGATAATTTCCATATAAAGATCAATTTTATGAAGTTGTCCACTAATCAGACACAAAATAGAAGACGAAAAGTGGTTCGCACACACAAGGTACGTCTACAGAAAATATTTTTGGAGGCTTTAACTCTCATTTAATTTTGTGATGGGCAACCGGTGTAGTAGGTTATGATCTACTATATCAAGAATTATGACTGTCCAATAACTTTTTTGCTTATAATATTTTTATTCCAAGTTTTACAACTATGCACAATTGTAACTTACGGTCATTTATAATATTTCATAAAATGGATACAAAACATTTCATTTTCTTAGTTTTTACAGCTCTATAATAGTTATTTCTCATTTTCTTCTCTTTTCTTTGAAGAATAATCATATAAATCGAACATTTTAAACTTAAAAAAATAACATTTTGCATAGATTTAACCCATACACTGCACTAATTTTATTATATATATATACATTATCTTTTCCCCTTTTCAGTGATAGATAACTCTCATTTTGATATTCTTAATGAAGAAATAGTCATATAAAGAGTACAATAATAGCTTTCATGAATATAGGTTGCATATCTCCTTAATTAATTTGTTGATGAAAACATAACTTCTTATTCTATTTTCATACATAAAGCAATTCATAATCCGTTAAACACTAAATATAAAAACTCTAGCTATTTCAGAAAAATAGAGTCTTAAAACAAAAAATATATTTTCCCATGGCATTCAGTATTTCTTGCAATTCTTGTTAAGTAGTTACCTTCTATAAAGATACTTTTATTAATATTTTTCGTATGGTCTTTAATAGTTACCTTGTTAAAAATTTGAGGATATTAAAGAATTCGCTGTTGTTGATAGAGTTATAATAGTTAAAAGAATGTTTTTGTATGCGTACAGACATATGTTTAGCACGACTAATAAACTAAGATATTACCACGCGGACAAAAAACATTACATTATAGAACAAGTAAAAGAAACAGGCAATCATATATATTGTAAAAAAGTGAACTTTAATTTATATTACTTGAGAGCAACATCTCCTAGTAGTATACAAACAGTAAGGTTTTAGCCTATTCCATGGATCCCACGCGATCCCAACGGCTCCGGGTGATCGCACATTGTAAATTTCAGAGCTAAAACATTATATGGCACATAATCCTTTGGAATCAATTGAAATTTCAACAAATGCTTTTGTTGTGTTTTGTTATCAGAGATCTTCTTGGAAACAACTCCAACAGATGTACTTACTTTGTACTCAAGTACACTCTTCAAGGATGACGGGTCAACTAAATAGAGAACGGCAAAACTTCTACCAGACCAAGGTCTATTTTTTAGGACAAGACAGGTCCCTTTTCATTCGTCGACTTTGTCTTACCAAATTCTGAAGGTAGAATTGAAAAGCGATTCCACCGAATGATCGATGCAGATCAAAATGATCGCACAATTTTCGGTACGTGACTTCCAGTCAATTTTAGAGCACGTCGTACACGTACTTTTAAAATTTGTACAGTGCAACGGTTTTTTTTTCCCATATTTATCAAATGATTGAAATAGGTATATATCTAGCGCTACTTAAGTAATGTACGTTAAGGATCCAATTGTTCATATGACAACATTCCCTGTTTTTGACGTTTTGTCCTATAACATTAATGAATGTGCATTCCTGCCTCGATTTCTTAGAAAGGGTTTTATGTTTATTGGAATTGCAAGCGGCCACCCGTCATAATGTAATCTTGGAACACAAATCCACTTTGAGTCAACGTTGATTAATTCGGTCGACCAACATTTGGAATGTGTATGATATACTATTGGGAACATGCAATATTGTTACCTTTTTGCCTAAGCTTATAATGAGATTTTATATCTGAAACGTCAGAATATTTTTACTAGAAAGTTGTTCAGTAGTTGATCGCATATGTCCTACTTTTTAGGAAAATCAAAACACATATTTAATAGGGGTCTTATAGCCGAAAAAGTGCAAAGTCTTTACTGAAATATTTTCTAAGGAAATGCTTTAAAAATCTGGAAAAATGACCAAAAAGAGATAATTTCCATATAAAGATCAATTTTATGAAGTTGTCCACTAATCAGACACAAAATAGAAGACGAAAAGTGGTTCGCACACACAAGGTACGTCTACAGAAAATATTTTTGGAGGCTTTAACTCTCATTTAATTTTGTGATGGGCAACCGGTGTAGTAGGTTATGATCTACTATATCAAGAATTATGACTGTCCAATAACTTTTTTGCTTATAATATTTTTATTCCAAGTTTTACAACTATGCACAATTGTAACTTACGGTCATTTATAATATTTCATAAAATGGATACAAAACATTTCATTTTCTTAGTTTTTACAGCTCTATAATAGTTATTTCTCATTTTCTTCTCTTTTCTTTGAAGAATAATCATATAAATCGAACATTTTAAACTTAAAAAAATAACATTTTGCATAGATTTAACCCATACACTGCACTAATTTTATTATATATATATACATTATCTTTTCCCCTTTTCAGTGATAGATAACTCTCATTTTGATATTCTTAATGAAGAAATAGTCATATAAAGAGTACAATAATAGCTTTCATGAATATAGGTTGCATATCTCCTTAATTAATTTGTTGATGAAAACATAACTTCTTATTCTATTTTCATACATAAAGCAATTCATAATCCGTTAAACACTAAATATAAAAACTCTAGCTATTTCAGAAAAATAGAGTCTTAAAACAAAAAATATATTTTCCCATGGCATTCAGTATTTCTTGCAATTCTTGTTAAGTAGTTACCTTCTATAAAGATACTTTTATTAATATTTTTCGTATGGTCTTTAATAGTTACCTTGTTAAAATTTTGAGGATATTAAAGAATTCGCTGTTGTTGATAGAGTTATAATAGTTAAAAGAATGTTTTTGTATGCGTACAGACATATGTTTAGCACGACTAATAAACTAAGATATTACCACGCGGACAAAAAACATTACATTATAGAACAAGTAAAAGAAACAGGCAATCATATATATTGTAAAAAAGTGAACTTTAATTTATATTACTTGAGAGCAACATCTCCTAGTAGTATACAAACAGTAAGGTTTTAGCCTATTCCATGGATCCCACGCGATCCCAACGGCTCCGGGTGATCGCACATTGTAAATTTCAGAGCTAAAACATTATATGGCACATAATCCTTTGGAATCAATTGAAATTTCAACAAATGCTTTTGTTGTGTTTTGTTATCAGAGATCTTCTTGGAAACAACTCGAACAGATGTACTTACTTTGTACTCAAGTACACTCTTCAAGGATGACGGGTCAACTAAATAGAGAACGGCAAAACTTCTACCAGACCAAGGTCTATTTTTTAGGACAAGACAGGTCCCTTTTCATTCGTCGACTTTGTCTTACCAAATTCTGAAGGTAGAATTGAAAAGCGATTCCACCGAATGATCGATGCAGATCAAAATGATCGCACAATTTTCGGTACGTGACTTCCAGTCAATTTTAGAGCACGTCGTACACGTACTTTTAAAATTTGTACAGTGCAACGGTTTTTTTTCCCATATTTATCAAATGATTGAAATAGGTATATATCTAGCGCTACTTAAGTAATGTACGTTAAGGATCCAATTGTTCATATGACAACATTCCCTGTTTTTGACGTTTTGTCCTATAACATTAATGAATGTGCATTCCTGCCTCGATTTCTTAGAAAGGGTTTTATGTTTATTGGAATTGCAAGCGGCCACGCGTCATAATGTAATCTTGGAACACAAATCCACTTTGAGTCAACGTTGATTAATTCGGTCGACCAACATTTGGAATGTGTATGATATACTATTGGGAACATGCAATATTGTTACCTTTTTGCCTAAGCTTATAATGAGATTTTATATCTGAAACGTCAGAATATTTTTACTAGAAAGTTGTTCAGTAGTTGATCGCATATGTCCTACTTTTTAGGAAAATCAAAACACATATTTAATAGGGGTCTTATAGCCGAAAAAGTGCAAAGTCTTTACTGAAATATTTTCTAAGGAAATGCTTTAAAAATCTGGAAAAATGACCAAAAAGAGATAATTTCCATATAAAGATCAATTTTATGAAGTTGTCCACTAATCAGACACAAAATAGAAGACGAAAAGTGGTTCGCACACACAAGGTACGTCTACAGAAAATATTTTTGGAGGCTTTAACTCTCATTTAATTTTGTGATGGGCAACCGGTGTAGTAGGTTATGATCTACTATCTCAAGAATTATGACTGTCCAATAACTTTTTTGCTTATAATATTTTTATTCCAAGTTTTATAACTATGCACAATTGTAACTTACGGTCATTTATAATATTTCATAAAATGGATACAAAACATTTCATTTTCTTAGTTTTTACAGCTCTATAATAGTTATTTCTCATTTTCTTCTCTTTTCTTTGAAGAATAATCATATAAATCGAACATTTTAAACTTAAAAAAATAACATTTTGCATAGATTTAACCCATACACTGCACTAATTTTATTATATATATATACATTATCTTTTCCCCTTTTCAGTGATAGATAACTCTCATTTTGATATTCTTAATGAAGAAATAGTCATATAAAGAGTACAATAATAGCTTTCACGAATATAGGTTGCATATCTCCTTAATTAATTTGTTGATGAAAACATAACTTCTTATTCTATTTTCATACATAAAGCAATTCATAATCCGTTAAACACTAAATATAAAAACTGTAGCTATTTCAGAAAAATAGAGTCTTAAAACAAAAAATATATTTTCCCATGGCATTCAGTATTTCTTGCAATTCTTGTTAAGTAGTTACCTTCTATAAAGATACTTTTATTAATATTTTTCGTATGGTCTTTAATAGTTACCTTGTTAAAAATTTGAGGATATTAAAGAATTCGTTGTTGTTGATAGAGTTATAATAGTTAAAAGAATGTTTTTGTATGCGTACAGACATATGTTTAGCACGACTAATAAACTAAGATATTACCACGCGGACAAAAAACATTACATTATAGAACAAGTAAAAGAAACAGGCAATCATATATATTGTAAAAAAGTGAACTTTAATTTATATTACTTGAGAGCAACATCTCCTAGTAGTATACAAACAGTAAGGTTTTAGCCTATTCCATGGATCCCACGCGATCCCAACGGCTCCGGGTGATCGCACATTGTAAATTTCAGAGCTAAAACATTATATGGCACATAATCCTTTGGAATCAATTGAAATTTCAACAAATGCTTTTGTTGTGTTTTGTTATCAGAGATCTTCTTGGAAACAACACGAACAGATGTACTTACTTTGTACTCAAGTACACTCTTCAAGGATGACGGGTCAACTAAATAGAGAACGGCCAAACTTCTACCAGACCAAGGTCTATTTTTTAGGACAAGACAGGTCCCTTTTCATTCGTCGACTTTGTCTTACCAAATTCTGAAGGTAGAATTGAAAAGCGATTCCACCGAATGATCGATGCAGATCAAAATGATCGCACAATTTTCGGTACGTGACTTCCAGTCAATTTTAGAGCACGTCGTACACGTACTTTTAAAATTTGTACAGTGCAACGGTTTTTTTTCCCATATTTATCAAATGATTGAAATAGGTATATATCTAGCGCTACTTAAGTAATGTACGTTAAGGATCCAATTGTTCATATGACAACATTCCCTGTTTTTGACGTTTTGTCCTATAACATTAATGAATGTGCATTCCTGCCTCGATTTCTTAGAAAGGGTTTTATGTTTATTGGAATTGCAAGCGGCCACCCGTCATAATGTAATCTTGGAACACAAATCCACTTTGAGTCAACGTTGATTAATTCGGTCGACCAACATTTGGAATGTGTATGATATACTATTGGGAACATGCAATATTGTTACATTTTTGCCTAAGCTTATAATGAGATTTTATATCTGAAACGTCAGAATATTTTTACTAGAAAGTTGTTCAGTAGTTGATCGCATATGTCCTACTTTTTAGGAAAATCAAAACACATATTTAATAGGGATCTTATAGCCGAAAAAGTGCAAAGTCTTTACTGAAATATTTTCTAAGGAAATGCTTTAAAAATCTGGAAAAATGACCAAAAAGAGATAATTTCCATATAAAGATCAATTTTATGAAGTTGTCCACTAATCAGACACAAAATAGAAGACGAAAAGTGGTTCGCACACACAAGGTACGTCTACAGAAAATATTTTTGGAGGCTTTAACTCTCATTTAATTTTGTGATGGGCAACCGGTGTAGTAGGTTATGATCTACTATATCAAGAATTATGACTGTCCAATAACTTTTTTGCTTATAATATTTTTATTCCAAGTTTTACAACTATGCACAATTGTAACTTACGGTCATTTATAATATTTCATAAAATGGATACAAAACATTTCATTTTCTTAGTTTTTACAGCTCTATAATAGTTATTTCTCATTTTCTTCTCTTTTCTTTGAAGAATAATCATATAAATCGAACATTTTAAACTTAAAAAAATAACATTTTGCATAGATTTAACCCATACACTGCACTAATTTTATTATATATATATGCATTATCTTTTCCCCTTTTCAGTGATAGATAACTCTCATTTTGATATTCTTAATGAAGAAATAGTCATATAAAGAGTACAATAATAGCTTTCATGAATATAGGTTGCATATCTCCTTAATTAATTTGTTGATGAAAACATAACTTCTTATTCTATTTTCATACATAAAGCAATTCATAATCCGTTAAACACTAAATATAAAAACTGTAGCTATTTCAGAAAAATAGAGTCTTAAAACAAAAAATATATTTTCCCATGGCATTCAGTATTTCTTGCAATTCTTGTTAAGTAGTTACCTTCTATAAAGATACTTTTATTAATATTTTTCGTATGGTCTTTAATAGTTACCTTGTTAAAAATTTGAGGATATTAAAGAATTCGTTGTTGTTGATAGAGTTATAATAGTTAAAAGAATGTTTTTGTATGCGTACAGACATATGTTTAGCACGACTAATAAACTAAGATATTACCACGCGGACAAAAAACATTACATTATAGAACAAGTAAAAGAAACAGGCAATCATATATATTGTAACAAAGTGAACTTTAATTTATATTACTTGAGAGCAACATCTCCTAGTAGTATACAAACAGTAAGGTTTTAGCCTATTCCATGGATCCCACGCGATCCCAACGGCTCCGGGTGATCGCACATTGTAAATTTCAGAGCTAAAACATTATATGGCACATAATCCTTTGGAATCAATTGAAATTTCAACAAATGCTTTTGTTGTGTTTTGTTATCAGAGATCTTCTTGGAAACAACTCGAACAGATGTACTTACTTTGTACTCAAGTACACTCTTCAAGGATGACGGGTCAACTAAATAGAGAACGGCCAAACTTCTACCAGACCAAGGTCTATTTTTTAGGACAAGACAGGTCCCTTTTCATTCGTCGACTTTGTCTTACCAAATTCTGAAGGTAGAATTGAAAAGCGATTCCACCGAATGATCGATGCAGATCAAAATGATCGCACAATTTTCGGTACGTGACTTCCAGTCAATTTTAGAGCACGTCGTACACGTACTTTTAAAATTTGTACAGTGCAACGGTTTTTTTTCCCATATTTATCAAATGATTGAAATAGGTATATATCTAGCGCTACTTAAGTAATGTACGTTAAGGATCCAATTGTTCATATGACAACATTCCCTGTTTTTGACGTTTTGTCCTATAACATTAATGAATGTGCATTCCTGCCTCGATTTCTTAGAAAGGGTTTTATGTTTATTGGAATTGCAAGCGGCCACCCGTCATAATGTAATCTTGGAACACAAATCCACTTTGAGTCAACGTTGATTAATTCGGTCGACCAACATTTGGAATGTGTATGATATACTATTGGGAACATGCAATATTGTTACCTTTTTGCCTAAGCTTATAATGAGATTTTATATCTGAAACGTCAGAATATTTTTACTAGAAAGTTGTTCAGTAGTTGATCGCATATGTCCTACTTTTTAGGAAAATCAAAACACATATTTAATAGGGATCTTATAGCCGAAAAAGTGCAAAGTCTTTACTGAAATATTTTCTAAGGAAATGCTTTAAAAATCTGGAAAAATGACCAAAAAGAGATAATTTCCATATAAAGATCAATTTTATGAAGTTGTCCACTAATCAGACACAAAATAGAAGACGAAAAGTGGTTCGCACACACAAGGTACGTCTACAGAAAATATTTTTGGAGGCTTTAACTCTCATTTAATTTTGTGATGGGCAACCGGTGTAGTAGGTTATGATCTACTATATCAAGAATTATGACTGTCCAATAACTTTTTTGCTTATAATATTTTTATTCCAAGTTTTACAACTATGCACAATTGTAACTTACGGTCATTTATAATATTTCATAAAATGGATACAAAACATTTCATTTTCTTAGTTTTTACAGCTCTATAATAGTTATTTCTCATTTTCTTCTCTTTTCTTTGAAGAATAATCATATAAATCGAACATTTTAAACTTAAAAAAATAACATTTTGCATAGATTTAACCCATACACTGCACTAATTTTATTATATATATATGCATTATCTTTTCCCCTTTTCAGTGATAGATAACTCTCATTTTGATATTCTTAATGAAGAAATAGTCATATAAAGAGTACAATAATAGCTTTCATGAATATAGGTTGCATATCTCCTTAATTAATTTGTTGATGAAAACATAACTTCTTATTCTATTTTCATACATAAAGCAATTCATAATCCGTTAAACACTAAATATAAAAACTCTAGCTATTTCAGAAAAATAGAGTCTTAAAACAAAAAATATATTTTCCCATGGCATTCAGTATTTCTTGCAATTCTTGTTAAGTAGTTACCTTCTATAAAGATACTTTTATTAATATTTTTCGTATGGTCTTTAATAGTTACCTTGTTAAAAATTTAAGGATATTAAAGAATTCGCTGTTGTTGATAGAGTTATAATAGTTAAAAGAATGTTTTTGTATGCGTACAGACATATGTTTAGCACGACTAATAAACTAAGATATTACCACGCGGACAAAAAACATTACATTATAGAACAAGTAAAAGAAACAGGCAATCATATATATTGTAAAAAAGTGAACTTTAATTTATATTACTTGAGAGCAACATCTCCTAGTAGTATACAAACAGTAAGGTTTTAGCCTATTCCATGGATCCCACGCGATCCCAACGGCTCCGGGTGATCGCACATTGTAAATTTCAGAGCTAAAACATTATATGGCACATAATCCTTTGGAATCAATTGAAATTTCAACAAATGCTTTTGTTGTGTTTTGTTATCAGAGATCTTCTTGGAAACAACTCGAACAGATGTACTTACTTTGTACTCAAGTACACTCTTCAAGGATGACGGGTCAACTAAATAGAGAACGGCAAAACTTCTACCAGACCAAGGTCTATTTTTTAGGACAAGACAGGTCCCTTTTCATTCGTCGACTTCGTCTTACCAAATTCTGAAGGTAGAATTGAAAAGCGATTCCACCGAATGATCGATGCAGATCAAAATGATCGCTCAATTTTCGGTACGTGACTTCCAGTCAATTTTAGAGCACGTCGTACACGTACTTTTAAAATTTGTACAGTGCAACGGTTTTTTTTCCCCATATTTATCAAATGATTGAAATAGGTATATATCTAGCGCTACTTAAGTAATGTACGTTAAGGATCCAATTGTTCATATGACAACATTCCCTGTTTTTGACGTTTTGTCCTATAACATTAATGAATGTGCATTCCTGCCTCGATTTCTTAGAAAGGGTTTTATGTTTATTGGAATTGCAAGCGGCCACCCGTCATAATGTAATCTTGGAACACAAATCCACTTTGAGTCAACGTTGATTAATTCGGTCGACCAACATTTGGAATGTGTATGATATACTATTGGGAACATGAAATATTGTTACCTTTTTGCCTAAGCTTATAATGAGATTTTATATCTGAAACGTCAGAATATTTTTACTAGAAAGTTGTTCAGTAGTTGATCGCATATGTCCTACTTTTTAGGAAAATCAAAACACATATTTAATAGGGATCTTATAGCCGAAAAAGTGCAAAGTCTTTACTGAAATATTTTCTAAGGAAATGCTTTAAAAATCTGGAAAAATGACCAAAAAGAGATAATTTCCATATAAAGATCAATTTTATGAAGTTGTCCACTAATCAGACACAAAATAGAAGACGAAAAGTGATTCGCACACACAAGGTACGTCTACAGAAAATATTTTTGGAGGCTTTAACTCTCATTTAATTTTGTGATGGGCAACCGGTGTAGTAGGTTATGATCTACTATATCAAGAATTATGACTGTCCAATAACTTTTTTGCTTATAATATTTTTATTCCAAGTTTTACAACTATGCACAATTGTAACTTACGGTCATTTATAATATTTCATAAAATGGATACAAAACATTTCATTTTCTTAGTTTTTACAGCTCTATAATAGTTATTTCTAATTTTCTTCTGTTTTCTTTGAAGAATAATCATATAAATCGAACATTTTAAACTTCAAAAAATAACATTTTGCATAGATTTAACCCATACACTGCACTAATTTTATTATATATATATACATTATCTTTTCCCCTTTTCAGTGATAGATAACTCTCATTTTGATATTCTTAATGAAGAAATAGTCATATAAAGAGTACAATAATAGCTTTCATGAATATAGGTTGCATATCTCCTTAATTAATTTGTTGATGAAAACATAACTTCTTATTCTATTTTCATACATAAAGCAATTCATAATCCGTTAAACACTAAATATAAAAACTCTAGCTATTTCAGAAAAATAGAGTCTTAAAACAAAAAATATATTTTCCCATGGCATTCAGTATTTCTTGCAATTCTTGTTAAGTAGTTACCTTCTATAAAGATACTTTTATTAATATTTTTGGTATGGTCTTTAATAGTTACCTTGTTAAAAATTTGAGGATATTAAAGAATTCGCTGTTGTTGATAGAGTTATAATAGTTAAAAGAATATTTTTGTATGCGTACAGACATATGTTTAGCACGACTAATAAACTAAGATATTACCACGCGGACAAAAAAAATTACATTATAGAACAAGTAAAAGAAACAGGCAATCCTATATATTGTAAAAAAGTGAACTTTAATTTATATTACTTGAGAGCAACATCTCCTAGTAGTATACAAACAGTAAGGTTTTAGCCTATTCCATGGATCCCACGCGATCCCAACGGCTCCGGGTGATCGCACATTGTAAATTTCAGAGCTAAAACATTATATGGCACATAATCCTTTGGAATCAATTGAAATTTCAACAAATGCTTTTGTTGTGTTTTGTTATCAGAGATCTTCTTGGAAACAACTCGAACAGATGTACTTACTTTGTACTCAAGTACACTCTTCAAGGATGACGGGTCAACTAAATAGAGAACGGCAAAACTTCTACCAGACCAAGGTCTATTTTTTAGGACAAGACAGGTCCCTTTTCATTCGTCGACTTCGTCTTACCAAATTCTGAAGGTAGAATTGAAAAGCGATTCCACCGAATGATCGATGCAGATCAAAATGATCGCTCAATTTTCGGTACGTGACTTCCAGTCAATTTTAGAGCACGTCGTACACGTACTTTTAAAATTTGTACAGTGCAACGGTTTTTTTTCCCCATATTTATCAAATGATTGAAATAGGTATATATCTAGCGCTACTTAAGTAATGTACGTTAAGGATCCAATTGTTCATATGACAACATTCCCTGTTTTTGACGTTTTGTCCTATAACATTAATGAATGTGCATTCCTGCCTCGATTTCTTAGAAAGGGTTTTATGTTTATTGGAATTGCAAGCGGCCACCCGTCATAATGTAATCTTGGAACACAAATCCACTTTGAGTCAACGTTGATTAATTCGGTCGACCAACATTTGGAATGTGTATGATATACTATTGGGAACATGAAATATTGTTACCTTTTTGCCTAAGCTTATAATGAGATTTTATATCTGAAACGTCAGAATATTTTTACTAGAAAGTTGTTCAGTAGTTGATCGCATATGTCCTACTTTTTAGGAAAATCAAAACACATATTTAATAGGGATCTTATAGCCGAAAAAGTGCAAAGTCTTTACTGAAATATTTTCTAAGGAAATGCTTTAAAAATCTGGAAAAATGACCAAAAAGAGATAATTTCCATATAAAGATCAATTTTATGAAGTTGTCCACTAATCAGACACAAAATAGAAGACGAAAAGTGATTCGCACACACAAGGTACGTCTACAGAAAATATTTTTCGAGGCTTTAACTCTCATTTAATTTTGTGATGGGCAACCGGTGTAGTAGGTTATGATCTACTATATCAAGAATTATGACTGTCCAATAACTTTTTTGCTTATAATATTTTTATTCCAAGTTTTACAACTATGCACAATTGTAACTTACGGTCATTTATAATATTTCATAAAATGGATACAAAACATTTCATTTTCTTAGTTTTTACAGCTCTATAATAGTTATTTCTAATTTTCTTCTGTTTTCTTTGAAGAATAATCATATAAATCGAACATTTTAAACTTAAAAAAATAACATTTTGCATAGATTTAACCCATACACTGCACTAATTTTATTATATATATATACATTATCTTTTCCCCTTTTCAGTGATAGATAACTCTCATTTTGATATTCTTAATGAAGAAATAGTCATATAAAGAGTACAATAATAGCTTTCATGAATATAGGTTGCATATCTCCTTAATTAATTTGTTGATGAAAACATAACTTCTTATTCTATTTTCATACATAAAGCAATTCATAATCCGTTAAACACTAAATATAAAAACTCTAGCTATTTCAGAAAAATAGAGTCTTAAAACAAAAAATATATTTTCCCATGGCATTCAGTATTTCTTGCAATTCTTGTTAAGTAGTTACCTTCTATAAAGATACTTTTATTAATATTTTTGGTATGGTCTTTAATAGTTACCTTTTTAAAAATTTGAGGATATTAAAGAATTCGCTGTTGTTGATAGAGTTATAATAGTTAAAAGAATATTTTTGTATGCGTACAGACATATGTTTAGCACGACTAATAAACTAAGATATTACCACGCGGACAAAAAAAATTACATTATAGAACAAGTAAAAGAAACAGGCAATCCTATATATTGTAAAAAAGTGAACTTTAATTTATATTACTTGAGAGCAACATCTCCTAGTAGTATACAAACAGTAAGGTTTTAGCCTATTCCATGGATCCCACGCGATCCCAACGGCTCCGGGTGATCGCACATTGTAAATTTCAGAGCTAAAACATTATATGGCACATAATCCTTTGGAATCAATTGAAATTTCAACAAATGCTTTTGTTGTGTTTTGTTATCAGAGATCTTCTTGGAAACAACTCCAACAGATGTACTTACTTTGTACTCAAGTACACTCTTCAAGGATGACGGGTCAACTAAATAGAGAACGGCAAAACTTCTACCAGACCAAGGTCTATTTTTTAGGACAAGACAGGTCCCTTTTCATCCGTCGACTTTGTCTTACCAAATTCTGAAGGTAGAATTGAAAAGCGATTCCACCGAATGATCGATGCAGATCAAAATGATCGCACAATTTTCGGTACGTGACTTCCAGTCAATTTTAGAGCACGTCGTACACGTACTTTTAAAATTTGTACAGTGCAACGGTTTTTTTTTCCCCATATTTATCAAATGATTGAAATAGGTATATATCTAGCGCTACTTAAGTAATGTACGTTAAGGATCCAATTGTTCATATGACAACATTCCCTGTTTTTGACGTTTTGTCCTATAACATTAATGAATGTGCATTCCTGCCTCGATTTCTTAGAAAGGGTTTTATGTTTATTGGAATTGCAAGCGGCCACCCGTCATAGTGTAATCTTGGAACACAAATCCACTTTGAGTCAACGTTGATTAATTCGGTCGACCAACATTTGGAATGTGTATGATATACTATTGGGAACATGCAATATTGTTACCTTTTTGCCTAAGCTTATAATGAGATTTTATATCTGAAACGTCAGAATATTTTTACTAGAAAGTTGTTCAGTAGTTGATCGCATATGTCCTACTTTTTAGGAAAATCAAAACACATATTTAATAGGGATCTTATAGCCGAAAAAGTGCAAAGTCTTTACTGAAATAGTTTCTAAGGAAATGCTTTAAAAATCTGGAAAAATGACCAAAAAGAGATAATTTCCATATAAAGATCAATTTTATGAAGTTGTCCACTAATCAGACACAAAATAGAAGACGAAAAGTGGTTCGCACACACAAGGTACGTCTACAGAAAATATTTTTGGAGGCTTTAACTCTCATTTAATTTTGTGATGGGCAACCGGTGTAGTAGGTTATGATCTACTATCTCAAGAATTATGACTGTCCAATAACTTTTTTGCTTATAATATTTTTATTCCAAGTTTTACAACTATGCACAATTGTAACTTACGGTCATTTATAATATTTCATAAAATGGATACAAAACATTTCATTTTCTTAGTTTTTACAGCTCTATAATAGTTATTTCTAATTTTCTTCTCTTTTCTTTGAAGAATAATCATATAAATCGAACATTTTAAACTTAAAAAAATAACATTTTGCATAGATTTAACCCATACACTGCACTAATTTTATTATATATATAT
This sequence comes from Linaria vulgaris, assembly GCA_948329865.1. Classification (NCBI taxonomy): domain Eukaryota; kingdom Viridiplantae; phylum Streptophyta; class Magnoliopsida; order Lamiales; family Plantaginaceae; genus Linaria; species Linaria vulgaris. Next base: position 75,049,259 of record OX415250.1, on the reverse strand, counting down.
ACATTATCTTTTCCCCTTTTCAGTGATAGATAACTCTCATTTTGATATTCTTAATGAAGAAATAGTCATATAAAGAGTACAATAATAGCTTTCATGAATATAAGTTGCATATCTCCTTAATTAATTTGTTGATGAAAACATAACTTCTTATTCTATTTTCATACATAAAGCAATTCATAATCCGTTAAACACTAAATATAAAAACTCTAGCTATTTCAGAAAAATAGAGTCTTAAAACAAAAAATATATTTTCCCATGGCATTCAGTATTTCTTGCAATTCTTGTTAAGTAGTTACCTTCTATAAAGATACTTTTATTAATATTTTTGGTATGGTCTTTAATAGTTACCTTTTTAAAAATTTGAGGATATTAAAGAATTCGCTGTTGTTGATAGAGTTATAATAGTTAAAAGAATATTTTTGTATGCGTACAGACATATGTTTAGCACGACTAATAAACTAAGATATTACCACGCGGACAAAAAAAATTACATTATAGAACAAGTAAAAGAAACAGGCAATCCTATATATTGTAAAAAAGTGAACTTTAATTTATATTACTTGAGAGCCACATCTCCTAGTAGTATACAAACAGTAAGGTTTTAGCCTATTCCATGGATCCCACGCGATCCCAAAGGCTCCGGGTGATCGCACATTGTAAATTTCAGAGCTAAAACATTATATGGCACATAATCCTTTGGAATCAATTGAAATTTCAACAAATGCTTTTGTTGTGTTTTGTTATCAGAGATCTTCTTGGAAACAACTCCAACAGATGTACTTACTTTGTACTCAAGTACACTCTTCAAGGATGACGGGTCAACTAAATAGAGAACGGCAAAACTTCTACCAGAGCAAGGTCTATTTTTTAGGACAAGACAGGTCCCTTTTCATCCGTCGACTTTGTCTTACCAAATTCTGAAGGTAGAATTGAAAAGCGATTCCACCGAATGATCGATGCAGATCAAAATGATCGCACAATTTTCGGTACGTGACTTCCAGTCAATTTTAGAGCACGTCGTACACGTACTTTTAAAATTTGTACAGTGCAACGGTTTTTTTTTCCCATATTTATCAAATGATTGAAATAGGTATATATCTAGCGCTACTTAAGTAATGTACGTTAAGGATCCAATTGTTCATATGACAACATTCCCTGTTTTTGACGTTTTGTCCTATAACATTAATGAATGTGCATTCCTGCCTCGATTTCTTAGAAAGGGTTTTATGTTTATTGGAATTGCAAGCGGCCACCCGTCATAGTGTAATCTTGGAACACAAATCCACTTTGAGTCAACGTTGATTAATTCGGTCGACCAACATTTGGAATGTGTATGATATACTATTGGGAACATGCAATATTGTTACCTTTTTGCCTAAGCTTATAATGAGATTTTATATCTGAAACGTCAGAATATTTTTACTAGAAAGTTGTTCAGTAGTTGATCGCATATGTCCTACTTTTTAGGAAAATCAAAACACATATTTAATAGGGATCTTATAGCCGAAAAAGTGCAAAGTCTTTACTGAAATATTTTCTAAGGAAATGCTTTAAAAATTTGGAAAAATGACCAAAAAGAGATAATTTCCATATAAAGATCAATTTTATGAAGTTGTCCACTAATCAGACACAAAATAGAAGACGAAAAGTGGTTCGCACACACAAGGTACGTCTACAGAAAATATTTTTGGAGGCTTTAACTCTCATTTAATTTTGTGATGGGCAACCGGTGTAGTAGGTTATGATCTACTATCTCAAGAATTATGACTGTCCAATAACTTTTTTGCTTATAATATTTTTATTCCAAGTTTTATAACTATGCACAATTGTAACTTACGGTCATTTATAATATTTCATAAAATGGATACAAAACATTTCATTTTCTTAGTTTTTACAGCTCTATAATAGTTATTTCTCATTTTCTTCTCTTTTCTTTGAAGAATAATCATATAAATCGAACATTTTAAACTTAAAAAAATAACATTTTGCATAGATTTAACCCATACACTGCACTAATTTTATTATATATATATACATTATCTTTTCCCCTTTTCAGTGATAGATAACTCTCATTTTGATATTCTTAATGAAGAAATAGTCATATAAAGAGTACAATAATAGCTTTCACGAATATAGGTTGCATATCTCCTTAATTAATTTGTTGATGAAAACATAACTTCTTATTCTATTTTCATACATAAAGCAATTCATAATCCGTTAAACACTAAATATAAAAACTGTAGCTATTTCAGAAAAATAGAGTCTTAAAACAAAAAATATATTTTCCCATGGCATTCAGTATTTCTTGCAATTCTTGTTAAGTAGTTACCTTCTATAAAGATACTTTTATTAATATTTTTCGTATGGTCTTTAATAGTTACCTTGTTAAAAATTTGAGGATATTAAAGAATTCGTTGTTGTTGATAGAGTTATAATAGTTAAAAGAATGTTTTTGTATGCGTACAGACATATGTTTAGCACGACTAATAAACTAAGATATTACCACGCGGACAAAAAACATTACATTATAGAACAAGTAAAAGAAACAGGCAATCATATATATTGTAAAAAAGTGAACTTTAATTTATATTACTTGAGAGCAACATCTCCTAGTAGTATACAAACAGTAAGGTTTTAGCCTATTCCATGGATCCCACGCGATCCCAACGGCTCCGGGTGATCGCACATTGTAAATTTCAGAGCTAAAACATTATATGGGACATAATCCTTTGGAATCAATTGAAATTTCAACAAATGCTTTTGTTGTGTTTTGTTATCAGAGATCTTCTTGGAAACAACTCGAACAGATGTACTTACTTTGTACTCAAGTACACTCTTCAAGGATGACGGGTCAACTAAATAGAGAACGGCAAAACTTCTACCAGACCAAGGTCTATTTTTTAGGACAAGACAGGTCCCTTTTCATTCGTCGACTTTGTCTTACCAAATTCTGAAGGTAGAATTGAAAAGCGATTCCACCGAATGATCGATGCAGATCAAAATGATCGCACAATTTTCGGTACGTGACTTCCAGTCAATTTTAAAGCACGTCGTACACGTACTTTTAAAATTTGTACAGTGCAACGGTTGTTTTTCCCCATATTTATCAAATGATTGAAATAGGTATATATCTAGCGCTACTTAAGTAATGTACGTTAAGGATCCAATTGTTCATATGACAACATTCCCTGTTTTTGACGTTTTGTCCTATAACATTAATGAATGTGCATTCCTGCCTCGATTTCTTAGAAAGGGTTTTATGTTTATTGGAATTGCAAGCGGCCACCCGTCATAATGTAATCTTGGAACACAAATCCAGTTTGAGTCAACGTTGATTAATTCGGTCGACCAACATTTGGAATGTGTATGATATACTATTGGGAACATGCAAAATTGTTACCTTTTTGCCTAAGCTTATAATGAGATTTTATATCTGAAACGTCAGAATATTTTTACTAGAAAGTTGTTCAGTAGTTGATCGCATATGTCCTACTTTTTAGGAAAATCAAAACACATATTTAATAGGGATCTTATAGCCGAAAAAGTGCAAAGTCTTTACTGAAATATTTTCTAAGGAAATGCTTTAAAAATCTGGAAAAATGACCAAAAAGAGATAATTTCCATATAAAGATCAATTTTATGAAGTTGTCCACTAATCAGACACAAAATAGAAGACGAAAAGTGATTCGCACACACAAGGTACGTCTACAGAAAATATTTTTGGAGGCTTTAACTCTCATTTAATTTTGTGATGGGCAACCGGTGTAGTAGGTTATGATCTACTATATCAAGAATTATGACTGTCCAATAACTTTTTTGCTTATAATATTTTTATTCAAGTTTTACAACTATGCACAATTGTAACTTACGGTCATTTATAATATTTCATAAAATGGATACAAAACATTTCATTTTCTTAGTTTTTACAGCTCTATAATAGTTATTTCTAATTTTCTTCTCTTTTCTTTGTAGAATAATCATATAAATCGAACATTTTAAACTTAAAAAAATAACATTTTGCATAGATTTAACCCATACACTGCACTAATTTTATTATATATATATACATTATCTTTTCCCCTTTTCAGTGATAGATAACTCTCATTTTGATATTCTTAATGAAGAAATAGTCATATAAAGAGTACAATAATAGCTTTCATGAATATAGGTTGCATATCTCCTTAATTAATTTGTTGATGAAAACATAACTTCTTATTCTATTTTCATACATAAAGCAATTCATAATCCGTTAAACACTAAATATAAAAACTCTAGCTATTTCAGAAAAATAGTGTCTTAAAACAAAAAATATATTTTCCCATGGCATTCAGTATTTCTTGCAATTCTTGTTAAGTAGTTACCTTCTATAAAGATACTTTTATTAATATTTTTGGTATGGTCTTTAATAGTTACCTTGTTAAAAATTTGAGGATATTAAAGAATTCGCTGTTGTTGATAGAGTTATAATAGTTAAAAGAATATTTTTGTATGCGTACAGACATATGTTTAGCACGACTAATAAACTAAGATATTACCACGCGGACAAAAAAAATTACATTATAGAACAAGTAAAAGAAACAAGCAATCCTATATATTGTAAAAAAGTGAACTTTAATTTATATTACTTGAGAGCAACATCTCCTAGTAGTATACAAACAGTAAGGTTTTAGCCTATTCCATGGATCCCACGCGATCCCAACGGCTCCGGGTGATCGGACATTGTAAATTTCAGAGCTAAAACATTATATGGCACATAATCCTTTGGAATCAATTGAAATTTCAACAAATGCTTTTGTTGTGTTTTGTTATCAGAGATCTTCTTGGAAACAACTCCAACAGATGTACTTAGTTTGTACTCAAGTACACTCTTCAAGGATGACGGGTCAACTAAATAGAGAACGGCAAAACTTCTACCAGACCAAGGTCTATTTTTTAGGACAAGACAGGTCCCTTTTCATCCGTCGACTTTGTCTTACAAAATTCTGAAGGTAGAATTGAAAAGCGATTCCACCGAATGATCGATGCAGATCAAAATGATCGCACAATTTTCGGTACGTGACTTCCAGTCAATTTTAGAGCACGTCGTACACGTACTTTTAAAATTTGTACAGTGCAACGGTTTTTTTTTCCCATATTTATCAAATGATTGAAATAGGTATATATCTAGCGCTACTTAAGTAATGTACGTTAAGGATCCAATTGTTCATATGACAACATTCCCTGTTTTTGACGTTTTGTCCTATAACATTAATGAAAGTGCATTCCTTCTTCGATTTCTTAGAAAGGGTTTTATGTTTATTGGAATTGCAAGCGGCCACCCGTCATAATGTAATCTTGGAACACAAATCCACTTTGAGTCAACGTTGATTAATTCGGTCGACCAACATTTGGAATGTGTATGATATACTATTGGGAACATGCAATATTGTTACCTTTTTGCCTAAGCTTATAATGAGATTTTATATCTGAAACGTCAGAATATTTTTACTAGAAAGTTGTTCAGTAGTTGATCGCATATGTCCTACTTTTTAGGAAAATCAAAACACATATTTAATAGGGATCTTATAGACGAAAAAGTGCAAAGTCTTTACTGAAATATTTTCTAAGGAAATGCTTTAAAATCTGGAAAAATGACCAAAAAGAGATAATTTCCATATAAAGATCAATTTTATGAAGTTGTCCACTAATCAGACACAAAATAGAAGACGAAAAGTGGTTCGCACACGCAAGGTACGTCTACAGAAAATATTTTTGGAGGCTTTAACTCTCATTTAATTTTGTGATGGGCAACCGGTGTAGTAGGTTATGATCTACTATCTCAAGAATTATGACTGTCCAATAACTTTTTTGCTTATAATATTTTTATTCCAAGATTTACAACTATGCACAATTGTAACTTACAGTCATTTATAATATTTCATAAAATGGATACAAAACATTTCATTTTCTTAGTTTTTACAGCTCTATAATAGTTATTTCTCATTTTCTTCTCTTTTCTTTGAAGAATAATCATATAAATCGAACATTTTAAACTTAAAAAAATAACATTTTGCATAGATTTAACCCATACACTGCACTAATTTTATTATATATATATACATTATCTTTTCCCCTTTTCAGTGATAGATAACTCTCATTTTGATATTCTTAATGAAGAAATAGTCATATAAAGAGTACAATAATAGCTTTCATGAATATAGGTTGCATATCTCCTTAATTAATTTGTTGATGAAAACATAACTTCTTATTCTATTTTCATACATAAAGCAATTCATAATCCGTTAAACACTAAATATAAAAACTCTAGCTATTTCAGAAAAATAGAGTCTTAAAACAAAAAATATATTTTCCCATGGCATTCAGTATTTCTTGCAATTCTTGTTAAGTAGTTACCTTCTATAAAGATACTTTTATTAATATTTTTGGTATGGTCTTTAATAGTTACCTTGTTAAAAATTTGAGGATATTAAAGAATTCGCTGTTGTTGATAGAGTTATAATAGTTAAAAGAATATTTTTGTATGCGTACAGACATATGTTTAGCACGACTAATAAACTAAGATATTACCACGCGGACAAAAAAAATTACATTATAGAACAAGTAAAAGAAACAGGCAATCCTATATATTGTAAAAAAGTGAACTTTAATTTATATTACTTGAGAGCAACATCTCCTAGTAGTATACAAAAAGTAAGGTTTTAGCCTATTCCATGGATCCCACGCGATCCCAACGGCTCCGGGTGATCGCACATTGTAAATTTCAGAGCTAAAACATTATATGGCACATAATCCTTTGGAATCAATTGAAATTTCAACAAATGCTTTTGTTGTGTTTTGTTATCAGAGATCTTCTTGGAAACAACTCCAACAGATGTACTTACTTTGTACTCAAGTACACTCTTCAAGGATGACGGGTCAACTAAATAGAGAACGGCAAAACTTCTACCAGACCAAGGTCTATTTTTTAGGACAAGACAGGTCCCTTTTCATCCGTCGACTTTGTCTTACCAAATTCTGAAGGTAGAATTGAAAAGCGATTCCACCGAATGATCGATGCAGATCAAAATGATCGCACAATTTTCGGTACGTGACTTCCAGTCAATTTTAGAGCACGTCGTACACGTACTTTTAAAATTTGTACAGTGCAACGGTTTTTTTTTCCCATATTTATCAAATGATTGAAATAGGTATATATCTAGCGCTACTTAAGTAATGTACGTTAAGGATCCAATTGTTCATATGACAACATTCCCTGTTTTTGACGTTTTGTCCTATAACATTAATGAATGTGTATTCCTGCCTCGATTTCTTAGAAAGGGTTTTATGTTTATTGGAATTGCAAGCGGCCACCCGTCATAGTGTAATCTTGGAACACAAATCCACTTTGAGTCAACGTTGATTAATTCGGTCGACCAACATTTGGAATGTGTATGATATACTATTGGGAACATGCAATATTGTTACCTTTTTGCCTAAGCTTATAATGAGATTTTATATCTGAAACGTCAGAATATTTTTACTAGAAAGTTGTTCAGTAGTTGATCGCATATGTCCTACTTTTTAGGAAAATCAAAACACATATTTAATAGGGATCTTATAGCCGAAAAAGTGCAAAGTCTTTACTGAAATATTTTCTAAGGAAATGCTTTAAAAATCTGGAAAAATGACCAAAAAGAGATAATTTCCATATAAAGATCAATTTTATGAAGTTGTCCACTAATCAGACACAAAATAGAAGACGAAAAGTGGTTCGCACACACAAGGTACGTCTACAGAAAATATTTTTGGAGGCTTTAACTCTCATTTAATTTTGTGATGGGCAACCGGTGTAGTAGGTTATGATCTACTATCTCAAGAATTATGACTGTCCAATAACTTTTTTGCTTATAATATTTTTATTCCAAGTTTTATAACTATGCACAATTGTAACTTACGGTCATTTATAATATTTCATAAAATGGATACAAAACATTTCATTTTCTTAGTTTTTACAGCTCTATAATAGTTATTTCTCATTTTCTTCTCTTTTCTTTGAAGAATAATCATATAAATCGAACATTTTAAACTTAAAAAAATAACATTTTGCATAGATTTAACCCATACACTGCACTAATTTTATTATATATATATACATTATCTTTTCCCCTTTTCAGTGATAGCTAACTCTCATTTTGATATTCTTAATGAAGAAATAGTCATATAAAGAGTACAATAATAGCTTTCACGAATATAGGTTGCATATCTCCTTAATTAATTTGTTGATGAAAACATAACTTCTTATTCTATTTTCATACATAAAGCAATTCATAATCCGTTAAACACTAAATATAAAAACTGTAGCTATTTCAGAAAAATAGAGTCTTAAAACAAAAAATATATTTTCCCATGGCATTCAGTATTTCTTGCAATTCTTGTTAAGTAGTTACCTTCTATAAATATACTTTTATTAATATTTTTCGTATGGTCTTTAATAGTTACCTTGTTAAAAATTTGAGGATATTAAAGAATTCGTTGTTGTTGATAGAGTTATAATAGTTAAAAGAATGTTTTTGTATGCGTACAGACATATGTTTAGCACGACTAATAAACTAAGATATTACCACGCGGACAAAAACCATTACGTTATAGAACAAGTAAAAGAAACAGGCAATCATATATATTGTAAAAAAGTGAACTTTAATTTATATTACTTGAGAGCAACATTTCCTAGTAGTATACAAACAGTAAGGTTTTAGCCTATTCAATGGATCCCACGCGATCCCAACGGCTCCGGGTGATCGCACATTGTAAATTTCAGAGCTAAAACATTATATGGCACATAATCCTTTGGAATCAATTGAAATTTCAACAAATGCTTTTGTTGTGTTTTGTTATCAGAGATCTTCTTGGAAACAACTCGAACAGATGTACTTACTTTGTACTCAAGTACACTCTTCAAGGATGACGGGTCAACTAAATAGAGAACGGCCAAACTTCTACCAGACCAAGGTCTATTTTTTAGGACAAGACAGGTCCCTTTTCATTCGTCGACTTTGTCTTACCAAATTCTGAAGGTAGAATTGAAAAGCGATTCCACCGAATGATCGATGCAGATCAAAATGATCGCACAATTTTCGGTACGTGACTTCCAGTCAATTTTAGAGCACGTCGTACACGTACTTTTAAAATTTGTACAGTGCAACGGTTTTTTTTTCCCATATTTATCAAATGATTGAAATAGGTATATATCTAGCGCTACTTAAGTAATGTACGTTAAGGATCCAATTGTTCATATGACAACATTCCCTGTTTTTGACGTTTTGTCCTATAACATTAATGAATGTGCATTCCTGCCTCGATTTCTTAGAAAGGGTTTTATGTTTATTGGAATTGCAAGCGGCCACCCGTCATAATGTAATCTTGGAACACAAATCCACTTTGAGTCAACGTTGATTAATTCGGTCGACCAACATTTGGAATGTGTATGATATACTATTGGGAACATGCAATATTGTTACATTTTTGCCTAAGCTTATAATGAGATTTTATATCTGAAACGTCAGAATATTTTTACTAGAAAGTTGTTCAGTAGTTGATCGCATATGTCCTACTTTTTAGGAAAATCAAAACACATATTTAATAGGGATCTTATAGCCGAAAAAGTGCAAAGTCTTTACTGAAATATTTTCTAAGGAAATGCTTTAAAAATCTGGAAAAATGACCAAAAAGAGATAATTTCCATATAAAGATCAATTTTATGAAGTTGTCCACTAATCAGACACAAAATAGAAGACGAAAAGTGGTTCGCACACACAAGGTACGTCTACAGAAAATATTTTTGGAGGCTTTAACTCTCATTTAATTTTGTGATGGGCAACCGGTGTAGTAGGTTATGATCTACTATATCAATAATTATGACTGTCCAATAACTTTTTTGCTTATAATATTTTTATTCCAAGTTTTACAACTATGCACAATTGTAACTTACGGTCATTTATAATATTTCATAAAATGGATACAAAACATTTCATTTTCTTAGTTTTTACAGCTCTATAATAGTTATTTCTCATTTTCTTCTCTTTTCTTTGAAGAATAATCATATAAATCGAACATTTTAAACTTAAAAAAATAACATTTTGCATAGATTTAACCCATACACTGCACTAATTTTATTATATATATATACATTATCTTTTCCCCTTTTCAGTGATAGATAACTCTCATTTTGATATTCTTAATGAAGAAATAGTCATATAAAGAGTACAATAATAGCTTTCATGAATATAGGTTGCATATCTCCTTAATTAATTTGTTGATGAAAACATAACTTCTTATTCTATTTTCATACATAAAGCAATTCATAATCCGTTAAACACTAAATATAAAAACTCTAGCTATTTCAGAAAAATAGAGTCTTAAAACAAAAAATATATTTTCCCATGGCATTTAGTATTTCTTGCAATTCTTGTTAAGTAGTTACCTTCTATAAAGATACTTTTATTAATATTTTTGGTATGGTCTTTAATAGTTACCTTGTTAAAAATTTGAGGATATTAAAGAATTCGCTGTTGTTGATAGAGTTATAATAGTTAAAAGAATGTTTTTGTATGCGTACAGACATATGTTTAGCACGACTAATAAACTAAGATATTACCACGCGGACAAAAAACATTACATTATAGAACAAGTAAAAGAAACAGGCAATCATATATATTGTAAAAAAGTGAACTTTAATTTATATTACTTGAGAGCAACATCTCCTAGTAGTATTCAAACAGTAAGGTTTTAGCCTATTCCATGGATCCCACGCGATCCCAACGGCTCCGGGTGATCGCACATTGTAAATTTCAGAGCTAAAACATTATATGGCACATAATCCTTTGGAATCAATTGAAATTTCAACAAATGCTTTTGTTGTGTTTTGTTATCAGAGATCTTCTTGGAAACAACTCGAACAGATGTACTTACTTTGTACTCAAGTACACTCTTCAAGGATGACGGGTCAACTAAATAGAGAACGGCAAAACTTCTACCAGACCAAGGTCTATTTTTTAGGACAAGACAGGTCCCTTTTCATTCGTCGACTTTGTCTTACCAAATTCTGAAGGTAGAATTGAAAAGCGATTCCACCGAATGATCGATGCAGATCAAAATGATCGCACAATTTTCGGTACGTGACTTCCAGTCAATTTTAGAGCACGTCGTACACGTACTTTTAAAATTTGTACAGTGCAACGGTTGTTTTTCCCCATATTTATCAAATGATTGAAATAGGTATATATCTAGCGCTACTTAAGTAATGTACGTTAAGGATCCAATTGTTCATATGACAACATTCCCTGTTTTTGACGTTTTGTCCTATAACATTAATGAATGTGCATTCCTGCCTCGATTTCTTAGAAAGGGTTTTATGTTTATTGGAATTGCAAGCGGCCACCCGTCATAATGTAATCTTGGAACACAAATCTACTTTGAGTCAACGTTGATTAATTCGGTCGACCAACATTTGGAATGTGTATGATATACTATTGGGAACATGCAATATTGTTACCTTTTTGCCTAAGCTTATAATGAGATTTTATATCTGAAACGTCAGAATATTTTTACTAGAAAGTTGTTCAGTAGTTGATCGCATATGTCCTACTTTTTAGGAAAATCAAAACACATATTTAATAGGGATCTTATAGCCGAAAAAGTGCAAAGTCTTTACTGAAATATTTTCTAAGGAAATGCTTTAAAAATCTGGAAAAATGACCAAAAAGAGATAATTTCCATATAAAGATCAATTTTATGAAGTTGTCCACTAATCAGACACAAAATAGAAGACGAAAAGTGATTCGCACACACAAGGTACGTCTACAGAAAATATTTTTGGAGGCTTTAACTCTCATTTAATTTTGTGATGGGCAACCGGTGTAGTAGGTTATGATCTACTATATCAAGAATTATGACTGTCCAATAACTTTTTTGCTTATAATATTTTTATTCCAAGTTTTACAACTATGCACAATTGTAACTTACGGTCATTTATAATATTTCATAAAATGGATACAAAACATTTCATTTTCTTAGTTTTTACAGCTCTATAATAGTTATTTCTAATTTTCTTCTCTTTTCTTTGTAGAATAATCATATAAATCGAACATTTTAAACTTAAAAAAATAACATTTTGCATAGATTTAACCCATACACTGCACTAATTTTATTATATATATATACATTATCTTTTCCCCTTTTCAGTGATAGATAACTCTCATTTTGATATTCTTAATGAAGAAATAGTCATATAAAGAGTACAATAATAGCTTTCATGAATATAGGTTGCATATCTCCTTAATTAATTTGTTGATGAAAACATAACTTCTTATTCTATTTTCATACATAAAGCAATTCATAATCCGTTAAACACTAAATATAAAAACTCTAGCTATTTCAGAAAAATAGAGTCTTAAAACAAAAAATATATTTTCCCATGGCATTCAGTATTTCTTGCAATTCTTGTTAAGTAGTTACCTTCTATAAAGATACTTTTATTAATATTTTTGGTATGGTCTTTAATAGTTACCTTGTTAAAAATTTGAGGATATTAAAGAATTCGCTGTTGTTGATAGAGTTATAATAGTTAAAAGAATATTTTTGTATGCGTACAGACATATGTTTAGCACGACTAATAAACTAAGATATTACCACGCGAGACAAAAAAAATTACATTATAGAACAAGTAAAAGAAACAAGCAATCCTATATATTGTAAAAAAGTGAACTTTAATTTATATTACTTGAGAGCAACATCTCCTAGTAGTATACAAACAGTAAGGTTTTAGCCTATTCCATGGATCCCACGCGATCCCAACGGCTCCGGGTGATCGCACATTGTAAATTTCAGAGCTAAAACATTATATGGCACATAATCCTTTGGAATCAATTGAAATTTCAACAAATGCTTTTGTTGTGTTTTGTTATCAGAGATCTTCTTGGAAACAACTCCAACAGATGTACTTACTTTGTACTCAAGTACACTCTTCAAGGATGACGGGTCAACTAAATAGAGAACGGCAAAACTTCTACCAGACCAAGGTCTATTTTTTAGGACAAGACAGGTCCCTTTTCATCCGTCGACTTTGTCTTACCAAATTCTGAAGGTAGAATTGAAAAGCGATTCCACCGAATGATCGATGCAGATCAAAATGATCGCACAATTTTCGGTACGTGACTTCCAGTCAATTTTAGAGCACGTCGTACACGTACTTTTAAAATTTGTACAGTGCAACGGTTTTTTTTCCCATATTTATCAAATGATTGAAATAGGTATATATCTAGCGCTACTTAAGTAATGTACGTTAAGGATCCAATTGTTCATATGACAACATTCCCTGTTTTTGACGTTTTGTCCTATAACATTAATGAAAGTGCATTCCTGCCTCGATTTCTTAGAAAGGGTTTTATGTTTATTGGAATTGCAAGCGGCCACCCGTCATAATGTAATCTTGGAACACAAATCCACTTTGAGTCAACGTTGATTAATTCGGTCGACCAACATTTGGAATGTGTATGATATACTATTGGGAACATGCAATATTGTTACCTTTTTGCCTAAGCTTATAATGAGATTTTATATCTGAAACGTCAGAATATTTTTACTAGAAAGTTGTTCAGTAGTTGATCGCATATGTCCTACTTTTTAGGAAAATCAAAACACATATTTAATAGGGATCTTATAGACGAAAAAGTGCAAAGTCTTTACTGAAATATTTTCTAAGGAAATGCTTTAAAATCTGGAAAAATGACCAAAAAGAGATAATTTCCATATAAAGATCAATTTTATGCAGTTGTCCACTAATCAGACACAAAATAGAAGACGAAAAGTGGTTCGCACACGCAAGGTACGTCTACAGAAAATATTTTTGGAGGCTTTAACTCTCATTTAATTTTGTGATGGGCAACCGGTGTAGTAGGTTATGATCTACTATCTCAAGAATTATGACTGTCCAATAACTTTTTTGCTTATAATATTTTTATTCCAAGATTTACAACTATGCACAATTGTAACTTACGGTCATTTATAATATTTCATAAAATGGATACAAAACATTTCATTTTCTTAGTTTTTACAGCTCTATAATAGTTATTTCTCATTTTCTTCTCTTTTCTTTGAAGAATAATCATATAAATCGAACATTTTAAACTTAAAAAAATAACATTTTGCATAGATTTAACCCATACACTGCACTAATTTTATTATATATATATACATTATCTTTTCCCCTTTTCAGTGATAGATAACTCTCATTTTGATATTCTTAATGAAGAAATAGTCATATAAAGAGTACAATAATAGCTTTCATGAATATAGGTTGCATATCTCCTTAATTAATTTGTTGATGAAAACATAACTTCTTATTCTATTTTCATACATAAAGCAATTCATAATCCGTTAAACACTAAATATAAAAACTCTAGCTATTTCAGAAAAATAGAGTCTTAAAACAAAAAATATATTTTCCCATGGTATTCAGTATTTCTTGCAATTCTTGTTAAGTAGTTACCTTCTATAAAGATACTTTTATTAATATTTTTGGTATGGTCTTTAATAGTTACCTTGTTAAAAATTTGAGGATATTAAAGAATTTGCTGTTGTTGATAGAGTTATAATAGTTAAAACAATATTTTTGTATGCGTACAGACATATATTTAGCACGACTAATAAACTAAGATATTACCACGCGGACAAAAAAAATTACATTATAGAACAAGTAAAAGAAACAGGCAATCATATATATTGTAAAAAAGTGAACTTTAATTTATATTACTTGAGAGAAACATCTCCTAGTAGTATACAAACAGTAAGGTTTTAGCCTATTCCATGGATCCCACGCGATCCCAACGGCTCCGGGTGATCGCACATTGTAAATTTCAGAGCTAAAACATTATATGGCACATAATCCTTTGGAATCAATTGAAATTTCAACAAATGCTTTTGTTGTGTTTTGTTATCAGAGATCTTCTTGGAAACAACTCCACCAGATGTACTTACTTTGTACTCAAGTACACTCTTCAAGGATGACTGGTCAACTAAATAGAGAACATCAAAACTTCTACCAGCCCAAGGTCTATTTTTTAGGACAAGACAAGTCCCTTTTCATTCGTCGACTTTGTCTTACCAAATTCTGAAGGTAGAATTGAAAAGCGATTTCACCGAATGATCGATGCAGATCAAAATGATCGCACAATTTTCAGTACGTGACTTCCAGTCAATTTTAGAGCACGTCGTACACGTACTTTCAAAATTTGTACAGTGCAACCGTTTATTTTTCCCATATTTATCAAATGATTGAAATAGGTATATATCTAGCGCTACTTAAGTAATGTACGTTAAGGATCCAATTGTTCATATGACAACATTCCCTGTTTTTGACGATTTGTCCTATAACATTAATGAATGTGCATTCCTGCCTCGATTTCTTAGAAAGGGTTTTATGTTTATTGGAATTGCAAGCGGCCACCCATCATAATGTAATCTTGGAACACAAATCCACTTTGAGTCAACGCTGATTAATTCGGTCGACCAACATTTGGAATGTGTATGATATACTATTGGGAACATGCAATATTGTTACCTTTTTGCCTAAGCTTATAATGAGATTTTATATCTGAAACGTCAAAATATTTTTACTAGAAAGTTGTTCAGTAGTTGATCGCATATGTCCTACTTTTTGGAAAATCAAAACACATATTTAATAGGGATCTTATAGACGAAAAAGTGCAAAGTCTTTACTGAAATATTTTCTAAGGAAATGCTTTAAAAATCTGGAAAAATGACAAAAAAGAGATAATTTCCATATAAAGATCAATTTTATGAAGTTGTCCACTAATCAGACACAAAATAGAAGACGAAAAGTGGTTCGCACACACAAGGTACGTCTACAGAAAATATTTTTGGAGGCTTTAACTCTCATTTAATTTTGTGATGGGCAACCGGTGTAGTAGGTTATGATCTATTATCTCAAGAATTATGACTGTCCAATCACTTTTTTGCTTATAATATTTTTATTCCAAGATTTACAACTATGCACAATTGTAACTTACGGTCATTTATAATATTTCATAAAATGGATACAAAACATTTCATTTTCTTAGTTTTTACAGCTCTATAATAGTTATTTCTCATTTTCTTCTCTTTTCTTTGAAGAATAATCATATAAATCGAACATTTTAAACTTAAAAAAATAACATTTTGCATAGATTTAACCCATACACTGCACTAATTTTATTATATATATATACATTATCTTTTCCCCTTTTCAGTGATAGATAACTCTCATTTTGATATTCTTAATGAAGAAATAGTCATATAAAGAGTACAATAATAGCATTCATGAATATAGGTTGCATATCTCCTTAATTAATTTGTTGATGAAAACATAACTTCTCATTCTATTTTCATACATAAAGCAATTCTTAATCCGTTAAACACTAAATATAAAAACTCTAGCTATTTCAGAAAAATAGAGTCTTAAAACAAAAAATATATTTTCCCATGGTATTCAGTATTTCTTGCAATTCTTTTTCGCACGAAAGGTAAATAGATTGCTAAAAGAGAGTTGTTACAAGAAATTAATGCTCTATCAAGCTGAGGAAAATAAATAGCTCTAGCCTAGGGCTATTCCTATTTTTTAAGCCTCTGCCTTTCACTACACTCTTATGGTTCCCCACTCCTTTCCAGCTCCGGTAACAATAACCGTGACTGTACTCTTCAGGCACCATTCAGTAGTCCTAGGTTGCTATGTTTTGATAGTTGCTTCAGCATTAATCCAGCTCTCTTTTAGAGGTGGGAGAGAGATCAAGGGCAAAGGATCAGCTACCTGTTCCTGCTTTTGTTTGTCATTTCTCCAGCTTCTGTCTTTTGTTCCTGTTTCATTTAAACACTCCACAGCAAAGCAGTTATGTGTGACATGAAAGATAAGTTTAATCTGTTAATTTTCAGCCAACATTCTGTTAATATTAGTCAAAACACTCTTAGTAAATCTGTTATCCTTTTTCCCTAGCTTGTGTTTAATACTTATCTGAATATCACTTGCAAGTTCCTTGCACACAGCTTTTGCAGGTATCAGTTTGCCTTCAAATAACTTTGTGTTCCTCCACTTCCAGATTCCTGTTAGGATAGTACCAAACATTGCAGCTCTTACTTGAAAAACATCCCTTTGTTTCCTTTTTGAGGCACTGAACCAATCACTCGAGTTCTGAATCTGCAGATTTGAGACATAAATTCCAACCACCCTCATCATTGGCTCAAGCACTTGCTTGACTAGAGGGCATTGGAAGTACAAGTGCTCAACAGTCTCAATAGCATTGTTACATAACTCACAGTTACCATCCTCTATGATTTTAAACTTTAGAAGTCTGTCCTTAGTAGCAATTCTTTTTTGCATAATAAGCCAGTTTATAAAAGCTACTCTAGGTGTGGAGATTGAGTTCCATACATGTTCACTCCATCCTATAGGTGAAGTTTTCTTGTGGAAAATGTTGTAACATTCCTGTGTCACCTGTTTTTGTTCCATTTTTCTCCACTCTGCAGGCTGAATGGATGGTCTCTTCTCCTGTATGTGGTCTCTCAATCTTAGGACAGTTTTCCACCATGGAGAGTCCCCTTCTCTTCTTTGTACTTCCCAAATTCCTCCTCCCTTCAGTTTGTATTCTGTAATCCATCTTGTCCAAATGGTTTCCCTTTTCTGATGGTTGTCTATGTTTAGGATTTGGGCACACAGCAGAGCCTTGTTCCAGCTTAAGATCTCTTTTATTTGGAGGCCTCCATGCTCAAATTCTTGGCAGATTCTTGACCATGCCACTGGACTCTGTCTTCCTGTTTCTTGTCCTGACCAAAGGTAATTCCTGCATATTGTTTCAATTCTCTGTGCAATTCCTACAGGTATAGAAAATATATAACACCAAAACCTGTTAATGGACATGAGTACAGCTTTTACCAGATGAAGTCTGCCTGCATAACTTAGCTGTTTTGCCATCCAGCTCTGGACTCTTGAGCTAACTTTCTTAATGAAAGGTTCATACTCTCTGATTTTCAACTTTCTTGGGCTTAAGGCAACCCCTAGATACCTAACAGGGAATTCCCCTTCAGGGAACCTCCATATCTGCTGCAGTTCTATCCTTTCTTCCCCATGCACTCCTGCAATGAAGATTGAGCTCTTAGCTGTGTTTATTTGTAATCCTGAAGAGGAAGAGAACTCATCCATTATGTTCTTTAGGTTGGTCAGTGATCCTCTATCCCCTCTGCAGAAGAGCAATAAATCATCAGCAAAACACATATGAGTAAGATCCAGTTTGGATGTTTTGGGATGATATTTGAATTCTTTGTTATCCTTAGTCTTTAATTTGATTAATCTAGACATATACTCCATACATATCACAAATAAGTAAGGGGAAAGGGGATCCCCTTGTCTTAAGCCCTGTTTTCCTATCATATGACCCTCCAAGCTACCATTTACACAAAAGGAAAAGCTGGCAGTAGTAACACACTTCATAATCAGATGCACAAACCACTTATCAAAGCCCAAACCCCAAAGCACTTCTTGTTGAAACTCCCAGTTTATAGTGTCATAGGCTTTCCTAAGGTCTATGTTCAACATACACCTAGGGGAGATGTTTTTCCTATTGTAGCCTCTAATGAGTTCTTGAGCAACAAATACATTCTGGAAAAGGTCCCTACCAGCTACAAAAGCATTTTGGCATTGATTAATCATGTCAGGCAGAAGGTTCTTGATCCTATTAGCAAGAATTTTAGTAATAATCTTATAAACAATGTTGCAGCAGGATATAGGTCTGAAATCCCCTAGAGTTGAGGCATTAACAGACTTAGGAATAAGGCAAACAGAAGTTGTATTTATTTGCTTCAGAAGTTTACCTGTTTTCTGGAATTCATCCACTTCCTCAAATACAAGTTTACCTGTTACTGGCCAGCTCTTTTTGAAGAAACAGGCATTCATGCCATCTGGCCCTGGGCTTTTGTTGCTATTCATGTTGAACACTGCTTGTTTTACTTCTTCTTGTCTTATTGGTGCTTGCAGTTTTCTGTTAATTTCCTCATTTGCTTTTGGCCCTTGTTCAAATGCATCTTCATTCACCTTGGTCCTATTCCTCTCCTTGCCAAACATGTCCTGATAGAAGTCAAGAATATGGTTAGTTATCTCAGCTTTTGTATTCAATCTCTTACCATCACTTGTCAGAAGTGTATGAATGTGGTTTGCTTTTCTTCAGGCTTTTATATGTTGGAAGAACAGTCTACTGCTTCTGTCTCCTTCTTCTGCCCAATCTGTCTTTGCTTTTTGATGGAGCTGTTTGTTCAGGGTGTGTTGGATCTTAATGTATTCCTCCTTCTTATTCATCACCTCATGGCTCATCTTTCTTGGATCAAGGAGCACTTGTTGTTGCATCTCCTGAAGTTCCTTGTGAGTTTTTTGAACCTTCTGCTCCAGGTCTTGAAATCTGTTGGTATTCGGTTTCTTGAGTTTCTCCTTGAGATTCTTCATCTTTATGACTAATTGGAACATCTTGCAACCCATGACAGTGTTGTCCCAAGTGTCTTTCACAATGTTCATAAACTGCTCATCTTCAGTCCATATGTTCTTGAATCTGAAAGGAATTCTTACCTTCTTATCCCCCTAAAATATTTTAATCGGGTTAGGGGAGTGATCTGATATGCCAGGAGGTAAAAACTGCACCACTGATTCTCTATTGGAAGTCATCCACTCCTGGTTCACCAACACTCTATCCAATTTGCAGAAAGTATGGTTGCTACTCCATGTGTAGACAGGGCCTATATATCTGTGATCCTCAAGTCCAGTTATTTCCAGCATGTCCTTAAGTTCAGTACCAATATTGTTTTGATGCATAGTATCTTCACTCCATTTTTCCTCTGGCCTTAGTACCACATTGAAATCCCCTGCCACTATCCAGAGATTTTTCATGTTCTGAGCTATGTTGCTAAGCTTCCTCCAAAGTGCCTTTCTCCGCTCCATGTGATTGTGTGCATATATAAAGGTGATATTCCCTTTCCACTCCTGATCCTTGGTTTGAATTCTACAGTGAACATACTGATCCCCAGCTTCTTCTATTTCCAAGTTTACCTTCTCACTTTTCCACAGTAGCAGAATTCTACAGTTCTTACTGTGATGAAGATTGCTCTCAACTTCCCATTGCCTCTTCCATTTATTGATCACCTTATCATACCTATTGCTTCTTATTCTAGTTTCTACTATGGCTCCAATGGAGCACTTATTGTTTCTAAGAAAATTATTAAGAGCCTCATGCTTAAGGGGATCATTCATACCTCTTAAGTTCCACACCCCAATAGTGATGTCTCTATCCATTGGGCTTATCTGCCCATTTTTTTGCTCTGCTCTATTCCCACTTTAGACTTTCCTTGTTGTCTAGCCACTACAAAAAAAATAACCAATTGTGATAAAACAAAATTGTCATAATAAGCACAAAAATCGTCACAAGAGACTTATTGTGATGAAAAGTTGGAGCACAAGACTGGTCACAACAGGCCCGTCACAACAGAGTTGCAATGACGAAAATGGCAATTGTCACAATAGCTTGTGACAAAATTCAGTTTCGTCACAACAGTAACCCTTCTAGTGACGATATCTTTGTCACCTCAATGTTAATTTCTCGTCGCAATATCCTAATTTCGTCATAACAAATTACTTTCCACAAACACTATCATGACAAAAAAATTCATCACAACATCAATCCTATAGTGACAATAATTAGCCTTTCAGTATTTTTTTATTTTTGTTTTTGTTGTTATTCAACTTATGTTACTAAATACAGATCAACCAAAATATTTAGAAAACTAATTAAAATGCCCAACTCAATGAGAAAATATTTTTCACTAAACAAACAATAAAATTAATAACCATCGTAGTTACATGATACCAATATCAAGTCAAAAATATTTTTGGTCAACATTTTCTAGAGTTTTTCACTACTAAACCCTATATAACAAAATATGTAACATTCATAAGTATTCCACCATCAACTTAAAAACAGCTTTCCAGCCCCTTCCTTTGATTGCCTTTTCTTCAATTCTTCCAACACAAGAGACACCTTCAAAAACAATGATAAATGATTGGCGTAAGTTAATCAAAAGGAACGAGTGCAAATAACACAAATAACATTAACTTATACAAAATGTTGTACTCTAATTGAAATAGATTCTCAATTACATATAATTACCACTACTTAGAATAACAAATATGGAACTTTTTACTAAACACTATATAGAGCCAGAGCCTAGGTGTCAATGAGTCACCAATATTATTCGATATTTCTATTGGCTATATAAAGGCACCTTAGGATTGAGAGTTTCACAGTTCACTACCTAACTTCATAACACAACAGTAAACAACAGTGAGGAAGGGTGGCCATAGCTTAAGTAGATTTTTATGTCACTTTTCCTGTGCTACAAAATTTAACCATCAAGGTGCAATCACTTCTCTTTTTTCTTTTTGTATTGCTTTGGTATGTATATTCTGAGATCCTTGAGAAACATCATTCATGATTTTCAAACTTTCACCTCTAACTCATAATTGATCATAATTAAACTTTAAATCAATTATTACTTATTCGGATAGCTTGCAGGTTTTGCTGCATAATTTGGATTCTTTAACTATTATAACTCAATCAACAACATCGAATTCTTTAATATCCTCAATTTTTTAACAAGGTAACTATTAAAGACCATACCCAAAATATTAATAAAAGTATCTTCACAGAAGGTAACTACTTAACAAGAATTGCAAGAAATACTAAATACCATGGGAAAATATTTTTTTTTAAGACTCTATTTTTCTGAAATAGCTAGAGTTTTTATATTTAGTGTTTAACGAATTATGAATTGCTTTATTTATGAAAATAGAATGAGAAGTTATGTTTTCATCAACAAATTAATTGAGGAGATATGCAACCTATATTCATGAATGCTATTATTGTACTCTTTATATGACTATTTCTTCATTATTAAGAATATCAAAATGAGAGTTATCTATAACTGAAAAGTGGAAAAAATAATGTATATATCAAAAATAATCTATGCAAAATGTTATTATTTTAAGTTTATATCACAGTGAATGTTCGATTTATATGATTATTCTTCAAAGAAAAGAGAAGAAAATGAGAAATAACTATTATAGAGCTGTAAAAACTAAGAAAATGAAATGTTTTGTATCTATTTTATGAAATATTATAAATAACCGTAAGTTACAATTGTGCATAGTTGTAAAAGTTGGAATAAAAATATTATAAGCAAAAAAGTTATTGGACAGTCATAATTCTTGAGATAGTACGTAGATCATAACCTACTACACCGGTTGCCCATCACAAAATTAAATGAGAGTTAAAGCCTCCAAAAATATTTTCTGTAGACGTACCTTGTGTGTGCGAACCACTTTTCGTCTTCTATTTTGTCTCTGATTAGTGGACAACTTCATGAAATTGATCTTTATATGGAAATTATCTCTTTTTGGTCATTTTTCCAGATTTTTAAAGCATTTCCTTAGAAAATATTTCAGTAAAGACTTTGCACTTTTTCGGCTATAAGATCCCTATTAAATATGTGTTTTAATTTTCCTAAAAAGTAGGACATATGCGATCAAGTACTGAACAACTTTCTAGTAAAAATATTATGACGTTTCAGATATAAAATCTCATTATAAGCTTAGGCAAAAATGTAACAATATTGCATGTTCCCAATAGTATCTCATACACATTCCAAATGTTGGTCGACCGAATTAATCAACGTTGACTCAAAGTAGATTTGTGTTCCAAGATTACATTATGACGGGTGGCCGCTTGCAATTCCAATAAACAGAAAGCCCTTTCTAAGAAATCGAGGCAAGAATGCACATTCATTAATGTTATAGGACAAAACGTCAAAAACAGGGAATGTTGTCATATGAACAATTGGATCCTTAACGTACATTACTTAAGAAGCGCTAGATATATACCTATTTCAATCATTTGATAAATATGAAGAAAAAAAACCGTTGCACTGTACAAATTTTAAAAGTGCGAGTACGACGTGCTCTAAAATTGACTACAAGTCACGTACCGAAAATTGTGCGATCATTTTGATCTGCATCGATCATTCGGTGGAATCACTTTTCAATTCTACCTTCAGAATTTGGTAAGACAAAGTCGACGAATGAAAAGGGACCTGTCTTCTCCTCAAAAATACACCTTGGTCTGGTAGAAGTTTTGTCGTTCTCTAATTAGTTGACCCGTCTTCCCTGAAGTGTGTACTTGAGTACAAAGTAAGTACATCTGGTGGAGTTGTTTCCAACAAGATCTCTGATAACAAAACACAACAAAAGCATTTGTTGAAATTTCAATTGATTCCAAAGGAATATGTGCCATATAATGTTTTAGCTCTGAAATTTACAACGTGCGATCACCCGGAGCCGTTGGGATCGCGTGGGATCAATGGAATAGGCTAAAACCTTACTGTTTGTATACTACTAGGAGATGTTGCTCTCAAGTAATATAAGTTAAAGTTCACTTTTTTACAATATATATGATTGCCTGTTTCTTTTACTTGTTCTATAATGTAATTTTTTTTGTCCGCGTGGTAATATCTTTGTTTATTAGTCGTGCTAAACATATGTCTGTACGCATACAAAAATATTCTTTTAACTATTATAACTCTATCAACAACAGCGAATTCTTTAATATCCTCAATTTTTTAACAAGGTAACTATTAAAGACCAAACCCAAAATATTAATAAAAGTATCTTCACAGAAGGTAACTACTTAACAAGAATTGCAAGAAATACTGAATACCATGGGAAAATATATTTTTTGTTTTAAGACTCTAATTTTCTAAAATTGCTAGAGTTTTCATATTTAATGTTTAACGAATTATGAATTGCTTTATTCCTGAAAATAGAATGAGAAGTTATGTTTTCATCAACAAATTAATTAAGGAGATATGCAACCTATATTCATGAATGCTATTTGTATACTATATGACTATTTATTCTTTATTAAGAATATCAAAATGAGAACTATCTATTACTGAAAAGGGGAAAAAATAATGTATATATACATAATAAAATTAGTGCAAAGTATGGGTGAAATATATGCAAAATGTTATTATTTTAAGTTTGTATCACAATGAATGTTCGGTTTATATAATTATTTTTCAAAGAAAAGGGAAGAAAATGAGAAATAACTATTACAGGGTTGTAAAAAGAACGAAAATGAAATGTTTTGCTTCAATTTTATGAAATATAGTAAATGACCGTAAGCTACATATGTGCATAGTTGAAAAAGATGGAATAAAAATATTATAAACAAAAAAGTTATGGGCCAATCATAATTCTTGAGATAGTAGATCATAACTTACTACACCGGTTGCCCATCACAAAATTAAATGAGACACTACAAGAAAATGGGTTATTGGCTACGGAAGATTCCGTAGCCAATAACCCATTTTTCCGTTGCCAATAGCTATTGGCAACGGCCTTCCGTTGCCAATAGCCGTTGCCGATACCCTCGTTGCTAATGACTTTTGGTAACGGGTGGCCGTTGCCAATGGCTATTGGCTACGGAATCTTCCGTAGCCAATAATAGAAGACCAAAATACCCTTTTGTTATTGGCTACGGATGTTTCCGTTGCCAATAGCCATTGGCAACGGATTATTCCGTTGCCAATAATTATTGGCTACGGATGATTCCGTTGCCAATGGCTATTGGCAACGGAATATTTCCGTAGCCAATAGCAGATTTTTTTTATTTTTTTTAAATGTGGCCGTATAAATATTATTGGCAACGGGTTAAATTCCGTTGCCAATGAATATTATTGGCAACAGAATTTAACCCGTTGCCAATAATATTTAAAATTATAAAAAAAAATTCTAAATTTCGAATTCTTTAATTAAATAAAAAATTACAATCATATCCAAATTAAATAAATATTTTTTATTTCACTTAAATAAATTAATGTATTTTATTTCAATTAATTAAATTAATGTATTTTATTTCTATTAATTAAATAAATTTAATTTATTGCAATTAACAAAAAATCTTCATTATGATCTTTTTTAATTGTAGAAGTAATTACTAAACAAATTAATTAGATTATTATTATAATTCTATAAATTATCATTATTTAAAATTAAAATTGATGAATTGAGGAAGAGTTGTTGGAGAATGAATTGGATGATGAGAATGAATATATGATTGTAATGGTTGGTGATGAATATATGATTGTAATGGTTGGGGTATTTATAGAATATGATAGTATTTTTGGCTACGGAAATTTCCGTAGC
Source organism: Linaria vulgaris (assembly GCA_948329865.1). NCBI lineage: Eukaryota > Viridiplantae > Streptophyta > Magnoliopsida > Lamiales > Plantaginaceae > Linaria > Linaria vulgaris. The sequence continues at coordinate 75,023,938 of OX415250.1, read as the reverse complement.
CAATAGTTATTGGCTACGGAAGTTTCTGTAGCCAATGTATTGGCTACGGAAGACACCCGTAGCCAATAACTATTGGCTACGGAAACTTCCGTAGCCAATGTATTGGCTACGGAAGACACCCGTAGCCAATGTATTGGCTACGGCAGTATCCGTAGCCAATAGTTATTGGCTACGGAAACTTCCGTTGCCAATAGTTATTGGCAACAGAAACTTCCGTAGCCAATAAAATCTGATTTTCTATAAGTACTATGAATTTTGGTATTGTTTGAAATACAACACAATCCATCGTTTCTCTTCAGAGGTACCTTAAATTGTTCTATTGTATTTGTTTTCGTTTATATTTTCGAATAATAGTTTGTTAATATTTTTTTGCTAACCATTACTCATTTTTTTTTGCAAATCAAGTGGATGCACATATTCAAATAACCTTGGATCGCTAGCTTTTGTTTATCGGTGATTATTGGTGATGCAATATTGTTACGTACTAAATATCAAAGGCCATTACTTCAAGAGGTAAGTACTTACACTAATAATACTGCTTTTAGTTTAAGTTGTATGAACTGCATTAATTAATATATGTACATTTATTAATTGGCTAGATAAGTAATGTATTCACATGGAGATAGAAGTTGGATGTACGATTGCTTAACTGAAAATGGCCATTTGACTCAAATATTTGTTTATGGGGTTCAACAATTTGTAAAGTTCACTTTAGATCAAACAAATTTGTTAGACCGCTATAATAATCCTAGGTGTCCATGTATAAAATGCGACAATAGAAAGTTCTTGCCCGAAGAAGATGTGGTCGTTCACCTTTGTAGGTGGGGGTTTGTAGAGCAGTACCATGTGTGGGTAGCTCACGGTGAAAATTACACTACAAGTACGGCGAATTTTGTAGGAGAGTCGTCAATTCAAAACGTAGGAAATGACGACTATGGAGTTTGGGACGTTATCGTAGGTTCGATGAGGAATCTAGTTGAGGATGCCTATGGAGGGGAGTTTCCTGAGGTCAATTATAATGAAGAGCTGAATTGTGATGAAACAGAATTTCATAAACTGTTGAAACTCGCTGAGACGAGGTTGCATAAAGCAAAGACAAGTCAGTGTTGCAATGGATGGCTGAGTTTCTAACATACAAGATTGAGCATAACGTGTCTACAGCCGCAGCAAACAAGTACTTACAGTTAACTCGCGATGCAATGGCTCCTGAAGATGAACACCTATTGCCTGCTACAATGTACAAGTTGGAGAAAATGATGGGTACTTTAGGGCTTGGTTACAAAACAATCGACGTGTGTGGAGATAATTGTTTCTTGTTCTACGGAGAGTACGAGAGTACGAGAGTGCTGAATACACAAAGTGTATTGTTTGCGGGAAGGATAGATTTGAGCCCTATAGAAAGCAACTAGTTTCGAAAAATAAATTATGGTACTTTCCTTTGGGTCCCCGCCTACAAAGGCTCTTCATGATACGCTCCATCTCAGAGCACATGACGTGGCATTTGAAGTGTAGGGAGTCCAATGACACAATGATTCATCCAGCGTCAGGAGAAGCGTGGAAACATTTTGATAGGACTCACACTCAATTTGCATCGGAGCCACGTAACGTTCGTTTAGGTCTTTGCACTGACGGATTCACTCCTTTTGGAATGTCTTTGTCTAAATACTCGTGTTGGCCTGTATTTGTAACTCCTTATAACCTTCCTCCGGATCTGTGCATGCGGCAAGAGTATATCTACTTGAGTTTGATCATATCGGGTCCTAAAGGTCCTGGAAAAAACATTTATGTATTTCTAAGACCATTAATAGATGTGTTGAAAGCATTGTGGGAGGTGGGAATACCAACGTATGACAGCTTTCGTCAGCAAAATTTCCAAATGCATGCAGCTGTGATGTGGACTATTAGCGATTTTCCAGCTTACGGGATGTTGTCTCAGTGGAGCACACATGGGAAGTTGTCTTGTCCTTATTGCATGGAGAACACAAAGACATTTACGTTGAAGAGATTTCAGAAAGAATAGAGATGAAACAGATGAGCCAGCATATAGAAAGTCAGGAGAAGCCATGACGGCTATTGTTGCTGATTTGCCAGAGGTGCCTTTTGGAGCAAAAACACATAATATTCCAGGATTTGGCCGAACACATAATTGGTGCCGTAGGAGTATCTTTTGGGAGTTACCTTATTGGTCCACGAACCTAATCCGACATAACTTGGACGTGATGCACTGTGAGAAAAATTTCTTTGAGAATATCAAGAACACAGTGATGGATGATTCCAACAAAACTAAAGACAACTTGAATGCAAGGAAAGACTTGGAGTTGGAAACATATAGGAGTGAGTTATTTTTGATCACTGGTGAGGGAACCAGGGTGTACAAACCGAAGGCCAAGTATTGTCTTAGTAAGGAACAAAAGACAAAGGTGTTGGAGTGGTTAGCTCAGTTGGATTTTCCGGATGGGTACGCGTCCAACATATCTAATTGTGTACATGTGCAACACTTAAAGCTAACAGGGATGAAGAGTCATGACTGTCACGTCTTTATGCAAAGGTTGATACCTGTTGCGTTTCGGAATTTTATTCCTGATCCAATGTGGGGTCCACTTGTAGAGATAAGCATCTTTTTCCGCGCCCTGTGTGGAACCGAGATTCGGAGGACATACATGGAATCGCTAGAGAAATCTATCGTGGTGACAATGTGCAAGTTGGAGAAGATCTTTCCACCTGGGTTTTTTGATTCTATGGAGCACTTGGCGATACACCTCCCATATGAAGCCAAGGTTGGTGGCCCAGTCCAATATCGTTGGATGTACCCTTTTGAGAGGTAGTAATTTATTATATGCAATGTATAAATTAGATGTTTGAGATATACATTAATTTGGTTAGTGATTCATCATTAATTTTATTTTATTCGTGTAGGAGTATGTTCGTATTGAAGAAAACGGTAAAGAACAAAGCTAGTGTTGAGGGTTCAATAGCAAATGCCTTTATAATGTCGGAAATCACCAATATGTGTTCACACTATTTTGGAAAAAATGTAGAAACACGATACAATCGACTGAATAGGAATGAAGTTAGAGTTTATGGTGATTTCTCAGGACAACTATCCATTTTCCACAAGAAAGGAGAACCTCTCCTTATTGATACAGACGAGCGATGTCTTACCGCCGATGAATTTAAACTTATGGAGTTGTATACGCTCTTAAACTGCCCGGATGTTGACGGCTGGGTCAAGTGAGAAATTTAAATTACTTATAGTTTTTTACATTTGTGGATATTTCTTTAATTAAATTCTCATTACTTATGTAATGTTTCTTTATCTGTTTGTGGATAGGTTGTTTGAAGACACGTGTTGTCAGAACCTTAGTGCAGAACAGACACAGCGCAAACGAAATACGGAGTTTGTACAGTGGTTCAAACAAATAGTCATGTCAGGACATTATGAGGTCGACCCACGTCTCAATGCGATAGTCAAAGGTCCAGTGGCAATGGTAAATGTGTACGGAGGCTGCAAAGTGAATGGCTTCAGGTTCCATACGGATTCACATAGTGGTGGCCGAAAAACTAATTGTAGCGGCGTGTATGTAAAGGGGGCGTAGAAGGAGCGTCTGAGATGAACTACTACGGCATCATCAAGGAAATAATTGAGGTATTCTATTGGGGAGGCACGCAGGGGCAGTCGATTATTATGTTCAAATGTTTGTGATTTGATGTCTATCATGGCGTTAGAGTTCATCCGACTTACAACTTGGTTGACATTAACCCAAGAAAACTGCTAGCAACAAATGAACCATTTATATTTGCAAACCAAGCACTACAGGTGTACTACACTCCATATCCTTCGCAAAATGTGAAGGATAGAAGAACACAGTGGTGGGCAGTACACCCTATTTGTGCTCGGCATGTAGTTGACACATCCTCACTGCCACAAGAAGAACATGGCACGGCCAATCAAATGCCGGATCTTTTCCAAGATGATGAGTCGCATGGGCCCAACGAATTTGTGGATTCGAGTTCGTTTGACCCCCGGGGTCAACTAGCAGACGATGAGTTGGAGTTATTTGATGAACCTACTTTCTCCTAGTTACCACAAATGTTTTTTTACGTTGGAAAATTGTAATGAATTTCAAATATCTCTTATGTATTTGTGTTTATTTGGTTATATAATAACGAATGAATGTTCAAACATATATATATATATATATAATATAACTTAATTTTTAAAAGTAAACTAATAAATAAAAATAGAAACACGAATATTAAATAATTTTTTTTTATAAGCATTGGCAACGGAAGATTCCGTTGCCCTTGGACAAGGGCAACGGACAATGTCCGTTGCTAGCCCTTGGTTTAGGCGCCAGAATTGGCGCCTAAAGCCATTGGCAACGGCCAAGGGCCGTTGCCTTTGGTTATGGGCAACGGACAGTGTCCGTTGCCCTTATAAAATGCATTTTTCTTTTTTTTTTTAGTAAAAAGAAAGCCATTGGCTACGGATTCTTCCGTAGCCAATGACAAAATGGTCATTGGCAACCACGCCCGTTGCCAATGGCCGTTGCCAATACTTGAATTTCTTGTAGTGAGAGTCAAAGCCTCCAAAATTATTTTCTGTAGACGTACCTTGTGTGTGCTCACCATTTTTCGTCTTCTATTTTGTGTCAGATTAGTGGACAACTTCATAAAATTGATCTTTATATGGAAATTATCTCTTTTTGGTCATTTTTCCAGATTTTTAAAGCATTTTATAATATTGATCCTTAGAAAATATTTCAGTAAAGAATTTGCACTTTTTCTGCTATAAGTTCCCTATTAAATATATATCTCAATTTTCCTGAAAAGTAGGATATATGCGATCAAGTACTAAACAACTTTCTAGTAAAAAATTTCTCACGTTTCAGACATAAAATCTCATTATAAGCTTAGGCAAAAGTGTAACGATATTGTATGTTCCCAATATTATCTCATACACATTCCAAATGTTGGTCGACCGAATTAATCAACGTTAACTCAAAGTAGTTTTGTGTTCCAAGATTACATTATGACGGGTGGCCGCTCGCAACTCCAATAAACAGAAAACCCTTTCTAAGCACGTGAGGCAATAGTGCACATTCATTAATGCTATAGGACAAAAAGTCAAAAACATGGAATGTTGTCATATGAACTATTGGATCCTTAACGTACATTACTTAAGTAGCGCTAGATATATACCTATTTCAATAATTTGATAAATATGGAAAAAAAACTGTTGCACTGTACAAATTTTAAAAGTGCGAGTACGACGTGCTCAGACAACCAGCAACAAGCATGTGAAGCGGTTAAAAAATACTGGTATCATTATGATGCGATATCCATTGACTAAATATTATAGTCTACTTACTAGATTTCAAGAATATAGATAACATCACCTTCCTATTTTGAACTATGACTCTAAGAACGTCAAAAACTAGGTATGATATACGCCGACAAGATGAACTACTTGATCCATCACTTTAATTAAGTGGCGCTAGATATTTACATATTCCAATCACTACTTAAATATAGAAAATGGTTGCACGTTGATTTTTTTTAAATGTGGGAGTATGACATGTCCGGGCAACTAGCAGCAAATATGTGAAGCGGTTAAAATATTATCAAGAATATTATGATGTAACTCCACTTACTAAATATTATAGTCTCATTACTAGATTTCAATAATATCGACAACATCCATTGTCCTACTAAGGATTATAAATTTATTTTGAATAATTAATTTAAGATTATTATGGCGATATACAACACATAAATATGCTGGTTTTTTATACTCTACACACACGCTAGTTTTATCGTGTATACAACTGTAAATTTTTTAAAGAAAAAATCTAATCACAATCCACGTCTCTACTTATTTTTATTCAACTACATGTTTTTATTTAAAAATAATAATAATCTAATGCCATGGATTTTGTTTAAAATTTGGAGAGTTGAATTCGTGTAATATTGACGAAATTACAAATGTAATATTTCAAGAGATTTTTGTAATCTAAAGCGAAGCCTAGGTGTCAATGAGTCACCAATATTATCCGATATTTCTATTGGCTATATAAAGGCACCTTAGGATTGAGAGTTTCACAGTTCACTACCTAACTTCATAACACAATAGTAAACAACAGTGAGGAAGGGTGGCCATAGCTTACGTAGATTTTTATGTCCTTTTTCTTGTGCTACAAAATTTAACCATCAAGGTGCAATAACTTCTCTTTTTTCCTTTTGTATTGTTTTGGTATGTATATTCTGAAATCCTCGAGAAACATCATTCGTGATTTTCAAACTTTCACCTCTAACTCATAATTGATCATAATTAAACTTTCACTCAATCATTACTTCTTCGGATAGCTTGCAGGTTTTGCTGCATAATTTGGAACAACAAATCCTTTTGTGGATTGAAATTTGATACAATTGCTGTCGGGCCATGGAAAATGTTATCCAGGCCATAAAATCCTCATGTCCCTCTATAGATTACGGTTGCGCTACAACTTTTTGTGACCATGAAAAGAACTGCATCTTCGAGCCTTTTGTTGTTCTCTATGGTGTAGCTCCATCTCCCAAGAACGGTGTATTCAATTTTAATATTTTTACAAAATTTCAGGTATTCCGTCTTAGTACTTATACGTTTTCCACTTATAAGAATTACTTAATTCTTATCGAGCTCTTTTTTCTACTTATTAATTGTACATTTGGTCATTAAGTACTTATCCATTTTCAATCTGAGATCATTGATGTTCGCATCAGTGACTTAATTTTACCACGTTAGCTTGCTGGGGTTTCACATTAGTTGGCACCCCCGCATAAACATACTACAAGTTGCATTTACCCTTTTTTTCCCTTTCTTTTTGAAAGATGGGGAATGGGATGGGTCAGAGAGATGCTGGTCAAAATTGAGAACGACTCTGCTACATTCAATATGCAGATGATTGGTCAGTCTTTTCTGTTTGTAATGGCCGCATTTACAACTGTTACTATTCTTGGAAATGAAAATATATTTCACATATAAAGTGGGAATGGATTTGAACAGGAATCATATTATCTGAAATTGCTTTATGGGCTAACCATCCTTGTGTGACTAACATTATTTAGTGCAGTCACGTTTTGAATGGTATAAATGCCTTGTTTCTGTTTCCTCAGGAGATAAATTTTGATCCTGAAGTCATTTGTGAGCCTATTGACAAGAAACTTACGTTTAGAAGTTGTCAGGGATATGTCAGTCATTAGCACAGTCACATGAGCAGGTACAAGACTTTGATGACCTCCCTTTTTTGGTATTTGCAGCTAGATGATGGAGATATCATTTGTTTTCAAAAGTCGCTTTCAGCTCAAAGCAGCCAACTATTTCGCCTTCCAGATGTTCCGTCTTTTTTAAAATTCCGGCATAAATTCCAAGTACTTTCACTAACTTTGGATGAGCATTGTTTAGTAATATACTTATGTATACATCTTCTACTTATAGACCCTCGACTTCCTTATTTTCGGTTCAGGTGGAGAAGAATTTCTTAACGGCACATTAAACGGTGTTGCTGCCTACTTCTTTGAGCAACTCCAACTCTTAGCGTCACTGGCAAGTATACCGTCCGTACTTCAACCTTCATTGTCAATCTCTGTGGATCTTGTCAAAAGAATGCGAGTTGATATGGTAGTATTGAGCATAAGGATGTTTTGGACCTGAAGATTACCATATGCAATGAACAAGGGCTTCTAGGACCATGATCAAGTGGAAGAAGATAAAATATTTGACTTTGTGTACTCTTGAGACATTTTAGCCAAAATATTGTGAAGAACTTCTGTTGTGTTAAGGTTAATAGATGTTGGTGCTACGTATTTTTTGGTCTAATTTCCTTTTCTGTACTGTAACATAATTTAATATCATCTGATTTGAACTATATAACTTTACGCTACAAATACGATTACCCAACAATTTAGCCTTAGGAATTTTACGTTAATAACTCATGCTAAACATAAATATTTATTTGCTTACTTACTTATACAAATTGAAGCTCATATTTCTCCACTTAAAAGGCCTTGTTAAGTGGAGGAAAAACTTCTCTTTATTAAGTATAATTCACGACCATACCCAAGCGAGGTTTTTTCCGTGTTAGCAGCCAACTAAGCACCAAAATCCATACTTGAGCTCATTAGGCATTTTTATCAACAAAAAAAAAACGAAACGTACAGGACATAAGTCATATTATACTTTTTTAATGGGCAAAAGGCCAAAAAAATGAAATTTATTGGGCAAATTTAAGAATTCCTCCAAAAATAAAATATGGTTATTACAAAACTATGGATGTCACAATTCAAAAGATCGGAGAGAACTGGAAAAAAATGTGGTTATTGTAAACTCACATGGTGTAAATCTTATAATTCAAAAGCTTTGAGAAAAATTGACTAAATATTATAGTCTACTTACTAGAATTCAACAACTCGATAACATCCGGCCATTGTCCTATTTTGAAATATAGCTCTAAGAATGTGAGGCAAGGTGCACATTCGATGTTATATGATAAAACGTCAAAAACTATATATGTGGCATATGCGCCGTCAAGATGAACTACTTGGTCCATAGCATTACTTAAGTAGCGCTAGATATTTTACCTATTTGAATAATTTTTTTATTATGGAAAACACTTGCACCATGACTGATTTTAAATGCGCGAGTACGACATGTCGAGACAACTAGAAGTAAATGTGTGAAGCGGCTAAAATGATATCAGGATTATTAAGATGGAACGTGCATTGACTAAATATTATTGTGTCCTTACACGATTTCAACAATATCGACAACATCCATTGTTCTATTTAGAAATATAACTTTATTTGCAAAAATCAAATTAAGATTATTTTGGCAACGCATAAATATATGTTGGTTTTCATACTCTACACACACTCTAGTTTTATCATTTATACAACTATAACCATTTAAAAACAAAATCTAGTCACACTCTACGCTCTCTGCTTATTTTATATAAGTACATCTACATGTTTTTTTTTTTTTAAAATAAAAATCTGATACCATGATTTTGTTTTAAATTCTCGACTGACTGTACGTTGGACTCGTGTAATATCGATGCAACAAATATAGTATCCTCTCAAGAGATTTTTGTAATCTAGAACCAAGCCTTGGTGCCAGTGAGTCACCAATATTATCCGCTATTTCTATTGGCCATATAAAGGCACCATAGTATTGAGAGTTTTATCACAGCTTACTCCTTAGCTTCACACCACAGCAGCAAATAGCAGTGAGAAAGGGTGTCCGTAGCTTTTGTAAATTCTTATGTCCCTTTTCTCGTGCTACAAAATTTAACTGGTATGTGTATTGTGAGACCCGTGGGAGATGACTGTACATACATCTTTCATGAATTTCAAACTTTCACCTCCAACTCCCAATGGATCATAATATAACTCTAACTGGGTCATATGTGTGGATAAAGATTTGGCCATGGTACATCTCGATTTTTTGATCAAACTGTTGAATATATTAAACTCAATTGGGTAGAAGTGTGATTTCACTTTTGGAGTTTTTGACATAATTAGGAAGTCTCTAGAATTTTAATTAGTGTAAATTGGTGGATGGTATTGTAAATATATTTTGTGACTTCGTGTATAAAAACAGAACTGAAGTCAGTGTGAAAAAGAGAGAAAAAGAAAAAAAAAACGTCTAGCCTTTGTGAGAAAGTGTGCTGAAGTACTTGTTCATTTTCTTCCCCATCTTTCAATCAAGTAAGTGAATGATCTTTATGAACTTGTTTTGATGCACTTCAGTCCATTTAAGTTCAGCATACTGAAGTATGAATAGCTGAAAATTGGAGAATACTTTTCCCCTCTTTTGGTCAATATTTCCAGTTTCCTTGTGAGTATTTGTTGCTGCAAGTTTGAGTAATTTGTTGCTGAAAATCAGAATTGGTGGTGTGTTGTTGATTAAGTATATTTGTGTGTTGAAACTCCCAACACAAACTCCCCTTGGTATAATGTTTTATTATATTTCATCCTTATTTTTTGGATGGCAACAATAGCATACTTGATAATGACGTTATACTTATTACTTGTTATTTTGTAAATCTACCTCATTTTGCTAAATGCATGCATATTCTTATTGTACAAGAACACACAAAATAATAATATTTATAAAGAGTAAAGCTGATCGGGAAAAGTGGAAATTCTAGTAAGCATGCAAGCAATGAAGCTTTGTCCTCTATAGCTTGTGCTTCATGCTGCTTGAACGAACCTATGCTCGTCAAGTGGGGATAATGTATAACTCTCTGCCGGGCCATTGTAAATGTTGTTGAATCCATAAATTGGTCATATTGCTACATGGTATGGTTCCGTGGTTATAGTAAGCGACGCGACCATGGAAATAACGGCAATTTTGAGCCTGGTTGTTGCTCTAAAATTGACTGCAAGTCACGTACCGAAAATTGTATTTTGATCTGCATCGATCATTCGGTGGAATCACTTTTCAATTCTACCTTCAGCATTTGGTAACACAAAGTCGACGAATGAAAAGGGACCTGTCTTCTCCTCAAAAATACACCTTGGTCTGGTAGAAGTTTTGTCGTGCTCTATTTAGTTGACGCGTCTTCCTTGAAGAGTGTGCTTGAGTACAAAGTAAGTACATCTGGTGGAGTTGTTTCCAAGAAGATATCTGATAAGAAAACACAACAAAAATATTTGTAGAAATTTCAATTAATTCCAAAGGATTATGTGCCATATAATGTTCTAGCTCTGAAAATTACAATGTGCGATCACCCGGAGCCGTTGGCTTTGCTGAAAGCTTTACTGAAATTGATCCTTGGCTTGGATTCTTAACGGAGCAACATTCACCGTCATAGACTCTTTGGTAGGTGCTTTGCTGAAAGGTTTGCCTCATTTCCTTGCATATTGTTTGTCTTTGAATCTTCTCGGATCTTGCATAGGTGGTCCATTGACTCCACTTGCCACTATACTCAATTCCATGTCATGAGCACGAGTTGCTAACTCTTCAAACGTCCGTGGTTGTATTCCTTGAAGAATGTAACGAAGCCCCCATTGCATGCCTTGGATGCACATCTCTATAGCCGAGGTTTTGGACAACCGATCCTTGCAATTGAGACTCAAGTTTCTCCAACGGTTTATGTAATCAATCACTGGCTCTTCATCCCATTGGCGAGCATTTGTGAGTCCAATCATGCTGACGGTCCTTCTTGTGCTGTAGAAGTGATTGAGGAATTCTTGCTCCAACTCGTCCCAACTATCAATCGAGTTTGCTTCCAAGTTAGTGTACCAATCAAATGCATTTACCTTCAACGAGCGAACAAATTGCTTGACAAGATGATCACTATAAGTTCCGGCATTGTTGCAAGTCTCAACAAAATGAGCTACATGTTGCTTTGGGTTGCCTTTGCCATGAAACTACTGGAAATTGGGTGGTTGGTAGCCATTTGGCATCTTCAAGCTATATATCCTTTGAGTGTACGGTTTGGAATAGGAAAATGATGATTTGAAGCCTCCGTCTAGCTTGTCCTTGATAGTTCCCATCATGAACTCTTTCAATTGATCAGCAGGAATCATGCTATTTGAAGAGACTTGGAACTCCTTGGCAATAGACTTTTCCTTCTCATTGGAAAGTTGTTTCATGGATGTTTCACCCTCTTCAAAGCCTCCAAACTTCAGTTCTTTTACATGACTTTCTTCCACCTTGTCTTCCCTACTCAACAATTTTTCTATCTTGGAGTCTTGGTCTTGCACATGTTTGTTCAACATCTCTATGGCTTTGGTCAACATCCCAATTTGTTCCTCCAAAGTTGTAGCGCTTGTTGTCAACACGTACACTGTATCCAACGGAGATGAAAAACCCGACGCGGAGTGAGGAGTTGGTGGGGACGAGTCGTTGCTTTCAACATCTCCGTCGTTGTTGACGTTGTTGGAGACAAATGAGTCCTTTTGAAGAATGTCGTGGACGACTTCACTTGGCATCTTCGTGGATGGATCATCCAATAAGTCGGACATGCTTCTTGTCTTGACTGGTGCCATATGGTTGACTTGTTATTCTTGATGAAAGGAGATGATAGGTAGAGTTGTCCCACTGGGTGTGCCAAATTTGTAATGACAAATTCTTGAATTCTGAAAATAAAAACAAGAAAAGGATTACAAAATAATTTTGATTAAATTTAAATTATAATTTGGGATACAATCTCTATTTAATCCTCTGATTCAATTCTACAAGAACAATATCAAAATTTGTAATAAAAATCTCCAATTTTATTTTTGCTGAAATGATTTGAACTTGGAAAAACGTTAATTCGAGGGTCTTGGACTTGATCTCGGATTAAACGATGATTTGATTTGAGGATTTGACTTGGGGATTTGATGGACACCAATTTGACTTGGGGATTTGATGGACACCAACTTGACTTGGGGATTTGATGAAGGATGATATGATCTTCGTCCTCAGTTCTTTGGATTTTTTGGGTTTTGATCTTCCTAGCATGGATTTTGATCTTCAAAAACGGTTTTCCGAGGGTCTTGTGACTTGATGTCGGATCAAAATGAATTTTTGGTTTGAATGATGTTGAAGAACGGTATGAATTTGATTTGGATTTCTTGAATTTGTCGAAGATTTGATCTTCTTGGCAAAGACACGATCTTCAAAAAATGGTTTTCCGATAAACTTGAGGCTTGTTTGAGGATTGAAAGAAGTTCTTAACGAATAACATCTTGAAGATGGTTGAAGGATACCTTTGAAGATTGCTGAGCTTGTTGGAAAGGATTTGGATTTACTTGATCTGAATTCTTGAAGCTTCAATTGTTATTTTTGTTCTTCAAGAGCAACGCTATTTATAGTTGTAGAGTGAGTCTCAATCAGAATCTCATGTTGACATAAACGGTTGTGATCGCGTCTACGATTTCTTGATTTGGAAGACTTGATCTAAATGAATCTTCTTGATATCTCTTGAATATTGAGTCTTTAAGGAGAATACTTTACTTGTCTTTATATTTGATAAATATATTTATTTAACCCGTTAAAATATTAGGATTAAATATTATACATTTATTTTTCTTTTCTTGCTTTACAAGACTTCTCATTATTTAATTTAATTTCATAATTTAACTCCAATTAATAAATAAAACATTATTCAATTCATCCCTCATATATATTAAAATCAATAAATTTAACTATATTACTTTAGAAATAAATTTATTATAAATCCAAAATAAAATAGAAAATAAATTAAAAATTAATATATCATTCTCTTGTCGAGATTTAATTAGACACAAATTTGAAGTGTCTACAGAATGGTTCCATGGTTATAGTTAGCGACGCGACCATTGAAATAGCGGCAGTTTTGAGCCTGGTTGTTGCTCTAATATTAACTGCAAGTCACGTACCGAAAATTGTGCGACCATTTTGATCTGTATCGATTATTCGGAGGAATCACTTTTCAATTCTACCTTCAGCATTTGGTAACACAAAGTCGACGAATGAGAAGGGACCAGTCTTGTCCTCAAAAATACACCTTGGTCTGGTAGAAGTTTTATCCTTCTATATTTAGTTGATCCGTCTTCCTTGAAGAGTGTACTTGAGTATAAAGTAAGTACATCCGGTGGAGTTGTTTCGATGAAGATCTCTGCTAAAAAAACATAACAAAAGCATTTGTAGAAATTTCAATTTATTCCAAAGGATTATGTGCCATATAATGTTTTAGCTCTGAAATTTACAATGTGCGATCACCCGGAGCCGTTGGATCGCGTGGGATCCGTGCATGGAATAGGCTAAAACCTTAGTGTTTGTATACTACTAAGAGATGTTGCTCTCAAGTAATATAAATTTATATTTTGCTTTTTTACAATATTAATGATTGCTTGTTTCGTTTACTTGTTCTAGAATGTAATTTTTTTGTCCGCGTGGTAAATATTAGTTTATTAGTCCTGCTAAATATGTCTGAACATATGTTTGTACGCATACATAAATATTCTTTTAACTATTATAACTCAATCAACAACATCGAATTCTTTAATATCCTCAATTTTTTAACAAGGTAAATATTAATGACCATACCCAAAATATTAATAAAAGTATCTTCACAGAAGGTAACTACTTAACAAGAATTGCAAGAAATACTAAATACCATGGGAAAATATATTTTTGTTTTAAGACTCTAATTTTCTGAAATAGCTAGAGTTTTTGTATTTAGTGTTTAACGAATTATGAATTGATTTATTTATGAAAATAGAATGGGAAGTTATGTTTTCATCAACAAATTAATTAAGGAGATAAGCAACCTATATTCATGAATGCTATTATTGTACACTTTATATGACTATTTCTTCATTAGGAATATCAAAATGAGAGTTATCTATTACTGAAAAGGGGAAAAAATAATGTATACATACATAATAAAATTAGTGCAAAGTATGGGTTAAATCTATGCAAAATGTTATTATTTTAAGTTTATATCACAATGAATGTTCGATTTACATGATTATTTTTCAAAGAATAGAGAATAAAATGAGAAATAACTATTATAGAGCTGTAAAAAGAAATAAAATGAAATGTTTTGCTTCCATTTTATGAAATATAATAAATGACCGTAAGTTACAGTTGTGCATAGTTGTAAAAGTTGGAATAAAAATAGTATAAGCAAAAAATTATGGGCCAATCATAATTTTTGAGATAGTAGATCAAAACCTACTACATATCGGTTGCCCATAACAATGAGTCAAAGCCTTCAAAAATATTTTATGTAGACGTACCTTGTGTGTGCTAACCATTTTTCGTCCTCTATTTTGTCTCTGATTAGTTAACTTCATAAAATTGATCTTTATATGGAAATTATCTCTTTTCAGTCATTTTTTAAGATTTTTAAAGCATTTTATAATATTGATCCTTATAAAATAATTCAGTAGCGACTTTGCACTTTTTCGGCTATAAGATCCCTATTAAATATATGTTTTAATTTTCCTAAAAAGTAGGACATATGCGATCAAGTACTGAACAACTTTCTAGTAAAAAAAATCTGACGTTTCAGATATAAAGTCTCATTATAGACTTAGGCAAAAGTGTAGCGATATTGCATGTTCCCAATAGTACATCATACACATTCTAAATGTTGGTCGACCGAATCAATCAACGTTGACTCAAAGTAGATTTGTGTTCCAAGATTACATTATGAAGGGTGGCCGCTTGCAACTCCAATAACCAGAAAACCCTTTCTAAGAACGTGAGGCAAGAGTGCACATTCATTAATGCTATACGACAAAACGTCAAAAACAGGGCATGTTGTCATATGAACTACTAGATCCTTAACGTACATTACTTAAGTAGCGCTAGATATTTACCTATTACAATCATTTGATAAATATGGGGAAAAAACGGTTGCATTCTATAAATTTTAAATGTGCAAGTACGACGTGCTCATACAACCAGCAACAAGCATGTCAAGCGGTTAAAAAATACTGGTATCTTTATGATGTGATATCCATTGACTAAATATTATAGTCTACTTACTAGATTTCAACAATATAGATACCATCACTTCCTATTTTGATCTATAACTCTAAAAACGTCAAAAACTAGGTCTGATATACGCCGACAAGATGAACTACTTGATCCATCACATTAGCTAAGTCGCGCGAGATATTTACATATTCCAATCACTTCTTATATATGGAAAACGGTTGCGCGGTGAATTATTTTAAATGTGGGAGTATGACATGTCGGGACAACTAGCAGCAAATATGTGAAGCGGTTAAAATAATATAAAGAATATTATGATGTAACTCTACTGACTAAATATTATAGTCTCATTACTAGATTTCAATAATATCGACAACATCTACTGTCCTACTAAGGATTATAAGTTTATTTTGAATAATTAAATTAAGATTATTTTGGTGACATACAATACATAATTATGCTGGATTTTTATACTCTACACACACTCTAGTTATATCATGTATACAACTGTAATTTTTAAAAGACAAAATCTAATCACACTCCACGTCTCTACTTATTTTTATTCAACTACATGTTTTTATTTAAAAATAATAATAATCTGATACCATGGCTTTTGTTTTAAATTTGGAGAGTTAAATTCGTGTACTATTGATGAAATTACAAATGTAATATCTCAGGAGATTTTTGTAATCTAAAGCCAAGCCTAGGTGTCAGTGACTCACCAATATTATCCGATATTTCTATTGGCTATATAAAGGCACCTTAGGATTGAGAGTTTCACAGCTCACTACTTAACTTCATAACACAACAGTAAAAAACAGTGAGGAAGGGTAGCCATAGCTTACGTAGATTTTTATGTCCCTTGTTCTTGTGGCACAAAATTTAACCATCAAGGTGCAATAATTTCTCTTTTTTCTTTTTGTATTGTTTTGGTATGTATATTCTGAGATCCTTGAGAAACATCATTCGTGATTTTCAAACTTTCACCTCTAACTCATAATTGATCATAATTAAACTTTCACTCAATCATTACTTCTTCGGATAGCTTGCAGGTTATGGTGCATAACTTGGAACAACAAATCATTTGGTGGATTTAAATTTGATAAAATCGCTGGCGGGCCATGGAAAATGTTATCCAGGCCATAAAATCCTCATGTCTCTCTATAGATTACGGTTGCGCTACAACTTTTTGTGACCACGAAAAGAACTGCATCTTCGAGCCTTTTGTTGTTCTTTATGGTGTAGCTCCATCTCCCAGGAAGGGTGTATTCAAGTTTAATATTTGTACAAAATTTCAGGTATTCCGTCTAAGTACTTTTACGTTTTCCATTTATAAGAATTACTTAATTCTTATCGAGTCCTTTTTTGCTACTTATTAATTAAACATTTGGTCATTAAATTCTTACCCATTTCCAATCTGAGATCAACGATGTTCGCATCAGTGAGCTATTATTCTACTATTGGCTACGGAAATATTATTCTACTATTCCAATCTGAGATCAACGATGTTCGCATCAGACGACCACGTTTAAAAGGAAAAAAAAATTATTCTACTATTGGCTACGGAAATATTCCGTTGCCAATAGCCATTGGCAACGGAAATAATCCGTAGCCAATAGCCATTGGCAACGGAAATAATCCGTTGCTAATAATTATTGGCAACGGATTATTTCCGTTGCCAATGGCTATTGGCAACGGAATATTTCCGTAGCCAATAGTAGAATAATTTTTTTTTCCTTTTAAATGTGGTCGTCTGCTATTGGCAACGGGTTAAATTCCGTTGCCAATAATATTTAAAATCACAAAAAAAATCCAAATTTCGAATTCTTTAATCAAATAAAAAATTTCAATCATACCCAAATTAAATAAATATTTTTTATTTCGATTAAATAAATTAATGTATTTTATTTCAATTAATTAAATTAATGTATTTTATTTTTAATAATTAAATAAATTTAATTTATTGCAATTAACAAAAAATCTTCATTATGATCTTTTTTAGTTGTAGAAGTAATTACTAAACAAATTAATTAGATTATTATTATAATTCTATAAATTATCATTATTTAAAATTAGAATTGATGAATTGAGGAAGAGTTGTTGGAGAAAGAATTGGATGATAAGAATGAATATATGATTGTAATGGTTGGGGATGAATATATGATTGTAATGGTTGGGGTATTTATAGAATAGGATAGTATTTCTGGCTACGGAACAATCCGTAGCCAATATTTATTGGCTACGGGAGATTCCGTAGCCAATAGCCATTGGCTACGGAATATTCTGTAGCCAATGTTTAATTTATAACTATTTATTTATTTTTTAAATAAAATCTATTGGCTACGGGAAACTCCCGTAGCCAATAACTATTGGCTACGGAAGACACCTGTAGCCAATAACTATTGGCTACGGAAACTTTCATAGCCAATGTATTGGCTACGGAAGACACCCGTAGCCAATAACTATTGGCTACGGAAGTTTCCATAGCCAATAGTTATTGGCTACGGAAACTTCTGTAGCCAATAGTTATTGGCAACGGAAACTTCCGTACCAATAAAATCTGATTCTCTATAAATACTATGAATTTTGGTATTGTTCGAAATACAACACAATCCATCGTTTCTCTTCAAAGGTACCTTAAATTGTTTTATTGTATTTATTTTCGTTTATATTTTCGAATAATAGTTTGTTAATATTTTTTTGCTAACCATTTCTCATTTTCTTTTGCAAATCAAGTGGATGCACATATTCAAATAACCTTGGATCGCTAGCTTTTGATTATTGGTGATGCAATATTGTTACGTACTAAATATCAAAGGCCATTACTTCAAGAGGTAAGTACTTACACTAATACTGCTTTTAGTTTAAGTTGTATGAACTGCATTAATTAATATATGTACATTTATTAATTGGCTTGATAAGTAATGTATTCACACGGAGATAGAAGTTGGATGTACGATCGCTTAACTGAAAATGGCCATTTGACTCAAAGATTTGTTTATGGGGTTCAACAATTTGTAAAGTTCTCTTTAGATCAAACAAGTTTGTTAGACCGTTATAATAATCCTAGGTGTCCATGTATAAAATGCAACAATAGAAAGTTCTTTCCCGAAGAAGATGTGGTCGTTCACCTTTATAGGTGGGGGTTTGTAGAGCAGTACCATGTGTGGGTAGCTCACGGTGAGAATTACACTACAAGTACGGCGAATTTTGTAGGAGAGTCGTCAAGTCAAAACGTAGGAAATGACGACTATGGAGTTGGGGACGTTAACGTAGGTTCCATGAGGAATCTAGTTGAGGATGCCTATGGAGGGGAGTTTCCCGAGGCTAATTATAATGAAGAGCTGGACTTTGATGCAACAGGATTTCATGAACTGTTGAAACTCGCTGAGACGAGGTTGCATTAAGACAAAGATAAGTCAGTGTTGTAGTGGATGGCTGAGTTTCTAACATACAAGATTGAGCATAACGTGTCTACAGCCGCAGCAAATAAGTACTTACAGTTAACTCGCGATGCAATGGCTCCTGACGATGAACACTTATTGCTTGCTACAATGTACAAGTTTGAGAAAATGATGGCAAAACGAAAGCCATTGGCTACGGATTCTTCCGTAGCCAATGGCAAAACGGTCATTGGCAACCACGCCCGTTGCTAATGGCCGTTGCTAATGCTTGGATTTGTTGTAGTGCTTCCAGGGTTACAAGTGACTTGGATTTACTCCTTCCTCAGAGTACATGACACCATAGATAATTGTAGACACTTAAAATTTGGGTCTAATTAAAGCTCGACACGTGGGAAATAATATATTAATTTTTAATTTATTTTTTTATTTTATTTTGGATTTATAACAAATTTATTTCCAAAGTAAAGTAGTTAAATTTATTAATTTTAATATATATGATGGATAAATTGAATAATGTCTTATTTATTAATTGGAGTTAAATTATCCAATTAAATTAAATAATGACAAGTCTTGTAGAGCAAAAAAAAAAAAGGAAAATAAACATATATTATTTAATCCTAATATTTTAAAGGGTTAAATAAATATGTTTATCAAATAACACGACAAGGAAAGTCTTCTCCTCCAAGATTGAATATTCAAAAGATATCTAGAAGATTTATTTAGATCAAGTCTTCCATATCAAGAAATTGTAGACGCGATCACAACCGTTCATCTCATCAGGAGATTCTGATTGAGATTCACTCCACAGCTATAAATAGAGGTGGTCTTGAAGAAGAAAAACACACAAAAACAAGTATTCACAAGTTGAAGAGGGAAAAGCTCTAAGTTTTTCGCTCCACCAAGTTCATCCATCTTCAAGTGTTCTTCGCGGCATTCAAGGTATCCTTCATCCATCTTCAAGATGTTCTTCGTTAAGAACTTCTTTCAATCCGCCATCAAGCCTCATGTTCATCTAAAAACCATTTTTTGAAGATGGTGTCTCTGCCAAGAAGATCAAATCTTCAATAAATTCAAGAAACCCAAATCAAGTTCATACCGTTCTTCAACAACATTCAAACCAAAAATCCATTTTGATATGGGATCAAGTCACAAGACCCTCGGAAAACTGTTTTCGAAGATCAAAATCCATGCTAGGAAGATCAAAGCCCAAAAATCCAAAGAACTGAAGACGAAGATCATACCAATCTTCATCAATCTTCAAATCAAATTCCAAATCAAGAACATCTTTCGATCCGAGATCAAGCCGTAAAGCCCTCGAATCGACGTTCATCAAATCCTAAGTCAAATTGGTGTTCATCAAATCCTAAGTCAAATCGGTGTTCATCAAATACTAAGTCAAATTAGTGTTCATCAAATCCTAAGTCAAATCGGTGTTCATCAAATCCTAAGTCAAATCGATGTTCAACAAATCCTAAGTCAAATTGGTGTTCATCAAATCCCAAGTCAAATCGGTGTTCATCAAATCCTAAGTCAAATCGGTGTTCATCAAATCCTAAGTCAAATTGGTGTTCATCAAATCCTAAGTCAAATCGGTGTTCATCAAATCCTAAGTGAAATCGGTGTTCATCAAATCCCCAAGTCAAATTGGTGTTCATCAAATTCTCGAGTCAAAGTGGTGTCCATCAAATCCTCAAATCAAATCACAGTTTAATCCGAGATCGAGTCCAAGGACCCTCGAATTGACGTTTTCCAAGTTCAAATCATTTCAGCGAAGATCAAATTGAAGATCTTCACTATAAATTTAAATATTGTTCTTGTAGAATTGAATCAGAGGATTAGATAGAGATTGTATCCCAACTTATACTGTAAATTTAATCAAAAAATTACTTTGTAATCTTTTTCTTGTTTTTATGTTTCCGAATTCAAGAATTTGTGACTACAATAATGTAAATCATTGTCTTTTTAACATTATTGCATGTTTTATGGAGAAGGTTTACCTTACGTCGCATGTCTTGTTATTCGCCAATGTTCATACATTGATTTGATATTTAGATGATCCCACGGTGTAGTACTAAAAACAAAGCATAATTTATATTGTTCTTGTTGTAGTTTTGTTTTATGACTTCATTTTGGGAGTGGAATGTCCTTTCCCTCCTTCCCAGTTACATAGATATACGTGCGTCAAAGTAAAGAAATTTGCAACACAATGCTAAAGCCGTGCGATGTTTCTCCCCCTAAATGATGATATGAACCAATTGGCAGAGTTATCTCTATCAGCTACTCCTCCATGGACGTTAAAGGCATCCTTTTAAACTCGTTTGTTACTGAAACCTAAATATATATATATATATATATATATATATATATATATATATATATATATCCCTGCATTGCACGGACACGGATACGTGGACACGTATCGGACAAGATACGGATACGGGGATACGGATTTTTTCAAAATCACATATTGAGATACGTCAAGGATATGTCCAATATTTAATATTAAAAAACTATATATATATATATATATTATTTAAGTAAATATGTTAAATAATGAATATTAAACACTTATAAAATTCAAAAAATAATCAACATATAGCAATATACAAAGATCCACAATTCCACAAACTCAAATATTAATAGAAAAATATGTTCAACACGAATATTACAAATTTTCATAATATAACAAATAAGATTAATATTGCAATAGCTTATTTATTGTTAAATAACATCATCAACAAACAAAACCGAGTTAAAGAGATTTGATAAATGAGTCGAGTTAAATTATAAAATTGTATTTTGGTGTTTGTAGTATAAATTAATTACTTTTTTCGCCCTAAAGTTTTCAAAAATAATAAAATAACCTATTTTCATGAGGACACGTATCGGATACGCCTTAGAATAGTATCCGATACGTATCCCATTTATAAAAAAATTAATATTTAAATAGGATACGTCACGTGGCGTATCCGACACGTATCCGTGGCGTATCCTTGTTCAATACGTATCTGATACGGGATACGGAGCCATTTTCGAAGTATCCATGTAACATAGATATATCCTTATACCTCTTTTACTTATAGACCCTCGACTTCCTTATTTTCGGTTCAGGTGGAGAAGAATTTCGTAACGGCAAATTAAATGGTGTTACTGCCTACTTCTTTGAACAACTCCACCTCTTAGCGTCACTGGCAAATATACCATCCATACTTCAACCTTCATTGTCAATCTCTGTGGATCTTGTCAAGAGAATGCGAGTTGATATGGTAGTATCGAACATAAGGATGTTTTGGACCTAAAGATTACCATATGCAATGAGCAAGGGCTTCTAGGACAAGAATCAACTGGAAGAAGATAAAATCTTTGACTTTGTGTACTCTTGAGACATTTTAGCCAAAATATTGTCAAGAAAATCTCTTGTGTTAAGTTTAATAGATGTTGGTGCTACTTATTTTTTGGTCTAATTTCCTTTTCTGTACTGTAACAGAATTTAATATCATCTGCTTTGAACTATATAACTTTACGCTACTAATACGATTACCCAACAATTTAGTCTTATCAGTTTTACGTTAATAACTCATGCTAAACATAAATATTTATTTTCTTACTTACACATATAAATTGAAGCCCATGTTTCTCCACTTAAAATGTCTTGTTAAGTAAAGACGAAACTTCTGTTTATTATGTATAATTCAGGACCATACCTATAAATATCTATGTAAAACTAAAATTTCTTTCTTTTTGGTTAAGTATAACCCTGGACCATACCTATGAAAATTTGTAAATAAAGAAAAATCTGTTTTACATACCTATTACATCATTTTCTTGGGTTTTCATATTTAAACTAATGTACTATACAATTGAAGTCTTTTTTGTTAATTAGTATACATTTAAGGTTCTTATAAATTGAAAAAGTTGAGCTTGTCTTAGGATGTTAAATGTGATTTTTTATAATTAAAAGAAATAATAATTATAAAATTATGGGGGTATAAATATATTAACTTAAAAAATTTAGATAAAAATTGATTTTGACAGTAAAGCGTACAGTTTGCTGCCATGTAGGCAGCAAGCCGAACTTGAGTCTATTTGGCATTTTTAACAGAAAATTTAAAATTTAATGGGGTATATAACCCAACAAAATGGAAACTTAATGGGGTATATAACAGTTTCTAATTAGTTAGACACATGAAAACTCTAAATGTGTAAGGGGAGTTGTAATTTTGAGTGTAACAGAAGATAATTTTTTGTTACTTTTGAAATTAGGCACAGCTAATAATTGCCACATCTACATTAATTAGTTTTCCCGAAATAAAACAAGTCCAAAAATTAAGCTCATAAAATCATATTGAATTTTGCTAAAAAGGTACACAAATACACAGATTCGGTAACGTATGTTGTGTACTAGTTGAACTCTTCTTTCATTCTTGAACAAATTTGATCTCGTTCTTGAATAATAGCTTGCTTCTCCAATTCATACTATGATATAAATAAATCCTAGTTACACTCGAAGCCCAAATATTTCGGTCTTCAAATGCGTGACTGCGTTGAGCGTTTGAATCTGCATGTAATGCTCTTCATTATGACCCCTGATCGTAATAAAATGGGGCTTAAACCGTAGAAATCAGCAAGAAGGGAATAAAGGCAAAACACAAAGATAGTAGTTAAAACAGATTGCCTAAAAAAATTTTGGTATCAATGTTGTCCTGATGTTGGCCCAACATCGATCTAACATTGTTTCTAGTACACTTTGCACTGTCAGTAATATTGATAGAATTAATTATGTATTATGGGTATATGAAAGAATATACAGCTGCTGTAAATAATGGGGAGCTTCTATATTATCTGACAATTCGTATAATGCTTATGTGATGATACTCATTAAGAAAGCTCCCCTAACAAGGTGACATACCCTTTTTACTGTGATCATGAATACAAGAAATGCAGACGCGCGCTCAACTTAAATGGGAAGACCATCTATCGAGACACTACAAGAAAACTATGTCAATAGTGACCTAACGGGCGGTCCCTATGGTCCCTAGTGACTTAGGTCGTTATTGGCCAGTTCCTATTGACCTTGGTCGCTTGCCATCAGGGACCGCAATTAGGTCGCTGATGCGGGTCAGTAGGGACCGCAAAATCAGTGACCGCATTGCGGCCCCTATTACTTTAATAGTAATAGGGACCGCAATGCAGTCCCTATTGCCGTAAAAACAATAGGGACTGCATTGCGGTCCCTATTGTATTTCAAACAATAGGAATTGCATTGCAGTCCCTATTGATGTTGAGTCAATAACGACCTAATTGTGGCCACTACTGATTGAGTATTAAGGACCCCAATTAGGTCCCTAGTAATATTCATATCTATGAATATTAGTAGGGACCTAACAACGGTCCCTAATAGTCTGCGAAGAAAATTAAAAAAAATAATAATATTTCGAAATTTTTTTCAGAATATTATTGTTTTTTTTTTGCAAATATACGATTATAACAAGATCAAAATAATAAAATAATGGAGAAAAAGTTAATATAATGATATGAAAGTATTAATGAATGTAAAAAGATGAATGAAATGACTAATAATAGAAAATAAAATGTGTTGATCCAAATTTCTAGAAAAGCGAAAAGATGAATGAAAACAAAAAATACATGAATAAAAAAAGAAAGTGTAGCTCCAAAATAATAGAAAAGAAAGAAAAGAAAGTTTGTGTTGGTGATTTTTTGTTTTGGATTTGTGTTGGTGAAAAGAAGAAAAGTTTTTTTGTTAGAAAAGAAGATAGTGTTTTGTGTTGGGTGCTTTTTGCAGATTAATGAAATTAGAAGTAAGAGTGGTGAGTATATATAGAGGGGAGTGTGAAATTTTCAAATTTTCTAAAATTCAAATTTCTCCCTCAATTCCGCCTAAACTTTTCACCAAATTTTCGGATTTCAATGACCGCACTGCGGTCACTATTATCTTAATAGGAACGGAAGTGCGGTCCCTACTAATATTCATCCTTCAAATTTGTATTTTTTTATTGATGTAGATGTGTTTGTGATTCTTAGCCACCAACCTCATTGTAACATGTGAGTTGAAGTAACAAATGATTGCAAAACTAGTAGTTCCGTTGTGAAATAATAGATTGAATGAGATTGAGCGAGTTATTAACCTTCAACATTTATTTTATATTCTTCGACTAATCATCACTAGTGAGTTGTAGTTGTTATTCACTTTTTAGTTTTACTTCACTAATGTTATCATAGCTATGATTATGAGGTTCAATCATTAGATCAACTAATCATTATGCTTATATATGTGTATAAATAAGATGTAAGCATTATGATATTTGTCGTTCAAAGTCGACTGTTTCCTCTACATAATGTTTGGATTTACAATGCGTCGTTGTAATTATTGTGTATGAATATTATTAGGTACCGCTAGGAAATCTCTATTGAGTCAATAGAAACCGTCAGGCGGTTCCTGTTGGGTCAATAGGGCCCGCTAAGTGGTCACTACTGAGTCATCAGTGACCGCCAGACGATCCCTACTAATATTCATATTAGTACGGACCGTCGAGCAGTCACCAATATGGCCAATAGGGACCGCAAGGCAGTCCTTATTGACAATGGCTAGTGTCAACAGGGACCGCTAAGCGGTCGTTGTTGATACTTACCGTTGTCAATAGGAACCGTCGAGCGGTCCTCTTGACTGACAGTGGCCTCTAAAATTGGGTGGTTTCACATCTTCATGTTTTTCCTCCTCGTGAATAAGTAACAAATTACTAATAATGTTATTAGACTCCATAAGTTATTAGGCTCCAGAATGGGGGGCATGGGCATGGGCATAGGAGGCAAGGAAGGGTAGGGAGTAAAACACAACGCCTGGTGATGCGAGATCACCGACATCTGGTTGTAACAGTAGTAGTACACCGAAATTATCACCGACATCTTGTTATTATATCATTTTGACATTATTACTCTATTTTTTTCTCTCTCTTTAAACTTTTTCAAACTTTTTTTTCTCTCTCTCTTTGAACTAACAAATGTATATAATAATATTCAATAATATCTATTAATAATATAAGAAAAGCATTTCTCTTTCACAAATTGGTGGTTTGTGACACCAAGTCCGAAACTTCCCATTACATTAAATTTCTCAACTTCAACTTCCCAGTAAAAAAAAGAAGAATAAGAAAGATAAACTTTAAAATTAATTCACTATTCACTAAAACCCGACAAATACAAAAAACAAACTAATAGTTGGACATAACAAATACTCCCATATTAATAACATTAATAAAAAAATCTAATATTAATAGTTAAAAGTCCAACATTAATAAACTAGTCTTACACGAATAAAAAAGTACAAAATTAAAATTTAATAGTCCATCATTACTGGAAAAAAAGTCCTGCATTAGTAAAACCACTACCCGCCACATGATCACTGCCCCCCTTATCATCACTAGGAGGATACAAGACACCCTCATCACCAGAACTCTCAGCCAAATCATACATATTTGAACCTATTTGATTATCGGCACCTAATCATCATCTACACCCTAGTTGTTATTGGTTATTATGGTTTAACTTTACAATTAAAGTATATACATCACTATGCGGTTCAACTATAGTATAATTATACGTATTTATGTATTCCATATATAAATATATATATATATATATATGATCGTTGTCATTGTATAAATAAAGAATTTTTAAAACTGGTCATCTCATATATAATGTTTGGATTTGCAATTAAAGATGTGTAAATATGGTTGGTTTAACAATGAATAGTATAATTATGAACTATACAAACAACGCGACACCTCAAAACATCGAAAAACCCTTATTTTTAAGTATGAATATTAGTAGGGACCGCCGAGCAGTCACCAATATGGGCAATAGGGACCGTTGGGCAGTCCCTATTGACAACGGTTAGTATCAACAGGGACCGCTTGGCGATCCTTATTGACTAGTGTCAACAGTGACCGCTTGGTAGTCCTTATTGACAATTTGGCGGTCCCTGTTGATATTAGCGTTGTCAATAGGGACCGCTATGCGGTCTCTATTGACTGTCAATGGCAGGAATATCCGCCAATGGGTTGAGTGACCGAAGTTAGGTCGCTGAAAGTCTTCAGTGACTTTCAGCGACCAAAGTTAGGTCGGTGTTGCCTTCAGCGGTGACTAAAGGCCAGTGACCTAACTTCGGTCACTATTGGGCGGTCTCTAAGGACCGCCAGTGTTGTAGTGATATACAAAGGTTTTTGGCACTGTTCATTAGACGAGAGCTACATAAAGACCTTACACAGCGTCACCAAAGTATTATTGGGTTAATATAAAGATTTGCAACAATTGAATATATGTTTACAATAAATACTTGCAATATACTAAAATTATCATATTCACTTACATAGAAACCACTGAGCTGCGCTTTTTTTCATTTACTAAACATGTTAAAATCTAAGTCCAAATATCATAAAGTGGATTCAAAATATGATAATTTTATTGGAAAAAGTAAAATTTAACTTTAAAAGATAATCTCAAACAGTGGACTAGTACATAAAGTGTGTGGTCGTATTTTGCTACGTCGATAGACATGCAAATGAAAGAGGTATGAACATGTAAAAATAAGATACGTTAAAATATATAAGTATCTAATTTACTCATTAAAAAAGAAAGATGATGAATAATGAACATATAAATTACTTTATCAGTTTTGTAAGTTTCTAATAAATTGGCGCAATCTTAAAATAAAGAGAAAATATTAAGATTTCAAAAAAGTATACCATAGAAAATAGAAATTTTAGTTTTAATTGTATTAGGGAGGAGAGAGAAGAGATAAAATAATAGAAATAAGGTTACACAAAGAGGAGAGATAAAATAAGAGAGAGAAGATAATTTACGTGAAATCAGGGTGAGGAGAGATAAAAACAAAATTATAGAAATAGGAGAGATGTGGTACATGGTGCCGGCACAAGATCATAAAGCAACAGCTTTATATCACCATCACACATCGGGAAAAGCGAAATGCTACAATATTCCCCTCATTTTTTATTTTTCTTATATTCCAGAAATATTAAAATTTAAACTGAGATATACAAATGGGCTGAAATTAAATAATCTGAGAAGTCCAATATCTTTGAAAATGATTTGTTTTGTGAAAAAAAAAATCTTTTAGGAGAATACCAAACAGGGGCTAGGCCTTCGAAAAACTTGCATCAAGAAATTAGCGAATTGAGATGAACCCACCACGTATCGGTCTGATCCGTATCGCTAAACATGGATAACCCAACACTTGTTGAATTTCCAGTTACAATTCAAACTAAATGTACTCAAGCATTACAATATAAATACAAATGCACTCAAATTCACCTCTCTAGATATATAAATATATATATACAACGTTAGGCACAGGACAGACCCTATTATATATACATCTTGTTATCAACGGTACTAACTACATTTTTTTATAATGAGCCAAGAACAACCTAGGAGGTATTCCGAAGCTGAACTACTCAGCAAACAGAATGAAGGAAATAATCTGACATCAATGAGTCGTCACGCTTCAATGATCAGTTCCCATCCGGTGGTGGGAGAGAGCGAAGCTGATCATGGATTTGTTATAGAGCGAAGTGGGAGTATAACAATTGGTGAAGCACTGGAAGCCACTGCACTCACGTCGGGGCACAGGCCGGTCGACTACAGCGATGCCGCGGCCATACAGGCGGCCGAGGTCAGGGCCAGCGGACGTACTAGCATTATTCCCGGTGGTGTTGCCGCCGCCGCTCAATCTGCCGCAACTCGCAATGCTCGAGCCACTAAAGATGAAGATAAGACTAAGCTCCGCGAAATTCTTTCGGTATTTAATTCATTATATATGTATCTGTGCCATTACTATACATGCATATTGATCGCATGCTCTCAGGCATACAGCATACTCGTAGACATATAAATATAATATAAGAAAACTTTATATATGGGTCACGTCCATGCAATTCTGATTTTGTTTATTGTATAAAACTGACAGATTCTTTTTTGTATAGTTCTATATTCATTAACACTCAAATTAATGAAATTAATTACTTGGTTTAATTACACTAGAAAATAATAATATTTTAAACAAAACCCACCTTGTTCTTTTAATGATACAATGGGTTGATATTTCTTAGCCACGTCTAGTCAACAGCCGCCACATCTAGAAGCGTTAGCACGCGGTCCCCACATACATCAGCCATTATTTTAAGTCTAATATAATTAATTTGTGTTGTTAAGATTATCGTTTAAATATGCATATGAAATCTATATATTTTAATCTTCTTTTTATGTAATTAAGGGAGAATTAGGTAATAATTGTTTCCTTAATAGAAAATATTTAAATAATGATAAAACTAAAATAAATCAAAATTACATCCTGGCTAATGACAAAATTTAATTGTGTATCTAAGAGTAAATAAAACAATTAAAAGATTGGTATCAACGTTGCTTCCTTTATATAATAGTACTAGAAACACTGGCACGCAGTCCCTGCGTGATTAAGAATTTATTTTAATTTGTATGGTGAAGAAAATAACTTATGTAAGTAAAGATTAAATATATAAGTATACGAAATTTATATAGAAAGTTTCAAATTTTAGAAAACTAAATCCACAATCACCATAATTATTGTAATTAATAATGAGTCTACTTAAATCTTAAGGTTAGATTAGGAAATTAATAATAAAATATTGTGTCAGCACTAAAATTATAAAACTGAAATCGAAAATTAAAAGTTTGGTGTCACAATAGTATAGATATAGATGATAAAACAGACTAAAACACTTCTATTTAATTAAGTATAGATATTAGCTATATGTGTGCGTTTATATGAAATCGACGCATTAACCCCATAAATATAATATATATGTATAAGAAACAAACGACCCATTCTATATTCGTATGAAACTCTTCTGAAGTGTACAAACTTGTGAAAGCACATGATAATATGCCTATTTCGAATTAACACATAGCGCAATATGTCTATTTCACACAACATGAGGATTAATTTGCTTATTTACTTTCTAGAGGGCTATTCTGTTTTACATAATTCATGAGGTAACTTGATTAATTATTATTCTTTTTACAGGGGTGTAACTTTTCTGCTTCGCATAACATATGGAGTGTTTTATTGTTTCTATTTTTATATGATATAGGCGGTCTACTTGACGTAACACGTGGGCAATTTGCTTAATTATTTTTCATAGGGGATAATCTGTATATTTTACGTAACACTATTTTAAGTAGTATATTTGGCTTAAATGTCATTTTTGTTCAAAATAAAAGTGTTCATATTCCATGTTAGATGATAACATGCATCGTTTCTCAACTAATTCAAGTATAATGGTTGTTTGCAAAAACTCATATGATCGAATTGCCTATCTTCATAGTTATTTTTGCCTGGATCTGCTAATGAAAGTTGTTTAACAAAAAGTGGATGGGGGCATGTAAAAAGTAATAAAACTGTTTTACAAGCTAAGTGTTGGCAAAAAAAATAAAATTTGAAACATGCAGTTGATGGAGAACTATTTTTGAAGTATATTGGAAATTTCTGGTCAACGTACTTTTGGTAGCACTTCAGTTTAGTTTTTCGAACTTCTATATTTTTGTTTTCTCAAGACCAGCATGAAGAAAGTAATGGAAACACAAACAACTCAAATTTTGGCAGTGAGGCCCAAAAATATTTTAGGTTTCTAATCATCATTTGCCAGCAAGCCAGCAATATGGCATCTATTTGTGTGTGTTTATAATATCAGGCATGCATGGAACAATTGTTCACCACATACAGTGGCCACTTTAAGGGGATATATGTCTACCTACATGATAATGTAAAGTGGACATGTATGAAATCTATGTATTATCGTTTGACGCAACATATACGTCCGTAGGACGCAAGTGCGAAGTTGCCCGCGGACAAGTCAGTGACACGTCGAGACGCGGAGGGAGTGATCGGCGCTGAGCTTAGGAATGACCCAAATCTTTGCACCCGCCCGGGAGGCGTTGCGGCTTCTATGGCTGCCGCTGCAAGGCTGAATCAGACAGTCTCTCAAGCTCAAACCCAAACTACTGCGGCTGTCATTCAAAAAGCTGCTCATGTTAGTGATGAGAAGAAATAACTATTGCAGAGTCTTAAAATTAGTTAATTATATATGTTTATTTCACCAATATGTATTGAATCCATTGTTTGGATAGATTTGGACTGTGTAATTCGGCTGGATTATGTCTGCAACCAAAATAATTAAACTCTAATATATTCCCACGTAAAATTTACTTTAGTATATATTGGTTTCTTAATTATATTAGACAATATATACAAGCGATTTTCTCGTCCCTTTGTTTAATTTTGATAGGGTTCTGGTTGCGCAACGGATTGATTTGATAAAACAACAAACGAAGTAATTAACAAAACACGAAAAGTGATAATATAATATGAAACCACACAAGACACTATTTGTTTATCAAGTTCGTCAACTGACTACCTACCTCTCAGGCGATCCAAGTCAGGAATCCACTATGATAATGATGACCAATTACAAATAAGATACAACAATTGTCTCGCATATATCTAGAACAATCTCTCACAGAGTCTCACAAACCTCACAAGTATTTTCTCTCTTATTTTAATCTCTCTCTCACCCTCTATGTGACGACTATTTAATCACCACTCTTTTGGAGGCACAAGGCCTCACCTCACCCAAAAAAAATGCCATAAACTTCATATAAATAGTTGTTAACAACTGGGGCAACATGACAGTGGTGGACTAAACTGAGCTACACTAGGTCATGTCTTTCTAGTCGGTTGTTCATTCATCTGTCTTTTCCATCCAGTAGCTACATTGCACCAAACAAATTCAGAGGTGAAACAAGAATATCATCCGGCTAGTAACTAGATATGATATGTTGCCCTTTGACTTATAACTCAGTTGCTTATTTTACTTAAACCAACTAAGATGGTACCATACTAGGAGAAACAATATGAAGGTGAAAGAACGTGAGGTAACTAAAGAACGAAATTCATTATCTGATTTACGTGGTGAGAAACAATTTACAATATCGTATAAAACAAGATCCTCATGAAGTATAATGGTAGAAGATGGTAAACTAAAGGTCGTTCATTTTCCGAAGGCAAATAATCACAAGTATTTTGTACATAATCTTGAAGACCGAGGATCGATCCTACTTGAATAAGTCAAAAACTGAACCATGAGTTTTCGTTTCTTTTTTTTTTTTTGGCTAAAACAAAAAAAGAGAGAAAAAAAAAGACTCATATAAGTAGAACAAATTGAAGTATTTGAATACGTGTAATCCACAATAGCTATATGTTTTTTCGTTTCTTAAAAGTGGCAACAATTTACCCATAAAAGTGGCATTAAGAATTGATCAATCATGAATCTAAAACATATCCAATATTAGCATGCTTTTAAAACAGGAGTCTCAATACAACACGATAATAAAATTCCATTCCAGCAAGAAAACATATAATTTTAATCTAACCTTATTACCAGGTATCACCTTAGCAGATATGACGGCTTAAGAATTTTGATAGCCCTCGGGTCTTGGCCAATAAACACGAATACTAGGTACCTACAATACGGGTCCATTCATATATGGGTGTCAATGTTTGCTTAAGGGTCATATGTAATCCCCAATTCTTAAATGGTTTCGCTCTATCAAATACTTAGCAATATGTCATGTTATTTTAGTTCAAAGGTCATTCATCTTTGAGATGTCTATATTCCATAGGTACTAGTTCCAAATTAATCTATAATTATTGTGCATATTTCTTCTGATGTCACCTACAAAACAATTTGGATGATAAATTCACTACAAGTGAAACGGCCTTTTTCAACGGCATGAAAACCGTCGAAAAGGCCACTTTCCTTTCGGAAAAAGGGCATTTTCGACGGCCTTAATCGTCAATAAAGACCGACGAAAAAGGTCTCGTCGAATAAAAGCTTTTCTGTCGGCCAAATTCTATCGGAAAAGCTCTATTCCGAAAGCCAAGTGTCGTTGGAAATACCGACGGTCTTTTCATACAGGTTTATACCATCGGAAAAAGAGGTCTTCTCCGACAGTATAAACCAGTCAAAAAAAACCTTTTTCGACGGTACGTACCGTCAGAAAAGGGGTCTTTTCCGATGGCATCATATCGTCGGAAAAGGTGTCAAAAATTTTTAAAATAAATTTATTTTTAATTGTACCGTATTTAAAAAAATACGTATTAATTTTTTAAATACCTATTGAATTATTTAAAAATTAATTATTAAAATATCATTTTTGACCATCTAAAACCGTCAGAAATAATATTTTAATATTATTTTCGATGGCAATATGCCGTCGGAAATAATATTCATAAAAAAATAGAAAAAAGGCACATTTTTTTGTTTTTTAAGAAAAAAAACAATTGTTTTTGTTAGATTGGTGTCCTCTTCATTCTATAGTAGCCATATTCCCCAGCCCATACCCGTCGTAGAGGCAATGATAAAATTCATATATCCTCGTCGGGGTGCAATATCATATGCGAGCTCCTCGGATACTCGCGTTTCCATGATAAAAATCACAGACGAGTTGTGAATGCGTACCAATTCCCAAAAGTTTCTTCAGAAGTTGTCATCTCCCACTCCACGGCAGTTCCATGAAATTATCTTCATATTCATATTATGTATTTGAGTTGGTAGCACTGGATCATCAAACGGCACCCTTATCCATGTCGCTAGCAATTGTGTGAGACTTTCTATAACTACTGTTTGTTATCTCAAGAATTCCCTCATGCTCATCGTAGTTCTCTGCCACCATATAATCGGTTTGTTCTCCCTCAAAATCACATACCACCCTGTCTCGACTTCCCAAATTGCTGAGGGTATCGCTAGCACTCGGATCAGTGGTTCTTCCCTGACCATTCGTAGAGGACCTGTTGAATAGGAGATGCCATGTAACACCCCTTCCCAAGCACCCTACTCGACTCGAAGCGCCACTACTATAAAATTTATCAGAGAACAACTCGATTCTCCTTTGAAAGTTGCAGCTAATCAAAAATAACATAGAGCGGAAGCTAATAACCCAAAAGTTGCATTTCAGATCAGTCGACAATTACCTCCAATAAATATTCGACTAAACCTGTCCCGTACAATGACCTCTAGGCTTTTTCCTTGTAATTCTGGAATGGAAACAATTAAATACTTTTATGAGTCAAAAGGACTCAGTGAGATTTAATGCATGAGGATTTTCTCATAAAATATATTTTTTGTGAAACGTGATTGCGCAAGAATGCTTTTCAAAGGAAATTTATGCTTTCATGCCAAATCACAACATTTATTAGATCAATCATGTCATTACACACCAGCCTTATAACTCCCGACCTTATACCTCTCCTCCAAGAGCGGCCCGGATAATGGCCATGACGTGTCCAAATACACACCTCAACTCTGATTCACCTCACTGGAACGCTCCGTCCAGACGTATAATAGAGATTGCTAAAAGCGGCACTGGATTGTGAAATCTACCTGATAGCCCTATTCTATCCAGAATAATTTCCCACATCCATGCCAGGGCCCGAACAATAGCTATTGAGTGGCAACAATTTACCCATAAAAGTAGCTTTAAGAATTGATCAATCATGAATCTAATACATGTACAATATTGGAATGCTTTTAAAACATGAAGCTCACTACAACACGATAATAAAATTCCTTTCCAGTGAGACAATATATAATTTTAATCTCACCTTATTACCAGGTATCACCTTAGCAGATATGACGGCTTAAGAATTTTGATAGCCCTCGGGTCTTGGCCAATAAACACGAATACTAGGATCCTACAATACGGGTCCATTAATATATGGGTGTCAATGTTTGCTTAAGGGTCATATGTAATCCCTAATTCTTAAATGGTTTCGCTCTATCAAACACTTAGCAATATGTCATGTTATTTTAGTTCAAAGGTCATATTCTTCTTTGAGATGTCTATATTCCATAGGTACTAGTTCCAAATTAATCTTTAATTATTGTGCATATTTCTTCTGATGTCACCTACAAAACTATTTGGATGATAAATACACTACAAGAGAAACGGCCTTTTTAAACGACACGAAAACCGTAAAAAATGGCCCATTTATCGTCGAAGAAAGGGCATTTCCGACGGCCTTAACCGTCAGAAAAAACCGAAGAAAAAGGTCTCGTCGGAAAAAGGCTTTTCTGTCGGCCAAATGCTATCGGAAAAGCTCTTTTTCGACGGCCATGTGCCGTCGGGAATACCGACGGTCTCTTTCGTCTGTATTGTACCGTCAGATAATGGGTCTTTTCCGACGGCATCATATCGTCGAAAAAGGAGTCAAATTTTTTTAAAATAAATTTAATTTTAATTGTACCGTATTTAAAACAATACGTATTAATTTTTTTAAATACGCATTGAATTTTTTAAAAAACAAATATTAAAATATTATTTTTGACAGTTTAAAACCGTCAGAAATAATATTTAAATATTATTTTCTATGGCAATATGCCGTCGGAAATAATATTCATAAAAAAAAATAGGCACAATCTTTTTGTTTTTTAAGAAAAAAAAACAATTGTTTTTGTTAGATTGGTGTCCTCTTCATTCTATAGTAGCCATATTCCCCAGCCCATACCCGTCGTTGAGGCAATGATAAAATTCGTATATCCTAGTCGGGGTGCAATATCATATGCAAGCTCCTCGGATACTCGCGTTTCCATGATAAAAATCACAGACGAGTTGTGAATGCGTACCAATTCCCAAAAGTTTCTTCAAAAGTTGTCATATCCCGCTCCACGGCAGTTCCATGAAATTATCTTCATATTCAGATTATGTATTTTAGTTGGTAGCACTGGATTATCAAACGGCACCCCTATCCATGTCGCCATCAATTGTGTGAGACTTTCTAGAACTACACTTTGTTATCTCAAGAATTCCATCACGCTCATCTTAGTTCGCTGCCACCATATAATCGGTTCGTTCTCCCTCAAAATCACATACCACCCTGTCTCGACTTCCCATATTTCTGAGGGTATCGCTAGCACTCGGATCAGTGGTTCTTCCTTGACCATTCGTAGAGGACCTGTTGAATAAGGGATGCCATGTAACGCCCCTACCCGAGCACCCTACTCGACTCGAAGCGCCACTACTATAAAATTTATTAGAGAACAACTCGATTTTCCCTTGAAAGTTGCAGCTAATCCAAAATAACATAGAGCGGAAGCTAATAACCCAAAAGTTGCATTTCAGATCAGTCGACAATTACCTCCAATAAGTATTCGACTAAAATTTTCCCGTACAAAGACCTCTAGGCTTTCTCCTTGTAAATCTGTAATGGAAACAATTAAATACTTTTATGAGTCAAAAGGACTCAGTGAGATTTAATGCATGAGGATTTTCTCATAAAATATATTTTTTGCAAAACGTGATTGCGCAAGAATGCTTTTCAAAGGAAATTTATGCTTTCATGCCAAATCATAACATTTATTAGATCAATCATGTCATAACACGCCAGCCTTATAACTCCCGACCTTATACTTCTCCTCCAAGAGCGGCCCGCATAAAGGCCATGACGTGTCCAAGTACACACCTCAACTCTGATTCACCTCGCTGGAACGCTCCATCCAGACGTATAACAGAGATTGCTAAAAGCGGCGCTAGATTATAAAATCTACTTGATAGCCCTACGCTATCCAGCATAATTTCCCACATCCATGCCAGGGCCCAAACAATAGCCATTGAGTGGCAACAATTTACCCATAAAAGTAGCTTTAAAAATTGATCAATCATGAATCTAATACATGTACAATATTGGAATGCTTTTAAAACAGGAAGCTCACTA
Source organism: Linaria vulgaris (assembly GCA_948329865.1). Classification (NCBI taxonomy): domain Eukaryota; kingdom Viridiplantae; phylum Streptophyta; class Magnoliopsida; order Lamiales; family Plantaginaceae; genus Linaria; species Linaria vulgaris. Next base: position 74,987,235 of record OX415250.1, on the reverse strand, counting down.
CAACACGATAATAAAATTCCTTTCCAGCGAGACAACATATAATTTTAATCTCACCTTATTACCAGGTATCACCTTAGCAGATATGACGGCTTAAGAATTTTGATAGCCCTCGGGTCTTGGCCAATAAACACGAGGTGCCTACAATACGGGTCCATTCATATATGGGTGTCAATGTTTGCTTAAGGGTCATATGTAATCCCTAATTCTTAAATGGTTTCGCTCTATCAAACACTTAGCACTCTGTCATGTTATTTTAGTTCAAAGGTCATATTCTTCTTTGAGATGTCTATATTCCATAGGTACTAGTTCCAAATTAATCTTTAATTATTGTGCATATTTCTTCTGATGTCACCAACAAAACTATTTGGATGATAAATACACTACAAGAGAAATGGCATTTTTAAACGGCACGAAAACCGTCAAAAATGGCCCATTTACCGTCGAAGAAAGGGCATTTGCGACGGCCTTAACCGTCAGAAAAGACCGAAGAAAAGGGTCTCGTCGGAAAAAGGCTTTTCTGTCGGCCAAATGCTGTCGGAAAAGCTCTTTTTCGACGACCAAGTGCCGTCGGGAATACCGACGGTCTCTTTCGTCTGTATTGTACCGTCAGAAAATGGGTCTTTTCCGACGGCATCATATCGTCGAAAAAGGAGTCAAATTTTTTTTAAATAACTTTAATTTTAATTGTACCGTATTTAAAACAATAGGTATTAAGTTTTTTAAATACACATTGAATTTTTTAAAAAACAAATATTAAAATATTATTTTTGACAGTTTAAAACCGTCAGAAATAATATTTAAATATTATTTTCTATGGCAATATGCCGTCGGATATAATATTCATAAAAAAAAATAGGCACAATCTTTTTGTTTTTTAAGAAAAAAAAATTATTTTTGTTAGATTGGTGTCCTCTTCATTCTATAGTAGCCATATTCCCCATCCCATACCCGTCGTTGAGGCAATGATAAAATTCGTATATCCTAGTCGGGGTGCAATATCATATGCAAGCTCCTCGGATACTCGCGTTTCCATGAAAAAAATCACAGACGAGTTATGAATGCGTACCAATTCCCAAAAGTTTCTTCAAAAGTTGTCATAACCCGCTCCACGGCAGTTCCGTGAAATTATCTTCATATTCAGATTATGTATTTTAGTTGGGGATTATCAAACGGCACCCCTATCCATGTCGCCATCAATTGTGTGAGGATAATAGGAGATGCCTACCCGAGCACCCTACTCGACTCGAAGCGCCACTACTATAAAATTTATCAGAGAACAGCTCGATTCCCCTTTGAAAGTTGCAGCTAATCCAAAATAACATAGAGCGGAAGCTAATAACCCAAAAGTTGCATTTCAAACCAGTCGACAACTACCTCCAATAAGTATTAGACTAAACTTGTTCCGTACAAAGACCTCTATGCTTTTTCCTTGTAAATCTGGAATGGAAACAATTAAATACTTTTATGAGTCAAAAGGACGGAGTGAGATTTAGTGTATGAGGAATTTTTCATAAAATATATCTTTTGCAAAACGTGGTTGCGCAAGAACGCTTTTCAAAGGAAATTTATGGTTTCATGCCAAATCGTAACATTTATTAGATCAATCGTGTCATAGCACGCCAGCCTTATAACTCCCGACCTCATACCTCTCCTCCAGGAGTGGCCCGGATAAAGGTCATGACGTGCCCAAGTCTACACCTCAACTCTAATTCACCTCGCTTGAACACTCCGTCCATACGTATAATAGAGATTGCTAAAAGCGGCGCTGGATTGTGAAATCTACTTGATAGCCCTATGCTATCCAGAAGAATTTCCCACATCTGTGCGAGTGCCCAAACAATAGCCATTAAGTGGCAACAATTTACCCATAAATGTGGCTTTAAGAATTGATCAATCATGAATCTAATACATGTACAATATTGGAATGCTTTTAAAACAGGAAGCTCACTACAACACGATAACAAAATTCCTTTCCAGCGAGACTATATATAATTTTAATCTCACCTTATTACCAGGTATCACCTTTGCAGATATGACGGCTTAAGAATTTTGATAGCCCTCGGGTCTTGGCCAATCAACACGAATACTAGGTGCCTACAATACGGGTCCGTTCATATATGGGTGTCAATGTTTGCTTAAGTGTCATATGTAATCCCTAATTCTTAAATGGTTTCGCTCTATCAAACACTTAGCAATATGTCATGTTATTTTAGTTCAAAGGTCATTCGTCTTTGAGATGTCTATATTCCATAGGTACTAGTTCCAAATTAATCTTTAATTATTGTGCATATTTCTTCTGATGTCACCTACAAAACTATTTGGATGATAAATACACTACAAGAGAAACGGCCTTTTTCAACGGCACGAAAACTGTCGAAAAAGGCCCCTTTGCCGTCGAAGAAAGGGCATTTCCGACAGCCTTATCCGTCAAAAAACACCGACGAAAAATGTCTCGTCGAAAAAAGGCTTTTATGTCGGCCAAATGCTGTCGGAAAAGCTCTTTTTCGACGGCCAAGTGTCGTCGGGAATACCGACGGTCTTTTCCGATGGGTTTATACTGTCGGAAAATAAGTCTTTTTTGACAATATAAACACGTCGAAAAAGCCTTTTTCGACTGTATTGTACCATCAAAACAGGGGTCTTATCCGACGTCATCATATCGTCGAAAAAGGAGTCAAATTTTTTTTTAATAAATTTAATTTGAATTGTACCGTATTTAAAAAAATACGTATTAATTTTTTTAAATATGTATTTAATTATTAAAATATTATTTTTGACGGTTTAAAACCGTCAGATATAATATTTAAATATTATTTTCGACGGCAATATGCCGTCGGAAATAATATTCATAAAAAAAAAAAAAGAATAAAGTACAATTTTTTGTTTTTTAAGAAAAAAATAAATTCGTTTGGTTAGATTGGTGTCCTCTTCATTCTATAGTAGCCATATTCCCCTGCCCATACCCGTAGTTGAGGCAATGATAAAATTTGTATATCCTAGTTGGGGTGCAATATCGTATGCGAGCTCCTCGGATACTCGCGTTTCCATGATAAAAATCTCAGACGAGTTGTGAATGCATACCAATTCCCAAAAGTTTCTTCAAAAGTTGTTATCTCCCGTTCCACGGCAGTTCCATGAAATTATCTTCATATTCAGATTACGTATTTGAGTTGGTAGCACTGGATTATCAAACGGCACCCCTATCCATGTCGCCATCAATTGTGTGAGACTTTCTAGAACTACAATTGTTATCTCAAGAATTTCCTCACGCTCATCTTAGTTCTCTGCCACCATATAATCTGTTCGTTCTCCCTCAAAATCACATACCACCCTGTCTCGACTTCCCAAATTGCTGAGGGTATCGCTAGCACTCGGATCAGCGGTTCTTCCCTGACCATTCGTAGAGGACCTATTGAATAGGAGATGCCATGTAACGCCCCTACCCGAGCACCCTACTCGACTCGAAGCGCCACTACTATAAAATTTATCAGAGAACAGCTCGATTCTCCTTTGAAAGTTGCAGCTAATCCAAAATAACATAGAGCGGAAGCTAATAACCCAAAAGTTGCATTTCAGATCAGTCGACAATTACCTCCAATAAGTATTCGACTAAAAGTTTCCCGTACAAAGACCTCTAGGCCTTTTCCTTGTAAATTTGGAATGGAAACAATTAAATACTTTTATGAGTCAAAAGGACTGAGTGAGATTTAATGCATGAGGAATTTTTCATAAAATATATTTTTTGCAAAACGTGATTGCGCAAGAATGCTTTTCTAATGAAATTTATGCTTTCATGCCAAATCACAACATTTATTAGATCAATCATGTCATAGCACGCCAGCCTTATAACTCCCGATCTCATACCTCTCCTCCAGGAGCGGCCCGGATAAAGGTCATGACGTGCCCAAGTACACACCTCAACTCTAATTCACCTCGCTGGAACGCTCCGTCCATACGTATAATAGAGATTGCTAAAAGCGGCGCTAGATTATGAAATCTACCTGATAGCCCTATGCTATCCAGAATAATTTCCCACATCCATGCGAGGGCCCAAACAATAGCCATTAAGTGGCAACAATTTACCCATAAATGTGGCTTTAAGAATTGATCAATCATGAATCTCATACATGTACAATATTGGAATGCTTTTAAAATAGGAAGCTCACTACAACACGATAATAAAATTCCTTTCCAGCGAGACAATATATAATTTTAATCTCACCTTATTACCAGGTATCACCTTTGCAGATATGACGGCTTAAGAATTTTGATAGCCATCGGGTCTTGGCCAATCAACACGAATACTAGGTGCCTACAATACGGGTCCGTTCATATATGGGTGTCAATGTTTGCTTAAGTGTCATATGTAATCCCTAATTCTTAAATGGTTTCGCTCTATCAAACACTTAGCAATATGTCATGTTATTTTAGTTCAAAGGTCATTCGTCTTTGAGATGTCTATATTCCATAGGTACTAGTTCCAAATTAATCTTTAATTATTGTGCATATTTCTTCTGATGTCACCTACAAAACTATTTGGATGATAAATACACTACAAGAGAAACGACCTTTTTCAACGGCGCGAAAATCGTCGAAAAAGGCCCCTTTGCCGTCGAAGAAAGGGCATTTTCGACAGCCTTAACCGTCAAAAACACCAACGAAAAATGTCTCGTCAAAAAAGGCTTTTCTGTCGGCCAAATGCTGTCGGAAAAGCTCTTTTTCGATGGCCAAGTGTCGTCGGGAATACCGACGGTCTTTTTCGACAGGTTTATACCGTCCGAAAAGAGGTCTTTTTCAACAATATAAACAAATCAAAAAAGCCTTTTTCGACTGTATTGTACCATCAGAACAAGGGTCTTAACCGACGGCATCATATCGTCGAAAAAGGAGTCAAAAAATTTTAAAATAAATTTAATTTTAATTGTACCGTATTTAAAAAAATACGTATTAATTTTTTTAAATACGTATTGAATTATTAAAATATTAATTTTGACGGTTTAAAACCGTCAGAAATAATATTTAAATATTATTTTCGATGGCAATATGCCGTCGGAAATAATATTCATAAAAACAAAAAAAGGCACAATTTTTTGTTTTTTAAGAAAAAAATAAATTCGTTTTGTTAGATTAGTGTCCTCTTCATTCTATAGTAGCCATATTCCCCTGCCCATACCCGTCGTTGAGGCAATGATAAAATTCGTATATCCTAGTCGGGGTGCAATATCATACGCGAGCTCCTCGGATACTCGCGTTTCCATGACAAAAATCACAGACGAGTTGTGAATGCGTACCAATTCCCAAAAGTTTCTTCAAAAGTTGTCATCTCCCGCTCCACGGCAGTTCCATGAAATTATCTTCATATTCAGATTATGTATTTGAGTTGGTAGCACTGGATCATCAAACGGCACCCCTATCCATGTCGCCATCAATTGTGTGAGACTCTCTAGAACTACTCTTCGTTATCTCAAGAATTCCCTCAGGCTCATCTTAGTTCTCTGCCACCATATAATCGGTTTGTTCTCCCTCAAAATCACATACCACCCTGTCTCGGCTTCCCAAATTGTTGAGGGTATCGCTAGCACTCGGATCAGTGGTTCTTCCCTGACCATTCGTAGAGGACCTGTTGAATAGGAGATGCCATGTAACGCCCCTACCCGAGCACCCTACTTGACTCGAAGCGCCACTACTATAAAATTTATCAGAGAACAGCTCGATTCTCCTTTGAAAGTTGCAGCTAATCCAAAATAACATAGAGCAGAAGCTAATAACCCAAAAGTTGCATTTCAGATCAGTCGACAATTACCTCCAATAAGTATTCGACTAAAAGTTTCCCGTACAAAGACCTCTAGGCCTTTTCCTTGTAAATTTGGAATGGAAACAATTAAATACTTTTATGAGTCAAAAGGACTGAGTGAGATTTAATGCATGAGGAATTTTTCATAAAATATATTTTTTGCAAAACGTGATTGCGCAAGAATGCTTTTCTAATGAAATTTATGCTTTCATGCCAAATCACAACATTTATTAGATCAATCATGTCATAGCACGCCAGCCTTATAACTCCCGATCTCATACCTCTCCTCCAGGAGCGGCCCGGATAAAGGTCATGACGTGCCCAAGTACACACCTCAACTCTAATTCACCTCGCTGGAACGCTCCGTCCATACGTATAATAGAGATTGCTAAAAGCGGCGCTAGATTATGAAATCTACCTGATAGCCCTATGCTATCCAGAATAATTTCCCACATCCATGCGAGGGCCCAAACAATAGCCATTAAGTGGCAACAATTTACCCATAAATGTGGCTTTAAGAATTGATCAATCATGAATCTCATACATGTACAATATTGGAATGCTTTTAAAATAGGAAGCTCACTACAACACGATAATAAAATTCCTTTCCAGCGAGACAATATATAATTTTAATCTCACCTTATTACCAGGTATCACCTTTGCAGATATGACGGCTTAAGAATTTTGATAGCCATCGGGTCTTGGCCAATCAACACGAATACTAGGTGCCTACAATACGGGTCCGTTCATATATGGGTGTCAATGTTTGCTTAAGTGTCATATGTAATCCCTAATTCTTAAATGGTTTCGCTCTATCAAACACTTAGCAATATGTCATGTTATTTTAGTTCAAAGGTCATTCGTCTTTGAGATGTCTATATTCCATAGGTACTAGTTCCAAATTAATCTTTAATTATTGTGCATATTTCTTCTGATGTCACCTACAAAACTATTTGGATGATAAATACACTACAAGAGAAACGACCTTTTTCAACGGCGCGAAAATCGTCGAAAAAGGCCCCTTTGCCGTCGAAGAAAGGGCATTTTCGACAGCCTTAACCGTCAAAAACACCAACGAAAAATGTCTCGTCAAAAAAGGCTTTTCTGTCGGCCAAATGCTGTCGGAAAAGCTCTTTTTCGATGGCCAAGTGTCGTCGGGAATACCGACGGTCTTTTTCGACAGGTTTATACCGTCCGAAAAGAGGTCTTTTTCAACAATATAAACAAATCAAAAAAGCCTTTTTCGACTGTATTGTACCATCAGAACAAGGGTCTTAACCGACGGCATCATATCGTCGAAAAAGGAGTCAAAAAATTTTAAAATAAATTTAATTTTAATTGTACCGTATTTAAAAAAATACGTATTAATTTTTTTAAATACGTATTGAATTATTAAAATATTAATTTTGACGGTTTAAAACCGTCAGAAATAATATTTAAATATTATTTTCGATGGCAATATGCCGTCGGAAATAATATTCATAAAAACAAAAAAAGGCACAATTTTTTGTTTTTTAAGAAAAAAATAAATTTGTTTTGTTAGATTAGTGTCCTCTTCATTCTATAGTAGCCATATTCCCCTGCCCATACCCGTCGTTGAGGCAATGATAAAATTCGTATATCCTAGTCGGGGTGCAATATCATACGCGAGCTCCTCGGATACTCGCGTTTCCATGACAAAAATCACAGACGAGTTGTGAATGCGTACCAATTCCCAAAAGTTTCTTCAAAAGTTGTCATCTCCCGCTCCACGGCAGTTCCATGAAATTATCTTCATATTCAGATTATGTATTTGAGTTGGTAGCACTGGATCATCAAACGGCACCCCTATCCATGTCGCCATCAATTGTGTGAGACTCTCTAGAACTACTCTTCGTTATCTCAAGAATTCCCTCAGGCTCATCTTAGTTCTCTGCCACCATATAATCGGTTTGTTCTCCCTCAAAATCACATACCACCCTGTCTCGGCTTCCCAAATTGTTGAGGGTATCGCTAGCACTCGGATCAGTGGTTCTTCCCTGACCATTCGTAGAGGACCTGTTGAATAGGAGATGCCATGTAACGCCCCTACCCGAGCACCCTACTCGACTCGAAGCGCCACTACTATAAAATTTATCAGAGAACAGCTCGATTCCCCTTTGAAAGTTGCAGCTAATCCAAAATAACATAGAGCAGAAGCTAATAACCCAAAAGTTGCATTTCAAACCAGTCGACAACTACCTCCAATAAGTATTAGACTAAACTTGTTCCGTACAAAGACCTCTATGCTTTTTCCTTGTAAATCTGGAATGGAAACAATTAAATACTTTTATGAGTCAAAAGGACTGAGTGAAATTTAGTGAATGAGGAATTTTTCATAAAATATATCTTTTGCAAAACGTGATTGCGCAAGAATGCTTTTCAAAGGAAATTTATGGTTTCATGCCAAATCGTAACATTTATTAGATCAATCGTGTCATAGCACGCCAGCCTTATAACTCCCGACCTCATACCTCTCCTCCAGGAGTGGCCCAGATAAAGGTCATGACGTGCCCAAGTCTACACCTCAACTCTAATTCACCTCGCTTGAACACTCCGTCCATACGTATAATAGAGATTGCTAAAAGCGGCGCTGGATTGTGAAATCTACTTGATAGCTCTATGCTATCCAGAAGAATTTCCCACATCTGTGCGAGTGCCCAAACAATAGCCATTAAGTGGCAACAATTTACCCATAAATGTGGCTTTAAGAATTGATCAATCATGAATCTAATACATGTACAATATTGGAATGCTTTTAAAACAGGAAGCTCACTACAACACGATAATAAAATTCCTTTCCAGCGAAACTATATATAATTTTAATCTCACCTTATTACCAGGTATCACCTTTGCAGATATGACGGCTTACGAATTTTGATAGCCCTCGGGTCTTGGCCAATCAACACGAATACTAGGTGCCTACAATACGGGTCCGTTCATATATGGGTGTCAATGTTTGCTTAAGTGTCATATGTAATCCCTAATTCTTAAATGGTTTCGCTCTATCAAACACTTAGCAATATGTCATGTTATTTTAGTTCAAAGGTCATTCGTCTTTGAGATGTCTATATTCCATAGGTACTAGTTCCAAATTAATCTTTAATTATTGTGCATATTTCTTCTGATGTCACCTACAAAACTATTTGGATGATAAATACACTACAAGAGAAACGGCCTTTTTCAACGGCACGAAAACTGTCGAAAAAGGCCCCTTTGCCGTCGAAGAAAGGGCATTTCCGACAGCCTTATCCGTCAAAAAACACCGACGAAAAATGTCTCGTCGAAAAAAGGCTTTTATGTCGGCCAAATGCTGTCGGAAAAGCTCTTTTTCGACGGCCAAGTGTCGTCGGGAATACCGACGGTCTTTTCCGATGGGTTTATACTGTCGGAAAATAAGTCTTTTTTGACAATATAAACACGTCGAAAAAGCCTTTTTCGACTGTATTGTACCATCAAAACAGGGGTCTTATCCGACGTCATCATATCGTCGAAAAAGGAGTCAAATTTTTTTTTAATAAATTTAATTTGAATTGTACCGTATTTAAAAAAATACGTATTAATTTTTTTAAATATGTATTGAATTATTAAAATATTAATTTTGACGGTTTAAAACCGTCAGAAATAATATTTAAATATTATTTTCGATGGCAATATGCCGTCGGAAATAATATTCATAAAAACAAAAAAAGGCACAATTTTTTGTTTTTTAAGAAAAAAATAAATTCGTTTTGTTAGATTAGTGTCCTCTTCATTCTATAGTAGCCATATTCCCCTGCCCATACCCGTCGTTGAGGCAATGATAAAATTCGTATATCCTAGTCGGGGTGCAATATCATACGCGAGCTCCTCGGATACTCGCGTTTCCATGACAAAAATCACAGACGAGTTGTGAATGCGTACCAATTCCCAAAAGTTTCTTCAAAAGTTGTCATCTCCCGCTCCACGGCAGTTCCATGAAATTATCTTCATATTCAGATTATGTATTTGAGTTGGTAGCACTGGATCATCAAACGGCACCCCTATCCATGTCGCCATCAATTGTGTGAGACTCTCTAGAACTACTCTTCGTTATCTCAAGAATTCCCTCAGGCTCATCTTAGTTCTCTGCCACCATATAATCGGTTTGTTCTCCCTCAAAATCACATACCACCCTGTCTCGGCTTCCCAAATTGTTGAGGGTATCGCTAGCACTCGGATCAGTGGTTCTTCCCTGACCATTCGTAGAGGACCTGTTGAATAGGAGATGCCATGTAACGCCCCTACCCGAGCACCCTACTCGACTCGAAGCGCCACTACTATAAAATTTATCAGAGAACAGCTCGATTCCCCTTTGAAAGTTGCAGCTAATCCAAAATAACATAGAGCAGAAGCTAATAACCCAAAAGTTGCATTTCAAACCAGTCGACAACTACCTCCAATAAGTATTAGACTAAACTTGTTCCGTACAAAGACCTCTATGCTTTTTCCTTGTAAATCTGGAATGGAAACAATTAAATACTTTTATGAGTCAAAAGGACTGAGTGAAATTTAGTGAATGAGGAATTTTTCATAAAATATATCTTTTGCAAAACGTGATTGCGCAAGAATGCTTTTCAAAGGAAATTTATGGTTTCATGCCAAATCGTAACATTTATTAGATCAATCGTGTCATAGCACGCCAGCCTTATAACTCCCGACCTCATACCTCTCCTCCAGGAGTGGCCCAGATAAAGGTCATGACGTGCCCAAGTCTACACCTCAACTCTAATTCACCTCGCTTGAACACTCCGTCCATACGTATAATAGAGATTGCTAAAAGCGGCGCTGGATTGTGAAATCTACTTGATAGCTCTATGCTATCCAGAAGAATTTCCCACATCTGTGCGAGTGCCCAAACAATAGCCATTAAGTGGCAACAATTTACCCATAAATGTGGCTTTAAGAATTGATCAATCATGAATCTAATACATGTACAATATTGGAATGCTTTTAAAACAGGAAGCTCACTACAACACGATAATAAAATTCCTTTCCAGCGAAACTATATATAATTTTAATCTCACCTTATTACCAGGTATCACCTTTGCAGATATGACGGCTTACGAATTTTGATAGCCCTCGGGTCTTGGCCAATCAACACGAATACTAGGTGCCTACAATACGGGTCCGTTCATATATGGGTGTCAATGTTTGCTTAAGTGTCATATGTAATCCCTAATTCTTAAATGGTTTCGCTCTATCAAACACTTAGCAATATGTCATGTTATTTTAGTTCAAAGGTCATTCGTCTTTGAGATGTCTATATTCCATAGGTACTAGTTCCAAATTAATCTTTAATTATTGTGCATATTTCTTCTGATGTCACCTACAAAACTATTTGGATGATAAATACACTACAAGAGAAACGGCCTTTTTCAACGGCACGAAAACTGTCGAAAAAGGCCCCTTTGCCGTCGAAGAAAGGGCATTTCCGACAGCCTTATCCGTCAAAAAACACCGACGAAAAATGTCTCGTCGAAAAAAGGCTTTTATGTCGGCCAAATGCTGTCGGAAAAGCTCTTTTTCGACGGCCAAGTGTCGTCGGGAATACCGACGGTCTTTTCCGATGGGTTTATACTGTCGGAAAATAAGTCTTTTTTGACAATATAAACACGTCGAAAAAGCCTTTTTCGACTGTATTGTACCATCAAAACAGGGGTCTTATCCGACGTCATCATATCGTCGAAAAAGGAGTCAAATTTTTTTTTAATAAATTTAATTTGAATTGTACCGTATTTAAAAAAATACGTATTAATTTTTTTAAATATGTATTTAATTATTAAAATATTATTTTTGACGGTTTAAAACCGTCAGATATAATATTTAAATATTATTTTCGACGGCAATATGCCGTCGGAAATAATATTCATAAAAAAAAAAAAAGAATAAAGTACAATTTTTTGTTTTTTAAGAAAAAAATAAATTCGTTTGGTTAGATTGGTGTCCTCTTCATTCTATAGTAGCCATATTCCCCTGCCCATACCCGTAGTTGAGGCAATGATAAAATTTGTATATCCTAGTTGGGGTGCAATATCGTATGCGAGCTCCTCGGATACTCGCGTTTCCATGATAAAAATCTCAGACGAGTTGTGAATGCATACCAATTCCCAAAAGTTTCTTCAAAAGTTGTTATCTCCCGTTCCACGGCAGTTCCATGAAATTATCTTCATATTCAGATTACGTATTTGAGTTGGTAGCACTGGATTATCAAACGGCACCCCTATCCATGTCGCCATCAATTGTGTGAGACTTTCTAGAACTACAATTGTTATCTCAAGAATTTCCTCACGCTCATCTTAGTTCTCTGCCACCATATAATCTGTTCGTTCTCCCTCAAAATCACATACCACCCTGTCTCGACTTCCCAAATTGCTGAGGGTATCGCTAGCACTCGGATCAGCGGTTCTTCCCTGACCATTCGTAGAGGACCTATTGAATAGGAGATGCCATGTAACGCCCCTACCCGAGCACCCTACTCGACTCGAAGCGCCACTACTATAAAATTTATCAGAGAACAGCTCGATTCTCCTTTGAAAGTTGCAGCTAATCCAAAATAACATAGAGCGGAAGCTAATAACCCAAAAGTTGCATTTCAGATCAGTCGACAATTACCTCCAATAAGTATTCGACTAAAAGTTTCCCGTACAAAGACCTCTAGGCCTTTTCCTTGTAAATTTGGAATGGAAACAATTAAATACTTTTATGAGTCAAAAGGACTGAGTGAGATTTAATGCATGAGGAATTTTTCATAAAATATATTTTTTGCAAAACGTGATTGCGCAAGAATGCTTTTCTAATGAAATTTATGCTTTCATGCCAAATCACAACATTTATTAGATCAATCATGTCATAGCACGCCAGCCTTATAACTCCCGATCTCATACCTCTCCTCCAGGAGCGGCCCGGATAAAGGTCATGACGTGCCCAAGTACACACCTCAACTCTAATTCACCTCGCTGGAACGCTCCGTCCATACGTATAATAGAGATTGCTAAAAGCGGCGCTAGATTATGAAATCTACCTGATAGCCCTATGCTATCCAGAATAATTTCCCACATCCATGCGAGGGCCCAAACAATAGCCATTAAGTGGCAACAATTTACCCATAAATGTGGCTTTAAGAATTGATCAATCATGAATCTCATACATGTACAATATTGGAATGCTTTTAAAATAGGAAGCTCACTACAACACGATAATAAAATTCCTTTCCAGCGAGACAATATATAATTTTAATCTCACCTTATTACCAGGTATCACCTTTGCAGATATGACGGCTTAAGAATTTTGATAGCCATCGGGTCTTGGCCAATCAACACGAATACTAGGTGCCTACAATACGGGTCCGTTCATATATGGGTGTCAATGTTTGCTTAAGTGTCATATGTAATCCCTAATTCTTAAATGGTTTCGCTCTATCAAACACTTAGCAATATGTCATGTTATTTTAGTTCAAAGGTCATTCGTCTTTGAGATGTCTATATTCCATAGGTAGTAGTTCCAAATTAATCTTTAATTATTGTGCATATTTCTTCTGATGTCACCTACAAAACTATTTGGATGATAAATACACTACAAGAGAAACGACCTTTTTCAACGGCGCGAAAATCGTCGAAAAAGGCCCATTTGCCGTCGAAGAAAGGGCATTTTCGACAGCCTTAACCGTCAAAAACACCAACGAAAAATGTCTCGTCAAAAAAGGCTTTTCTGTCGGCCAAATGCTGTCGGAAAAGCTCTTTTTCGATGGCCAAGTGTCGTCGGGAATACCGACGGTCTTTTTCGACAGGTTTATACCGTCCGAAAAGAGGTCTTTTTCAACAATATAAACAAATCAAAAAAGCCTTTTTCGACTGTATTGTACCATCAGAACAAGGGTCTTAACCGACGGCATCATATCGTCGAAAAAGGAGTCAAAAAATTTTAAAATAAATTTAATTTTAATTGTACCGTATTTAAAAAAATACGTATTAATTTTTTTAAATACGTATTGAATTATTAAAATATTAATTTTGACGGTTTAAAACCGTCAGAAATAATATTTAAATATTATTTTCGATGGCAATATGCCGTCGGAAATAATATTCATAAAAACAAAAAAAGGCACAATTTTTTGTTTTTTAAGAAAAAAATAAATTTGTTTTGTTAGATTAGTGTCCTCTTCATTCTATAGTAGCCATATTCCCCTGCCCATACCCGTCGTTGAGGCAATGATAAAATTCGTATATCCTAGTCGGGGTGCAATATCATACGCGAGCTCCTCGGATACTCGCGTTTCCATGACAAAAATCACAGACGAGTTGTGAATGCGTACCAATTCCCAAAAGTTTCTTCAAAAGTTGTCATCTCCCGCTCCACGGCAGTTCCATGAAATTATCTTCATATTCAGATTATGTATTTGAGTTGGTAGCACTGGATCATCAAACGGCACCCCTATCCATGTCGCCATCAATTGTGTGAGACTCTCTAGAACTACTCTTCGTTATCTCAAGAATTCCCTCAGGCTCATCTTAGTTCTCTGCCACCATATAATCGGTTTGTTCTCCCTCAAAATCACATACCACCCTGTCTCGGCTTCCCAAATTGTTGAGGGTATCGCTAGCACTCGGATCAGTGGTTCTTCCCTGACCATTCGTAGAGGACCTGTTGAATAGGAGATGCCATGTAACGCCCCTACCCGAGCACCCTACTCGACTCGAAGCGCCACTACTATAAAATTTAGCAGAGAACAGCTCGATTCCCCTTTGAAAGTTGCAGCTAATCCAAAATAACATAGAGCAGAAGCTAATAACCCAAAAGTTGCATTTCAAACCAGTCGACAACTACCTCCAATAAGTATTAGACTAAACTTGTTCCGTACAAAGACCTCTATGCTTTTTCCTTGTAAATCTGGAATGGAAACAATTAAATACTTTTATGAGTCAAAAGGACTGAGTGAAATTTAGTGAATGAGGAATTTTTCATAAAATATATCTTTTGCAAAACGTGATTGCGCAAGAATGCTTTTCAAAGGAAATTTATGGTTTCATGCCAAATCGTAACATTTATTAGATCAATCGTGTCATAGCACGCCAGCCTTATAACTCCCGACCTCATACCTCTCCTCCAGGAGTGGCCCAGATAAAGGTCATGACGTGCCCAAGTCTACACCTCAACTCTAATTTACCTCGCTTGAACACTCCGTCCATACGTATAATAGAGATTGCTAAAAGCGGCGCTGGATTGTGAAATCTACTTGATAGCTCTATGCTATCCAGAAGAATTTCCCACATCTGTGCGAGTGCCCAAACAATAGCCATTAAGTGGCAACAATTTACCCATAAATGTGGCTTTAAGAATTGATCAATCATGAATCTAATACATGTACAATATTGGAATGCTTTTAAAACAGGAAGCTCACTACAACACGATAATAAAATTCCTTTCCAGCGAAACTATATATAATTTTAATCTCACCTTATTACCAGGTATCACCTTTGCAGATATGACGGCTTACGAATTTTGATAGCCCTCGGGTCTTGGCCAATCAACACGAATACTAGGTGCCTACAATACGGGTCCGTTCATATATGGGTGTCAATGTTTGCTTAAGTGTCATATGTAATCCCTAATTCTTAAATGGTTTCGCTCTATCAAACACTTAGCAATATGTCATGTTATTTTAGTTCAAAGGTCATTCGTCTTTGAGATGTCTATATTCCATAGGTACTAGTTCCAAATTAATCTTTAATTATTGTGCATATTTCTTCTGATGTCACCTACAAAACTATTTGGATGATAAATACACTACAAGAGAAACGGCCTTTTTCAACGACACGAAAACTGTCGAAAAAGGCCCCTTTGCCGTCGAAGAAAGGGCATTTCCGACAGCCTTAACCGTCAAAAAACACCGACGAAAAATGTCTCGTCGAAAAAAGGCTTTTCTGTCGGCCAAATGCTGTCGGAAAAGCTCTTTTTCGACGGCCAAGTGTCGTCGGGAATACCGACGGTCTTTTCCGATGGGTTTATACTGTCGGAAAATAAGTCTTTTTTGACAATATAAACACGTCGAAAAAGCCTTTTTCGACTGTATTGTACCATCAAAACAGGGGTCTTATCCGACGTCATCATATCGTCGAAAAAGGAGTCAAAATTTTTTAAAATAAATTTAATTTGAATTGTACCGTATTTAAAAAAATACGTATTAATTTTTTTAAATATGTATTGAATTATTAAAATATTATTTTTGACGGTTTAAAACCGTCAGATATAATATTTAAATATTATTTTCGACGGCAATATGCCGTCGGAAATAATATTCATAAAAAAAAAGAAAAAAGTACAATTTTTTGTTTTTTAAGAAAAAAATAAATTCGTTTGGTTAGATTGGTGTCCTCTTCATTCTATAGTAGCCATATTCCCCTGCCCATACCCGTAGTTGAGGCAATGATAAAATTCGTATATCCTAGTCGGGGTGCAATATCTTATGCGAGCTCATCGGATACTCGCGTTTCCATGATAAAAATCTCAGACGAGTTGTGAATGCGTACCAATTCCCAAAAGTTTCTTCAAAAGTTGTTATCTCCCGCTCCACGGCAGTTGCATGAAATTATCTTCATATTCAGATTATGTATTTGAGTTGGTAGCACTGGATTATCAAACGGCACCCCTATCCATGTCGCCATCAATTGTGTGAGACTCTCTAGAACTACTCTTTGTTATCTCAAGAATTCCGTCAGGCTCATCTTAGTTCTCTGCCACCATATAATCGGTTTGTTCTCCCTCAAAATCACATACCACCCTGTCTCGGCTTCCCAAATTGTTGAGGGTATCGCTAGCACTCGGATCAGTGGTTCTTTCCTAACCATTCGTAGAGGACCTGTTGAATAGGAGATGCCATGTAACGCCCCTACCCGAGCACCCTACTCGACTCGAAGTGCCACTACTATAAAATTTATCAGAGAACAGCTCGATTCCCCTTTGAAAGTTGCAGCTAATCCAAAATAACATAGAGCGGAAGCTAATAACCCAAAAGTTGCATTTCAAACCAGTCGACAACTACCTCCAATAAGTATTAGACTAAACTTGTTCCGTACAAAGACCTCTATGCTTTTTCCTTGTAAATCTGGAATGGAAACAATTAAATACTTTTATGAGTCAAAAGGACTGAGTGAAATTTAGTGAATGAGGAATTTTTCATAAAATATATCTTTTGCAAAACGTGATTGCGCAAGAATGCTTTTCAAAGGACATTTATGGTTTCATGCCAAATCGTAACATTTATTAGATCAATCGTGTCATAGCACGCCAGCCTTATAACTCCCGACCTCATACCTCTCCTCCAGGAGTGGCCCAGATAAAGGTCATGACGTGCCCAAGTCTACACCTCAACTCTAATTCACCTCGCTTGAACACTCCGTCCATACGTATAATAGAGATTGCTAAAAGCGGCGCTGGATTGTGAAATCTACTTGATAGCTCTATGCTATCCAGAAGAATTTCCCACATCTGTGCGAGTGCCCAAACAATAGCCATTAAGTGGCAACAATTTACCCATAAATGTGGCTTTAAGAATTGATCAATCATGAATCTAATACATGTACAATATTGGAATGCTTTTAAAACAGGAAGCTCACTACAACACGATAATAAAATTCCTTTCCAGCGAAACTATATATAATTTTAATCTCACCTTATTACCAGGTATCACCTTTGCAGATATGACGGCTTACGAATTTTGATAGCCCTCGGGTCTTGGCCAATCAACACGAATACTAGGTGCCTACAATACGGGTCCGTTCATATATGGGTGTCAATGTTTGCTTAAGTGTCATATGTAATCCCTAATTCTTAAATGGTTTCGCTCTATCAAACACTTAGCAATATGTCATGTTATTTTAGTTCAAAGGTCATTCGTCTTTGAGATGTCTATATTCCATAGGTACTAGTTCCAAATTAATCTTTAATTATTGTGCATATTTCTTCTGATGTCACCTACAAAACTATTTGGATGATAAATACACTACAAGAGAAACGGCCTTTTTCAACGACACGAAAACTGTCGAAAAAGGCCCCTTTGCCGTCGAAGAAAGGGCATTTCCGACAGCCTTAACCGTCAAAAAACACCGACGAAAAATGTCTCGTCGAAAAAAGGCTTTTCTGTCGGCCAAATGCTGTCGGAAAAGCTCTTTTTCGACGGCCAAGTGTCGTCGGGAATACCGACGGTCTTTTCCGATGGGTTTATACTGTCGGAAAATAAGTCTTTTTTGACAATATAAACACGTCGAAAAAGCCTTTTTCGACTGTATTGTACCATCAAAACAGGGGTCTTATCCGACGTCATCATATCGTCGAAAAAGGAGTCAAAATTTTTTAAAATAAATTTAATTTGAATTGTACCGTATTTAAAAAAATACGTATTAATTTTTTTAAATATGTATTGAATTATTAAAATATTATTTTTGACGGTTTAAAACCGTCAGATATAATATTTAAATATTATTTTCGACGGCAATATGCCGTCGGAAATAATATTCATAAAAAAAAAGAAAAAAGTACAATTTTTTGTTTTTTAAGAAAAAAATAAATTCGTTTGGTTAGATTGGTGTCCTCTTCATTCTATAGTAGCCATATTCCCCTGCCCATACCCGTAGTTGAGGCAATGATAAAATTCGTATATCCTAGTCGGGGTGCAATATCTTATGCGAGCTCATCGGATACTCGCGTTTCCATGATAAAAATCTCAGACGAGTTGTGAATGCGTACCAATTCCCAAAAGTTTCTTCAAAAGTTGTTATCTCCCGCTCCACGGCAGTTGCATGAAATTATCTTCATATTCAGATTATGTATTTGAGTTGGTAGCACTGGATTATCAAACGGCACCCCTATCCATGTCGCCATCAATTGTGTGAGACTCTCTAGAACTACTCTTTGTTATCTCAAGAATTCCGTCAGGCTCATCTTAGTTCTCTGCCACCATATAATCGGTTTGTTCTCCCTCAAAATCACATACCACCCTGTCTCGGCTTCCCAAATTGTTGAGGGTATCGCTAGCACTCGGATCAGTGGTTCTTTCCTAACCATTCGTAGAGGACCTGTTGAATAGGAGATGCCATGTAACGCCCCTACCCGAGCACCCTACTCGACTCGAAGTGCCACTACTATAAAATTTATCAGAGAACAGCTCGATTCCCCTTTGAAAGTTGCAGCTAATCCAAAATAACATAGAGCGGAAGCTAATAACCCAAAAGTTGCATTTCAAACCAGTCGACAACTACCTCCAATAAGTATTAGACTAAACTTGTTCCGTACAAAGACCTCTATGCTTTTTCCTTGTAAATCTGGAATGGAAACAATTAAATACTTTTATGAGTCAAAAGGACTGAGTGAAATTTAGTGAATGAGGAATTTTTCATAAAATATATCTTTTGCAAAACGTGATTGCCCAAGAATGCTTTTCAAAGGAAATTTATGGTTTCATGCCAAATCGTAACATTTATTAGATCAATCGTGTCATAGCACGCCAGCCTTATAACTCCCGACCTCATACCTCTCCTCCAGGAGTGGCCCAGATAAAGGTCATGACGTGCCCAAGTCTACACCTCAACTCTAATTCACCTCGCTTGAACACTCCGTCCATACGTATAATAGAGATTGCTAAAAGCGGCGCTGGATTGTGAAATCTACTTGATAGCTCTATGCTATCCAGAAGAATTTCCCACATCTGTGCGAGTGCCCAAACAATAGCCATTAAGTGGCAACAATTTACCCATAAATGTGGCTTTAAGAATTGATCAATCATGAATCTAATACATGTACAATATTGGAATGCTTTTAAAACAGGAAGCTCACTACAACACGATAATAAAATTCCTTTCCAGCGAAACTATATATAATTTTAATCTCACCTTATTACCAGGTATCACCTTTGCAGATATGACGGCTTACGAATTTTGATAGCCCTCGGGTCTTGGCCAATCAACACGAATACTAGGTGCCTACAATACGGGTCCGTTCATATATGGGTGTCAATGTTTGCTTAAGTGTCATATGTAATCCCTAATTCTTAAATGGTTTCGCTCTATCAAACACTTAGCAATATGTCATGTTATTTTAGTTCAAAGGTCATTCGTCTTTGAGATGTCTATATTCCATAGGTACTAGTTCCAAATTAATCTTTAATTATTGTGCATATTTCTTCTGATGTCACCTACAAAACTATTTGGATGATAAATACACTACAAGAGAAACGGCCTTTTTCAACGACACGAAAACTGTCGAAAAAGGCCCCTTTGCCGTCGAAGAAAGGGCATTTCCGACAGCCTTAACCGTCAAAAAACACCGACGAAAAATGTCTCGTCGAAAAAAGGCTTTTCTGTCGGCCAAATGCTGTCGGAAAAGCTCTTTTTCGACGGCCAAGTGTCGTCGGGAATACCGACGGTCTTTTCCGATGGGTTTATACTGTCGGAAAATAAGTCTTTTTTGACAATATAAACACGTCGAAAAAGCCTTTTTCGACTGTATTGTACCATCAAAACAGGGGTCTTATCCGACGTCATCATATCGTCGAAAAAGGAGTCAAAATTTTTTAAAATAAATTTAATTTGAATTGTACCGTATTTAAAAAAATACGTATTAATTTTTTTAAATATGTATTGAATTATTAAAATATTATTTTTGACGGTTTAAAACCGTCAGATATAATATTTAAATATTATTTTCGACGGCAATATGCCGTCGGAAATAATATTCATAAAAAAAAAGAAAAAAGTACAATTTTTTGTTTTTTAAGAAAAAAATAAATTCGTTTGGTTAGATTGGTGTCCTCTTCATTCTATAGTAGCCATATTCCCCTGCCCATACCCGTAGTTGAGGCAATGATAAAATTCGTATATCCTAGTCGGGGTGCAATATCTTATGCGAGCTCATCGGATACTCGCGTTTCCATGATAAAAATCTCAGACGAGTTGTGAATGCGTACCAATTCCCAAAAGTTTCTTCAAAAGTTGTTATCTCCCGCTCCACGGCAGTTGCATGAAATTATCTTCATATTCAGATTATGTATTTGAGTTGGTAGCACTGGATTATCAAACGGCACCCCTATCCATGTCGCCATCAATTGTGTGAGACTCTCTAGAACTACTCTTTGTTATCTCAAGAATTCCGTCAGGCTCATCTTAGTTCTCTGCCACCATATAATCGGTTTGTTCTCCCTCAAAATCACATACCACCCTGTCTCGGCTTCCCAAATTGTTGAGGGTATCGCTAGCACTCGGATCAGTGGTTCTTTCCTAACCATTCGTAGAGGACCTGTTGAATAGGAGATGCCATGTAACGCCCCTACCCGAGCACCCTACTCGACTCGAAGTGCCACTACTATAAAATTTATCAGAGAACAGCTCGATTCCCCTTTGAAAGTTGCAGCTAATCCAAAATAACATAGAGCGGAAGCTAATAACCCAAAAGTTGCATTTCAAACCAGTCGACAACTACCTCCAATAAGTATTAGACTAAACTTGTTCCGTACAAAGACCTCTATGCTTTTTCCTTGTAAATCTGGAATGGAAACAATTAAATACTTTTATGAGTCAAAAGGACTGAGTGAAATTTAGTGAATGAGGAATTTTTCATAAAATATATCTTTTGCAAAACGTGATTGCCCAAGAATGCTTTTCAAAGGAAATTTATGGTTTCATGCCAAATCGTAACATTTATTAGATCAATCGTGTCATAGCACGCCAGCCTTATAACTCCCGACCTCATACCTCTCCTCCAGGAGTGGCCCAGATAAAGGTCATGACGTGCCCAAGTCTACACCTCAACTCTAATTCACCTCGCTTGAACACTCCGTCCATACGTATAATAGAGATTGCTAAAAGCGGCGCTGGATTGTGAAATCTACTTGATAGCTCTATGCTATCCAGAAGAATTTCCCACATCTGTGCGAGTGCCCAAACAATAGCCATTAAGTGGCAACAATTTACCCATAAATGTGGCTTTAAGAATTGATCAATCATGAATCTAATACATGTACAATATTGGAATGCTTTTAAAACAGGAAGCTCACTACAACACGATAATAAAATTCCTTTCCAGCAAAACTATATATAATTTTAATCTCACCTTATTACCAGGTATCACCTTTGCAGATATGACGGCTTACGAATTTTGATAGCCCTCGGGTCTTGGCCAATCAACACGAATACTAGGTGCCTACAATACGGGTCCGTTCATATATGGGTGTCAATGTTTGCTTAAGTGTCATATGTAATCCCTAATTCTTAAATGGTTTCGCTCTATCAAACACTTAGCAATATGTCATGTTATTTTAGTTCAAAGGTCATTCGTCTTTGAGATGTCTATATTCCATAGGTACTAGTTCCAAATTAATCTTTAATTATTGTGCATATTTCTTCTGATGTCACCTACAAAACTATTTGGATGATAAATACACTACAAGAGAAACGGCCTTTTTCAACGACACGAAAACTGTCGAAAAAGGCCCCTTTGCCGTCGAAGAAAGGGCATTTCCGACAGCCTTAACCGTCAAAAAACACCGACGAAAAATGTCTCGTCGAAAAAAGGCTTTTCTGTCGGCCAAATGCTGTCGGAAAAGCTCTTTTTCGACGGCCAAGTGTCGTCGGGAATACCGACGGTCTTTTCCGATGGGTTTATACTGTCGGAAAATAAGTCTTTTTTGACAATATAAACACGTCGAAAAAGCCTTTTTCGACTGTATTGTACCATCAAAACAGGGGTCTTATCCGACGTCATCATATCGTCGAAAAAGGAGTCAAAATTTTTTAAAATAAATTTAATTTGAATTGTACCGTATTTAAAAAAATACGTATTAATTTTTTTAAATATGTATTGAATTATTAAAATATTATTTTTGACGGTTTAAAACCGTCAGATATAATATTTAAATATTATTTTCGACGGCAATATGCCGTCGGAAATAATATTCATAAAAAAAAAGAAAAAAGTACAATTTTTTGTTTTTTAAGAAAAAAATAAATTCGTTTGGTTAGATTGGTGTCCTCTTCATTCTATAGTAGCCATATTCCCCTGCCCATACCCGTAGTTGAGGCAATGATAAAATTCGTATATCCTAGTCGGGGTGCAATATCTTATGCGAGCTCATCGGATACTCGCGTTTCCATGATAAAAATCTCAGACGAGTTGTGAATGCGTACCAATTCCCAAAAGTTTCTTCAAAAGTTGTTATCTCCCGCTCCACGGCAGTTGCATGAAATTATCTTCATATTCAGATTATGTATTTGAGTTGGTAGCACTGGATTATCAAACGGCACCCCTATCCATGTCGCCATCAATTGTGTGAGACTCTCTAGAACTACTCTTTGTTATCTCAAGAATTCCCTCAGGCTCATCTTAGTTCTCTGCCACCATATAATCGGTTTGTTCTCCCTCAAAATCACATACCACCCTGTCTCGGCTTCCCAAATTGTTGAGGGTATCGCTAGCACTCGGATCAGTGGTTCTTTCCTAACCATTCGTAGAGGACCTGTTGAATAGGAGATGCCATGTAACGCCCCTACCCGAGCACCCTACTCGACTCGAAGCGCCACTACTATAAAATTTATCAGAGAACAGCTCGATTCCCCTTTGAAAGTTGCAGCTAATCCAAAATAACATAGAGCGGAAGCTAATAACCCAAAAGTTGCATTTCAAACCAGTCGACAACTACCTCCAATAAGTATTAGACTAAACTTGTTCCGTACAAAGACCTCTATTCTTTTTCCTTGTAAATCTGGAATGGAAACAATTAAATACTTTTATGAGTCAAAAGGACTGAGTGAAATTTAGTGAATGAGGAATTTTTCATAAAATATATCTTTTGCAAAACGTGATTGCGCAAGAATGCTTTTCAACGGAAATTTATGGTTTCATGCCAAATCGTAACATTTATTAGATCAATCGTGTCATTGCACGCCAGCCTTATAACTCCCGACCTCATACCTCTCCTCCAGGAGTGGCCCAGATAAAGGTCATGACGTGCCCAAGTCTACACCTCAACTCTAATTCACCTCGCTTGAACACTCCGTTCATACGTATAATAG
Organism: Linaria vulgaris; assembly: GCA_948329865.1. Taxonomy (NCBI): domain Eukaryota; kingdom Viridiplantae; phylum Streptophyta; class Magnoliopsida; order Lamiales; family Plantaginaceae; genus Linaria; species Linaria vulgaris. The sequence goes on along the minus strand of OX415250.1, from coordinate 74,963,346 downwards.
AGATTGCTAAAAGCGGCGCTGGATTGTGAAATCTACTTGATAGCTCTATGCTATCCAGAAGAATTTCCCACATCTGTGCGAGTGCCCAAACAATAGCCATTAAGTGGCAACAATTTACCCATAAATGTGGCTTTAAGAATTGATCAATCATGAATCTAATACATGTACAATATTGGAATGCTTTTAAAACAGGAAGCTCACTACAACACGATAATAAAATTCCTTTCCAGCGAGACTATATATAATTTTAATCTCACCTTATTACCAGGTATCACCTTTGCAGATATGACGGCTTAAGAATTTTGATAGCCCTCGGGTCTTGGCCAATCAACACGAATACTAGGTGCCTACAATACGGGTCCGTTCATATATGGGTGTCAATGTTTGCTTAAGTGTCATATGTAATCCCTAATTCTTAAATGGTTTCGCTCTATCAAACACTTAGCAATATGTCATGTTATTTTAGTTCAAAGGTCATTCGTCTTTGAGATGTCTATATTCCATAGGTACTAGTTCCAAATTAATCTTTAATTATTGTGCATATTTCTTCTGATGTCACCTACAAAACTATTTGGATGATAAATACACTACAAGAGACACGGCCTTTTTCAACGGCACGAAAACTGTCGAAAAAGGCCCCTTTGCCGTCGAAGAAAGGGCATTTCCGACAGCCTTAACCGTCAAAAAACACCGACGAAAAATGTCTCGTCGAAAAAAGGCTTTTCTGTCGGCCAAATGCTGTCGGAAAAGCTCTTTTTCGACGGCCAAGTGTCGTCGGGAATACCGACGGTCTTTTCCGATGGGTTTATACTGTCGGAAAATAAGTCTTTTTTGACAATATAAACACGTCGAAAAAGCCTTTTTCGACTGTATTGTACCATCAAAACAGGGGTCTTATCCGACGTCATCATATCGTCGAAAAAGGAGTCAAATTTTTTTTTAATAAATTTAATTTGAATTGTACCGTATTTAAAAAAATACGTATTAATTTTTTTAAATATGTATTGAATTATTAAAATATTATTTTTGACGGTTTAAAACCGTCAGATATAATATTTAAATATTATTTTCGACGGCAATATGCCGTCGGAAATAATATTCATAAAAAAAAAAAAAGAATAAAGTACAATTTTTTGTTTTTTAAGAAAAAAATAAATTCGTTTGGTTAGATTGGTGTCCTCTTCATTCTATAGTAGCCATATTCCCCTGCCCATACCCGTAGTTGAGGCAATGATAAAATTTGTATATCCTAGTTGGGGTGCAATATCGTATGCGAGCTCCTCGGATACTCGCGTTTCCATGATAAAAATCTCAGACGAGTTGTGAATGCATACCAATTCCCAAAAGTTTCTTCAAAAGTTGTTATCTCCCGTTCCACGGCAGTTCCATGAAATTATCTTCATATTCAGATTACGTATTGGAGTTGGTAGCACTGGATTATCAAACGGCACCCCTATCCATGTCGCCATCAATTGTGTGAGACTTTCTAGAACTACTCTTTGTTATCTCAAGAATTTCCTCACGCTCATCTTAGTTCTCTGCCACCATATAATCTGTTCGTTCTCCCTCAAAATCACATACCACCCTGTCTCGACTTCCCAAATTGCTGAGGGTATCGCTAGCACTCGGATCAGCGGTTCTTCCCTGACCATTCGTAGAGGACCTATTGAATAGGAGATGCCATGTAACGCCCCTACCCGAGCACCCTACTTGACTCGAAGCGCCACTACTATAAAATTTATCAGAGAACAGCTCGATTCTCCTTTGAAAGTTGCAGCTAATCCAAAATAACATAGAGCGGAAGCTAATAACCCAAAAGTTGCATTTCAGATCAGTCGACAATTACCTCCAATAAGTATTCGACTAAAAGTTTCCCGTACAAAGACCTCTAGGCCTTTTCCTTGTAAATTTGGAATGGAAACAATTAAATACTTTTATGAGTCAAAAGGACTGAGTGAGATTTAATGCATGAGGAATTTTTCATAAAATATATTTTTTGCAAAACGTGATTGCGCAAGAATGCTTTTCTAATGAAATTTATGCTTTCATGCCAAATCACAACATTTATTAGATCAATCATGTCATAGCACGCCAGCCTTATAACTCCCGATCTCATACCTCTCCTCCAGGAGCGGCCCGGATAAAGGTCATGACGTGCCCAAGTACACACCTCAACTCTAATTCACCTCGCTGGAACGCTCCGTCCATACGTATAATAGAGATTGCTAAAAGCGGCGCTAGATTATGAAATCTACCTGATAGCCCTATGCTATCCAGAATAATTTCCCACATCCATGCGAGGGCCCAAACAATAGCCATTAAGTGGCAACAATTTACCCATAAATGTGGCTTTAAGAATTGATCAATCATGAATCTCATACATGTACAATATTGGAATGCTTTTAAAATAGGAAGCTCACTACAACACGATAATAAAATTCCTTTCCAGCGAGACAATATATAATTTTAATCTCACCTTATTACCAGGTATCACCTTTGCAGATATGACGGCTTAAGAATTTTGATAGCCATCGGGTCTTGGCCAATCAACACGAATACTAGGTGCCTACAATACGGGTCCGTTCATATATGGGTGTCAATGTTTGCTTAAGTGTCATATGTAATCCCTAATTCTTAAATGGTTTCGCTCTATCAAACACTTAGCAATATGTCATGTTATTTTAGTTCAAAGGTCATTCGTCTTTGAGATGTCTATATTCCATAGGTACTAGTTCCAAATTAATCTTTAATTATTGTGCATATTTCTTCTGATGTCACCTACAAAACTATTTGGATGATAAATACACTACAAGAGAAACGACCTTTTTCAACGGCGCGAAAATCGTCGAAAAAGGCCCCTTTGCCGTCGAAGAAAGGGCATTTTCGACAGCCTTAACCGTCAAAAACACCAACGAAAAATGTCTCGTCAAAAAAGGCTTTTCTGTCGGCCAAATGCTGTCGGAAAAGCTCTTTTTCGATGGCCAAGTGTCGTCGGGAATACCGACGGTCTTTTTCGACAGGTTTATACCGTCCGAAAAGAGGTCTTTTTCAACAATATAAACAAGTCAAAAAAGCCTTTTTCGACTGTATTGTACCATCAGAACAGGGGTCTTAACCGACGGCATCATATCGTCGAAAAAGGAGTCAAAAATTTTAAAATAAATTTAATTTTAATTGTACCGTATTTAAAAAAATACGTATTAATTTTTTTAAATACGTATTGAATTGTTAAAATATTAATTTTGACGGTTTAAAACCGTCAGAAATAATATTTAAATATTATTTTCGATGGCAATATGCCGTCGGAAATAATATTCATAAAAACAAAAAAAGGCACAATTTTTTGTTTTTTAAGAAAAAAATAAATTCGTTTTGTTAGATTAGTGTCCTCTTCATTCTATAGTAGCCATATTCCCCTGCCCATACCCGTCGTTGAGGCAATGATAAAATTCGTATATCCTAGTCGGGGTGCAATATCATACGCGAGCTCCTCGGATACTCGCGTTTCCATGACAAAAATCACAGACGAGTTGTGAATGCGTACCAATTCCCAAAAGTTTCTTCAAAAGTTGTCATCTCCCGCTCCACGGCAGTTCCATGAAATTATCTTCATATTCAGATTATGTATTTGAGTTGGTAGCACTGGATCATCAAACGGCACCCCTATCCATGTCGCCATCAATTGTGTGAGACTCTCTAGAACTACTCTTCGTTATCTCAAGAATTCCCTCAGGCTCATCTTAGTTCTCTGCCACCATATAATCGGTTTGTTCTCCCTCAAAATCACATACCACCCTGTCTCGGCTTCCCAAATTGTTGAGGGTATCGCTAGCACTCGGATCAGTGGTTCTTCCCTGACCATTCGTAGAGGACCTGTTGAATAGGAGATGCCATGTAACGCCCCTACCCGAGCACCCTACTCGACTCGAAGCGCCACTACTATAAAATTTATCAGAGAACAGCTCGATTCCCCTTTGAAAGTTGCAGCTAATCCAAAATAACATAGAGCGGAAGCTAATAACCCAAAAGTTGCATTTCAAACCAGTCGACAACTACCTCCAATAAGTATTAGACTAAACTTGTTCCGTACAAAGACCTCTATGCTTTTTCCTTGTAAATCTGGAATGGAAACAATTAAATACTTTTATGAGTCAAAAGGACTGAGTGAAATTTAGTGAATGAGGAATTTTTCATAAAATATATCTTTTGCAAAACGTGATTGCGCAAGAATGCTTTTCAAAGGAAATTTATGGTTTCATGCCAAATCGTAACATTTATTAGATCAATCGTGTCATAGCACGCCAGCCTTATAACTCCCGACCTCATACCTCTCCTCCAGGAGTGGCCCAGATAAAGGTCATGACGTGCCCAAGTCTACACCTCAACTCTAATTCACCTCGCTTGAACACTCCGTCCATACGTATAATAGAGATTGCTAAAAGCGGCGCTGGATTGTGAAATCTACTTGATAGCTCTATGCTATCCAGAAGAATTTCCCACATCTGTGCGAGTGCCCAAACAATAGCCATTAAGTGGCAACAATTTACCCATAAATGTGGCTTTAAGAATTGATCAATCATGAATCTAATACATGTACAATATTGGAATGCTTTTAAAACAGGAAGCTCACTACAACACGATAATAAAATTCCTTTCCAGCGAAACTATATATAATTTTAATCTCACCTTATTACCAGGTATCACCTTTGCAGATATGACGGCTTACGAATTTTGATAGCCCTCGGGTCTTGGCCAATCAACACGAATACTAGGTGCCTACAATACGGGTCCGTTCATATATGGGTGTCAATGTTTGCTTAAGTGTCATATGTAATCCCTAATTCTTAAATGGTTTCGCTCTATCAAACACTTAGCAATATGTCATGTTATTTTAGTTCAAAGGTCATTCGTCTTTGAGATGTCTATATTCCATAGGTACTAGTTCCAAATTAATCTTTAATTATTGTGCATATTTCTTCTGATGTCACCTACAAAACTATTTGGATGATAAATACACTACAAGAGAAACGGCCTTTTTCAACGACACGAAAACTGTCGAAAAAGGCCCCTTTGCCGTCGAAGAAAGGGCATTTCCGACAGCCTTAACCGTCAAAAAACACCGACGAAAAATGTCTCGTCGAAAAAAGGCTTTTCTGTCGGCCAAATGCTGTCGGAAAAGCTCTTTTTCGATGGCCAAGTGTCGTCGGGAATACCGACGGTCTTTTCCGATGGGTTTATACTGTCGGAAAATAAGTCTATTTTGACAATATAAACACGTCGAAAAAGCCTTTTTCGACTGTATTGTACCATCAAAACAGGGGTCTTATCCGACGTCATCATATCGTCGAAAAAGGAGTCAAAATTTTTTAAAATAAATTTAATTTGAATTGTACAGTATTTAAAAAAATACGTATTAATTTTTTTAAATATGTATTGAATTATTAAAATATTATTTTTGACGGTTTAAAACCGTCAGATATAATATTTAAATATTATTTTCGACGGCAATATGCCGTCGGAAATAATATTCATAAAAAAAAAGAAAAAAGTACAATTTTTTGTTTTTTAAGAAAAAAATAAATTCGTTTGGTTAGATTGGTGTCCTCTTCATTCTATAGTAGCCATATTCCCCTGCCCATACCCGTAGTTGAGGCAATGATAAAATTCGTATATCCTAGTCGGGGTGCAATATCTTATGCGAGCTCATCGGATACTCGCGTTTCCATGATAAAAATCTCAGACGAGTTGTGAATGCGTACCAATTCCCAAAAGTTTCTTCAAAAGTTGTTATCTCCCGCTCCACGGCAGTTGCATGAAATTATCCTCATATTCAGATTATGTATTTGAGTTGGTAGCACTGGATTATCAAACGGCACCCCTATCCATGTCGCCATCAATTGTGTGAGACTCTCTAGAACTACTCTTTGTTATCTCAAGAATTCCCTCAGGCTCATCTTAGTTCTCTGCCACCATATAATCGGTTTGTTCTCCCTCAAAATCACATACCACCCTGTCTCGGCTTCCCAAATTGTTGAGGGTATCGCTAGCACTCGGATTAGTGGTTCTATCCTAACCATTCGTAGAGGACCTGTTGAATAGGAGATGCCATGTAACGTCCCTACCCGAGCACCCTACTCGACTCGAAGCGCCACTACTATAAAATTTATCAGAGAACAGCTCGATTCCCCTTTGAAAGTTGCAGCTAATCCAAAATAACATAGAGCGGAAGCTAATAACCCAAAAGTTGCATTTCAAACCAGTCGACAACTACCTCCAATAAGTATTAGACTAAACTTGTTCCGTACAAAGACCTCTATTCTTTTTCCTTGTAAATCTGGAATGGAAACAATTAAATACTTTTATGAGTCAAAAGGACTGGGTGAAATTTAGTGAATGAGGAATTTTTCATAAAATATATCTTTTGCAAAACGTGATTGCGCAAGAATGCTTTTCAACGGAAATTTATGGTTTCATGCCAAATCGTAACATTTATTAGATCAATCGTGTCATAGCACGCCAGCCTTATAACTCCCGACCTCATACCTCTCCTCCAGGAGTGGCCCAGATAAAGGTCATGACGTGCCCAAGTCTACACCTCAACTCTAATTCACCTCGCTTGAACACTCCGTTCATACGTATAATAGAGATTGCTAAAAGCGGCGCTGGATTGTGAAATCTACTTGATAGCTCTATGCTATCCAGAAGAATTTCCCACATCTGTGCGAGTGCCCAAACAATAGCCATTAAGTGGCAACAATTTACCCATAAATGTGGATTTAAGAATTGATCAATCATGAATCTAATACATGTACAATATTGGAATGCTTTTAAAACAGGAAGCTCACTACAACACGATAATAAAATTCCTTTCCAGCGAGACTATATATAATTTTAATCTCACCTTATTACCAGGTATCACCTTTGCAGATATGACGGCTTAAGAATTTTGATAGCCCTCGGGTCTTGGCCAATCAACACGAATACTAGGTGCCTACAATACGGGTCCGTTCATATATGGGTGTCAATGTTTGCTTAAGTGTCATATGTAATCCCTAATTCTTAAATGGTTTCGCTCTATCAAACACTTAGCAATATGTCATGTTATTTTAGTTCAAAGGTCATTCGTCTTTGAGATGTCTATATTCCATAGGTACTAGTTCCAAATTAATCTTTAATTATTGTGCATATTTCTTCTGATGTCACCTACAAAACTATTTGGATGATAAATACACTACAAGAGACACGGCCTTTTTCAACGGCACGAAAACTGTCGAAAAAGGCCCCTTTGCCGTCGAAGAAAGGGCATTTCCGACAGCCTTAACCGTCAAAAAACACCGACGAAAAATGTCTCGTCGAAAAAAGGCTTTTCTGTCGGCCAAATGCTGTCGGAAAAGCTCTTTTTCGACGGCCAAGTGTCGTCGGGAATACCGACGGTCTTTTCCGATGGGTTTATACTGTCGGAAAATAAGTCTTTTTTGACAATATAAACACGTCGAAAAAGCCTTTTTCGACTGTATTGTACCATCAAAACAGGGGTCTTATCCGACGTCATCATATCGTCGAAAAAGGAGTCAAATTTTTTTAAAATAAATTTAATTTGAATTGTACCGTATTTAAAAAAATACGTATTAATTTTTTTAAATATGTATTGAATTATTAAAATATTATTTTTGACGGTTTAAAACCGTCAGATATAATATTTAAATATTATTTTCGACGGCAATATGCCGTCAGAAATAATATTCATAAAAAAAAAGAAAAAAGTACAATTTTTTGTTTTTTAAGAAAAAAATAAATTCGTTTGGTTAGATTGGTGTCCTCTTCATTCTATAGTAGCCATATTCCCCTGCCCATACCCGTAGTTGAGGCAATGATAAAATTCGTATATCCTAGTCGGGGTGCAATATCTTATGCGAGCTCATCGGATACTCGCGTTTCCATGATAAAAATCTCAGACGAGTTGTGAATGCGTACCAATTCCCAAAAGTTTCTTCAAAAGTTGTTATCTCCCGCTCCACGGCAGTTGCATGAAATTATCCTCATATTCAGATTATGTATTTGAGTTGGTAGCACTGGATTATCAAACGGCACCCCTATCCATGTCGCCATCAATTGTGTGAGACTCTCTAGAACTACTCTTTGTTATCTCAAGAATTCCCTCAGGCTCATCTTAGTTCTCTGCCACCATATAATCGGTTTGTTCTCCCTCAAAATCACATACCACCCTGTCTCGGCTTCCCAAATTGTTGAGGGTATCGCTAGCACTCGGATTAGTGGTTCTATCCTAACCATTCGTAGAGGACCTGTTGAATAGGAGATGCCATGTAACGTCCCTACCCGAGCACCCTACTCGACTCGAAGCGCCACTACTATAAAATTTATCAGAGAACAGCTCGATTCCCCTTTGAAAGTTGCAGCTAATCCAAAATAACATAGAGCGGAAGCTAATAACCCAAAAGTTGCATTTCAAACCAGTCGACAACTACCTCCAATAAGTATTAGACTAAACTTGTTCCGTACAAAGACCTCTATTCTTTTTCCTTGTAAATCTGGAATGGAAACAATTAAATACTTTTATGAGTCAAAAGGACTGGGTGAAATTTAGTGAATGAGGAATTTTTCATAAAATATATCTTTTGCAAAACGTGATTGCGCAAGAATGCTTTTCAACGGAAATTTATGGTTTCATGCCAAATCGTAACATTTATTAGATCAATCGTGTCATAGCACGCCAGCCTTATAACTCCCGACCTCATACCTCTCCTCCAGGAGTGGCCCAGATAAAGGTCATGACGTGCCCAAGTCTACACCTCAACTCTAATTCACCTCGCTTGAACACTCCGTTCATACGTATAATAGAGATTGCTAAAAGCGGCGCTGGATTGTGAAATCTACTTGATAGCTCTATGCTATCCAGAAGAATTTCCCACATCTGTGCGAGTGCCCAAACAATAGCCATTAAGTGGCAACAATTTACCCATAAATGTGGATTTAAGAATTGATCAATCATGAATCTAATACATGTACAATATTGGAATGCTTTTAAAACAGGAAGCTCACTACAACACGATAATAAAATTCCTTTCCAGCGAGACTATATATAATTTTAATCTCACCTTATTACCAGGTATCACCTTTGCAGATATGACGGCTTAAGAATTTTGATAGCCCTCGGGTCTTGGCCAATCAACACGAATACTAGGTGCCTACAATACGGGTCCGTTCATATATGGGTGTCAATGTTTGCTTAAGTGTCATATGTAATCCCTAATTCTTAAATGGTTTCGCTCTATCAAACACTTAGCAATATGTCATGTTATTTTAGTTCAAAGGTCATTCGTCTTTGAGATGTCTATATTCCATAGGTACTAGTTCCAAATTAATCTTTAATTATTGTGCATATTTCTTCTGATGTCACCTACAAAACTATTTGGATGATAAATACACTACAAGAGACACGGCCTTTTTCAACGGCACGAAAACTGTCGAAAAAGGCCCCTTTGCCGTCGAAGAAAGGGCATTTCCGACAGCCTTAACCGTCAAAAAACACCGACGAAAAATGTCTCGTCGAAAAAAGGCTTTTCTGTCGGCCAAATGCTGTCGGAAAAGCTCTTTTTCGACGGCCAAGTGTCGTCGGGAATACCGACGGTCTTTTCCGATGGGTTTATACTGTCGGAAAATAAGTCTTTTTTGACAATATAAACACGTCGAAAAAGCCTTTTTCGACTGTATTGTACCATCAAAACAGGGGTCTTATCCGACGTCATCATATCGTCGAAAAAGGAGTCAAATTTTTTTAAAATAAATTTAATTTGAATTGTACCGTATTTAAAAAAATACGTATTAATTTTTTTAAATATGTATTGAATTATTAAAATATTATTTTTGACGGTTTAAAACCGTCAGATATAATATTTAAATATTATTTTCGACGGCAATATGCCGTCAGAAATAATATTCATAAAAAAAAAGAAAAAAGTACAATTTTTTGTTTTTTAAGAAAAAAATAAATTCGTTTGGTTAGATTGGTGTCCTCTTCATTCTATAGTAGCCATATTCCCCTGCCCATACCCGTAGTTGAGGCAATGATAAAATTCGTATATCCTAGTCGGGGTGCAATATCTTATGCGAGCTCATCGGATACTCGCGTTTCCATGATAAAAATCTCAGACGAGTTGTGAATGCGTACCAATTCCCAAAAGTTTCTTCAAAAGTTGTTATCTCCCGCTCCACGGCAGTTGCATGAAATTATCTTCATATTCAAATTATGTATTTGAGTTGGTAGCACTGGATTATCAAACGGCACCCCTATCCATGTCGCCATCAATTGTGTGAGACTCTCTAGAACTACTCTTTGTTATCTCAAGAATTCCCTCAGGCTCATCTTAGTTCTCTGCCACCATATAATCGGTTTGTTCTCCCTCAAAATCACATACCACCCTGTCTCGGCTTCCCAAATTGTTGAGGGTATCGCTAGCACTCGGATCAGTGGTTCTTCCCTGACCATTCGTAGAGGACCTGTTGAATAGGAGATGCCATGTAACGCCCCTACCCGAGCACCCTACTCGAGTCGAAGCGCCACTACTATAAAATTTATCAGAGAACAGCTCGATTCCCCTTTGAAAGTTGCAGCTAATCCAAAATAACATAGAGCGGAAGCTAATAACCCAAAAGTTGCATTTCAAACCAGTCGACAACTACCTCCAATAAGTATTAGACTAAACTTGTTCCGTACAAAGACCTCTATTCTTTTTCCTTGTAAATCTGGAATGGAAACAATTAAATACTTTTATGAGTCAAAAGGACTGAGTGAAATTTAGTGAATGAGGAATTTTTCATAAAATATATCTTTTGCAAAACGTGATTGCGCAAGAATGCTTTTCAACGAAAATTTATGGTTTCATGCCAAATCGTAACATTTATTAGATCAATCGTGTCATAGCACACCAGCCTTATAACTCCCGACCTCATACCTCTCCTCCAGGAGTGGCCCAGATAAAGGTCATGACGTGCCCAAGTCTACACCTCAACTCTAATTCACCTCGCTTGAACACTCCGTCCATACGTATAATAGAGATTGCTAAAAGCGGCGCTGGATTGTGAAATCTACTTGATAGCTCTATGCTATCCAGAAGAATTTCCCACATCTGTGCGAGTGCCCAAACAATAGCCATTAAGTGGCAACAATTTACCCATAAATGTGGCTTTAAGAATTGATCAATCATGAATCTAATACATGTACAATATTGGAATGCTTTTAAAACAGGAAGCTCACTACAACACGATAATAAAATTCCTTTCCAGCGAGACTATATATAATTTTAATCTCACCTTATTACCAGGTATCACCTTTGCAGATATGACGGCTTAAGAATTTTGATAGCCCTCGGGTCTTGGCCAATCAACACGAATACTAGGTGCCTACAATACGGGTCCGTTCATATATGGGTGTCAATGTTTGCTTAAGTGTCATATGTAATCCCTAATTCTTAAATGGTTTCGCTCTATCAAACACTTAGCAATATGTCATGTTATTTTAGTTCAAAGGTCATTCGTCTTTGAGATGTCTATATTCCATAGGTACTAGTTCCAAATTAATCTTTAATTATTGTGCATATTTCTTCTGATGTCACCTACAAAACTATTTGGATGATAAATACACTACAAGAGAAACGGCCTTTTTCAACGGCACGAAAACTGTCGAAAAAGGCCCCTTTGCCGTCGAAGAAAGGGCATTTCCGACAGCCTTAACCGTCAAAAAACACCGACGAAAAATGTCTCGTCGAAAAAAGGCTTTTCTGTCGGCCAAATGCTGTCGGAAAAGCTCTTTTTCGACGGCCAAGTGTCGTCGGGAATACCGACGGTCTTTTCCGATGGGTTTATACTGTCGGAAAATAAGTCTTTTTTGACAATATAAACACGTCGAAAAAGCCTTTTTCGACTGTATTGTACCATCAAAACAGGGGTCTTATCCGACGTCATCATATCGTCGAAAAAGGAGTCAAAATTTTTTAAAATAAATTTAATTTGAATTGTACCGTATTTAAAAAAATACGTATTAATTTTTTTAAATATGTATTGAATTATTAAAATATTATTTTTGACGGTTTAAAACCGTCAGATATAATATTTAAATATTATTTTCGACGGCAATATGCCGTCAGAAATAATATTCATAAAAAAAAAGAAAAAAGTACAATTTTTTGTTTTTTAAGAAAAAAATAAATTCGTTTGGTTAGATTGGTGTCCTCTTCATTCTATAGTAGCCATATTCCCCTGCCCATACCCGTAGTTGAGGCAATGATAAAATTCGTATATCCTAGTCGGGGTGCAATATCTTATGCGAGCTCATCGGATACTCGCGTTTCCATGATAAAAATCTCAGACGAGTTGTGAATGCGTACCAATTCCCAAAAGTTTCTTCAAAAGTTGTTATCTCCCGCTCCACGGCAGTTGCATGAAATTATCTTCATATTCAAATTATGTATTTGAGTTGGTAGCACTGGATTATCAAACGGCACCCCTATCCATGTCGCCATCAATTGTGTGAGACTCTCTAGAACTACTCTTTGTTATCTCAAGAATTCCCTCAGGCTCATCTTAGTTCTCTGCCACCATATAATCGGTTTGTTCTCCCTCAAAATCACATACCACCCTGTCTCGGCTTCCCAAATTGTTGAGGGTATCGCTAGCACTCGGATCAGTGGTTCTTCCCTGACCATTCGTAGAGGACCTGTTGAATAGGAGATGCCATGTAACGCCCCTACCCGAGCACCCTACTCGACTCGAAGCGCCACTACTATAAAATTTATCAGAGAACAGCTCGATTCCCCTTTGAAAGTTGCAGCTAATCCAAAATAACATAGAGCGGAAGCTAATAACCCAAAAGTTGCATTTCAAACCAGTCGACAACTACCTCCAATAAGTATTAGACTAAACTTGTTCCGTACAAAGACCTCTATTCTTTTTCCTTGTAAATCTGGAATGGAAACAATTAAATACTTTTATGAGTCAAAAGGACTGAGTGAAATTTAGTGAATGAGGAATTTTTCATAAAATATATCTTTTGCAAAACGTGATTGCGCAAGAATGCTTTTCAAAGGAAATTTATGGTTTCATGCCAAATCGTAACATTTATTAGATCAATCGTGTCATAGCACGCCAGCCTTATAACTCCCGACCTCATACCTCTCCTCCAGGAGTGGCCCAGATAAAGGTCATGACGTGCCCAAGTCTACACCTCAACTCTAATTCACCTCGCTTGAACACTCCGTCCATACGTATAATAGAGATTGCTAAAAGCGGCGCTGGATTGTGAAATCTACTTGATAGCTCTATGCTATCCAGAAGAATTTCCCACATCTGTGCGAGTGCCCAAACAATAGCCATTAAGTGGCAACAATTTACCCATAAATGTGGCTTTAAGAATTGATCAATCATGAATCTAATACATGTACAATATTGGAATGCTTTTAAAACAGGAAGCTCACTACAACACGATAATAAAATTCCTTTCCAGCGAGACTATATATAATTTTAATCTCACCTTATTACCAGGTATCACCTTTGCAGATATGACGGCTTAAGAATTTTGATAGCCCTCGGGTCTTGGCCAATCAACACGAATACTAGGTGCCTACAATACGGGTCCGTTCATATATGGGTGTCAATGTTTGCTTAAGTGTCATATGTAATCCCTAATTCTTAAATGGTTTCGCTCTATCAAACACTTAGCAATATGTCATGTTATTTTAGTTCAAAGGTCATTCGTCTTTGAGATGTCTATATTCCATAGGTACTAGTTCCAAATTAATCTTTAATTATTGTGCATATTTCTTCTGATGTCACCTACAAAACTATTTGGATGATAAATACACTACAAGAGAAACGGCCTTTTTCAACGGCACGAAAACTGTCGAAAAAGGCCCCTTTGCCGTCGAAGAAAGGGCATTTCCGACAGCCTTAACCGTCAAAAAACACCGACGAAAAATGTCTCGTCGAAAAAAGGCTTTTCTGTCGGCCAAATGCTGTCGGAAAAGCTCTTTTTCGACGGCCAAGTGTCGTCGGGAATACCGACGGTCTTTTCCGATGGGTTTATACTGTCGGAAAATAAGTCTTTTTTGACAATATAAACACGTCGAAAAAGCCTTTTTCGACTGTATTGTACCATCAAAACAGGGGTCTTATCCGACGTCATCATATCGTCGAAAAAGGAGTCAAAATTTTTTAAAATAAATTTAATTTGAATTGTACCGTATTTAAAAAAATACGTATTAATTTTTTTAAATATGTATTGAATTATTAAAATATTATTTTTGACGGTTTAAAACCGTCAGATATAATATTTAAATATTATTTTCGACGGCAATATGCCGTCGGAAATAATATTCATAAAAAAAAAAGAAAAAAGTACAATTTTTTGTTTTTTAAGAAAAAAATAAATTCGTTTGGTTAGATTGGTGTCCTCTTCATTCTATAGTAGCCATATTCCCCTGCCCATACCCGTAGTTGAGGCAATGATAAAATTCGTATATCCTAGTCGGGGTGCAATATCTTATGCGAGCTCATCGGATACTCGCGTTTCCATGATAAAAATCTCAGACGAGTTGTGAATGCGTACCAATTCCCAAAAGTTTCTTCAAAAGTTGTTATCTCCCGCTCCACGGCAGTTGCATGAAATTATCTTTATATTCAGATTATGTATTTGAGTTGGTAGCACTGGATTATCAAACGGCACCCCTATCCATGTCGCCATCAATTGTGTGAGACTCTCTAGAACTACTCTTTGTTATCTCAAGAATTCCCTCAGGCTCATCTTAGTTCTCTGCCACCATATAATCGGTTTGTTCTCCCTCAAAATCACATACCACCCTGTCTCGGCTTCCCAAATTGTTGAGGGTATCGCTAGCACTCGGATCAGTGGTTCTTCCCTGACCATTCGTAGAGGACCTGTTGAATAGGAGATGCCATGTAACGCCCCTACCCGAGCACCCTACTCGACTCGAAGCGCCACTACTATAAAATTTATCAGAGAACAGCTCGATTCCCCTTTGAAAGTTGCAGCTAATCCAAAATAACATAGAGCGGAAGCTAATAACCCAAAAGTTGCATTTCAAACCAGTCGACAACTACCTCCAATAAGTATTAGACTAAACTTGTTCCGTACAAAGACCTCTATGCTTTTTCCTTGTAAATCTGGAATGGAAACAATTAAATACTTTTATGAGTCAAAAGGACTGAGTGAAATTTAGTGAATGAGGAATTTTTCATAAAATATATCTTTTGCAAAACGTGATTGCGCAAGAATGCTTTTCAAAGGAAATTTATGGTTTCATGCCAAATCGTAACATTTATTAGATCAATCGTGTCATAGCACGCCAGCCTTATAACTCCCGACCTCATACCTCTCCTCCAGGAGTGGCCCAGATAAAGGTCATGACGTGCCCAAGTCTACACCTCAACTCTAATTCACCTCGCTTGAACACTCCGTCCATACGTATAATAGAGATTGCTAAAAGCGGCGCTGGATTGTGAAATCTACTTGATAGCTCTATGCTATCCAGAAGAATTTCCCACATCTGTGCGAGTGCCCAAACAATAGCCATTAAGTGGCAACAATTTACCCATAAATGTGGCTTTAAGAATTGATCAATCATGAATCTAATACATGTACAATATTGGAATGCTTTTAAAACAGGAAGCTCACTACAACACGATAATAAAATTCCTTTCCAGCGAGACTATATATAATTTTAATCTCACCTTATTACCAGGTATCACCTTTGCAGATATGACGGCTTAAGAATTTTGATAGCCCTCGGGTCTTGGCCAATCAACACGAATACTAGGTGCCTACAATACGGGTCCGTTCATATATGGGTGTCAATGTTTGCTTAAGTGTCATATGTAATCCCTAATTCTTAAATGGTTTCGCTCTATCAAACACTTAGCAATATGTCATGTTATTTTAGTTCAAAGGTCATTCGTCTTTGAGATGTCTATATTCCATAGGTACTAGTTCCAAATTAATCTTTAATTATTGTGCATATTTCTTCTGATGTCACCTACAAAACTATTTGGATGATAAATACACTACAAGAGAAACGGCCTTTTTCAACGGCACGAAAACTGTCGAAAAAGGCCCCTTTGCCGTCGAAGAAAGGGCATTTCCGACAGCCTTAACCGTCAAAAAACACCGACGAAAAATGTCTCGTCAAAAAAAGGCTTTTCTGTCGGCCAAATGCTGTCGGAAAAGCTCTTTTTCGACGGCCAAGTGTCGTCGGGAATACCGACGGTCTTTTCCGATGGGTTTATACTGTCGGAAAATAAGTCTTTTTTGACAATATAAACACGTCGAAAAAGCCTTTTTCGACTGTATTGTACCATCAAAACAGGGGTCTTATCCGACGTCATCATATCGTCGAAAAAGGAGTCAAAAATTTTTAAAATAAATTTAATTTGAATTGTACCGTATTTAAAAAAATACGTATTAATTTTTTTAAATATGTATTGAATTATTAAAATATTATTTTTGATGGTTTAAAACCGTCAGATATAATATTTAAATATTATTTTCGACGGCAATATGCCGTCGGAAATAATATTCATAAAAAAAAAAGAAAAAAGTACAATTTTTTGTTTTTTAAGAAAAAAATAAATTCGTTTAGTTAGATTGGTGTCCTCTTCATTCTATAGTAGCCATATTCCCCTGCCCATACCCGTAGTTGAGGCAATGATAAAATTCGTATATCCTAGTCGGGGTGCAATATCTTATGCGAGCTCATCGGATACTCGCGTTTCCATGATAAAAATCTCAAACGAGTTGTGAATGCGTACCAATTCCCAAAAGTTTCTTCAAAAGTTGTTATCTCCCGCTCCACGGCAGTTGCATGAAATTATCTTTATATTCAGATTATGTATTTGAGTTGGTAGCACTGGATTATCAAACGGCACCCCTATCCATGTCGCCATCAATTGTGTGAGACTCTCTAGAACTACTCTTTGTTATCTCAAGAATTCCCTCAGGCTCATCTTAGTTCTCTGCCACCATATAATCGGTTTGTTCTCCCTCAAAATCACATACCACCCTGTCTCGGCTTCCCAAATTGTTGAGGGTATCGCTAGCACTCGGATCAGTGGTTCTTCCCTGACCATTCGTAAAGGACCTGTTGAATAGGAGATGCCATGTAACGCCCCTACCCGAGCACCCTACTCGACTCGAAGCGCCACTACTATAAAATTTATCAGAGAACAGCTCGATTCCCCTTTGAAAGTTGCAGCTAATCCAAAATAACATAGAGCGGAAGCTAATAACCCAAAAGTTGCATTTCAAACCAGTTGACAACTACCTCCAATAAGTATTAGACTAAACTTGTTCCGTACAAAGACCTCTATGCTTTTTCCTTGTAAATCTGGAATGGAAACAATTAAATACTTTTATGAGTCAAAAGGACTGAGTGAAATTTAGTGAATGAGGAATTTTTCATAAAATATATCTTTTGCAAAACGTGATTGCGCAAGAATGCTTTTCAAAGGAAATTTATGGTTTCATGCCAAATCGTAACATTTATTAGATCAATCGTGTCATAGCACGCCAGCCTTATAACTCCCGACCTCATACCTCTCCTCCAGGAGTGGCCCAGATAAAGGTCATGACGTGCCCAAGTCTACACCTCAACTCTAATTCACCTCGCTTGAACACTCCGTCCATACGTATAATAGAGATTGCTAAAAGCGGCGCTGGATTGTGAAATCTACTTGATAGCTCTATGCTATCCAGAAGAATTTCCCACATCTGTGCGAGTGCCCAAACAATAGCCATTAAGTGGCAACAATTTACCCATAAATGTGGCTTTAAGAATTGATCAATCATGAATCTAATACATGTACAATATTGGAATGCTTTTAAAACAGGAAGCTCACTACAACACGATAATAAAATTCCTTTCCAGCGAGACTATATATAATTTTAATCTCACCTTATTACCAGGTATCACCTTTGCAGATATGACGGCTTAAGAATTTTGATAGCCCTCGGGTCTTGGCCAATCAACACGAATACTAGGTGCCTACAATACGGGTCCGTTCATATATGGGTGTCAATGTTTGCTTAAGTGTCATATGTAATCCCTAATTCTTAAATGGTTTCGCTCTATCAAACACTTAGCAATATGTCATGTTATTTTAGTTCAAAGGTCATTCGTCTTTGAGATGTCTATATTCCATAGGTACTAGTTCCAAATTAATCTTTAATTATTGTGCATATTTCTTCTGATGTCACCTACAAAACTATTTGGATGATAAATACACTACAAGAGAAACGGCCTTTTTCAACGGCACGAAAACTGTCGAAAAAGGCCCCTTTGCCGTCGAAGAAAGGGCATTTCCGACAGCCTTAACCGTCAAAAAACACCGACGAAAAATGTCTCGTCGAAAAAAGGCTTTTCTGTCGGCCAAATGCTGTCGGAAAAGCTCTTTTTCGACGGCCAAGTGTCGTCGGGAATACCGACGGTCTTTTCCGATGGGTTTATACTGTCGGAAAATAAGTCTTTTTTGACAATATAAACACGTCGAAAAAGCCTTTTTCGACTGTATTGTACCATCAAAACAGGGGTCTTATCCGACGTCATCATATCGTCGAAAAAGGAGTCAAAAATTTTTAAAATAAATTTAATTTGAATTGTACCGTATTTAAAAAAATACGTATTAATTTTTTTAAATATGTATTGAATTATTAAAATATTATTTTTGATGGTTTAAAACCGTCAGATATAATATTTAAATATTATTTTCGACGGCAATATGCCGTCGGAAATAATATTCATAAAAAAAAAAGAAAAAAGTACAATTTTTTGTTTTTTAAGAAAAAAATAAATTCGTTTGGTTAGATTGGTGTCCTCTTCATTCTATAGTAGCCATATTCCCCTGCCCATACCCGTAGTTGAGGCAATGATAAAATTCGTATATCCTAGTCGGGGTGCAATATCTTATGCGAGCTCATCGGATACTCGCGTTTCCATGATAAAAATCTCAGACGAGTTGTGAATGCGTACCAATTCCCAAAAGTTTCTTCAAAAGTTGTTATCTCCCGCTCCACGGCAGTTGCATGAAATTATCTTTATATTCAGATTATGTATTTGAGTTGGTAGCACTGGATTATCAAACGGCACCCCTATCCATGTCGCCATCAATTGTGTGAGACTCTCTAGAACTACTCTTTGTTATCTCAAGAATTCCCTCAGGCTCATCTTAGTTCTCTGCCACCATATAATCGGTTTGTTCTCCCTCAAAATCACATACCACCCTGTCTCGGCTTCCCAAATTGTTGAGGGTATCGCTAGCACTCGGATCAGTGGTTCTTCCCTGACCATTCGTAAAGGACCTGTTGAATAGGAGATGCCATGTAACGCCCCTACCCGAGCACCCTACTCGACTCGAAGCGCCACTACTATAAAATTTATCAGAGAACAGCTCGATTCCCCTTTGAAAGTTGCAGCTAATCCAAAATAACATAGAGCGGAAGCTAATAACCCAAAAGTTGCATTTCAAACCAGTCGACAACTACCTCCAATAAGTATTAGACTAAACTTGTTCCGTACAAAGACCTCTATGCTTTTTCCTTGTAAATCTGGAATGGAAACAATTAAATACTTTTATGAGTCAAAAGGACTGAGTGAAATTTAGTGAATGAGGAATTTTTCATAAAATATATCTTTTGCAAAACGTGATTGCGCAAGAATGCTTTTCAAAGGAAATTTATGGTTTCATGCCAAATCGTAACATTTATTAGATCAATCGTGTCATAGCACGCCAGCCTTATAACTCCCGACCTCATACCTCTCCTCCAGGAGTGGCCCAGATAAAGGTCATGACGTGCCCAAGTCTACACCTCAACTCTAATTCACCTCGCTTGAACACTCCGTCCATACGTATAATAGAGATTGCTAAAAGCGGCGCTGGATTGTGAAATCTACTTGATAGCTCTATGCTATCCAGAAGAATTTCCCACATCTGTGCGAGTGCCCAAACAATAGCCATTAAGTGGCAACAATTTACCCATAAATGTGGCTTTAAGAATTGATCAATCATGAATCTAATACATGTACAATATTGGAATGCTTTTAAAACAGGAAGCTCACTACAACACGATAATAAAATTCCTTTCCAGCGAGACTATATATAATTTTAATCTCACCTTATTACCAGGTATCACCTTTGCAGATATGACGGCTTAAGAATTTTGATAGCCCTCGGGTCTTGGCCAATCAACACGAATACTAGGTGCCTACAATACGGGTCCGTTCATATATGGGTGTCAATGTTTGCTTAAGTGTCATATGTAATCCCTAATTCTTAAATGGTTTCGCTCTATCAAACACTTAGCAATATGTCATGTTATTTTAGTTCAAAGGTCATTCGTCTTTGAGATGTCTATATTCCATAGGTACTAGTTCCAAATTAATCTTTAATTATTGTGCATATTTCTTCTGATGTCACCTACAAAACTATTTGGATGATAAATACACTACAAGAGAAACGGCCTTTTTCAACGGCACGAAAACTGTCGAAAAAGGCCCCTTTGCCGTCGAAGAAAGGGCATTTCCGACAGCCTTAACCGTCAAAAAACACCGACGAAAAATGTCTCGTCGAAAAAAGGCTTTTCTGTCGGCCAAATGCTGTCGGAAAAGCTCTTTTTCGACGGCCAAGTGTCGTCGGGAATACCGACGGTCTTTTCCGATGGGTTTATACTGTCGGAAAATAAGTCTTTTTTGACAATATAAACACGTCGAAAAAGCCTTTTTCGACTGTATTGTACCATCAAAACAGGGGTCTTATCCGACGTCATCATATCGTCGAAAAAGGAGTCAAAAATTTTTAAAATAAATTTAATTTGAATTGTACCGTATTTAAAAAAATACGTATTAATTTTTTTAAATATGTATTGAATTATTAAAATATTATTTTTGACGGTTTAAAACCGTCAGATATAATATTTAAATATTATTTTCGACGGCAATATGCCGTCGGAAATAATATTCATAAAAAAAAAGAAAAAAGTACATTTTTTTGTTTTTTAAGAAAAAAATAAATTCGTTTGGTTAGATTGGTGTCCTCTTCATTCTATAGTAGCCATATTCCCCTGCCCATACCCGTAGTTGAGGCAATGATAAAATTCGTATATCCTAGTCGGGGTGCAATATCTTATGCGAGCTCATCGGATACTCGCGTTTCCATGATAAAAATCTCAGACGAGTTGTGAATGCGTACCAATTCCCAAAAGTTTCTTCAAAAGTTGTTATCTCCCGCTCCACGGCAGTTGCATGAAATTATCTTTATATTCAGATTATGTATTTGAGTGGGTAGCACTGGATTATCAAACGGCACCCCTATCCATGTCGCCATAAATTGTGTGAGACTCTCTAGAACTACTCTTTGTTATCTCAAGAATTCCCTCAGGCTCATCTTAGTTCTCTGCCACCATATAATCGGTTTGTTCTCCCTCAAAATCACATACCACCCTGTCTCGGCTTCCCAAATTGTTGAGGGTATCGCTAGCACTCGGATCAGTGGTTCTTCCCTGACCATTCGTAGAGGACCTGTTGAATAGGAGATGCCATGTAACGCCCCTACCCGAGCACCCTACTCGACTCGAAGCGCCACTACTATAAAATTTATCAGAGAACAGCTCGATTCCCCTTTGAAAGTTGCAGCTAATCCAAAATAACATAGAGCGGAAGCTAATAACCCAAAAGTTGCATTTCAAACCAGTCGACAACTACCTCCAATAAGTATTAGACTAAACTTGTTCCGTACAAAGACCTCTATGCTTTTTCCTTGTAAATCTGGAATGGAAACAATTAAATACTTTTATGAGTCAAAAGGACTGAGTGAAATTTAGTGAATGAGGAATTTTTCATAAAATATATCTTTTGCAAAACGTGATTGCGCAAGAATGCTTTTCAAAGGAAATTTATGGTTTCATGCCAAATCGTAACATTTATTAGATCAATCGTGTCATAGCACGCCAGCCTTATAACTCCCGACCTCATACCTCTCCTCCAGGAGTGGCCCAGATAAAGGTCATGACGTGCCCAAGTCTACACCTCAACTCTAATTCACCTCGCTTGAACACTCCGTCCATACGTATAATAGAGATTGCTAAAAGCGGCGCTGGATTGTGAAATCTACTTGATAGCTCTATGCTATCCAGAAGAATTTCCCACATCTGTGCGAGTGCCCAAACAATAGCCATTAAGTGGCAACAATTTACCCATAAATGTGGCTTTAAGAATTGATCAATCATGAATCTAATACATGTACAATATTGGAATGCTTTTAAAACAGGAAGCTCACTACAACACGATAATAAAATTCCTTTCCAGCGAGACTATATATAATTTTAATCTCACCTTATTACCAGGTATCACCTTTGCAGATATGACGGCTTAAGAATTTTGATAGCCCTCGGGTCTTGGCCAATCAACACGAATACTAGGTGCCTACAATACGGGTCCGTTCATATATGGGTGTCAATGTTTGCTTAAGTGTCATATGTAATCCCTAATTCTTAAATGGTTTCGCTCTATCAAACACTTAGCAATATGTCATGTTATTTTAGTTCAAAGGTCATTCGTCTTTGAGATGTCTATATTCCATAGGTACTAGTTCCAAATTAATCTTTAATTATTGTGCATATTTCTTCTGATGTCACCTACAAAACTATTTGGATGATAAATACACTACAAGAGAAACGGCCTTTTTCAACGGCACGAAAACTGTCGAAAAAGGCCCCTTTGCCGTCGAAGAAAGGGCATTTCCGACAGCCTTAACCGTCAAAAAACACCGACGAAAAATGTCTCGTCGAAAAAAGGCTTTTCTGTCGGCCAAATGCTGTCGGAAAAGCTCTTTTTCGACGGCCAAGTGTCGTCGGGAATACCGACGGTCTTTTTCGATGGGTTTATACTGTCGGAAAATAAGTCTTTTTTGACAATATAAACACGTCGAAAAAGCCTTTTTCGACTGTATTGTACCATCAAAACTGGGGTCTTATCCGACGTCATCATATCGTCGAAAAAGGAGTCAAAAATTTTTAAAATAAATTTAATTTGAATTGTACCGTATTTAAAAAAATACGTATTAATTTTTTTAAATATGTATTGAATTATTAAAATATTATTTTTGACGGTTTAAAACCGTCAGATATAATATTTAAATATTATTTTCGGAAATAATATTCATAAAAAAAAAAGAAAAAAGTACAATTTTTTGTTTTTTAAGAAAAAAATAAATTCGTTTGGTTAGATTGGTGTCCTCTTCATTCTATAGTAGCCATATTCCCCTGCCCATACCCGTAGTTGAGGCAATGATAAAATTCGTATATCCTAGTCGGGGTGCAATATCTTATGCGAGCTCATCGGATACTCGCGTTTCCATGATAAAAATCTCAGACGAGTTGTGAATGCGTACCAATTCCCAAAAGTTTCTTCAAAAGTTGTTATCTCCCGCTCCACGGCAGTTGCATGAAATTATCTTTATATTCAGATTATGTATTTGAGTTGGTAGCACTGGATTATCAAACGGCACCCCTATCCATGACGCCATCAATTGTGTGAGACTCTCTAGAACTACTCTTTGTTATCTCAAGAATTCCCTCAGGCTCATCTTAGTTCTCTGCCACCATATAATCGGTTTGTTCTCCCTCAAAATCACATACCACCCTGTCTCGGCTTCCCAAATTGTTGAGGGTATCGCTAGCACTCGGATCAGTGGTTCTTCCCTGACCATTCGTAGAGGACCTGTTGAATAGGAGATGCCATGTAACGCCCCTACCCGAGCACCCTACTCGACTCGAAGCGCCACTACTATAAAATTTATCAGAGAACAGCTCGATTCCCCTTTGAAAGTTGCAGCTAATCCAAAATAACATAGAGCGGAAGCTAATAACCCAAAAGTTGCATTTCAAACCAGTCGACAACTACCTCCAATAAGTATTAGACTAAACTTGTTCCGTACAAAGACCTCTATGCTTTTTCCTTGTAAATCTGGAATGGAAACAATTAAATACTTTTATGAGTCAAAAGGACTGAGTGAAATTTAGTGAATGAGGAATTTTTCATAAAATATATCTTTTGCAAAACGTGATTGCGCAAGAATGCTTTTCAAAGGAAATTTATGGTTTCATGCCAAATCGTAACATTTATTAGATCAATCGTGTCATAGCACGCCAGCCTTATAACTCCCGACCTCATACCTCTCCTCCAGGAGTGGCCCAGATAAAGGTCATGACGTGCCCAAGTCTACACCTCAACTCTAATGCACCTCGCTTGAACACTCCGTCCATACGTATAATAGAGATTGCTAAAAGCGGCGCTGGATTGTGAAATCTACTTGATAGCTCTATGCTATCCAGAAGAATTTCCCACATCTGTGCGAGTGCCCAAACAATAGCCATTAAGTGGCAACAATTTACCCATAAATGTGGCTTTAAGAATTGATCAATCATGAATCTAATACATGTACAATATTGGAATGCTTTTAAAACAGGAAGCTCACTACAACACGATAATAAAATTCCTTTCCAGCGAGACTATATATAATTTTAATCTCACCTTATTACCAGGTATCACCTTTGCAGATATGACAGCTTAAGAATTTTGATAGCCCTCGGGTCTTGGCCAATCAACACGAATACTAGGTGCCTACAATACGGGTCCGTTCATATATGGGTGTCAATGTTTGCTTAAGTGTCATATGTAATCCCTAATTCTTAAATGGTTTCGCTCTATCAAACACTTAGCAATATGTCATGTTATTTTAGTTCAAAGGTCATTCGTCTTTGAGATGTCTATATTCCATAGGTACTAGTTCCAAATTAATCTTTAATTATTGTGCATATTTCTTCTGATGTCACCTACAAAACTATTTGGATGATAAATACACTACAAGAGAAACGGCCTTTTTCAACGGCACGAAAACTGTCGAAAAAGGCCCCTTTGCCGTCGAAGAAAGGGCATTTCCGACAGCCTTAACCGTCAAAAAACACCGACGAAAAATGTCTCGTCGAAAAAAGGCTTTTCTGTCGGCCAAATGCTGTCGGAAAAGCTCTTTTTCGACGGCCAAGTGTCGTCGGGAATACCGACGGTCTTTTTCGATGGGTTTATACTGTCGGAAAATAAGTCTTTTTTGACAATATAAACACGTCGAAAAAGCCTTTTTCGACTGTATTGTACCATCAAAACAGGGGTCTTATCCGACGTCATCATATCGTCGAAAAAGGAGTCAAAAATTTTTAAAATAAATTTAATTTGAATTGTACCGTATTTAAAAAAATACGTATTAATTTTTTTAAATATGTATTGAATTATTAAAATATTATTTTTGACGGTTTAAAACCGTCAGATATAATATTTAAATATTATTTTCGGAAATAATATTCATAAAAAAAAAAAAGAAAAAAGTACAATTTTTTGTTTTTTAAGAAAAAAATAAATTCGTTTGGTTAGATTGGTGTCCTCTTCATTCTATAGTAGCCATATTCCCCTGCCCATACCCGTAGTTGAGGCAATGATAAAATTCGTATATCCTAGTCGGGGTGCAATATCTTATGCGAGCTCATCGGATACTCGCGTTTCCATGATAAAAATCTCAGACGAGTTGTGAATGCGTACCAATTCCCAAAAGTTTCTTCAAAAGTTGTTATCTCCCGCTCCACGGCAGTTGCATGAAATTATCTTTATATTCAGATTATGTATTTGAGTTGGTAGCACTGGATTATCAAACGGCACCCCTATCCATGTCGCCATCAATTGTGTGAGACTCTCTAGAACTACTCTTTGTTATCTCAAGAATTCCCTCAGGCTCATCTTAGTTCTCTGCCACCATATAATCGGTTTGTTCTCCCTCAAAATCACATACCACCCTGTCTCGGCTTCCCAAATTGTTGAGGGTATCGCTAGCACTCGGATCAGTGGTTCTTCCCTGACCATTCGTAGAGGACCTGTTGAATAGGAGATGCCATGTAACGCCCCTACCCGAGCACCCTACTCGACTCGAAGCGCCACTACTATAAAATTTATCAGAGAACAGCTCGATTCCCCTTTGAAAGTTGCAGCTAATCCAAAATAACATAGAGCGGAAGCTAATAACCCAAAAGTTGCATTTCAAACCAGTCGACAACTACCTCCAATAAGTATTAGACTAAACTTGTTCCGTACAAAGACCTCTATGCTTTTTCCTTGTAAATCTGGAATGGAAACAATTAAATACTTTTATGAGTCAAAAGGACTGAGTGAAATTTAGTGAATGAGGAATTTTTCATAAAATATATCTTTTGCAAAACGTGATTGCGCAAGAATGCTTTTCAAAGGAAATTTATGGTTTCATGCCAAATCGTAACATTTATTAGATCAATCGTGTCATAGCACGCCAGCCTTATAACTCCCGACCTCATACCTCTCCTCCAGGAGTGGCCCAGATAAAGGTCATGACGTGCCCAAGTCTACACCTCAACTCTAATTCACCTCGCTTGAACACTCCGTCCATACGTATAATAGAGATTGCTAAAAGCGGCGCTGGATTGTGAAATCTACTTGATAGCTCTATGCTATCCAGAAGAATTTCCCACATCTGTGCGAGTGCCCAAACAATAGCCATTAAGTGGCAACAATTTACCCATAAATGTGGCTTTAAGAATTGATCAATCATGAATCTAATACATGTACAATATTGGAATGCTTTTAAAACAGGAAGCTCACTACAACACGATAATAAAATTCCTTTCCAGCGAGACTATATATAATTTTAATCTCACCTTATTACCAGGTATCACCTTTGCAGATATGACGGCTTAAGAATTTTGATAGCCCTCGGGTCTTGGCCAATCAACACGAATACTAGGTGCCTACAATACGGGTCCGTTCATATATGGGTGTCAATGTTTGCTTAAGTGTCATATGTAATCCCTAATTCTTAAATGGTTTCGCTCTATCAAACACTTAGCAATATGTCATGTTATTTTAGTTCAAAGGTCATTCGTCTTTGAGATGTCTATATTCCATAGGTACTAGTTCCAAATTAATCTTTAATTATTGTGCATATTTCTTCTGATGTCACCTACAAAACTATTTGGATGATAAATACACTACAAGAGAAACGGCCTTTTTCAACGGCACGAAAACTGTCGAAAAAGGCCCCTTTGCCGTCGAAGAAAGGGCATTTCCGACAGCCTTAACCGTCAAAAAACACCGACGAAAAATGTCTCGTCGAAAAAAGGCTTTTCTGTCGGCCAAATGCTGTCGGAAAAGCTCTTTTTCGACGGCCAAGTGTCGTCGGGAATACCGACGGTCTTTTTCGATGGGTTTATACTGTCGGAAAATAAGTCTTTTTTGACAATATAAACACGTCGAAAAAGCCTTTTTCGACTGTATTGTACCATCAAAACAGGGGTCTTATCCGACGTCATCATATCGTCGAAAAAGGAGTCAAAAATTTTTAAAATAAATTTAATTTGAATTGTACCGTATTTAAAAAAATACGTATTAATTTTTTTAAATATGTATTGAATTATTAAAATATTATTTTTGACGGTTTAAAACCGTCAGATATAATATTTAAATATTATTTTCGACGGCAATATGCCGTCGGAAATAATATTCATAAAAAAAAAAGAAAAAAGTACAATTTTTTGTTTTTTAAGAAAAAAATAAATTCGTTTGGTTAGATTGGTGTCCTCTTCATTCTATAGTAGCCATATTCCCCTGCCCATACCCGTAGTTGAGGCAATGATAAAATTCGTATATCCTAGTCGGGGTGCAATATCTTATGCGAGCTCATCGGATACTCGCGTTTCCATGATAAAAATCTCAGACGAGTTGTGAATGCGTACCAATTCCCAAAAGTTTCTTCAAAAGTTGTTATCTCCCGCTCCACGGCAGTTGCATGAAATTATCTTTATATTCAGATTATGTATTTGAGTTGGTAGCACTGGATTATCAAACGGCACCCCTATCCATGTCGCCATCAATTGTGTGAGACTCTCTAGAACTACTCTTTGTTATCTCAAGAATTCCCTCAGGCTCATCTTAGTTCTCTGCCACCATATAATCGGTTTGTTCTCCCTCAAAATCACATACCACCCTGTCTCGGCTTCCCAAATTGTTGAGGGTATCGCTAGCACTCGGATCAGTGGTTCTTCCCTGACCATTCGTAGAGGACCTGTTGAATAGGAGATGCCATGTAACGCCCCTACCCGAGCACCCTACTCGACTCGAAGCGCCACTACTATAAAATTTATCAGAGAACAGCTCGATTCCCCTTTGAAAGTTGCAGCTAATCCAAAATAACATAGAGCGGAAGCTAATAACCCAAAAGTTGCATTTCAAACCAGTCGACAACTACCTCCAATAAGTATTAGACTAAACTTGTTCCGTACAAAGACCTCTATGCTTTTTCCTTGTAAATCTGGAATGGAAACAATTAAATACTTTTATGAGTCAAAAGGACTGAGTGAAATTTAGTGAATGAGGAATTTTTCATAAAATATATCTTTTGCAAAACGTGATTGCGCAAGAATGCTTTTCAAAGGAAATTTATGGTTTCATGCCAAATCGTAACATTTATTAGATCAATCGTGTCATAGCACGCCAGCCTTATAACTCCCGACCTCATACCTCTCCTCCAGGAGTGGCCCAGATAAAGGTCATGACGTGCCCAAGTCTACACCTCAACTCTAATTCACCTCGCTTGAACACTCCGTCCATACGTATAATAGAGATTGCTAAAAGCGGCGCTGGATTGTGAAATCTACTTGATAGCTCTATGCTATCCAGAAGAATTTCCCACATCTGTGCGAGTGCCCAAACAATAGCCATTAAGTGGCAACAATTTACCCATAAATGTGGCTTTAAGAATTGATCAATCATGAATCTAATACATGTACAATATTGGAATGCTTTTAAAACAGGAAGCTCACTACAACACGATAATAAAATTCCTTTCCAGCGAGACTATATATAATTTTAATCTCACCTTATTACCAGGTATCACCTTTGCAGATATGACGGCTTAAGAATTTTGATAGCCCTCGGGTCTTGGCCAATCAACACGAATACTAGGTGCCTACAATACGGGTCCGTTCATATATGGGTGTCAATGTTTGCTTAAGTGTCATATGTAATCCCTAATTCTTAAATGGTTTCGCTCTATCAAACACTTAGCAATATGTCATGTTATTTTAGTTCAAAGGTCATTCGTCTTTGAGATGTCTATATTCCATAGGTACTAGTTCCAAATTAATCTTTAATTATTGTGCATATTTCTTCTGATGTCACCTACAAAACTATTTGGATGATAAATACACTACAAGAGAAACGGCCTTTTCAACGGCACGAAAACTGTCGAAAAAGGCCCCTTTGCCGTCGAAGAAAGGGCATTTCCGACAGCCTTAACCGTCAAAAAACACCGACGAAAAATGTCTCGTCGAAAAAAGGCTTTTCTGTCGGCCAAATGCTGTCGGAAAAGCTCTTTTTCGACGGCCAAGTGTCGTCGGGAATACCGACGGTCTTTTCCGATGGGTTTATACTGTCGGAAAATAAGTCTTTTTTGACAATATAAACACGTCGAAAAAGCCTTTTTCGACTGTATTGTACCATCAAAACAGGGGTCTTATCCGACGTCATCATATCGTCGAAAAAGGAGTCAAAAATTTTTAAAATAAATTTAATTTGAATTGTACCGTATTTAAAAAAATACGTATTAATTTTTTTTAAATATGTATTGAATTATTAAAATATTATTTTTGACGGTTTAAAACCGTCAGATATAATATTTAAATATTATTTTCGACGGCAATATGCCGTCAGAAATAATATTCATAAAAAAAAAGAAAAAAGTACAATTTTTTGTTTTTTAAGAAAAAAATAAATTCGTTTGGTTAGATTGGTGTCCTCTTCATTCTATAGTAGCCATATTCCCCTGCCCATACCCGTAGTTGAGGCAATGATAAAATTCGTATATCCTAGTCGGGGTGCAATATCTTATGCGAGCTCATTGGATACTCGCGTTTCCATGATAAAAATCTCAGACGAGTTGTGAATGCGTACCAATTCCCAAAAGTTTCTTCAAAAGTTGTTATCTCCCGCTCCACGGCAGTTGCATGAAATTATCTTTATATTCAGATTATGTATTTGAGTTGGTAGCACTGGATTATCAAACGGCACCCCTATCCATGTCGCCATCAATTGTGTGAGACTCTCTAGAACTACTCTTTGTTATCTCAAGAATTCCCTCAGGCTCATCTTAGTTCTCTGCCACCATATAATCGGTTTGTTCTCCCTCAAAATCACATACCACCCTGTCTCTGCTTCCCAAATTGTTGAGGGTATCGCTAGCACTCGGATCAGTGGTTCTTCCCTGACCATTCGTAGAGGACCTGTTGAATAGGAGATGCCATGTAACGCCCCTACCCGAGCAGCCTACTCGACTCGAAGCGCCACTACTATAAAATTTATGAGAGAACAGCTCGATTCCCCTTTGAAAGTTGCAGCTAATCCAAAATAACATAGAGCGGAAGCTAATAACCCAAAAGTTGCATTTCAAACCAGTCGACAACTACCTCCAATAAGTATTAGACTAAACTTGTTCCGTACAAAGACCTCTATGCTTTTTCCTTGTAAATCTGGAATGGAAACAATTAAATACTTTTATGAGTCAAAAGGACTGAGTGAAATTTAGTGAATGAGGAATTTTTCATAAAATATATCTTTTGCAAAACGTGATTGCGCAAGAATGCTTTTCAAAGGAAATTTATGGTTTCATGCCAAATCGTAACATTTATTAGATCAATCGTGTCATAGCACGCCAGCCTTATAACTCCCGACCTCATACCTCTCCTCCAGGAGTGGCCCAGATAAAGGTCATGACGTGCCCAAGTCTACACCTCAACTCTAATTCACCTCGCTTGAACACTCCGTCCATACGTATAATAGAGATTGCTAAAAGCGGCGCTGGATTGTGAAATCTACTTGATAGCTCTATGCTATCCAGAAGAATTTCCCACATCTGTGCGAGTGCCCAAACAATAGCCATTAAGTGGCAACAATTTACCCATAAATGTGGCTTTAAGAATTGATCAATCATGAATCTAATACATGTACAATATTGGAATGCTTTTAAAACAGGAAGCTCACTACAACACGATAATAAAATTCCTTTCCAGCGAGACTATATATAATTTTAATCTCACCTTATTACCAGGTATCACCTTTGCAGATATGACGGCTTAAGAATTTTGATAGCCCTCGGGTCTTGGCCAATCAACACGAATACTAGGTGCCTACAATACGGGTCCGTTCATATATGGGTGTCAATGTTTGCTTAAGTGTCATATGTAATCCCTAATTCTTAAATGGTTTCGCTCTATCAAACACTTAGCAATATGTCATGTTATTTTAGTTCAAAGGTCATTCGTCTTTGAGATGTCTATATTCCATAGGTACTAGTTCCAAATTAATCTTTAATTATTGTGCATATTTCTTCTGATGTCACCTACAAAACTATTTGGATGATAAATACACTACAAGAGAAACGGCCTTTTCAACGGCACGAAAACTGTCGAAAAAGGCCCCTTTGCCGTCGAAGAAAGGGCATTTCCGACAGCCTTAACCGTCAAAAAACACCGACGAAAAATGTCTCGTCGAAAAAAGGCTTTTCTGTCGGCCAAATGCTGTCGGAAAAGCTCTTTTTCGACGGCCAAGTGTCGTCGGGAATACCGACGGTCTTTTCCGATGGGTTTATACTGTCGGAAAATAAGTCTTTTTTGACAATATAAACACGTCGAAAAAGCCTTTTTCGACTGTATTGTACCATCAAAACAGGGGTCTTATCCGACGTCATCATATCGTCGAAAAAGGAGTCAAAATTTTTTAAAATAAATTTAATTTGAATTGTACCGTATTTAAAAAAATACGTATTAATTTTTTTAAATATGTATTGAATTATTAAAATATTATTTTTGACGGTTTAAAACCGTCAGATATAATATTTAAATATTATTTTCGACGGCAATATGCCGTCGGAAATAATATTCATAAAAAAAAAGAAAAAAGTACAATTTTTTGTTTTTTAAGAAAAAAGTAAATTCGTTTGGTTAGATTGGTGTCCTCTTCATTCTATAGTAGCCATATTCCCCTGCCCATACCCGTAGTTGAGGCAATGATAAAATTCGTATATCCTAGTCGGGGTGCAATATCTTATGCGAGCTCATCGGATACTCGCGTTTCCATGATAAAAATCTCAGACGAGTTGTGAATGCGTACCAATTCCCAAAAGTTTCTTCAAAAGTTGTTATCTCCCGCTCCACGGCAGTTGCATGAAATTATCTTTATATTCAGATTATGTATTTGAGTTGGTAGCACTGGATTATCAAACGGCACCCCTATCCATGTCGCCATCAATTGTGTGAGACTCTCTAGAACTACTCTTTGTTATCTCAAGAATTCCCTCAGGCTCATCTTAGTTCTCTGCCACCATATAATCGGTTTGTTCTCCCTCAAAATCACATACCACCCTGTCTCTGCTTCCCAAATTGTTGAGGGTATCGCTAGCACTCGGATCAGTGGTTCTTCCCTGACCATTCGTAGAGGACCTGTTGAATAGGAGATGCCATGTAACGCCCCTACCCGAGCAGCCTACTCGACTCGAAGCGCCACTACTATAAAATTTATGAGAGAACAGCTCGATTCCCCTTTGAAAGTTGCAGCTAATCCAAAATAACATAGAGCGGAAGCTAATAACCCAAAAGTTGCATTTCAAACCAGTCGACAACTACCTCCAATAAGTATTAGACTAAACTTGTTCCGTACAAAGACCTCTATGCTTTTTCCTTGTAAATCTGGAATGGAAACAATTAAATACTTTTATGAGTCAAAAGGACTGAGTGAAATTTAGTGAATGAGGAATTTTTCATAAAATATATCTTTTGGAAAACGTGATTGCGCAAGAATGCTTTTCAAAGGAAATTTATGGTTTCATGCCAAATCGTAACATTTATTAGATCAATCGTGTCATAGCACGCCAGCCTTATAACTCCCGACCTCATACCTCTCCTCCAGGAGTGGCCCAGATAAAGGTCATGACGTGCCCAAGTCTACACCTCAACTCTAATTCACCTCGCTTGAACACTCCGTCCATACGTATAATAGAGATTGCTAAAAGCGGCGCTGGATTGTGAAATCTACTTGATAGCTCTATGCTATCCAGAAGAATTTCCCACATCTGTGCGAGTGCCCAAACAATAGCCATTAAGTGGCAACAATTTACCCATAAATGTGGCTTTAAGAATTGATCAATCATGAATCTAATACATGTACAATATTGGAATGCTTTTAAAACAGGAAGCTCACTACAACGCGATAATAAAATTCCTTTCCAGCGAGACTATATATAATTTTAATCTCACCTTATTACCAGGTATCACCTTTGCAGATATGACGGCTTAAGAATTTTGATAGCCCTCGGGTCTTGGCCAATCAACACGAATACTAGGTGCCTACAATACGGGTCCGTTCATATATGGGTGTCAATGTTTGCTTAAGTGTCATATGTAATCCCTAATTCTTAAATGGTTTCGCTCTATCAAACACTTAGCAATATGTCATGTTATTTTAGTTCAAAGGTCATTCGTCTTTGAGATGTCTATATTCCATAGGTACTAGTTCCAAATTAATCTTTAATTACTGTGCATATTTCTTCTGATGTCACCTACAAAACTATTTGGATGATAAATACACTACAAGAGAAACGGCCTTTTCAACGGCACGAAAACTGTCGAAAAAGGCCCCTTTGCCGTCGAAGAAAGGGCATTTCCGACAGCCTTAACCGTCAAAAAACACCTACGAAAAATGTCTCGTCGAAAAAAGGCTTTTCTGTCGGCCAAATGCTGTCGGAAAAGCTCTTTTTCGACGGCCAAGTGTCGTCGGGAATACCGACGGTCTTTTCCGATGGGTTTATACTGTCGGAAAATAAGTCTTTTTTGACAATATAAACACGTCGAAAAAGCCTTTTTCGACTGTATTGTACCATCAAAACAGGGGTCTTATCCGACGTCATCATATCGTCGAAAAAGGAGTCAAAAATTTTTAAAATAAATTTAATTTGAATTGTACCGTATTTAAAAAAATACGTATTAATTTTTTTAAATATGTATTGAATTATTAAAATATTATTTTTGACGGTTTAAAACCGTCAGATATAATATTTAAATATTATTTTCGACGGCAATATGCCGTCGGAAATAATATTCATAAAAAAAAAGAAAAAAGTACAATTTTTTGTTTTTTAAGAAAAAAATAAATTCGTTTGGTTAGATTGGTGTCCTCTTCATTCTATAGTAGCCATATTCCCCTGCCCATACCCGTAGTTGAGGCAATGATAAAATTCGTATATCCTAGTCGGGGTGCAATATCTTATGCGAGCTCATCGGATACTCGCGTTTCCATGATAAAAATCTCAGACGAGTTGTGAATGCGTACCAATTCCCAAAAGTTTCTTCAAAAGTTGTTATCTCCCGCTCCACGGCAGTTGCATGAAATTATCTTTATATTCAGATTATGTATTTGAGTTGGTAGCACTGGATTATCAAACGGCACCCCTATCCATGTCGCCATCAATTGTGTGAGACTCTCTAGAACTACTCTTTGTTATCTCAAGAATTCCCTCAGGCTCATCTTAGTTCTCTGCCACCATATAATCGGTTTGTTCTCCCTCAAAATCACATACCACCCTGTCTCTGCTTCCCAAATTGTTGAGGGTATCGCTAGCACTCGGATCAGTGGTTCTTCCCTGACCATTCGTAGAGGACCTGTTGAATAGGAGATGCCATGTAACGCCCCTACCCGAGCACCCTACTCGACTCGAAGCGCCACTACTATAAAATTTATGAGAGAACAGCTCGATTCCCCTTTGAAAGTTGCAGCTAATCCAAAATAACATAGAGCGGAAGCTAATAACCCAAAAGTTGCATTTCAAACCAGTCGACAACTACCTCCAATAAGTATTAGACTAAACTTGTTCCGTACAAAGACCTCTATGCTTTTTCCTTGTAAATCTGGAATGGAAACAATTAAATACTTTTATGAGTCAAAAGGACTGAGTGAAATTTAGTGAATGAGGAATTTTTCATAAAATATATCTTTTGCAAAACGTGATTGCGCAAGAATGCTTTTCAAAGGAAATTTATGGTTTCATGCCAAATCGTAACATTTATTAGATCAATCGTGTCATAGCACGCCAGCCTTATAACTCCCGACCTCATACCTCTCCTCCAGGAGTGGCCCAGATAAAGGTCATGACGTGCCCAAGTCTACACCTCAACTCTAATTCACCTCGCTTGAACACTCCGTCCATACGTATAATAGAGATTGCTAAAAGCGGCGCTGGATTGTGAAATCTACTTGATAGCTCTATGCTATCCAGAAGAATTTCCCACATCTGTGCGAGTGCCCAAACAATAGCCATTAAGTGGCAACAATTTACCCATAAATGTGGCTTTAAGAATTGATCAATCATGAATCTAATACATGTACAATATTGGAATGCTTTTAAAACAGGAAGCTCACTACAACACGATAATAAAATTCCTTTCCAGCGAGACTATATATAATTTTAATCTCACCTTATTACCAGGTATCACCTTTGCAGATATGACGGCTTAAGAATTTTGATAGCCCTCGGGTCTTGGCCAATCAACACGAATACTAGGTGCCTACAATACGGGTCCGTTCATATATGGGTGTCAATGTTTGCTTAAGTGTCATATGTAATCCCTAATTCTTAAATGGTTTCGCTCTATCAAACACTTAGCAATATGTCATGTTATTTTAGTTCAAAGGTCATTCGTCTTTGAGATGTCTATATTCCATAGGTACTAGTTCCAAATTAATCTTTAATTATTGTGCATATTTCTTCTGATGTCACCTACAAAACTATTTGGATGATAAATACACTACAAGAGAAACGGCCTTTTCAACGGCACGAAAACTGTCGAAAAAGGCCCCTTTGCCGTCGAAGAAAGGGCATTTCCGACAGCCTTAACCGTCAAAAAACACCTACGAAAAATGTCTCGTCGAAAAAAGGCTTTTCTGTCGGCCAAATGCTGTCGGAAAAGCTCTTTTTCGACGGCCAAGTGTCGTCGGGAATACCGACGGTCTTTTCCGATGGGTTTATACTGTCGGAAAATAAGTCTTTTTTGACAATATAAACACGTCGAAAAAGCCTTTTTCGACTGTATTGTACCATCAAAACAGGGGTCTTATCCGACGTCATCATATCGTCGAAAAAGGAGTCAAAAATTTTTAAAATAAATTTAATTTGAATTGTACCGTATTTAAAAAAATACGTATTAATTTTTTTAAATATGTATTGAATTATTAAAATATTATTTTTGACGGTTTAAAACCGTCAGATATAATATTCATAAAAAAAAAAGAAAAAAGTACAATTTTTTGTTTTTTAAGAAAAAAATAAATTCGTTTGGTTAGATTGGTGTCCTCTTCATTCTATAGTAGCCATATTCCCCTGCCCATACCCGTAGTTGAGGCAATGATAAAATTCGTATATCCTAGTCGGGGTGCAATATCTTATGCGAGCTCATCGGATACTCGCGTTTCCATGATAAAAATCTCAGACGAGTTGTGAATGCGTACCAATTCCCAAAAGTTTCTTCAAAAGTTGTTATCTCCCGCTCCACGGCAGTTGCATGAAATTATCTTTATATTCAGATTATGTATTTGAGTTGGTAGCACTGGATTATCAAACGGCACCCCTATCCATGTCGCCATCAATTGTGTGAGACTCTCTAGAACTACTCTTTGTTATCTCAAGAATTCCCTCAGGCTCATCTTAGTTCTCTCCCACCATATAATCGGTTTGTTCTCCCTCAAAATCACATACCACCCTGTCTCGGCTTCCCAAATTGTTGAGGGTATCGCTAGCACTCGGATCAGTGGTTCTTCCCTGACCATTCGTAGAGGACCTGTTGAATAGGAGATGCCATGTAACGCCCCTACCCGAGCACCCTACTCGACTCGAAGCGCCACTACTATAAAATTTATCAGAGAACAGCTCGATTCCCCTTTGAAAGTTGCAGCTAATCCAAAATAACATAGAGCGGAAGCTAATAACCCAAAAGTTGCATTTCAAACCAGTCGACAACTACCTCCAATAAGTATTAGACTAAACTTGTTCCGTACAAAGACCTCTATGCTTTTTCCTTGTAAATCTGGAATGGAAACAATTAAATACTTTTATGAGTCAAAAGGACTGAGTGAAATTTAGTGAATGAGGAATTTTTCATAAAATATATCTTTTGCAAAACGTGATTGCGCAAGAATGCTTTTCAAAGGAAATTTATGGTTTCATGCCAAATCGTAACATTTATTAGATCAATCGTGTCATAGCACGCCAGCCTTATAACTCCCGACCTCATACCTCTCCTCCAGGAGTGGCCCAGATAAAGGTCATGACGTGCCCAAGTCTACACCTCAACTCTAATTCACCTCGCTTGAACACTCCGTCCATACGTATAATAGAGATTGCTAAAAGCGGCGCTGGATTGTGAAATCTACTTGATAGCTCTATGCTATCCAGAAGAATTTCCCACATCTGTGCGAGTGCCCAAACAATAGCCATTAAGTGGCAACAATTTACCCATAAATGTGGCTTTAAGAATTGATCAATCATGAATCTAATACATGTACAATATTGGAATGCTTTTAAAACAGGAAGCTCACTACAACACGATAATAAAATTCCTTTCTAGCGAGACTATATATAATTTTAATCTCACCTTATTACCAGGTATCACCTTTGCAGATATGACGGCTTAAGAATTTTGATAGCCCTCGGGTCTTGGCCAATCAACACGAATACTAGGTGCCTACAATACGGGTCCGTTCATATATGGGTGTCAATGTTTGCTTAAGTGTCATATGTAATCCCTAATTCTTAAATGGTTTCGCTCTATCAAACACTTAGCAATATGTCATGTTATTTTAGTTCAAAGGTCATTCGTCTTTGAGATGTCTATATTCCATAGGTACTAGTTCCAAATTAATCTTTAATTATTGTGCATATTTCTTCTGATGTCACCTACAAAACTATTTGGATGATAAATACACTACAAGAGAAACGGCCTTTTCAACGGCACGAAAACTGTCGAAAAAGGCCCCTTTGCCGTCGAAGAAAGGGCATTTCCGACAGCCTTAACCGTCAAAAAACACCGACGAAAAATGTCTCGTCGAAAAAAGGCTTTTCTGTCGGCCAAATGCTGTCGGAAAAGCTCTTTTTCGACGGCCAAGTGTCGTCGGGAATACCGACGGTCTTTTCCGACGGGTTTATGCCGTCGGAAAATAAGTCTTTTTTGACAATATAAACACGTCGAAAAAGCCTTTTTCGACTGTATTGTACCATCAAAACAGGGGTCTTATCCGACGTCATCATATCGTCGAAAAAGGAGTCAAAAATTTTTAAAATAAATTTAATTTGAATTGTACCGTATTTAAAAAAATACGTATTAATTTTTTTAAATACGTATTGAATTATTAAAATATTATTTTTGACGGTTTAAAACCGTCAGATATAATATTTAAATATTATTTTCGACGGCAATATGCCGTCGGAAATAATATTCATAAAAAAAAAGAAAAAAGTACAATTTTTTGTTTTTTAAGAAAAAAATAAATTCGTTTGGTTAGATTGGTGTCCTCTTCATTCTATAGTAGCCATATTCCCCTGCCCATACCCGTAGTTGAGGCAATGATAAAATTCGTATATCCTAGTCGGGGTGCAATATCTTATGCGAGCTCATCGGATACTCGCGTTTCCATGATAAAAATCTCAGACGAGTTGTGAATGCGTACCAATTCCCAAAAGTTTCTTCAAAAGTTGTTATCTCCCGCTCCACGGCAGTTGCATGAAATTATCTTTATATTCAGATTATGTATTTGAGTTGGTAGCACTGGATTATCAAACGGCACCCCTATCCATGTCGCCATCAATTGTGTGAGACTCTCTAGAACTACTCTTTGTTATCTCAAGAATTCCCTCAGGCTCATCTTAGTTCTCTCCCACCATATAATCGGTTTGTTCTCCCTCAAAATCACATACCACCCTGTCTCGGCTTCCCAAATTGTTGAGGGTATCGCTAGCACTCGGATCAGTGGTTCTTCCCTGACCATTCGTAGAGGACCTGTTGAATAGGAGATGCCATGTAACGCCCCTACCCGAGCACCCTACTCGACTCGAAGCGCCACTACTATAAAATTTATCAGAGAACAGCTCGATTCCCCTTTGAAAGTTGCAGCTAATCCAAAATAACATAGAGCGGAAGCTAATAACCCAAAAGTTGCATTTCAAACCAGTCGACAACTACCTCCAATAAGTATTAGACTAAACTTGTTCCGTACAAAGACCTCTATGCTTTTTCCTTGTAAATCTGGAATGGAAACAATTAAATACTTTTATGAGTCAAAAGGACTGAGTGAAATTTAGTGAATGAGGAATTTTTCATAAAATATATCTTTTGCAAAACGTGATTGCGCAAGAATGCTTTTCAAAGGAAATTTATGGTTTCATGCCAAATCGTAACATTTATTAGATCAATCGTGTCATAGCACGCCAGCCTTATAACTCCCGACCTCATACCTCTCCTCCAGGAGTGGCCCAGATAAAGGTCATGACGTGCCCAAGTCTACACCTCAACTCTAATTCACCTCGCTTGAACACTCCGTTCATACGTATAATAGAGATTGCTAAAAGCGGCGTTGGATTGTGAAATCTACTTGATAGCTCTATGCTATCCAGAAGAATTTCCCACATCTGTGCGAGTGCCCAAACAATAGCCATTAAGTGGCAACAATTTACCCATAAATGTGGCTTTAAGAATTGATCAATCATGAATCTAATACATGTACAATATTGGAATGCTTTTAAAACAGGAAGCTCACTACAACACGATAATAAAATTCCTTTCCAGCGAGACTATATATAATTTTAATCTCACCTTATTACCAGGTATCACCTTTGCAGATATGACGGCTTAAGAATTTTGATAGCCCTCGGGTCTTGGCCAATCAACACGAATACTAGGTGCCTACAATACGGGTCCGTTCATATATGGGTGTCAATGTTTGCTTAAGTGTCATATGTAATCCCTAATTCTTAAATGGTTTCGCTCTATCAAACACTTAGCAATATGTCATGTTATTTTAGTTCAAAGGTCATTCGTCTTTGAGATGTCTATATTCCATAGGTACTAGTTCCAAATTAATCTTTAATTATTGTGCATATTTCTTCTGATGTCACCTACAAAACTATTTGGATGATAAATACACTACAAGAGAAACGGCCTTTTCAACGGCACGAAAACTGTCGAAAAAGGCCCCTTTGCCGTCGAAGAAAGGGCATTTTCGACAGCCTTAACCGTCAAAAAACACCGACGAAAAATGTCTCGTCGAAAAAAGGCTTTTCTGTCGGCCAAATGCTGTCGGAAAAGCTCTTTTTCGACGGCCAAGTGTCGTCGTGAATACCGACGGTCTTTTCCGACGGGTTTATGCCGTCGGAAAATAAGTCTTTTTTGACAATATAAACACGTCGAAAAAGCCTTTTTCGACTGTATTGTACCATCAAAACAGGGGTCTTATCCGACGTCATCATATCGTCGAAAAAGGAGTCAAAAATTTTTAAAATAAATTTAATTTGAATTGTACCGTATTTAAAAAAATACGTATTAATTTTTTTAAATACGTATTGAATTATTAAAATATTATTTTTGACGGTTTAAAACCGTCAGATATAATATTTAAATATTATTTTCGACGGCAATATGCCGTCGGAAATAATATTCATAAAAAAAAAGAAAAAAGTACAATTTTTTGTTTTTTAAGAAAAAAATAAATT
Source organism: Linaria vulgaris (assembly GCA_948329865.1). NCBI lineage: Eukaryota > Viridiplantae > Streptophyta > Magnoliopsida > Lamiales > Plantaginaceae > Linaria > Linaria vulgaris. The sequence continues at coordinate 74,922,396 of OX415250.1, read as the reverse complement.
CGTTTGGTTAGATTGGTGTCCTCTTCATTCTATAGTAGCCATATTCCCCTGCCCATACCCGTAGTTGAGGCAATGATAAAATTCGTATATCCTAGTCGGGGTGCAATATCTTATGCGAGCTCATCGGATACTCGCGTTTCCATGATAAAAATCTCAGACGAGTTGTGAATGCGTACCAATTCCCAAAAGTTTCTTCAAAAGTTGTTATCTCCCGCTCCACGGCAGTTGCATGAAATTATCTTTATATTCAGATTATGTATTTGAGTTGGTAGCACTGGATTATCAAACGGCACCCCTATCCATGTCGCCATCAATTGTGTGAGACTCTCTAGAACTACTCTTTGTTATCTCAAGAATTCCCTCAGGCTCATCTTAGTTCTCTCCCACCATATAATCGGTTTGTTCTCCCTCAAAATCACATACCACCCTGTCTCGGCTTCCCAAATTGTTGAGGGTATCGCTAGCACTCGGATCAGTGGTTCTTCCCTGACCATTCGTAGAGGACCTGTTGAATAGGAGATGCCATGTAACGCCCCTACCCGAGCACCCTACTCGACTCGAAGCGCCACTACTATAAAATTTATCAGAGAACAGCTCGATTCCCCTTTGAAAGTTGCAGCTAATCCAAAATAACATAGAGCGGAAGCTAATAACCCAAAAGTTGCATTTCAAACCAGTCGACAACTACCTCCAATAAGTATTAGACTAAACTTGTTCCGTACAAAGACCTCTATGCTTTTTCCTTGTAAATCTGGAATGGAAACAATTAAATACTTTTATGAGTCAAAAGGACTGAGTGAAATTTAGTGAATGAGGAATTTTTCATAAAATATATCTTTTGCAAAACGTGATTGCGCAAGAATGCTTTTCAAAGGAAATTTATGGTTTCATGCCAAATCGTAACATTTATTAGATCAATCGTGTCATAGCACGCCAGCCTTATAACTCCCGACCTCATACCTCTCCTCCAGGAGTGGCCCAGATAAAGGTCATGACGTGCCCAAGTCTACACCTCAACTCTAATTCACCTCGCTTGAACACTCCGTCCATACGTATAATAGAGATTGCTAAAAGCGGCGCTGGATTGTGAAATCTACTTGATAGCTCTATGCTATCCAGAAGAATTTCCCACATCTGTGCGAGTGCCCAAACAATAGCCATTAAGTGGCAACAATTTACCCATAAATGTGGCTTTAAGAATTGATCAATCATGAATCTAATACATGTACAATATTGGAATGCTTTTAAAACAGGAAGCTCACTACAACACGATAATAAAATTCCTTTCCAGCGAGACTATATATAATTTTAATCTCACCTTATTACCAGGTATCACCTTTGCAGATATGACGGCTTAAGAATTTTGATAGCCCTCGGGTCTTGGCCAATCAACACGAATACTAGGTGCCTACAATACGGGTCCGTTCATATATGGGTGTCAATGTTTGCTTAAGTGTCATATGTAATCCCTAATTCTTAAATGGTTTCGCTCTATCAAACACTTAGCAATATGTCATGTTATTTTAGTTCAAAGGTCATTCGTCTTTGAGATGTCTATATTCCATAGGTACTAGTTCCAAATTAATCTTTAATTATTGTGCATATTTCTTCTGATGTCACCTACAAAACTATTTGGATGATAAATACACTACAAGAGAAACGGCCTTTTCAACGGCACGAAAACTGTCGAAAAAGGCCCCTTTGCCGTCGAAGAAAGGGCATTTCCGACAGCCTTAACCGTCAAAAAACACCGACGAAAAATGTCTCGTCGAAAAAAGGCTTTTCTGTCGGCCAAATGCTGTCGGAAAAGCTCTTTTTCGACGGCCAAGTGTCGTCGTGAATACCGACGGTCTTTTCCGACGGGTTTATGCCGTCGGAAAATAAGTCTTTTTTGACAATATAAACACGTCGAAAAAGCCTTTTTCGACTGTATTGTACCATCAAAACAGGGGTCTTATCCGACGTCATCATATCGTCGAAAAAGGAGTCAAAAATTTTTAAAATAAATTTAATTTGAATTGTACCGTATTTAAAAAAATACGTATTAATTTTTTTAAATACGTATTGAATTATTAAAATATTATTTTTGACGGTTTAAAACCGTCAGATATAATATTTAAATATTATTTTCGACGGCAATATGCCGTCGGAAATAATATTCATAAAAAAAAAGAAAAAAGTACAATTTTTTGTTTTTTAAGAAAAAAATAAATTCGTTTGGTTAGATTGGTGTCCTCTTCATTCTATAGTAGCCATATTCCCCTGCCCATACCCGTAGTTGAGGCAATGATAAAATTCGTATATCCTAGTCGGGGTGCAATATCTTATGCGAGCTCATCGGATACTCGCGTTTCCATGATAAAAATCTCAGACGAGTTGTGAATGCGTACCAATTCCCAAAAGTTTCTTCAAAAGTTGTTATCTCCCGCTCCACGGCAGTTGCATGAAATTATCTTTATATTCAGATTATGTATTTGAGTTGGTAGCACTGGATTATCAAACGGCACCCCTATCCATGTCGCCATCAATTGTGTGAGACTCTCTAGAACTACTCTTTGTTATCTCAAGAATTCCCTCAGGCTCATCTTAGTTCTCTCCCACCATATAATCGGTTTGTTCTCCCTCAAAATCACATACCACCCTGTCTCGGCTTCCCAAATTGTTGAGGGTATCGCTAGCACTCGGATCAGTGGTTCTTCCCTGACCATTCGTAGAGGACCTGTTGAATAGGAGATGCCATGTAACGCCCCTACCCGAGCACCCTACTCGACTCGAAGCGCCACTACTATAAAATTTATCAGAGAACAGCTCGATTCCCCTTTGAAAGTTGCAGCTAATCCAAAATAACATAGAGCGGAAGCTAATAACCCAAAAGTTGCATTTCAAACCAGTCGACAACTACCTCCAATAAGTATTAGACTAAACTTGTTCCGTACAAAGACCTCTATGCTTTTTCCTTGTAAATCTGGAATGGAAACAATTAAATACTTTTATGAGTCAAAAGGACTGAGTGAAATTTAGTGAATGAGGAATTTTTCATAAAATATATCTTTTGCAAAACGTGATTGCGCAAGAATGCTTTTCAAAGGAAATTTATGGTTTCATGCCAAATCGTAACATTTATTAGATCAATCGTGTCATAGCACGCCAGCCTTATAACTCCCGACCTCATACCTCTCCTCCAGGAGTGGCCCAGATAAAGGTCATGACGTGCCCAAGTCTACACCTCAACTCTAATTCACCTCGCTTGAACACTCCGTCCATACGTATAATAGAGATTGCTAAAAGCGGCGCTGGATTGTGAAATCTACTTGATAGCTCTATGCTATCCAGAAGAATTTCCCACATCTGTGCGAGTGCCCAAACAATAGCCATTAAGTGGCAACAATTTACCCATAAATGTGGCTTTAAGAATTGATCAATCATGAATCTAATACATGTACAATATTGGAATGCTTTTAAAACAGGAAGCTCACTACAACACGATAATAAAATTCCTTTCCAGCGAGACTATATATAATTTTAATCTCACCTTATTACCAGGTATCACCTTTGCAGATATGACGGCTTAAGAATTTTGATAGCCCTCGGGTCTTGGCCAATCAACACGAATACTAGGTGCCTACAATACGGGTCCGTTCATATATGGGTGTCAATGTTTGCTTAAGTGTCATATGTAATCCCTAATTCTTAAATGGTTTCGCTCTATCAACCACTTAGCAATATGTCATGTTATTTTAGTTCAAAGGTCATTCGTCTTTGAGATGTCTATATTCCATAGGTACTAGTTCCAAATTAATCTTTAATTATTGTGCATATTTCTTCTGATGTCACCTACAAAACTATTTGGATGATAAATACACTACAAGAGAAACGGCCTTTTTCAACGGCACGAAAACTGTCGAAAAAGGCCCCTTTGCCGTCGAAGAAAGGGCATTTCCGACAGCCTTAACCGTCAAAAAACACCGACGAAAAATGTCTCGACGAAAAAAGGCTTTTCTGTCCGCCAAATGCTGTCGGAAAAGCTCTTTTTCGACGGCCAAGTGCCGTCGTGAATACCGACGGTCTTTTTCGACGGGTTTATGCCGTCGGAAAAGAAGTCTTTTCTAACAGTATAAACACGTCGAAAAATCCTTTTTCGACTGTATTGTACCATCAGAACAGGGGTCTTATTCGACGACATCATATCGTCGAAAAAGGAGTCAAAAATTTTTAAAATAAATTTAATATTAATTGTACCGTATTTAAAAAAATACGTATTAATTTTTTTAAATACGTATTGAATTATTTAAAAAACAATTATTAAAATATTATTTTTGACCGTTTAAAACCGTCAGAAATAATATTTAAATATTATTTTCGATGGCAATATGTCGTCGGAAATAATATTCATAAAAAAAAGGCACAATTTGTTGTTTTTTAAGAAAAAAAAAATTCTTTTTGTTAGATTGCTGTCCTCTTCATTCTATAGTAGCCATATTCCCCTGCCCATACCCGTCGTTGAGCCAATGATAAAATTCGTATATCCTAGTCGGGGTGCAATATCATATGCGAGCTCCTCGCATACTCGCGTTTCCCTGATAAAAATCACAGACGAGTTGTGAATGCGTACCAATTCCCAAAAGTTTCTTCAAAAGTTGTCATCTCCCGCTCCACGGCAGTTCCATGAAATTATCTTCATATTCAGATTATGTATTTGGGTTGGTAGCACTGGATTATCAAACGGCACCCCTATCCATGTCGCCATCAATTGTGTGAGACTTTCTGGAACTACTCTTTGTTATCTCAAGAATTCCCTCACGCTCATCTTAGTTCTCTGCCACCATATAATCGTTTCCTTCTCCCTCAAAATCACATACCACCCTGTCTCGACTTCCCAAATTGCTGAGGGTATCGCTAGCACTCGGATCAGCGGTTCTTCCCTGACCATTCGTAGAGGACCTGTTGAATAGGAGATGCCATGTAACGCCCCTATCCGAGCATCCAACTCGACTCGAAGCGCCACTACTATAAAATTTATTAGAGAACAGCTCGATTCTCCTTTGAAAGTTGCAGCTAATCCAAAATAACATAGAGCGGAAGCTAATAACCCCAAAGTTGCATTTCAGATCAGTCGACAACTACCTCCAATAAGTATTCGACTAAACTTGTTCCGTACAAAGACCTCTAGGCTTTTTCCTTGTAAATCTGGAATGGAAACAATTAAATACTTTTATGAGTCAAAAGGACTGAGAGAGATTTAATGCATGAGAAATTTTTCATAAAATATATGTTTTGCAAAACGTGATTGCGCAAGAACGCTTTTCAAAGGAAATTTATGCTTTCATGCCATATCGTAACATTTATTAGATCAATCGTGTCATAGCATGTCAGCCTTATAACTCCCGACCTCATACCTCTCCTCCAGGAGCGGCCCGGATAAAGGCCATGACGTGCCCAAGTACACACCTCAACTCTAATTCACCTCGCTTGAACGCTCCGTCCATACGTATAATAGAGGTTGCTAAAAGCAGCGCTAGATTGTGAAATCTACTTGATAGCCCTATGATATATCCAGAAGAATTTCGCACATCCATGCGAGGGCCCAAGCAATAGCCATTAAGTGGCAACAATTTACCCATAAATGTGGCTTTAAGAATTGATCAATCATGAATCTAATACATGTACAATATTGGAATGCTTTTAAAATAGGAAGCTCACTACAACACGATAATAAAATTCCTTTCCAGCGAGACAATATATAATTTTAATCTCACCTTATTACCAGGTATCACCTTTGCAGATATGACGGCTTAAGAATTTTGATAGCCATCGGGTCTTGGCCAATCAACACGAATACTAGGTGCCTACAATACGGGTCCGTTCATATATGGGTGTCAATGTTTGCTTAAGTGTCATATGTAATCCCTAATTCTTAAATGGTTTCGCTCTATCAAACACTTAGCAATATGTCATTTTATTTTAGTTCAAAGGTCATTCGTCTTTGAGATGTCTATATTCCATAGGTACTAGTTCCAAATTAATCTTTAATTATTGTGCATATTTCTTCTGATGTCACCTACAAAACTATTTGGATGATACATACACTACAAGAGAAACGGCCTTTTTCAACGGCACGAAAATCGTCGAAAAATGCCCCTTTGCCGTCGAAGAAATGGCATTTCCGACAGCCTTAACCGTCAGAAAAGACCGACGAAAAATGTCTCGTCGAAAAAAGGCTTTTCTGTCGGCCAAATGCTGTCGGAAAAGCTCTTTTTCGACGGCCAAGTGCCGTCGGGAATACTGACGGTCTTTTTCGACGGGTTTATGCCGTCGGAAAAGAGGTCTTTTCTGACAGTATAAACACGTCGAAAAAGCCTTTTTCGACTGTATTGTACCATCAGAACAGGGGTCTTATTCGACCACATCATATCGTCGAAAAAGGAGTCAAAATTTTTTAAAATAAATTTAATATTAATTGTACCGTATTTAAAAAAATACGTATTAATTTTTTTAAATACGTATTGAATTATTTAAAAAACAATTATTAAAATATTATTTTTGACCATTTAAAACCGTCAAAAATAATATTTAAATATTATTTTCGATGGCAATATGTCGTCGGAAATAATATTCATAAAAAAAAGGCACAATTTATTGTTTTTTAAGAAAAAAATAAATTCTTTTTGTTAGATTGCTGTCCTCTTCATTCTATAGTAGCCATATTCCCCTGCCCATACCCGTCGTTGAGGCAATGATAAAACTCATATATCCTAGTCGGGGTGCAATATCATATGCGAGCTCCTCGCATACTCGCGTTTCCATGATAAAAATCACAGACGAGTTGTGAATGCGTACCAATTCCCAAAAGTTTCTTCAAAAGTTGTCATCTCCCGCTCCACGAAAGTTCCATGAAATTATCTTCATATTCAGATTATGTATTTGGGTTGGTAGCACTGGATTATCAAACGGCACCCCTATCCATGTCGCCATCAATTGTGTGAGACTTTCTAGAATTACTCTTTGTTATCTCAAGAATTCCCTCACGCTCATCTTAGTTCTCTGTCACCATATAATCGTTTCCTTCTCCCTCAAAATCACATACCACCCTGTCTCGACTTCCCAAATTGCTGAGGGTATCGCTAGCACTCGGATCAGCGGTTCTTCCCTGACCATTCGTAGAGGACCTGTTGAATAGGAGATGCCATGTAACGCCTCTACCCGAGCATCCAACTCGACTCGAAGCGCCACTACTATAAAATTTATCAGAGAACAGCTCGATTCTCCTTTGAAAGTTGCAGCTAATCCAAAATAACATAGAGCGGAAGCTAATAACCCCAAAGTTGCATTTCAGATCAGTCGACAACTACCTCCAATAAGTATTCGACTAAACTTGTTCCGTACAAAGACCTCTAGGCTTTTTCCTTGTAAATCTGGAATGGAAACAATTAAATACTTTTATGAGTCAAAAGGACTGAGAGAGATTTAATGCATGAGAAATTTTTCATTAAATATATTTTTTGCAAAACGTGATTGCGCAAGAATGCTTTTCAAAGGAAATTTATGCTTTCATGCCAAATCGTAACATTTATTAGATCAATCGTGTCATAGCATGTCAGCCTTATAACTCCCGACCTCATACCTCTCCTCCAGGAGCGGCCCGGATAAAGGTCATAACGTGCCCAAGTACACACCTCAACTCTAATTCACCTCGCTTGAACGCTCTGTCCATACGTATAATAGAGGTTGCTAAAAGCAGCGCTAGATTGTGAAATCTACTTGATAGCCCTATGATATATCCAGAAGAATTTCCCACATCCATGCGAGGGCCCAAACAATAGCCATTAAGTGGCAACAATTTACCCATAAATGTGGCTTTAAGAATTGATCAATCATGAATCTAATACATGTACAATATTGGAAAGCTTTTAAAACAGAAAACTCACTACAACACGATAATAAAATTCCTTTCCAGCGAGACAATATATAATTTTAATCTCACCTTATTACCAGGTATCACCTTTGCAGATATGACGACTTAAGAATTTTGATAGCCCTTGTGTCTTGGCCAATAAACACGAATACTAGGTGCCTACCATACGGGTCCGTTCATATATGCGTGCCAATGTTTGCTTAAGTGTCATATGTAATCCCTAATTCTTAAATGGTTTCGCTCTTTCAAACACTTAGCAATAAGTCATGTTATTTTAGTACAAAGGTCATTCGTCGTTGAGATGTCTATATTCCATAGGTACTAGTTCCAAATTAATCTTTAATTACTCTGCATATTTCTTCTGATGTCCCCTACAAAACTATATGGATGATAACTACACTACAAGAGAAACGGCCTTTTTCAACGGCACGAAAACCGTCGAAAAATGCCCCTTTGCTGTCGAAAAAAGGGCATTTCCGACAGCCTTAACCGTCAGAAAAGACCGACGAAAAATGTCTCGACGAAAAAAGGCTTTTCTGTCGGCCAAATGCTGTCGGAAAAGCTCTTTTTGGACGGCCAAGTGCCGTCGGGAATACCGACGGTCTTTTTCGACGGGTTTATGCCGTCGGAAAAGAAGTCTTTTCTAACAGTATAAACACGTCGAAAAAGCCTTTTTCGACTGTATTGTACCATCAGAACAGGGGTCTTATTCGACGACATCATATCGTCGAAAAAGGAGTCAAAACTTTTTAAAATAAATTTAATATTAATTGTACCGTATTTAAAAAAATACGTATTAATTTTTTTAAATACGTATTGAATTATTTAAAAAACAATGATTAAAATATTATTTTTGACCGTTTAAAACCGTCAGAAATAATATTTAAATATTATTTTCGATGGCAATATGTCGTCGGAAATAATATTCATAAAAAAAAGGCACAATTTTTTGTTTTTTAAGAAAAAAATAAATTCTTTTTGTTAGATTGCTGTCCTCTTCATTTTATAGTAGCCATATTCCCCTGCCCATACCCGTCGTTGAGGCAATGATAAAATTCGTATATCCTAGTCGGGGTGCAATATCATATGCGAGCTCCTCGCATACTCGCGTTTCCATGATAAAAATCACAGACGAGTTGTGAATGCGTACCAATTCCCAAAAGTTTCTTCAAAAGTTCTCATCTCCCGCTCCACGGCAGTTCCATGAAATTATCTTCATATTCAGATTATGTATTTGGGTTGGTAGCACTGGATTATCAAACGGCACCCCTATCCATGTCGCCATCAATTGTGTGAGACTTTCTAGAACTACTCTTTGTTATCTCAAGAATTCCCTCACGCTCATCTTAGTTCTCTGCCACCATATAATCGTTTCCTTCTCCCTCAAAATCACATACCACCCTGTCTCGACTTCCCAAATTGCTGAGGGTATCGCTAGCACTCGGATCAGCGGTTCTTCCCTGACCATTCGTAGAGGACCTGTTGAATAGGAGATGCCATGTAACGCCTCTACCCGAGCATCCAACTCGACTCGAAGCGCCACTACTATAAAATTTATCAGAGAACAGCTCGATTCTCCTTTGAAAGTTGCAGCTAATCCAAAATAACATAGAGCGGAAGCTAATAACCCCAAAGTTGCATTTCAGATCAGTCGACAACTACCTCCAATAAGTATTCGACTAAACTTGTTCCGTACAAAGACCTCTAGGCTTTTTCCTTGTAAATCTGGAATGGAAACAATTAAATACTTTTATGAGTCAAAAGGACTGAGAGAGATTTAATGCATGAGAAATTTTTCATTAAATATATTTTTTGCAAAACGTGATTGCGCAAGAATTCTTTTCAAAGGAAATTTATGCTTTCATGCCAAATCGTAACATTTATTAGATCAATCGTGTCATAGCATGTCAACCTTATAACTCCCGACCTCATACCTCTCCTCCAGGAGCGGCCCGGATAAAGGTCATAACGTGCCCAAGTACACACCTCAACTCTAATTCACCTCGCTTGAACGCTCCGTCCATACGTATAATAGAGGTTGCTAAAAGCAGCGCTAGATTGTGAAATCTACTTGATAGCCCTATGATATATCCAGAAGAATTTCCCACATCCATGCGAGGGCCCAAACAATAGCCATTAAGTGGCAACAATTTACCCATAAATGTGGCTTTAAGAATTGATCAATCATGAATCTAATACATGTACAATATTGGAAAGCTTTTAAAACAGAAAACTCACTACAACACGATAATAAAATTCCTTTCCAGCGAGACAATATATAATTTTAATCTCACCTTATTACCAGGTATCACCTTTGCAGATATGACGACTTAAGAATTTTGATAGCCCTTGTGTCTTGGCCAATAAACACGAATACTAGGTGCCTACAATACGGGTCCGTTCATATATGAGTGCCAATGTTTGCTTAAGTGTCATATGTAATCCCTAATTCTTAAATGGTTTCGCTCTTTCAAACACTTAGCAATAAGTCATGTTATTTTAGTACAAAGGTCATTCGTCTTTGAGATGTCTATATTCCATAGGTACTAGTTCCAAATTAATCTTTAATTACTCTGCATATTTCTTCTGATGTCCCCTACAAAACTATATGGATGATAACTACACTACAAGAGAAACGGCCTTTTTCAACGGCACGAAAACCGTCGAAAAATGCCCCTTTGCTGTCGAAAAAAGGGCATTTCCGACAGCCTTAACCGTCAGAAAAGACCGACGAAAAATGTCTCGACGAAAAAAGGCTTTTCTGTCGGCCAAATGCTGTCGGAAAAGCTCTTTTTCGACGGCCAAGTGCCGTCGGGAATACCGACGGTCTTTTTCGACGGGTTTATGCCGTCGGAAAAGAAGTCTTTTCTAACAGTATAAACACGTCGAAAAAGCCTTTTTCGACTGTATTGTACCATCAGAACAGGGGTCTTATTCGACGACATCATATCGTCGAAAAAGGAGTCAAAACTTTTTAAAATAAATTTAATATTAATTGTACCGTATTTAAAAAAATACGTATTAATTTTTTTAAATACGTATTGAATTATTTAAAAAACAATTATTAAAATATTATTTTTGACCGTTTAAAACCGTCAGAAATAATATTTAAATATTATTTTCGATGGCAATATGTCGTCGGAAATAATATTCATAAAAAAAAGGCACAATTTTTTGTTTTTTAAGAAAAAAATAAATTCTTTTTGTTAGATTGTTGTCCTCTTCATTCTATAGTAGCCATATTCCCCTGCCCATACCCGTCGTTGAGGCAATGATAAAATTCGTATATCCTAGTCGGGGTGCAATATCATATGCGAGCTCCTCGCATACTCGCGTTTCCATGATAAAAATCACAGACGAGTTGTGAATGCGTACCAATTCCCAAAAGTTTCTTCAAAAGTTGTCATCTCCCGCTCCACGGCAGTTCCATGAAATTATCTTCATATTCAGATTATGTATTTGGGTTGGTAGCACTGGATTATCAAACGGCACCCTTATCCATGTCGCCATCAATTGTGTGAGACTTTCTAGAACTACTCTTTGTTATCTCAAGAATTCCCTCACGCTCATCTTAGTTCTCTGCCACCATATAATCGTTTCCTTCTCCCTCAAAATCACATACCACCCTGTCTCGACTTCCCAAATTGCTGAGGGTATCGCTAGCACTCGGATCAGCGGTTCTTCCCTGACCATTCGTAGAGGACCTGTTGAATAGGAGATGCCATGTAACGCCCCTACCCGAGCATCCAACTCGACTCGAAGTGCCACTACTATAAAATTTATCAGAGAACAACTCGATTCTCCTTTGAAAGTTGAAGCTAATCCAAAATAACATAGAGCGGAAGCTAATAACCCCAAAGTTGCATTTCAGATCACTCGACAACTACCTCCAATAAGTATTCGACTAAATTTGTTCCGTACAAAGACCTCTAGGCTTTTTCCTTGTAAATCTGGAATGGAAACAATTAAATACTTTTATGAGTCAAAAGGACTGAGAGAGATTTAATGCATGAGAAATTTTTCATTAAATATATTTTTTGCAAAACGTGATTGCGCAAGAATGCTTTTCAAAGGAAATTTATGCTTTCATGCCAAATCGTAATATTTATTAGATCAATCGTGTCATAGCATGTCAGCCTTATAACTCCCGACCTCATACCTCTCCTCTAGGAGCGGCCCGGATAAAGGTCATGACGTGCCCAAGTACACACCTCAACTCTAATTCACCTCGCTTGAACGCTCCGTCCATACGTATAATAGAGGTTGCTAAAAGCAGCGCTAGATTGTTAAATCTACTTGATAGCCCTATGATATATCCAGAAGAATTTCCCACATCCATGCGAGGGCCCAAACAATAGCCATTAAGTGGCAACAATTTACCCATAAATGTGGCTTTAAGAATTGATCAATCATGAATCTAATACATGTACAATATTGGAATGCTTTTAAAACAGGAAACTCACTACAACACGATAATAAAATTCCTTTCCAGCGAGACAATATATAATTTTAATCTCACCTTATTACCAGGTATCACCTTTGCAGATATGACGGCTTAAGAATTTTGATAGCCCTCGGGTCTTGGCCAATAAACACGAATACTAGGTGCCTACAATACGGGTCCGTTCATATATGAGTGCCAATGTTTGCTTAAGTGTCATATGTAATCCCTAATTCTTAAATGGTTTCGCTCTTTCAAACACTTAGCAATAAGTCATGTTATTTTAGTACAAAGGTCATTCGTCTTTGAGATGTCTATATTCCATAGGTACTAGTTCCAAATTAATCTTTAATTACTCTGCATATTTCTTCTGATGTCCCCTACAAAACTATATGGATGATAACTACACTACAAGAGAAACGGCCTTTTTCAACGACACGAAAACCGTCGAAAAAGGCCCCTTTGCTGTCGAAGAAAAGGCATTTCCGACAGCCTTAACCGTCAGAAAAGACCGACGAAAAATGTCTCGTCGAAAAAAGGCTTTTCTGTCGGCCAAATGCTGTCGGAAAAGCTCTTTTTCGACGGCCAAGTGCCGTCGGGAATACCGACGGTCTTTTTCGACGGGTTTATGCCGTCGGAAAAGAGGTCTTTTCTGACAGTATAAACACGTCGAAAAAGCCTTTTTCGACTGTATTGTACCATCAGAACAGGGGTCTTATTCGACGACATCATATCGTCGAAAAAGGAGTCAAAAATTTTTAAAATAAATTTAATTTTAATTGTACCGTATTTAAAAAAATACGTATTAATTTTTTAAAATACGTATTGAATTATTTAAAAAACAATTATTAAAATATTATTTTTAACCGTTTAAAACCGTCAGAAATAATATTTAAATATTATTTTCGATGGCAATATGTCGTCGGAAATAATATTCATTAAAAAAAGGCACAATTTTTTGTTTTTTAAGAAAAAAATAAATTCTTTTTGTTAGATTGGTGTCCTCTTCATTCTATTGTAGCCATATTCCCCTACCCATACCCGTCGTTGAGGCAATGATAAAATTCGTATATCCTAGTCGAGGTGCAATATCATATGCGAGCTCCTCGGATACTCGCGTTTCCATGATAAAAATCACAGACGAGTTATGAATGCGTACCAATTCCCAAAAGTTTCTTCAAAAGTTGTCATCTCCCGCTCCACGGCAGTTCCATGAAATTATCTTCATATTCAGATTATGTATTTGGGTTGGTAACACTGGATTATCAAACGGCACCCCTATCCATGTCGCCATCAATTGTGTGAGACTTTCTAGAACTACTCTTTGTTATCTCAAGAATTTCCTCACGCTCATCTTAGTTCACTGCCACCATATAATCGGTTCGTTCAAAATCACATACCACCCTGTCTCGACTTCCCAAATTGCTGAGGGTATCGCTAGCACTCGGATCAGCGGTTCTTCCCTGACCATTCGTAGAGGACCTGTTGAATAGAAGATGCCATGTAACGCCCCTACCCGAGCACCCAACTCGACTCGAAGCGCCACTACTATAAAATTTATCAGAGAACAGCTCGATTCTCCTTTGAAAGTTGCAGCTAATCCAAAATAACATAGAGCGGAAGCTAATAACCCAAAAGTTGCATTTCAGATCAGTCGACAACTACCTCGAATAAGTATTCGACTAAACTTGTTCCGTACAAAGACCTCTAGGCTTTTTCCTTGTAAATCTGGAATGAAAACAATTAAATACTTTTATGAGTCTAAAGGACTGAGAGAGATTTAATGCATGAGAAATTTTTCATAAAATATATTTTTTGCAAAACGTGATTGCGCAAGAATGCTTTTCAAAGGAAATTTATGCTTTCATGCCAAATCGTAACATTTATTAGATCAATCGTGTCATAGCATGCCAGCCTTATAACTCCCGACCTCATACCTCTCCTCCAGGAGCGGCCCAGATAAAGGTCATGACGTGCCGAAGTACACACCTCAACTCTAATTCACCTCGCTTGAACGCTCCGTCCATACGTATAATAGACGTTGCTAAAAGCGGCGTTGGATTGTGAAATCTACTTGATAGCCCTATGATATATCCTGAAGAATTTCCTACATTCATGCGAGGGCCCAAACAATAGCCAATAAGTGGCAACAATTTACCCATAAATGTGGCTTTAAGAATTGATCAATCATGAATCTAATACATGTACAATATTGGAATGCTTTTAAAACAGGAAACTCACTACAACACGATAATAAAATTCATTTCCAGCGAGACAATATATAATTTTAATCTCACCTTATTACCAGGTATCACCTTTGCAGATATGACGGCTTAAGAATTTTGATAGCCCTCGGGTCTTGGCCAATAAACACGTATACTAGGTGCCTACAATACGGGTCCGTTCATATATGGGTGCCAATGTTTGCTTAAGTGTCATATGTAATCCCTAATTCTTAAATGGTTTCGCTCTTTCAAACACTTAGCAATATGTCATGTTATTTTAGTACAAAGGTCATTCGTCTTTGAGATGTCTATATTCCATAGGTACTAGTTCCAAATTAATCTTTAATTACTGTGCATATTTCTTCTGATGTCCCCTACAAAACTATTTGGATAATAAATACACTACAAGAGAAACGACCTTTTTCAACGGCACGAAAATCGTCGAAAAAGGCCACTTTGCCGTCGAAGAAAGGGCATTTCCGACAGCCTTAACCGTCAGAAAAGACCGTCGAAAAATGTCTCGTCGAAAAAAGGCTTTTCTGTCGGCCAAATGCTATCGGAAAAGCTCTTTTTCGACGGCCAAGTGCCGTCTGGAATACCGACGGTCTTTTTCAACGGGTTTATGCCGTCGGAAAAGAGGTCTTTTCCGATAGTATAAACACGTCGAAAAAGCCTTTTTCGACTGTATTGTACCATCAGAACATGGGTCTTATTCGACGACATCATATCGTCGAAAAAGGAGTCAAAAATTTTTAAAATAAATTTAATTTTAATTGTACCGTATTTAAAAAAATACGTATTAATTTTTTAAAATACGTATTGAATTATTTAAAAAACAATTATTAAAATATTATTTTTGACGGTTTAAAACCGTCAGAAATAATATTTAAATATTATTTTCGATGGCTATATGTCGTCGAAAATAATATTCATAAAAAAAAGGCACAATTTTTTGTTTTTTAAGAAAAAAATAAATTCTTTTTGTTAGATTGGTGTCCTCTTCATTCTATTGTAGCCATATTCCCCTGCCCATACCCATCGTTGAGGCAATGATAAAATTCGTATATCCTAGTCGGGGTGCAATATCATATGCGAGCTCCTCGGATTCTCGCGTTTCCATGATAAAAATCACAGACGAGTTGTGAATGCGTACCAATTCCCAAAAGTTTCTTCAAAAGTTGTCATCTCACGCTCCACGGCAGTTCCATGAAATTATCTTCATATTCAGATTATGTATTTGGGTTGGTAGCACTGGATTATCAAACGGCACCCCTATCCATGTCGCCATCAATTGTGTGAGACTTTCTAGAACTACTCTTTGTTATCTCAAGAATTCCCTCACGCTCATCTTAGTTCACTGCCACCATATAATCGGTTCGTTCTCCCTCAAAATCACATACCACCCTGTCTCGACTTCCCAAATTGCTGAGGGTATCGCTAGCACTCGGATCAGCGGTTCTTCCCTGACCATTCGTAGAGGACCTGTTGAATAGAAGATGCCATGTAACGCCCCTACCCGAGCACCCAACTCGACTCGAAGCGCCACTACTATAAAATTTATCAGAGAACAGCTCGATTCTCCTTTGAAAGTTGCAGCTAATCCAAAATAACATAGAGCGGAAGCTAATAACCCAAAAGTTGCATTTCAGATCAGTCGACAACTACCTCCAATAAGTATTCGACTAAACTTGTTCCGTACAAAGACCTCTAGGCTTTTTCCTTGTAAATCTGGAATGAAAACAATTAAATACTTTTATGAGTCTAAAGGACTGAGAGAGATTTAATGCATGAGAATTTTTTCATAAAAAATATTTTTTGCAAAACGTGATTGCGCAAGAATGCTTTTCAATGGAAATTTATGCTTTCATGCCAAATCGTAACATTTATTAGATCAATCGTGTCATAGCATGCCAGCCTTATAACTCCCGACCTCATACCTCTCCTCCAGGAGCGGCCCGGATAAAGGTCATGACGTGCCCAAGTACACACCTCAACTCTAATTCACCTCGCTTGAACGCTCCGTCCATACGTATAATAGACGTTGCTAAAAGCGGCGTTGGATTGTGAAATCTACTTGATAGCCCTATGATATATCCAGAAGAATTTCCCACATCCATGCGAGGGCCCAAACAATAGCCATTAAGTGGCAACAATTTACCCATAAATGTGGCTTTAAGATTTGATCAATCATGAATCTAATACATGTACAATATTGGAATGCTTTTAAAACAGGAAACTCACTACAACACGATAATAAAATTCCTTTCCAGCGAGACAATATATAATTTTAATCTCACCTTATTACCAGGTATCACCTTTGCAGATATGACGGCTTAAGAATTTTGATAGCCCTCGGGTCTTGGCCAATAAACACGAATACTAGGTGCCTACAATACGGGTCCGTTCATATATGGGTGCCAATGTTTGCTTAAGTGTCATATGTAATCCCTAATTCTTAAATGGTTTCGCTCTTTCAAACACTTAGCAATATGTCATGTTATTTTAGTACAAAGGTCATTCGTCTTTGAGATGTCTATATTCCATAGGTACTAGTTCCAAATTAATCTTTAATTACTGTGCATATTTCTTCTGATGTCCCCTACAAAACTATTTGGATAATAAATACACTACAAGAGAAACGACCTTTTTCAACGGCACGAAAATCGTCGAAAAAGGCCCCTTTGCCGTCGAAGAAAGGGCATTTCCGACAGCCTTAACCGTCAGAAAAGACCGACGAAAAATGTCTCGTCGAAAAAAGGCTTTTCTGTCGGCCAAATGCTATCGGAAAAGCTCTTTTTCGACGGCCAAGTGCCGTCTGGAATACCGACGGTCTTTTTCAACGGGTTTATGCCGTCGGAAAAGAGGTCTTTTCCGATAGTATAAACACGTCGAAAAAGCCTTTTTCGACTGTATTGTACCATCAGAACAGGGGTCTTATTCGACGACATCATATCGTCGAAAAAGGAGTCAAAAATTTTTAAAATAAATTTAATTTTAATTGTACCGTATTTAAAAAAATACGTATTAATTTTTTAAAATACGTATTGAATTATTTAAAAAACAATTATTAAAATATTATTTTTAACCGTTTAAAACCGTCAGAAATAATATTTAAATATTATTTTCGATGGCAATATGTCGTCGGAAATAATATTCATTAAAAAAAGGCACAATTTTTTGTTTTTTAAGAAAAAAATAAATTCTTTTTGTTAGATTGGTGTCCTCTTCATTCTATTGTAGCCATATTCCCCTACCCATACCCGTCGTTGAGGCAATGATAAAATTCGTATATCCTAGTCGAGGTGCAATATCATATGCGAGCTCCTCGGATACTCGCGTTTCCATGATAAAAATCACAGACGAGTTGTGAATGCGTACCAATTCCCAAAAGTTTCTTCAAAAGTTGTCATCTCACGCTCCACGGCAGTTCCATGAAATTATCTTCATATTCAGATTATGTATTTGGGTTGGTAGCACTGGATTATCAAACGGCACCCCTATCCATGTCGCCATCAATTGTGTGAGACTTTCTAGAACTACTCTTTGTTATCTCAAGAATTTCCTCACGCTCATCTTAGTTCACTGCCACCATATAATCGGTTCGTTCTCCCTCAAAATCACATACCACCCTGTCTCGACTTCCCAAATTGCTGAGGGTATCGCTAGCACTCGGATCAGCGGTTCTTCCCTGACCATTCGTAGTGGACCTGTTGAATAGAAGATGCCATGTAACGCCCCTACCCGAGCACCCAACTCGACTCGAAGCGCCACTACTATAAAATTTATCAGAGAACAGCTCGATTCTCCTTTGAAAGTTGCAGCTAATCCAAAATAACATAGAGCGGAAGCTAATAACCCAAAAGTTGCATTTCAGATCAGTCGACAACTACCTCCAATAATTATTCGACTAAACTTGTTCCGTACAAAGACCTCTAGGCTTTTTCCTTGTAAATCTGGAATGAAAACAATTAAATACTTTTATGAGTCTAAAGGACTGAGAGAGATTTAATGCATGAGAATTTTTTCATAAAATATATTTTTTGCAAAACGTGATTGCGCAAGAATGCTTTTCAAAGGAAATTTATGCTTTCATGCCAAATCGTAACATTTATTAGATCAATCGTGTCATAGCATGCCAGCCTTATAACTCCCGACCTCATACCTCTTCTCCATGAGCGGCCCAGATAAAGGTCATGACGTGCCCAAGTACACACCTCAACTCTAATTCACCTCGCTTGAACGCTCCGTCCATACGTATAATAGACGTTGCTAAAAGCGGCGTTGGATTGTGAAATCTACTTGATAGCCCTATGATATATCCTGAAGAATTTCCTACATTCATGCGAGGGCCCAAACAATAGCCATTAAGTGGCAACAATTTACCCATAAATGTGGCTTTAAGAATTGATCAATCATGAATCTAATACATGTACAATATTGGAATGCTTTTAAAACAGGAAACTCACTACAACACGATAATAAAATTCCTTTCCAGCGAGACAATATATAATTTTAATCTCACCTTATTACCAGGTATCACCTTTGCAGATATGACGGCTTAAGAATTTTGATAGCCCTCGGGTCTTGGCCAATAAACACGTATACTAGGTGCCTACAATACGGGTCCGTTCATATATGGGTGCCAATGTTTGCTTAAGTGTCATATGTAATCCCTAATTCTTAAATGGTTTCGCTCTTTCAAACACTTAGCAATATGTCATGTTATTTTTGTACAAAGGTCATTCGTCTTTGAGATGTCTATATTCCATAGGTACTAGTTCCAAATTAATCTTTAATTACTGTGCATATTTCTTCTGATGTCCCCTACAAAACTATTTGGATAATAAATACACTACAAGAGAAACGACCTTTTTCAACGGCACGAAAATCGTCGAAAAAGGCCCCTTTGCCGTCGAAGAAAGGGCATTTCCGACAGCCTTAACCGTCAGAAAAGACCGACGAAAAATGTCTCGTCGAAAAAAGGCTTTTCTGTGGGCCAAATGCTATCGGAAAAGCTCTTTTTCGACGGCCAAGTGCCGTCTGGAATACCGACGGTCTTTTTCAACGGGTTTATGCCGTCGGAAAAGAGGTATTTTCCGATAGTATAAACACGTCGAAAAAGCATTTTTCGACTGTATTGTACCATCAGAACAGGGGTCTTATTCGACGACATCATATCGTCGAAAAAGGAGTCAAAAATTTTTAAAATAAATTTAATTTTAATTGTACCGTATTAAAAAAAATACGTATTAATTTTTTAAAATACGTATTGAATTATTTAAAAAACAATTATTAAAATATTATTTTTGACGGTTTAAAACCGTCAGAAATAATATTTAAATATTATTTTCGATGGCTATATGTCGTCGAAAATAATATTCATAAAAAAAAGGCACAATTTTTTGTTTTTTAAGAAAAAAATAAATTCTTTTTGTTAGATTGGTGTCCTCTTCATTCTATTGTAGCCATATTCCCCTGCCCATACCCGTCGTTGAGGCAATGATAAAATTCGTATATCCTAGTCGGGGTGCAATATCATATGCGAGCTCCTCGGATTCTCGCGTTTCCATGATAAAAATCACAGACGAGTTGTGAATGCGTACCAATTCCCAAAAGTTTCTTCAAAAGTTGTCATCTCACGCTCCACGGCAGTTCCATGAAATTATCTTCATATTCAGATTATGTATTTGGGTTGGTAGCACTGGATTATCAAACGGCACCCCTATCCATGTCGCCATCAATTGTGTGAGACTTTCTAGAACTACTCTTTGTTATCTCAAGAATTTCCTCACGCTCATCTTAGTTTACTGCCACCATATAATCGTTCTCCCTCAAAATCACATACCACCCTGTCTCGACTTCCCAAATTGCTGAGGGTATCGCTAGCACTCGGATCAGCGGTTCTTCCCTGACCATTCGTAGAGGACATGTTGAATAGAAGATGCCATGTAACGCCCCTACCCGAGCACCCAACTCGACTCGAAGCGCCACTACTATAAAATTTATCAGAGAACAGCTCGATTCTCCTTTGAAAGTTACAGCTAATCCAAAATAACATAGAGCGGAAGCTAATAACCCAAAAGTTGCATTTCAGATCAGTCGACAACTACCTCGAATAAGTATTCGACTAAACTTGTTCCGTACAAAGACCTCTAGGCTTTTTCCTTGTAAATCTGGAATGAAAACAATTAAATACTTTTATGAGTCTAAAGGACTGAGAGAGATTTAATGCATGAGAAATTTTTCATAAAATATATTTTTTGCAAAACGTGATTGCGCAAGAATGCTTTTCAAAGGAAATTTATGCTTTCATGCCAAATCGTAACATTTATTAGATCAATCGTGTCATAGCATGCCAGCCTTATAACTCCCGACCTCATACCTCTCCTCCATGAGCGGCCCAGATAAAGGTCATGACGTGCCCAAGTACACACCTCAACTCTAATTCACCTCGCTTGAACGCTCCGTCCATACGTATAATAGACGTTGCTAAAAGCTGCGTTGGATTGTGAAATCTACTTGATAGCCCTATGATATATCCTGAAGAATTTCCTACATTCATGCGAGGGCCCAAACAATAGCCATTAAGTGGCAACAATTTACCCATAAATGTGGCTTTAAGAATTGATCAATCATGAATCTAATACATGTACAATATTGGAATGCTTTTAAAACAGGAAACTCACTACAACACGATAATAAAATTCCTTTCCAGCGAGACAATATATAATTTTAATCTCACCTTATTACCATGTATCACCTTTGCAGATATGACGGCTTAAGAATTTTGATAGCCCTCGGGTCTTGGCCAATAAACACGTATACTAGGTGCCTACAATACGGGTCCGTTCATATATGGGTGCCAATGTTTGCTTAAGTGTCATATGTAATCCCTAATTCTTAAATGGTTTCGCTCTTTCAAACACTTAGCAATATGTCATGTTATTTTTGTACAAAGGTCATTCGTCTTTGAGATATCTATATTCCATAGGTACTAGTTCCAAATTAATCTTTAATTACTGTGCATATTTCTTCTTATGTCCCCTACAAAACTATTTGGATGATAAATACACTACAAGAGAAACGGCCTTTTTCAACGGCACGAAAACCGTCGAAAAAGGCCCCTTTGCCGTCGAAGAAAGGGCATTTCCGACAGCCTTAACCGTCAGAAAAGACCGTCGAAAAATGTCTCGTCGAAAAAAGGCTTTTCTGTCGGCCAAATGCTATCGGAAAAGCTCTTTTTCGACGGCCAAGTGTCGTCTGGAATACCGACGGTCTTTTTCAACGGGTTTATGCCGTCGGAAAAGAGGTCTTTTCCGATAGTATAAACACGTCGAAAAAGCCTTTTTCGACTGTATTGTCCCATCAGAACAGGGGTCTTATTCGACGACATCATATCGTCGAAAAAGGAGTCAAAAATTTTTAAAATAAATTTAATTTTAATTGTACCGTATTTAAAAAAATACGTATTAATTTTTTTAAATACGTATTGAATTATTTAAAAAACAATTATTAAAATATTATTTTTGACCGTTTAAAACCGTCAGAAATAATATTTAAATATTATTTTTGATGGCAATATGTCGTCGGAAATAATATTTATAAAAAAAAAGGAACAATTTTTTGTTTTTTAAGAAAAAAATAAATTCTTTTTGTTAGATTGGTGTCCTCTTCATTCTATTGTAGCCATATTCCCCTGCCCATACCCGTCGTTGAGGCAATGAGAAAATTCGTATATCCTAGTCGGGGTGCAATATCATATGCGAGCTCCTCGGATACTCGCGTTTCCATGATAAAAATCACAGACGAGTTGTGAATGCGTACCAATTCCCAAAAGTTTCTTCAAAAGTTGTCATCTCCCGCTCCACGGCAGTTCCATGAAATTATCTTCATATTCAGATTATGTATTTGGGTTGGTAGCACTGGATTATCAAACGGCACCCCTATCCATGTCGCCATCAATTGTGTGAGACTTTCTAGAACTACTCTTTGTTATCTCAAGAATTCCCTCACGCTCATCTTAGTTCTCTGCCACTATATAATCGGTTCGTTCTCCCTCAAAATCACATACCACCTTGTCTCGACTTCCCAAATTGCTGAGGGTTTCGCTAGCACTCGGATCAGCGGTTCTTCCCTGACCATTCGTAGAGGACCTGTTGAATAGAAGATGCCATGTAACGCCCCTACCGGAGCACCCAACTCGACTCGAAGCGCCACTACTATAAAATTTATCAGAGAACAGCTCTATTCTCCTTTGAAGGTTGCAGCTAATCCAAAATAACATAGAGCGGAAGCTAATAGCCCCAAAGTTGCATTTCATATCAGTCGACAACTACCTCCAACAAGTATTCGACTAAACTTGTTCCGTACAAAGACCTCTAGGCTTTTTCCTTGTAAATCTGGAATGGAAACAATTAAATACTTTTATGAGTCTAAAGGACTGAGAGAAATTTAATGTATGAGAAATTTTTGATAAAATATATTTTTTGCAAAACGTGATTGCGCAAGAATGCTTTTCAATGGAAATTTATGCTTTCATGCCAAATCGTAACATTTATTAGATCAATCGTGTCATAGCATGCCAGCCTTATAACTCCCGACCTCATACCTCTCCTCCAGGAGCGGCCCGGATAAAGGTCATGACGTGCCCAAGTACACACCTCAACTCTAATTCACCTCGCTTGAACGCTCCGTCCATACGTATAATAGACGTTGCTAAAAGCGGCGTTGGATTGTGAAATCTACTTGATAGCCCTATGATATATCCAGAAGAATTTCCCACATCCATGCGAGGGCCCAAACAATAGCCATTAAGTGGCAACAATTTACCCATAAATGTGGCTTTAAAAATTTGATCAATCATGAATCTAATACATGTACAATATTGGAATGCTTTTAAAACAGGAAACTCACTACAACACGATAATAAAATTCCTTTCCAGCGAGACAATATATAATTTTAATCTCACCTTATTACCAGGTATCACCTTTGCAGATATGATGGCTTAAGAATTTTGATAGCCCTCGGGTCTTGGCCAATAAACACGTATACTAGGTACTAGGTCATTCGTCTTTGAGATGTCTATATTCCATAGGTACTAGTTCCAAATTAATCTTTAATTATTGTGCATATTTCTTCTGATGTCCCCTACAAAACTATTTGGATGATAAATACACTACAAGAGAAACGGCCTTTTTCAACGGCACGAAAACCGTCGAAAAAGGCCCCTTTGCCGTTGAAGAAAGGGCATTTCCGACAGCCTTAACCGTCAGAAAAGACCGTCGAAAAATGTCTCGTCGAAAAAAGGCTTTTCTGTCGGCCAAATGCTATCGGAAAACCTCTTTTTCGACGGCCAAGTGCCGTCTGGAATACCGACGGTCTTTTTCAACGGGTTTAGGCCGTCGGAAAAGAGGTCTTTTCCGATAGTATAAACACGTCGAAAAAGCCTTTTTCGACTGTATTGTACCATCAGAACAGGGGTCTTATTCGACGACATCATATCGTCGAAAAATGAGTCCAAAATTTTTAAAATAATTTTAATTTTAATTGTACCGTATTTAAAAAAATACGTATTAATTTTTTAAAATACGTATTGAATTATTTAAAAAACAATTATTAAAATATTATTTTTGACCGTTTAAAACCGTCAGAAATAATATTTAAATATTATTTTCGATGGCAATATGTCGTCGGAAATAATATTCATAAAAAAAAGGCACAATTTTTTGTTTTTTAAGAAAAAAATAAATTCTTTTTGTTAGATTGGTGTCCTCTTCATTCTATTGTAGCCATATTCCCCTGCCCATACCCGTCGTTGAGGCAATGATAAAATTTGTATATCCTAGTCGGGGTGCAATATCATATGCGAGCTCCTCGGATACTCGCGTTTCCATGATAAAAATCACAGACGAGTTGTGAATGCGTACCAATTCCCAAAAGTTTCTTCAAAAGTTGTCATATCCCGCTCCACGGCAGTTCCATGAAATTATCTTCATATTCAGATTATGTATTTGGGTTGGTAGCACTGGATTATCAAACGGCACCCCTATCCATGTCGCCATCAATTGTGTGAGACTTTCTAGAACTGCTCTTTGTTATCTCAAGAATTCCCTCACGCTCATCTTAGTTCTCTACCACCATATAATCGGTTCGTTCTCCCTCAAAATCACATACCACCATGTCTCGACTTCCCAAATTGCTGAGGGTATCGCTAGCACTCGGATCAGCGGTTCTTCCCTGACCATTCGTTGAGGACCTGTTGAATAGGAGATGCCATGTAACGCCCCTACCCGAGAACCCTACTCGACTCGAAGCGCCACTACTATAAAATTTATCAGAGAACAACTCGATTCTCCTTTGAAAGTTGCAGTTAATCCAAAATAACATAGAGCGGATGATAATAACCCAAAAGTTGCATTTCAGATCAGTCGACAACTACCTCCAATAAATATTCGACTAAACTTGTCTCGTACAAAGACCTCTAGGCTTTTTCCTTGTAAATCTGGAATGGAAACAATTAAATAGTTTTATGAGTCAAAAGGACTCAGTGAGATTTAATGCATGAGGAGTTTTTCATAAAATATAATTTTTGCAAAACGTGATTGCGCAAGAATGCTTTTCTAAGGAAATTTATTCTTTCATGCCAAATCGTAACATTTATTAGATCAATCATGTCATAGCACGCCAACCTTATAACTGCCGACCTTATACCTCTCCTCCAGGAGCGGCCCGAATAAAGGTCATGACGTGCCCAAGTACACACCTCAACACTAATTCACCACGCTTGAACGCCGTCCATACGTATAATAGAGATTGCTAAAAGCGGTGCTGGATTGTGAAATCTACTTGATAGCCCTATGCTATCCAAAAGGATTTCCCACATCCATGCGAGGGCCCAAACAATAGCCATTAAGTGGCAACAATTTACCCATAAATGTGGCTTTACGAATTGATCAATCATGAATCTAATACATGTACAATATTGGAATGCTTTTAAAACAGGAAGCTCACAACAACACGATAATAAAATTCCTTTCCAGCGAGACAATATATAATTTTAATCTCACCTTATTACCAGGTATCACATTTGCAGATATGACGGCTTAAGAATTTTGATAGCCCTCGGGTCTTGGCCAATAAACACGAATACTAGGTGCCTACAATACGGGTCCGTTCATATATGGGTGTCAATGTTTGCTTAAGGGTCATATGTAATCCCTAATTCTTAAATGGTTTCGCTCAATCAAATACTTAGCAATATGTCATATTATTTTAGTTCAAAGGTCATTCGTTGTTTAGATTTCTATATTCCATAGGTACTAGTTCCAAATTAATCTCAAATTATTGTGTCGATTTCTTTTGATGTCACCTACAAAACTATTTGGATGATAAATACACTACAAGAGGAACAGCCTTTTTCGACGGCACGAAAACCGTCAGAAAACGCCCTTTTGCCGTCGGAAAAAAGGACCTATTTGGTTAAGGCCGTCGGAATAGACCGACGGAAAAGGTATCGTCAGAAAAGAGTTCTTCCGTCGGCCAAATGCTGTCGGAAAAACTCTTTTCCGACGGCCAAATGCCGTCAGAAAAGGGATATTTTCCGACAGTATAAACCCGTCGTAAAATCCTTTTTCGACGGTATTGTACCTTCGGAAAAAGGATCTTTTCTGACGGCATCATACCGTAGGAAAAGGGGTCAAAAATTTTTTAAAAACTTTATTTTTAATTGTACCGTATTTAAAAAAAATACATATTAATTTTTTAATACGTATTGAATTATTTAAAAAACAATTATTAAAATATCATTTTTAGCAGTTTAAAAACGTTGAAAATATTATTTAAATATTATTTTCGATGGCCATATGCTGTCGGAAAATATATTTATAAAAAAAGGCACAATTTTTAGTGTTTTACGAAAAAAACAATTGTTTTTGTTAAATTTTCTCTCTATTTCGTCCGAATTTTCGGAAAAAGCTATAAAAACAGTTTTTGTTGCATATATAGTTAATAAAATAAAAACAAATGAGTTATTTATTACGAAACAGCATAAATATAAACTAATTTTTAGTATATATAGATGAATAAAAATGGGTTATTATGAAAGTATTAATATATATGTGAAATTAAGAGTAATAATGTAAGAAAGCAAAATATATATATAAGTAAGAAAAATATTTGAAGAAAGAATTGGGAGAAGAAATGCAAATAGGGAGAAATAATTGAGTGTTTGTGTATGAATGAATGAATTTTAGGTGTAAAATTTGAGGGTATTTATAGATTTGGGAGGGGGAATGGTGCCACATCACCGATCCGGGTGAAAAACCACCGAAAAATGGTCTTTTTCGAAGGCACTATGCCGTCAGAAAAGACCCTTTTCCGGGCATTGATGTCGTCTGGATTGGCTATAAATATTGTGCGACAACGGTTTATAATTTCAAGTCACAATCTTTTCGTTTCAAAAATTAAGGTTCGTATTTGTATTTAACTAGGATTTTACATAATATTTTTATACATTTACGCTATATGTTAATCTAATTAACTTAAGTTATTTTTGTTTGCAAATTGACGAATAGCAACGAGGCGGGTGTTAGAGATTCTTTCGAGCGTTGTTTGCGGAGTTGTGTTCTACAAGAGGTACGTACGCGTTTATATATATACTTACAATCTCTTTTAATTGTAGACTCGAAATGTAATTTTGTCGTATAGATAATGGTAAAAACTATTAATTTGATAGATAATAATGTATCCAAATGAAGATAAAAATTCGATGTACGATCGTTTGGCCGAGAATGGTTGAGTGAAAGAAAGATTTGCCGAAGGTGTATTCAATTTTTGTAGTTTGCATTAGGTCATGAACGTTATCTAGACGATAGTCGAAATCTAAAATGTCTGTGTAGAAAGTGCACCAATAGAAAATATTTGAAACCTAAAGAAGTAGCTGCTCACCTGCATCGATGGGGTTTTGTAGAGGTGTATCGTGTATGGGTGTCTCACGGGGGAAATTATAACGAGCACAATAGCCTCTTAGGGGCAGTTAGAAACGATCTGATAGCTGTTCACGACGACAATTCTTTTGGAGCTTTAGTTGATGATACTTACTGATGCCAACTTCAAAATGCTGATTGCGATGAGGAGCCTAACACCGAAGCGAAAGGATTTTTAGAATTGGTGAAATGGTCTGAGATTAAGTTGCGCGGCCAGGGAAACAAGTCTGTTTTGGAGTGGGTGTCTGAGTTTTTTTCTACCAAGCTAGAGCATAACTCTAGCAGAGCTGAGTGTGCAAAGTATTAAAACTTATCACCCGAGTGTTTGGGTCCAAAAGATAGCCATTGTTTGCCCGCAGATCTGAATGTTGCCGAGAAGTTGATGAAGGGTTTGTGGTTAGGATACGAAAAAATCGATGTTTGTGATAACAATTATTTCCTGTTTTACGAGGAATTTACATCTGCCTATTACATAGCGTGTCCTGAATGTCGGGAAGATATGTATGAAACTGTAGGTAGAAAGAACCATGTGGCAAAGAAAAAATCATGGTACTTCCCGTTGGCCCCATGGCTTAAACGACTCTTCATGACTCCAACAACTACTTAGCATATGTCGTGGCACTTAAAGTGTAGGTCTTCGAACGATGTTATGATTCACCCAGCATCAGGGTAGCGTGGCAACATTTCGACAAGATACACCCTGAACGATGTTATGAGCCACGAAACGTTCGCCTAGGTCTTTGCACGGACGGTTTCACTCCGTTTGGAAACTTCGGATACCAATACTAATGTTGGCCCGTGTTCATGACTCCTTATAACCTTCCTCAAGATCTTTGCATGCGAGAGGAGTTTATTTTGAGCTTGATCATATCGGGTTCGCGTAGCCCAGAACAAAACATTAACGTTTTGCTTTGCCCCCTAATCGACAAGCTGAAGGTTTTGTGGCACGATGGTGTTCGTGTTTATGACAGATTCAAGAGTCAGAATTTCCAGTTGAGGTTGCATTAATGTGGACTATTAGTGATTTTCCAGTGTACGGGATGTTGTCACAATGGAGCACACATGGAAAGTTATCGTGCCCTTATTTCATGGAGAACACAAAGTCTTTCTCGTTACCCCACGGTAACCAACCTATATGTTGGGGTGCCATCGTCGTTTCTTGCTAGAGGGCCATGAATTCCACCATAACATGACGGTATTCAATGGAAACACATAATACGGTGGGCCTGCACAACGAAGGACCGGTGCTCAAGTGGCATCAATTGTTGAACAACTGCCACCAATGTCAATGAATCCAAACTCACTAAAAATAGTAGGATATGGGGTAGAGCACATTTGTTCGTACAAGATCATCTTTTCGGAATTACCCTATTGGAGGACGAACCTGATCCATCACAATCTGGACGTGATGCACTGCAGGAAGAACTTCTTCGACAACATCAAGAACACAGTGATGGATGAACCGGGTAAGACAAAAGACAACTTAAAAGCTAGGAGAGATTTAGCGGATTTGACCACTCGGGAAGAGCTTTTTGTCACCGATCTCGCTGATGGTAGAACCCTAAAGCCAAAGGCCAAGTATTGTCTTGATAGGGCTCAAAAGAAACTAGTGTGTAAGTGGTTGGTTGGTTTGCGATTTCCGGATGGGTATGCTTCAAATATTCAACGTTGTATGCAACGACAACAGTTGAGGTTGATTGGGATGAAGAGTCACGATTGTCACGTTTTTATGCAGAGGTTAATAATATTGCATTTCGTGATTTGCTGCCTGATCCGATATGGTGGGCCCTCGTAGAGATTAGTATATTCTTTCGAGCATTGTGCGCCATAGAGATTAAAGCCTCGGACATGGCATCATTGAAGGAATATATCGTGATAACAATTTGCAAATTAGAGACGATATTTCCCCCTGCCTTTTTTGATTATATGGAACATTTGGCGATACATCTTCCCTACGAAGCCAAAGTTGATGGACCGGTTCAACATCGTTGGATGTACCCGTTTGAGAGGTAAACCGTTTTATATATCCAAAATTATTTGTCAAATATTTATGTCTAACTATTATTGAATTACTGGTTTGTTTATAGGTGAATGCTTGGTCTGAAGAAATCTGTGTTGAACAAAGCTCGCGTTGAAGGTTCAATTGTAAAATCTTATATATTGTCCGAGAGCACCCATTTATGTTCGTGCTATTTTGAAAAAAAGTGTTGAAACGGGATACAACAGGCTCAGTCGAAATGAGGCCGAATTATGTGGTTATTTCACAGGGCAGCTTCCTATTTTCCATCGAAGAGGGAAAAGTCTAAATCCAGATAAAAAACAACGGCATCTTACTTCCGATGAGTTGATGCTAATTGAGCTTTACACGCTGATGAATTGTCCAGAAGTCGACGGTTGGTTCACGTGTGTATATAACAATTAATATTTTTACATATCTCGATTATCTATTTAATACGTTGATGAGATTTATGTTACACTCGTTTGATAGGTTGTTTGAGGACTTGTTTTGTGGCGGTCTTACTCAACAACAAATTCAAAGAAAGCTAAGAGCTAAGTTAGTGCCATGGTTTAAAGAAACTATTTGCTCTAGAAAGTACGAAGTAGATCAACGTATGTACGCCCTCACCTTAGGGGCAAGCACACTAATAAAAGGGTATGCAGGTTACAAAGTGAACGATTTTAGATTCTGTACGAACTCGTTCAATGAGGGCAATGAAACAAATTGTAGTGGGGTTTATGTGAAGGGCAGCGACGATGGGGTCGAGGGCACAAATTTTTACGGGACGCTAAATGATATCATTGAGGTTATCTGGTGTGGCAGTAACGATATGGTCCAATCAATTGTATTTTTCAGATGTGTGTGGTACGATATTACTCGTCATGGTACGGCAATACACCAAGTGTATGGAATGGTTGATATCAATCCTACGCGTTCTCTCACTACCAATGAACCATTCATATTTGCAAATCAGGCTCTTCCAGTGTACTACACTCGTGGATCTGCAAATCAGGCTCTCCATGTGTACTAAACTCCATATCCAGCACAACATGTGTCGTGGAGGAAAGGATGGTGGGCAGTTTGCCCTATTCGTGCAAGGAACATAATCGACATGTCGTCAATGCAAGAGGAAGAAGAAGCCGCAGAACTCTTTCAAGATGATGAGTTGCCCGGACATAACTTGTGCGCATATTTGAACGACTTTAACATTGAAGGACAATTGGCAAATGACTTGTACAAGCTGGTTGAAGATGACATGGACGATAACAATTAATACCAATGTACTCGAGTTCAATATTGTATTTGTTGTAACTTTTTAATTGTTTAAACAATTATTTAATATTCATGTCTTAATATTGATTAAGTCAAGTAAGAGATAAATCTCATCAGTATTTATATAGTCGAATTACAGAACATTACTTAAAATACATAAATTTATTACAAACAACATAATTGGTAATTCAGAAACCCTCTTACAAACTCGTAATTTAAACATACAACACTTAAGTATCAAACATACAACACTTAAGGATCAAACCATACGCAGGTTGTGTAGTCAGTATCAGGGAGAGGCGGACTCGCTAAGTCGGCTAAAGTAGAGTTGTCTTGTGTAACATGAGGCGCTACAATATACAGTTGAGACCTTCTGAAGGGAACTTGGACGATCCCCACTAACGCTAGCACGTCGAGCATCATTCGGACGTGAGAATTGGGTATCATTATTAGACCGCATCAAGTAGTCTAAATCACTTCGAACACTATTGTTGGGTATTGTGGCTTGCTGCCACGAATTGTTCGTGTTGGCGTTATGTTGGTTCCACGTATGTGGCTGACTCGTGGCGTTATTGTTCTATGAATTGGGTTGCCACGACGTGTTTGTACCAGGGTTTCCTTGTTGTCACGTCGTGTTAGTATCATGATTGCCTTGCTGCCATGACGAGTTAGTAGCATGGTTTCCTTGCTGCCATGACGTGTTTGTACCCTGGTTTCCTTGCTGCCACGACGTGTTTGTTCCCCGGTTGCCTTGCTGCCACGACGAAGTTTGACCATGTTGTGTCTGGTTTTGTTGCCAATAATCGTACAACTGGCTCTGCGTTCCATGAAACTGATTTGGAAGAAATGGGCTTGAATTATAATTGTTTGGCTGGTTGTTCCATTGATAACGCTCCCTCTCTTCTCGGTCACGAATTTACTCCTGATCCCTCTCATCTCGCTCACGAATTCGCTCTTGCCTCTACTCCTCCTGGTCCCTCGCCACTTCCGACAGCACATCGTTAATCTCTTACTCCATACCCGTAATGGTTTCATGCACCCCAGCAGTAGCCACCTTCACCGCTTTAGCTGTTCTTATCGCCTCAGCAGGGTTCGGATTTGCGCCCTGGGACTTACGATAATCTGCGAGGGTATTGTGCCTATTTTTGCCTCGGATCCTCCCATGTGTGCCATTATTATTTGCAATGGCCCAGATATCTTTGCCAAACTCAAGCGGCCATTTCTCTTGGGGACCATAATTATCCTCGAGCGCTTCAAAATAACGTTCCTACAATGTTCAAAGTAAATAAATGAAAAAGGCATAGGCACAAAACAATCACATACATGTTTAAGATAACTTACATAATACCCTTCTGTGGGGGGTCCCAACAGATTATTCGTCCATCCGGATCTGCTATTGCGTGGTCCATCACGTATTGCTGGTCATACTCAATATGCGGAGTACCATACTATAACAACATTTTTTAAAACAATATTAATGGTAAAGAGTAACTCAATATCACAAAATATATTTTGCAAACAAGGAAATCCTAGCGTATCGTACCGTTTCATAGCTCGTCTCGTGTGTACTCACAGATCCACCATGATACGTAGCTAAGGATCCCTTACCGTCGACGCTCCTTGTCTTATTGGATTCTCGATTCTCCTTTGCTTTTTGTGCGAGTCCAATCGTCCTTTCCTCCGCCCAATGATCACAGTACGTCGACTCGAAGCCTCGAGGTAGCCAAATCTTTTGGTACCATTCGGGGTCTTTATCTCGCTTCTTGTACAAATTTTTGCACTCGTATATGGATTCCTTCCATGTTGATTGTGCCACCCGATGGAATGCCTTTGTGATTTTAGGCGTTTCATCTTCATCTCATTTGTATATTCCCTTCGAAATATAATAACATATAAGTATGAGGACAAAATTATAATATACATAAATATTGCGAAATGTGTTAAAATAAGTTAAAAGAAGATACCATTAAGTAGGTTAAAAATTTTGTTTTTGTGCCGCGGATAATTGAGAGTAATATATCGCCGGTTCGGTCACCAAGGACTTTATTGTAAAGCCAAGTGATTGTTTTATTATTTCCGTAAGATCCTCACATAAATCTTGATCAAAAGTGAAATTGTCGTTCACCCCAAATTTGAGTTTCCCTTCGTCGGTGTTTGAAGAACCTCGACCCTTCCCCCATCCCCTAAGCGACCTAAGGCTAGTAGAAGCAGATTCAGAAGCAACAGATGCTTGCGAGGGTTGTGATCCCGACAAAGCTCATTTGTTGTTGGCTTGTGGAACTTCGTCCATCAAGCCATGTGGAAAAATTGGACGTGGAGGAGTAATTTCACGCGGCAAGACTGGATTAGGGTCCCTTAGGCGGGGAGCAGCGACTCCGTTTTGAGTGGTAGTGTGGCGTTGTGGTGGTGCATGCGCCGGAGTAGGGGCCTGGGTCCGAGTTGTAGTTGGGCATTGTTGGGAACCAACCGGAGTATGGTGAGTTTGTGGCGGAGGTTCCTCGACAAGTTGGGTAACTTCGTCGGGACTAGTTGTTTCAACGTTGCCTCCACGCCAAGATTTAAACACACTAGCAAAATTGAGCATCCCAGGGTTTTCAGTAACCCTACATTGGAAATATATTTTTGGATTATTTTCTGTTTCGCTTTTCCTATAAAATTGTTGCGATTGTTTTTATCGGCCATTTATAAAAATGACAATTTTTTGAAAAAATAAAAATAAAAAATATATATATATATATATATATATTTGAAGAAAGAAAGGATTGTATATATATAAAATGGAGTGATTGGTGATGATGAATAAAAAATTTAGGCTTGGTATTTATAAAGTTTTTTTTTTAACTTGACCGGCGCCTTTTTCAAAAGGCGCCGGTCCCACCGTCTTTTCCGTCGGCCAAGTGCCGACTGAAAAGACGGGAAGGCCCGTCGCCGTTTTTTTTTTCTTTCTTCCTTTTCCGACGGCTTAAACCGTCGAAAAATACCTTTCCCATCGGCCAATGTTTTTACCCATTTCCGACGGCCTGTTCCGTCGGAGGCCGTCGAAAATGGGCGTTTTTGTTGTAGTGATAAAACCATATTCTCAGTTTGTTGTTGCTAAATTTAAACATCATACAAACCGCAATTCAAACGAGTCAATGAAAACCACCACACTGAACAATATAGATTATTATTATTGTTATTAGTTCAAAGCTAAGTCATTATGATGGAAATCCCATTTTAATGTCCTGTTCATTAGTTTACCAACCCACAATTAATTGGTCTTGCGGTCATACATAATTAGAAACACCTTTTTTGTGAAATACACTTTTTCTATTATAAAAAGTTGATTTGGAATAATACAATCACTAAGCTTAGCTACATCTGAGACGAAAATTGACTTATGATTGTGAGTGAGTTATGTCAACTTATATATACTTCCAAAGAATTGTAATAATTCAATAACTCTACAATCTTATAAAGGAACACGTCACTCTTTAAACATTTCTGCCGATCGACGATAACTCAAGTCCAAAGACCCATTAACAATATAATCATTTATATCGTATCGTGATTGTTTACCAATAAATAAACTCTAAGATACTGATAGTTGACGAACTTATATAAGTTACCTTAACTAGAATGATTAGCCTGAAAAGAAGTCGTGCCTAACGGTAACGCGCATGGTTTCTCCTCCTTGGCTCAATTCAATTCCTTCATTTTGACTGGAGATATTTCTTCCCAAAAGAAAGCGGATATATTACAATTAAAATACTTGATATTATTATGAGTAATTTACTTGATTATGTTAAGCAGTTGCATGTTTTGGTTTTGTAAATGTCGCTCCAATTTTTTATTTTTGCAAACGTAACTGCCTCGTGAGCTGTCGCGGCTTCTGCTGATTCAGCTTTCCACCCTCCTGGAATACGAATGCGTTTACATGGTAGAATACTACCTTGGTAATCCCGTGCCACCACCCCAATGCCTCCCCAGTGATTGATGTTTTCGGTAGCAGCATCAAAGTTAAGCATAATCGTCCCGGACTTGGTGGTTTCCACTTAGCCTGAACCTGTTTTGGTTGGTTATCTCCTGTGCTTCTCTGTTTAGAGCTTGATGTGCAAAAATCAGAGAAGAAACGCTTTGCTGTTTTGATTAGATTTATTGGAGATTCGTGATGGTTTTCATGCCAAAGCTTATTCCTGTTGTTCCACAAAAACCAACAACAAACCAAGAAAAATCCAAATTGTTGTCTATCAAACCGTTGATGTGCAGCTTTAAACCAATCGACTAAACAACTCCCAGTTGCTGTTGCTACAGGTATATTAGACAACGCCCAAAAAACTCTCGCAACATGACAATCTCGAAAGCGGTGTAAAGCAATTTCAGCACCTTCATTACACACAACACATACCTCAGTTTTAGATATTGGCAGGATATTTCTCAATAGTCACCATGTGATATGCTTGATCTTGTTTGAAACGTATGAGTTCCAAACAAATTTCCAGTTCCTCGTTGGCCGTGTACTTGGTCCTCCATGTATTCCTTCAAAATCTCTTTATTTCAGCTCCATAGACAAGTAATATGGTGATTTGACTGAATATACTCTATGCTTGGAGTGGTGTCAAATCAACGCATCTGGTGTATGGCGGTTTCCCAGGGGAATCTTCAAAAATTCCTCGATGTCTTCCTGCCAAAAAAGATATTCAAGAATATTTAAATCCCAACCATTGCAAAAGGTCCAGTAGCATGATTACATTAATAGGATCGATACCATGTATATCCGGAGTTCGTGGTTTGAAACTAATATTTCCGGGTATCCAGTTGTCGCTCCATATATCAATATTATGTCCATTTCCAATTCTCCATCTCGTGCCTGCTTGGACCAGATCTTTCGCTACACAGATACTTTTCGATGTAAATGAGGCATTACCTTTTGGTGTTGCCTCAAAAATATTAGAATGGGGAAAATATTTTGCCTTCAAAATGCGACCCAGGACGGAGTTAGGGAACTGGATGACACGCCATATTTGTTTACCAAATAGTGCTAGATTAAAACTTTTCAGATCTCTAAAGCCCAAGCCCCCCTCTCGTTTGCTTTTACACATATCTCTCCAGTTCAGTCAGTGGAGTGTATTTTTACCGTTGTTCCCCCACCAATAGTTGGATATCTTGACTTCTATCTCCCTAAGGAGGTAATCCGATAATTTAAACAACTCATAACATAAGTTGGGATCGACTAGAGGACAGATTTGACCAGAATTTCCTTTCCCGCCCTCGACACAAGATTGTTCTCAAAAGACCCTGCTTTACCCCCAAACTCTATCCCTTAACCAATCAAATATCTCTTTTTTGCTACGCCCCTTCGTTGTAGGAAACTCTAGATATTTTTCATGTTTTTCCACAACCTGGAAAGGAATACAGTTCTTGACTAGATTAATAGTACTCTCTGGAGTATTACGGCTGAAGACAACAGTGGATTTATCTAAGTTTATTTCTTGTCCGGAAGCCAAGCTATATCTATTCAGGATATTAGAAATCACCATAGCAACCTCCTCCGTTGCTTGCCAGAAGATAAGAGTGTCATCTGCGAAAAACAAGTGGGAGATTACCGGCGCGGTGGAGCTAATAGTCACCCCTTTCAGTAGGCGGGTAGATTCTGCC
Organism: Linaria vulgaris; assembly: GCA_948329865.1. NCBI lineage: Eukaryota > Viridiplantae > Streptophyta > Magnoliopsida > Lamiales > Plantaginaceae > Linaria > Linaria vulgaris. Next base: position 74,885,926 of record OX415250.1, on the reverse strand, counting down.
TTAGTGGTTAGGGTGCTAAAAGCTTCAGCGCAAAACATAAACAAATAAGGTGAAAGCGGGTTTCCTTGCCGAATTCCCCTTTCTTGCTGAAAATGACCAAATTGTTCTCCATTAATCAAAATAGAATATGTCACAGTTCGCAAGCAAAGCATGATAGTATGAATAAAATGTGGGTTGAAACCTAGTTTAGAAAGCACTGTCTCAAGAAAATTCCATTCCACCCGTCGTAATCTTTGCTCATATCAAGTTTTAAGGCCATATTACTTGCTTTGCCTTTTTTCTTAAGTTTTAGGTAGTGATTTACTTCATAGGCTACAAGAACATTATCAGTAATCAACCGATTAGGAACAAAGGCCGATTGGTTTCACTAATGAAAACATGCATATGTGGCTTTAGCCTGTTAGTAATGACTTTTGATGCAATTTTAAAAATCACATTACTAAGGCTGATCGGTCTAAATTGTGTTATCTGCTCTGGGTTTTTACATTTTAGTATAAGGACGATATGGGTGTAGTTCATTCTATCAGGCAGAGTATGCTTATTAAGAAAGTTCAAGACACAGGAAATAACATTGCTACCAACAACAGGCCAAAACTTTTGATAAAAAAGGGCGGGGAGGCCATCAGGGCCGTGTGATTTAAGCGGGTACATTTGAAAATGTGCAGTTTTTACCTCATCATCAAAATATGGTCGACAAAGCTCCTGGTTGATCTCATCCGTAATGCGAGTTTCCATGGCCTCAAGGACATGAGCAATATCATCAGGTTTCGGGTTTCTTGAGGTGAAGATTTTCTGAAAATAATCAACTGCAATTCTTCCCATTTCCCCACCAGACCTCAGCAATTCTCCTTGTTCGTTTCTAAGCCCCTTAATATCATTTTGAGTCGATCTGCGTATTACCCTTGAGTGAAAATAGTGTGTATTGCGGTCACCCTCTGCCATCCACTAAGCCTTCGCACGCTGTTTCCACATTGCATTTTCCCGATCCAAAATTTCTTCCGGTTCATGTTTCAACTCAATCGCTTTCTCCTTCTTTTCTACTGTCACACTACCCAGCCTCATCGTACCAATTTTATCACGTAAGATTCAAATTTGTTTCTTTACACTACCGAATTTACTCCTACTCCAATTTAGTAAGCTCTCGACACTTGTCCGCGTTAACCACAAAATCATCCTCACTGGACCAAGAATTTGAAATTATATTTGCACATTCCTTGGACTTGAGCCACATTAATTCGAATCGGAAATTTCTTCTTCTGTTGTGATTCAATGTTGATGAATTAGGATCGATGATAAGCAAGATGAATTAGGATCGATGATAAGCAAGAGGGGAATGTGATCAGACTATTACTTTTAAGGTGGTGGACAGTGGCGGTAGGAAACATGGCTTTCCATTGGAGTGATGAGCATGCTCTATCTAAACGGAGCTTGATATTATTCAGGTTGGGTCGCCGACTCGACCATGTATATGGACCACCTACAAAACCAAAGTCATGTAATCTAATTTGGTCCAGCGTTTCTCTAAAGGCTCGAGTTCGGTAGGGAGGAAGGAAAAGCTCACCATTTTTCTCATCATTGCTGAGGACTTCATTAAAATCACCCATGTAGACCCATTCTCGCCTTGATATTCGTCCTAGCTGCTCCAATAAATCCCATGTAATTCTATGTTTAGAAAGATTAGGTTCTCCATAAAAGCCAGTAAATCGCCACATATTTTCAGCTTCTGGAAGTTGAACAATAACAGCAATATGGTACTTAGAAAATGTTTGTAGTTGGACTTGTGTATTCTTTGTCCACAAAAGTGCAAGACCGCCAGATCTCCCTCGTGAGTCAACTGAAACACCAAATAAGTTAAATCTTTGCTTAATCGTATCAACCTTATGTTTATGGAGGCGGGTTTCCATAAGGAATATAAGATGGGGACGGTCGTTGAGGATTAAATCCCCAAGTTCTTGAACTGTCTCAAGGTTCCCCAAACCTTGGCAGTTCCATGCTAAGCAAATCATTGTGCTAGGCAGGGTTGCTGAGCAACCTCCGCCTCTGGTTCAGTGATTGTTTTCTTCATTCTCCTTTTGGCAGGCCTTTCTTCTTGATTTTCATTTTCTTGTTCTTTGGTCTTCTTTGAGACAATTTTCTTTGGCTTCTCCATTTTTGCTGGACGAGCTCTTTTCTTTATCGTATTAAGGGAGTTGGTTATGTTATTCAGTGGAAAATGGTTGTGGTTTGGGCTGCTGTTATGGTCATGTGGGAAGTTAGCTAGGATAGAGATGAGTGGTTTAATGTTGAATGGTTTTTCTTGTTGGGTGAGTTGTATTGTGACGTATTTGGTAATTTGGGTACTGTGTCAAGTAGGGTAGGATTTGGGTGTTACTGGTTTGATGTAAGGCTTCATGGTTAAGGTGGGTTGACTGATCCAGATTCATAAGGTTACGAGGTAAGTCAATTGCCATACTAGATTCTGAATCTTGTGGCATAATCATAATTTCCTTGCCCTTACCGTTACCAGAATCTTTCAATGTATCTTGATTCTCCACCACTTTCAAAGTCGATTCCTTATCCATTGCATTCATTTCTGTATTAACTCTTGCTATCTGATTGGTCATCACCATCGATGTAGGATTCAAATTCCCGGATTTTGGACTTGTCCCCTTCGAAGCTCGCTGCTGACTATAATGTGGTATTCCCTGTCCATGTCCATGGCGTATCGATGAATCTGGTGGTGCCACACACGTTCGTCGTTCTGGGCGCCCGCCGATATTCTAACCAATCAAACGTTGTCTCTGTGTAATAGGATTTGCAAGCAACCATTCCCCATTATCAGTGTTTTGTTCAGTCGATTCAATACCGACAGCTTCTCTATCGAATTCAATTGGACAGTCCCTCATAATATGGCCTATGATCCCGCATCGATAACAGAAATTGGGTAATTTCTCATAAGTGAATGTCACCATGATAGAGTGTCCTTTCGGATTTCTAACCCGCATCACTAGCCGTAGTGGCTTCGTAATATCAATCTTGACCCATAATCTCATGATAGTACATATAGTACCTTCACTATTCCCCTGCTCCATATCAATAAATTGGCCAAGATTTTCTCCTATAAGAGATGCTATGGGTCTGTGGATCACGTGGAACGGTAAGCCAAAAACTTGAATATGAAATTCACATAAATTCAAAGTTACTATGTCCAGATTTTCATCTTCTGTGAACTCTGATAATAAGAGCAATTGTTTATCAAAAGCCTATGGTCCGCATGACATAACCCTCTTCTTATCAACTACATGTCGAAATTTGAACAGTAATCTATCTCTCTCTATCTGGCTCATATCCATACCATATTTCAGATTCCAACTGATAGCCATCGTCTATTTGAACGCTTCTGTGTGTAACCCTCGTTTACTGAGTAGTCGCCCAACTAGCATAAGTTGGTAGTCCACTGTTACTGTCGACCAGATTTCATTTGGTGCCTCTATCTCAACTGATTATGTTGGCATTAGGAGGAGCTGTCTACTCAATGCGGACTCCAGTTCTTCAACCATGGTGAGATTGCTCATGCCCCAAAATCTTGTGGAATTCCACGAACGATTTCAATCAACACAGTGCCTAGGTAGAAACATGATACAAAGATAGGGTAAGGGGAGGGAATAAAGACAGTAAACTAGAAACCCAAGACACAAGTAAAATCAAGGACTAAAACCAAAGGCAAATGGGCAAGAAAGCAAGTATCAATTAGCAACAATAAAACTGCACATGAGCGAGTATCATAGAACCTTGAGATGGCTAAAATAACACTCACTCTTGGCGTGGCTTATTTGGGGGGAGACTCACTGGCTTTTCAAAATTGATTGCGTACTGTGATATATGGGGTGGGAATGTGAAGGTATGGTGGTGAATTTTGCAATTGGTGGAAGAGATTTTCCTATTTGGGGAAGAAGAATTCTCCATGGGAGAAGAAGCTCTCATACGAGAGGAGAAACTCATCATGGCACTAGTTCGATCAATTTCAGATAGACATATTAGATATACATGGGCTTATTAAGTCAGGGCATAATAATCTCCCCTCTTTCATGGAATTTGGTCCCCAAATTCATTGTTTTCTATATTTCATGAATTGAAATAAAATTTTACTATAAAACGGGGCGTCACATGCCATGTTTTTGGTATCGGATTCTGCACCCAATTTGCTACACGTTGTTCGCATTTAACGCCATCTGACTTCCTTGTTTCTAAAGTCTTACTCCCGTTGATCTCCCTATTCTGATCAATAGATTCTTTTTGTACCAGAATGTCAAAGGAATTACTTGTATTAAGGAAATTACCTTCAGTTGTTGTCTTGCCACTTTTACCTTTCGGGAATTGAGTCCTATTAGGATTTCTTTTCACCCTTATATTAATTTCCTTTTTTATTATTTCCAAGACTCTTAGGCAGAATTCTCTGCGAATTGTGGTGGGGTATTTTCCTTCCTCGATTCTTCTTCTCTTGTGTTCTCCACATGACCCTTATATAACACCTCGGTAATTTTATCACCGTTCTGTCTTTTTTGTATTGTCGGGGTTCCCCTTGCTTGCGGCATTTTCTTTTTTCGAAGTTTCACTTTTACCCATTAGTCGGACTCTCTATTTTTAGTACCTTCTCCGCAAGCCACGCGGTAATTACTTCACTCGTCGTTTTTTACTCCATTTACCAACTGTGGTTCTGTATGCTCACCCTTCTTTTCACCTTTAAACTCCTCGCAATTATTAGACGAATATCCAATTCTTCTGCATGTATGGCAGAACGAGAGGAGGTTTTCATGAACCACTTGATACACCTTCCCCTTAAGACGTATACCGAGCTTGAGAAGTTTTTCTGTTTGTAAATGTACGCATACGCGCGCAAATCTCCCACGTACACCATTATATGTATTGCCATTGATTTTTATCGGGTCAACGAGGCATTTCGTGGGCGCTTGTAAAACGGGTTTATGGAAGTGTTCCACTGGGAGGTTCAAAATTCTAGCTCAGAATTCTATCTCAGGTGATAGTACTTTCCACCATTTTTGAATCAACATAAAACTTTCGGCTAGCTGCCACGATCCTTCGGTGAGTATCCTCTCTTTTTTTGCACTTAATAGTCATTTGATGCAGTAGCAGCTGAACTCGAGATCCATCAATTCGAACACGTTGTGTAGTGCCCACATAATGTCCAACTTAGTTTGTAGCGCAGGGTAATAGCACGGCTTCCCCAAGATCCGAATGATTATGGTGTCTCTCCACGGACTCTCCATGCGCTCTTTAAGTTCTAGTGCAATGTCCACTTCTTTGAATGGCATTTCTTCCATGGGTTCTAGAATTCTGATATATGCATGTTAGCATTTTTGATTTATCGATAATGAAATATTTTCTCTTATTTTTCTGATTGATCACGTCCGCATATGAACTCTTAGGTCTATTAGGGCATCCCCTTTCCATGTCCGCTAAAGGTTTTGATTGAAAAATCATATGGGGCTCTTCATGTTGGCGCATACGTTTATGTTGTCTCGCATTCGTACCGAAGAGATCTGGCAGCACGAATTCTGTGGTAGCGGCGATGAGATTTTCCTATGGCGGCGTGAAGTTTTGTGTTAGGTTTTGCATGGCGACATGGGAGCTGCCTCTCCTAAAGAGATATGATTGATCATCGAGATCCCCATAATGTATGTATATCATTTATTTGCTTTTTATTATAATATCATTGATAATTGAGCCCACTTAAGTATATGTTATATGATATAATTAAATACTAAAAACTTCAATCTTCTTAATTAGTGTGTGGAAATTAGATATGTATTGTCTGTAGCAGATTTCGCATGTGAACTAATAAAATAGTTTTCGATTAACTAATGTACATGTAAAGTTTGGATTACCGCAAAGCTTTGAATTTAATGTTTTTGGCCAAAGAAGTATCAAGTATATGTGTGTATGTGTGTGTTTTGCGGACAAAAAATCACTCAGCTCTCGAATTTAGGTGAGTAAACTGGGGGGCCGAACATATTAATTATTGGGGCCTGTATAATATAGAATGAATTAATAATCAATAAATTTGGGTGCCAAATGCATTAATCGTTTGGTCCCATATACATCAATCATTTGTCTACTTCGTTGTTATAATGTTGTTCATAAGTGAGTCCCACTAAATATATGTTATGTGATACAGTAAAATTAAAAGTTTAAATCTTCTTAATTATTATGTGAGAAATATATGGGTATTGTCTTTGGCAGTTTTTCACGGGTGAAGTAATTAGATAATTTTCGACCAACTAATATACTTTTAAAAGTTGGATTACTCCAAAGCCTTGGATTTGAAGTTTTCGGACAAGTAAGTATATATATGTTTTTAGAAAATAGAGTTTAAATGTCTCTTTTGCGCACTAGAAATCACTCAACACTTGAATTTAGGCAAGTAAAATATAACAACCTGTGTGTGAGATAATACCATACGTTTTAAGATTATAAAAAATGACTCCCTATTTATTATTTACAATAGAGTAACTTATCAAGATATCTGAACGGGATAGGTATTTGGTAAGGTATTAGATAATGTTCTTCTACGAGAGGGGTTACAAATGATATAATGTCAAATTTAATGGACGTGTAATATATATATATATATATATATATATATATATATATATATGTGTGTGTGTGTGTGAATGTTTTATCTATCTACGAAGGGGTTCTAAAAAAACATATATGACTTTTATCATCAAGTATTTTTTTCTTAATTTTTTGAAAGTGAATAAAATAATACAAATTAATAGGTACCATATTTATACTTTATAAAACTAAATTCTTAACACTACAACAATTCTTGTATATAGGAGGTGAGGAATGGCCTCCTATATCCCCGTAATCGCCTCTTATTTAAATAATAGGAGGCGATTAAGTGCCAGCCCACGTTTGCCTCTTATATGGACGCCTTTTACCATATAAGAGGCGATTATTTGCCATCAGAACGCTGAAGGCGCGTGGGAGTGGATAAATCGCCTCCTATATTTAGGGATGGGAGGCGATTAATCCACTCCAGTTTAAGTGGGCTCAGACGTTTATTTAATATATTATATTGCGGTGGGAGGCGATGTATCGCCTCTTATAATTAATTTATCATTTAAATATAATGCAAAAATGTCAGAACGGTGGGAGGCGATTATTCGCCTCCTATATTTAATTTATCATTTAAATATAATTTTGGCTCCTACCATTTACCGAATTGGAAAAAAAAATTACAGAACGGTGGGAGGCGATTATTCGCCTCCTACCATTTACAAAATTGAAAAAAAAAATAGCGGCAGAATTCTGCAGCTAAATTTTTCACAAATTTCAATTTGAAATAATAGATCCTAATTTGGTTGTTTTTTAAATTAAAAATTAAAATTGAAACACAACATGTTTTAATTCATCAACATTAATATATACAAAAAGTTATTACTAACATTACAAAATGATGAGATTCATATAATATCATTATATTATTTAGCTACATTTGGCAAATACTATGACATGTAATAGAATAATACAAACATAAATAACTTGCAACCTATATCACTACATTCCAATACATTACATAATAAATCCAAAAAAAAATATTTATTGTGTTCATGAATAAAACTAGCTAGCAAAAAAAAAATTAAAAAATGAATATGAACACCATCTTCATCTTGTATTCTTCCTTGCATCTTTGGTAATAACTTCATCTTGTGAATGTTGGTGAAGATTGAATATGAACACCAAGAAAAATATTGCAAATAGTTGGGTTTTTTTGTTGTTGAAGTTCTGTGGGAAGAATCGTATAAGTAGTTTTTTTTCGAGGCGTAGGAGGCGATTTTTCGCCTCCCATATGTCAGCACATGGTTAAATTTAAACGGTTGATATGTGCTGATTGAGAAAATCTAACGATTCAGACCTGCTAAGATACCTATCACGCGGATCGTGGTTTTGTTGGTGGGAGGCGAAATTTCGCCTCCCATATTTTTTTTAAAGAAAAAAGCTAAAATAATTAAATTGGTTGATGGGAGGCGAAATTTCGCCTCCTATATTTGTTTTTTTAAAAAAAAAGCTAAAATAATTAACGTATTGACAAAATTACACTTAACATATTGACAAAAAGTTGCCGCTTCATTTTTTTAACAAATTTCATTCTCCCAAAGTTCTTTAATTTTGCCACTTAAAATTTTCAGCAAATTACATATTCCCCCAAATTTGTTTTAATTCTTTTGTGATGGGAGGCGAATTTTCGCCTCCCAAATTAAAAAAAAATTATTAAAAAAAAAATATTGACTTGGTAGGAGGCGATTAATCACCTCCAACAATTTTCAGATTTGTGAAAAAAAAAAGCGGCAAAATTGACCGCTTCATTTTTTTACCAAATTTTATTCTCCCAAAGCTCTTTAATTTTGCCGCTTAAAATTTTCAGCAAATTACATATTCCCCCAAAATTGATTTAATTCTTTTGTGATAATAAAAGAATTATTTTTGAAATTAAGAATTAAAAAATAAAAATACACCACATGGTTAATTTACAAACATATATATTTCTTCAAAATGATGAGATTATATATTTCTATAATTAATATTCCTCCCGTTTATTTGTTTAACGTATTTCGTTACTTCGTTTTGGACGAGACTTGGAATGACACGCGTAATTAGTGTTTTCAAAGGATCGGTAAAGGAAAAAACTGAATTCGGTTATTTCTTTAACTTTTCTATAATTACATATTCATCCCTTTATTGGTTTCGTTACTCTGTTTTGGACGATATTTGGAATGACACGTGTAATTAGTGTTTTCAAAAAAATCGATAAAAGAAAAACCTGGATTTGAATATTTTTTTTAACTTTTTATAATTACATATACCTCCCGTTTATTTGTTTAACGTATTTCGTTAAATCGTTTTGGACGAGATTTGGAATGACACGCGTAATTAGTGTTTTCAAAGAATCGATAAAAGAAAAAACTAAATTCAGATATTTCTTTAACTTTTCTATAATTACATATTCATCCTGTTTATTTGTTTCGTTACTTCGTTTTGGACGAGACTTGGAATGACACGCGTAATTAGTGTTTTCAAAGGATCGGTAAAGGAAAAAACTGAATTCGGTTATTTCTTTAACTTTTTCTATAATTACATATTCATCCCGTTTATTGGTTTCGTTACTCTGTTTTGGACGATATTTGGAATGACACGTGTAATTAGTGTTTTCAAAAAAATCGATAAAAGAAAAACCTAGATTTGAATATTTTTTTAACTTTTTATAATTACATATACCTCCCGTTTATTTGTTTAACGTATTTCGTTAAATCGTTTTGGACGTGATTTGGAATGACATTCGTAATTAGTATTTTCAAAGGATCGGTAAAAGAATAAACTAAATTAAGATATTTCTTTAACTTTTCTATAATTACACATTCCTCCCGTTTATTTGTTTAACGTATTTTGTTACTCCGTTTTAGACGAGATTTGGAATGACGTTCGTAATTAGTATTTTCAAAGGATCGGTAAAAGAAAAAACTGAATTCAGATATTTATTTAACTTTTCTATAATTACATATTCATCCCGTTTATTTGTTTCGTTACTCTATTTTGGACGAGATTTGGAATGACAAGCGTAATTATTGTTTTCAAAGAATCGGTAAAAGAAAAAACTGAATTCTGACATTTCTTTAACTTTTCTATAATTACATATTCCTTATGTTTATTTATTTAACGTATTTTGTTACTCCGTTTTGGACGTGATTTGGAATGACATTCGTAATTAGTATTTTCAAAGGATCGTTAAAAGAATAAACTAAATTCAGATATTTCTTTAACTTTTCTATAATTACATATTCCTCCCGTTTATTTGTTTAACGCATTTTGTTACTCCGTTTTAGACGAGATTTGGAATGACATTCGTAATTAGTATTTTCAAAGGATCGGTAAAAGAAAAAACTGAATTCAGATATTTATTTAACTTTTCTATAATTACATATTCATCTTGTTTATTTGTTTAACGTATTTCGTTACCCCGTTTTGGACGAGACTTGAAATGACACGCGTAATAAGTTTTTTCAAAGGATCGGTAAAAGAAAAAAATAAATTCGGATATTTCTTTAACTTTTCTATAATTACATATTCCTTATGTTTATTTGTTTAACGTATTTTGTTACTCCGTTTTAGACGAGACTTGGAATGACACGCGTAATTAGTGTTTTCAAATGATCGGTAAAAGAAAACACTGAATACAGATATTTCTTTAACTTTTCTATAATTACATATTCATCCCTTTTTTGTTTAACGTATTTCGTTACTTCGTTTTAGACGAGACTTGGAATGACACGCGTAATTAGTGTTTTCAAATGATCGGTAAAAGAATACACTGAATACAGATATTTCTTTAACTTTTCTATAATTACATATTCATCCCTTTTTTGTTTAACGTATTTCGTTACTTCGTTTTAGACGAGACTTGGAATGACACGCGTAATTAGTGTTTTCAAAGAATCGGGTAAAAGAAAAAACCGAATTCGGATATTTCTTTAACTTTTCTATAATTACATATTCATCCCGTTTATTTGTTTCGTTACTCTATTTTGGACGAGATTTGGAATGACACGCGTAATTAGTATTTTCAAATGATCGGTAAAAGAAAAAAATGAATTCGGATATTTCTTTAACTTTTCTATAATTACATATTCCTTATGTTTATTTGTTTAACGTATTTTGTTACTCCGTTTTAGACGAGACTTGGAATGACACGCGTAATTAGTGTTTTCAAATGATCGGTAAAAGAAAACAATGAATACAGATATTTCTTTAACTTTTCTATAATTACATATTCATCCCTTTTTTGTTTAACGTATTTCGTTACTTCGTTTTAGACGAGATTTGGAATGACACGCGTAATTAGTGTTTTCAAAGAATCGGTAAAAGAAAAAACTGAATTCGGATATTTCTTTAACTTTTCTATAATTACATATTCATCCCGTTTATTTGTTTCGTTACTCTATTTTGGACGAGATTTGGAATGACACGCGTAATTAGTATTTTCAAATGATCGGTAAAAGAAAAAAATGAATTCGGATATTTCTTTAACTTTTCTATAATTACATATTCCTTATGTTTATTTGTTTAACGTATTTTGTTACTCCGTTTTAGACGAGACTTGGAATGACACGCGTAATTAGTGTTTTCAAATGATCGGTAAAAGAAAACACTGAATACAGATATTTCTTTAACTTTTCTATAATTACATATTCATCCCTTTTTTGTTTAACGTATTTCGTTACTTCGTTTTAGACGAGACTTGGAATGACACACGTAATTAGTGTTTTCAAAGAATCGGTAAAAGAAAAAACTGAATTCGGATATTTCTTTAACTTTTCTATAATTACATATTCATCCCGTTTATTTGTTTCGTTACTCTATTTTGGACGAGATTTGGAATGACACGCGTAATTAGTGTTTTCAAAGAATCGATAAAAGAACCAACTCTCAATGGGAACCAAACATTGGTTCACATTTCTATTAGTATAATTTGCTTTTACTTTTTACATGAATAACATGCCACGGGAACGGAAATAACGTTCCGATTAGATGAGAACGCAACTTCGTCTCCATGTTTCCATCTCCATGGTGAAGATTTCTTGTAGTGATAATTGGGGAGGAAAATATAAATATACCAAAGTTTGAAAACACCTTAAAAACAACTCCAAATTCATTGATTTTTTGCCGTAATCCGAATTATCATAAATACATGAGTTTCGTAAATATTCATGAAAAATGGAGTAATGGTTGACGATAAAGAAATAATTGGGGAAAAAAATATAAATATACCAAAGTTTGAAAACACCTTGAAAGCAATAATTGGGGAATTACAGTTTGGCCCTTGCTGCAAATAGCCAAATATAACCCAAAAAAAAAAATTATGCTGCTATTCTCTCTCTCTGCTCTACCCGACTCAGAAGGAAAAAAAAAATTAAAAAAAGCCAAAATCAAAAATTTATTATTTTTTAATTTTTTTTAAAAAAAAATTGGAGGCAATTGGTGTTTCTTGGCGCCTGGCTAGTTAATACAATTGTGTTATTTTTTTTATTTTTTTTAAGAACAGAAGGCAATTATTCGCCTCCTAAAAATTTGTTATTTTTTTAATTTTTTTTTTTAAAAAAGAGAAGGCAATTATTCGCCTCCCACCAATTTTTAATTTAAATTATTTGTTTTCAGAATACAATCGCCATTTTCCTTTATTTTTTTTTAAAGATTTTCGGACTTGTGGGAGGCGATTTTTCGCCTCCCACCACGTGGCAGCTTCTGATTGGAAGCTTTTCGTCCAGTTGACTGAGCTGTCAGCTTAAGAGTTATAGGAGGCGAAAATGGGCCTCCTGAATTGTAGAAGGCATGTAATCGCCTCCTATATTGCATTCTACAGTAGAAGGCCTAAAATCGCCTCCCATATGCAGCAGCTATATTGAAGCATTCTTGTAGTGTAAGCTATAGAAATATTTCTTAAGCATATTTTTTATTTGGATGTCATTACAATTAGAACAACATGGCAATGAAGTTATCGATTACAATGAAATTTGCTCGTATGTGTGTGTGTATATGTGGGAGAAAGGGGGAGCAGCAAAAATCTTCTATTCCTTTTTCGGTGTTCACACCTCTATTCCCTTCACCAGACCATGACACGTGTCCTATATAATAGTTTTGCATAGTTCTCCTTTTAATTATATATCTTTATACTGAAAATCCCTTTAATTATATATTTCCTTCCTTAAGTTATTATCTCTAATTAACAAATTGCATTTCCATATTATTAAAATATTATCATATTAAACAACCTGTTTAAATTGGAAATTGACATCAACAATACAAGTTGCCTGTTTAAATTTGATAACTACCAAATTATTTTTTTGCCAACATGGTAATTGAATATTTTAAAGTATTCGTGCTTTAGTGTTGCATTGTGCGAAATACCAGAATAAATTATTCATTGAAAAATGATTGACATCACCAATTCACATTACTTATATGTAGTTTTCTTTTTCTTTTTATTTATTTTTTGTACAAGAATAAACAAAGTTGTGATAAAATAAATATTGAAAAAGTGGTTAGTTTAAATTTGATAACTAAATTATTTTTTGCTAACAGGATAATAGATTTTAGTATTTTGATGACACATAGTAATTAACTTATATCTTATAACTATATTAAAGTGCAATTAATTCTGTGAAATCAATTTCAAGTTATATTTCCTATTTTATATTTAATGACCATCCCATAACTAATAAGTCAAGTTATTAGGAAGGTAATATATAATTAAAAGATAACTAAAGAATGATATGCAAAACTATTATAGTAGTACGCATGTCATGATTTGCTTAAGGGGATAGAGGAAGGAAACCCAAAAGGAACAGAAAAACTCAATTAAATATACCAAATTCATCTAAATAAAATGCAGATTACATAGAGTAAGGTAAAATAGTTCTTTTATTTTTACATGGAACCTATTTAAATAAATTGTTAAAACATTAGCTAAAACCAACATTCTCCAACAGGTTAATATTTATTTGGTATTTTGAAGTCTCGGCTTGGCAACCTTTACAAAGGATTCGTGCTGGTTTGGAGCAAAGTGGTGTTTGTAAGAGTTTGTGGTCATTTTTTTAAGATACACGACTTAGAGAGAATGAACTTTTATGAAGAGACAAAGGTGCAAATTGTGATACTTTTAAGCATAAAAGTTCATGATGGAAAAACATACATTGTGCATAAGTAATAAGGTTGAAAGTTCACCAAAAAAAAAAAAAAAATAAGGTTGAAAGTTAATATGATTGTCATACGTTTTGTTTTTATTTAATAAAAGTCTTATGAAATCAAAATTATTACTCAATAATTAGATCTTGTCTCAAACTCAATAATTCATGATTCAATACTTTTTTTGTTTTAAATAAAAGGGTTGTCACTACAATAAAATGCATCAATTGCATGCATGAAAGAAATTACATGCAATATGCTACGTTTTTCATTCAATTGATCAATTGCATGAAAAAATTTCAATGCAAAGTTTCCAAGCGTCTGGTGTCCATGCAAGAGAATTGCATCGAAATTCTTTGATGCAATTGGGCTCTGCATCTGAATATTCCGATGTAACGTTGCATGGAAAATATCTCATACAAAACTCGTTGCATCGAAAAATCTGATGTGAAAAAAGCGTGTGCATCGAAAATTTCCAATGCAGAAGCAAAAGTCAGCTTTAACCAGGAACATGCCGCATGGCGGCATTTGGTTGGTTCAGATCCTACATAGGAAAAGTCTCATGTAATTGCTCCTTTAGCAATTGCATCGAAAATTTGCAATGCATAAATTTGAATTGCAAATATTCGATGCAATACATATGTTGCATATAAATATTCCTATGCAACATAATTCCCAATTATTTTTTTAAAAAAAAGTGGCGGGATTATTTCGCCACTTTTTAAATTTTTTCCCTTTTATTAATATAAATAATTCATTTAAAGTATTGAAGTTTTAACATATCATTTTTATGAAAGAAATACGTATTTTATACTAATTTATACATATTTCTGAAATACGTATTGATTAATTTTTCAAGATATACATATTGTATTTAAACTATAATCTTAGAATATTATTCTGACGAAATACGTATTTGTAAATATTCTTATACGGTTTCCTATTTACAAGTATTTATATTTTTTCGTATAGTTATAGTAAAAAAAAATTATTTTAAAAATATTGTAAATCCATTAAAAAAAAATTTAGAGAGAAGAGGAGTAGAGAGGAGAAGAGAGGAGGTGATGAAAAGAAGTGAATGGGGTGTGGGGTTATTTATAGGAGAAAGTAAGCAGTTTTACATTGCAAATTTTCCGTGTAGGCTTTGCTCTGCATGGAAAAATTCCGATGCAATTGGAAAAAGTAGCTTTTGCATCGGAATTTTCTCATGCAACATGTCCTGCATTGCAATATTCCGATGCACCCTTGATTTGACGATAGATCGTATTATATATATATATATATATGTATATATATATATGCGGGTCGATTACAAGTGAGTTATCTAATAGTACAACAAATCTATCTCAAATCAGGCCTACTCTAGGTAGCCCGTGTAGGCTCGGTCGGGAACCTGTTGCTCGAGGTCGGAACGTCACCAAACTGCCTGCTGATACTACGTCGGTGATGAGTATCGATATGATATCGGGGATGAGTCTCGATGTGATATCGATGGTCGATTGGAAAATATTTATGGAAATTTTGATCCTTCTGAGTTGTGCCGAGATCTGGGGGTGGAATTAGCATCGTGGATATGTATGATGCTGCTATATACTGTAAGGAGTTGGCCTTGTTGCTTCTTGGTCGTTACGGTTGTTCATCCTGCCAATTCTTTACCAATGATTATTCGTTTCCTTGGCAGTTTGGGCACACGTTCCATGAACTGTGCAGAAATTACATGCTGCTTGGGGTGGTGCAGGCTAATCATGATGCTTTGGTGAAGAAGCTGCGCGCGATGATTGCACGTAGCGAGGTTAGTCGTGATCGTGCTAACAACTGGGCTCGTGCTGCTGAGACTCAGAAATGCATTGCACGTGACGAAGCATGGAAAGCATTAGTCGCTGAAGAAGAGATGAGGAAGGAACTGGCTAGAAGCCAGGCTAAGACCCGACGTTTGTGTGCTAAGAATCTTCAGTTAGAGCGTGAACGCAACGCGTATCGAGAGTCCCTCAAAAACTTGGAAATTCATAATGCAAAATTAGCCGAAACGTTAGCTCGCAACGGGGTAATTGTATTTTCCCCTCGTATCGAGGCGGGTGCCTGTGGCCCTAAAAGGGATAGTGATTTTAATGTCGAGGTCACTGCTCCAGCGCATAGCTCTCCCCCACCATATGGTGGTACCCCCATCGATCCTGATATCGAGCCTTATGCCGGAACGGTGCACGTCTGGCTATCGTAGGGTCGTACGTTAGGGAACGTTATAGGGTCCCCCGTGCGATGCGGTATTCCAGGTTGTCACCTGATCCAGAAAGTAGTAGTCCGAAATGGAATAAGTATCCAGAGGTTTTGTCCCCCCGGGGAATGGATGAACTTGCTGATGATATTTGTGCGGCGCCCTGGAAGTTTCCTAAATTTGAAATGAATGTATCCGGGCTTGGGCCCTTTCATCGGGAAGATATTCGGGCCGAGTTATTCACTGATCTTAAGAGGAATGAGTTCCTTTATGATATGTAGGTTATGTCATCGGCTAGTGACATTTTTTGATACCGTAGCAGTTATTTTCTCGGGAAAAATTTTCTATGCAAAGTGTACCCCATGCCATTGGCTAAAAGCCGCTTTTACGATGTTTAATGAAGGGTGTTTATTTTCAGAAATCTTACCTTGTGCAATTCTTTGTGTGATCATGAATATTCTATCCTTGTCGTATAGTAGTTGTGATGGCCTGGTGATTGTCTAGCGTTATTGCCATGGGATTGCCTTATCCTTGGTAGGTGGCTTGTTACCACTCATGGGTGAGAGCCCTCCCGTTATCACAGGGTATGTTTTTCTTGTGAGTAGGGGTCCATCCCGTTATCACAGGGAACTTGCTACCGTTCAAATGTTTAGGATCGACCCCGTTATCACAGGGGATCTTTTTCTTGTGGGTAGGGGCCCATCCCGTTATCACAGGGAACCCGCTACCATTCAAATGTTCAGGATCGACCCCGTTATCACAGGGAATCTTTTTCTTGTAGGTGACCCGTTACCACTCATGGGTAGGAGCCCCTCCCGTTGTCACTGGGGGAACCCGTTACCGCTCATGGGTAGGAGCCTGCCTTTTCTTTGTAGGTGACCCGTTACCGCTCATGGGTAGGAGCCCCACCCGTTATCACAGGGGAACCTGTTACCGCTCATGGATAGGAGCCTACCTTTTCTTCGTAGGTGACTCGTTACCGCTCATGGGTAGGAGCCCCGCCCGTTATCACAGGGGAACCCGTTACAGCTCATGGGTAGAAGCCTGCCCTTTCTTGGTAGGTGACCCGTTACCGCTCATGGGTAGGAGCCCCGCCCGTTATCACAGGGAAACCCGTTACCGCTCATGGGTAGGAGCATGCCTTTTCTTCGTAGATGACCCGTTACCGCTCATGGGTAGGAGCCCCGCCCGTTATCATAAGGGAACCCGTTACCGCTCATGGGTAGGAGCCTGCCTTGTTTTTTGTAGGTGACCTGTTACCGCTCATGGGTAGGAGCCCTCCCGTTATCACAGGGGGACCCGTTACTGCTCATGGGTAGGGGCCTGCCTTTTGTCTGGTTGCCTTCGATGCATCTTTTTCCTGGGCTGCGTCTGGTGAACTTCGTATGCCTGCATGTGACATGCTAGTTTTAATAATATATTGGTGATGAACCATATTCGGTTGCCTACGTATCCCGTGTAGGAAATCAAGCCTCGCGTAGTTCTTTACATTGTTAACAGTCATTGAAATACTGAATTTCTAAAATAAAAACGCCTAAGGTGTTGCACGTTCCATGGCCTAGGTAGGGGCTCTCCATACATGTCCTAGAGATAATAATAAACTTTTGCACTGGCGTGGGTAACCCTGTAGGGTCCATCCCAATTGGCTTGTAGTTTCCCAACATGTTTACTTGCTTTCACACTCTTCAACACCAAGTCACCCACTTGAAAGCTTCGAAGGTGCACTCGTTTATCGAAACTCTTGGCCATCGCCTCTTTGAAGGCCACTGTCCGTTGGTAAGCTTGCTCCCTTGTGGAACCAATCATCTCTAGGTCCATTTTTCGTAGTCGTGCAGCGTGTTGCGGGTCATATTCCGCTATTCTGTATGTTGGCATGCCAATCTCAACTAGGACTACTGCCTCGGACCCGTATACTAGAGTGAACGGTGCCTCTCCTGTAGACGTTCTGGGTGTAGTCCTATATGCCCAAAGAATCCCTGCGAGTTCGTCAATCCAACTCCTTCCGGTGGCGTGCAGTCGCCGCTCCAGATATTGTTTAAAAGTCTTGTTGGTGGACTCCACTTGTCCATTTGCCTGTGGGTGAGATACCGCAGCAAAATACTGGATATTTTCAATTCTTTACACCATGCAACCATTGTCTTTCCTCTGAATTGGGTACCATTGTCTGATACCAACACTCGAGGAAGTCCAAAGCGACATACAATATTTTTCCATATAAAGTCAATCATATTTTTCTCCGTGATGTGCATCAAAGCCTCAGCCTCCACCCATTTCGTAAAGTATTCTACCGCTACTAAAAGAAATTTCTTCTGACCTCTGGCCATTGGTAGGGGACCAACTATATCGATCCCCCACTGATCGAATGGGCAAGTGATCTCTAGGGGCTGCATCAGTAAAGCTGGCATATGTACAAGTTTGGCGTGATACTGGCAATTCTCACAATTGCGGCAGTACAGGGTTGCGTCCTGTCGTAATGTTGGCCAAAAATATCCATGTCTTAATATTTTCTGGGCTAAAGCTCTCCCTCCTGAATTATTTCCGCAACTACCTGCGTGTATCTCCCTCAATATGTATTGGGCGTCAACTGGTGATACGCATCTCAGCAACGGGACTTTAAAAGATCTCTTATAGACTTCACCTTGGTAAATGGTAAACATGTACGCCTTGTACTTCAGTCGTCTTTGTGCATTGAGATCGGTCGGGAGGGTTCCATCTGCAAGGTAATTATATATCTCATCCTTCCAACACGGTGTAACTGCGAAAGGAAAGATAAACTCCACGTCAACCCATTTTTTGCTGGCCTTTGTTACTCAAACTACAGGCCTAGATGTGGTCAGCAAAGTCACACACTTTTCCACAAAAGCGTATGAGGAACTAGCAAATTTGGATAAAGCATCGGTCTTGGCATTTTCTGATCGAGGTATTTGCGTTAGATTGAATGTAGTAAACTCGGCCGCCAATTCCTTCAACTTTGCCAAATATAAAACCATGGTTTCTTGCTTTGCTTCGAAGAATCCCGAGAAATGATTAGCCACTAACTGCGAATCCGTGAAGACTTCCAGATGATCCGAACAGAGGGTCTTAGCCATTCTGACTCCTGCCAGGACTACCTCATACTCCGCCTCGTTATTCGTTATAGGAAAATTCAGACTGATAGCGAAATCAAATTCCCTACGATCTGGGGACACCAGGTGAATGCCCGTTCCGCCGCCGTTCGCTGTGGAGGAGCCATCCACATGAAGTAACCATATCGCGGGCCTCGAACTGGGACCGGGGTCCTGAATTATAGGAAATATATGGTGGCACGAATGGTCTAAACTGTTACCTAGTGTCTCCGCCATAAAGTCGGCTAGGACCTATGCTTTAATAGCCGTGCAGTGATGATACTCGATCCCAAATTCGCCCAAGTCTATAGCCCATTTTACCAATCTCCCTGAGGTGTCCGGATTGGCCATAATTTTGCGAAGTGGTTTGTCCGTCACGACCACTATTGGGTGAGCCTGGAAATAGGGCTTCAACTTACGAGCCATCATGACAATGGCCAAGGCAAATAGTACGATTTGCAAATAATTTTTCTCCGCTCCGTGGAGGACGCAGCTGACATAATGGATAGGAGATTGCTTTCCGTTTGCTTCTTTTACTAATACTGTGCTAATGGCATTAGCGGAGACCGCGAGATACAGATAAAGCGTCTCCCCTGGATCTGGTTTCGTCAAGAGTGGTGGTGCCATCAAATACTTCTTGAACTGTTGAAACGCTCTTTCACATTCTTCGGTCCACTGGAAATCCTTCGCCTTCTTCAGGATTTTGAAGAAAAGAAGACTTCGTTCTGCCGAGGTCGCAACAAAACGCCCCAAGGCTGTAATACGCCCCACAAGGCATTGCACATCCCGTACCGAGCGTGGGGAAGCAAGATTCATCACGGCCTCTATCTTGTCTAGGTTGGCTTCAATTCTGCGCTCGTTAACCATATATCCTAAAAAAATTCTCGCTGCCACTCCGAAGGTACACTTCTTGGGATTGAGCTTCATCTCATAGTTCCTCATAATGGCAAACGATTTCTCCAAATGCTCTACGTGATCTTGCGCCTTCAAACTCTTTGAAAGTGCAGGTTTTCTGGATGTTAGGATAACATTGAGATTTTCAATGTTAGAGTAACATTGCACGTCCAGAAACTGTTTTACAATCTAGTTATTATTATTATTATTGTTTTGCCTTATTCATCTAACTAACTGAGTTCCACAGTTGTAGTTGTCGTTGATTATTATTCAGGAAACAAACTTGCATTAGGTTGGACGCTCAAAGTTTCTAAGATGAGAAGTTTCCTTAATTACACAAACGGCTTATAAAAGGAAAGAAGAGTTCTAGTGCAACTAGGAAACCTTCCAAGGGAAAGTCCTGAATTGAAGAAGGAGTCTTTCCTTAGCTAGATCACTGGCGAAGGAACTATTATTCAAGAAGGACTGCGAGAACAAGGAAGAGGATTTCGAGAAGGAAACAAGGAGAATTACCAACCGTGTACAACACACCTTGAAGTCCAAGTCAAGAACCTATATATAGGTGTGAAGTACATCAAGACAAATAACGAGACAAGAGCTAATCAATCCGAGAGATTAATTTACAGTTGTTGAGTGTTGTCTTGCTTTAGCAAAGTTTTTAAGTTGTTAGAATAGATCTAAGAGTGAGGAGCTTTTAGAGATAGTCGAAGCAACTCTTGTGTGCTTTGCTTAGTTCGAACAATTCGAGAGTGAGGAGCTTGAGAGTTGTGAGAACGCCTTTGTTAAACCCTTGTGGTATTTTGCCTACGGCTCGGAAGTTAATATAATCCTATATTCACTTCTTAAATTCGTGTTTGTTTATTCCGCTGCAAACTGTTACTTTGGTCTGTTGTTAAAGTAACATCGTAGAACTAACAGCAAACACAAACTGCTTTTAGAACTTCAGTGTTAAGTTAACATCAACAACGTATCGACCCGATCCACAATTTCAATTGGTATCAGAGCCAAGCACCAACTTCACCGGTGTTTGGCGTTGATACGACAAGATGGACAATTCCAACCCTAATACCAGCAGGTTGCCTGTATTGGAGGGTCCCAACAACTATGCCTACTGGAAGATCAGGCTCAGAGTCCACATCAAATCCATCGACCTAAGAGTTTGGGACGCAGTACTAGAAGGCTACACCATTCCCTACTTGCCAAGAGATGGAGATGCTGATCTGGTACCTAAGCCAAAGGGACAATGGACAGCCAACGAAATTGCTCTCTACAACTTCAATGAAAAGGCTCTCAATGCTATTTTTAGCTGGGTAGGTAATCATATGTTCAAACTGATTCAAACTTGTTCTACTGCTAAAGCTGCATGGGAAATTCTTGAATTACATTGTGAGGGTGATGTGGCTGTGAGGGACTCTATATATAGAAAACTTTTGAGGGACTTTAAGAAGATAGAGATGGGTGAGGATGAAAGCATTGATAGTTATTTTGAGAAACTTCTAGATATTGCTAATCAGTGCCAAAACTTAGGTTTTATCATCCCTAATCAAACCATGGTCTACAAAGCCTTTAGAACATTATCCTCTAAGTTTACTGTCAAAAGAATTGCTATGAATGAGTCTAGAGATCTTGCCAACATGGACTTTCAAACATTAATGAACACTCTAAAAGAATTTGAACTAGAATTCCTAGGAAAGTCCAGTAAACAACTTGCTTTAGCCTTACTAGGTACTAGCTCAGATTCTACAGGGAGTGATGAGGATGAATATGAGTTGATCTCTTCTAACTATGGTAACATCACTAGGAAGTTCAGTAAATTGGGCTACAAAGATAAAAGTAAAGAAAAACAACCCAGTAATGCTGCTGTTAGTTATAAGAAATTGCCCCCAAAGTTTGTAAAATAATGGCATCTAAGAGCACTCCTCAAGATGCTGAGAAATTGAAAGATGTCCAGTGTTATGAATGTAAGGGGTATGGTCACTTTAAACATGAATGTGCTAACACCCTCAGAACAAGAGGGAATTCTCATTGGGTCTGTGTAGATGACTTTAATGAAGCTGACTTCGAATCTGGAACAAGTGCTGATGAACAATCTGAGGAAATCAACACTGCTGCGCTTTGCACACGGATCATCTGGTCAGGAGAAGACTCCAGAAACTGCCAAGAATCTCAATGTTACTCTAACATTAGAGAACCAACAGCAAAGCAGGAGATCTTCTTTGGAGACTAGAATAGCAATGACACACAGGTTAACCATGACACACTCCCTGATTGTGATGATGCTAACTTTGATTGTTTTCATGGCTCAGTTGATCTAGAAGAGGAGTACTTCAATGAAGATGAGATGTCCCAGAAGGAAATTCTTGATGACCTACATACAACCTTTCTCAGACTTGAGAGAGAGAATGTCAGACTCATAAAGAAAAATAAAGCACAAAATCATGACATTGAATGTTTGAAGAACATGTTGAAACTCTATGAAAGAGATCTTGACAAAGCTGAAGCTGAGTTGAAAGAGGTAAAGGATAAACTCAAGAAAGACACACAGATCATAGCTAAATGGAATGCAGGTACTTCTAAACTTGATGAGGTACTAAGCATGGGAAATTCAGGTTCATGTGGTCTGGGATTTGTTGAGAAACCTTCCACTTCAAATGTTAATTCTGCCTATCTAACTTCTAGCTTTGTTAAAGAATCTGACTCTAAGAGTTTAGGTACCATCAACACTGTGAGAAGTAAACCTACTTTTATCTGTCAATACTGTTACCAACCAGGCCACATAAAACCATTCTGTAGAAAATTTATAAGAGAATGTGGTAAGAAAACAGTTACTGAACCCAATGTTAGAACAACAGCAGTTTCTGATGTTAGACCAACATTAGGTTCAGGACAGAAAGGTAGAACTTGGGTAGAAAAAGTTAAGACCCCTAAGATTAAATTTGTTTGCAATGTTGTTTTCTCTGCTGTGTACTCTAACCTTTCAAGTAAATGGTACTTCGATAGTGGATGTTCAAGACACATGACAGGCAGCAAAGAGAATCTTAAGCAAATGGTACCTTTGAGTGTTGGAACAGTGACCTATGGAGGAGGCACCAAAGGAAAAATCATTGCCAAGGGGACGTTGAATGTTGATGGATTCCCTCCCTTGAAGGATGTGTTGTTGGTAGATGGGTTAAAGGTAAATATAATCAGTATCAGTCAGCTGTGTGATGATGACTTACTGGTTACATTTGATAAGATATCTTGTGATGTTTATGATAGTGACAATGTTCTTGTGATGACAGGTACTAGATCCAAAGACAACTGCTATCTAGCCCAGGAGGAAGCAGAATGTTTCCATGCCAAGATAGATGAGGCTTCTATATGGCATAGGAAACTTGGACATGTTCACTACAGAAACCTTGAGAAATTACAGAAAGTTGATGCTGTAAGTGGCTTACCAAAGCTGTCTTGTCCAGGTAAGCTTGTGTGTGGTGATTGCCTCAAGGGTAAGCAAACCAGAGCAGTTCATACACCCCTACAGGTACAGAATGCTAACCCTAGATCTAGTAGGTGTTTTGAATTGCTGCACATGGACTTAATGGGTCCAATTGAGGTAAGTAGTCTCAGTGGGAAGAGATATGCCTTTGTGATTGTAGATGACTTCTCTAGATACACTTGGGTAAAATTTCTTAAAGAAAAGTCAGAACCTTTTGATCAGTTCAAAATTCTTTGTGCTAGTATTAAAAACTTGTATGGCTCCACTGTGACTAAAATTAGGTCTGATCATGGTAAAGAATTTGAAAATGCTAGTTTTGATAACTACTGCAATGCTAAAGGTATTTTCCATGAATTTTCAGCTCCTAAGACTCCTCAGCAGAATGGGATTGCTGAGAGAAAGAACAGGACTCTTCAAGAGATGGCCAGAGTTATGCTCAATGCCAAAGACTTATCCAAAAGACTCTGGGCTGAAGCCTTAAATACTGCTTGTCACATTAGTATCAGGGTGTATCTTAGACCTGGAACTAACATGACTCCATATGAACTCTTGAAGGGTGTAAAACCAAATGTTGCATATTTTCATGAATTTGGATGTGATTGTTATCTACTGAATGACAGGGATTATCTGAGTAAATTTGATTCTAAAAGTGAAAAATGCATCTTTGTAGGATACTCAGCCAATAGTACTTCCTTTAGAGTCTACAATCTTAGATTGAAGACAATTCAGGAATCAGTGAATGTTGTGTTTGATGATTTCACTCTTGATACAGGTACTGGTAACATCTTAGTTCCCAATGTTGAACCAACAGCGGAAACCGAGAATGTTACTCCTGACAATGTTACACCAACATTGGAACTGGAAGCTGGAAACACTGAACAAGAGTCAGGGAACGATGTTAGACTAACACCAGCGAGATCAGATGTTAGAATAACATCAGAGGATTCTGACTCAGAACATAAAGGTGCCTCTGAACCTAGAAGAGACCCCCCGGCTAGGATTCAGAAAGACCATCCAGCATCCCAGGTAATAGGTGAACTCACTGAACGGGTAAGGACACGCAATAGAGAAAGACTTGACTATAGAGATATGGTAAAACTGTGTGTCTGTATGAACTTCACTTGTACTGTTGATAATGCCTCTTGTTTTGTCTCCACCATAGAACCTAAAAATGTGAATGAAGCCCTTCTTGATAACTTTTGGATTAATGCCATGCAAGATGAACTATTACAGTTTACTAAGAACAATGTCTGGATACTTGTACCTAGACCACCTAATGTTAATGTAATAGGGACAAAGTGGATATTTAAGAACAAGAGTAATGAGGAAGGGGTTATAGTTAGAAACAAAGCTAGACTAGTTGCTCAGGGGTACACACAGGTTGAAGGTGTAGATTTTGATGAGACTTTTGCTCCAGTTGCTAGGATTGAATCTATTAGGTTACTTCTAGCCATAGCATGTTGTCTTAAGATAAAACTATACCAAATGGATGTAAAGGGTGCGTTTCTGAATGGGTTGATTGATAAGGAAGTATATGTTGAACAGCCAAAGGGGTTCACAGATCCTAAGTATCCAAACCATGTGTACAAGCTTGAAAAGGCACTATATGGTCTTAAACAAGCACCTAGAGCATGGTATGAAAGGCTTACAAAGTTCCTTTTAAGTCTTGGTTTTGTTAGAGGTGATGGAGATAGAACACTGTTTGTCTTGAAGAAAGATTCTCATGTCTGTATTGCTCAAATATATGTAGATGATATTGTGTTTGGCTCAACTAACAATTCTATTCTAGAAAAATTTGTTAAATCAATGACAGGGCAGTTTGAGATGAGTATGATGGGAGAATTAACTTTCTTTCTTGGTCTTCAAGTGAAACAAACAGGTAATGGAATTTTCCCAAGTCAGGAAAAGTATGCAAAGAATTTGGTGAAAAGGTTTCAATTAGCAGATTCAAAGCCTTGTAAGACTCCCATGGCATCTGCAGTGAAGATGGCCAGGGATGATACTGGTGTCAATGTTGATCCAACATTGTACCGTTCAATGATAGGAAGCTTGTTATACTTGTCTGCTTCAAGACCTGATATTATGTTCTCTGTGTGTGTATGTGCAAGGTACCAGGGATGTCCAAAGCAGTCACATCTGATTGCTGTGAAGAGAATACTTAGATACATTTCTGGCTCCTTGGCTCTTGGTATATGGTATTCCTTTGACACTAACACAAATCTTGTAGGTTTCAGTGACTCAGACTGGGCAGGTGATATTGATGACAGGAAGTCTACAAGTGGAGGATGTTTTTATCTGGGGAACAACTTGGTCTCATGGTACAGTAGAAAGCAAAACTGTGTGTCACTATCCACTGCTGAGGCTGAATACATTGCAGCAGGTAGTTGTGTCACCCAGTTGGTATGGCTCAAACATATGCTACTGGACTATGGGTTAGACAGTGATACCTTACTTATGTTTTGTGATAACCTTAGCGCTATAAGCATCTCTAAGAATCCTGTTCAGCATTCTAGGACAAAACATATAGACATTAGGCATCACTTTCTGAGAGACATGGTAGAAGACAAGCTTATTGACATTGAACATATAGAAACTAACAATCAGCTTGCTGATATGTTCACTAAACCATTAGATACTGAGAGGTTCTTCAGTCTGAGGAACTCTCTTGGCATGTGCATTGTTTAGAGATGTTAGTTCACCAGTGTTGACATAACACCACTGTCTAGCATTGGTTATTGGTTGTGGTGTAGCTGAAATTCTTTTATGTTCCTTTTTGCATTCTTCTTTCATGCAAATTATATCTTTGTTAGAGAAACTGTTGGTTGTGTGGTTGACCTGTATGAATAGCTAAGGTGATTGGTGAACAGGTACATATCAAGAGGTTTGGAAAGAAATAACTCTGTTGTTAGTCTGTGAATGTTAACCTAACATCATGGGAGAAGGTGGGATACACAGAGCTCACTACTCTGATGATATTCAGTTGTGTCTTATCCATGTTAGGTTTGACAAGGTATGAAGAGAAGTTGGGGTACATGATGTTGAAGGCCTCATTGTCATTCAGTTGTGCTTATTTTCATATTTGTGTCTATGGCCAAGGTTTTTACATGATAGTGATCTTTCCTACTGGGGTGCATAAAGTTTAGACTGTGTGCATTCAGTAGCATCGATTACTTAGTATTTCCTTGATAAACAGGTTAGTAAACAAGTATGCATGAGGAGTTGGGGTGGAGAAATATTTGATAAAAGTGTTGTCTTCATTCAATTCCTTTGTACTTGCCTGATCTGTAGCTGATAGTTAAGTTGCTCGGGTGTGTGGAGTCCTGTGCTGCCCACATTCAGTGATGAGACTGTCCTTTAACATTCATCAGTTTTTTTATTCAAAAAGAGTTTCTAAAAATAGTGAAAGTTAAAGATAAATTGATATGTCATGATCCCAGTTGGCAAGGCGGTTTGTATGTGGTTACCATCTCTCAAATGCTAATCTAACATGGTTGCATTCATTCTAGTTCTGCATATTTCCTTTTGTCGGTTTGGGCTTAGGGGGAGTAGTTAAGTATCATGTGTTGAGGCATACTTCTTGGGTGACCAGCTACAGGTAAAAGCACTATGTTTTGTGATCTTCTTGCTGTGGGAAAATCTTTTCCCTGGATAAGTATATCCTCTGTGTTTTTCTCTGTTTGATTTGTCACTTGCTTATACTGATGATCTTAAACTGTGTCATTGTACCTGTGTACTTGGTTGAAGCTTCAGATTAGTACAGGAATATCTCACGCTCTCACAAGATGATGCTACTTTGGATAAAGCCCTGCACCTCCAACTTCCCTCCCTGATGTTAACTTGCCAATGTTAGTCCAACATTGTAACATTGTAACTTATAAGTTTTCAGGAATGGAGACTGCTCTGGTTACGTGTTAACCTAACACTGACACGGGGTAAGAATAACATGAAGGGGACGCGTGACAGTGGTCAGATTATTATGGTAACATGTTACAACACCACTATCCCATGCTCTTCATCTGAATCATATACATAATTTGCCCTAATTTCTTCTTCATTCTAACGCTAACAATCTGTGCAAAGCAAATTACTCTCTAAATTTTCAAAATCTTCAATCTTTTTATCTCAAAATTACTCTAACAATGGCACGCAAGTCCAATATTGATGCTCTTGTAGAAGCAGCTGCGCAAGTCGAGCAAGCGCCACGACGCAGTACCAGACGCACCGCCGCTGAAACCACAGTCGCCGCCTCTCCAAAGAGGAAAGCTACCACTCAACGGCGCAAGGGCAAAAAGATTTCAAAGAAAGATGTTGGTTCAACATCAGATGTTGTCGAGCAAGCTCCTGCTCCCACCAATCCTGAAATCGAGGTAACAATGGCTAACCCTAATCCGAGTATACCTGCTGATGTTGATGTTGGTATTGAGGGGGAGAATGAGGTCCTTGTGATTGGGTTGGGTAGTGCTGTGATTGAGCCAGGTGAGGCTAATGTGGTTGAGGAAGTGGTGGAGCCAACTGTGGCTAGTTCTATTGAGCCTAATGAGGCTAATGATGATGAGCTTGCTGCTGCTGAGGAGAGTGGACATGCTACTGGTGAGCATGATGAGGATTTGTCTGAGGAGATTGCTGCTGATGGCAATCTTGGTGTAAATAATGGGGTTGCTACTGAAGGTAACCAAGCTGTTATGAATGATCAACCAGCTGAGGTTGAAGGAGAAGAAGAGGATGAGGATGAAAACCTTCCCTTGGCTGCCCTTGCAAATGATGCCAGGAAGAGGAAGGGTAAGGAGGTGATGGCTGAGTCTCCTGAGGATGAGTCAGAAGAAGAAAAAGAAGAAGAAGAGATTGAGGAGGAAGAGGAAGAGGAAGTTGAGGAAGAAGAGCTTGTGGCTGATGAGCCAGAGCAAGCTGATGTTACTCTAACATCATATGATGATCAGTTTACTGATCTGATGATGAGAGAGTATCCACATGAAGCTTACTCTGACTTCTATGTGTCGACTGATGCTGAGGAGCAATGGGAGGCATACCAAGCCAGGGTAATCCACAAGGAAAGGGCTATTGAGGAGGGTATTTTCAAAGAAAACAGGGTGTTTGAGTTGCTTGAGGCTAGAGGAGTCTTGGGCTGTGTGCAGAATCTGTCTGCATATGTTCCTGATGTAGTGAGAGAGTTCTACATGAATCTCTCTGAGTGGGTGATCAACCTGGATTCTCCTAAGTATGGGAAGGCTTGGGTTAGGAAGAAGGTCTATGACATCACTCCTGCCATGATCAATGAGGCTTGGGGTCTTCCTGATCCTGAAGAGTCTGAGGATCCTACTATGGAGGAGATCATCACTGATCTTACAGGTGGCCTCACTAGGCAATGGAGAGAGAGCTTTCCCACAACCAGGCTGACTTCTCTTAGTGCCATCCTTCACAAGATCAGCACTTACAATTGGCTTCCTTCTTCCAACACTACTGTGATGACCAAAGAGTCAGCAAAGTTGGTGTATAAGCTGAAGAATGGAATGAGTGTAAACATTGGTGAAAAAGTGCTGAGACACATGAAGGAAGTCACTATGAAGCCCAAAGGAATCCTTCCTTATCCCTCTCTGATCTCATGCCTGTTGGTGAAGCAAGGCTTCAAAACCAAGAAAACTAAAGGATGGATCAGCAACAAAGCTGTAATGTCAATCACCAGGAGCTACTTCACTAATGTGAGGATCCAGGATTTGCCTTGGAACCCTCAAGGAGAAGCTGGTCCCAGCAGGAAGAAGAAGAAGAAGACACACAAGTTTGCTGCTTCTTCAGTTCCAGTGAGCAGTGGTGACAGCTGCTCAGTGATTGCAGATGCTTTTGTTGAGGAAACCTTGGTCTGGCTGGATAGGGAGTACAAGGACACCCAGAGGGAAATAGCTGACAAGCAAGTCAGACTGCAGGAACTGGACAACTTGAGGAAACACTTGAAGGATCTGCCTTCCTCACAAAAAGGGGGAGAGTAGATCAAATTTTCGAAATTTCCTGCAAGTTTTTTTTAGTTTCTGTTTCTAATGCCTTTTGAACAATTGTTTTCTTTTTAATTATTCTGATCAAGGAGACTGTTCCTTGCTGCTAGTATGGACTGTAATTAGGTACTTTTTAATTTTGGGTACTTAGTGTTTCTGCTTATGCTATTATTGAACTGTGATTGCTGGTACTAACTCTGTTTTGCAGGTGTTAACTTTCTGATGTTAAACCAACATTGATAAAGCTGGATGTTATAACATTGAAAGTATCATTGTTAGAATAACATTGGATTAGTCCCTTCTGATACTCAGGGGGAGAGTACTTAGTTTTTCATTGTTATGATATAATGAAGTTTTTCTGAATAATTTGATCTGATAAGAACTGTTTCTTAGGTTTTGTGATTAAGGCAAAAAGGGGGAGATTGAAAGTGCAGGTTTTCTGGATGTTAGGATAACATTGAGATTTTCAATGTTAGAGTAACATTGCACATCCAGAAACTGTTTTACAATCTAGTTATTATTATTATTATTGTTTTGCCTTATTCATCTAACTAAATGAGTTCCACAGTTGTAGTTGTCGTTGATTATTATTCAGGAAACAAACTTGCATTAGGTTGGACGCTCAAAGTTTCTAAGATGAGAAGTTTCCTTAATTAAACAAACGGCTTATAAAAGGAAAGAAGAGTTCTAGTGCAACTAGGAAAGCTTCCAAGGGAAAGTCCTGAATTGAAAAAGGAGTCTTTCCTTAGCTAGATCACTGGCGAAGGAACTATTATTCAAGAAGGACTGCGAGAACAAGGAAGAGGAGTTCGAGAAGGAAACAAGGAGAATTACCAACCGTGTACCACACACCTTGAAGTCCAAGTCAAGAACCTATATATAGGTGTGAAGTACATCAAGACAAATAACGAGACAAGAGCTAATCAATCCGAGAGATTAATTTACAGTTGTTGAGTGTTGTCTTGCTTTAGCAAAGTTTTTAAGTTGTTAGAATAGATCTAAGAGTGAGGAGCTTTTAGAGATAGTCGAAGCAACTCTTGTGTGCTTTGCTTAGTTCGAACAATTCGAGAGTGATGAGCTTGAGAGTTGTGAGAACGCCTTTGTTAAACCCTTGTGGTATTTTGCCTACGGCTCGGAAGTTAATATAATCCTATATTCACTTCTTAAATTCGTGTTTGTTTATTCCGCTGCAAACTGTTACTCTGGTCTGCTGTTAAAGTAACATCGTAGAACTAACAGCAAACACAAACTGCTGTTAGAACTTCAGTGTTAAGTTAACATCAACAACGTATCGACCCGATCCACAATTTCACTCTTGATCAACATATCGTCTACGTATACCTCCATTGATTTTTCTATTGAGTTATAAAACATCTTCTCCACCAATCTCTGGAACGTCGCGCCGACGTTCCTCAAACTAAAAGGCATTACACGATAACAGTACACACCAGTGTCCGTAACAAAAGTTGTTTTCGATTGATCCTCCGTTGCCATAAAAATCTGGTGGAAGCCGCTCTTGGCATCCATGAAACTGAATAGAGCGCACCCGGCTGTCGAATCCACTAGAAGGTCAATCCTTGGCAATGGGAAGGGATCCCGCGGGCAATGCTTGTTCAAATCTTTGTAATCCACACACATTCTCCACTCTGCTGCTTTCTTCAGAACCAGGACAATATTGCTGAGACACTCCGAATAACGTAATTCATAGATATGCCCTGCTTTAAGCTTTTCTACAACCTCTCTCTCTGATGCCTCGCTCTTCTCCTTGCTAAAATTCCTTTTCTTATGTCGTATTGGTTTAACCCGCGGATCAACATTCAGCTTATGCTCTATAATCTTTGGATCGATTCCAATCAAGTCAGAATCGCTCCAGGCAAATATATCGACATTCCTTTTTAAGCATTCAATCAACGCCTTCCGAATATCAGGCGACATTGTAGCTCTTCTCCTCAACGTGTGCTCCTGTTGTCTCGGGTCGATCTCTATCGTGATAAATTCTCCCACCGGCTCCATTCTCGGTTCATTCTGATAAGGAATAACCGCCCTCTCTATCTCGGCGCATTGCCCCTTATGATCAAGCCTCGACCTCTTGCTACTCTTCATCATATTGGTATCTGTCTTGTTCAGTTCTTGTCCCTCGATACTTCACTGCCTCTTCCCTGACATCTCGTCTGATGAGCTCCCGATCTAGAGAACCTTGGTTCCCACAGACGGCGCCACTGATTTGACGATAGATCGTACTATATATATATATATATATGCGGGTCGGTTACAAGTGAGTAATCTAATAGTACAACAAATCTATCTCAAATCAGGCCTACACTAGGTAGCCCGTATAGGCTTGGTCCGGAACCTGCTGCTCGAGGTCGGGACGTCACCAAACTGTCTGTTGATACTACGTCGGTGATGAATATCGATATGATATGGGGGGATGAGTCTCGATGTGATATCGATGGTCGGTTCGTTATAGAAGGCTGAGTGATGACGTGGACAAAACCATATCGAATATTTATGTCGGGTGTAATATCGAATATTGCTATTCGATGTGATCCGGGTAAATCGAGGTGAGGAATTAATTGCCTTTCTCGGTGTGCGGGGCGGGATATTTATAGGCGCTGCTGGCCTATATCGAATCCTATATTCGATGTCATATCGGAGGTGATCCCCGATATGGTCGTTCATGGGTTGTGACCCATAATGGGCCCAAATGCTAGAAACCTCCATATCAACCATGTATATAGTCCACATTAGCCATTGCACGGAATTTTCCTATGCAAGTGAAAACAGGTACATTTTGCATAGAAATATTTCTATGCAATTTTATTTGCATGGTAATATTCCCTTCATAAATTTTTACTATTTACAAAAAATCTATACTTATTAAATTTGTATTTATATTTTTGACCCTAAAAGTATTTTAAACGCATTTCGTTCCGCATTTTTCACAAATTTTGAATGTACATATGCCTCATAAGTGTTATTAAAAACAGTGGTTAAAAAAATGGAGTTTTTATGTTGTTTTTCATCTTTGCATAATTAGATATTATACCCCAAATATTTTTTAAACGTCCTTCCTTACTCCGTTTTTGACGAAATTTTGAAGAACGCCGTCATTTTTAATAACATAGCGTATGGTAAAAAAAATTGTGGATTGGAGTTGATTGGCACTCTCTACATGTGAAAATACAATTTTAGTTTAGTAGAGTATATGTATATAGGATTTAGGGTTTAGGATTTAGGGTTTAGGGTTTAGGGTTGAAGATCATATTGTGTTATATGGTTACATTGTTTATTGTGCTTATTTCGTTACTCTATATTTGATGATATTTGAAAGAACACTCATACTTATTGTTTATAAAATGTCGGTGAAAGAAAAAGTGAATTTCGAGTTGTTTTACAACTTTTATATAATTCTATTTTCACCCCGAAAGGTTTGTTTGCGTCTTTCGTTACTCCGTATTTGACGAGATTTGAAAGAACACTCCTATTTGTTGTTTAGAAAATGTTGGTGAAATAAAAAGTTAATTCGAGTAGTTTTGCAACTTTTGAATAATTCTATTTTTACCCGGAAAGGTTTCTTTGCATCTTTTGTTACTCCATTTTTGACGAGATTTGAAAGAACACTCCTACCTATTGTTTACAAAATGTTGGTGAAAGAAAAAGTGAATTTTGAGTTGTTTTGCAACTTTTGAATAGTTTTATTTTTACCCCGAAAGGTTTATTCGCGTCTTTCGTTACTCTATTTTTGACAAAATTTGAAAGAACATTCCTAAATTATGGTTTAGAAAATGTTAGTGAAAGAAAAAGTAAATTTCGAGTTGTTTTGCAACTTTTGAATAATTACATTATCACCCCGAAAGGTTTGTTTGCGTCTTTCGTTATTTCATTTTTTGACGAGATTTGAAAGAACACACCCACTTATTAGAAAATATTGGCGAAATATAAAAGTGAATTTTGAGTTGTTTTGCAACTTTTGAATAATTACATTTTTACCCCGAAAGTTTTCTTTGCGACTTTCGTTACCCCGTTTTTGACGAGATTTGAAAGAACCTCCTACTTATTGTTTAAAAATGTTGGTGGGAGAAAATGTGAATTTTGAGTTGTTTTGCAACTTTTGAACAATTCTATTTTCACCCCGAAAGATTTTTTTGCGTCTTTCGTTACTCCATTTTTTACGAGATTTGAAAGAACACCCCTAGTTATTAGAAAATATTGGCGAAATAAAAAAGTCAATTTCGAGAGTTTTGCAACTTCTGAATAATTACATTTTCAACATGAAAGGTTTTTTTGCATCTTTTGTTACTTTATTTTTGACGAGATTTGAAAGAACACTTTACTTATTGTTTAGTAAATGTTGGTGAAAGAAAAAGTAAATTTCAAGTTGTCTTGCAACTTTTAAATAATTGTATTTTCACCCCGAAAGGTTTGTTTGCATTTTTCGTTACTCCATTTTTGACGAGATTTGAAAGAACACTCCTACTTATTATTTAGAAAATATAGGCAAAATAAAAAGTGAATCTTGAGTTGTTTTGCAGCCTTTGGATAGTTATATTTTCACCCGAAAGGTTTGTTTGCGTCTTTCGTTACTTTGTTTTTGACGATGCAAAGTGGTATGGTGAATCGGTGTTTGATATAATGTACAAAAAATGTTATGGTGAATCGATATTTGATATACTCATAGGGAAAA
Source organism: Linaria vulgaris (assembly GCA_948329865.1). Lineage (NCBI taxonomy): Eukaryota > Viridiplantae > Streptophyta > Magnoliopsida > Lamiales > Plantaginaceae > Linaria > Linaria vulgaris. The sequence continues at coordinate 74,851,827 of OX415250.1, read as the reverse complement.
TGGTATGATAAATCGGTGTTCGATATAGTGTATGAAAAGTAGGTACATAAATCGTCGTTCGATTTACTTGTATAAATAGTGGTATGATAAATCGTTGTTTTTTTACTTGTACGAAAAATTGTATGATAAATCGTATTTTTTTACTTGTGCAAAAATTGGTATGATAAATCGGTATTCGATATAATGTACGAAAAGTGGTATGGTGAATCGATGTTCGATACAATGTACGAAAAGTGGGTACGTAAACCGGTGTTAATTTTACTTGTACAGAAATTGGTATGATACATCGGTGTTCGATTTACTCGTACGAAAAGTCGTATGGTAAATCGGTGTTTGATTTAGTTGTACGAAAAATGGTATGATAAATCGGTGCTCGTTTTACTTGTACAAAAAGTGGTTACATTTCGGTTTGGTCTTTTTTTTAAGCCTTTGTGTTTATCGATGTTGTAATTTTATAATTAAAATTTACGTAATTGGCAATGTCTTTAGATAATAATTGAGATATTTACTTATTTTTCACTTTTCTTTCTTAAATTTCTTCACTTATTATATATTTTCCTTAATTTTCCTCATATTTTTTAATAATATAATTACATATTTTATTGCATCGCAAAATTCCCATGCCATTGACCTTAAGGGCAATTGCATGGGAATTTTCGGATGCAGTCACATAAGTTGCATCCGAAATTTTCGATGCAAAGCCTACATAGGAAATTTCTAATGCAGTTTACCTGGCTGCATCCAAAAATTCCCATGCAATTGATTTAAGATCAATTGCATCCGAAAATTCGGGTGCAATTGACCTGAAGAGCAATTGCATCGCTTTTTTCGATGCAAAAAGTCATGCATCTGAAATTTCAAATTCGGATGCATGACTTTCCATGCATTTGCATGGTTTTGTTGTAGTGTGTACGAATATGCATAGATGTAAGATATATTTATTTGTATAAATACATATGTATTGAAGATGCTTCAAGCGGATTTAAACATTGAAATTATTATTTGAACTATTAAGAACTAAGTGAAGAACAAACTGTACGACCCAACTTCAAACGCTACTTGGTCCACTCGCACTGAACGGGGTCCTATGTGGACTACAGGCTGTAATCTTTGAAGAAGCCCAATTGTGGACTTGGAAACATATTTACTTACTTTCCATTCTGTTATTCATATCCCTTATACATTCATATGTTTGTAGTTGAAGCAGTGGTAAGACTTAATCAAGTAATTCCCTTATTTATATTCAACAATTGTAAACGTTTTCCCAAAATTAATGAAGTATTTGCTTAAGTTTCTCTAACTTCTCATCCCTCTTCATGGAGTATTTTTAAACTCGAATTAGGAGAATTGTTTTCTTTGATACCACCTTGTATCATTGGTGCTTTTAGCCAATGAAATTTCACCTCGATAACCTACTCAAAGTCTTGAAGATACCCAAATGCTTGAATCATTTCGTGATCTACAAGCTGAATCGGAAAAAATGCAACTATTTAACTAGTATCAAGCACACTAACAAGTTGAAAACATGAGATCACTCATGCACCAACAAGCTCAAATGCAAGATGAGAAATTAACAAACTTTATGGCAGAAATTAGAAGTCTTCATGCCAGACCTACTGAAACAGACAACACTGCTAAAGCTACTACTTCATCCCCACCACCTCCTTCACCCTAGCAATGTAAGGTACCCTGCCTCTCACAAACTAACCCATTTGTTCACCATACCCATACTTCGTTATTTCATCAGCCCTGAACCAAGCAATTGGACTTACCCGTGTTTGATGGTACATAACCACTCGATTGGCTTTTTAAAGTGGATCAATACTTTACGTTTAATCAAATACCAAATTAGTAGCAATCACTCATCACATCTAGACAAATGAAAATGCGCACCTTAAGTTGGTACTAATGGATGCACCACAACTTCTTGTTAAATCCGTGGGGAGATTTGTAAGGGGTTTATTAGTCATATTACCTTCATTCTACGAAATCCACGAGGTTGCACTTTTTAAGGTACAGCAAACGAACATTGTTGATGAGTATCAAGTGCAATTTGAGAATTTTTGTAATTTCATCATTGGTTTAAGTGCTAAAGCTATTTTGAAATGTTTCCTTTGTGGCATAAAAAAGACATTCGTGTGGAGTTGAAGACAAAATTAAGGACGCTCGACCTATCCCAATTACACGGATGAGGTCCACAACACAAGCAATAATTGTACTACCAACCCCGATGGCTGCACTGCCAGCAGCGAATGCTCCACCACTATTAAATGTTCCTTGGCTTAACACTGCTGAAATGCAAGCCCAACGATCCAAGAGGATCTGAAAGTTGTCATTAATGCTAATGAAACAGCATTGTCAGTTATAGGGGTGGCAATGTGGATCTGGATCTGCAAATTGTCCAGATTTGATCCAGATTTCTAGATCCAGATCCACATAAGGTTGACATAAATCTCAACTCAACCCAAATCAGTGGAGTCTGTTTTGGGTTGAGATTTATGTCAACCAAGTGTCAACCGAAAGTGGATCGAATACAGACCCAACTTCAATCAGGCAAAACTTTAGCCCAACTCGCGAATTACTCGCCTAAAAAATAAATCCTGTTGCTGCTCAATGTAGGAATTGAACCCGCAACCCTATCTCAGGGTTAAAGAATCTTTTCCATTGACCCTTCAATTCTCGATCAATTATTGTAATAAATAGGTGAGTAATTAGCTGGTGAAACTTCTTGGATGTCAATTTGCAAACTGGTGCATGAAATTTTATCCCAGGGCTCGAATTTCAGGATGCAGCACATTCTTTTGTGAATTGATTGGTCGCTATTTGTAGAAACAACAGTGTTCTTGAGTTCCCAGTAAAAGTCTTTCCCCAATCGACTTTTTTTTTCGTACCTTTTGTAGTGTACCCATATGTAGGTTAATCTGTAGAACTGTATCAAAGGATGATTTTTTACTGTATCAAATTGTGAAGATGCATTTTGAAAAAAGTTGGGAGTCAGTATTTTATCTGCATAGCCTTGGCCATTAAGGTGGGAGAGACCATACCAAAAACTCGGGGCTTTTGAAACTTGTATGCTATATTACGACCGAAGATGCATCCAGCTAGGGAAAAAATCACTTTTCATACCCTAACTTGGCACTTTTCCATTTTTGGTACCATAAGTTGGCAGCCATCAAGTTTGGTACCCCAACTTGGCTACCCTTATCAATTTCAATACCATATGTTTATTCCGCCCAAATCGCCGCCTCCATCACTTACCTGGCTCGCCGTTGACTAAAACAATTGGGGATTTTGACTTTCTTATCCCACGTGGCTGCCAACTCGACAAAAAAAAAAAGAAATCAAAAAAAGAAATCAAAATTTATATCCCTTAATAATTATTTAATAAAGAAGCTTTTCTTGTATCAATAAAAAAAGCTTATTAATTCTTTAAAAAAATTAATATTTCGAAACATAATTAATTAATTCTTAAAATTTACACAAATATATACATAAAAAATATTAAATTTGAAATATATCATTTTTTATTATTAAAATAAAATAAAATAAAAACTCAAACTTCATCTTCCTCACCAGCTCGCCCCCGCCCCCCCCCCCCCCTCCCCACCAAAACCCACCACCAGATCGGAAAACCAGCCAGCCCCCCTCCCCCCAACACCCTCACGACCAGCTCCCCCCCACCCCACCAACCAGATCGGAAAACCAGCCAGCCCCAACACCCCCACGACCAGCTCGCCCCCCACCCCATCACCGCCGCACCTGCAAATCGCGGCGGCGTTGATTTAACGCCGCCGGCACTCCCCCCACCCCCACGACCAGATCGGACCCCCACCCCCATCCCCACTTCCATACCATCACCATAATCGGGGTGATGGTGGTCGGGGATGGTGGGGGCGGGGGTCGCGGGGGGGGGGGGGGGGGGATTTGGGTCGGGGTAGGGGGTGGGGGGAGGGTTTTTCTTTTTGTTTTTTTTTCAATATTTAAAAATATACTTTTTGTTAAATTTGTTATTGTTTTTAATATATAAAGATGTTTAAGATTAATTCACATATTAAGGAATTCAATAACAAACATCTAAGAATTACTTAATCTTAGGCATATAAATATAGTTTATTAAGAATTATATATTTTTTAATATAACTATATAATTTAAAGAATTAATGAATTTATTTTAAAATATATCATATGAATATGCAGCCTTTTTTTATTATAAGAAAATACATGTCATCACACATGTGGCAACTAATTGGTCAAAATCCCCAAATTCTGGGTCAACGACTGTCCACGTGTGAAATGGAGGCGGCGATTTGGGCGGAATAAACATATGGTATTAAAATTGATAAGGGTAGCCAAGTTGGGGTACCAAACTTGATGGCTGCCAACTTATGGTACCAAAAATGGAAAAGTGCCAAGTTAAGGTATGAAAAGTGATTTTTTCCCCATCCAGCTAACTTGATTGATATAAATGTTGTTTTTAGCTAAATGTGATTATATCTGTCTGCAATAATCACTGATCAGATTTGGTGATACCAGGTACTTGTTATAAGGTTAGATGATTGTTTTATTTTTAATCCGAAGTCGCATCAATAAAAGTTGAAATGTGCATATTTTTTAAATTGAAATTACAGTGTTAAGCTGTTTCTCTACTGTTTTAAGGGAGGACAGAACTATAATCGCGTAGTCCAAGAGTTTTCTGTAGAAGAAAAAAAAGAATCAGGTCGGGCAATACGATGAAAGTGGTTAATTCTTACAACTGAGAAGTGAGATTTTGGGTTTGGATCTGTGTTTGATAATAGGTTGTGAACATGGGAAATCATAAATGATTCTAGTGTAATAAACCACAACACAAAGGCTCGTTTACTTAAACAGTTTGTTTTCTGGTTATGTTTAAATCAAAAACAAACTCTGATATATTTAAGTGGTTTTATGAATATTTATAAAACTAAGGTTCTCGTGATTTTTCGTTGTTACTTAAGAATTTTAGAGTATTTTTCAACTTTTGTGTATTTTAGTATAAAGAAAATGAGGTATTTTTTAGATTTGGAGTTTTTTTTCATTTTTTTGTGAATCTTGTGGTTAAAACGGATTTTATAGAATTTTAGGGGTATTTGTATAATTTTAAAATTTTAGGGGTTATTTGATCAATTTTTAAAAATATTTGAGGTTTTGGGGATTTTTTTTATATATTTTTTCGTTTTTTAGACTTGGAGGTTTTTTTTTTTTTGTGAAATTTGGGGTTAAAATAATTTTATAGAATTTTAGGGGTATTTGTACAGTTTTTAAAATTTTAGGGGTTATTTGAGCAATTTATAAAAAATATGAATTTCTGGGGATTTTTTTTGTATTTTTTCGTTTTTTTTAATGGATTTTAGGGGTATAATGGATTTTATTATTTTATTGAATTTTAGGAGTATTTATACATTTTAAAACTTGAGGTTGAAGTTGAGTTGAAATTGGGTTGAGAATTACAACCTAAGAAGTTCTTCTTGGATTGAGAAAAAGTTGAGGTTGATTGAGATTGAGTTTAGGTTGATATATGATCCATTTATGTGGAGTTAATATCAACTCAACCTTATTTCAACTTCAACTCATTGGATTTCAACTAGATTCAGCTAATTGATCCATTTGCCATCCCTAGTCAGTTATCAATTGATGCAATGGTAGGAGTTTTAGCTCCAAGAATGTTACGGGTGACAAGAAAGATTATTGGTAAGAACGTGAGCATTCTTATTGATTCACAGTGTAAGCACAATATCATACAACCCTAATTAGCCTATCAGCTCCGACATATCATTCTTGTCTAAACAAAAATTGGTGTATGGTAGGAAACGGGGAACGTTTTCAATGCAACTACCAGTGTTCTGATGTTAAACTTTTATTGCAAGAGTAACATTTGTGATACCTTTACTAGTATTAGCAATTCAAGGGGCCGACTTGGTCTTGGGGGTGCAATGGTTACAAGAGTTAGGCTCCATCATGGCCAACTTTGTTGAACCAAGCATGGTGTTTGATTAAGACGAGCAGTTGGTTTGCTTAAACAGGGAATCACGTTTGAGTGAAATTCAATGTCATCAATTACAGTGTTTGTTACATACATGATGTGTAAGATTGTTATATTTAGCTTTTATTGGTTATGTTTATGAACTAAATTCTACGAATGCCACCAAATTCTCCATGATAACCCCCAATTGCAAAGATTGTTAACTGGATTTAAATAGATAGTTCCCACCCCAATAAAATTACCTCATATATGTGACCATGATCACCATATCCATCTTTATCCCGATTCTAAGCATGTCAACGTTAAACCCTATCGATAACCCTCAATATCAAAAGCCCATTATGACAAAGATGATTACTGAAATTCAAAAATGAGAGAATTATACACCCAAAAAGTAGCCCATACTCTTGCCGGTACTTTTGGTGAGGAAGAAAGATGTGTCATGGCGATTGTGTGTAGATTATAGGGCGTTGAACACGCTCATTATCAATTATTGATTTTCAATACCTGTTGTGGATAAATTTCTTGATAAATTGAATGGGGCCACAATTTTTACTAAACTTGATTCAAGAGCAGGTTTTCATCAGATTCATTTGGCTAATAAGGATATTTATAAGACGTATTTCTGATAATTTGATGGGCATTATGAATCTGTGATTATGTTGTTTCGCCTCAAAAATGCATTATCCTTATTACAAAAAGCCATGAATGATCTATTAAGGGATCATTTAAGAAAGTTTATACTTGTTTTTTTTATGATATTTAATGCGAAGTAATTTAGTCTGCTGACCAATCACTCTACGTTAGACTAACTCAATCTCCTTGTTGGTCGTGGGTTAGCTTTGAGTTTGAGAAACCTGCATTGAAATCATGGCATGTGAGCTAGCTGAGGTTGACCCGGTGTAGGCACTCTAATGCCTAAGTTAGTTGACGCCCGTTGAGTGGTAAGACTATAAACAGGTTATAGCTTAATATGATGTAATTCAGATAACAATTGTAGGCAGTGTAATGCAGTAAGAAATAGTTTAGTAAGTCTGGTTTATTAACTAGGTCTTGCAAAAAACAACTTATGCAAATTGGGAGTTTGTTAATTTTAGACTGAACTAGAGAATTAGCCAAGATGCCTTTGTATCCCGTTTAGGGAATATAGCCAAACCTAGTTCATTGTTTCTTGATATCGGTTGTATGACATGTGTCACATTAGGCCTAGGGGTTGGACCTAACATGTTGGCACGTTGGAGGGCCGGCATATTAGCACATACAAACGATGTGTTATAGGATAGCACATTACCTATATAGCAAATATGGATGACGTGAAACATTTGATAGGTTGTAAGTGACACATTGGCTCTAGAGCCAATATGGGTGATGTGGCACAGTTGATTTATTATAGGTGACATATTAGATCTCGGGCCAATATGGATGATGTGGCACATTTGGTGGTTTTTCGGTGGTACATTAGATCTTGGGCCAATGTGGATGATGTGGAACAATTGATGTGTTATAGGTGGCACATTAGCTCTAGGGCCAATGCGGAGGACGTGACAAAGTTGATTTGATGTAGGTGGCACGTTAGCTCTAGGATAAATGTGGATGATGTGGCATAGTTGATGTGATATAGGTGGCACATTAGATCTAGTGTCAATGTGGATGATGAGACACAACTAATATGTTATAAGTGGCACATTAGCTATAGGACCAATGTGGATGATGTGACACGGTTGATGCGTTGTAGGTGGCACATTAGCTCTAGGGCCAATGTGAATGACGTGGCACAGTTGAAGTCATGTAGGTGGTACATTAGCTCTAGGGACAATGTGAATGACGTGACTTGAGATTCAGTTTTTGTTTTAGAAACTATACATTTGTATCCTTCTGATAGCATATGTCTCATGGCTTTATTTGGTCTACAACAATTGTAGTGAACTTTACAAATCTTTCTTGTGTTTACCTTTTAACTGTTCATCTTTAAGATACACAATTACCAACTCAGGCTGACATGGCTTGTCAATTTTCGTAACTCGCAAGAGCGCTAGAGCAATACAAATTATGGTACAAAGATATTCTTGTGGGGAAAAAAAATCAATGTATCCCAATTTTAAATTTTTGCAAGATGGTATCCAAACTCTGACTACCACTCAGCTATCCCAACTTTCAAAAGTTATTTTTTCGACTAAAAAACGTCACTTCGCGAGTGCATGGCAGAAATAAGAAGGGATAAAATCTTCAAACAAATTGATAGCGCAAAATGTGTGATAAATTAATACACCGTAAGTTTATTTATTTCTCTCACATGTCACTTCAAATGTCTTGGTTTCTTAGCAAAATGTCATCTTCTACAACTATTAAAAAACTTAATCCGCACCACCATCATTGCATCACTCCTCCAACAATATATATATATATATATATATATACTTTTTTCTCTCACCTACCCCTACAAAAACCCCTTCAACTATGCCCTACAACCCCACCACCAATTCAAATCCGAGAATTGGGTGGGCGATGGAGAATGAAATTTACAGGTCTGAGGGTAAGGGACAAGGTTATTCTCTTTGTTGGTGGAGTCACACCACTAGCAGGGAAGGTCCTCTGGCTCGGACAACATCACTTTGACGTGGCTCGATTGTTAATGGTCATTTTTATCAAGTGTTTGTGAAATAAGTTGCAAATTAAAAAAATGAGTGAGAGAATTATGAGCGTAAGGGGTTTTAAGGTGGTGTTGGTGGTGGATTTAGTTTTTTAATACTTAGAGAATTCTGTATATTTGTTGAAAATCAAAATATTTAGGCTGTAATGTGTAAAAAAAAAAGTAAATTAGGGTTCAATAATTTATAACATATTTTGCATTATACTCTCTAATCTCTGAAATGGCAATTTTGTCCCAAAAGAGATAGTCGGGTGGTCAAAACACGCTCAATTTTGGCCCCAAAAAAAAATAGATAACCACGTAGCTGGAGAAAGGTTTGGATACCATCATGCAAAAATTTAAATAAGTGAAAAAGGGTCCAAAGTTGAGATACTAATCTGATTATTTCCCTATTCTTATCTACATTGGAAATTGTCAAGAGTGTCGAGGGTTGTTTTCTAGTGACTTAATTCTAATCATTATTGTTAACGAGTTTGGAATTATTCCCTATTTAACGGAAGATATTTATATTGGGTCGGAACGCTCTGTCCGTGATTCAGAAACAATCGTAGATGGAAATGGCTGGAAAATAACCAGAGATACAAGAAAATTTCCTTCCTTTATTCACTGAACTTTTTCCTCCTCTTATCTTAGTGTATTTGTGGTAAGTTGTACTAAGTTAGACTTAGTTATCTTCTTCTGTTGATCACCTCCCTTTATATAGACTTTGATAAGGGCAGGTGTCATTGTGCATGTGCTATAGTAAAGACATGTGTCATTTCATTAATACAGGTGTACGAATTAGGATAAGATTTATCTCTTAATCTAATGGATGCTGACTAGACCCTATTTGGTGCTTTCCGATGGCTTCGAGGATCTTCAATGAATGATTATTTTGGGGACGTTATTCTTCCGAGGGCTAGGCTTTTGTTGACACATAATGAGAATGCTCGTATGAAAGTAAGGACTGTCGTATATGCCTTCCGAGGGGTTTTATCTTCCTTTATTAACTCCGGTTCATTCTTCAATGACTGGGGTGATCTCCGAGGACGTAATGTGATAACGTAACAGGATCCTTGATGGTATAATGTGATCTCCGTGGGCTTGATTTAATCTCCGAGGGCTTGATTTAATCTCCGAGGGCTTGATTTAATCTCTGAGGGCTGTATTTACTCTGTTTGAAATGAGACTTTTCCGTCTAAGTTCTCGGAATATATTTATTAGACATTCTGTTCTTCATCTCTGGTTTTTTCTCTGAGAATGAGTCTTCGGATGATGGTCCGAGGGCAATTTTCATTGAGGAACGTGCTCCGAGGACAGTTCATATTGAGGAGTGTTCAGCAAAGAAGTTTTCTTGTAAATTCATGGGACTCGGGGTCCGTTGTGGTCCCTCTTGGCGCATTGGTGGATATCGGAGTCGCGCGAATCCATCGGGGTTTGCTCTTTTTCCGATGCCGCGTCGATATCTGTTTTTTACTCACCATTTGACTTTCCAAGGGACGCTTATGTTCCTCCTCGTGTGCTCTTCTATGTCTTTGTTAGGTCAGTGACCGAGAAGCAGGGCAACATCCGAGGGGGTCTCCTTATTAGGAGTGTGTACATCTCATCGGAAGTACTCGTGACAACTGTATTGTCCATTTATTGATTCTCCGATTAGGATTAACCTTCTTCTTTTCCCATTTTTTTATTTTTATGGTTAACACTAGCCCCCCAAATTTCGATTGCCTTCGTAGAGACAAGCGAAATTTTAATCATCGTCCTCAGTGAGGCGAGGGGCTAGTTCTTGTTCTGGTGTCCTCTATATTTATCTTTTGATATTTTTCTGAGAGATAAGTATATATATTTAAAATTTTATAAGGATTTTACCTGAATACCCTTAGGGTATCGTTATGAGGCATGCGGAGATCTCAGGGCGCAGGTGGCGGACTGTTGTTTGATCGGCTTTGAAAATTGAAATATCTGACCGTTGGCAACGGTCAGAATAGGGACTGCGTGGCATGATCAAGTGGCAGTTACGTGGAGCTTTAAATAAGTTCCACGTCTTCAAAATTCTTGACCGTTGTTATCTTCGGCTATAAATAGGGATACTGTTGCCTTTTTTCTTCATTCTCTCAATTCGTCTTTGTGGTAACTTTCTCTTAGAGCAAAAAATCTCTTTCCTTTACCTCTGGTCTTCGTCTTTTACACTTCAAATTCCCAGCAGATTTACGGGTTCTTTTTCTCTTCTTCAAAAACATTCCTCTTTTACTATTGTATCCATGGCTTCTTCTGCCAACACGGACCCCGTTGCCGCTGCTATCTCCTCGGAAGTTACTGCTCCGATCGATTCTTCTACAAATGTGAGGAGTATTCCGGTGGGAGTTGTTACTCGTAAACGCAAAGGAGAGATTGCTACTTCTTCTGAGGGCGGCGCTACTTCTTCTAAGAAAGCTAGGGTTCCCAAACCAAAGAAGGCGCCTCTTCGGACTTTTGCTAAAGTGGAGAGGGTTCCAAGTATTGCTACTCGTGAACAGGTGCTAGATTTGTTCACTTCAACAGGGGCTTTTCAAAAGAACATGGTGTTCCAAATTCCGACTAGGGACGAGAGAGCATGTTATCCTCCTCCGGGTATGTTGACAGTCTATTTTGCTCAAGTAAAATATGGGTGGCGTTCATTCATGTCCCCTTTCTTTTGTGAGGTTTTTAAAACTTGCAATATCAGCCCTCGTCAAATGGTTCCGAATGGGTTTGCTGCCCTCTGTATTTATGTCTTTTGGTGTCAATTGAATGGGTTGGAGTGTAGGTTAGATCACTTTCTTTCAATCTTTGATGCGGGGGTGTCGCCCGGGGGGTATGAACAACTCCACCTCTTAGAGTCACTGGCAAGTATACCGTCCGTACTTCAACCTTCATTGTCAATCTCTGTGGATCTTGTCAAAAGAATGCGAGTTGATATGGTAGTATCGAGCATAAGGATGTTTTGGACCTGAAGATTACCATATGCAATGAACAAGGGCTTGTAGGACCAGGATCAAGTGGAAGAAGATAAAATCTTTGACTTTGTGTACTCTTGAGACATTTTAGCCAAAATATTGTCAAGAACTTTTGTTGTGTTAAGGTTAATAGATGTTGGTGCTACTTATTTTTTGGTCTAATTTCCTTTTCCGTACTGTAGCAGAATTTAATATCATCTGATTTGAACTTTATAACTTTACGCTACTAATACGATTACCCAACAATTTAGCCTTAGGAATTTTACGTTAATAACTCATGCCAAACATAAATATTTATTTGCTTACTTACTCATACAAATTGAAGCTCATATTTATCCACTTAAAAAGCCTTGTTAAGTGGAGGGAAAACTTCTATTTATTAAGTATAATTCAGGACCATACCCAAGCGAGGTTTTTTTCATGTTAGCAGCCAACTAAGCACCAAAATCCATACTTGAGCTCATTAGGCATTTTTCGCCACAAGAAAAAAAAAACGAAACGTACAGGACATAAGTCATATTATACCTTTTTAATGGGCAAAAGGCCAAAGAAATAAAATTTATTGGGCAAATTTAAGAATTCCTCCAAAAAGAAAATATGGTTATTTCAAAACTATGGATGTCACAATTCAAAAGATTGGAGAGAACTGGAAAAAAATGTGGTTATTGTAAACTCACATGGTGTAAATATTATAATTCAAAAGCTTTGAGAAAAATTGACTAAATATTATAGTCTACTTACTAGAATTCAACAACTCGATAACATCCGGCCACTGTCCTATTTTGAAATATAGCTCTAAGAATGTGAGGCAAGGTGCACATTCGATGTTATATGATAAAACGTCAAAAACTATATATGTGGCATATGCACCGTCAAGATGAACTGCTTGATCCATAACATTACTTAAGTAGCGCTAGATATTTTACCTATTTGAATCATTTTTTTATTATGGAAAACACTTGCACCATGACTGATTTTAAATGTGCGTGTACGACATTTCGAGACAACTAGTAGTAAATGTGTGAAGCGGCTAAAATGATATCAGGATTATTACGATGGAACGTGCATTGACTAAATATTATTGTGTCCTTACACGATTTCAACAATATCGACAACATCCATTGTTCTATTTAGAAATATAACTTTATTTGCAAAAATCAAATTAAGATTATTTTGGCAAGGCATAAATATATGTTGGATTTTCATACTCTACACACACACTCTAGTTTTATCATTTATACAACTATAACCTTTTAAAAACAAAATCTAATCTCACTCTACGCTCTCTTCTTATAATTTTATATAAGTACATCTACATGTTTTTTTATTTTAAAAAAATAAAAATCTGATACCATGATTTTGTTTTAAATTCTCGACTGTACGTTGGACTCATGTAATATCGATGCAACAAATATAGTATCCTCTCAAGAGATTTTTGTAATCTACAACCAAGCCTTGGTGCCAGTGAGTCACCAATATTATCCGATATTTCTATTGGCCATATAAAGGCGCCATAGGATTGAGAGTTTTATCACAACTTACTCCTTAGCTTCACACCACAGCAGCAAACATCAGTGAGAAAGGGTGGCCGTAGCTTTTGTATATTCTTATGTCCTTTTTCTCGTGGTACAAAATTTAACTGGTATGTATATTGTGAGACCCGTGGGAGATGACTGTACATACATCTTTCATGATTTTCAAACTTTCACCTCCAACTCACAATGGATCATAATATAACTCTAACTGGGTCATATATGTGGATAAAGATTTGGCCATGGTACATCTCGACTTTTTGATCAAACTGTTGAATATATTAAACTCAATTTGGGTAGAAGTGCCATTTCACTTTTGGAGTTTTTGACATAATTAGGAAGTCTCTAGAATTCTAATTAATGTTAGTTGGTGGATGGTATTGTAAATATATTTTGTGACTTCGTGTATAAAAACAGAACTGAAGTCAGTGTGAAAAAGAGAGAAAAAGAAAAAACAACGTCTAGCCTCTGTGAGAAAGTGTGCTGAAGTACTTGTTCATTTTCTTCCCCATCTTTCAATCAAGTAAGTGAATGATCTTTATGAACTTGTTTTGATGCACATCAGTCCATTTAACTTCAGCATACTGAAGTATGAATAGCTGAAAATTGGAGAATACTTTTCCCTTCTTTTGGTCAATATTTCCAGTTTCCTTGTGAGTATTTGTTGCTGCAAGTTTGAGTAATTTGTTGCTGAAAATCAGAATTGGTGGTGTGTTGTTGATTAAGTATATTTGTGTGTTGAAACTCCCAATACAAACTCCCCTTGGTATAATGTTTTATTATATTTCATCCTTATTTTTTGGATGGCAACAATACCATACTTGATAATGACATTATACTTTTTACTTGTTATTTTGTAAATCTACCTCATTTTGCTAAATGCATGCATATTCTTATTGTACAAGCACACACAAAATAATAATATTTATAAAGAGTAAAGCTGATCGGGAAAAGTGGAAATTCTAGTAAGCATGCAAGCAATGAAGCTCTGTCCTCTATAGTTTGTGTTTTATGCTGCTTGAACGAACCTATGCTCGTCAAGTGCGGATGAAGTATTACTCTCTGCCGGGCCATTGCAAATGTTGTTGAGTCCATAAATTGGTCATATTGCTACATGGTATGGTTCCGTGGTTATAGTAAGCGATGCGACCATGGAAATAACGGCAGTTTTGAGCCTGGTTGTTGCTCTAAAATTGACTGCAAGTCACGTACCGAAAATTGTGCGATCATTTTGATCTGCATCGATCATTCGGTGGAATCACTTTTCAATTCTACCTTCAGAATTTGGTAAGACAAAGTCGACGAATGAAAAGGGACCCGTCATCCTTGAAGAGTGTGCTTGAGTACAAAGTAAGTACATCTGGTGGAGTTGTTTCCAAGTAGATCTCTGATAACAAAACACAACAAAAGCATTTGTTGAAATTTCAATTGATTCCAAAGGATTATGTGCCATATAATGTTTTAGCTCTGAAATTTACAATGTGCAATCACCCGGAGCCGTTGGGATCGCGTGGGATCCATGGAATAGGCTAAAACCTTACTGTTTGTATACTACTAGGAGATGTTGCTCTCAAGTAATATAAATTAAAGTTTGCTTTTTTACAATATATATGATTTCCTGTTTCTTTTACTTGTTCTATAATGTAATTTTTTTTGTCCGCGTGGGAATATCTTAGTTTATTAGTTGTGCTAAACATATGTCTGAAACATATGTCTGTACGCATACAGAAATATTCTTTTAACTATTATAACTCAATCAACAACATTGAATTCTCTAATATCCTCAATTTTTTAACAAGGTAACTATTAAAGACCATACCCGAAATATTAATAAAAGTATCTTCACACAAGGTAACTACTTAACAAGAATTGCAAGAAATACTAAATACCATGGGAATTTTTTTTTTTTAAGACTCTATTTTTCTGAAATAGCTAGAATTTTTATATTTAGTGTTTAACGAATTATGAATTGCTTTATTTATTAAAATTGAATGAGAAGTTATGTTTTCATCAACAAATTAATTAAGGAGATATGCAACCTATATTCATGAATGCTATTATTGTACTCTTTATATGACTATTTCTTCATTAAGAATATCAAAATGAGAGTTATCTATCACTGAAATGGGGAAAAGATAATGTATATATACATAATAGAATTAGTGCAGTGTATGGGTTAAATCTATGCAAAATGTTATTTTTTTATGTTTATATCACAGTGAATGTTTGATTTATATGATTATTCTTCAAAGTAAAGAGAAGAAAATGAGAAATAACTATTAATTACAGAGCTGTAAAAAGAACGAAAATGAAATGTTTTGCTTCCATTTTATGAAATATAGTAAATGACCGTAAGTTACATATGTGCATAGTTGTAAAAGTTGGAATAAAAATATTATAAACAAAAAAGTTATGGGCCAATCATAGTTCTTGAGATAGTAGATCACAACTTACTACACCGGTTGCCCATCACAAAATTAAATGAGAGTCAAAGCCTCCAAAATTATTTTCTGTAGACGTACCTTGTGTGTGCTCACCATTTTTCGTCTTCTATTTTGTGTCTGATTAGTGGACAACTTCATAAAATTGAGCTTTATATGGAAATTATCTCCTTTTGGTCATTTTTCCAGATTTTTAAAGCATTTTATAATATTGATCCTTAGGAAATATTTCAGTAAAGACTTTGCACTTTTTCTGCTATAAGTTCCCTATTAAATATATATCTAAATTTTCCTGAAAAGTAGGACATATGCGATCAAGTACTGAACAACTTTCTAGTAAAAAAATTCTGACGTTTCAGACATAAAATCTCATTATAAGCTTAGGCAAAAGTGTAACGATATTGTATGTTCCCAATAGTATCTCATACACATTCCAAATGTTGGTTGACCGAATTAATCAACGTTAACTCAAAGTAGATTTGTGTTCCAAGATTACATTATGATGGGTGGCCGCTTGCAACTCCAATAAACAGAAAACCCTTTCTAAGAACGTGAGGCAAGAGTGCACATCAATTAATGCTATAGGACAAAACGTCAAAAACATGGAATGTTGTCATATGAACTATTGGATCAATAACGTACATTACTTATGTAACGCTAGATATATACCTATTTCAATAATTTGATAAATATGGAAAAAAACCGTTGCACTGTACAAATTTTAAAAGTGCGAGTACGACGTGCTCAGACAACCAGCAACAAGCATGTGAAGCGGTTAAAAAATACTGGTATCATTATGATGCGATATCCATTGACTAAATATTATAGTCTACTTACTATATTTCAACAATATAGATAACATCACCTTCCTATTTTGAACTATGACTCTAAGAACGTCAAAAACCAGGTATGATATACGCCGAAAAGATGAACTACTTGATCCATCACTTTAATTAAGTGGCGCTAGATATTTACATATTCCAATCACTTCTTAAATATAGAAAACGATTGCACGTTGATTTTTTTTAAATGTGGGAGTATGACATGTCCAGACAACTAGCAGCAAATATGTGAAGCGGTTAAAATAATATCAAGAATATTATGATGTAACTCCACTTACTAAATATTATAGTCTCATTACTAGATTTCAATAATATCGACAACATCCATTGTCCTACTAAGGATTATAAATTTATTTTGAATATTTAATTTAAGATTATTATGGCGATATACAGCACATAAATATGTTGGTTTTTTATACTCTACACACACGCTAGTTTTATCGTATATACAACTGTAAATTTTTAAAAGAAAAAATCTAATCACAATCCACGTCTCTACTTATTTTTATTCAACTACATGTTTTTATTTAAAAATAATAATAATCTGATGCCATGGATTTCGTTTTAAATTTGGAGAGTTGAATTCGTGTAATATTGACGAAATTACAAATGTAATATTTCAAGAGATTTTTGTAATCTAAAGCCAAGCCTAGGTGTCAATGAGTCACCAATATTATCCGATATTTCTATTGGCTATATAAAGGCACCTTAGGATTGAGAGTTTCACAGTTCACTACCTAACTTCATAACACAACAGTAAACAACAGTGAGGAAGGGTGGCCATAGCTTACGTAGATTTTTATGTCCCTTTTCTTGTGCTACAAAATTTAACCATCAAGGTGCAATAACTTCTCTTTTTTCCTTTTGTATTGTTTTGGTATGTATATTCTGAGATCCTTGAGAAACATCATTCGTGATTTTCAAACTTTCACCTCTAACTCATAATTGATCATAATTAAACTTTAACTCAATCATTACTTATTCGGATAGCTTGCAGGTTTTGCTGCATAATTTGGAACAACAAATCCTTTTGTGGATTGAAATTTGATACAATCGCTGTCGGGCCATGGAAAATGTTATGGAAAATGTTATCCAGGCCATAAAATCCTCATGTCCCTCTATAGATTACGGTTGCGCTACAACTTTTTGTGACCACGAAAAGAACTGCATCTTCGAGCCTTTTGTTGTTCTCTATGGTGTAGCTCCATCTCCCAAGAACGGTGTATTCAATTTTAATATTTTTACAAAATTTCAGGTATTCCGTCTTAGTACTTATACGTTTTCCACTTATAAGAATTACATAATTCTTATCGAGCTCTTTTTTCTACTTATTAATTGTACATTTGGTCATTAAGTTCTTATCCATTTTCAATCTGAGATCATTGATGTTCGCATCAGTGACCTAATTTTACCACGTTAACTTGCTGGTGTTTCACATTAGTTGGCACCCCCGCATAAACATACTCCAAGTTGCATTTACCCTTTTTTTTTTCCTTTCTTTTTGAAAGATGGGGAATGGGATGGGTCAGAAAGATGCTGGTCAAAATTGAGAACCACTCTGCTACATTCAATATGCAGATGATTGGATATCCCTTTCTCAGCCTTTTCTGTTTGTAATGGCCGCATTTACAACTGTTACTATTCTTGGAAATGAAAATATATTTCACATATAAAGTGGGAATGGATTTGAACAGGAATCATATTATCTGAAATTGCTTTATGGGCTAACCATCCTTGTGTGACTAACATTATTTAGTGCAGTCACGTTTTGAATGGTATAAATGCCTTGTTTCTGTTTCCTCAGGAGATAAATTTTGATCCTGAAGTCATCTGTGAGCCTATTGACAAGAAACTTACGTTTAGAAGTTGTCAGGTATATGTCAGCCATTAGCACAGTCACATCAGCAGGTACAAGACTTTGATGACTTCCCTTTTTTGGTATTTGCAGCTTGAAGATGGAGATATCATTTGTTTTCAAAAGTCGCTTTCAGCTCAAAGCAGCCAACTATTTCGCCTTCCAGATGTCCAGTCTTTTTTAAAATTCCGACATAAATTCCAAGTACTTTCACTAACTTTGGATGAGCGTTGTTTAGTAATATACTTCTGTATACATCTTCTACTTATAGACCCTCGACTTCCTTATTTTCGGTTCAGGTGGAGAAGAATTTCTTAACGGCACATTAAATGGTGTTGCTGCCTACTTCTTTGAACAACTCCACCTCTTAGCGTCACTGGCAAGTATACCGTCCGTACTTCAACCTTCATTGTCAATCTCTGTGGATCTTGTCAAAAGAATGCGAGTTGATATGGTAGTATCGAGCATAAGGATGTTTTGGACCTGAAGATTACCATATGCAATGAACAAGGGCTTGTAGGACCAGGATCAAGTGGAAGAAGATAAAATCTTTGACTTTGTGTACTCTTGAGACATTTTAGCCAAAATATTGTCAAGAACTTTTGTTGTGTTAAGGTTAATAGATGTTGGTGCTACTTATTTTTTGGTCTAATTTCCTTTTCTGTACTGTAACAGAATTTAATATCATCTGATTTGAACTTTATAACTTTACGCTACTAATACGATTACCCAACAATTTAGCCTTAGGAATTTTACGTTAATAACTCATGCCAAACATAAATATTTATTTGCTTACTTACTCATACAAATTGAAGCTCATATTTCTCCACTTAAAAAGCCTTGTTAAGTGGAGGGAAAACTTCTATTTATTAAGTATAATTCAGGACCATACCCAAGCGAGGTTTTTTTCATGTTAGCAGCCAACTAAGCACCAAAATCCATACTTGAGCTCATTAGGCATTTTTCGCCACAAGAAAAAAAAAACGAAACGTACAGGACATAAGTCATATTATACCTTTTTAATGGGCAAAAGGCCAAAAAAATAAAATTTATTGGGCAAATTTAAGAATTCCTCCAAAAAGAAAATATGGTTATTTCAAAACTATAGATGTCACAATTCAAAAGATCGGAGAGAACTGGAAAAAAATGTGGTTATTGTAAACTCACATGGTGTAAATATTATAATTCAAAAGCTTTGAGAAAAATTGACTAAATATTATAGTCTACTTACTAGAATTCAACAACTCGATAACATCCGGCCACTGTCCTATTTTGAAATATAGCTCTAAGAATGTGAGGCAAGGTGCACATTCGATGTTATATGATAAAACGTCAAAACTATATATGTGGCATATGCGCCGTCAAGATGAACTGCTTGATCCATAGCATTACTTAAGTAGCGCTAGATATTTTACCTATTTGAATCATTTTTTTTATTATGGAAAACACTTGCACCATGACTGATTTTAAATGTGCGAGTAAGACATTTCGAGACAACTAGTAGTAAATGTGTGAAGCGGCTAAAATGATATCAGGATTATTACGATGGAACGTGCATTGACTAAATATTATTGTGTCCTTACACGATTTCAACAATATCGACAACATCCATTGTTCTATTTAGAAATATAACTTTATTTGCAAAAATCAAATTAAGATTATTTTGGCAAGGCATAAATATATGTTGGATTTTCATACTCTACACACACACTCTAGTTTTATCATTTATACAACTATAACCTTTTAAAAACAAAATCTAATCTCACTCTACGCTCTCTTCTTATAATTTTATATAAGTACATCTACATGTTTTTTTATTTTAAAAAAATAAAAATCTGATACCATGATTTTGTTTTAAATTCTCGACTGTACGTTGGACTCATGTAATATCGATGCAACAAATATAGTATCCTCTCAAGAGATTTTTGTAATCTACAACCAAGCCTTGGTGCCAGTGAGTCACCAATATTATCCGATATTTCTATTGGCCATATAAAGGCGCCATAGGATTGAGAGTTTTATCACAACTTACTCCTTAGCTTCACACCACAGCAGCAAACATCAGTGAGAAAGGGTGGCCGTAGCTTTTGTATATTCTTATGTCCTTTTTCTCGTGGTACAAAATTTAACTGGTATGTATATTGTGAGACCCGTGGGAGATGACTGTACATACATCTTTCATGATTTTCAAACTTTCACCTCCAACTCACAATGGATCATAATATAACTCTAACTGGGTCATATATGTGGATAAAGATTTGGCCATGGTACATCTCGACTTTTTGATCAAACTGTTGAATATATTAAACTCAATTTGGGTAGAAGTGCCATTTCACTTTTGGAGTTTTTGACATAATTAGGAAGTCTCTAGAATTCTAATTAATGTTAGTTGGTGGATGGTATTGTAAATATATTTTGTGACTTCGTGTATAAAAACAGAACTGAAGTCAGTGTGAAAAAGAGAGAAAAAGAAAAAACAACGTCTAGCCTCTGTGAGAAAGTGTGCTGAAGTACTTGTTCATTTTCTTCCCCATCTTTCAATCAAGTAAGTGAATGATCTTTATGAACTTGTTTTGATGCACATCAGTCCATTTAACTTCAGCATACTGAAGTATGAATAGCTGAAAATTGGAGAATACTTTTCCCTTCTTTTGGTCAATATTTCCATTTTCCTTGTGAGTATTTGTTGCTGCAAGTTTGAGTAATTTGTTGCTGAAAATCAGAATTGGTGGTGTGTTGTTGATTAAGTATATTTGTGTGTTGAAACTCCCAATACAAACTCCCCTTGGTATAATGTTTTATTATATTTCATCCTTATTTTTTGGATGGCAACAATACCATACTTGATAATGACATTATACTTTTTACTTGTTATTTTGTAAATCTACCTCATTTTGCTAAATGCATGCATATTCTTATTGTACAAGCACACACAAAATAATAATATTTATAAAGAGTAAAGCTGATCGGGAAAAGTGGAAATTCTAGTAAGCATGCAAGCAATGAAGCTCTGTCCTCTATAGTTTGTGTTTTATGCTGCTTGAACGAACCTATGCTCGTCAAGTGCGGATGAAGTATTACTCTCTGCCGGGCCATTGCAAATGTTGTTGAGTCCATAAATTGGTCATATTGCTACATGGTATGGTTCCGTGGTTATAGTAAGCGATGCGACCATGGAAATAACGGCAGTTTTGAGCCTGGTTGTTGCTCTAAAATTGACTGCAAGTCACGTACCGAAAATTGTGCGATCATTTTGATCTGCATCGATCATTCGGTGGAATCACTTTTCAATTCTACCTTCAGAATTTGGTAAGACAAAGTCGACGAATGAAAAGGGACCTGTCTTGTCCTCAAAAATACACCTTGGTCTGGTAGAAGTTTTGTCGTTCTCTATTTAGTTGACCCGTCTTCCTTGAAGAGTGTACTTGAGTACAAAGTAAGTACATCTGGTGGAGTTGTTTCCAAGAAGATCTCTGATAACAAAACACAACAAAAGCATTTGTTGAAATTTCAATTGATTCCAAAGGATTATGTGCCATATAATGTTTTAGCTCTGAAATTTACAATGTGCAATCACCCGGAGCCGTTGGGATCGCGTGGGATCCATGGAATAGGCTAAAACCTTACTGTTTGTATACTACTAGGAGATGTTGCTCTCAAGTAATATAAATTAAAGTTTGCCTTTTTACAATATATATGATTTCCTGTTTCTTTTACTTGTTCTATAATGTAATTTTTTTTGTCCGCGTGGGAATATCTTAGTTTATTAGTTGTGCTAAACATATGTCTGAAACATATGTCTGTACGCATACAGAAATATTCTTTTAACTATTATAACTCAATCAACAACATTGAATTCTCTAATATCCTCAATTTTTTAACAAGGTAACTATTAAAGACCATACCCGAAATATTAATAAAAGTATCTTCACAGAAGGTAACTACTTAACAAGAATTGCAAGAAATACTAAATACCATGGGAATTTTTTTTTTTTAAGACTCTATTTTTCTGAAATAGCTAGAATTTTTATATTTAGTGTTTAACGAATTATGAATTGCTTTATTTATTAAAATTGAATGAGAAGTTATGTTTTCATCAACAAATTAATTAAGGAGATATGCAACCTATATTCATGAATGCTATTATTGTACTCTTTATATGACTATTTCTTCATTAAGAATATCAAAATGAGAGTTATCTATCACTGAAATGGGGAAAAGATAATGTATATATACATAATAGAATTAGTGCAGTGTATGGGTTAAATCTATGCAAAATGTTATTTTTTTATGTTTATATCACAGTGAATGTTTGATTTATATGATTATTCTTCAAAGTAAAGAGAAGAAAATGAGAAATAACTATTAATTACAGAGCTGTAAAAAGAACGAAAATGAAATGTTTTGCTTCCATTTTATGAAATATAGTAAATGACCGTAAGTTACATATGTGCATAGTTGTAAAAGTTGGAATAAAAATATTATAAACAAAAAAGTTATGGGCCAATCATAGTTCTTGAGATAGTAGATCACAACTTACTACACCGGTTGCCCATCACAAAATTAAATGAGAGTCAAAGCCTCCAAAATTATTTTCTGTAGACGTACCTTGTGTGTGCTCACCATTTTTCGTCTTCTATTTTGTGTCTGATTAGTGGACAACTTCATAAAATTGAGCTTTATATGGAAATTATCTCCTTTTGGTCATTTTTCCAGATTTTTAAAGCATTTTATAATATTGATCCTTAGGAAATATTTCAGTAAAGACTTTGCACTTTTTCTGCTATAAGTTCCCTATTAAATATATATCTAAATTTTCCTGAAAAGTAGGACATATGCGATCAAGTACTGAACAACTTTCTAGTAAAAAAATTCTGACGTTTCAGACATAAAATCTCATTATAAGCTTAGGCAAAAGTGTAACGATATTGTATGTTCCCAATAGTATCTCATACACATTCCAAATGTTGGTTGACCGAATTAATCAACGTTAACTCAAAGTAGATTTGTGTTCCAAGATTACATTATGATGGGTGGCCGCTTGCAACTCCAATAAACAGAAAACCCTTTCTAAGAACGTGAGGCAAGAGTGCACATCAATTAATGCTATAGGACAAAACGTCAAAAACATGGAATGTTGTCATATGAACTATTGGATCAATAACGTACATTACTTATGTAACGCTAGATATATACCTATTTCAATAATTTGATAAATATGGAAAAAAACCGTTGCACTGTACAAATTTTAAAAGTGCGAGTACGACGTGCTCAGACAACCAGCAACAAGCATGTGAAGCGGTTAAAAAATACTGGTATCATTATGATGCGATATCCATTGACTAAATATTATAGTCTACTTACTATATTTCAACAATATAGATAACATCACCTTCCTATTTTGAACTATGACTCTAAGAACGTCAAAAACCAGGTATGATATACGCCGAAAAGATGAACTACTTGATCCATCACTTTAATTAAGTGGCGCTAGATATTTACATATTCCAATCACTTCTTAAATATAGAAAACGATTGCACGTTGATTTTTTTTAAATGTGGGAGTATGACATGTCCAGACAACTAGCAGCAAATATGTGAAGCGGTTAAAATAATATCAAGAATATTATGATGTAACTCCACTTACTAAATATTATAGTCTCATTACTAGATTTCAATAATATCGACAACATCCATTGTCCTACTAAGGATTATAAATTTATTTTGAATATTTAATTTAAGATTATTATGGCGATATACAGCACATAAATATGTTGGTTTTTTATACTCTACACACACGCTAGTTTTATCGTATATACAACTGTAAATTTTTAAAAGAAAAAATCTAATCACAATCCACGTCTCTACTTATTTTTATTCAACTACATGTTTTTATTTAAAAATAATAATAATCTGATGCCATGGATTTCGTTTTAAATTTGGAGAGTTGAATTCGTGTAATATTGACGAAATTACAAATGTAATATTTCAAGAGATTTTTGTAATCTAAAGCCAAGCCTAGGTGTCAATGAGTCACCAATATTATCCGATATTTCTATTGGCTATATAAAGGCACCTTAGGATTGAGAGTTTCACAGTTCACTACCTAACTTCATAACACAACAGTAAACAACAGTGAGGAAGGGTGGCCATAGCTTACGTAGATTTTTATGTCCCTTTTCTTGTGCTACAAAATTTAACCATCAAGGTGCAATAACTTCTCTTTTTTCCTTTTGTATTGTTTTGGTATGTATATTCTGAGATCCTTGAGAAACATCATTCGTGATTTTCAAACTTTCACCTCTAACTCATAATTGATCATAATTAAACTTTAACTCAATCATTACTTATTCGGATAGCTTGCAGGTTTTGCTGCATAATTTGGAACAACAAATCCTTTTGTGGATTGAAATTTGATACAATCGCTGTCGGGCCATGGAAAATGTTATGGAAAATGTTATCCAGGCCATAAAATCCTCATGTCCCTCTATAGATTACGGTTGCGCTACAACTTTTTGTGACCACGAAAAGAACTGCATCTTCGAGCCTTTTGTTGTTCTCTATGGTGTAGCTCCATCTCCCAAGAACGGTGTATTCAATTTTAATATTTTTACAAAATTTCAGGTATTCCGTCTTAGTACTTATACGTTTTCCACTTATAAGAATTACATAATTCTTATCGAGCTCTTTTTTCTACTTATTAATTGTACACTTGGTCATTAAGTTCTTATCCATTTTCAATCTGAGATCATTGATGTTCGCATCAGTGACCTAATTTTACCACGTTAACTTGCTGGTGTTTCACATTAGTTGGCACCCCCGCATAAACATACTCCAAGTTGCATTTACCCTTTTTTTTTTCCTTTCTTTTTGAAAGATGGGGAATGGGATGGGTCAGAAAGATGCTGGTCAAAATTGAGAACCACTCTGCTACATTCAATATGCAGATGATTGGATATCCCTTTCTCAGCCTTTTCTGTTTGTAATGGCCGCATTTACAACTGTTACTATTCTTGGAAATGAAAATATATTTCACATATAAAGTGGGAATGGATTTGAACAGGAATCATATTATCTGAAATTGCTTTATGGGCTAACCATCCTTGTGTGACTAACATTATTTAGTGCAGTCACGTTTTGAATGGTATAAATGCCTTGTTTCTGTTTCCTCAGGAGATAAATTTTGATCCTGAAGTCATCTGTGAGCCTATTGACAAGAAACTTACGTTTAGAAGTTGTCAGGTATATGTCAGCCATTAGCACAGTCACATCAGCAGGTACAAGACTTTGATGACTTCCCTTTTTTGGTATTTGCAGCTTGAAGATGGAGATATCATTTGTTTTCAAAAGTCGCTTTCAGCTCAAAGCAGCCAACTATTTCGCCTTCCAGATGTCCAGTCTTTTTTAAAATTCCGACATAAATTCCAAGTACTTTCACTAACTTTGGATGAGCGTTGTTTAGTAATATACTTCTGTATACATCTTCTACTTATAGACCCTCGACTTCCTTATTTTCGGTTCAGGTGGAGAAGAATTTCTTAACGGCACATTAAATGGTGTTGCTGCCTACTTCTTTGAACAACTCCACCTCTTAGCGTCACTGGCAAGTATACCGTCCGTACTTCAACCTTCATTGTCAATCTCTGTGGATCTTGTCAAAAGAATGCGAGTTGATATGGTAGTATCGAGCATAAGGATGTTTTGGACCTGAAGATTACCATATGCAATGAACAAGGGCTTGTAGGACCAGGATCAAGTGGAAGAAGATAAAATCTTTGACTTTGTGTACTCTTGAGACATTTTAGCCAAAATATTGTCAAGAACTTTTGTTGTGTTAAGGTTAATAGATGTTGGTGCTACTTATTTTTTGGTCTAATTTCCTTTTCTGTACTGTAACAGAATTTAATATCATCTGATTTGAACTTTATAACTTTACGCTACTAATACGATTACCCAACAATTTAGCCTTAGGAATTTTACGTTAATAACTCATGCCAAACATAAATATTTATTTGCTTACTTACTCATACAAATTGAAGCTCATATTTCTCCACTTAAAAAGCCTTGTTAAGTGGAGGGAAAACTTCTATTTATTAAGTATAATTCAGGACCATACCCAAGCGAGGTTTTTTTCATGTTAGCAGCCAACTAAGCACCAAAATCCATACTTGAGCTCATTAGGCATTTTTCGCCACAAGAAAAAAAAAACGAAACGTACAGGACATAAGTCATATTATACCTTTTTAATGGGCAAAAGGCCAAAAAAATAAAATTTATTGGGCAAATTTAAGAATTCCTCCAAAAAGAAAATATGGTTATTTCAAAACTATAGATGTCACAATTCAAAAGATCGGAGAGAACTGGAAAAAAATGTGGTTATTGTAAACTCACATGGTGTAAATATTATAATTCAAAAGCTTTGAGAAAAATTGACTAAATATTATAGTCTACTTACTAGAATTCAACAACTCGATAACATCCGGCCACTGTCCTATTTTGAAATATAGCTCTAAGAATGTGAGGCAAGGTGCACATTCGATGTTATATGATAAAACGTCAAAACTATATATGTGGCATATGCGCCGTCAAGATGAACTGCTTGATCCATAGCATTACTTAAGTAGCGCTAGATATTTTACCTATTTGAATCATTTTTTTTATTATGGAAAACACTTGCACCATGACTGATTTTAAATGTGCGAGTAAGACATTTCGAGACAACTAGTAGTAAATGTGTGAAGCGGCTAAAATGATATCAGGATTATTACGATGGAACGTGCATTGACTAAATATTATTGTGTCCTTACACGATTTCAACAATATCGACAACATCCATTGTTCTATTTAGAAATATAACTTTATTTGCAAAAATCAAATTAAGATTATTTTGGCAAGGCATAAATATATGTTGGATTTTCATACTCTACACACACACTCTAGTTTTATCATTTATACAACTATAACCTTTTAAAAACACAATCTAATCTCACTCTACGCTCTCTTCTTATAATTTTATATAAGTACATCTACATGTTTTTTTATTTTAAAAAAATAAAAATCTGATACCATGATTTTGTTTTAAATTCTCGACTGTACGTTGGACTCATGTAATATCGATGCAACAAATATAGTATCCTCTCAAGAGATTTTTGTAATCTACAACCAAGCCTTGGTGCCAGTGAGTCACCAATATTATCCGATATTTCTATTGGCCATATAAAGGCGCCATAGGATTGAGAGTTTTATCACAACTTACTCCTTAGCTTCACACCACAGCAGCAAACATCAGTGAGAAAGGGTGGCCGTAGCTTTTGTATATTCTTATGTCCTTTTTCTCGTGGTACAAAATTTAACTGGTATGTATATTGTGAGACCCGTGGGAGATGACTGTACATACATCTTTCATGATTTTCAAACTTTCACCTCCAACTAACAATGGATCATAATATAACTCTAACTGGGTCATATATGTGGATAAAGATTTGGCCATGGTACATCTCGATTTTTTGATCAAACTCTTGAATATATTAAACTCAATTTGGGTAGAAGTGTCATTTCACTTTTGGAGTTTTTGACATAATTAGGAAGTCTCTAGAATTCTAATTAATGTTAGTTGGTGGATGGTATTGTAAATATTTTTTGTGACTTCGTGTATAAAAACAGAACTGAAGTCAGTGTGAAAAAGAGAGAAAAAGAAAAAAAAAACGTCTAGCCTTTGTGAGAAAGTGTGCTGAAGTACTTGTTCATTTTCTTCCCCATCTTTCAATCAAGTAAGTGAATGATCTTTATGAACTTGTTTTGATGCACTTCAGTCCATTTAAGTTCAGCATACTGAAGTATGAATAGCTGAAAATTGGAGAATACTTTTCCCTTCTTTTGGTCATTATTTCCAGTTTCCTTGTGAGTATTTGTTGCTGCAAGTTTGAGTAATTTGTTACTGAAAATCAGAATTGGTGGTGTGTTGTTGATTAAGTATATTTGTGTGTTGAAACTCCCAACACAAACTCCCCTTGGTATAATGTTTTATTATATTTCATCCTTATTTTTTGGATGGCAACAATAGCATACTTGATAATGACATTATACTTATTACTTGTTATTTTGTAAATCTACCTCATTTTGCTAAATGCATGCATATTCTTATTGTACAAGAACACACAAAATAATAATATTTATAAAGAGTAAAGCTGATCGGGAAAAGTGGAGATTCTAGTAAGCATGCAAGCAATGAAGCTTTGTCCTCTATAGCTTGTGTTTCATGCTGCTTGAACGAACCTATGCTCGTCAAGTGGGGCTGATGTATAACTCTCTGCCGGGCCATTGCAAATCTTGTTGAATCCATAAATTGGTCATATTGCTACATGGTATGGTTCCGTGGTTATAGTAAGCGACGCGACCATGAAAATAACGGCAGTTTTGTGCCTGGTTGTTTCTCTAAAATTGACTGCAAGTCACGTACCGAAAATTGTGCGATCATTTTGATCTGCATCGATCATTCGGTGGAATCACTTTTCAATTCTACCTTCAGAATTTGGTAAGACAAAGTCGACGAATGAAAAGGGACCTGTCTTGTCCTCAAAAATACACCTTGGTCTGGTAGAAGTTTTGTCGTTCTCTATTTAGTTGACCCGTCTTCCTTGAAGAGTGTACTTGAGTACAAAGTAAGTACATCTGGTGGAGTTGTTTCCAAGAAGATCTCTGATAACAAAACACAACAAAAGCATTTGTTGAAATTTCAATTGATTCCAAAGGATTATGTGCCATATAATGTTTTAGCTCTGAAATTTACAATGTGCGATCACCCGGAGCCGTTGGGATCGCGTGGGATCCATGGAATTGGCTAAAACCTTACTGTTTGTATACTACTAGGAGATGTTGCTCTCAAGTAATATAAATTAAATTTCACGTTTTTACAATATATATATGATTGCCTGTTTCTTTTACTTGTTCTATAATGTAATTTTTTTTGTCCGCGTGGTAATATCTTAGTTTATTAGTCGTGCTAAACATATGTCTGTACGCATACAAAAATATTCTTTTAACTATTATAACTCTATCAACAACAGCGAATTCTTTAATATCCTCAATTTTTTAACAAGGTAACTATTAAAGACCATACCCAAAATATTAATAAAAGTATCTTCACTGAAGGTAACTACTTAACAAGAATTGCAAGAAATACTGAATAACATGGGAAAATATATTTTTTGTTTTAAGACTCTAATTTTCTAAAATTGCTAGAGTTTTCATATTTAGTGTTTAACGAATTATGAATTGCTTTATTTATGAAAATAGAATGAGAAGTTATGTTTTCATCAACAAATTAATTAAGGAGATATGCAACCTATATTCATGAATGCTATTTGTATACTATATGACTATTTATTCTTTATTAAGAATATCAAAATGAGAATTATCTATTACTGAAAAGGGGAAAAAATAATGTATATATACATAATAAAATTAGTGCAAAGTATGGGTTAAATCTATGCAAAATGTTATTATTTTAAGTTTGTATCACAATGAATGTTCGATTTATATGATTATTTTTCAAAGAAAAGAGAAGAAAATGAGAAATAAATATTACAGAGCTGTAAAAAGAACGAAAATGAAATGTTTTGCTTCCATTTTATGAAATATAGTAAATGACCGTAAGTTACATAAGTGCATAGTTGTAAAAGTTGGAATAAAAATATTATAAACAAAAAAGTTATGGGCCAATCATAATTCTTGAGATAGTAGATCATAACTTACTACACCGGTTGCCCATCACAAAATTAAATGAGAGTCAAAACCTCCAAAATTATTTTCTGTAGACGTACCTTGTGTGTGCTCACCATTTTTCGTCTTCAATTTTGTGTCTGATTAGTGGACAACTTCATAAAATTGATCTTTATATGGAAATTATCTCTTTTTGGTCATTTTTCCAGATTTTTAAAGCATTTTATAATATTGATCCTTAGAAAATATTTCAGTAAAGACTTTGCACTTTTTCTGCTATAAGTTCCCTATTAAATATATATCTTAATTTTCCTGAAAAGTAGGACATATGCGATCAAGTACTGAACAACTTTCTAGTAAAAAAATTCTGACGTTTCAGACATAAAATCTCATTATAAGCTTAGGCAAAAGTGTAACGATATTGTATGTTCCCAATAGTATCTCATACACATTCCAAATGTTGGTCGACCAAATTAATCAACGTTAACTCAAAGTAGATTTGTGTTCCAAGATTACATTAGGATGGGTGGCCGCTTGCAACTCCAATAAACAGAAAACCCTTTCTAAGAACGTGAGGCAAGAGTGCACATTCATTAATGCTATAGGACAAAACGTCAAAAACATGGAATGTTGTCATATGAACTATTGGATCCTTAACGTACATTACTTATGTAGCGCTAGATATATACCTATTTCAATAATTTGATAAATATGGAAAAAAAACCGTTGCACTGTACAAATTTTAAAAGTGCGAGTACGACGTGCTCAGACAACCAGCAACAAGCATGTGAAGCGGTTAAAAAATACTGGTATCATTATGATGCGATATCCATTGACTAAATATTATAGTCTACTTACTAGATTTCAACAATATAGATAACATCACCTTCCTATTTTCAACTATGACTCTAAGAACGTCAAAAACTAGGTATGATATACGCCGACAAGATGAACTACTTGATCCATCACTTTAATTAAGTGGCGCTAGATATTTACATATTCCAATCACTTATTAAATATAGAAAACGGTTGCACATTGATTTTTTTTAAATGTGGGAGTATGACATGTCCGGACAACTAGCAGCAAATATGTGAAGCGGTTAAAATAATATCAAGAATACTATGATGTAACTCCACTTACTAAATATTATAGTCTCATTACTAGATTTTAATAATATCGACAACATCCATTGTCCTACTAAGGATTATAAATTTATTTTGAATAACTAATTTAAGATTATTATGGCGATATACATCACATAAATATGCTGGTTTTTTATACTCTACACACACGCTAGTTTTATCGTGTATACAACAGTAAATTTTTAAAAGAATGTTATGGAAATTTGATACAATCGCTGCCGGGCCATGGAAAATGTTATGGAAAATGTTATCCAGGCCATAAAATCCTCATGTCCCTCTATAGATTACGGTTGCGCTACAACTTTTTGTGACCACGAAAAGAACTGCATCTTCGAGCCTTTTGTTTTTCTCTATGGTGTAGCTCCATCTCCCAAGAACGGCGTATTCAATTTTAATATTTTTACAAAATTTCAGGTATTCTGACTTTGTGTACTCTTGAGACATTTTAGCCAAAATATTGTCAAGAACTTCTGTTGTGTTAAGGTTAATAGATGTTGGTGCTACTTATTTTTTGGTCTAATTTCCTTTTATGTACTGTAACAGAATTAAATATCATTTGATTTGAACTATATAACTTTTCGCTACTAATACAATTACCCAACAATTTGGCCTTAGGAATGTTACGTTAATAACTCATGCTAAACTTAAATATTTATTTGCTTACTTACTCATACAAATTGAAGCTCATATTTCCCCACTTAAAAGGCTTTGTTAAGAGAGGAAAAACTTATCTTTATTAAGTATAATTCAGGACCAAACCCAAGCGATGTTTTTTTCGTGTTAGCAGCCAACTAAGCACCAAAATCCATACTTGAGCTCATTGGGCATTTTTAGCCACAAAAAAAAAAACGAAACGTACAGGACATAGGTCATATATTATACTTTTTAATGGGCAAAAGGCCAAAAAAATGAAATTTATTGGGCAAATTTAAGAATTCCTCCAAAAAGAAAATATGGTTATTACAAAACTATGGATGTCACAATTCAAAAGATCAGAGAGAACTGGAAAAAAATGTGGTTATTGTAAACTCACATGGTGTAAATATTTTAATTCAAAAGCTTTGAGAAAAATTGACTAAATATTATAGTCTACTTACTAGAATTCAACAACTCGATAACATCCGGCCACTGTCATATTTTGAAATATAGCTCTAAGAATGTGAGCCAAGGTGCACATTCGATGTTATATGATAAAATGTCAAAAACTATATATGTGGCATATGCGCCGTCAAGATGAACTACTTGATCCATAGCATTACTTTTGTCGCGCTAGATATTTTACCTATTTGAATCATTTTTTTATTATGAAAAACACTTGCACCATGACTAATTTTAAATGCGCGAGTACGACATGTCGAGACAACTAGCAGTAAATCTGTGAAGCGGCTAAAATGATATGAGGATTATTACGATGGAATGTCCATTGACTAAATATTATTGTGTCCTTACACGATTTCAACAATATCGACAACATCCATTGTTCTATTTAGAAATATAACTTTATTTGCAAAAATCAAATTAAGATTATTTTGGCAACGAATAAATATATGTTTGATTTTCATACTCTACACACACTCTAGTTTTATCATTTATACAACTATAACCTTTCAAAAACAAAATCTAATCACACTCTACGCTCTCTACTTATTTTATATAAGTACATCTACATATTTTTTTTATTTTAAAAAAAGAAAAATCTGATACCATGATTTTGTTTTAAATTCTCGATTGTACGTTGGACTCGTGTAATATCGATGCAACAAATATAGTATCCTCTCAATAGATTTTTGTAATCTACTACCAAGTCTTGGTGCCAGCGAGTCACCAATATTATTCAATATTTCTATTGGCCATATAAAGGCACCATAGGATTGAGAGTTTTATCACAGCTTACTCCTTAGCTTCACACCACAGCAGCAAACAGCAGTGAGAAAGGGTGGCCGTAGCTTTTGAAAATTCTTATGTCCCTTTTCTCGTGCAACAAAATTTAACTGGTATGTATATTGTGAGACCCGTGGGAGATGACTGTACATACATCTTTCATGATTTTCAAACTTTCACCTCCAACTCACAATGGATCATAATATAACTCTAACTGGGTCATATATGTGGATAAAGATTTGGCCATGGTACATCTCGACTTTTTGATCAAACTGTTGAATATATTAAACTCAATTTCGGTAGAAGTGCCATTTCACTTTTGGATTTTTTGACATAATTAGGAAGTCTCAAGAATTCTAATTAATGTTAGTTGGTGGATGGTATTGTAAATATATTTTGCGACTTCGTGTATAAAAACAGAACCGAAGTCAGTGTGAAAAAGAGAGAAAAAGAAAAAACAACGTCTAGCCTCTGTGAGAAAGTGTGCTGAAGTACTTGTTCATTTTCTTCCCCATCTTTCAATCAAGTAAGTGAATGATCTTTATGAACTTGTTTTGATGCACATCAGTCCATTTAACTTCAGCATACTGAAGTATGAATAGCTGAAAATTGGAGAATACTTTTCCCTTCTTTTGGTCAATATTTCCAGTTTCCTTGTGAGTATTTGTTGCTGCAAGTTTGAGTAATTTGTTGCTGAAAATCAGAATTGGTGGTGTGTTATTGATTAAGTATATTTGTGTGTTGAAACTCCCAATACAAACTCCCCTTGGTATAATGTTTTATTATATTTCATCCTTATTTTTTGGATGGCAACAATACCATACTTGATAATGACATTAGACTTTTTACTTGTTATTTTGTAAATCTACCTCATTTTGCTAAATGCATGCATATTCTTATTGTACAAGCACACACAAAATAATAATATTTATAAAGAGCAAAGTTGATCGGGAAAAGTGGAAATTCTAGTAAGCATGCAAGCAATGAAGCTCTGTCCTCTATAGTTTGTGTTTTATGCTGCTTGAACGAACCTATGCTCGTCAAGTGCGGATGAAGTATTACTCTCTGCCGGGCCATTGCAAATGTTGTTGAGTCCATAAATTGGTCATATTGCTACATGGTATGGTTCCGTGGTTATAGTAAGCGACGCGACCATGGAAATAACGGCAGTTTTGAGCCTGGTTGTTGCTCTAAAATTGACTGCAAGTCACGTACCGAAAATTGTGCGATCATTTTGATCTGCATCGATCATTCGGTGGAATCACTTTTCAATTCTACCTTCAGAATTTGGTAACACAAAGTCGACGAATGAAAAGGGACCTGTCTTGTCCTCAAAAATACACCTTGGTCTGGTAGAAGTTTTGTCGTGCTCTATTTAGTTGACCCGTCATCCTTGAAGAGTGTGCTTGAGTACAAAGTAAGTACATCTGGTGGAGTTTTTTCCAAGTAGATCTCTGATAACAAAACACAACAAAAGCATTTGTTGAAATTTCAATTGATTCCAAAGGATTATGTGCCAATTAATGTTTTAGCTCTGAAATTTACAATGTGCAATCACCCGGAGCCGTTGGGATCGCGTGGGATCCATGGAATAGGCTAAAACCTTACTGTTTGTATACTACTAGGAGATGTTGCTCTCAAGTAATATAAATTAAAGTTTGCTTTTTTACAATATATATGATTGCCTGTTTCTTTTACTTGTTCTATAATGTAATTTTTTTTGTCCGCGTGGGAATATCTTAGTTTATTAGTCGTGCTAAACATATGTCTGAAACATATGTCTGTACGCATACAGAAATATTCTTTTAACTATTATAACTCAATCAACAACATTGAATTCTCTAATATCCTCAATTTTTTAACAAGGTAACTATTAAAGACCATACCCGAAATATTAATAAAAGTATCTTCACATAAGGTAACTACTTAACAAGAATTGCAAGAAATACTAAATACCATGGGAAAATATATTTTTTTAAGACTCTATTTTTCTGAAATAGCTAGAGTTTTTATATTTAGTGTTTAACGAATTATGAATTGCTTTATTTATTAAAATTGAATGAGAAGTTATGTTTTCATCAACAAATTAATTAAGGAGATATGCAACCTATATTCATGAATGCTATTATTGTACTCTTTATATGACTATTTCTTCATTAAGAATATCAAAATGAGAGTTATCTATCACTGAAATGGGGAAAAGATAATGTATATATACATAATAGAATTAGTGCAGTGTATGGGTTAAATCTATGCAAAATGTTATTTTTTTAAGTTTATATCACAGTGAATGTTCGATTTGTATGATTATTCTTCAAAGTAAAGAGAAGAAAATGAGAAATAACTATTATAGAGCTGTAAAAACTAAGAAAATGAAATCTTTTGTATCCATTTTATGAAATATTATAAATGACCGTAACTTACAATTGTGCATAGTTGTAAAAGTTGGAATAAAAATATTATAAGCAAAAAAGTTATTGGACAGTCATAATTCTTGAGATAGTAGATCATAACCTACTACACTGGTTGCCCATCACAAAATTAAATGAGAGTTAAAGCCTCCAAAAATATTTTCTGTAGACGTACCTTGTGTGTGCGAACCACTTTTCGTCTTCTATTTTGTGTCTGATTAGTGGAAAACCTCATAAAATTGATCTTTATATGGAAATTATCTCTTTTTGGTCATTTTTCCAGATTTTTAAAGCATTTCCTTAGAAAATATTTCAGTAAAGACTTTGCACTTTTTCGGCTATAAGATCCCTATTAAATATGTGTTTTGATTTACCTAAAAAGTAGGACATATGCGATCAAGTACTGAACAACTTTCTAGTAAAAATATTCTGACGTTTCAGATATAAAATCTCATTATAAGCTTAGGCAAAAAGGTAACAATATTGCATGTTCCCAATAGTATCTCATACGCATTCCAAATGTTGGTCGACCGAATTAATCAACGTTGACTCAAAGTAGATTTGTGTTCCAAGATTACATTATGACGCGTGGCCGCTTGCAATTCCAATAAACAGAAAACCCTTTCTAAGAAATCGAGGCAAAAATGCACATTCATTAATGTTATAGGACAAAACGTCAAAAACAGGGAATGTTGTCATATGAACAATTGGATCCTTAACGTACATTACTTAAGTAGCGCTAGATATATACCTATTTCAATTATTTGATAAATATGGGGGGAAAAAAACCGTTGCACTGTACAAATTTTAAAAGTGCGAGTACGACGTGCTCTAAAATTGACTGCAAGTCACGTACCGAAAATTGTGCGATCATTTTGATCTGCATCGATCATTCGGTGGAATCACTTTTCAATTCTACCTTCAGAATTTGGTAAGACAAAGTCGACGAATGAAAAGGGACCTGTCTTGTCCTCAAAAATACACCTTGGTCTGGTAAAAGTTTTGTCGTTCTCTATTTAGTTGACCCGTCATCCTTGAAGAGTGTACTTGAGTACAAAGTAAGTACATATGGTGGAGTTGTTTCCAAGAAGATCTCTGATAACAAAACACAACAAAAGCATTTGTTGAAATTTCAATTGATTCCAAAGGATTATGTGCCATATAATGTTTTAGCTCTGAAATTTACAATGTACGATCACCCGGAGCCGTTGGGATCGCGTGGGATCCATGGAATAGGCTAAAACCCTACTGTTTGTATACTACTAGGAGATGTTACTCTCAAGTAATATAAATTAAAGTTCACTTTTTTACAATATATATGATTGCATGTTTCTTTTACTTGTTCTATAATGTAATTTTGTTTGTCCACGTGGAAATATCTTAGTTTATTAGTCGTGCTAAACATATGTCTGAAACATATGTCTGTACGCATACAAAAATATTCTTTTAACTATTATAACTCTATCAACAACAGCGCATTCTTTAATATCCTCAATTTTTTAACAAGGTAACTATTAAAGACCATACCCAAAATATTAATAAAAGTATCTTCACAGAAGGTAACTACTTAACAAGAATTGCAAGAAATGCTGAATACCATGGGAAAATATATTTTTTGTTTTAAGACTCTATTTTTCTGAAATAGCTAGAGTTTTTATATTTAGCGTTTAACGGATTATGAATTGCTTTATTTATGAAAATAGAATGAGAAGTTATGTTTTCATCAACAAAATAATTAAAGAGATATGCAACCTATATTCATGAATGCTATTATTGTACTCTTTATATGACTATTTCTTCATTAAGAATATCAAAATGAGAGTTATCTATCACTGAAAAGGGGAAAAGATAATGTATATATATATATAATAAAATTAGTGCAGTGTATGGGTTAAATCTATACAAAATGTTATTTTTTTATGTTTAAAATGTTCAATTTATATGATTATTTTTCAAAGAAAAGAGAAGAAAATGAGAAATAACTATTAATTACAGAGCTGTAAAAAGAACGAAAATGAAATGTTTTGCTTCCATTTTATGAAATATAGTAAATGACACCGTAAGTTACATATGTGCATAGTTGTAAAAGTTGGAATAAAAATATTATAAACAAAAAATTTATGGGCCAATCATAATTCTTGAGATAGTAGATCATAACTTACTACACCAGTTGCCCATCACAAAATTAAATGAGAGTCAAACCCTCGAAAATTATTTTCTGTAGACGTACCTTGTGTGTGATCACCATTTTTCGTCTTCAATTTTGTGTCTGATTAGTGGACAACTTCATAAAATTGATCTTTATATGGAAATTATCTCTTTTTGGTCATTTTTTCAAGATTTTTAAAGCATTTTATAATATTGATCCTTAGAAAATATTTTAGTAAAGACTTTGCACTTTTTCTGCTATAAGTTCCTTATTAAATATATATCTTAATTTTCCTGAAAAGTAGGACATATGCGATCAAGTACTGAACAACTTTCTAGAAAAAAAATCTGACGTTTCAGACATAAAATCTCATTATAAGCTTAGGCAAAAGTGTAACGATATTGTATGTTCCCAATAGTATCTCATACACATTCCAAATGTTGATCGACCGAATTAATCAACGTTAACTCAAAGTAGATTTGTGTTCCAAGATTACATTATGACGGGTGGCCGCTTGCAACTCCAATAAACAGAAAACCCTTTCTAAGAACGTGAGGCAAGAGTGCACATTCATTAATGCTATAGGACAAAACATCAAAAACATGGAATGTTGTCATATGAACTACTGGTATCATTATGATGCGATATCCATTTACTAAATATTATAGTCTACTTACTATATTTGAACTATATAGATAACATCACCTTCCTATTTTGAACTATGACTCAAATAACGTCAAAAAGTAGGTATGATATACGCCTACAAGATGAACTACTTGATCCATCACTTTAATTAAGTGGCACTAGATATTTACATATTCCAATCACTTCTTAAATATAGAAAACAGTTGCACGTTGATTTTTTTTAAATGTGCACTACAAGAAAAAAGAGTATTAGCAACGGGTGTGGTTACCAATGACTTTTTTCCATTGGCTACGGAAGAATCCGTAGCCAATGGCTTTATTTTTACTAAAGAAAAAGAAAAATGCATTTTACAAGGGCAACGGACACTGTCCGTTGCCAATAGCCAAGGGCAACGGCCCTTGGCCGTTGCCAATACCCAAGGGCTACGGCCAAGCCATAGCCCATGGCCGTTGCCAATAGCCAAGGGCTACGGCTTGGCCGTTGCCCTTGATTTAGGCTATTGGCAACGGAAGATGTCGTTGCCCTTGGCTATTGGCAACGGACAATGTTCGTTGCCCTTATCGTTGAGGCAACATTGATGAATGTTGGGGTCTGAACATATGTACATATGTGAATGTAGTGATGACCTTAATGCTTGTCTGTGTTAATTTAATTTTGAATATGTTAGCTTGTATTGAGGGGGAGCAGTTTAGTAGTTTAATGTGTTTCTTGTTGATTATAACTTTCTGGATATAAGACTTGATTGGAACACGTGTTGGTTTTGTGAAGCAAGGCAAAAAGGGGGAGATTGAAAATGTAGGGCTTTCTGGAATCAATGTTAGACGATGCAATGTTAGACGATGTTGGGTTAACATTGTGGATAATATTGAAAGCCGAGAGTCTGTGCGAAAACTGTTATTTAGTTGCCAAATTTAAGTTTTGCCTTTATTCACATATTAATCAAGTTCCACGGTTTTAATTGTTTATGTTTATGTCCAGGAAGGTATCTTAAGCATAAGGAAGAGCTATGGAAGATTCCTTACTTGAATTTTCCATAATTCAAGCTAAGTTGAATTAGTCAACACAACAGGGTTTCAAAATAAGGAAACAAGCGAGATGTTCTCTGCGACGCGATTCTTTCCAGGATTCTGCAAATTGAAGAAGATGTGTTACCTTGTTAAATCGGTAACAATGGAAAAACATTCTCAAGAAAGATTTGAAGTTCACGAAGAAGGCAAATTTCAACAAGGAAACAACAAGAGTTACCAAAACTGTGAACAACACATCTTGGCGTTCAAGACTCAAGAAATCGATAAAAGATGTGAAGTTCATCAAGATGAAGATAAGACAATCGTGCCAACAATCCAAGAGATTAATCTTTCTTTGTATTGTCTTCGTCTTGTTTTGCGAAGTTTTTGTATCAACTGCTTAAGTCTAGTTCATAGAAGTTAAGTAGTTCTTACTTGTCTGCTTCGTTGAGTCCGATCAACAAATAAGCGTGAGTGAATTGTTGTGAGGAACGTTTTTGATAAAACCTTTATGGATATTTTGCCTAAGGCTCGGAAGGTTTTAATAATATTGAAAACTTCTTAAAATTATATCTTCTTGTGTTCTTACTTCCGCTGCATATTATTATTATCAAGAAGATCAAAATAGAGTTAAGGCAATTCTAGCTTAACTCTCAAAAGTGTTGTGTCAATCCACGGTCCAAAATTTTCAGGGGGAAAGAGGTGACACCCCTAGAGATCAAGGAGCGCCTTGTTATCATGAAAACAAGGTTGATGTTAATCCATAGGTTTTACAATACTCCCAGGTGAGGTTTGACAAGAAAAAAGAAGTGGTGACCTTTAATCAGACTTTGTATGTTCGTCATATGAAATTTGTAAGTCTCTAAAAATATTGTTAAAGATTACGTACTCTTTTTAACTTGGTTTAGGGTTTTAATTTGGTACTGTCTTTAACAAGCTTTACTTATAATGCAGCCTATTGTGATGGACCGTATGTTCAAACTGCACGGCTTCAAACATTATCACAAGTTTTTGTATTGTTTCACCATCAAGGAACACCCCATCCCAGAGATCAGGGTTTTGTCACAGTATGATGTTATGTTCAGCAACCCCTAAGTTCGCTAGAAGTTCCCTTTTTGCTGATCCGGTTATGTTTTATTGATGAAGTTTTTTGAACAATTTATATTTGGGTTATTTTCTGAAAAATGTTTATTATGTTTGAATGTTATATTCTCATGTTTGCATAAGAATGATTATCCTTTTGAACAATTTTTATTTGTGGTATTTACTTATGTTTTGTAACAATGATTATCCTTTTATGTTAATTTCTACTTACTTATTCTTTCATGTTAATTTCTGCTTGCTTATCTTTTATGGTGATTTCTGCTTGATGATCTTGTTATGGTAATTTATGGTTGATAATCTTGTTATGGTGATTTATGGTTGATAATCATGTTATGGTGATTTATGGTTGACTATCTTGTTATTATCTAGATATGTCTACTAGTGTCTTATCATATATCATGGTTAATACCTAGGTCAAATAGCCAAACACTGCATGTAGACATTAACGTAAAGAGATGTAGATAAGATTACATATACACTTACATAAATTGCAGCCAAATATACACTGCCAGAATTGTCAACACATAAAAAAATCCAAGCACATATACTAAAACCCAAACATTTAATGTTACATGGACTGAGGCAAACACTCATTGCCTTGGCACAAAAAGTTTCATCCAACAAAACCCAAAATAAGAATTCCATAGCATTTAATAACCCGTGTCTTGGTCCAAAAGTATGAAACAACACATTAAATTCAATGTGAAATAACATTCACATCTTCCCTTTTCCAATATCATGTTCGCCTTTACCTTTGCCCTTCTCAGCCACCTTTCCCTACTCATTCACCTTTCCCTACTCATTCACATGTCTCTGTTCTTTCTGCTTCTCCTCTTATTCATTCAATTTCCTCACCACACTTGCCAAGTTAGCCATCTTCACAAGTTCCTTACCACCAGTGATGAATGTGGGTGCAAAAACCTGAAGTTGAATGTTTATTGGTGGAGTATTGTGGCTTTCTTGAGTGCCCACTATGGGTTGAAGTACACTATAGTTAACTTGTTGGCTCATTGTGGGTGCGTTATGATAGTCCCTTAAATGAGCGAGCATTTTGTCATAGGGGGAGCATTTTGTCTAATATTCTTAGGCAACACAGCATGTAACCAACTATCAGGCTTTAGAGTAAGGTCATCTTCATTGTCATCATATTCTACCACTTTCATCTTTAGGTATTATAGGTCTCATTGTTAATACACCAAAAAAACCTTATTTCAGTTACAATAAAGGACATTAACTAATAGCATAACAA
This sequence comes from Linaria vulgaris, assembly GCA_948329865.1. Classification (NCBI taxonomy): domain Eukaryota; kingdom Viridiplantae; phylum Streptophyta; class Magnoliopsida; order Lamiales; family Plantaginaceae; genus Linaria; species Linaria vulgaris. Next base: position 74,810,244 of record OX415250.1, on the reverse strand, counting down.
AATATGTAGACTTACTTCTTTTGGTTTCCTTTTCTTTTTTTTTACTTGAGAGGAGGTTTTTAAGTGTTGTCTGAACTTTCAACGTCATTGTTCACTAGTGTTCTCTGACTTTGAGCACCAATCTCCATATTCTAACCATTGGATACATTATTAGTTGCCAATGGTGTCTGAGGATAGGCAATAGCTGGAATTTGATAGAACAATAAATATATCAACAAACATCAAAAGTAGACTGATGATGAGTGATTAAAATATGGACAACTAACTTCTTCAGGCATCTTTGTCTTTTGTGGCTTTAAATGACGTTGTTATGAGCTATCTACCATTTTTTTTACAAATCAAATAGTATATAACTAACTCTAGTTACACCTTCCAAATTCTGTGTGACAGAACAGTGTCAACCAATTTCCTTTTATTAGGTCTTGGCACCCTGCTTCCACCCTGAGATGGATCCAGATGCACAGTATGTGGATTGCCCACATTGGTACCAGGAGAACACTTTTGAGGACCCTCATGCTATGTAGTTTGCCTAGAATCCCATGTAGCTGGTTGAATATTCCAGTCATTCTGATTGTTCAAGTTAGTACCAAAAGATTGCTTCTAAGTACACTCTGATATGTGAACACACTAAAATCCCTTAAAGTTAGTTGAATGTTTCTGCCAGTTCCAGGGGATTGCTCCTCTAGCACAACTGATTCAGTAGGGACACCATTTCCAGATTCCCCAACAACTTGATGAAAGTTCACATTTGCTTGAGATCTGTCATCAGTTCCCACAATTGACGGCTCATTAACAGTTATCTGGATAGATGGACCTCCATTTCCAGCAACATCTTGCAAAACATCATACCAACTCATTAATTTATTGTATGTTAGTCCAAACTCAGTAAACTAACATTAACATCAACACTTACAGTAGATGGGATGTCAGTTGATATTTCAATATTCATGCTCCTTCTTCCACATGTTTTGGCATTGTGCCCTTGTTTCCCACGCTCTCTACGCTTATTCCATGGTTGTTGCCTTGGCATTCGTGTTAAACTTTTCTCTATGATCTTTATTGGAGCAGGTTCATCTGGCCCTCTCTTTCTTGATTTGTTGGGCCTATTAGGATATCTACCAATATAGTGGAGGTATGATAACACCAAAACCCTACGTCTCTATTCTTGGCACACCATATATCACAAGCTCATAAGAATTCAAATACATTCCATGGTCATACCAATGAGCTAGCCATGATGCCACTTACTGGCCTTTATGTAGGATTGCACATGCAACATGTCTACATGGAATACCAGTAAGATCCCAAACCCTACATGAGCATGTACTCTTCTTCAGATTAACAACATAAGGCCCTCCAGTTCCACTCAATAGAGTGGTCTGATAATGAAGATCACTTAACTTAGCAGGAATACAATCAGCTACTTTCAACTTATGAATTTTTGCCTGAACTCTAGGTGCTAGAAGTACAATCGACTCCATCGGTTTCAGGGAGGGCCATTTATCAATTGCCCTATCTTTGTTTCTTGCTAATCTCTTCATCATGTACATCCTGATCCACTCAAACAGGTAATGATGGGCTTCTCTCTTACTGGAAGTTGAATAACATTAAAGGTCTCACATGTGTTGTTCATGATAATGTCAGTGCTAGATTTTGTTTCAAAGTATGCCTTAGCCCATTGGGATGGTGGCTTGTCATCACACCATTTGAATGCTTAAGCATTTACGTTTTTTTATTTTCTGCATTGATGCTAAGAATTCAGGCTTGGTAGTCTGGTGAGAAGCCTCCCATATTCTATCGCTCCATGATAATCCTTTGTATTCAACATTCCCCAAGTTATGGATCAAGTGCATTACAGAATTCCTATGCGTTGCTGCTGGAAATACATCATTGCATGCCTGGATTAGACATTTTTGCTTATCACTCATGAGTGTCAGGTGTTGGTGGGAGAATAACTCCAAAACTTCTTTTAGAGTCCCAATGAACCAAATCCAGTTGATATAATTTTCCACAAAGGCAATAGCATAAGAAATTGGGTAGAAACTATTGCCTACATCTACACTAATAACAGTTAATAGTATTCCCCCATTAGGACCAGTGAGACGTGTTCCATCTAAATCAATGTAGAGCCTACAACCATTCCTGTAACCATCCTTCAAAGCTTTCAAACACACATACATGCAGCTACACTTGTTCTATCATATTTCATCCAGTCGTATCACCACTGTTGAACCAAGGTTAGAATTCTTTAACTGGTCAGCATAGTCCAACAATCTACTAAACTGATAATCAAGTTTGCCCTCTAGCTTTTCTAAAGCCATTCTTTTTGATTTATAAGCCTGGTTTAGAGAAAAATGTCCACCCTCAACTCAGCAATGTAGTCAAGCATAAAACCCTTTGTCCTCCTACTAGGATCAGTCTTCAAAATATGCAGATATATTGCCATCAACAAAGTGGACTTCATATTTTTCACACTATGGGTATCAGTCTACTTCAACATAGTCATACTTACACCAACACCCTCCTTTGCAATCAGGATATGGAAGCAGTTTGAACACTCCACCTAAGTGAAATACACCTTCTATCGTGAGATGTTGAAAAGGAAGGAAACCTAGTATACTATAATTAAACATAGAATTTGTACACAACAACTCATATAAGTAGTACTGAGATCTCTAATGTCGATGACCAAAATTAGCAAAATCCATAAAAATTAACCTTTTTGGCTTAAACTAACATTAAACTGTAAATAAACAAATGAATCGTACACTAAATCACATTATTGTAGTCATACAGTCTCTACTCCCGAGACAACCTTATTATAACGAAACAAAATCGAAGACTTACAATAAATAGGCAGAAAACAAAGAATCTTCTATAAGGACCTAAGAATCGGCATGGGTGTTGTTTAGAGTGGTTAATTTTGAAGTGGAAGTGCAGATTTTGAAAAAAGGTTCAAAGCGATTTAGGGTTCTTGGGGATTTGGGGAATTTAGAGGCGTGATTTTATTCCTAACTGTTGGTAGTCGAGTGATATATATATATATATATATATATATATATATATATATATATATATATTCATGTGTGTATGTGTGTGTGTGTGTGCGTAAACGTATATAACATGGTATAAGTTAGTATAACGTTACACACACATACACACACACACACACACACACACATATATATATATATATATATATATATATATATATGTGTGTGTGTGTGTGTATGTGTGTGTATGTGTGTGCATAAATGTATATAACATGGTATAAGTTAGTATAACATTTTGTTTTTTTTACAATTTAACTAAATTGTGTTTTAAATAATAATTTAGTCCGGGTGTACAACATTTTATCCATGTAGAAATGCGATTTTGCCATGTACGATGCGATTTGATGATTTGGACGCCGAACAGTGTTTCAGACATTTTTGGCAAAGTTAACGGCCATAAACTCAGGTTTAAAAGGTTAGCGGAGGGAAGTTATAGGCCATGTTTAGAAATTTTGCCATGAAAATAATCATCACCTGCGTGCGAGGTGCTTGAGAATTGCCAATCGGGCCCAAAATTTCCGCTGTGCTTTGTAAACTGAAGTGAAATGAGGAACCCTAATTTTGGTAGAGCTTACGGAGCTGAAAGTTTGGGGAGAAATGAAATGGGTTTGGGTGAAAAATTGTTGCAGCAATTCAGCAATTCGTGTAGCAACACATGGGAATTTAAGGGCAAAATGGACAATTCACGATTTGGGACTTTATTAGCCAAGGGCCGAGATAAGTTGTCGCAGGGGGAGAGGAGAGATGGAAAAGCGGCGGATAAGTGCCTTTTTCACCGGGCTTCAACGAGCTGGGATAGAAGCCCGCGCAAAAATAACGTACAATCCAAACTGGTTACGGGTAGAGATAAGTGCTTTGACAAATGAGAGAAAGTTAAAGTGGTGAATAAAGAAAACAAACAAAAGGTTTGGCAAATTATTTGAAGCAAAAATCAAAATGGAGTGTGAAGTCAATATTAAGATGAAGTGAATTCCACATTATTGTTATCACAGCACCATGAATGCTTTATTACAGTGTGTCAAGCTTGCCATTGGATTCAATGATTGTCTCATTGTCTTGAATCACAGGTTCCTCAAATTAAGTGGTGAGAAGTTACAACTTCGACCATTGAATACTTGAAGTTCTTTTTTCATGCTTGAATCTAAGAATGTTTAATGCCGCCTTCTTGGTAGATTCTCACTTTGAGATAACTTGAATTTATTAATATCAACAACGTAACACGAAAGATGTCGCATGATTATGGTCGAATTTAAGTTTGCTAGAAGGTCCTGCGCGTGAGCCCAATCAAGTTCATCTTTTACTTTTTCATATTTGTGTACAAAAACGAACCATCATCTCAAATCTCAATATGTTTTTTCTAGTAAGAGGCTTGGCGGTCAAGAGACATTCCTTCATATCTGTAGACAAACAAAATTTGTCTCCTCCAATTGAATATTGACAAGTGTCAAAATAATTATTAGAAATTAAATTAATTATTCCTATTTTAAACTGGGATTTTACTAAATTAAAATCCAATAGAAAATAGATTTATTAATTGATTTTCTAATTCATATTTTGTTGACCAATCAAACAAAGCCATGTGGAAAAGATGGAGTATTTCAACCAATGACGTTAAGCCATGTGAAAATATGACGTGTTTCTTGATAAGGAAGCCAAATTAAATTCATGCTTATCTTGAAAATAAAATCGACCAATCACAAGCAAGGAGCTCTAGGTTTTTACAACTATAAATAGAGGCCCTTTCATAAAGAAAAAGGACACAAAAATTCACAAGTTTAAGAAGGAAAAGCTCTAAGTTTCTCGCTCCACCAAATTCATCCATCTTCAAGCGTTCTTCGCGGCATTCAAGGCATTCTTCAACAATATTCAAGGTGTTCTTCATAAATAACTCCTTTCAATCCGCCGTCAAGTCTCAATTCCATCCAAAAATCGTTTTTGAAAATAGCACTTCTGCCGAGGAAGATCAAACTCCAAGAAGTTCAAAAAATCCAAAACCAAGTTTATACCGTTCTTCATTCGTCTTCAAGTCAAAATCCGTTTAATCCAAGATCAAATCATAAGACCCTCGAAAAACTATTTTTGAAGATTAAAGTCTATTTAAGAAGATCAAAACCGAAAAATCCAAAGAATTGAAGAAGAAGATCATACCAATCTTCATCAACCTTCAAGTCAAATTCCAAATCAAATTTCCGTTCGATCCGAGATCAAGTCACCAAGCCCTCGAATCAACGTTTGTCAAATATCCAAGTACTTTGAAGATCAAGATTCCTCCAAAGAAGATTGACATTCAACAAGTTCAAGACGAAGATCAAATTGTTCGTCGCAAATATCAAGTCAAGTAGATCGTCAATTCAAGAACAAGCTAAACGCACATGAATTAACGTTCAACTCAAATACACGTGGAATAGATCGAAATCAAATCCACTTTCAAGTCAACCAAATTTCAACATTGTTCTTCTAGAAAAGAATGAGAGGATTAAATAGAGATTGAACCACAATTGTACTTTAAATTAATTCAAATTTACTTTGTAATCTTTTCTTGTCTTTTAATTTCAGAGATCAAGAATTTGTCGTTACAAAATTGGCACGCCTAGTGGGACCATCTCTACCTCTCATCACTTTTCCAGCAAGTCTCAAATTTGAAATCACAAGAAGTCAGTGTTGCTGAACAATGGACAAGTCAATGTGGGAAACAAGCGGAGGTTCTTCGCAACCGATGATGAAAGATACACTCACACCGGGGGCAAGACATGATGCTAAAGAAGATGATTAAGCATCCTCACTAGAAGAGCAAGTTGCAGCGCTGACAAAAGCCATTGCAAATCTCATAACTCAAGCTCAAAAACGTGAAAACCACTTGAACCGCCTTCTCGAAAACCTATAGCGCAAAGAAGGAGCTGAAAATTCCGAAGAAGTCACCAACAACATTGGAGTTCAAGGATACATCAAGACTACAATCAATGAAGTTGAAGTGTCAACTCATCTCCAAGAGCAAAAGCTCGTGGAAAGCGGCGATCAAAGCATGGCACATGAAAATGTTACTCAAGGAGTTGAAGCTCAAGGGTTTGATGAAGTCCTAAGTGAAAGAATCCAAGCCACTTCTCTTTTCCACAAGCCATATTTATCAAGGAAGGAAGAGCAATGTGCCCTGATGCACACAAAGTTTGCCGAGAATAACATTCAAGATGTTGAAGTTGGAGAAGATTCTAAGTCTTCAAGCAAACAAATCCAAATTTCCCCGCAAGGCATTGTCTCTGCCGATCAATTGAAGAAGCTCATTGAAGAAGTTGCAAAGGATTTAAAAGCTCAACCTGCAATGACCAAAGCGTACACGAAGACTTATACTCAAAGAATAGAGCAATTACAAATGCCGAAAAGCTATCAACCTCCGATGTTTCAAAGATTCGATGGGACTGGAGACCCAAGACAACATGCTGATCACTTCATTGAGACGTGCGATAGCGCTGGAACTTATGGAGATCATCTAGTCAACCAATTCGTTCGATCCTTAGAAGACTTTGCCTTTGATTGGTACATTAATCTTGAACCAAACTCCATTGACGGTTGGAACGATTTACAAACCAAATTCTTCAATCGCTTTTATAGCACTCGGCGTACTGTAAGCATGATTGAAGTTGCAAATTATCATCAACAAGAAGACGAACCAGTGATTGAGTACATCAATAGGTGGAGAAGTCTATCCTTAAGTTGCAAAGAGAAATTGTCTGAAACTTCAGCCATGGACATTTGCATTCAAGGGATGACTTGGGGTCTCTCCGACATACTTCAAGGAATCAAACCAAGAAACTTTGAAGAGTTGGCGACGCGTGCGTATGACATTGAAACAAGTATGACATCTACTAAAGAAGAAAGCTCGACTCGTGTCCTTGATACTGAAGGTGATGATACGGATAACACCGATGATGAAGAGGACGCGACTTCAAATTTTATCACGATGAATATGCTCTTTGATACGAGCTTAAACTATCTCAAATCCTCAAATTAAGTGGCAAAATATACTCCTTGATAAGAGTATAAACTATCAAAATCCTTCTTAACGCGAGTATAAACTGTTTGCATATCCAAACTCAAAGAAAATCCTTCAAGTCTTCAAAACAAATGCACAAGTCTCGTAGACACGAGCCAAAAGGTCTATAAATCCTTCAAGTCCTCAAAGAAAATGTTCAAGTCTCCTAAACACGAGCCAAAATGTCTACAAGTTCTTCAATTCTTCAAATCAAATGCGTTAACTCTTCTAGACACATCGAGAGTCTGCAAATCCTTCAAGTCTTCAAGTCCTCCTAGGCACGAGCAAAAAGGTCTGCATGTTCTTCATTTGTCCAAGTCTTCAAGTCTTCAAGTCAATTGCTCCATGACGCACGAGTCTAAACTGCGTTACTCATGGCTTGCATGAGTATAAATTGCACCATTTCTAAATCAAATTTGATGTACTTTGAACTACGTTGTGACTTGATTCCTTTGTTGGATACGTAGGCAGTTAAAAAATTCTGAGTTCATTCATATCTTTTTCCAAGCTATCTTGAGTCGAAGATGTTACATGAAGCTCCTTGAGATGTGATGTTCCAATAAAGACGAATAAAGCTTCCGTCAAGTAGGAAATAAATAACACCAATACTTTGAATGTTGACCTCGAAATCATGCTCCAAGCTTTTGAGCGCTTCTTGAGTTGATACTGCAAACTTCAATATGATGCATTAATGTGTGCCTTGATTCCAATCTTCAATCACTTTTCTCCAAGAGGATAGCTGCAATCATGCTCCCAGCTATCTTGATCATTGACGAGACACTTCTGTGTTGTTTGATCAAAGTCGATACTTCCAAACTGTCATTCCAACTATGAAAAGGTTATGCCTTGCATGTTTAACTATATAAGTCCTTCCAGAAGATGGAACATAGTTTGACAAGTACGTCGTTTGACTACTCCCATATCGACTAGGTTCCTTAGAAAAGCGGGGTGAAGTGCAACAAGAAGAACGCATGAGTATGAGTGCACAACCAAGTCTTCAAAGAAAATATCTTCCTTTCGGATGCCTTTTGATGCCAAGTATTGAAAATAAGTCGACTCCTGCTGAATGTGTTTGACGCAAAGCCTTGAACACAAGTCCAATCCCGATAAATGTCTTTAATGCCTAGTCTTGAAAGAAATTATCTTCCTTTTCGGATGCCTTTTGAAGCCAAGTCTTGAAGTAGATGTCTCCTTCAAGGTTTCTTTGATGCCAAGTCATGAAAGAATGTCTCCTTTAAGGCTTCTTTGATGTCGAGTCGTCGAATGAATGTCTCACCCCTCAAGGTTTCTTTGATGTCGAGTTATGACAAGAATGTCTCCTCCATCAAGCTCACCAATGAGGTTGTGTTGATTAAGGTTGGAGTGAGCTCTTCCTTTGCTTGCAAGAGATCTGAATTTTGTCAAGGGATTCTACGCCCTTTAAGCTTTCACAATCTCCAAGTTGCAATTTGCGTGAATATGAACGTAAGGGTTGCCATGTATCTTTGTGGAGGTCATTATCTATTGCACCAACGGAGGATGTCTTCTTTCCGTAGCATGTTTTGTTGGCAATGTGTCGCTCCAATTATCAAAGGAAGAATTATCGTTTGATACTCAATGATGAGAATAATGCATCACGAACAACGGTGAACAACGGTTGGAAGACCATTGATACTCGTTATGTCATTCTTTCAATTTATCGGAGTTCGTTAATATTTGCCGCAACTTTGTCAGCCCATTGACCGCAGTTCATCAATGTTGACCGCAACTTCACACGACTTCTAATTGCCAAAATCCACGACTTGAAATTGGTGTTGCAAGTGTCCACTGTCTAAAAGGAAAAAAAATCAAAACTTAAAATCAATGAGGCGTACATACTGGATATGTCGATTGAAAAACAAATCCTAAAAAAGCTTGCAAGTTGCGATCGATAAAGCTGGAGAATTCTTTTGCCTAATGTCTTACGGTTCGTTTGCTGGAAATTTGAGACGAAGAAATAAATTGAGGATGAATAAAAGAGAGGTGTTGGTCTCTTATATAGATTTGTCACCGATAAGATTAAATCCTATTGAAACTCTTAAGTGTTTTAATTGGTGTTGGACTAGAGCTTTTCTCCCACTGTTTTTGTTAAAGAAGAAATCAAGTTGAAAAATGACTCAAATATGAAGAATCATGTGCGAAGGTGTTTGTTTGAAGGAAGATGACTAAGGGAACACTCTAGTGTGATGGCTCTACATGGACCACTAGTTAAAGGAAAAAAAAATAGAGGAAGCCGTATGATGCACAAAGTGATTTTGGTACCAAAATTTCATTATGGTCTCTAAAGAAATTGCCATGGAGGCTCACCAAAGTTTTGATTATTAGAGTAAAGGCACACAATCTTCTATCAATCTCATTGATGCCATAAAAAAAAGATATGTTGCGACGTATTCACTTCAAGATGCATTTTTATAATGTTATTCGTGACAAATCGCAAGGGGGCATTTGTAGACAAACAAAATGTGTCTCCTCCAATTGAATATTGACAAGTGTCAAAATAATTATTAGAAATTAAATTAATTATTTCTATTTTAAATTTGAGATTTTACTAAATTAAATTCCAATAGAAAATAGATGTATTAATTGATTTTCTAATTCATATTTTGTTGACCAATCAAACAAAGTCATGTGGAAAAGATGGAGAATTTCAACCAATGATGTTAATCCATGTGGAAATATGATGTGTTTCTTGATAAGGAAGCCAAATTAAATTCATGCTTATCTTGAAAATAAAATTGACCAATCACAAGCAAGGAGCTCTATGTTTTTACAACTATAAATAGAGGTCCTCTCATAAAGAAAAATGACACAGAATATTCACAAGTTGAAGAGGAAAAAGCTCTAAGTTTTTGGCTCCACCAAATTCATCCATCTTCAAGCGTTCTTCGCGGCATTCAAGGCATTCTTCAACAATATTCAAGGTGTTCTTCGTAAAGAACTCATTTCAATCCGCCGTCAAGTCTCAATTCCATCCAAAAACCATTTTTGAAGATAGCACTTCTGCCGAGGAAGATCAAACTCCAAGAAGTTCAACAAATCCAAAACCCGGTTCATACCGTTCTTCATTCGTCTTCAAGTCAAAATCCGTTTAATCCGAGATCAAGTCCTAAGACCCTCGAAAAACAGTTTTTGAAGATTGAAGTCCATTCAAGAAGATCAAAACCAAAAATATCCAAGAATTGAAGATGTAGATCATACCGATCTTCATCAACCTTCAAGTCAAATTCAAAATCAAATTTACGTTCGATCCGAGATCAAGCCGCCAAGCCCTCGAATCAACGTTTGTCAAATATCAAAGTACTTTGAAGATCAAGATTCCTCCAAAGAAGATTGACATTCAACAAGTTCAAGACGAAGATCAAATTGTTCGTCGCAAATATCAAGTCAAGTAGATCGTCAATTCAAGATCAAGCTCAACGCCCTTGGATTAACGTTCAACTCAAATACACGTGGAAGACATCGAAATCAAATCCATTTTCAAGTCAACCAAATTTCAACATTGTTCTTGTGGAAAAGAATCAGAGGATTAAATAGAGATTGAACCACAATTGTACTTTAAATTAATTCAAATTTACTTTGTAATATTTTCTTGTCTTTTAATTTCAGAGATCAAGAATTTGTCGTTACAATATGATTCATATCTGTAAGAATATTTAAAATTTTGAATTTCCATAAATTAACCGATATAATTGAGAAATTAATTTAATCCGAATACTTAATTAGACCACGTCATCAATATATACAACTGCGGTGGTGTTTGGAAAAGAATCAGAGGATTAAATAGAGATTGAACCACAATTGTACTTTAAATTAATTCAAATTTACTTTGTAATATTTTCTTGTCTTTTAATTTCAGAGATCAAGAATTTGTCGTTACAATATGATTCATATCTGTAAGAATATTTAAAATTTTGAATTTCCCTAAAATAACCGATATAATTGAGAAATTAATTTAATCCGAATACTTAATTAGACCATGTCATCAATATATACAACTGCGGTGGTGTTTGCAAACTCTTAAAATAAGCTATAATCATCATTTTATTCGAATTCGTGATTTTGGGGTGTTTGCAAATCTAGCTTTTTCGGTTAGAAAACTTTTTTTAAGCTAAAAAACACCACAATCTTAAAGCTGGTGTGGGGTTGCTTTCGGCTTAACTTAAAATTGTAAATGATATGGGCATTTCCCGCATATTGGGCTTGGCCCAAACCAGGCCCATATTTAACTATATCGGGGGCCACTTTCAACATCATATCGGTGATAATCACCGATATAATACTGTGGTCCCCGGATCCCGAGATCTATAATTACGCGGTGCCCGGATCCCAAAGCAATCAATTATCATCCCGCAGCAACCACGCATCACATCGAAGGAAATCACCGATCTCACTCTCGATATTGTATTTGATATCGAGATAACCCATGTACTCCATTGACACGTCATACCCCCGCACTAGCGATATCATATCGAGAGTGGTCCCCGATATAACATCGAAGATGATTACCGATATACGTCCGACCTAATTACCGATATACCCCTGCCGTCCAAGCATCAAGGCGTTAGTTCGAGGTGTTCCGGACCAAGCCTAATCGAGATACCTAGATTAGGCCTAGTTTGTTAAGATAGACTCGTTGTATTTCCCTTGTACTCCATTGTAACCGACCCATACTTATATAAACGATCTATTGTCAAACTAGTGGCGCCATCTATGGGAACACCAGTTCCCGGACAAGGACGTCAAGATGCAAGGAAGGAGGACCCGATCCGAATTTAACAGAGTTGTGACTAGAAACACGAGGATTGAGGACACACCACTCCCTCAACAACCGACTGACCAAGAACAGACAATGACCCAAGCTGAGATGGAGCTTCCTCCAACATAGATTGAACCACGACGTAGGCGTGGGCCTGGGAGGCCATCGTGATCCACAAATGCAGGTCCAACCACCGTCGCACCAAATATGGCAGAACCTACTACTGAGGGCCCAACCCCTAAAAACCCGGCGGCGGATGTCCCAATGACCGAGGTGCCAAACGTGGATCTTCCCGGCTCAGAGGAGACGATGGCTGCAGGACAGAGCTCCGTTCCCCCTGCCGCCATAACCCCGGAGATACTAGCACAGATCAACGCTTCTGTAAAAGTGGCGCTTGACGCTACACTGGAGACTTTGCTTCCACGACTGGCGGAACAAAGTACATGGGACATTCGGGCAAGGCCCCATGAATCCAGAGCGGGTGAGAGAAGGGCAAGGCAAGGATATGATGAACAGGAGGATACGGGAGACTCATTCAGAGAGATATCACCCGCTGCTTACGACAGGTCGGAGAAACGGGATCCTAGGACCCTGGATCGAGAGATAGCAAGAAGGATGGAACGACTTGACCGCGAGAGAGCAGAAGTAATCAGGAGAATGGAACGCGGTCGCCACCGCACTGAGGTTGCATATTCAAAGAATGAAGATGCAGAAGTACTGCATGTAATATCGAGGAGGATGAAGCAACTAGACCACGAAAGGGCGGAGTTGACGAGGAATGTGACTCAGAGCCATTGGAAGGGTCGCAGCAGGACCCCATTTTCGGATGAGATTGAGGCTGAGGTATTGCAAAGATGGGACAAGATCATCTCCATCAGGTCGATAGCATTTTGAATCTGCACAACTACTCGAAAAACATAAAGGGAAAGATCCTATCCACCACTTAAACGGGCGCTGCACTAGATTGGTTCACTAGGCTGGAAGTCAGATCCATAACAGACTATAAGCAACTAAGGGAAAAGTTTGAGAACCAGTTCTATAGCCAAAAGAGAATGAAGACCAACATGTTGCACCTCGGCGCGGTGCAGCAGAGGGAAAGGGAGAACCTCCGAGAATATATGAAGAGGTTCAATGACGAATTGTTGAAAGTGGATGAGCCACATGGGGGGCACGTTATGATGATGTTGTTCAAGGGTACGACCCACCGCAGGTTCACCGGCAAGCTAATTAAATTGGCTGAACGCACTATAGCACAGATCAACATGCTCGTGAGCCAAATGGTTTACGAGGACGAGATGATGGCCACGCGTTAAGGTTCATGCTGACAGAGATCGCAACAGAGAAAGGTCCCTATGGACGTACACACCGTTGAATAGAAGCATTCTGGAAGTGATGGTCGTGGCAAAGAGGAACAGATGGTTGACAGAACCCAAGCCATTGAATGACACTCCCGGGATGAAGTCGTTGAGCAAATACTGCGCGTACCACCGACAGCCCGGACATAGGACGGAGGATTGTACGCACATAGGGAATGAAATTGAAAGATTGATTAAAGATGGAAAGTTGGTCGAGTTTTTCAGAAACGCCAAGGAAGATGCTAGGGGGACAAACAATTCTTTATCCCCTAGAAGAGATTACTCACCCAGGAGAGGAAAACAGAAGATGATCGAGGCACCCGAGGAGCGTGGTAGACCAATAGTGAATGCCCCGAGCAGAGGCGTCATAAACATGATCAATGGAGGAACCTTGGGAGCCGACACTGCACGCGGTCGAGAAACTATAACACGACGAGTCCAGGGTGGAACCTACATTGGGTACACAAATGCAATCATACCAGAAGCGTACTTGGAGCAGGAGATCTCTTTCACCAGGAGAGACTTGGAGCAACTTAGTCCACTGGCCCTGACCGCAGGTAAACTAGATTGCCCTTTGGTTATTACTATTAATGTGGATGAATATCAGGTGCATAAAGTTCTGGTGGATAGCGGAAGCTCCGCAAACCTGATATTTTCAAAAGCCTACGAGCACATGATGATAGACCCAGGCCGGCTAAAGCCGATATCCACCCCATTGACCTGATTTGGCGGAGCAGAGGTAGTTCCACTCGGATAAGTTATATTGCCCACAGTGTTTGGGAGAAACTCACCCACCCTGGTGACGCCGATAAAATACACAATAATTGACATCCTGTTTCCCTACCACGCCATCATTGGCCGACCGGCACTCAACCAGATCAGGGCAGTGGTCTCTCCTTATTACCAGAAGATCAAATTCCCGACACCTCAGGGAGTCGGCAAAATTTTAGGTGACCAGGTACAAGGATGGATGTGCTATGTGGACTCGCTGAAGCACCCTAAAATCAGAAGAAGACAAGAAATACAAGACCCACACCAAGAATACATTCCGCGCACGGAGTGATCACCATGAGGAACAAACAGAACAATATTTTAAAATTCAGTGGTTTTTAAATTATGCTTGATCAATTGAAACATTGCCCCATTGTGGGTTAGTTTGTAAACCTAAAACAGGGGGAACTACGCTGGTCTGATTCCCCACTCAACGGGATATGTAGGCGGGTTAGGATTGCCTAGTCTTCGACCGTTATCTTTTATTTTGCCCCTTTGTTGGTCGGCATGTAACTAAAACAGGGGGAACTACGCCGGTTTGATTCCCTATTCAATGGGATACGTAGGCGGGTTAGGTTTACCCAGCCTTCGACCGTTATCTGTCACTACTTTTTTATTTTTCCTATAATATAATTGCTTCGTGGAATCTAATATTTCATGCAGGGATATGTCATAATCGGATATTACGGAAGTGCAGAGAATTGCACGAAGAATTTGGGGAGTATTCCCATAGATATATGTTTAACACCTCGCCCTCTTACAGGTACATAACCCGAAGGATCACACATTACTATGTCCAAAAAGGGCATAGGGAATATTAAACCCTCGCTTTTCAAAAGAAGGGATTCAAGGGACATCGCCCCAGATTATTCAATATTATCCATCTAATAGGTGCAACAGGTATAAACAGGTACAACAGGCACGTTAGAACACAATGGAAACACCTTTTGTTTCATGAAACTGAAATTCCCAGATTGAGCGAACATTCTGCAGATAACACATGCGCATCATTTCGTGCTTTCACATAAGTTTTTCCATCGAAAAACCTTTTTTGTCTGTGATGTTTTACAGGGCCTGATGACCCATGGACTCCACGATGACAGAGTCACCAAAGGACACAGACAGAAAGACAAAAGGCAGGATCCTACCCATGAGCGCTAACGGGTTCCCCTGTGATAACGGGCGGGCTCCTACCCATGAGTCGTAACGGGTCACCTACAAAGAAATGGCTCCTACCAATGAGCGGTAACGGGTTCCCCTGTGATAACGGGCGGGCTCCTACCCATGAGTGGTAACGGGTCACCTACAAAGAAAATGCTCCTACCCATGAGCGATAACGGGTTCCCCTGTGATAACGGGCGGGCTCCTACCCATGAGTGGTAACGGGTCACCTACAAAGAAAAGGCTCCTTCCCATGAGCGGTAACGGGTTCCCCTGTGATAATGGGCGGGCTCCTACCCATGAGTGGTAACAGGTCACCTACAAAGAAAAGGCTCCTACCCATTAGCGGTAACGGGTTCACCTATGATAACTGGCGGGCTAGTACCTATGAGTGGTAACGGGTCACCTACAAAGAAAAGGCTCCTACCCATGAGCGGTAACGGGTTCCCCTGTGATAACGACCGGGCTCCTACCCATGAGCGGTAACGGGTCACCTACAAAGAAAAGGCTCCTACCCATGAGCGGTAACGGGTTCCCCTATGATAACGGGCGGGCTCCTACCCATGAGTGGTAACGAGTCAACTATAAAGAAAAGGCTCCTACCCATGAGCCGTAACGGGTTCCCCTGTGATAACGGGCGGGCTCCTACCCATGAGCGGTAACGGGTCACCTACAAAGAAAATGCTCCTACCCATGAGCAGTAATGGGTTCCCCTGTGATAACGGGCGGGCTCCTCCCCATGAGTGGTAACGGGTCACCTATATCCAAAGACAACTCCTACCAATGAGCGGTGGCAGATTACCCATATTTCTACCAACACCGCGGGAATTCAAAGCATCCCTTGTTGACAACAAGCAGATTAAAGAAATCTCATCAATACAAGAACGAAATGAATGTAGGGTTAGATATCGAAATACTGCATAGTCTATCATCATAACAATAAAAAATCAACAAGTTATCAAACAACAAGGCCACGCCGAGTCACATATTATGAAGATTACAGAGAAATAAATATTCAGTTACAGAACCACGAATTGGAAATAGTCCGGAAGGGGATAAATTCAAGTTACAATAAAGGCACCAAACAGCTACTCCCACGAGGACCCTTTAGTCTTCTTCTCAACAACCTCAGAAAACATGTCAGGTTCGGCCGGACTCTCCTCCACCTCAGCTAGTCCACCAACCGGCAGGTCGTTATAATCATGCATTGGGTTCAACCCACTCAGTGCCAGGGAGTCCTAGAAACCGTCATTTTTCAATACCTGCCCTACGCAAGCATGAAACGCTGCCTCTCGAATCTTCAAAATTAAGTCTCGGAAGGTGAGGCTTTCCATAAACTTCTGCGCTCCAACCCGGAGGAGATCAGGACGACGTTCCTACAAATTGAACTCTATTAAATACAGGAGGAAGAAATAGAAGCAGATATCGTAAACAAGATATATACCAAGTCCAAGGGAGCTAATTTGGCAGTGGAGAGCTCCAATGAGAGACGTTCGTTAGCGGCCTTCACCGCCACCACCTCAGCCTTCAGTTTCTCCAGCTTCTTGTTGGCCACAAGCTCACGCGCCTCTCCTTGGTCAATCTCAGTCACCAATGTTTTGAAATTGGCCTTCAACAAATCATACTCCTCGCGGAGCTTACGACATGTCTTCAGGGCATCCTCTTTGTCAGCCTCCAACTTCTCTAGCACCATGGGGTTGAACTCCCCCATCCTCAAGATATCAGCCTCAAGCTCGGCAGCGACAGCATCAGGGTCACCCTTGGACTCGCGAAATGTCTTCAGACACGAGACCGCCAGCTTTGCCGTCTGCACAATACAATCAGTAACGTTATGTTAGACAGTCAAATATAATCAATCAAAGTCATGCTAAGATAAGTACACTCTGAAACATGTGAATGTTGCAGCGTATATTCTGGGCCCGCTCGAATTACTTAAGCACCCGCACATTTGCTGGATGAGGAAAAGCCCGCATCATTCCCCGCACAGCATCAACTTCGGAGAATTCTACTCACTTGGAGGATTTGACTGTACCCGCTTTCTTGGGGCCCGAACTCGAAGACGAGTGGCCACTGTTGACAGTCCCGTCACGAGACCTTTTATTTCCCAATACCCTAGCCGGGTTAACGGCAGGCTTCGTAATCATAATTCCAGGAAAGCCCCCCAATATCGAGGGCTCCTTCAGTGGTCGTTTACCCTTGTCGGTCGCACTTCAAACAGGCGCATTTCCCTTGCCACTAATAGGGTTAGGGCTCGAATAGCCCGACCCCATGGTAAATGGCACATCCACTGAATCACCCAAGTTAACATGGGCATTCGATCCCGAACCACCAACGTTCTCGGTCAAAGGAATGTTGGCCATCGACTCAGAACGTGGAGCTACATACTCACCAGAAGGAGACCTAGCATCTGGTCTCTCAGTCAACACAGTCCCTTCAGGCGGAGGAACCACACACTCTTGTTTCGAGGTCAACACCTCCAAGAGATTGGCCGCACCATGCAGGCCTCCCACCACATCAATGATGTCTTGGCTAAAGGACTCAACGGTTGCAGAAACACTTTCAAAGCATTCCTTATTAATACTTTCAGGTACTACGATGCTAGGGGAGGTTGTTCAACTCCCGATGCCTTTGGCAGAACCTCAGTGGATGCATTATTTAGATCAAAGTTAGATGCAGACCCTGCTTCTGGCGCCATCGCAACTGCTGCCGTCGCAGCCAATGCAGCCTTCTGAGCATCACGTTTACGCATCAATTGTGTGAAACCCATTCTCACGGGGTATCTCAAAAAATAAAATATACTTGCAGAATAGTCGAAATATCAGCATGAGAAAATAATATAAATCAAGTACAAAAGCGAGATCGAAATACACATCGGGGAATATATCGAATAAAATTACCGATATACATACCGATGTAGTTACACTAAACGACAGAGAAGACACAGAAAACTATGATTCTCAATGTCTCTTACAAGCCCTACTCATAGGCGAAAGCTTTAACTATATCGAAAGATACTTTTGACTTCATATCGAATATACGTTTCGACGTCATATCGACGATGAAACCGATATACTATCCTATTACGCAAAAAAGCCACGAAAATATAACAATTGCACCGACGGGCCCTTCGCAATTTTCAAAGTGCAATTCCCATATTTATAAGAAATTCAAATCCCAAGAAACATAGAATTCAAACGAGGACCTCAAACTATGCGTCCACTACATTGGGAGGTCCATCGAAGTTCATCACAAAGTGTATTCCCCGCAAATTTGATCTCCGTCATTTGAATTGGCGGGACGAAGGGTACAGGTAACCCAGAAATTTAAAATTAAATTTGCGAATTCTTATCTCTAGGATAATAATCCCCAAATTGGGGGACTACATGATATGGGCATTTCCCGCATATTGGGCCTGGCCCAAACCAGGCCCATATTTAACCATATCGGGGGCCACTTTCGACATCATATTGGTGAAAATCACCGATATAATACTGTGGTCCCCAGATCCCGAGATCTATAAATACGCGGTGCCGGATCCCAAAGCAAGCAATTATAATCCCGCAACTACCACGCATCACATCGAAGGAAATCACCGATCTCACTCTCGATATCGTATTCGATATCGAGATAACCCACGTACTCCACTGACACGTCATACCCCTGCACTACCGATATCATATCGAGAGTGTTCCCCAATATTACATCGAAGATGATTACCGATATACGTCCGACCTAATTACCGATATACCCCTGCTGTCCAAGCATCAAGGCGTTAGTTCGAGGTGTTCCGAACCGACCTATCCTGCTTGAATTCTATATTTCTTGGGATTTAAATTTCTTATAAATATGAGAATTGCACTTTGAAAATTGCGATGGGCCCGCCGGTGCAATTGTTATATTTTCGTGGCTTTTTTGCGTAATAGGATAGCATATCGGGTTTCATCGTCGATATGACGTCGAAACGTATATTCGATATGATGTCAAAAGTATCTTTCGATATAGTTAAAGCTTTCGCCTATAAGTAGGGCTTGTAAGAGACATTGAGAATCATAGTTTTCTGTGTCTTCTCTGTCGTTTAATGTAACTACATCGGTATGTATATCGGTAATTTTATTCGATATATTCCCCGATGTGTATTTCGATCTCGCTGTTGTACTTGATTTATATTATTTTCTCATGCTGATATTCCAATTATTCTGAAGGTATATTTTATTTTTTGAGATACCCCGTGAGAATGGGTTTCACACAATTGATGCGTAAACTTCAAGCCGACCGTGATGCTCAGAAGGCTGCATTGGCTGCGACGACAGCAGTTGCGATGGCGCCAGAAGCAGGGTCTGCATCTAATTTTGATCTGAATAATGCATCCACTGAGGTTCTGCCAGAGGCATCGGGAGTTGAACAACCTCCCCCTAGCACCGTAGTACCTGGAAGTATTACTAAGGAATGCTTTGAAAGTGTTCCTGCGACCGTTGGGTCCTTTAGCCAGGACATCCTTGATGTGGTGGGAGGCTTGGATGGTGCAGCCAATCTCTTGGAGGTGTTGACCTCGAAACAGGAGGGTGTGGTTCCTCCCCCTGAAGGGACTGTGTTGACTGAGAGACCCGATGCTAGGTCTCCTTCTGGTGAGTACGTAGCTCCACGTTGTGAGTCGATGGCCAACATTCCTTTGACAGAGAACGTTGGTGGTTCAGGATCGAATGCCCATGTCAACTTGGGTGATTTAGTGGATGTGCCCTTTATCATGGGGTCGGGCTATTCGAGCCCTAACCCTATTAGTGGCAAGGGAAAGGCGCATGTTTCAGGTGCGACCGACAAGGGTAAAGGGCCACTGCAGGAGCCTTCGATATTAGGGGGCTTCGCCCCTATCTTTCCTGGAATTCCGATTACGAAGCCTGCAGTTGACCTGGGTAGGGTATCAGGAAATAAAAGGTCTCGTGACGGGACTGTCAACAGTGGTCACTCGTCTTCGAGTTCGGGCCCCAAGAAATAGTGTACAGTCAAATCCTCTAAGCGAGTAGAATTCCCTGAAGCAGATGTTGTGCGGGGAATAATGCGGGCTTTTCCCCCTCCATCAAATGTGCGGGTGCTTACAGAATTCGAGCGGGCCCAGAATATACGCGGCAGCAATCACATGTTTCAGGGTGTACGTATCTTAGCATGACTTCGATTGATTATATTTGACTGTTTAACATAACATTACTGATTGTATTGTGCAGACGGCAAAGCTGGCGGTCTCGTGTCTGAAGACAATTTGCGAGTCCAAGGGTGACCCTGATGCTCTCGCTGTCGAACTCGAGGCTGATATCTTGAGGATGGGGGAGTTCAACCCCATGGTGCTAGAGAAGTTGGAGGCTGACAAAGAGGATGCCCTGAAGACATGTCGTAAGCTCCGGGGGGAGTATGATATGTTGAAGGCCAATTTCGAAATATTGGTGACTAAGATTGACCAAGGAGAGGCGCGTGAGCTTGCGGCCAACAAGGAGATGGAGACACTGAAGGCTGAGGTGGTGGCGGTGAAGGCCGCTAACGAACGTCTCTCGTTGGAGCTCTCCACTGTCAAATTAGCTCCATTGGACTTGGTATATATCTTGTTTACGATATCTGCTTCTATTTCTTCCTCCTGTATTTAATAGAGTTAAATTTGTAGGAACGTCGTCCTGATCTCCTCCGGGTTGGAGCGCAGAAGTTTATGGAAAGCCTGAGCTTCCGAAACTTAATTTTGAAGGTTCCGGAGGCAGCGTTTCATGCTTGCGTAGGGCAGGTATTGAAAAATGATGGTTTCAAGGACTCCCTGGCACTGAGTGGGTTGAACCCAATGCATGATTATAACGACCTGCCGGTTGGTGGACTAGCTGAGGTGGAGGAGAGTCCGGCCGAACCTGACATGTTTTCTGAGGTTGTTGAGAAGAAGACTAAAGGGTCCTCGTGGGAGTAGCTGTTTGGTGCCTTTATTGTAACTTGAATTTATCCCCTTCCGGACTATTTCCAATTCGTGGTTCTGTAACTGAATATTTATTTCTCTGTAATCTTCATAATATGTGACTCGGCGTGGCCTTGTTGTTTGATAACTTGTTGATTTTTTATTGTCATGATGATAGACTATGCAGTATTTCGATATCTAACCCTACATTCATTTCGTTCTTGTATTGATGAGATTTCTTTAATCTGCTTGTTGTCAACAAGGGATGCTTTGAATTCCCGCGGTGTTGGTAGAAATATGGGTAATCTGCCACCGCTCATTGGTAGGAGTTGTCTTTGGATATAGGTGACCCGTTACCACTCATGGGTAGGAGCCCGCCCGTTATCACAGGGGAACCCGTTACTGCTCATGGGTAGGAGCATTTTCTTTGTAGGTGACCCGTTACCGCTCATGGGTAGGAGCCCGCCCGTTATCACAGGGGAACCCGTTACGGCTCATGGGCAGGAGCCTTTTCTTTATAGTTGACCCGTTACCACTCATGGGTAGGAGCCCGCCCGTTATCATAGGGGAACCCGTTACCGCTCATGGGTAGGAGCCTTTTCTTTGTAGGTGACCCGTTACCGCTCATGGGTAGGAGCCCGGTGGTTATCACAGGGGAACCCGTTACCGCTCATGGGTAGGAGCCTTTTCTTTGTAGGTGACCCTTTATCGCTCATGGGTAGGAGCCCGCCCGTTATCACAGGGGAACCCGTTACCGCTCATGGGTAGGAGCCTTTTCTTTGTATTTGACCCATTACCACTCATGGGTAGGAGCCCGCCCGTTATTACAGGGGAGCCCGTTACCGCTCATGGGTAGGAGCCTTTTCTTTGTAGGTGACCCGTTACCACTCATGGGTAGGAGCCCGCCCGTTATCACAGGGGAGCCCGTTACCACTCATGGGTAGGAGCCTTTTCTTTGTAGGTGACCCGTTACCACTCATGGGTAGGTGCCCGCCCGTTGTCACAGGGGGGCCCGTTATCGCTCATGGGTAGGAGCCTGCCTTTTGTCTTTCTGTCTATGTCCCTTGGTGACTCTGTCGTCATGGAGTCTATGGGTGGTGAGGCCCTGTAAAACATCACAGACAAAAAAGGTTTTGCGATGAAAAAACTTATGTGAAATCACGAAATGATGCGCATGTGTTATCTGCGGAATGTTCCCTCAATCTGAGGAATGTTCCCTCAATCTGAAATCACGAAATGATGCGCAAGTGTTTCCATTGTGTTCTAACGTGCCTGTTGTACCTGTTTGTACCTGTTGCACTTGTTAGATGGATAATATTGAATAATTTGGGGCGATATCCCCTGAATCCCTTTTTTTGAAAAAGCGTGGGTTTAATATTCCCTATGTCCTTTTTGGACATAGTAACGTGTGATCCTTCGGGTTATTTACCTGTAAGAGGGTGATGTGTTAAACATATATCTATGGGAATACTCCCCAAATTCTTCGTGCAATTCTCTGCACTTCCGTGATATCCGATTAGGACATATCCCTGCATGAAATATGAGATTCCACAAAGCAATTATATTATAGGAAAAATAAAAAAATAGTGACGAATAGCGGTCAAAGGCTAGGTAAACCTAACCCGCCCACGTACTAAATAGAGTTTTATAAATAAAACGAGGACTAACACGTATCCCGTTGAATGGGGAATTCGACCGGCGTAGTTCCCCTATTTTAGTTACATGCCGACCCACGAAGGGGCAAAATAAAAGATAACGGTCGAAGGCTAGGCAATCCTAACCTGCCTACGTATCCCGTTGAGTGGGGAATCAGACCGGCGTAGTTCCCCCTGTTTTAGGTTTACAAACTAACCCACGATGGGGCAATGTTTCAATTGTTCAAGCATAACTTAAAAACCACTGAAATTTAAAATATTGTTCTGTTTGTTCCTCATGGTGATCACTCCGTGCGCGGAATGTATTCTTGTCTTATTCTGATTTTAGGGTGCTTCAGCGAGTCCACATAGCACATCCATCCTTGTACTTGGTCACCTAAAATTTTGCCGACTCCCCGAGATGTCGGGAATTTGATCTTTTGGTAATAAGTAGAGACCACTGCCCTGATCTGGTTGAGTGCCGGTCGGCCAATGATGGCGTGGTAGGGAAACATGATGTCGACTATTGTGTATTTTATCGGCGTCACACGGGTGTGTGGGTCTCTCCCAAACACTGTGGGCAATATAACTTGTCCGAGTGGAACTACCTCTGCTTCGCCGAATCCGGTCAATGGGGTGGATATCGGCTTCAGCCGGCCTGGGTCTATCATCATGTGCTCGTAGGCTTTTGAGAATATCAGGTTTGTGGAGCTTCCGCTATCCACCAGAACTTTATGCACCTGATATCCATCCACATTAATAGTAATAATCAAAGGGCAATCTAGTTTACCTGCGGTCAGGGCCAATGTAGTAAGTTGCTCCAAGTCTCTCCTAGTGAAAGAGATCTCCTGCTCCAAGTACGCTTCTGGCATGATTGCATTTGTGTACCCAATGTAGGTTCCACCCTGGACTCTTCGTGTTATAGTTTCTCGGCCACGAGCAGTGTCGGCTCCCAAGGCTCCTCCATTGATCATGTTTATGACGCATCTGCTCGGGGCATTCACTATGGTTCTACCACGCTCCTCGGGTGCCTCGATCATCTTCTGCTTTCCTCTCCTGGGTAAGTAATCTCTTCTAGGGGCTAAAGAGTTGTCTGTCCCCCTAGCATCTTCCTTGGAATTCCTGACAAACTCGACCAACTTTCCTTTTTTAATCAATCTTTCAATTTCATTCCTCAGGTGTGTACAATCCTCCGTCCTGTGTCCGGGCTGTCGGTGGTACACGCAGTATTTACCCCACGACTTCATCCCGGGAGTCTCATTCAATGCCTGGGTTCTGTCAACCATCTGTTTCTCTTTCCTACGGCCATCACTTTCAGAATGCCTCTATTCAACGGTGTGTACGTCCTTGGGGACCTTTCTCTGTTACGATCTCTGTCCGCATTCCTGTTGGGAAATGAACCTTGAGTGTGGCCATCATCTCGTCCTCGTAAACCATTTGGCTCGTGAGCATGTTGATCTGTGCTATGGTGGGTTCAGTCAATTTGATTAGCTCGCCGGCGAATCTACGGTGGGTCGTACCCTTGAACAACATCATCATAACCTGCCCCCCATGTGGCTCATCCACTTTCAATAATTCGTTATTGAACCTCTTCATATATTCCCGGAGGTTCTCCCTTTCCCTTTGCTGCACCGCGCCGAGGTGCAACATGTTGGTCTTCATTCTCTTTTGGCTAGAGAACTAGTTCTCAAACTTGTCCCTTAGTTGCTCATAGTCCATTATGGATCTGACCTCCAGTCTAGTGAACCAATCCAGTGCAGCGCCCGTTAAAGTGGTGGATACGATCTTTGCCTTTATGTTTTTTTGAGTAGTTGTGCAGATTCAAAATGATATCGACCTGATGGAGATGATCTGTAGGATCACTTCTTCCGTCGTATGGCTTGATCACTGGGATCTTGTCCCCTCTTTGCAATACCTCAGCCTCAATCTCATCCAAAAATGGGGTCACCTTCCTCGTCAACTCTGCCCTCTCACGGTCTAGTTGCTCCATCCTCCTCGATATTACATGTAGTACTTCTGTATCTTCATTCTTTGAATATGCAACCTCAGTGCGGTCGCGACCGTGTTCTATTCTCCTGATTACTTCCGCTCTCTTGCGGTCGAGTCGTTCCATCCTTCTTGCTATCTCTCGGTCCAGGGTCCTAGGATCCCGTTTCTCCGACCTGTCGTAAGCAGCGGGCGATATCTCTCTGAATGAGTCTCATGTATCCTCATGTTCATCATATCCTTGCCTTGCCCTTCTCTCACCCGCTCTGGATTCATGGGGCCTTGCCCGAACGTCCCTTGTCCTTTGTTCAGCCAGTCGTGGAAGCAAAGTCTCTAGTGTAGCGTCAAGCGCCGATTTTACAGAAGCGTTGATCTGAGCTAGCATCTCCGGGGTTATGGCGGCAGGGGGAACGACGCTCTATCATGTAGCCATCGTCTCCTCTGAGCTGGGAAGATCAGGATTTGGCGCCTCGGTCATTGGGACATCCGCCGCCGCGCTTTCAGTGGTCGGGCCCTCAGTAGCAGGTTCCGCCGTATTTGGTGCGGCAGTGGTTGGACATGTATTCGTGGCTCGCGATGGTCTCCCGGGCCCGCGCCTACGTCGCGGTTCATTCTGTGCTGGAGGAAGCTCTATCTCAGCTTAAGTCATTGTCTGTTCTTGGTCAGTCGGTTGTTGAGGGAATGGTGTGTCCTCAGTCCTCGTGTTTCTAGTCACAACTCTGTTAAATTCGGATCGGGTCCTCCTTCCTTGCATCTTGACGTCTTTGTCCGGGAACTGGTGTTCCCACAGACGGCGCCACTAGTTTGACAATAGAGCGTTTATATAAGTATGAGTCGGTTACAATGGGGTACAACGGAATTACAACGAATCTATCTTAGCAAACTAGGCCTAATCTAGGTAGCTCGATTAGGCTTGGTCCGGAACACCTCGAACTAACGCCTTGATGCTTGGACGACAGGGGTATATCAGTAATTAGGTCGGATGTATATCGGTGGCCATCTTCGATGTGATATCGGGGATAACCCTCGATATGATATCGATAGTACGTGGGTATGACGTGTCAGTGGAGTACGTGGGCTGCGGGATAAGATCGGTGATTTCGTTCGATGTGATGCGTGGTAGCTGCGGGATAATAATTGCTTGCTTTGAGATTCGGGCATCGCGTATTTATAGACCTC
This sequence comes from Linaria vulgaris, assembly GCA_948329865.1. Lineage (NCBI taxonomy): Eukaryota > Viridiplantae > Streptophyta > Magnoliopsida > Lamiales > Plantaginaceae > Linaria > Linaria vulgaris. The sequence goes on along the minus strand of OX415250.1, from coordinate 74,784,381 downwards.
GAGATCCGGGGACCACAGTATTATATCGGTGATATGATGTCGAAAGTGGCCCCCGATATGGTTAAATATGAGCCTGGTTTGGGCCAGGCCCAATATGCAGGAAATGCCGATGTCATTATCTGTAAAAGTGAAAACACAATTGTAATACATAGAATTTGTTTTGAAAAAAAGAGGAAATAGAGAAACTGGAGTGAAGTAAAAACATAACAATGAATGTGTAACAAGAAAAGACGCAGCAATTGAAGAGGTGATTAAATGCAAAGCGGGAAGTAAATAAATGTACAAACACTACACGATGATGGTATTGGTAGGATAAGATGTATATAAATCAAATACTTAACAAACCTAAAAAAAGGTAGAAAGAAACATAGCAGAAAATACACTTACGCGTTAGTCGTTACTCCACTCACTCACCCACTCATCATCACCCTCATCAACACTAACAAAAGCCTAATATTACTTGCACCAATCCCACATTCTTTCTTTTCTTTATTAAATTAATTAACGTTACGACAAAAATTATACTGCCCAGCATCTTCTTGTTCGGATACCGAACGAGAGTTCCCTTGTTATTTCTATCGTCGTTGATTCCATTTTTTCTCTTCATTATTAATAATAAATAATCTTTTCTTTTCTTTTCTTTTGTATAAAGAAGAAGAAGAAGTAAGTAACATTTCATTGTTGTTGGTCATGGCTACTTCTTCTTCTTCGGCTTCTCTTTTGTTTCCAGCTAACGGAATTCAGATTGGTTCATTCCTCAACCGCCACCGCCACCGTGGTTGTGTGAAGCACCGCAACCTCAAAATCCGCTCTGATTTGGACTCTAATGTTTCCGACATGCGCGTTAATGGTAATAAAAAACAAACAATTTTACTTGTTATCTTTTAATTCTAGTAGTAAGTAAATTGATGTGTATTGGGATAATGAGATGGTTTTTTTTTTTATTTAAAATTTAAAATTGCAGCTCCTAAAGGTTTATTTCCTCCTGAACCTCAACATTATCGAGGGCCCAAGCTCAAAGTTGCTATTATAGGAGCCGGCCTTGCTGGCATGTCCACCGCCGTTGAGCTTTTGGATCAAGGCCACCAGGTCGATATATATGAATCTAGGCCTTTTATTGGTGGAAAAGTTGGTTCTTTTGTTGACAAAAAGGGCAACCACATTGAGATGGGACTCCACGTTTTCTTTGGATGCTACAATAATCTCTTTCGTTTGCTCAAAAAGGTCAAAATAAAATAATACCAACTTATCAAGACTGTATCTTGCTTGGTGTCTTTCCTCAGTTTTTAATTTTCGACTTACTTACTTACTTACTTACATAGGTCGGAGCTGAAAAAAATCTGCTTGTCAAGGATCATACTCACACTTTTGTCAACAAAGGGGGTGACATTGGTGGTATGTATGTTGATTACTTACTTATGTTATGAAAAGTACTGATGGTAAACTGCCTGTTGTCATGTAATTTCGAGGAATATATATATATATAACTGAAGTCTATTACCTAATTGCAGAACTTGATTTTCGGTTCCAAGTTGGAGCTCCATTACATGGGATACACGCTTTCTTGACGACAAATCAGCTCAAGGTACTCTTTCCTATCACATGGGGTATTGCCTTTTATCTTGTTATCTAGGCTTTCTGTTTCTTTAACAGACTACAACTGAAAATCACCACCCCTAATTCTATCACAAACTCACATGCCTGGTTTTTATTCTATTGGTATGGTAACAACCTGTAACAATGCTCCTTAGAGCGTGGGTTCCTGACATGTCTATTTGTTCGCTATTTTTTTGACATGTCTCGATGTGAGTCTTAGTAAGAAATTGACTAAGAGAAGGGGCAAGTTTTAGGTTGTCAAATAAACGTACAGTCGCCGTTTCATACTGAATAAGATGGTAAACTCTTCCTACTAAAAAATCTGGAAGAAACAAGTCAGTTATAAAAGAGCGGCTATACACTTCAATGGCTCACGATCTTTTGGACATATTATTTTCATAACACTATCTCTCTCTCTCTCTCTCTCTCTCTCTCTCTTTCTCTCTCATTGAACGGACTGGCTCTTGATCTTGTTTCCTGTGGAAAACTTTACTGTAAAATTTGTTTCAACTGTAGCATAGTGCATTTTTCCGGCTGTAGATTCTTAGCGACACTGGCAAGTTACTTTATCTGATAAACATATGACAAATCAAGGGTTGGTTGCTAATTTTCCAAGTAGTGCCCCCTTTCATGATTCATTTAGTCGTTACCATCCTTAACAGATTCAGAATGCGGCATATGCTATTGTTCAAAGTATAAGGGGGAACCACTTAAGTAGTATATATGCAAACTGCTACACTTCTTTCCTTACGAAGTTAAACACACAGATAGCCTACGCTTTTATCTTATTATACTGTCATAAATGTTGAGAATAAAGTGATTATAATATTAAGTGCGTATTAGTACTTTTCGATGAGATTATCTAACATGCTCGCGCTCTAAATTGCAGCCTCTGGATAAAGCAAGAAATGCTTTGGCCCTTGCCCTTAGTCCAGTTGTACGGGCTCTTGTTGATCCAGATGGAGCAATGAGAGATATACGAGATCTTGATAATGTCTGTGTTCTCTGCCATGTTTATATTTTCTTTTTTTGCTTTAGTTTATGAGGTAAGTAGCATAAAAGTTGGACAGGAACGACAAACATAAAAATCTTTTGTAGTGAGTGGGGGCCGGAGGGGGAGAGGGCTAATGTGCCTCACAAAATTTTAAGACAATAGGTAAAATAATATATTTTTAGTGGGCCAAATTCAAATTACAAAATAATTGAGCAATTAGTTCAAAATGCAAAGGGGATTTAGAAGTTCTAGCCATCGATTTTACTTTGTGTACGAGTAAAAATGTCAATATGGAATAAAAGTCATACTCTTTGTTGGAACTCTTGAATTACTAATTAGACTAGGATTGTGCTTGTTTTATGTCGATATAAGATGGATGTTTATGCAAATAATAATCATTGTGAAATATGATATGACAACAAATACTGGGAAAAGTATATATAATGTACAACAAACCTGTACCGTCTTTGCATCAGTCCACAGCACTGAATCCTTATACTATCTCTCATCATGGTTCTTTTTCTTCTTTTCATCCTGTTGCGCTCCACAAGCAATTTCCATTGTTACTATCTATATGTACCAATCTCATATGTTTCTTCAGCAGAGTTACTGCAAAGCCTTCCCTTCAACCTTCCCTTCCTTCAACCTTCCCTTCAACTGGGTCTTCTGCCTTGCTGCCAAATCTCTGCTCTCTCATCCACCAGCTTGTTTTTTTCATATTTCGATTCCAAGATACTTGGTATCGTTAGAGTCTTGACCCTCCCACCCTTAGATTGTGGGATTGTTTTCTTGAGCACTAAAGCATCTCCCCACCAACAAATTTTGTTACAGTATTGCATAATCTCACAGCTTTACGTATTTTTTTAATCTATAGAAAATAATACAATTTTACTAACTTAGTTATCTATTTTTTTTAACAGATCAGCTTCTCTGATTGGTTCCTGTCTAAAGGTGGGACTCGCATGAGCATCCAGAGGATGTGGGATCCTGTTGCTTATGCCCTTGGTTTTATTGACTGTGATAATATTAGTGCTCGTTGTATGTTGACTATATTTTCACTTTTTGCTACAAAGACCGAGGCTTCCCTTCTACGCATGCTTAAAGGTTCTCCAGATGTTTATTTGAGTGGTCCCATCAGAAAGTATATTATGGATAAGGGAGGCAGGTACAATGAAGCATGTTCTAAATCATCTACTGTTTACTTGGCTTTTTGTCGGTTGGCCAGTTATATTAAATTGAAAATGTTCGTCATCGATTTTTGCTAGTACAGATTCCATCTTAGATGGGGATGCAGAGAAATTCAGTATGAAAGATCTTCAGATGGAGGTATATATGTAACAGGCCTTGCCATGTCCAAGGTAAGATGCTTCTTTTTTGGATCCTTTACATCCTTACCTACTGTCAATTATATGATTCGCTATACTAACTTAGCCCATTAGGTTTCATAATGTTACGTTTGACCACTGCGTAGTATAATCAATCTGGTTCATTTAATAGTCTGGAATGTTAAAAACTTGACATTTTACCTCGTAATATGGTGTTTCACCCGTGGCTCTTTCTTTCAACTAAATTTAGATTGCATTCATATTTGTAGCTAACTATACACATTGTGTTTTCTTGATGATGTATCTACTATTTCAGCAAACGCTCTTCTTACAGTATCTTAATGGGATAAAATGTAATTTTCTCATGTGAAAAGAGATGCTCTGTTTTCATGAGCTACTATTTTATATATAACTCATCCTTGTTGGTTGTGTTCCCTATGTGAATTCAAAGCAAGATCAAGTTTTAATCTTTTGCTTTTCTGGTTAAAGAAAATACAAAGAAAAATTTAGAAAAAGAAAAGAATCTATCTGCTCTTCTAGTACACATTTGACAATAAATGTTTCCACGGTTACCATTGAAAAGCCTTATATTCATGCTCATTACAAATTCTAATGGATTAAACTACAATTGGTGATAAGTTTTAATTCATTTGATTAGCTCAACTAATATACATTGTAGTTGTAAAGAAATAAAAACAATGGTGATCTGATATTTAATGTTGAAATGTTGAGTTCTATTGTTAGCATGCGTATAAAGATTTTTTGATCAGCCTACTACTGACTTTTACTCCCTTGTCAGGCTACTCAAAAGAAAATTATAAAAGCTGATGCTTATGTAGCAGGTTTGTTGCTTACATATTTTCTCTTATACTCTCCTAAATAGCATGAATTCTAACTTCTAAGGAAAATTCATATAATTGCAGCATGTGATGTCCCTGGAATAAAAAGACTACTTCCACAGAACTGGAGGGAGTTAGAATTCTTTGACAATATCTATAAACTGGTTGGAGTACCTGTGGTCACAGTGCAGTTGCGGTATAATGGATGGGTTACTGAGTTAAGAGATTTGGAACGTGCACGGTTAGCATTGCTACCTGTTTTTTATTATTATAGATTCTCTTGTCATGCTTCAGTTTCTACTGCGTAAGATGCTACGAGCTTCAAAATATTAGATGATTTACCAGAAGGGAGATATGAATCTATTGGATTTTATTTCCTGTCTATATATTTTATTATTTTGATTAAGATAGATGAAATCTTTGTCATACTTCAGTTTTTACTGCATAAGATGCTGCTAGTTTCAAAATATCAGATGGTTTACCAGAAAGACGATAAAAATCCCTTGGATTTAATTTCTGTCTATATATTTATTATTTTTATTAGCATTAAGGTGAAAGTAGATTTTCAATCTGTAGCACAATTTCATACATTTGACTTTCTGTGTTATTGAATAGGTTTAATTCATATATTTGAAAGAAGTTCCAAATTATGTTGATTAACTCTAAAATGACCAGGCAACTGAGGCAAGCGGCAGGTCTGGACAATCTCCTTTACACTCCAGATGCAGATTTCTCTTGCTTTGCAGACCTTGCACTCACATCACCAGAGGATTATTACATTGAGGGCCAAGGCTCGTTGCTTCAGTAAGTAATTGTTGCGCCAGTATTTGGGACCAATTTGTTTTATTTCCAAAATGGATAAACTGCTGTAACTCCTACTCTATGAGGTAGATGACTAGTATAATCATATTACTTCAGTTATCATTGTTTTCTGCTCAACTCTTATTGTTTGACGTTACAGATGTGTGCTGACACCTGGGGACCCTTACATGCCTTTACTAAATGATGAAATAATAAAGAGGGTTACAAAACAGGTCAGTGTCTCTCGTGCTAGAAAATAAGTTCTAGAAATGAAACTGCCCAAAGTGTAGTACTAGCTACTTGTTGATCCATGTTTTGGTCATGCAATGCAATCAAATTGTATTTGGGGATAGTCAAATTGCAACTCATGAGATCTGTTATTATCACTAAACATTTTCCGAGGCTTGAATGAAAACAAAGATACTCCTGAAGCGTAAGAAACATGACAAAATAGGAGGGCTTCATACCATGGTTTGAATTTTAAGTGGTGTCTATGCAATTATTCGACCATTGAGGGAGCCAATCCACAGTGTTTTTTAAAGTTTAAGGCATGTTTCTGTAACTATTTAAATAGTAGGCGAGATTTCGGTAATTAGACTCAACCTCTAGGGTGTAAATGTAATTATCCTTGTAGTATTTATGTAACGAGTTGTGATTAAATAAGGCATCAGGAAAATGTATTTACAGTCAGCTTCATCTGAATAATGCTAGACAGTATCCCGAACTTACAGTCAACTACCACAAGCACCACAATGTCTTAATTCAACTTTATGTCGACTTGTACAACTTTTACTTATTCTTAGTTAGAACTTCCTCAACCCTTTCGTGCCCCCATCCACACCCCACCTATTGACATCCCTATCTCATAATACGCGATTCTAGTGGAGTGCACACACTGAGCTCTCACTCTATTGGAGAGAGAAGGGGCTGGGGAAGAATAGGATAGTGAAAGCAAGAGATGGAAGTCGATTTTAGGGGGTTTAAGCGAGAATGATTTAAGTTTTTAATGGGAATGGGAGAAAAGACTGATGATAGAGTAATCATTTTGATTAAATGATAGATTAGAAACTTGGCATTCCATGATTTGTTAACTAATTTTATGCCACTTAAAAAATCTTCCGTTCATACTATTCCGTTAAAATTTCTGTTGTTAAAGCAGTATTTCTGTCTCTAAGGATTTATTATCTTGGATCTGGTGGAGAAAGTGTTGTCTTTTGTCAACAAATCTTTTTCGAAGTGTAAGAATGTATACCTAAATCTTTTTCAAGTTGCTGAGAGTGACTTCTTGATATCAGGTTTTGGCTCTGTTTCCATCTTCACAAGGTCTGGAAGTGTTGTGGTCGTCAGTTGTTAAAATTGGACAGTCTTTATATCGTGAAGGGCCTGGTAAAGATCCATTCAGGCCCGATCAGAAGACTCCAGTCAAGAACTTCTTCCTTGCTGGTTCATACACTAAACAGGTGACGCTTTGTTTCATATGCATTAGCTTAAAATTTGATCACGCTCAGAGTTGCCAAATCAACAATGTATGATTACTGTTAACTATGGTTTATGATGGGCCTTTTACAAATATCTGAAGTACTTCAGTACCGAAGCATCTAAACTTGTTTACATATATCTGAAGTCCTTCAGTACTGAAACAGATAAATATTACAAAAGCACCACATCGTGTTAACGAGCACGATGAAGTTGCAATTAGCTCTTAATTCACAGTATAGAGCTTGTTTGAATTGAAATTGTTTAAAATATGCATGAAGCTTTTTTCTGAAAACTGTACCTCAACATATTCTATAGCTTTGATTTTCCTTTTTTTTTATCTATTTGTTTTCTGATCTAGCAGTATTATTCTCGAAGCAGTTGTCAGAACGATTAATCGTTAAAACTCACCAATGCTTGATATTTTATAGATTCTTGAAATGTTAAGGACCTGTAATGTACCAGTCAGATCTTCAAAGATGTCATTGTCACGTACTCGGCCTTTTCTCTTTTCATCTCCCGGTGGCGATTCAATTTAGAGTAATCTTATTATATAGTTGTGTTCTCTAATCAAATGTTTGTTCTTTTTCCAGGATTACATAGACAGCATGGAAGGAGCTACTCTGTCTGGTCGACAAGCTTCTGCCTTCATTTGCGATGCAGGGGAAGAGTTGGTATCACTTAGAAAGAGCCTTTCTGTTACTGAGGTGAAAGAAGCAGAAGGAACCAATTCTGCACGTGATGAGTTGAGTCTTGTTTAATTGAAAACAACATAGCAGCCGCTGTTTGTACAGGCATTTACCATGCAGTTTGCTGGACGGACCAAGGAAACTGTTTCAACATCTGAGTTAGAGCGAAGAGTTCACTTCAGATTATACATCCGCTATAGTTACTATAATTTCAATCCAGTTATGTATGTAGATTAACCCCGTGGCCTCAAGCAATGCAGGGTCCCGTCATACTATAATTTGAATACAGAACTCTCTTTATTCATTATATAATTACCTAGACCTTCTATGAGGTTGGTTGCTCGCGGATACAGGTCTTGTCTCACTCTCATATATATATATATGTAATAATGGTGAGTGGGGTAAATACTAAATAGTGGGTCATAATATTTCACTGATAGAAATTAAAGTGGCGCATTCCTTATCAACCTATTTATAACCATTGGGTCAGAGGTAGATTGCCTAAACCATTGGGCTGATTTTAATTGGTAACTTTCCATATTACCGCTCACATTCATCTCTCTCTGATCTTCACGTTTTAAATAAAAATTTTGCCCTCGTTTCTATATCTGTGTACGATTTTGCAATCTCTAATACCAAAATTGCCCTTCTCTTTAATTTCTCTGCAAAATTCAAGTTAACAATGGCAAGCAAGTCCCCAATTGAAACTCTTGCATATGCCGCGATTAACATTGAGAAAAGAGCAACTCGTACCCGTTCCCACACTCGTCAAGATGGTGCTCAATTCGAAGCTCCAGTTGCTACAAAATCAAAGGTGATCACTTACCAACGACATGCTACGAAATCAAAGAAGGGAGAATCGACTTTGAATGTTGCGCCAACACTAGAGATAACCACTCCTACCAATATTGAGCTCAAAATTGAGGTAAACATGGCTAACCCTAACCCTATTTAAATTGATAATGAATCTGTTGAGGGGGAGGGGTTAGAATCGATAGATAAATGGTGGAGAAGTGTATTATGTTTGAGAGGAGTAAGATGAAGACTAAGGGTTCAACATCGGATAGAGCTAAGATTGCGGCTAATGCTAGAAAGAGACAAGTGTAGAGAATTGATGAGAAGAAAGCTACTGCTGAGAAAAGAGAAAGGGGAAACAAGTTGTGAATGAGGACACTGAGGCAGAGAAAGAAGTAACATTGAGGCAGAGAAAGAAGTAGAAAAGCTGAGAAAGAGGCGGAGAAAGAGACAAAGAATAATAAAGTTGGAGAAGATGAAAAAAATGTTGTTGCTGGCAATGTTAGGCCAACAACAGAATGGGCTAATAATGAAGTAGCGGAATACCTAGACTTGCTTTGGGAAGCATATCCTGAGGATGATTTATACTCAGATTGTTACATGTCTAAGGTAATTGAGGAGAAGTGGAATGATTTCCAAAGTAGGGTGATCTACAATGAGAGAGCTATGAATGTGTCCAACTTTAAAGAGAAAAAGGTGCTTGAATTGCATGAAGCAAGAGGAGTTCAGAAATGATGTAGTTAAGTAAGTTTGCTCATGAGATTGTAAGACAATTCTATTTGAATTTGTCCGACTGGGTAATGAATGTGAGGTCCTCCAAGTATGCTACGGCTTGGGTTAGAGAGAAAGTGTTTGACATTAGTCCTTCTAGAATCAATGATGCATGACGATTTCTTGATCCTGAGAACTCTTAGAATCCAAATCAAGATGACATGATTGCTGATCGTGGTCTAATGAGAGTCTAGAAAGATGTTGTACCTACCAATAAGCTCACCTCCTTTTGTAATATGCTTCAAAAATTTTAACATACAATTGGTTGCCTTCAGCCAACTCAACTATATTGACCAAAAAATCTGCTATTCTGGTGTACAAGTTGAAGACTGGACATGCTGTGAGCATAGGGGAGAGGACCTTGAAGGTTATGATGTTGCTGGAAGAAAACAAGGGATTCTACCATTCCCCTCACTAATTTCAACAATTTTGTTGAATTAAGGTTTAAAGACCAGCCAAGTTGTGGGGTGGACTAAGAATGAGGCTGTCTTGGAATCTAACAAGTGGAATTGGACCTATCAAACAAAAGAAGAAGGCTTAGAATTTTGTAGGAACTTCAGTGCTATGTCCAAAAATGAAGATTGCAATGTCATCACCAATTCATTTGTTGAGCAGCAACTTGCTTGGTATAGGAGAAATTGTGCTAATACCCATAGAGAGATTGAGGACAAGAAAGAGCACTTGAAGGAATTAGATGTTCTAATTAAGAACTTGGAGAAACTCCCTTCTTCACAAAAAGGGAGAGAGTAATCTAATTTTTTTGTTTTTGTTTTTGGTTTTTTTTTTCTTTCTGTTTTTGAACTGTTGATTTTTGATTATTGGTGGTACTTTTTCTTAGTTTGTTTTGATTTGATCAAGGAGTGTGTTCCTTCTTATTACCTTGTGCCTGTAATAAGTATTGCTAACTACTTTTGAACTGCTCTTAATGTTTTTGCTTATGAAGACATTTTTAAACTGCTGGTTTTTCTATTAAACTTTTGTATATTTACTTTCTGTTTTCAATGTTAAGACAACATTGAGAAATGTCAATGTTAGAACAACTCTCTGGATTCAATGTTAACATTGAAGAAAGTTTGTTATTATGACAACATTGGTAAATGTCTTTGTTATGCTAACTTTGAAGTTTGCTAGTTTGCATTAAGGGGGAAGAGTTAGCAGTTTTGAATTGTTGTGCTTGTGTTTACTTCTAGATATATTACTTGATTGGAACAGGTTGTTGGTTTTGTGAAGAAAGGAAAAAATGGGAGATTGAAAGTGCAAGTATTCTGGAGACAATGTTAGATCAGATGTTATGGTAACTTCTGGAGTAACATTGTAAACTAAAACTTTCTATTTGTTTGGTTATAACTACTCATATTTGAATTTTGCCTTTATTCACTTATTAATTAAGTTCCACGATTTTAGTTGTCTTTGATGATGTCCATGAACGTATCTTAACATAAGGAAGAACATTAAAAGTTCCCTAACTCAACGATTCCATCTTTGAAAAATAGTCAACCCAAAGCGTTTTCAAGATAAGAAAACAATTGAAATTCAAGTGCAAATAGGAAACTTTCCAAGATTAACTCTAAATTGAATAAGGTGACTTTCCTTATTAGAACTCTAATAAAGGAAACAACTATTCAAGAAGGAGACCGAGTTCACAAGGAAGTAGAATTCAGTAAGGAAGCTTCAAAAGTTACGAAAAGCTGTGTACAACATACCTTGGAGTTCAAGTTTCAAGAAACACACACACATATATATATATATATATATATATATATATATATATGTTTGTGTGTGTGTGTGTGTGTGTGTGTGTGTGTGTGTGTGTGTGTGAAGTACATCATGACAAAAACAAAAAAATAGAGCTAAAAGAATCTGAGTGATTAGATCAATCGAGTTAGATTGCTTTGTCTTTCGTTGCAAAGGTTTTAGACTAACGAGTTAAATCTAATTCATATGTTTAATGAGATAGTCTTTGTTTGGTTTTTTTGAGTTCGAGCAACAAAAGAGTGTGAGCTATTTTGTTGTGAGAAACGTTTTTTTAAAAATCATTATTTATATTGATTATTTCGCCTAAGGTTAGAAAGATTATAACTACTTATAATCTTTTGAAAATTACATCTTTTGTGTTCTTTATTTCGCTGCATTATACTCTGTCAAAAAAATTAATTGTGATCAAGTTATGGCAACGCCAGCTTAACTTAGAGCTTACAACGTATCGATTCCGATTCTACAATTTCATTCTCCATGCTTGTCAAGTCTTATCCAGTCTACATTAAGGAAGGCCATTCTTGAATCTGACTATCTTCTTCTTGTTAGTTCTACAATTTATCCTTTAGCTACTATTTTGTGGACATTTTTCTCTTATATTTTTCGCCATTAGGAAATTTAGGCACATTTGGCCTAATTCGAGGTTCAATATCAACCTTTTGTAACAATATTTTTGTATAATTGGTTCAAACACAGTTAAATGGTCAAAGTCCTCCCGATCAAATGCTTTTGTGATGGGAGCTTTTGACTAATTTCCGTAATGATTTTCGTATTAATGCACGTTAGTTGGTTATTATAAAAAGAAAATAAACGGAAAAATATTGCAATTATCCAAGACTATTAGTATAGTATACAAATGAACTAGCTTATAACGAGTGGCACGCAACATAAGGCTGAGAAGGCACATATATAATTGGACTAGGGGTGTTTGAGCCGGGTCGGGAATAACGATTCACGCCCGACCTGCCAGGTTTTTCCCAGACCGGGAAAAATCTGATTTGCTCCCGACCCGGCCAGACCAGAAATTTACTCCCGATCTGGATCCCGCCGGGAGGTAACGGGATCGAATCGGATCCCGTTACCTCCCGCGTGATCCCAGGAGGCAGTGAATTCTCTAAAGGGCGGTTACCCCTCTCTATTTACCAATGAATTTTAAGAAGAAAAAAAAATAGCCCTTTCATTTACTCAGAAGCTGATAACTGAGCTAGATCTATAATTATACCAAACCAGTTTCTTATACACTGCTTGTTGTTCACTGCTTCTGTACTACTACTACTACTACTACTACTACTACTACTACTACTACTACTACTACTACTACTACTACTACTACTACTACTACTACTTTATCTCCTTTTTCTTTCTTTCTCAGTGTGTAAGAGTGACGTCGATTGAACATATCTATATTTTGTTGGAATCATTAACGGTGGGGATGAGGCTGTGATGATTTATTTTGTGGGGTGTTGTAATTGTCTGAGCTAATGGGTCGGGTATGGGAAAATTGGCCCGTATCTTGGTGGGGCAGAACCGGAGGGCACGTGAGTGGTCAGTGGTCACGTGCAACTGGTGATTCGCAACCATGGCGTGTCAGTTTCTTTTTGCCTAATACACCAAATCTGAGCCTCCAAGTCTTTTTTTTTTCTTAAATGCAAATAAAAAAGTGAGTAATGTGTTGAGATGCATGTATTACTCCGCCGGGATTCGGGTATTTCCCGTCCTGGCCGGAATTTCCGGTCGTCTGGAGGAGGTAACGGAAGTTACCTTGTAGATCCCGCCCGGCGAAATCCCGTGGGCCGGGGACCCCGACAGGTCCCCGGCCCACAACAGCCCTAAATTGGACAGTATATCAGAAAAAGGCTGACCTGAGGAATACGGTTAGTGTAATTAATAAATAAATGAAAGTGGTCCCAGTGGTCTGCATGCATTCACGTGCCGTCCTGACCTGTCTGTTGCCCGTAAAATTACAATATATCTATCATCTCGCCATCACACACGTACTCTGCGTATGTATTATATAATATTTCATATATTGTGTATATATTTTGCATAGGATTCGAAATGGTACTCGGCCAGTTCTTGTTTTCCAAACTTATTCTTACAATAAATTTATACATATTTCAGTGAAAAGCTGCAGACCCCACGTGTGTTTGGCGACACGTGCGATCTCTCTACATGTCATTTCACTGGAATATAGTGAAGGCCAAATACAGTACCATCAAGCCCCACCCCACGCCACCCCACCCCACCAACCAATCGTCTGCATTTACTACCTTCCCCTCCCCCTTCCATGAATACCAATTAATATTACAAAAGGGAAATAGTTGAGAGAAAGAAAGTAAATTAAGTAAAACCATGTTTGATGATGTGCCTACTAGTGATCAGTTCCACCATTTCATTGCATCAAGAACTTCACTCCCAATGAATCTTATGACTACTTCTTCCTCTTTCCAACTTCCATCTTTTTCTACTGCTTTTGATCATCTATATCCATCTTCGACTACCACTACTAGTGATCATCATCATCATCATCATCAAAAACTTCAACAAGTGCATAATATTAATAGTAATAATAATGAAGAGAGATCCAGCAGCAAGGTGGATCCACCGAGCTACTGGTCCGACGATGAAGTTGTTGCGCTGCTCAAAGTCAGATCTACCATGGACCTCAGCAACAATAATTGGTTCCCAGATTTCTCGTGGGAACACGTATCAAGGTACGTATTCACTACTGCATATTATAGATATTAAATTCGTTAGTTGTTGTTATATATGATATAATTAATGAAAGGAGACTTGTGATGAAAGTGAATAGTTTATTAAGGTACAAGGGTACGGTGTGCTTTTTACATACATTTTCCTCTTCAGTGCTGCGTCTTTTCGTCTTGCTTTTAAGTAGTTGTCCGTTGGTTTAATTAGTAAATACTGTTTAGGAGAATTTGTTAAGATTAAGTTGTTGCAGGAAACTTGAAGAGTTTGGGTTTAAAAGAAGAGCTGCGGATGAGTGTAGGGAGAAATTCGAAGAAGAAACTAATCGCATAAGCAGCTTTAACAGTAATAATAAGAAGTACAGGATTTTCAGTGAACTTGATGAATTTTACCCTCATAATGCTGAAAACCATCAACAAGAAGCTCATGCCGAGGTACAGGTACTCATGCCTTCTGATATGATAGTTATAAAAAGTGATTCACAACTGATGGAGAAACAAAACGAACAACGAGAAAGTCCGGATACCACGGCAGCTGGACCACTAGTAACGCCTAATAACACACCAGCACATCAAGAAGAAATGAGTAGTGAAGAAGTGGTCATGGTGATGAAGAAAGTACCACTAGTAAAGAAGAGGAAACGTCGGGAGTTTGAGATATTCAAGGGTTTTGTGGAGGCTATTGTTCACAAAATGATGGCTAATCAGGAAGAGCTGCACAACAACTTGATCAAAGATCTTTTAAAGAGGGACGAAGACAAGATCGCGAGAGAAGAAGCTCGAAAAAATACCGAGATGGAAAAGATGAAATTGGTGATTGAGAAGAGAGCACAAGAACGAGCTAGCGCTGGTGAGAGACAATCCATCATCATTGACTTCCTTCAAAAATTCACATCCCATGATTATCATCAGCTTCAAGACCACCAACACAAAATTGATCATAATAATGTACAGCTAAACAACAACAACAACAACCTTATTCAAAACTACTCTTCCACCTCACTTTGTGAAGTTCATCAAAGTAGTAGTCATCATAATGTTGATCATCAAGATATGGTAGTCGAAACATCTACTTCTAATAATTCTACACACCACCAAAACCCTACAAATAACTCTTCTTCACCTTCTCATCATCAACCTTCCAGTTTTACTAAAACTTGTTCCAAATTGAAAGAGACTCCTCCAACAATAAGTCATGAATTGGATTATGATCAAAAGGGAGACAATAATATTAATGGTGGAATGAGGTGGCCAAAGGACCAAGTGATGGCTCTGATAAACCTGAGGTGCAAGCTCATCAATAGCAGTAGTAGTACTACTACTAGCAAGGACGGAGGAGGATCATCACCGTCAACATTAACAAATAATAAAGTGGGTCCACTATGGGAGAGAATATCACAAGGGATGATGGAATTGGGGTATGAAAGGAGTGCAAAGAGGTGCAAAGAGAAATGGGAGAACATAAACAAATACTTCAGGAAGACCAAAGATAGTAACAAGAAGAGGTCTGTGGACTCAAGGACCTGCCCTTACTTTCACCATCTCAACTCTTTGTACAGTGACGGTACACTTGTGGCCCCATCATCAACAACGACTGATCAAAGCACATGAGCTGTACACCACCTTAAAATTTCATCTGCCTGCATGCAAAATGCTGTCTATATCTATAATATATATATTTATATTGAACTAGCTAGCTACAATAAGTCCGTATATGCACTCTTAATTAATTATTAAGCTAACTAGTACTAGCTAGTAGCTTGGATCTGAGTGTCGGTGACGTCATAAATATAATTAGTTGAGAATGATATGTGCGCTTTCGCTATCTATTTTGTAACACTCAATCTCCCATGCACTAATTAGTCTATAAGTGAAAAATTTGGATTTCTCTTCTGTTTTATGTTGAGTTATGATTTTTGATGGGTTTTAATACTTCGTGAATTAACTGACAGGCCCTGAGATTCTCCAGAAAAAAAAAATAATATGTAGTAATATGCTTGCGCCACTACTGTCTTCAAGTTTCTTCAACTATTGAAGTCCATTTACCTTCTGTCCATTGACATTCCAATAGCATAAAAGTCCATGTAAAAGTAAAACCTTTTGGGTTGATGATACGTAATTCTTTTCTACTTACTTCAAACTACTGTTATTTTATATAATGTACGGCTATAATTTGAGCTTCCCTCCCACGTAGCACACCAATCACAAGTACACATGCCACCAAGAAAGACACCAAAGCGAGCGTATAACATTTGCAAAATAGAACTCTCGCAAATGAAGATTCTCAATCAAAGAAGACACAAAAGACAAACATACTAGGATGAATTAAGAATTGTCAACGTTTCTCAAAACTACGTCAAATTTTGTGCGCAAAAATCATATTTTGTACCTTATTTTGGTTTCCCATCACTTTTGGTACCTTAACTTACACAGCCTCGCAAATGGTACCTTAGGTTTCATAATCTCATCAAAAGTAGGACCCTCGCGGAGGAGGCCAAAATTGCCACCACAAAAGTCTACGTGGACGGCCGTTGACTAGTCAAATCTCAATTTTCTCCCGCACCATTAGCTCATTTCTCCCGCTCATTTCAGCTCACTGACATTCATCACTTTTTTAGCCACTATTGCAAAGTACTCAGCGTTTCACCATTGCCATTGTTGAAGATGATTGCTCGACGCTCGAAGTTGAGGGCTCGCCATCCTTCAAAATCAGAGAACTCGCCGCCGCTCTACAATACGTTTTACCATACAAATCTTTTTGCATGTTGTTGCATTTGTGTGATTTGTGTATGCCATCACGATTCTTGCTCAATTGTTAGGTTTTTCTCCAAATTGCACAAACCCGAAACCCTAAAT
This sequence comes from Linaria vulgaris, assembly GCA_948329865.1. Classification (NCBI taxonomy): domain Eukaryota; kingdom Viridiplantae; phylum Streptophyta; class Magnoliopsida; order Lamiales; family Plantaginaceae; genus Linaria; species Linaria vulgaris. The sequence continues at coordinate 74,767,779 of OX415250.1, read as the reverse complement.
CTCGATTTTCGAGATTTCGTATTTTAAGCCCAAAATTGAAAACCCTGATTTCAAAATTGCAAACCCTAATTTTACAATTAGAGACTTGCATGCTATTGCATTTGTGTGTGATATGGGCATTTCCCGCATATTGGGCCAGGCCCAAACCAGGACCATTTTGGACCATATCGGGGATCACTTTCGATGTCATATCGGTAATCATCACCGATATGTTACTGTGGTCCCCGGATCCCGAGGTCTATAAATATGCGGTGCCCGAATCCCGAATTAAGCAATTATTATCCCTCAGCTACCACGCGTCAGATCGAAATACATTCCAGATATCCCTTTCGATATCTTATTCGATATCGGGATTATCACGTGCACCTTTGACACATCACACCAGCTCATCACCGACATCAGATCGAGGGTCATCCTCGATATCACATCGAATACAATCACCGACGTCCGTTCGATCGAGTTACCGATATTCCACTCCTATCCAAGCATCAAGGCGTAGGTTCGAGGTGGTCCGGACCAAGTCTACACGAGATACGTAGTGTAGGTCTGATTTGAGATAGACTCGTTGTATCTACAGATTACTCACTTGTAACCGATACTCATATATATATAAAACTATCTATTGTAAAATCAGTGGCGCCGTCTCTGGGAACACCAGTTCCCGGACCAGGACGCCGAGATGCATGAAAGGAGGACCCGATCCGAATTTAGAGGAGTTGTGACTAGGAGTGCCAGGATGGAGGACACGCAACTCCCTCAACACCCAACCGACCAAGAACAGACGGTGGCTCAAGCCGAGATGGAGCTTCCTCCACCACAGAATGAGCCACTGCGAAGACGCGGGCCCGGGAGGCCGCCGCGAGCCGCGAATGCAGGCCCGACCCTTGTTGCACCAAATACGGCGGAACCCGTGACTGAGGGCCCGACCATCGAGAACCCCGCTGCAGACATTCCAGTGACCGAGGCGCCAAATGCGGATTTTCCCGGCACGGAGGAGGCAATGCCCGCGGGACAAAGCGCGTTTCACCCCGCCGCCATAACCCCGGAAATGCAAGCGCAGATCAACGCCTCTGTAAAAGCGGCATTGGATTCCACATTGGAGACCCTGCTCCCACGACTGGCGGAGCAAAGGACTAAGGACATTCGGGCAAGGCCCCATGAATCCAGAGCGGATGAGAGAAGGGCAAGGCAAGGGTACGACGAACATGAGGATACGGGGGACTCTTTCAGGGAGATATCGCCCGCTGCTTACGACAGGGTGGAAAGACGGGACCCCGGGACCCTAGATCGAGATGTAGCGAGAAAGATGGAACGGCTTGACCGCGAGAGGGCGGAGGTAATCCGGAGAATGGAACGTGGTCGCGACCACGCTGAGATTAATTATTCCAGAAACGAGGATGCAGAGATACTACGGGTAATCTCAAGGAGGATGGAGCATCTAGACCGCGAGATGGCGGAGTTAACAAGGAAGGTGAATCAGAGACGTGGGAAAGGTCGCAGTAGGACCCCGTTTTCGGATGAGATAGAGGCACAAGTGCTGCACATAGGAGACAAGATTCCAACCATAAAACCGTATGATGGGAAGAGTGATCCGAGGGATCACATCCACGCCGTGGAGAGTCTCTTAAACCTACAAGATTTTTCCGAGGGTATTAAGGCAAAAATAATGGCGACAACACTAATAGGAGCAGCATTAGACTAGTTTAACAGAATTGAAGTAGGATCTATTTCGAGCTTCGAGCAGATGAAGGAGAGATTGGAGAACCACTTTTCCAGTCAGAAACGAATGAAGACAAGCATGAACCATCTAGAAGCATTAAAATAGAAAGAGAGAGAAACTCTCGGCGAATTCATGAGCAGATTCAATGAGGAGCTGCTGAAGGTGGACAACCCCTACGGGGAACAAGTGCTGCAGACCCTATTCAGGGCAACGACACGCAACAGATTCGCCAAAGACTTGATCAAGCTCGCAGAACCTACTATCAACCGGATAAACGAATTGGCGCATAATGTGATCTACGAGAACGCGATGATGGCAGCAAAGTTTAGACCCCAGGAATTCGGCCGGGAAAGGGGCAGGGAGCTATGGAACAAGAGCAGCAGAGGAAGAGACAGGTCCCCAAAGAGATATACCCCCCTCAATCGGGACATTCGCACTATCTTTGCCATCGTGCAAAGCAAGAATTGGCTAAGTGCGCTTTGAAAAATCAAGGAGACGGACTTCACTAAGAAATCTAGACGCATCTGCGAATACCACCGCCAAAAAGGCCATGACACAAACGACTGCTATGACCTAAAGGATGAGATCGAGAGACTGATTAGGGACGGAAGATTAATAGAATTCGTTAAGGCAAACGGGCAATATGCTGAATCGGGAGAACGGTCCCAATACCCAAGAAGGGAGGGCCTTAAGGCAATTGAGAATGGACAAGGACGCAATACGATGAATAATGTGCCGTCGAGGGGGGTCATCAATGTGATAAGCGGCCGGTGGGACCGCAGGAACGGATTCCACCAATCAAAGGAAGAAGATAACTCGTGGATAGAATGAGGACCGATTCGTTGAATTTACGACGTTGGTCGAGGAGCTCCCAGACGAGGTTATCACATTTTCCAGCAAGGACCTCTTGGATCTCAGCCCCGAGGCCATACAGGCAGGCGAGCTCGACTGCCCCCTGGTTGCTCAGCTGGATATCGCTAACTACAATGTTCACAAGGTACTTATAGACAACGGTAGTTCCACCAACATTATGTTCGCGCATGCGTTGGAGAAAATGGCACTCGGCCATCACATAGTTGAACAGGTCCGTACGCCACTGGTAGGATTTGGCGGAGCAGAGACAATTCCCATAGGGCAAGTGAACCTTCCCACATCATTCAGACAAGAACCGCACATGCGAACTATTAATGTTCAATACACAATCGTGGACCAACCATTTGCGTACAACGTTATAATCGGCAGACCGGGCCTGAATGCGATAAGAGCGGTGGTATCCACATTCCATCAGAAGATGAAATTCCCAACATGAGGAGGGGTCGGAGAAGTGGTCGCTAACCAGGAGGAAGCTTGGCTCTGTTACATCACTTTTCTTGCGTTGCCAAGAATTAGAGAAGCAGAGGAAGAAGCAATCGGACCAAATCAGGATCGGCTAGCTATGGAATGATCACCATGATGAACAACAGGACAATATTTTAGATTTTAGTAATTTTTTAAATTATGCTTGAACATTTGAAACATTGCCCCATCATGGGTTGATATGTAAGCTTAAAACAGGGGGAACTACGCCGGTCTGATTTCCCACTCAACGGGATACGTAGGAGGGTTAGGTTTACCTAGCCCTCGACCGTTATCTCTTACTTTTCCCTTCGTGGGTCGGCATGTAACTTAAAACAGGGAGAACTACGCCGGTCGAATTCCCCACTCAACGGGATACGTAAGCGGGTTAGGTTTACCTAGCCCTCGACCGTTATCTCTTATTTTGCCCTTCGTGGGTCGGCATGTAACTTAAAACAGGGGGAACTACGCCGGTCTAATTCCCCATTCAACGGGATACGTAGGCGGGTTAGGTTTACCTGGCCTTCGACCGTTATCCTTTATTACCTTTTTATTTGTTTGATTGCTTGGCGCAATCTCATATTTTATGCAGGGATATGTCCTAAGCGGACATTATAAAAGTGCTGAAAATGACACAAAGAATTGGGGAATGTTCCCCTAGATATATGTTTAGCACATCTCCCTCTTGCAGGTACATGGCTCAAAGGATCGCCAATTACTATATCCGAAAAGGACATAGAGTATATTAAAAGGGTGATTCAGGGGGCATTGCCGCAAGTTATTCTATATTTTCTATTCAAACAGGTACAACAGGTACAACAGGCGCGATAGAGCACAATGGAAACACTGTCTCTTGTATAAAACGGATATTCCCAGATTGCGGGAACATTCCGCAGATAACACATGCACATCATTTCGTGCCTTCGTATTAGCCTTTACGTCGAAATATTTTTTTCTTGTCTGATCTGTTTTACAGGGCCTAATGACTTACAGATTCAACGACGACAGAGTCACCAAGAGACATAGTCAAAAAGACAACGAAAAGGCCCGCCTACGACACAAAATATATCCCCTCTGATAACGGGGTCGATCAAAGACAATTCAACGATAGTGGGTTCCCTGTGATAACGAGATGCGCCCCTACCCACAAAAAATATCCCCTGTGATAACGGGGCCGATCAAAAAATATATCCCCTGTGATAACGGGGTCGATCAAAAAATATCCCCTGTGATAACGGGGCCGATCAAAAAATATATCCCCTGTGATAACGGGGTCGATCAAAAAATATCCCCTGTGATAACGGGGTCGAATAAAAATATCCCCTGTGATAACGGGGTCGATTCAAGAAAAAAGTCCCTGTGATAACGGGGCCAGTTCAAAAAAAAAGTCCCTGTGATAACGGGGCCAGTCCAAGAAAAAATTCCTTGTGATAACGGGGTCGATTCAAGAAAAAATTCCCTGTGATAACGGGGTCGATTCAAGAAAAAAGTCCCTGTGATAACGGGGCCAGTCCAAGAAAAATTCCCTGTGATAATGGGGTCGATTCAAGAAAAAATTCCCTGTGATAATGGGGTCAGTCCAAGAAAAAATGCCCTGTGATAACGGGGTCGATTCAAGAAAAAATTCCCTATGATAACGGGGTCGATTCAAGACAAAAGTCCATGTCATAACGGGGCGAGTCCAAGAAAAAAGTCCATGTGATAACGGGGCCAGTTCAAGAAGAAATTACGTGTGATAACGGGGTCGATTCAAGAAAAAAGTCCCTGTGATAACGGGGCCAGTTCAAGAAAAAAGTTCCTATGATAACCGGGCCAGTCCAAGAAAAAAGTCCCTGTGATAACGGGGCCAGTCCAAGAAGAATTCCCTGTGATAACGGGGTCGACTCAAGAAAAAATTCCCTGTAATAACGGGGCCCATCCAAGAAAGAATCCCCTGTGATAACGGGGTCAACAATAAACACTGCAACGGCAACGGTTCCCCTGTGATAACGGGTCGTACTTTAAAGCACAGAAACAGAGGCACCTTCACGCGATAGCCGTGATTACTCGACATAATCCGGGATGACCGATATGTGACATAACAAGAAGAAGTAGAAATAACACGAGCAATCATACTATGGATTATGTATGAACAAATATATATCAGGACACGCAGAAAAGATCGATTCAATTAACAGGTAAAACTATGAACCATATTACAAGAGGCAAATGCGCCGAAAGAAAAAATACAAACTCCTAGACTCTCAACCAGGATAACGAGGGGCCCCCTTGATGTGTATTAACGCCAAACTCTTCTGCTCGACGATCTCGCGATACTCTGCCTCCGGCTCTAAATCTTCGTCGTCATCATCGGAGTCTTCAGGAAATTCCCCGTCCGGCCCTTTCAGCGGATTTATGGCCGAAGGGTCGTAACCATCCTTGAAACCACCTTCCAGCTGAATTTGACCTATGACAGAGGCCTTGGATTCCTCCCGCTCCAGCAAGCCCCGCTCAGCACATATCATCTTATACGACCGACTCAGAAGGAACTGTTTGGCCGCACTGGTCAGTTGGCTTTTGCTCAGCGTCATGCATTGCATGTGCCTTTCAGTCTGGGCTAATTGGTTCTTCAGAATTGCGACCTCAGCTTCAAGTGCCTCCCGACGAGATGCTTCTTGACCAGCGATAAGCCGAGACTCATCGAGCTCTGCGATCAACCTTTTATTATCATTCAACAGGCCTCTCATATTACTCTCCATGGCCTTCAATATATCCATGGCCTTGTTTCTCTCATGCTGGAGCTGTACGGCAGCAACATGATCGTATTCGCCCAATTTCTCGAGCAAACCATTGGTAACTCGGAGCAACTCGGCGTGATCCGATTGGCCCTTAACGGCCATTGCCAGGAAACCTTTCAAAAAACCTGCTACTTCCACGTCCACAGTAAGGGGTGAATCGGTCAGTGCAATGAAAACCCAAAGGAACTACACATTCAATGGCACAAAGACTACTTACAGAGCGAAAGAGACCACTGTGATCCCCACTTGAACGACCCTCTTCCTTCTTCCTCTTTCGCCCCATGGACGTCCCAACATCAGCATCATGTTGAGATTGCGAAGCACTACCCACCCCGGCTTCGGCCCCCAGCTATCTACGTCCCGCTATCGCATCCAGACTACAATACTCCACCAGCTCGGCTGTGAAACACACAAAATAGAGGATCAAGAAATAAATCGAGGGGAAAATATCAACTTCCAAAAATATAACACTTACCAAGCGTAGATATCCCACTTGCTCGCAAAACTACGACACTACAAAGCAGGGTACCATCGTATGGATGGTTAATCAACTTTCTCAGAATCCCGAGACTGTGTGTAGTAGGCCCGACAGTGACTCGTATGATAGCACTAACCGCATGATCAATCGGGAAGCGCATCCCATTTTTGAAGTGCTTGGCATTGACAGTAATACAGCCGTTTGGTGGGGTATGCATTCGTTGATCGACACTGGGGAATATGACCTTATACCCCTCGGGAATGTTATACTCATCAGAGTAATAACCAGCATGCTGAGGGACATGAGACGTCATGTCCTCATACTTCTCAGAGGTCTTATATTTCGGGGGGCTGACCTCAAAGCCCCATTCATCCACATTAGGGCCGACAGCTTCGGGCGGAGCAGAAAATGCAGCACCGCCCTGTTCACCAGTCAGTTGTTCAGGACCAAACATCTCGCTTTCGGAGTATTCCGTTCCATCATCTTCGAAATTCATATCGGGCAAGCCTGCGCCAACACTGTCCTCGACAAACGACATATTAACGCACTAAAGAAGGAAAGTCAAAATCGAACTTGATATCGGAAAAGGTATCGAATTCGATATCGAAAATGAAAGTGAATGGAAGATATCAAAATCGAGGTCGAAATCTATATCGAAAGTCAAATTTGACGTGTTTTTCGAAGGAACAACGAAATTCGCTAAGAGCCAAAAGTGGATATTCACTTTCCCGACAACCTATTTATAAACATCGGAGGTACTAGATCGAAACACAGTTTCGATCTCACATCGATATTCATATTCGATATAGATAAAGGACATGGGGACGGACAGGCGCACAGGGGAGATCACCCTACCCATAGACAGACGCCTCAACGACATCGAAATCATATCGAATATGCATTTCGACATCATATCGAAGATGAGACCCGACATCCTACCCTCCTACGCGAAGAGCCGCGAGAATATAACAACTGCCCCGGCAACCCCATCACAATTTTCAAGGAACCCAAATACCAAGGGAACTGGAATTCAAACGAGGACCTCAAACTATGCGTCCACTGCATTGGGAGACTAATCGAAGATCGTCACAAGTGCATTCCCCGCAAATTTGATCTCCCTCATTTGAACTGGCGGGACGAAGGGTACAGGTAACCTAGAAATTTAAAATTAAATTTGCGAATTCTTATCTCTAAGATAAGAATCCCCAAATTGGGGGACTACATGATATGGGCATTTCCCGCATATTGGGCCAGGCCCAAACTAGGCCCATTTTGGACCATATCGGGGATCACTTTCGATGTTATATCGGTAATCATCATCGATATGTTACTGTGGTACCCGGATCCCGAGGTCATAAATACACGGTGCCCGGATCCCGAATTAAGCAATTATTATCCCTCAGCTACCACGCGTCAGATCGAAATACATCCCCGATATCCCTTTCGATATCTTAGTCGATATCGGGATTATCACGTGCACCTTTGACACATCACACCAGCTCATCGCCGACATCTGATCGAGGGTCATCCTCGATATCACATCGAATACAATCACCGACGTTCGTTCGATCGAGTTACCGATATTCCACTCCTATCCAAGCATCAAGACGTAGGTTCGAGGTGTTTCGGACCAAGTCTACACGAGATACGTAGTGTAGGCCTGATTTGAGATAGACTCGTTGTATCTACAGATTACTCACTTGTAACCGACACTCAAATATATATAAAACGATCTATTGCCAAATCAGTGTGATTTATGTATTACATCACGATTCTTGCTCAAATTGTTAGGTTTTTCCCCAAATCGCACAAACCCGAAACCCTAATTTCAAAATTGGAAACCCTAATTTCACAATAGGAAGCTCTAATTAGACAATTCTTACACCTTTTTCAATTTCGACGAATCCCCCTGACTCTAATTATAATTATATGTTTTTTTCTAGGATCCCGCGAATTATATGTTTCTGTCCAATATATTTTTTTTATGGAAGGAAGTTTGGTTATAACCGTATTGAGTATGTGGGAGGATAGTAAATGTGTAGTTGATTATTTGGGGCATGAAGATTTGAGCCTGGATAGGCTTTTCACTATATGCAGTGATCTGGGATTCTTGGTGGTTAGGGGCTTCTATTTGAAAAAGGCATATGGCTTTGTGCTTGTGGTAGAAGAGAATGAGATTAGCTCACTGTTTTTGGAGAAGCAGAATGGGAGGGTCATGGATGTATATGTTAACTGTGAAGGAAGGGTTGACAAACATCAACAAGTTATGTTAGAAGGTGATGCATTTCAGCAAACAGAGGTTGAAGTGGAAAATGTGGCTACAACAGGAGCTGAAACTACTGTGGAAGAACAGAGTGATGAAGAACTTGATCTGAAGTACTTCAGTGATGGATCTCATGTCATGGATAGTGATGCTGAGTAGGGTCCAGTCTCAGTCATAAATCTGTTGACAACATGTTAGGGGTTAATGATGGTGGTGATAATCATCATTCCTAAGGTGAACCAACTGTTGGAGAAGCAGACAATGGAGAAGAAGACAATGGAGAAGCAGATCATGTAGAACCAGACAATGTATCTGAAGCTACTAAAGAACCAGTTGTGGGTGATAAAGATGATTAGACCGGAGTGAAAAATAAAAACAAAGGCAATGGGAAGCAAACTAGTAAGGGTAAAGGGGACAAGGGTTAAAAGTGTAGGTGATGTCAGGAAGTGTTGGTCCAACATTCGGGTAACTAGTGTTGGCACAACACTGAACTCAACACTACACTGTCTGAAATGTTTAAGTAAAATATTTTATTTTGTCCTTATTCTTAAACTCACCTAGTTCCACAAGTTGTAGTTATATGTGATATGTTTCAGGATATTAGGAGTCTAAAGGATCGTGCGGACTTATGCTTAAGGAAAGAAGATAAACCGAAGATACTTGAAGATAATATTAGAAGATCTCTTGAAGATAACATCAAACAAGATTTCAGAATTATCCAAAGAAGAAGAGAACGATCACCAACTCGTGTTTATCACGCCAATGAAGAAGGACGATCAAATCCTAAAAGAAGGCGTGCTCGACATCAAAACTAATCAACGAGACTAGAGTTAGTTCTGAGATATTAGAAGAATTCTTGTATTAGCAATTAGTCTTATTTTTACTGAGTTTTATCTAGCTTTATATAGATTAGTTAGTGTTAGGATTGAGTTCCTTGCTCAGTTGTCTTTTGTAAGATCATTAATTTTATATTTAGTGATTATTTGGCTGTAAGGCTCTGCAGGTTATATTCATATAGCCTGCCTAAAATTCACTCACTATGTTTATTATTCTACTGCAAAATTACGCTACAACAAGTGTTGGGACAACACCGAATACAATCGGTGTTGGCACAACACTTAGTATCAACACAGGGTGTGAATCAAAATGATACCAATCCCGGTTCATACATTTACAATTGGCATCAGAGCCAAGCACCTAATTCATTGGTGTTTGGATTTGGTATCATACCATGGATAATGCGAACCCCAACACAAACAATAGGCTACCAGTGCTGGATGGGACAAATTATGCTTACTAAAAAATCAAACTCAGGCAGTATATCAAATCCTTAGATCTACGGGCTTGAAAATCAATCATTGATGGTTATACTCCACCAATGACAGCCAGAGACAGTGACAATGATGTACACTTGAAGCCTAAAGCTGACTGGACTCAAGCAGAAGTCATTGAAGCAGCCAATAATGAGAAAGCATTGAATGCCATCTTCAGTTCGAGTGATCCACACATGTTCAGGTTAGTACAATTATGTGGAACTTCCAATCAAACTTGGGTTCTCCTTCAGACTCACTGTGAGGGAGATGCAAGTGTCAAAGAGGGTAGACTTCAGATTACTTTAAAAAAATTTGAGAGTATTAGGATGGGTGATGATGAGTCTGTCACTTCTTATTTTGAGAAACTAATGAACTTATCTAATGAATGTCAAAGCTTAGGTGATCCTCTAACTAATAAATAATTAGTTTACAAAGCTATGAGAACTCTGTCTCCTAGGTTTGGAGTTAAGAAGATTGCTATGCAAGAAGACATACACATGTCATCACTTGACTTCCATACTCTTCTGAATGTGTTGCAATAATTTGAAATGAACTCATAGCCTATTATCAAACAGAGAGGTCTGGCTTTAAAAGCTACTGAAAAAGAAGTAGATGATGAAACTAAAATAAGTACTTATCTAGGTTCAGTGGTTAAAAAGTTCAATAAAATTGCTTTAAATGATAGAGCCAGAAAAGAAAGAAATGTCCCTCCTAATCTAAGAAGGAGTTTTCCTGGTAAAATGGTTAAGTAATCTTTCAGAAAACCCACTGAAAGTGACACCAAGAAAATAAAAGAAATCCAATGCTTTGAGTGCAAAGGTTATGGTCATTTGTCATATGAGTGTGCTAATACTTTAAGAATCAAAGGTAACTCTAACTAGGTGCATAGATGGTATTGATGATGAGACAGGTTTGGATGAGTTACCAAATGAATAGGTGTCTGAAGAAGTTCACACAACAACCTTATCTGCTCAAGTAAACTGGACCGAGTGTCAGGACAACATTGGGACTGACAAGTGTTGCCTCAACACTCAGACTGATCCAGAAGAACAGAAAGGCTACTTCGACAACTAGGAAGATGACGGCTATATATTTAACCCTCACTGTCTCATTACTGATATAAATAATTCTGAGGAACATTCTAACCTTGTCTGTTTTAGTTGCTCTGTAAATTTGGAGGAAGAGTACTTCTTTGAAGGGGAAATGGATCAAGGCGAGGTAATTGATGAACTGAAGGTTGTTTAAGGGAACTTCTTGATGAAGTAAAGAAAATTATAAAAAGGGAAAATGAGATCATCAAGGAGATCAGGTTCGTAATTGAAACTATAACAGAACTGGAGAAAAACCTCACCAGAAATGAGTGTCAAATCGAGAAAATGGAGATAAAGCTGGAAGAAGCAGAAAGAACAATTGCCAAGTGGAATTCAGGAACAAGCAAGCTTGATGAAGTACTGAGTATTGACAATGGGATGCCAAGAAAGGTCAAGTAAATATGAAACTGTTATACCTGGTTTGGTAAAGGTTTAGAACAAAACTCTCCTATACACTACAGGATTTCGCGCCCATTCCCGACCGCAAAATCCCGACCGAAATCTGGTTGGGAGCATTCCCAACCGATATTCGGTCGGGATGACTTTTCCCGACCGATATTCGGTCGGGCATTTTCAAAAAACAATTCCCGACCGCATATCGGTCGGGAAAGAGTATTCCCGACTGCATTTCGGTCAGGAATATTATTCCCGACCGAACTGCGGTCGGGAAACCCTGGGCGGGAAATTTCCCGCCCAGGATGTAACCCTAATCTCGGCCCAGCTGGGCCGAGCGTTCCCGACCGCATTTCGGTCGGGAATGAGTTATTCCCGACCGAATTGCGGTCGGGAAAGAGAGAGGTATTTCTATAAATACCTCCCTCCTCCTCTTCTCTCTCAAAAAAATTGCCGACCGCGCAGCTGCCTTTCGCGACCGGAAATCCGTCGGGACTCCCGATCCGGTAAGTTTTTTCGCTTTTTCTTGTATTTTATATTTTATTTAATGTTTTAATATTATTTATTTATGTTATCTTTAATGTTTTAATATTAATTGTTAGATATTGTATAAGTTGTTAGAATTTAATTAAAAATGCCTTTAGGAATTGTTAGACTTTGGGAAATATTAGATTTTTATGCCTTTAGGAATTGTTAGATTTTAGGAAATGTTATAGTTTTATGATTTTATAATAATTATTATTTATGCCTGTAGAAATTGTTAAGCTTTGGGAAAATGTTAGATTTTTATGCCTTTAGGAATTGTTAGGCTTTGGGAAAATGTTAGATTTTTATGCCTTTAGCATTGTTAGGCTTTAGAAAATGTTATAGTTTAGTAATTATTTATGACTTTAGGAAAACTATATATGATTTTTATATGTGTTAATTTATTTATTTGGACGTTAATTATGGAGTTATTTATGTTATATTTAATGTTTTAATATTACTTATTAATGTTATATTTCATGTTTTAATATTAATTGTTAGATATTGTAGAAATTGTTAGGATTTAATTTGTAAATTCCTTTAGAAATTGTTAGGCTTTGGGAAATATTTATACCTTTAGGAAAAACCTATATAACTTAGTATTGATTAAACTTAGGTCATCTCTACAATTAGAAAAATTCTAACTTAGATGCTTTTACTTAGTTCGTAGCACTCCTATTCGACGACATGTCGTCCCGTGATAGCGATCGTGGCCAGCCCTCGAAGAGAGGGCGTAGTGGTCCATCGAGCACTCCATCGAGTACTCTACCTACTCGTCCACCGAGGATAGGTCCTCGTATACGGATCATTCATTATGGCGGTGCACCACCCGATCCTGTCGATGCACCTGATACCGATCTTGGCGAGTCCCCTAGTTCTTCACATCCACATAGGCGTATCGGATCGAGCGGCGGTACTCCACCAGATCTAGTAGTACCATTTCGACTAGATGATGATCACGTAGCATCGACGCCATCGTCATCATCTAGGCCATCGTCCTCATCGAGGCCACCGTCATCATCGAGGCCTACGGCACCTAGGCCACGTTCTGCAGAGTCTACACCGGCGGGTCCTAGCACTTCTTCCCCTGCAAACGTTGTCGGTGCAGGACCATCTTCAGCGACGCAGTAGAGACCGGGCTGAGGTGTATCGAGAGGGCCGCAGGTTCCGGCTGACCGTAGAGCCCGTCGTAGGGTCCAGCTGGATGAGCACGGCGTATTTATGGATTGGAGAAAGATATCGATGGCGATTACCTCGATCATTAGGGAGTTTATAAAGACGTGTGTTCCTTCATACACCGAGGTAGATCCAAATGTCCAGGGACAGATGTGGGCTAAGTTTAAGGTGAGATTTAGAAAGTTTACTAAATATATATATAAATAGTAAGATTTTTATTTAACGAAACCTTAATTAAAAACCTTATTTAATTGTAGAGCATATACTACATTCATCCGGATGACATGCTTCGTGCACATTCTGCATACGAGGCGAAGGCTAAGCACTGTTACAAGGATATCGTGTACAATGCCAAGAAGAACTATTACGACAGGCTCGATGATCCGAAGTGGGTGTCGCGTCCGAAGAACAGTTGGATGAGCGACAAGTTAGAGAGGATGTTCGTGACGCATTGGGAGTCGGAGGACCATGCGAAAAAATCCGCGGTAGGCCAGAAGAACAGGCGATCGGGAGAGGCACCAGACCCTGATCGTCCTGCACGAGCTACTCATGCTAGTGGGTCCCAGAGCTACACGGAGATTCGACGTAGGATTATATGTCTTATTAAATTGAGTTTCTATACGAATAATATTATTGACTTAAATTTAAATAGCTAAAATAATAAATGTATATCAATATGCAGGCTGATTCTAGACCTCCATGGGCCCCTCCACCTCGGCACGATGAGGCATATCGTTATCAGCACACACATGTGCCCAGTGGTCTGCCAGAGGGAGCTCCACATCGTCGCATTTGGGTTCACCCCAAGTATAGGGCTATCTACGTAAGTATTTAGCTTGTATAGCATTCTTTAATTACTGTATTAATATATGTCTTCCTTAATTACATACTAACAATTATGACAAAATGAACAGGAGGAGTACATGCACCTTATGACCGAGAGGTACGAGGCAGATCGTTCTACGTGGCCACCACTAGATCATGATCTGTGGAGTCAGGCGATAGGAGGATTGAAGAAGGGGAAGGCTGCGGGTCTCCCTACGGATGCACGTCACGATCGGTTTGGTTTCTCGACGAAGAAGAACCCAGACACGACACATGATTATGCGAGGGTGTTGGAGAGGGAGAACCGTCGTCTTAGGACTGTTACTGATGGGAGGGTTGGCGAGCTTATTACTCACATAGAGTACTTGACCCAGCACATCACCCAGACTACAGGTACTCCTCCATCTCGACCCATGCCTACAGGGGGACTCATGCGTGATGCTCGTCGAGCCGGCCAGCGTTCCTCGCCACCCCCTCCTGATCCTTTTGCGCATGGTGCTCCAGATTGAACGTTGTATGATGATGAGTACGAGGATGACCCCGATGAGGACCCCGAGGATGACACTCTCGGTGGTGATGCAGCCGATCTTGCCGGTGATGGTGATGATGGTGCTGGACCCTCCACATCTCCTGATACATTTGGATTTCATGACGAGGACTATGAGTAGTAGTAGTTTTATTTATTTTAGGGATATTTTAGTATTGAAAACTGTGGTAGTTGTTTGTATTTATGTAATTTGTTTGATGCTTGGACCAATTATGTAATGTTAAACTAGTTTCGTATTTATTTTGTAATTATGTTGTGTATTATTTGTTCGTTTGATGCGGAGTAGTAGTATTATTTGTTCGTTTAATCTAAGTATTGAAAATTGTGTTAGTTATTTGTTTATTGGTAATTATGCCTATAATATGAAATTAAACAACGTGAATCAAATTTTTTTATAAAATAAAATTCGACCTACTAAACCATAATCGATGCTAGTCATACATACTATCCTCAGAATCTGAGTCACTCATTATCTGTTCCTCTTCCTCTTCCTCATTGCCCTCGTCATCCTCGTAGCCCTTCTCTTCCTCGTTGCCTTCCGTTGCTGCTTCCTCGACAACCACATCAAATCCCTCGTTGGCCAATTGGATATTCATATTGAATGAGGAAAGGTCCACGCATAAGTTAAACTCTTCAGATGCATTCTCTTGTAGCACTTGGTTCGGCATCCCTGCGTCAACATATTTTGATCCTGCAACTGATGACATATCGATTATGTGTCTGGCAGGAATAGTGGATACGGCCAACCATCCTCTCTGTCCCCCTTCACCCTGTCGTCTTTTTTTGGATACGGCCAACCATCCTCCCATGTCTCCCTTCACATAAACACCGCTACAACCACTCTTCTTTGGGCCCAAAATCATATCGGTGTGAAATCTGAACCCATTCACAATGTATCCCTCGTAGGTTGCCACTGAATAAGCCGGACCTGTGATTAGAGGATCTATTCGTACGTCGGTCTCGTATTTCCCACTTGAATATGTCTTCTTGAACCATGCTACGTACTCTTGGTTCCTCTTGGATTGTATCTCCATTGGACTTAGTCCGCCGCACTCCTCTTCTACAAACAGTATGCATAGGAAAATCATCATAAGTTAGTTGTCTTTAAAGCGCTTAATCATTTCGTTATTAAAAATAATTAACTACCACTTACTCCACCCATTCGTCAAGCTATGGACAGTTTAGAAGCGTGTAAAGCTCTATTTACTCCATCTCATCGGAAGTCAAGTATCGCCTTTTGTTTAGTGGCCTTATTGGCGCCCCTTTCTTTTGAAATATTGTAAGCTCATCATCCCACTCCGTGCTATCTAGTGTCTCGTTCCTGTTGAGTTTTTTATATTTAGTCTGAAAAGAAACATCCAAATATTGAGAACACATATTGGATAGCTCAGCAAGTAGGTATTGATTGGCTATGGGTCCCTCCACCCATGCAATAAGGGCACGCCAGCTTACCTTGCGTGCTCCACTGGGACAACATTCCGTAAGCAGGAAAATCGCTAATAGTCCACATTAGGGTCGCTCGCATTTGGAAGTTTTCCTTTCGTGAGCTGTCATATGTCCACAAACCATTACTCCACAAATCATTAAACTCATCAATCAACGGTCTCAGAAAAATGAACTTCGGTTGCATGCATAAATCCGGTGGAAGGTTATAAGGGGTAACAAACACGGGCCAACAAGAGTAGTTCTTCCCAGATGGCCCAAACGGTGTGAACCCATCAGTACATAGGCTGAGTCGGACATTTCTAGGCTCTGCTGCGAAGTCCGGATACGTACGATCAAAATCTCTCCACGCCTCGCCTGCAGCTGGGTGAATCATTCTATCTGTTGACTCTCGACACTTCAAATGCCAAGTCATATGTGTCGAAGTGCCTACAGTATAAAACAACCTCTGTAATCGAGGGCCTAGGGGGAAGTACCACAATTTCTTCCTTGCAACCCTGGACTTTCTACCAGCCTCGTACCTATCGGTCTTGCATATCGGACACGATGTGAGATCCTTGTTGGCATTATCACCGTAGTACAAGAAACAAAAATTCCAACATACGTCGATCTTTTCGTACCCTAAACCCAAACCCGCGAGCATCTTATTCATGCCAGGAATCGTATTTGGTAGAATTTCCTCAATCTCTGGGTTCATAATATCTTTAGACAAACTTAAGTACTTTTCGCAAGCGACATTAACTACTTTGTGCATCGTCTTGGTAGTTAAGAACTCGGCAAACCACTGGAGCACAGTCTTCGACTTCTTACTGTTCATTTTTATGTCTCCCATCTGCATGAATTTGTAGAACTCCTTTGCCTCGGGACTTGGATCTTCGTTGCGCACCTCTCCCTCAACAAATCGACCCACATATGCATCCACAACCAATTCTCTAAAGGAAGTATCGGCATGAACCGGACTATCAACGTGCATACTAGCAGACGGTGATTCATGTACATATGATGTAGATGCCTCACTCGCCATCTCTCCATGCAACACCCATATCTAATATTGATACACAAACCCCCACTTATGAAGATGATCCCGTACTACGTTTCGATCAAAAAAACTTTAAATTGATGCATCTCTGGCACGGGCACCTAATACGATTTCTTAGCTCTACGTAATATGTCTGTTGTGATGCATATTGTATGAACTCACGAACCCCGACCACGTAATGTTGATTCAAATAACCAGTGTTACTATCTATCCTATCGTACATCCAAGATCTATCGGGACGATAATCCATTTCTAATCTAAGAAAATCAAAAGGAAATTGTTACAATTAATTTCACCAATCAATATATTTATCATTTATATACAAATTTTAAAACTCAAGTACGACGAAGCCAAAGCAATTAATACTTACTTGTTGTAGCGTAGAAAATACTTAGATCAAGTATTCTTTGCAAACACACGCCCCTCGTTGCATTTACCGCAATATCTAAAATAAAGAAACATTAAAAAAAAAGTTAATAAAAATGATCTTAATTGAGAAAAACCAACAAAAATAGTTATAACAAGAGGAAATCGTATATACCTTAACAAGGGATGAATGTTGGAATGATTTCTTAAGTGGAATGGGGAGGGGTATTTATAGGGGGCTGACAGTTATTTCCGACCGCATTTCGGTCGAGAATAATTGTTACCGTTGTTATTCGCGACTGAAATCCGGCCGGGAATAAGAATAACCGTTGTTATTCCCGACCGCAGTCCGGTCAGGAATATTAGGGTTTAGGGTTTAGGGTTTAGGGTTTAGGGGTATTGGCGACCGATTTTTGGTAGGAAATAATATTCATATTCTTAATTTCACAATTTCGCTCTCAATTTTACATAAATCGTTCATTTAATGATCAAGTAAATCAATATTAGTTATATATTACTAAAAATCTCAAAAAAATTAAATTTAGTTGCACGTTGATGAATCGTTTGAAGCGTTGATTCATATTGTCACTTATAAATAGATTAGTATATGTAGTTGCTAATAATGTAACTACTTACGATTATGTTAAACATATGTTAATATATATATATATATATATATCACAATTAACCTCTCTATACTAACGTTCGTAACAAACGTTAATCGCCAATTGTGATATCCTCTATACTACGTATGATTATTATATGTAAAACTCCAAACTAACTTAACTTATACTCCGGTAAACTATACTAATTTAAAAATTAAAGTAAGTACATTAAACTACTAACTAATAGTGCAATTCATGAATTTAATGAGATTCTATAGTTATACTTAACAAACACATCAAGATTTTCCAAAAGATCGAAAAAGGTAAAATTTACTATTTTTCCCGACCGATCTGCGGTAGGGAAAAATATTCATGCACATTCCCGACCGATTTTCGGTCAGCATAGAACATTATTGTCGACCGCACAAAATTTAAACTTATTGCCGACCGCATGTCGGTCGGGAATAATATTCAACGTTATTCTTATTCCCGACCGAATATCGGTCGAGCATAATGTTTAAACTTTTCCCGACCGCAGTGCGGTCGGCATTTCCCGCGTTTCTGGGCAGCATAGTATTGCCGACCGAAATTCGGTCGGCAATTTTTGAAAATTTGGCGGTTTTTTGAAATTTTTTTAAAAAATTCAACATTCCCGACCGAAAATCGGTCGGGAATAATCGAAAAAGTTGGCGGGAATTGGTGGGAAATTCAAATTTGACGAAAATTCAAATTTTTTTAACTTTTTGTATAAATACACTTCATTATTCTCCTCATTTTTTCATCTCCACACACTTTTTTCCTCTCCAAAAACTTTTTCAAACACTTTTTTCATATTCAAACACTTTTTCAAACCCTTTTTTCTTTAAACTTCAAATATAAATTTTTTAAATTCTTTATTCAACTTTTCAATAATCAAAAACTTATTTAATTTTTTTGTGTTTTAGACTAAGCAATGAATCAAAAATTTAATTGCTCATCTAAAACACAAAAAAACTAAATAATGTTTTTAAAATATTGCAAAATAGTAAAAAAAATAATATTCCGGTAATTATTTCCAGAATATTATTTTTTTTGTTCTGATGAATTTTATTCCCGACCGGTTCGCGGTCGGGAAATGCAGGAATTTTATTCCCGACCGATATCCGGTCAGGAATAATATGAATATTAATCCCGACCGATATTCGATCGGGAAAAGTCCCGACCGGTCGACGGTCGGGATTACTCGTAAATAGCCCGACCGGTCGACGGTCGGGAATACTGAAAAGTATTACCGACCGATTTTTGGTCGGGAAATAAATTGAGAATTGAACGACCGGAAATCGGTCGGGATTTTTGAAAAAGTTTTCCCAACCGATTTTCGGTCGGGATATCTTTTTCCGACCGTTTAGCGGTCGGAATATTTCCCGACCGATGTTTGGTCGGAATTAGCGGTCAGGAAATTCCCGACCGCATTTCGGTCGGGAAAGCCGATCAGGAAAAGCCCTTGCCGACCTAATGGCGGTCGGGAAACTTTTTCCGACCGAAGCAACGCCGACCGAGTCTTCTCGACCGAAAAGCGGTCGGGAAAGGGTTATTCCCGACCGTCGTTGGGTCAAACCCGATTTTTTTGTAGTGATAACATGAACCAGTTTTGATATTCGACTCACTACAAGAATGTCTGTAAACTGCAGGCAGAGATTGGAGGCGAAATAAGGCCTTTATCAAATAAAGTAAGTTAGAAGGCGATTATATGCCTTTAAAGTAATCGTAGGCCCATAATCGCATCCAATCTCTAGCAAACCTGATTATTTTTTTTATAAAGCTATCCTAAATTGAAAAAAGGTGAATTTTCGCCTCCAACCTTTAAGTTGGACTGGTCAACTATGACCAACCCACAAGATCAACGTTTACTGCTCTTTTTTTTTTTAACATGGCTAAATGGCCCTCTATTATGCAATATTTTCTTTTAAAGAAAATGTTGCATAATTAAAAAGTTGGGCACAACTCAAAATAGAAGTAACAGTAAGTAAATCAAAATATTTAATCACAAATGATTAACACCTAAACAATTACACAAAATGCCTCCAATTCTCTGTCTTTTATATAAGTAAATTATATTAAACAAACAACAAAACAAAGATAGCAAAACATACCCATAACCACAACCACTGGAATTCTCTGTCTTTTACATAAGTAAATTATATAAAACAAACAACCAAACAAAGATAGCAAAACAGACCCCATAACCAGAACCACTGGAAAACTGATCCAATCAAAATAGCCTAGTGCAACAATATTCATCAAGCTTGAGACAGCCATCTCAATACTAAACAAAACTCCTCCAACCTCCCAACACCTAGGCAAATTCAGCAAAATCCACAATGCTGAAAGTTTAGAAAATAAACACCTGAATAAATCCAGGCATATTCCAAAACATACAAGCCGACAAAGAACAAAAGCAAATAAACTAAACTTTTCAGTCCATCTCAATACTCATGTATACCAGACACATCGTCGTTTTCTCCTCCTTCGTCGTCTTCCACAAAATCTTCATCATCCTCTCCTTCGTCGTCTTCCCCGAAATCTTCACCGTCCTCTCCTACGTCCTCTTCTTCGAACATGGAAGCATATTTTACAGGGATAGGCATTTTTAGCCCGTGCATTTCCTTCATCATTTCCTTCAAATTGGTAGTCTCCTTTGTATTTTTTGCCAACAATGCTGCCTTTACAGCATTTTCCTCAACCAAATGTGCTATCATAATGATCTGTTGTTCAACCAAATCTCTGTAATGGCCCATAATAGGGTACCTAAGGTGCTTCCTTGTCTCAAAACCCATGAATTCCGGATCGCCACACCTCGAAAGACCTGGCACATAGTTCTTCTTTGCCCATTTTACTGCTTTCCACCAAGATTCTTTGTTGAGTGGTTTCCATTTCTTCATGTTATCCGTGCATTCCTTTATCGACTCTCGAAGATATTCAAACTGTCATCAAGCAGAATACAAACTTTAATAACTGAAACTTGAAGCTAGAAGAATAACAAAACTGTAACCAAACTGAAAATCTACTCTTAATACTGCAAAACTTGAAGCTACATGAAACAATATTTGAAAGTTTGCTAATTAATATATTTTTGGCTCTCAGATGACTAACACCAGCCATCTACAAGAATAACATACATATTCAGTACCAAAACTAGTGCAATCCTACTAATTCAGCTATCTATTCAATTAAACAAGTATACTAAGAATAATTATTAAATAGTACCATCAAACATCCTAAAAAAGTATAGTTATAAAACAGAAGAATAATGGAAATTGTCAATTGTAGAACTGGAATATGCAGCTCATTCAACTTGTGAAGCTCAATCTCAATGCTTATATGTGACATAAGCTCAATTTAGTTCAACTCTTATAACATTACATTCAATCATTCAACTTTATATTCAAAACAAATCACATGCCATCATCAAATATACATTTATATAGTCATAAAAGCAGAAACATATACAGAGGATCAAGGACAAATTATATCATCAAAACAAATTACATTCAAAACAGTTGATCAAATTACATATACATAGCATATTCAAAACAAATTACATGCCATCATCAAATATACATTTATATACATCATCAAATTCATATACATAGGATCAAGAACTAAACAGTTGATATTTCTCCACATTCCAAAACTGTGGTTGCATAACAGATCTTAATATACTTGTCACATAAAAGCATAGCATAACAAGCAATAAAAAAAGGAACATTTAGAGGAAATTAACACCTTCACTTCAGCAACCATATCTCTAACACAATAATCATAATCCAATAAAACCATAGTTTATTCCCTTATTTTAATTAAGGTGGTTTTATAACTGCAATACATAGCACAATTTCAGCTCATTCCCTTATTTTAATCTATAAATTGCAACAAAACTGAAGCTAGAAGAATAACCAAACTGTAACCAAACTGAAAATCTACTCTTAATATTGCAAAACTTGAAGCTACATGAACCAATATTTGAAAGTTTGCTAATTAATATCTTGTCAAAACAGAAACTAGAGTTACTGGAAAACTTGAGGTCATTACCACAAATAAAGCATGCTCTTAATTTAAGAAAACCAGAATGCTAACTTCAACTAGTGTAAAACTTTTTGAAAACAGAAACAAGTAGCTTGCAACACAGCAAGGTTCTGGAAACAGACTTTAGAACATATCTGCTAGCAGATTTAAATGGAAATAGACTTTAGAACATAGCTGTTAGCTTTTATCTGGAAACAGGCTTTAGAACGTAAAGCTGATATCCTTTACCACCAATTAAATTTCACAACATATATTAAAAAGGCATGGAGTAATTATGATTTTTTAAATGTCACTTACGTAGACGTCCATCGCCCATCTATTGCTCCACTTCACCACCTTGGTGGTCTCATCAACCACTGCGTGCGTCCTAATCCACACCTCTTGTATTGGAACCTCTTTGGGTTTGCACCCTCGCTCTTTTGCCTGAAGATTAGCACCAAATTACACAATTTAATTTACTAATTAGTCAAACGTAGATTCATCTAAAATAAATATATATGAATTAAGTATAAAACATTAGAATACGTACCATTTCAGCTCTATGAACAGTTGTGCTAATGCAACCACCTAGCCAAGTAACACCCTCAAACATTGATTGGTTCTTCTTTGAAGAATCTGCTCTCGCCAGATGTTTAGATCTCTCGAAATAGTGTTGTAGGAAATTCGTGACCTCAGATGTTAGATACTCCTCGGCAATAGATCCTTCTACGTGTGCCTTGTTCTTCACTACCTTTTTTATCACTTGCATGCGCCTATATATCCAACAAACAAAAAAAATCAATACAAATCAGATAAACGCACATTGAATTTTTGTAATACAAAAGAAGATATATATTACCTCTCAAAAGGATACATCCACCTGTATTGGACAGGTCCTCCAACCTTTGCCTCCCAAGGAAGGTGTATGGCCAAATGTTCCATTGAGTCGAAGAAGGAGGGGGGAAATATTTGCTCTAGCTTGCACATGGTAATAACAATCGATTCCTCTAATTTTTCCATTGCATGTTTGCTTAATTCCCTCGCACATAGCGATCTAAAGAAAATACTTATCTCTGTGATTGGCTCCCGAATAGAGTCATCTAAGAAGTCAAGAAATGCAATAGGGAGCAACCTCTGCATAAACACGTGACAATCATGACTTTTCATGCCTGCTAGTCGAAGTTGTGGAAATTGGGCACAACGACTTATGTTTGACGCATATCCATCTGGAAACTTGATTCCACTCACCCATTCACACACCTTTTGCTTTTGTTCTTTACTTAAGCAATACTTTGCTTTTCGCTTGTAGTGTTGCCCGTTTGGTCCAACTAATGGAAGTAAGTCACTTCTGGTTGTCCAAACTTTTAAATCCCTTCTCGAATTCAAGTTATCCTTCATTTTATCTGGGTCGTCCATCACCGTATTTTTTATGTTATCGAAGAAGTTCTTTTCACAGTGCATTACGTCCAAATTGTGACGAATAAGATTCGACTTCCAATACGGAAGTTCCCAGAATATACTACGTCGACACCAGTTGTGCTTCGTCCCAAAATCCTCGACACATTGTCCACTATTCCCAAACTCAATATAAGGAAGATAACTCACGATATTTTCCATTTCCTCACCCGATCTTCGAACCAGTGGTGCATCGAACTCATCACGATCTTTTAGGAAACCCGTAGTGTTTGAACGAAAAGCATGATGTTCAGGCAGAAATCGTCGATGACAATTGAACCAACATGGTTTACGCCCGTGTTTAAGGCGAAAAGACTTCGTTTCCTCCATACAATACGGGCAAGATAGCTCACCGTGCGTACTCCACTGAGACAGCATCCCATAAGCTGGGAAATCACTTATCGTTCACATCAAATTTGCCCGCATTACAAAATTCTGCTTTCTATATGAATCAAACGTTTGAGCTCCATTTTTCCACAACGAACAAAGTTCATCAATTATGGGTCGTAACATCACGTCAAGGTTCTTTCCAGGGCTCTCTGGTCCAGGGATCAAAAGAGATAGAAAGATATACTCTTGCCTCATGCACATATCGGGAGGTAGATTGTAGGGTGTCACGAAAATTGGCCAACACGAATAGGAATTACCAAACCTTCCCCATGGAGTAAAACCATCAGTGCAAAGACCAAGCCTAACATTTATGGGCTCGGCGGCATACTCCGGATACTTGAGATCAAAAGATTTCCATGCATCACCACCAGCGGGGTGAATCATCGTATCATTTTGTCCACGACATTTCAGATGCCATGTCATGTGTTCCGATGTTGCTCGCGACATATACAACCTCTGCAATCGAGATGTCAAAGGAAAGTACCACACTTTATTTTTAGGAATGCATTTGGCCCTTGGATTTGCACTCCGTATGGGCTCGAATCTTTCTTCACTACACACCGGACAATGAGTGTTACTACTCGCTTCGTACACCCCGTAAAACAAAAAATAATTGTTCTTACATAAGTCATAAGTTTTCCTTTCTAGTCCTAAGCATCTTAATGCCCGCTTCATCCCTTTCACATCTTTAGGAATTTTACGGCGATCCGCCAGACTCAGCGTGGTATGAAATTGCTTTAGCCATTTGTCACAACTAGCTGCAGAAGTGTTACACAACATCTTATCCGTCATAAACTTAGATATGAACTCCAATACAATTTCCTGATCGCCGCAATCTAACCGCGTCTCTGCTTTTTGCAATAGTTCATAAAAGGCTTTTGCCTCGGGGTTTGGCTCTTCATTTACCTCCTGGTTGAAGTTAATATGCTCAAAGCGACCACCAAACGCATCGTCAACCATTTATCTATAACGCCCAACAAAAATTTCATGAACAGGTGACTGAACTGGCACATAAGAACTAGACGCCTCGGTTGTGTTAGGAAAGAACTCACCATGTGCTATCCAAACATAATAATCTGGAAGAAAGCCTCGTGAATAAAGATGCCATGTAATATCGTGTGTTGTTTGAAACTTACTGTTACGACATTTATTGCACGGGCACCTAACTTTGCCTTGATTGAGCAGGTTAGTCTGAGAAGATACATATTCCAAAAATCTATAAACACCATCTATATAAGTTTGGTTTAGATAACCCCCATTACGCACCATATCGTACATCCAACTCCGTTCGTCGTTGTTGTACATTTTGTAGATCTACATCAACAATCACAAACAATTTTTTTTTCAAAAATTCCACCCTCAATAAACGTTATTACCACTAATTGCGCAAGTATTTCTAAGTTGGGTTGCAGTCAATATATAATGGAGAAAACATACAATGGATGAACTCGTAATTAAAAACTAAAAAACAATTAAGAAAAATACCATACGTACCTCAGAACTTTTGATTTCTAAAGATCTAGTCAACAAAAATAGTTTTGATGTTTTGTTACAAAATATGAAATTTGTGGGTTTTATTTTTTTTGAAGAGTGCAACAATGGAGAAGAATAATTGAGAGCTGAAAAAGGTGGAATAACTTTGATAAAGATAAATCCGTGCAACAATCAATGTATATGCCTTTTTTTCTTGATTGGGGGCGAATTTTCGCCTCCAATCTGATAAAACCATAATCCGTGTGCCTACGATCTCAGTCGTTCATGAAGAAAAATCTGGCCGAAAATTGGTCGATCCGTGTCAAAGTCTGAGGGCGAAGAATCGCCTCCAATCTCTGCTATACATTTTTTCCAGCCTATAAATACACATATTATACTCCACAAATCTCAACATTACCCACTCTTCATAATTCTTTGCACAAATCCCACTCTTCTCCAAGATAAATATTTTCCAACTTACAAAAATAGTGTTTTTAGTATTAATTAGTTATTATTTTGTTTTGGAAATTTTATGTTATATAGGAATTGTCTAACTTCTTCTTTAAGTTAAAGTGTAATTTAGATTTCATTTGTTCTAATCATCATATTATATAATACATGGTTAATTACTTTTGAATGATATACTTTGCATAACATTTTGTACTTGTAGTGTGGTTATTAACATTCTGACAAAATTAATTTATTAATGTAAAAATGTAAAATTTAAGTGGAGATTGAAATATTTAATTTGGGGGGAAAAATAGATGCAAATGTGAAATGTATTTTTTGGGCGAAAAATGCAAAAATGAAATATTTAATTTTTGGGGAAAAAAAAGCGGCAAAAATTTGCCGCTTTTTACTTTTGGAAAAGCTTTAAACGTCTTGTAGGCGAAGAATCGCCTCCAACCATTAATTTGGTTTTTGTTTTATTTTAATTTCTTTTTTTGTAAAATATTGATTGGGGGCGAATAATCGCCTCCAACCGTTAATTTGAATTTTGTTTTATTTTAATTTCAATATTGATTGGGGGCGAAGAATCGGCTCCGACCGTTAATTTGAATTTTGTTTTATTTTAATTTCATTTTTCATAAAATATAGATTAGGGGCGAATGATTGCCACCAATATATAAATTATCGATATAAAATTTCAGTTTTTTAAAAAGAGATTGGAGGCGAATTTTGGCCTGTCACGCGCCTTCAGTCACGCAAAAAGCATTTGAGGCGATTTTTTGCCTCTGACGCGCCTGCATTTGATTGTGTGCAAAAGATCGCCTCCAATCTATTAACAGGTAGCCATTCAGCAGGCAATTTATCGGAGGCCCACTTTCGCCTGCAAACTCTTTTATAGAAGGCGAATGAGCCCATATTGGAGGGCAATTCGGGCCTCCAATATCAATTCATTCTTGTAGTGACTTCAATAGAATCTTGTCGAGAATAAAGTTGTGTCGAGACAACTATTGTCTACAAACATATCATTTCGACGCGCTACAGTACACACTCAATATGAGACACTCCGAGGTCTCTCATCTTCGACATAATATGAGCTAATAAGATAGTTTCGAGACACTTCTCTGCAGTAGCTTATTTCGAGATAAACCTTCCCAAGCTTGCATACTACGTATAAATGTCACCGCTACATTGTGCATCAAAAGTGCACGTGGTTATTCTTGGCTTGTTTGCAAATATGTAGAGTATTTGGTTATTGAACTTTAGAGGTTACTTTGTAATTTAGAAAATATTTGTTGAAACAAAATTAGGAATTAGATTATTAATTCGAAGTTTTTGGGGTTTTTTTTTGTGTTGAATGTATTTAATAGAGTATATTTTAGGAATAAGAAGGTTTGGGCTTGTTTGCAAATATGCAATTTACTAAAGTTTAAGGAGGATTATATTGATATTTTTGTTGGATAATTTAGATGGCAGATAGAGGTCGGGGATCATCTAGGGGTGGAGGAGCCCGTAGGGGGAGGCGTCCGGGGAAGGAACCTGCATCTACTAGTCAGCAGCCACGTAGACCCCCGGTCCACCCGTTTAACCCACTTGATGATGATGATGATGATATGCCGGTTCACCCTACGCACTATGACCCGTATGGGTTTATTGCTGGCTTCGAGATAGAGCCTCTTCCACCGATCAGCACTGCCACCACCGAGTCGCCGCATGCCTTAGGTTCCGACATGCCGACATCGTCTATTGCTTCAGACAGGCCGACATCGGAACGACTCAAATAAACATTTCGGGTTGTAAATGTAATTATTCAAAAGTTGGAAAACAACTCAAATTTAACTTTTTCTTCCACCAACATCTTTTAAACCATAAGTAGGAGTGTTCTTTCAAATATCGTAAAAATTGGAGTAACGAAAGACACAAAGAAACATTTCGGGGTGAACATGTAATTAGTAAAAAGTTGCAAAACAACTCGAAATCCACTTTTTCTTCCACCAACATCTTTTATACCATAAGTAGGAGTGTTCTTTCGAATATCGTAAAAAACGGAGTAATGAAAGACGCAAATAAACAATATAACACTATATGATCTTCAACTCTAAACCCTAAACCCTAAACCCTAAACCCTAAACCCTAAACCCTATATAAGTATACTCTATCATACTAAAATTGTATTTTCACATGTAGAGAGTGTCAATCAAGTCCTCTCGTCGATTGTTTTTTACCATATGCTATGTTATTAAAAATATAAGTGTTCTTCAAAATTTTGTCAAAATCGGAGTATGGAAAGACGTTTAAAAAATATTTGGGGTAGAATATCTAATTATGCAAAAGATAGAAAACGACATCAAACCTCCATTTTTTTTAACCACTATTTTAATAAAACTTATGAGGAATATGTACATTTAAAATTTGTCAAAAATACGGAACGAACAATGTTTAAAATACTTTTGGGGTCGAAAATGTAAATATAAATTTAATAAGTATGGGTCTTTTTATAAATAGTAATAATTCACGCAGCCAAGCAATATGTATTTGCATGGGAAATTTCCTATGCAATAGATGCTGCATAGGAATATTCCCATGCAGTATCCTTTGCATGGGAATTTTCCCATGCAAATATGTATTGGCATAGGAAATTTCCTATGCAATAGATGCTGCATGGGAATATTCCCATGCATTATCTGTCGCATGGGAATTTTCCGATGCAGTATCCTTTGCATGGGAAAATTCCCATGCAAATAGTATCCTTGCATCCGAATTTTCGGATGCTAATTTGCAACCAGGACCTATAAATACTCCACTTATCATTCACTTCTCATTCATCCAGTTCTCTATTATTTCTCTCTCTACTTCTCATTCATCCCATTTTCTCTTCTTTCTCTCTCTACTTCTTCTTTCTCTAAATTTATAATAAATATATATATACAATAATAATAAATATAAATAGACATACGACAAAAATAAATATAAATATAAATACCAAAAATATAAGTATATATACGAAAAATATAAATATATATGTATACGAAAAATATAAATATTAATACAAGTTTTCATAACAAATTTTTATTATTAATACAAGTTTTAAATTTTTTGTTTTTAAAATTTTAGAGTAACTATGTATAGATATTACTTTAAAATTTAAAAGAATGTACTTAAAATAATTTTTTATATTAATTAAAACAAAATATTTAAAAAGTGGCGGATAAATTTCCGCCACTTTTTTTTTAAAAAAAATCCGTATACTTTGCATCCGAAATTTCCGATGCAAAGATTTATTAAATCTTTGCATCCGAAATTTCGGATGCAAAACCGAACCTTTATACTTTGCATCCGAAATTTCGGATGCAAAGATTTATTAAATCTTTGCATCCGAAATTTCGGATGCAAAACCGAACCTTTACACTTTGCATCCGAAATTTCCGATGCAAAGATTTATTAAATCTTTGCATCCGAAATTTCGGATGCAAACCTTTTTACCGAACCTCCCTCGTACCGCCACGTTGCACCTCCGCTCTCGGGTTATGCAGCGAAAATTTCCGATGCAGGCTTTTGTTGCATGGGATTTTTTCGCTGCAGGACAGCTTTGCATCCGATTTTTTCGATGCAGAACCTTTTGCATGCGAAAATTTCTATGCATCTCTGCATAGAAAAATTTCTATGCAGCCACCTATTGCATCGGAATTTTCCGATGCAATTCTCTTGCCGGGACACCAAAAGCATGGGATTTTAGCATTACATTTTTTTCATGCAATTGATTAATTGCATGGAAAATCAGACCAATTGCATGGAATTTTTTCCATGCAATTGCTGCGTTTTGTTGTAGTGTTGGTGCAGTTCTGGTCTTTTGTGGCCGGAATATTCCTCGATTTAAGGTGTTTTTTGTCTTCTTTTTGTCACATATCATTATACATCTAGTACAACACATATAACTCGGGTAGAGGGGAATATTCCGGCAAAAAATGGCCAAAAATGCACCAAAGGGGCAAATCCCTTGGTGCAGTTTTGGTCTTTTGTGGCCGGAATATTCCTCCCTTTAAGGTGTTTTTTACCTTCTTTTTGTCACCAACTATCATTGTACATCTAGTACAACACATATTAGTCGGGTAGAGAGAAATATTTCGGCCAAAAATGGGCAAAAATGCACCAAACGGGCAAATTTCTTGGTGCATTTTTGGTCTTTTGTGGCCGGAATATTCCTCCCTTTGAGGTGTTTTTTTGTTTTTTTTTTTTACCAACTATCATTATACATATCGTACAACGCATATGAGTCGTGTAGGGGAATATTCCGGCCAAAAATGGTCGAAAATGCACAAAGGGGGCAAATCTCACAGACACCCTATTGGTTATGAACCAAAGTGTCGATAAAATTAGGTTAAGGGGCAAAGCGCAAAACACCCCATAGGTTAGGGGGCTTGATGGTTTTAAATATCTATATATGTATCTTTGATTTTAATCTATACTATTATATACAGAAAGGCAATTTGTGACACCAAACTTTTAATTTCCAGTTTTAGTCTTACAATTTTAGTGCTAGCACAATATTTTATTATTAAATTCCTAATCTAGCCTTAAAATTTAACCAAAACTCATTAACTACAACAATTATGGTGATTGGAGATTTAGT
Organism: Linaria vulgaris; assembly: GCA_948329865.1. Classification (NCBI taxonomy): domain Eukaryota; kingdom Viridiplantae; phylum Streptophyta; class Magnoliopsida; order Lamiales; family Plantaginaceae; genus Linaria; species Linaria vulgaris. The sequence continues at coordinate 74,737,444 of OX415250.1, read as the reverse complement.
TTCCTAAGATTTAAAACTTTTTTTATAATTTTTTTATCCTAATATATTTATTGTTTTACTTATTTAAGTTATCTTCTTCACCACACAAATTAAGATTAAATTCTTAATCACGCGGGGACTGCGTGCCAACGTTTCTAGTTATAAATAATAAAAAGAGTATCATATCATAGGTTAATGGATTAGAGTCAGCCACATCGCCTGCTACATGATTGAAATAAGAGTTAGGTGACGAATTCTTTTAAAAATATATGGTGAGACCTTAATCCTAATTATTTTAAGATGCCCTCTTAGCTATAAATAGTAGACATTTCTTCCAACCATTTTCACATCCAAATCATTTGGGTTATACAAACTTTCTTCCTATAAATCTCTTCGTTTTTAGTTAATTTTTAGGAAAAATGTATGCAAAATCTTTATTTTATCTTTCTCTACCATAAGACACCTCAAAACTTTTATTGTGAGAAACTATTGATTCTGCCATGCACCTTAGAAAAATTATAACAAATAATAGAAAAAATGTTCTTGCCACCCATCTTCGGCCACGTACATTGAATGATGCGCTCTAACTTTTTATATGAACATATATTTGTCAAATAATGTGATTTAGGAGGCCGTAATGCATAAACCTTAGACTGTTGTTCAGAATTCCAAGACCAATTTTTATGTTTACAAAACAAAATTAGCATAGCAAAGCTTCGTATTTCTATCCAATTTTGGATTTACGCATTTCTCATGATGCTAGGGACCAAAAACCACAAAATATTTGAAAACACAGTCAACTGTGCGATGTCTGATCAAAGGTAAACCCGAGTCTTCGATGATTTTTATCTTATTTGACATAACTTTACGTTCTTGATATATGATTGCAAATTTGATCACTCACCCATGACTCTTAAGTGATGCATCAATGACTAGAATCACTTTATTATAATTTGTAATCATAAATTAATATTTTTTTGGTTTTTCAATAGCATTTAGAACAGTATATTTATCATGTTTAACATACATTTATTTAAGTTTATATCATAGCTACTTTCAAAATCTAATAATCTAATACGATCATTTATCATAACATATTTTATTCAACATTTATTTTTATTAGTTTTACATATTTATACTTTTATAAGTTATAAAAATAATGTTATGTAGTTTAAAGTAATAATCTTGAAAATAATAATTAACTAAGTTATATATTTTAAGGCGTTTACTAATATTTGTTTGATGTTGTGATTTTAGAAAACTTTGGATTGATTATATGCTTAAAGAATATTTTTTCATAAAGTTGGTTAAGTAATATATTTACAGATTCATTATGCATCAAATTTTACTGGATATTATTACTTGTCATTTGAAATAATTTTCTAACATGAAAATTTGGATAATTACAGTTATAAATTAATATATATATATATATATATATATATATATATGCTTAAGATAAATCTTGAGATCTCATTTAGCATATAAAAGATAATTGAGATAGATGATTATTCAAATGTTCGGTTTGCACCATACCTTTTTCAAGAAAAATGGCCATGTTGTCGTCTAGAGCTATTGCCACTTTTATCCTTTTTACGGAAATGCATTATAACAACTTTTCTAATCAAACTGCTCAAGCTTATCAGCAACCTCGGGTTTACTATTACTCAAAGAAAGATAAGAAGAAATTAAAGTGCACACATTGTGGATACACTGGTCATACAGTAGATAAGTGTTTCCAGATTTATGGTTATCCCACGGATGGGAAGACTCTAAAAGGAAAAGATCTGCAAGTCAAAATCACTCTGCAAATGCAGTGAATTGCCATGACCGAACTGTTGTGAATGAAGAGTCCAAGCCTCACAAACCTACTATAGATTTCACTAAAGAGACCATTACGCAATTCTTAGCTTTCAATCAAGCTCAATCTCAGCCTCACTAGCTCTGCAGGCCCAGATTCAACTTCAAAACACTATGTTGCAACTGCATTTTCTGGTAAAAATGTTGCTCTCTAAACTAAAGCTTATTCCGTGAATATTGTAGCTAACTGTTGGATCTTCGACATTGGTGCCACGGATCATATGATCTGTCAACATCAGTGGATCTCGCCACAAATCGAGCTCTCCGCCTGAAATCGAGCTTACTCTAACCTGCCGAAAATTTGTGTGATGAAGATGATGGCGACGGCGGGGGGTGGCGGCGGCGCGAGGTGGGCAGGTGGTGGTGATGGCAGTGGGGGTGGGGGGGTTGGGGGTGGGGGTACAGTATGTGATGAAGATGATGATTATTTTAATTTTTTAATTGTATTTTTTTATTTGTATTTTTTTATTTTTTATATATTATTAAAATATTATTATTTTATAAATAGTTATATATATGTTTCTTGTTATAATTTATATATATATTTATTATTATTATTATTATTATTATTATTCATATATATATATATATATATATCTTTATTATTGTTTTTTTATATATATATATCTTTATTATTGTTTATATATATATATATTTTTTGGGGTGCAAAGTGTAATTTATTATGGGGTGTACGTACAATTTTTAAAATTACAAGGGTTTGTGTAAAAAATATTTTTTGATTGAAAAATATGACGTGGCGGAACACTTATTGACGTGGCAGCCACTGTACCGCCACGTAGGCAATTTCAGCCTGAATAAGGGTCGAGTGCATTTTTAACAAAAAATTGAAACATATGGGGTATTTTGGCAAGGCCCGAAAAAAACGGGCATTTTAACTATTTAATAAAAATTAGCGGGCATTTTTATTATTTCGTCTTAATTTTGTTGAATATTATATTATATTGCTTATTTGTGTATTAAAGCAGATGGCTAAAAGTTCAACTCTTTTGATGTGTGAGAGACTAAATGAATGCGAGAGTATAAGAATATAACATATGCACAGGAGAATTTGAGGTCTAATTAGCATATACTCCATTAATTGGTTTACTATAATTGTTTTCGTCCAACTGATTGCCAATAATAATGCTAAAACCATGTAAATAAGCGTTTGAGCACTTTCCTACTGGTGACGGGTTAAGGAGACGTATATAAAGATTGTTAACATAGAATTGGAAAATATATTTACATATATCATTTATACGAACATGTTTTTAACTCATATATATATTATATGACATTTGGAATTACAAAAGATAATAATTTAAAATGAGCAAAGCAGAATTTATGTTTAAATGATAAGTTTAAAATTACAGTCAAATAACGAGAGGGGGCGTCACATATAAAATCTATGAATCTCTAATAACCTACCGCGTTAGCGGGTTCAGCCCAATTGTCAGTTGTTTTAGTAGAGATATCGAGTTTGCAATCCAATTGACTCATTCAAATCGTGTTAACATAAGCGTACATAACTAAGATTGATTTAGTGTGATCAAGGGGTTGTGCATCAGCTACGTTAGCGTACCGAAGTCACAAATCGCACACACACACACACAAACACACACACACACACACACACACACACATATATATATATATATATATATATATATATATATATATATATATATATAACTCAGCATCTCCACTCTGGCGGTCCTAGAATAGTGCATCCATTATTCCAGTGAGAGCGAGATTAGTTATACAACATAAATAACTACTCAATTTAGACATGAAAAGTCATCAAAGACTCACCAAAGCAAATAAACAAATATATTCATAAATCAGAGTTACTCACCCACTCTAAACAACGAGTAGGTTAGCTCCTCATAGTCATGAATTCAACAGCCAACAAAGAATAAAATAATATAAACAAAGTAAAGAGATAGTGAAAAGATTCTTGGATCCGGAGAAATGTCGACTCTTTTGCTATCTTCTTGACTCCTACGTGCTATCTTCATCTCTGCATACTCTTAACTCTCACAAAATGAAAACATTTAACAAAAATAGAACTTCAATGGTGTTTCTCTCTCTGAAGCTTGTAAACGCTTCAAATATTGTAAACGCTTTGTGGCGCGTGGTGCTATTTAGGAAAGTCTTGGTGCCCTAATTTTATCCACAACCTCAATTTAATAAACAAGAAAAGACGTGCTTGTACTTGAGTTGCGCGACCTTTCATGTCGCGCAGCTACCAGCACGGCTCGCGCTGCTTTTGCACGTCATCGTGCCACTCACTGTTTCTCCTCGTGCAGCTCCCCATGTATCGCGCCTCTCCATCCTCGGCTTGGACCAACTCTTGGGCTTCTCCACGTGTAACTGTTAGGGTTTGCCTCCTTTGCATAGCGTTGTATCCCTTAAAGTAGCATTGTGGCGCCGTGCTACTAAAAAATCTCTATTTTGTGCTCTTTTAGCTCCGTTTCATCGAGACTCGATAAATTCTTAAGAAAACATGAAACAATACTAAAACCAATAAATATGCACTAGGAATTACACATAGCATAAGTAAATGAGTACTAAAATGATGATAAATAAACGCTCATCAAAGGTAACCCTCAAAAAGTCATTTTTTGAAGATTGGAGTTCCTTTCAGGAAGTTAAGGTTCAACAAATTCGAAGAGCTGAAGACGGAGATCACATCCGCCTTCATCAATCCCCAAATCAAACCAACTTTTGATCTTAGATCAATCTATAAAGCCCTCGAATCAATGTTTGTCAAGCATCCAAGTATTTTGACGAAGATCAAATTGAAGATTTCCACTACAAGTCTTTAAACATTCAAGATTGTCGTTTGCATAGAAAAGAATCTGAGGAATAATAGAGATTGTAACTCTATATTCATTTAAATTTACATAAAGTTAATTTGTATTGATTTTTCTAGTTTCTCATTTTATGGACTTGAAGTTCCATCGCTACAACTTCATTCTCTTCCCTGCTAAAATTTCTTTTCTTCTGCCTTATCGGCTTGGCCCGAGGGTTTAGATTGATCTTGTGTACTATAATCTTTGGATTAATTTCTTTCAAGTCTCCATCAGATCATGCGATTATATTCGCATTGCGCTTAAGGCAATTAATCAGTCCTTGCTTTAGGTTGGGGTGCAGTGCGGTCCCTATCCTTTCACTCTGTTAGAATCTATTCGAAATAGCGACATGATTCTGAATTCGCTCATTGGCTACATCTTTGAATACTCCCAATCTTTGTGAAACTCCACATTCACACTTCTCTGTTCCTTGCTCAGATTACAGTATTCTAGCACCACCAATGTTTCTCTTGGTTTGCGGCTCTTGCTCCGTTTTTCACCATATTTTTCCGATATATTACCACTCATTGTGACATGTCAGGGTTTTCTTAGATGGCCCCACTAATGTTTTTATAAATTGGTTTGGGTTACATGTAAAATAACAAACAAGTATAATATGGCCTATATACATCAAACTATGCTAATATAGAGCTCTCATGGGGTCCGGAGATCAGCTTTGTCCTGAACACACCAACTGAACAGTCTGAGCAAGGCAATAGGTCAAATCTTCAGGTATCTCGAATCCTTAGTAGTTTGAACCTATGTTGGGCTGAACCTCTAACAGTGCAAAAGTAGTATATCGAATTATAAGATTTGAGTCCTTATGTCGAATGTTTGGTACGATATAAGAGGGGGTAGTTGCTAGTGAATAGAATGACGTACCTTGGTTATCGAGACTGAGTTATTTATAGTTCTTGGGATATGGGACCATTTTCCATAGTTTACGCATAGATCGAGTCTTTGGGTACATTGAATAGATTCGATGTACTAAGCTACAAATACCTCGACCCCATGGTTCGAGGTACCCTTTAACATAAATTACTCGACTAGGCCAACTCAGGTTCTATTCCTTTGGATCATTCCTATAAGCACATACCAGTAAGGGAAGAAAAGTTGCAAAGGAATGCTCGAAGGCTCTACTTGGAGAGAACTCTACATAAGATAAACTTGTTAAGCATTAAAATATCACATAAGATGTGTATCTCTCTTCCGTAAGAGCTTATTATCTCTTTGTAAGAGCTGGGTACGCCTTTCTGCTATGGCCATCGTCGACTCCGTCGCAATACTACTACTCACCTCTTGATCAGAATCAGCCCGAAAAGACCTAGTTTTTCTTTCTCATTATGGTTTCTTTCATATTGCCTAAGAATTACTTTAGTTACGTCATCCATATGCTCGAATTAGGTTTCATTCCGTAAGTTGATAAGGGTTTTTTTTTCTTTATAAAATAGCTTATTTATTGTATTTCTTTTCCTTTCTACGTTTTTTTTTGTTACTAGTCGTGTTTGAGTAAGTTTTTTCTCGTTTTTCTGAATATAGGATTTTTGTAGGGGTGCGGTTCATAAACTTATCACTTAGGCACATTCTTGTTTCTACGCAGCATCCTATCTTTTCTCATGACATACGCTGAATGGAATCTGGACTTGACAGATTGGGGAGGAGTCTTAACCTCACGGATGAAGAGGCAAATGTGGTCGAGGTTCTGGGCTTTGACGAGGGAAACAAATGCGTCATCGGAACTGATGCTTATTGGTCGCCTTCTCACAACACGTGAAGTCAATTTCAACTCTTTTTATGTTGTCACGAAGACAATTTTGAACCCTCGCAAAGGCGTAAAGATCCAAAAAATTGAGGATGAGAGAATCATGTTTCATTTCTTTCATATTGTTGATAAACAATGTGACCTTAAAGGATAAATGTGGTCCACCGATAAACAAGTACTCATCTTGAATGAAATCAATGCAAATGAAAATCCTCTGCAAGTTCGACTTGACACGTAAAACTTTTACGCGAAAATCCATAGTCTCCCACTTCCATGTCGAATTTCAAATATTGCACGTCACATTGGAACAAACTTGGTGCTTTTGAGGATCTTGATCCAAAGGAGACATAGGGACTAGCATGAGAACAAAAGCATGCATTAATGGTATAAAGCCCTTACATAGATGCATGAAACTCCAAGGACCGAATGAGGATGAGGTTATTGCGTTCTTTACATACGAAAGACTCCCGAATCTCTGTTATATGTGTGGGGTCATCGGACATATATGAAACATTGTAAACAGAGATATGAACAAGAAGGAAGGCCGAAAAAGATGAATGAGCCACCATAAGTTCCTTGGCTGGGAGAAATTAATAATAGGCCCAACAATTTGCGTCGTTACAGTATCCTAAAGCTGTGAAAAAAAACCCAATAACTCGATGGAAGGACATGTATCTTGCTAAAAGAGAGGTGAAAACAATTAGAAGGCGGGTTTTGATAATCTGTCTACTAGTAAACTTTCAAAGAATCAATCTTTGGTATAACAAGCAACATAGGTTGGGGGTACATAATTGGGAATCAAAGAAGCTCAGAAAAGATGGGGAAAGCATCGGGGTCAGAAGAGACTAAGAAGAGTAATGGGGAATCTATTTCGCCTAGAGTACAATCATATCAGGAAATGGTTAAGGAAACACCGAGGGAATTATTGATAGTAGACTCAAAACGTGAAGAGATTGAGCAAGATTACCGTAACCTGAATAGATGGGATTGAAATTGGGCTTGTTGATGAGAGATTGTCTTAGTTATATTGTAGACCGTTGCTCATGATACTGAAGTTCGACCACCATTAGGAAACGTGATATATTATTAGAGCTCAGTGAACAAAGAAAAAATTTAATTAGTTGTGATGGATGGGGACGAACCGACTCAGATTGAAAGAGGGTTCCGAAGAAAGGGATACTAAAGAATACTATGCTTTCTGAAGGCTTATATAGTTCAACGGGCTACGGAAAGTGAAAGGGGGAGAATGACGGGAATGCATTTCCATTAAAGGGGAAATTTGGACAACCAAGTGGAAAAGAGTTCAACAACTATGCACCGTCGATGGAGCCTGCTCAGCAGTCCCGCCAATATCAATGTAACTCATATCTTGGAACTATCCGGGTTTGGGGAACCTTTAGACAGTTCGAGAGCTTTGCAACTTGGATGCGCAACATCACCCCTCTCTTATTTTTCTTATGGAGACTAAATGCGTTAAGAGACAAATAGAGATTTTGAAGAGTAGTTTAAACATGTTGGGAGTGTCAGTTGATGTTTATAAAAGTCATGAGGGCTTGGGCTTATTTGGAAGAAAGATGTGGACGTCAAACTCTTGAGTTTATCCACAAATCGGGTTGCTATTTTGGAGGTGCAAGATTAGTGGAGGTTTACCGTTTTTATAAAGAACCAGAGGCGACGAAGAGACACGTAACAAGGAGATTTTGCAAATGTTGAGTAGCAATTGTTAAAGGCGATGGTTATGTAATGGGGATTATAATGAATTATTATGTAATGAGGAGAGAGTAGGATTGCACGACAGACCAATAAGAGAATGTCGAAATCTTGGGAAGCATTAGTCGACTTGAAACTTCTTGATCTGAGATATTTAGGATCAGACTATACTTGGTGTAATAGGCGGCCTGATCCGGACACGGTGCGAGAGCCCTTGACAAGGCTTGTGCAAATGAACAATGGAACACCATGTTTGGGGCAGCGAGAGCAGAACACGTAGATGTGATACATTCAGACCACTCGGCATTGTTGATTTTGTGCTTTAGCGACCAAGTTGGGGGTATTAGATGGAAACAAAGAACGAGAATCAAATTTGAGGGAGCTTGCGATGGCATAGAGGGATGTAGAAAGATAATGGACGTTTGTTGGCAGATAGGTACCGGCAAATAGTCTAGCTTCTAAAATAAACTGGCTGAATGCAGAAATGGGCTGAATAAATGGAATAAAATTACTCGACGCGGCAATAAAGGCAGCATACAGAAGATCACGAATATGATCCTGGACTTAAGGCCAGAGAGGTTAACGAGCGACTCGAAAGATGAGGAGAGGGCACTTAAAATTGAGTTGGAACAACTGCTCGATAAAGAAGAAATCTATTGGAAGCTGATAGGTTAGATACACTAGCTAAAAAACTATGTCGTGTGAGATGATTAGTTATAACAATTACCAAAAAAACATAAAAAATTATACATCTTCACCAACTAAAATTACCTCAAGTCCTCTCCTCCCCGTCAAAAAAAGAAAGATATTTAGCATTAAGTCTAATTTCAACCATTTAGACTTTATTCAACTAGAAACGCTGGCACGCGGTTCCCGCGTGGTTAAAATTTTATTTTAATTTATAAAGTGAAGAAATTAATTTAAATGAGTAAAAAATTATATATATATATATATATATAAGGATATAGAATTTATATAGAAAGTTTTAGATTTGAGAACTACATCACCAATACCATAATTATTGTAATTAATAATTTTACTTAAATTATAAGACCAAATTAACAACTTAGTAATAAAATTTGGTACCAACACTAAATTTATAAGACTCAAACTGAAAATTAAAAGTTTTGTGTTACGGTTTTTCTTTTTTTATATAATAATAAGTATATAGATGTTGCAATTGCGATAAAAACATGGATGTGGTTTCTTATCCGCAACGAATCAGGAAAATCTCTCCAACTTCAGTGTTGCCCCCAAACTCCATAACTGCAATTCAAACTAAAAACAAAATATAGCAATTTTATTTCTCTCATCAATGAATATACTTCCAGCTCTCTCCCGCCTCAAATTACTCTCTCCCACACCCACACCCACACCCCCACTCACCACCACCTCTTTACCCTTCCCCTCCCAAACCCACCTCCCATTTCAACCCAAACCCACCACCTTCCTCCCACTCTGCGCCACCCTTGAGAGCCACCAAGAATCCATCTCATCCCCACCGTCCACCACCGCTGCAGAATTCAGCGACTACGATGAAGACGAAACCTACGGCGAGGTGAACAGGATCATCGGGAGCAGAGTCGCCGCTGACGGCCGCAGCATGGAGTACCTCATCGAGTGGAAAGACGACCATACCCCCACGTGGGTCCCTTCCGACTACATCGCCAAGGACGTCGTGTCCGAGTACGAGAACCCCTGGTGGACCGCCGCCAAGAAAGCTGACGCCGCCACCCTCGCACAAATCATCGAATCCAACGACGGAAGAGACCTCAACGCCGTCGATGAGAACGGCCGGACCGCTCTTTTGTTCGTGGCGGGGCTCGGTTCAGAACAGTGCGTCAAGTTGCTGGCCGAGGCTGGTGCGAACGTCGATGCCAGAGATAGCAGCGGCGGCTTAACCGCATTGCACATGGCTGCGGGTTATGTAAGACCCGGGGTTGCGAAGTTGTTGATAGATTATGGTGCAGACACGGAGATTGGGGACGATAGAGGAAGGACCCCGATGGATATAGCGAAAGAGGTGCTGAAAGCGACACCACAGCTGCAGTTTGCCAGAAGGTTGGGGTTGGAGAGTGTGATAAGAGTGTTGGAGGCGGCGGTATACGAGTTTGCAGAGGTGGAGGAGATTTTGGAGAGGAGAGGGAAAGGCGAGAATTTGGAGTATTTAGTGAAATGGAGAGACGGAGGGGATAACGAGTGGGTGAAGGCGAGTTTTGTGGGGGAAGATTTGGTGAAGGATTTTGAGGAAGGATTGGAATACGCGGTGGCGGAGTGCGTTTTGGATAGGAGGGAAGGAGAGGTGGAAGGGATGAAAGAGTATTTGGTGAAGTGGACAGATATAGAAGAGGCTACATGGGAGCCTCAGGAGAATGTTGATCCTGATTTGATCAAAGAGTTTGAAGATGGACATCAACAACTTCCAATTAGAGTTGAATCATCTGAGACACTTTAGGTACCCTTTACATAATTGAATTACATGTTGAGTGTGGTACATAAATGTTGAGATGTACCTGATTATAGCATTTTAGGAGCATCATTTTGTTTGGCCTAGTCTAGTGGGATGTAAGTTATGGATTCCTTGCTATGTTCTTGTAATATTGTTCTGTCCATGATCTCAAAAACTAAACTTTTTCTTTGTTACATTACCAAAAAAAAAAAAAAAAAAAATAGTATTCTTTGTGAGGTTACTCGGTGTCTTTCCAGATGCGTTTGGCCTTGTACCCATTTCTTGTTGGTCGACCCTCGTATTTTAAAGATCTTGAGATTTTGTGGGACGCATCTTGGTATTATGTATTGTATGTCATGCTTCTTTGAAGTCCGTCTAAGATTGAGAAAAATCACAAATTTATCTATTCTCCACACGCTTGATAATACTTGTAAATTTTGAGGTTTAGCGCAGCTGATTAATAGCATAAGTACTTTGTTAAATCACTTTATATTTTTGACAAGGACCTTAATTAGTTTACTGTGTTCGAGTATTCCTTCACTTTGTTAGGATATTATTTTACTTCAAATTTATATCACTAACTACTAGGAAGCTGTTTTACGCCAAAACGTCCTTTTGAAACAATTGTGCTGTTCCCTAAACTGAGTTGTAGGCTTTATCTAGGATGGTGAGGCGGTCTTTGCTTAGTCTTGTTAATTATCTAATACATCTGCTTGTTCATTCACTTGCTTGCTTAATCAATTAAGTGCGCTAGCAGATTAGCTAATTTGACCTGGTGTGTAAAGGCCAAAGAGTGGTTGAATTACATTGAAACGTTATATACTTACCAAGTAGCTCTATAATCCATTTTATTGTAGCATGCTCTTCCTGTAATCTGCATCTGATCATCAGGCTATCACATCGCACCTAGGCCTATAAATGATCCTTCATGAATAGAGTCAGGGGCACATCCGGGGTGTGGCTGGGAGAGTTATAGCAAAAACAACAACAATGTATTACGTCTAATTAGCAACTAGCTAGCTGAAGTTCGACTTGAAAATAGGGAACAAAATGAACAAATTGCTGCTATTCGTCGTGAAAATCAGCAGCAATCAGAAAATGTGAATTCAGCTTTGGCTGAAATTCGTTTGTTTCTTCAAAAAACGCACGAAAATAAAGGTCCTCATGTTTCTTGTGTTTCTCGACATGCTCAATGTTCCCAACAACATTATCATGTTGATAACAATTTTCAGCTTCACACTTGGGAAGCATTTGAAAAAGACCTCTCATCTCGATAATCAGTCTTTACCCTCATCTAGGGGTGTTTGGGCCAGGTCGGGAACTTGGACTCCCGCCCGACCCGGCGGGTTTTTCCCGAATCGGGAAAAACCCGATTGGTTTCCTCCCGGTCAAACTGGGAATTTGCTCCCGGTTTGACTCCCGCCGGGAGGTAACGGGATCGGAACCGGATCCCGTTACCTCCCGCGGGATCCCGGGAGGTAGTAGGCTTGTTTAAAAAAAAAATCTTTCTTCTCTGCATATTTTTCTTATACAGGCGACACAGGGTGGGGTTGATGCCCCTTCTGGTGATGGAGATGGTGTGCACTAAAAAACTGCAACAAACCCAATAAAAATAGGAGACAAAAGTTCCAGGTCCAAATAAATTATTAAAAACTTTGAGTGGTGTTGGGAAAATGACTTGGAGGCACCTTTGTTATTTTTTTATTACATCTCTTTTTTTTTTCTTTTTTTTTCTATCACTCTTTTTTTTCTTTCTTACCTTCACTGACTCACACACACACACACAGTCAGTCTAACACACACACAGACACACACTCACACGCCTCCACGCCGCCTCATCACCACCGCTACTGCGCCGTCGGCCGCACGTCCAACAAGAGGTAACACACACACTAAATCACACAGTCAAACACACACCAGCCACCGCCGCCGCTGCACCACCACGTCGCCGCTGTACAACCACGCCGCCGAAAACTGCCACCGCCGCGCCGCACGTCCAACAGCAACAACACCACCAACAATTATCAACAACAACGCCACCAACAACACCACAACCACCACCAACAACTGCCCGCCGGGATTACGGGATCCCTCCCGTCCCGGCGGGAATCCCGTTCCTCCGGGAACGCTGTTCCCGGCGGGAGGAACGGGAGCTGTTCAACAGCTCCCGCCCCGGCGATTCCCGATGGGCCGGGGTCCCGTCCCGGCGGGACCCCGGCCCATAACACCCCTACCCTCATCTCGATGGCTCACAAGTGGCCGCACAAACCCTACTTGATACTGATATGGGAGCTGGACCTAAATTGGTGGACTAGGCTTCATCTCAAGTGGGAGGGAATGATACGGGTCGTGTAGCACCAAGGCACAAACGTGGGAAACAGGCCCTAATCAGACTTAAAAACTATATTATTTAAATCTGGCCTAATTGTATTTTCTGATTATTTCTTATTTAATTATAATTTAGTTTATTTATTATTAGTTGACTAAATACTATTGATTAAGTCTTAAGTCATGTGTGGTAGTGGTAGTGGTCTATGTTAATTGTTATTATTAGTGGGTTAGTACGTATCTGTTCTTCTATTTAAATCTCCATTTGTAATTTAGATTTCAAGTATTCAATTAAAGTATTTTCTTTTATTAAATTGGGAGTTTTCTTGTCCTTTCTCTTTCTCGAATAAGGATCAACAAGATATTATCATCCGCCGGGAGTGACTTTTAAACGGGACTACATAGATACACGTTAGGCACACGGAGAAGCAAATATGGTATTGTATTAATATTGGGCGATGACGCGGTTTACTAATTATAAGAAAAATCGCTAAATTTGATCCACCAAGCCACGCGTCCCTAAAGTTAGATGCTTGTGGCTCTTCAATTTTAGGGAAGTAGCATAATGTATTGCTGTCCATTTGAAACTATGGGAAAACATCAACCTCAAGTTGGAACTTAGAAGTGTTGTATGAATAATTAATTATATATGGTTAATCCTTTTCCCATGTGGGTTTAAGAAAAACAAAAAAAAGTTTTGTTGATTTGTTCAAATTATTTTGAAATGAACTGAGCGTCATGTTTTAATTTTGTTCTAGAAACAATATTCGACAAAACTATATTTTCCTTCTGTAACAAATTAAATAATTAAAACCCATCAAAAAAATTAAATAATTAAACATTGAAATGATTCTCGTATAAAAGAAACATTGAAATAATTCCACACAAAATGGTAACATATTTAATGTCCATATCTAAAAATGGTAAAGAAAGTAAGGTAGGCGTGTTTCGGAGATATTGATATATTGAAAAAGAGAAAAGGAAAAGATTCCAGAGAAGGAAAAGATAGATACTCGTCTTGTATGGTCGGTTGGAAACGAATATTCCTTCTCTTTTCCTCTCGCCGCCTCTTTATATAATCTATATATAATATATATATAAACACATCCTCTACCATTAAATTCAATATTATTCACTACAAACAACAACAATATATATATATATATATATATCATCATTTCACATATATCATCATCATCAACAACAATATATATATCATCATTTCACTTTTGTCTGTTTCACATATATATCATCAAATCATCAAATCAAACAACGATGGAGTATAGGCCACTTAAGATAACGTTGATATCCGCAGAGGGCATCAAGGACGTGAATCTCATCTCGAAGATGGATGTATACGCCGTCGTTTCGCTCGCCGGTTACCCTAAATCGAAGAACAAGACCCCTGTTGACAAGGATTGCGGGACGAATCCCAAGTGGAATCACCGAATGGAATTCATCGTCGATGAGCCCTACTTGACCAAGCCTGGTCTCTCCCTTGTTGTTCAGCTCTTCGCAGAAAAAACTCTCCGTACTGATAAAGAAATCGGATCCGTAACAATCCCCATCCACGATCTATTCCAGGCCCAGGGCAACACCAAAGAAGAACGCGTTGTAGAATATCAGGTACTTTCCACAAAAATCAATTCCCCCCCCCCCCCCCCAATTAGGGTTTGTAATTTAATTAGAGGAAAATCATATTTTTTGATTTTCAAAGTAATAATAATTTGTTTCCTAACAGGTGAGGATGGAATCTGGGAAAACCAAAGGGTCAGTCAAATTATCCTACAGTTTTGGTGACAAGTTTAGCCACCAAGCTGAGACAAAGGCTCACACAGCAACCGAACCAGTAACGCCGTACCCAAATAAACCGTCGGATGAGCCAGTAACTGCGTATCCTGCAGGCGCACCAGGAATGGCGGCGTATCCACCGCAGCAGCAATACCAGCAATATCCTCCTCAAAATGCCTACGGCGGTTATCCTCCCCAGTCGAGTGGGTACGGTGGTGGTTATCATCAGGCTCCACCTCCTGCTGGCCCGTATGGGTATCCTCAGCCTCCGCCTCACGGTTACGCGGCGTATCAACAGCCTCAGAAGCCTAAGAAGAATAAGATGGGAATGGGGGGCTTGGGTATGGGATTAGGTGCTGGATTGCTTGGGGGTTTACTCGTGGGAGATATGGTTGGGGATATTGGAGAATCTGCTGCATATGCTGATGGATATGGTGATGCCATGGGAGGGGATATGGACATGGGTGGTGGCTTTGATTTCTAGGACACTTATTATTATATCTTTCCTTTGCTTTACTTGTTTGTTATTAATGTTGTTTTTTAGGATTACTCACTTCACATTGTGACCTTGCGAGCTCTCTAGGTAAACGTTCTTCTTGTATATATGGATGGATCTTTGTAATAAATACCAGTAGGGTTATTCAACTTGGTTGCCCCTTTTTGTAAAAAGGAGTAGTTGCGTGTAAAAAATATGTTCTTTTATCTTTTTGTAATCTGCTAAGTGCTGCTAATCTTCACTGATTGCATTTGAATTTATGTTTTTTTTTTTTACACGACTAAATAGAAGAACATTAGTTTATGTTTACAATTTTTTCAAGAACAAGCTTGGGGAACAGATTTATCTTCAAGTCCTTCCTCTTCTCCAAGTCCCTTATCACCTAAAGCTCTGATAAGAACCATTTTACGGAGGAACGAACTATTTGTCAGTAAAAGAACCACGGAGGGACAATTCTTTAACTTTCTCCGATTTTTTGTTGCTTTACATATGGGCGGGCTGTTCTTCTTTAATAATCAGGCATGTTCCCGTTACAATTTGAAGGCGCAAGCCCAGAAACTGAAAATTTGGAACTCTTATGTCCTGATAGTTTATCACATGAAAAGAAAGAAAAAACCCTATTCCTACTATGCAAGCAAAATTTGCAACAGTGATAAATTAAGAGAAGAAAATCAAGTGATATGGTAGTCTACACTCGTTACTTGAACGATCTTATAGATTGTGGGGACTGGGCAACGGCCGTTGTAATACCAGCAGTTGGTGAAATTCTTGGATGTTTCTTCTAATATGAATGAAAAAACAAATCTCGTAACGGAAACAACAGAAGGGTTGTCCAACTTGTAGCATATAAGATGCAGATATTCAACAGTCGCAGAAATGATCTTCATGAGATTTTTCAAGTTGCGTTTACAACCATAGAGGTTTTAGCTTCAATACGAAAGTATTTTACTGTTACGATAATATACTTCTTTGAAATCTATAAAAGCATTAGAACTAAAGTTCTTGGATATATGAAAAGCTATGAAGGAGCTCACACTCCTCAAAGTTTGTTAAACATATATGCCTTTTATTTTCCATGTTTTTACAGCTTCACTAAACCCCAAAAGGTGTAGGTATAGTCATCAAGTGTATTTGTATTATAGATGCTCCAACTTCAAGCCAACATGTTCCTGAACCATGTCCAAATCCAGTCAAGTTGATTTTAAGTTCAACCCAAATCCAACTCCCGACACCACCACCATGATCTTGAAAACACAAAGGGCTTTGTTGAACCAGAGAAAATATCTGGCATGCAAAAACAATCACAACTTACCTTTATAGGTGGATGTTTCAGCACAGAAAAACCTGATATTTAGGTTCTTGAGCTCCTACATTGAGGTAGTTAACATCGATCACAAATTTTCCAAAATCATCTGAAAAACAATATAAATTCCAGTTATTATCTTTTCCAATTTTTGTGAATGATAATTCCAATACGTTTAGTTTCTTAAGGTATAAAACCCCCTCGCCTAACCTTCATAGAGTGTCCTTACAACATCAACATATTCAGGTACAAGGTCTTGGTAAATAATTCCTTCAGGATGTGCATCCAAGACAACTAAGACTCCTGCAACATGTTACTGGTTACTATCAAACAAGATAAAGCACAGTATCCAACCAAATGCAAAGCAACAGAGTGACCACACTCAGTTCAAACATTTTTCATCTATTTTCGACTTGTCATTAGTTTTATGACGCTTCATTTTGAAATTATCATACCACATTGCCAAATCTCTTTGAATTGTGCGATTTTTATTCTCATTTTTCATTTTCAAAACCTGTGCTTTTTGAATTTGAGAAAACTCCAAGAGGAAGTAAAATAAACGATGAACTCTAACAAACCTAAGAATGTTCATCTTCTGCCAAATCTATTTTGTTCACATTGCCAAATCTCTTTGAATTGTGCGATTTTCTTCTGGTTATATATGTTCACTTCATTTGTATTTCCTTAATTAAGTGAACATATATAGCCCGTAGGAGAGATTATGATATTTATTAATATCTACTGAGAAAAATATATGAAAAATGGAATTATAACTATTCATTATCAGTTCTTTCATCTTGACACCCGTGGCAAATACTGCAAATAAATTTGATTCTTTTAGAGGTTCTTTTACAGTTCTATACTAGCGATTATATGACTCAAGTTATTTCCTCTACTGATTAAATATAAGAATTAAAAATTATCAAACATAAAAACTATTCACTTCATTAAAATAAGAATGATTCTTCAAAAAGATTCAACCCTTTTCATCTATTTTATTTCTTGGTTGCTTGTTGTTTGCTAAGTGATGGCACTTGTTTCCTTCAAAAAGTTTAAGATGTAGGAGAACTTGGTGCGTCATATGACTTCATTATGTGGACTATTCCTATTAACAATGCACTACTTATTGCTCCTGTTAGCTTAATTGTTTACTTTTTTTTTATGAGTTGCTTAATTGTTTACATGCATGCCAACAATGAGACAATTAGATATTTCCGAAGTCACCAAGTTCAAAGTACAACGGCAATTTTATTTGGAAAAAATTATGTAAATGAGATCAAGTGGGAATTTTCTGAAACACAAGACTGTTTCTGCTGACAAAACTCCACACAAAAGAGGCCCGGCATTCTAATACAATGATCAGGTCCACCTATAAAATTTGTTTTTTCACACAAATGTTGTAAATCAATTTGAAATATTGTAAGAGTAATCACATTTATACTAGGTAAATGGATATGTGCACTGAACAATCCCCAATGGTAAGTAGTGTCTGAATAAGGAGATATCGACATATCGCAAAGATTTTGCTAAGGGAAGGAAAAGATGCAGCATATTCAGATCGCAAATCATGTTTCGTATCTTGTAAATGTAAAATACAACTGTAACTAAACATACTTAAGCCTGTATCTGCTTGTGTAAAACTGAGGTTATGAGGAAGGGTAGTAAAGGTAGAAGACTAATTATAGAATCATTTCTTTTCTTGAAAAGGATAAAGTAAGGGAAGTAAACAACATAATAGATGCTACTACTAAAAGAAATTTGTTTCAACATACAAATTATCTGAAAAGTTAACGATGTAGGTCAGAAGAAACAAAAGCTCTCAAATTGATACTGATCAACTTGCAGTAATATTAAAGAACGCTGTGATTTGTATAAAACATGAATAAAATTTCCCATCTGTTCTTTATTGATTTAGTTAGTGCATAGGAAATATATCCCTTTGGTATAGGAAAAAATAAAATCTTGTACCTTTCCAATTCAATTCTACCACATTAAACCAAACATACCTAAACACTAGTAAGAATAGATACCTGGTGTCAACCATTCTGAAGTAGAATTACTTGCCATTGGAGCAAGCCATAAAATATTTCTCAAATTCATTGAATCGTCGTAGGCAACATTAGATCCTGCAAATCACCACGAGCAGATTACTGAGGCACGATGGTTGAAAATCATAGTCCAAGATTTACTTGTACAATCTTAATAAATTGTTATTACAAGAGTGCTTGACAGAAATCACTTGATGAGCCAATGATCGCAGGTTGGAAGAAATTTTCCACAAAATGATCTTAAAGCCAACTTACCAACTTGGCAATATCCCATATTGTATGAGAAGACTTCTTTATCATACGCAGGGTACTCTTTTGCATGGAACCTGCACAAAGTTGAATCATGAACTCATAAATAAGTACAAACAAGATAACATTTTAACAACAAGGTAAACCCCGGAACCAGAACCATTCATTTGTAAAAAGGCCATCCTTACATTTTTATATGTTGGTAACTCGTGGTTTAGTTTCAGAAACTTTATGTTACTGCACTTCTCACATGATCATAGAACACTTTTTAGGATGTCCCTTCGCTATGCAGGAGTTAGGAAGTAAAAAAGTAGTTCTGGTCACCAAATTAGCTAGTAACTAACATAGAAGGTCTCTACATGTGAGATAGATGTCGGCTAAGAAAAAAAATGGATGAGTACTAGTTCACAAGTGCAGCACAGGGCAACCCTAAATTTATCATCTTCCATAAAGATTTTAACTAAAGGACTTTCAGCTGAGAGATAAACAGATCGAGTTATATTTTCGGAATTCCAAGTTTAATCCTGTTCATTTATGAGGTTATTGTTTTTGTTCTGCAAACAGCGTTCTCCCCTATATCCAAGCAACTTCTTCTCATGATTTTCTTCACTGTTTTAGTACGTCACAATTGGAAGTGGCATATTTATTATCCACTTTGAGCTAGTACTAAATTCCATCAGAATCTATGCAGAGGAAATTATTGATTGAAAAGGAACAATTAAAAAGTACTGGAGAGGACCTTTGCCGACATCTATATCTTTCAAGAAAACTAACACTCCAAATTAATTAAGCAATAAATAATATAGTATCAAGTGGACAGCAAGATATAGACGGAGAAAATAAATATGGCTTTCTTCTTCATGCAAGACTCTTTCGCACAACCGTTAAGTCTGTAAAATAAAATCTAATGACAAGGAGAAGGTGCTACATTACATTGTGTGTCAACTTACAAAATACCAAGTCTTGAAGTGTCTGCAGCAATGAAAAGGTGACCGTGGAACAAGTCATAGCGACTCAAAGATACATTGAGCCCGACACTGGGTCCACGCTCGACTATAATTTGGAACAAGAATTCCAGGTAAGAATTCAATTCCTACAAAAATGAAATAACATAACACCAAGTTAACAACAGAAAGGAGAAGATAGCAAAGAAAAGAATATATATACCTCATTTATAAATCGCCTCCCATAAGGTGTTCTAGTAAGCTCACAACGATCCTCGTTCGATCCTTCAACATCAGGTACCTGTAATGGTCAAATTATTCTAGTGACATTATTTATTTGTTCGAAACACTTGCATCTCTAAATACTACGATAAACAAACAAACGGGTGCTTACGGGAATGGGAGTGGGATCAAGAGCTCGGTGAATAGCTGCAGGGTCGGCACCGGAGTCAACGGAAAGGCGAGCGAGGTCGAGTACTGAAGGTGGAGGCCACAGAATGGGGTCAACGGCGGAATCCAACTTTGATTTAATGGAATTGAAGGGGGCGAGGAATTTGAAGCAGGAGGAGAGGTCTTTGGCGACCTGTGAATTGACGGTACGAGCCTGATCAGGTGGGCCCAGGAGGGAAAGCAAATCGGTTACAGTGGCTTTTGGCCTCTTGATGAGCTGAAAGTGAGTTTTGGTGGCGGCGCCGGCGAGGGAGAGTGAGAAGAGGAACGCGAATTTCAGAGGGAGTGATGATAATGAACTACTACTACTACTCATTGTTGCTGCTGCTGCAGTTTGGAATTTCTTCTTCTTCTTTTTCTTCTTCTTCTTCTACGACATCATCGATTTCATATCCCAACAACATCATCGATTTGATTTCACTAAACTATGTCAATAAAATCTTGTACACATTTTTTTTTTTTTTTTTTTTTTTATCGCCATTGTCAAACAAACTTGAGTTTCACTTTTACGTTACCGTCATTTAAACGCAATTTTCAGCTGCCGATGATTTTGTAAAATTGAACAAATTTGTCTAAGGTCTTAAAAGTTACCACCACGCACCTATTTTAGGTTCCATTTTATATTCTACTTTCTAACAATTTCATTTAAAAAAACTGTCAAAGAAAGAAAAAGAAAAAACTGTCAGATACAGACATGTTAGGGTTCATGAGGAGTAATTTGGGTGGAGTAATTTGGGGATCTAATTGCAATTTCTGGATGCAATATTACTATGTCGTTTTAAATTTTCGAATATTCTATTTTAGTAGAGTCGCGTTTGTTAAAGCGCCAAACGAGCCATGACGTCGCTTTGAGAACAAGTGTTAGACGGCGTCGTTTGTAGTCGGTAGTTAGTATTTAAATTATTCTGTTAGTTAGTTAAGGGTGACCTAGTAGATGGTGGTCCCATGTGGGGATTAGTGGACATGTCATGATCAGCCTGTATAAAGGGCTTGGCAGGGTCATTTTTACGGAACAAGTTTTTTAATTATTACAGATTCTCCTCTCTTTGCTGTCCAATTCTTCTGCAAAAGAGAATCAACTTTCTTCTTTCTTGTTGATTCTTCTTCTTGCCTTTATTTGTCACCTGAAAAAGTATAGAAGAGTTAGTTCTTATATGTAACAATGGCCTCAGAGCTAAAGATCCTTGGCACAAATATACTCTGATTAGACATGGCAAAAGCATCACATTCATCAAGATTAGATGACCTGGAGATAGGTCAGCAATTACTACAAGATAGTCAAACACGTTTGGAGGATAAACAAACTAAGTTCCAAACACAAATGGATACAGTTACTGAGAAACTGGAACAGATCTTGAGTGCACTGAACACTGACAAGGCAAATGAGGCAGAACATTCCCCCTCCTTTAACTTTGGATCTGTGCAGTCCCACAGGCACACAAGGAACCCAGCTAATGCAGGAGTAATGCACACTCAAAGAGAAGGGTTTATCAACAAGGGTTTCAAAATGGAGTTTTCAAAATTTAATGGAGAGGACCCCAGAGGATGGGTCAGGAGATGCCAGAGATTTTTTCTGCTACATCACTTGTCAGATTATGAAAAAATTGTTTGTGCTGGCATGAATATGGAGAGTGTGGCTGAAATCTGGTATATAGATAATGTGGATGGGAGAGAGAACATGGGGTGGGCCAGATTCACAGATCTGGTCATTGAGAGGTTCACATCTGCATGAGGAGATAATCTAGTAGGGGAGTTTAATAAACTTAAACAAGTGGCGACTGTGGATGAGTACATTAGAAGGTTTGAAGAACTCAAAGCTTTTATGTACCAGAACAATAGAAACTTAGATGAAGAATACTTCATTCACAGCTTTACCAGTGGTCTCAAGGATGAGATTAGACTAGTAGTGGAGATGTTGATACCTACGTCCTTGAGCCAGGCTATATACATGTCAAGGAAACATGAAGTACAATTGGAGACCCTCCATAAGTACTGCATGGGCGGTGCCAAACCAAAAACTAGGAGTTTTAAGCCTAGAGGGAGTTTCACTAATGAAACAGTGAAGAACCCCAACTTGAATGATAAATACCCCCCTCTCAAGAGGCTTACCCCTGAGGAGATGAATGTGAGGAGGAGGAAGGGCTTATGCTTTAACTGTGATGAGCCCTACCACATTGGGCATAAATGCAAAAAATTATTTGTAATATAGGGTGAGGATGATGAATGTGAAGAAGAGGAAGAACAAAAGAAGCATGATCATGAGATTATCATTGAAAATGAGGAGGGACAGAATTTTAGGATCTCTATGCATGCCATAGCAGGCCAGGTAGTGGCAGAAACTATTATGCTAATAGGACTGAAGAAGGGACATCAACTTAATATTTTAGTTGACACTGGAAGCACTCATTCTTCATGAATGATGGGACTGCTAAGAGACTTAAGTGTCCAGTGAAGCACACTAATCCTATGAGAATAACAGTGGCTGGAGGGGGAAAGATGAGTTGCACCTCCAAATGTCCCACATTCCAGTGGGAAATGGGGGGAAAACAGTACACAGCCGATGTTAAGATCATTAGGCTAGGAGGCTATGATATGGTAAGGAGGCTATGAGGCTATGATATGGTAGATTCGATGAAGAAACTGGGTAAGGTGACTTTTGATTTTGATAATAAAACTGTGGAATACATGAGGGATGGAGAAGTGGGTGTACTTCAAGGGGTTACTACAGGGGTAACTTTATACTCCATCACTGGGAATAAGATATCTAAGATGATTCAAAAGGGGAAGGAGAACATCATGGGGTGTGTGTTCATGATCACTCTAGTGAAGGAACAACCCATAATAGAGGTCAATGAAGAACTGGGGGACTTACTGGAGGGGTACCAGGACCTATTTGAGGAACCTAAATCACTTCCACCTAAGAGGGGTTTAGAGCATGAAATGGAACTGATACCAGGCACCACAACTTTCAAGCAACACCCCTATAGACACTCCTACTTACAGAGGGAGGAAATTGAGAAGTTAGTGAAGGAGATGTTGGAATCAGGACTGATACAAGACAGTAATAGTCTTTTCTCTTCACATGTCTTATTAGTGAAGCAGAAGGATGGAAGTTGGAGGTTCTGTGTAGATTACAGAAAACTCAACTCATTGACTGTTAAGAATAGTTTTCCTATTCCACTGATAGAGGATCTACTGGATTAATCGGGACATGCAAGGGTTTACTCTAAGGTGGACTTAAGAGATGGTTATCACCAGATTAGAGTAAGGAGGGAGGATGTACCAAAGACTGCCTTTGTCACTACTACAGGGCATTATGCGTTTAAAGTCATGCCCTTTGGGCTGACTAATGCCCCAGCAACATTCCAGAACCTAATGAACAAGCTCTTAAAGGACCAGCTGGGTAAGATGGTACTAGTATTCTTTGATGACATTTTACTCTATAGCAAGAACATTGAAGAACACAAGAAGCACTTGAAGTTTGTGTTTAATGTGTTGAGGTAGAATGGTTTGTTTGCAAAGAAGACAAAGTGTACCTTTGGACAATCCAAGGTGGAATACTTGGGACACATAATTGAAGGAGGAATTGTTGCAGCAGATCCTCAGAAGATACAGTGCATGCTAGAATGACCAAAGCCCAAGAATGTGAAGGTATTGAGGGGTTTCTTGGGATTAACAGGATATTACAGAAAATTCATAAGGCATTTTTGGGTTATTGCTAGACCACTGACTGATATGACTAGAAAATGAGGGTTCAAGTGGAGTGCAGAGGCAGAGAAGGCATTTGAAGCATTGAAGGCAGCTATGACTTCAGCTCCAGTGCTTCAACTACCAGATTTTAAGAATACTTTTTATGTTGAAACTGATGCTTGCTATTATGGCTTGGGGGCTGTGTTGAGCCAGGAGGGCCACCCCATAGCATACATTAGTAGGGCTTTGGGTCCTAAGAGTATGGGGCTATCTATCTATGAGAAGGAGCTACTAGCTGTAGTGTTGGCTATTGATAAATGGAGAAGTTACTTACTACAAGGTCAGTTCATTATCAGGACTGGCCAACATAGCCTTAAGTATTTGCTAGAGCAGAAAATTTTCACTCCTATACAATAGAAATACTTGACTAAACTACTGGGCTTTGATTACAAGATAGAGTACAAGAAGGGCAGGGATAATAATGATATTGATTCCCTCTCAAGAAGAGAAGTGGAGGAAGGGGAATGCAAGGTTATCAGTGCCTTGCAACTATAATGGATTGAGGAATTACAGGAAAGCTACTGTGGTGATGAGAAATCACATGGTGCTATTACTGAGTTAATGATGAGACCTTATGACATGTCATATTTCACTTATCAGGATGGTATCTTAAGATACAAAGGTAAACTGTATGTGGGGGTGTCTACTAAGCTGAGAGACGAAGTGGTTCAACTTATGCATGACAGTAGCGTGGGAGGACACTCTGGCATCCAAGCTACTTATCAAAGGGTTAATGTTGTTTTCTTATGGCCAAGAATGAGGGCTTTTGTTAAAGACTTAGTGTCTCAATGCATCACTTGCCAGAAATGCAAGCATGAGAGCACTAAGTATCCAGGGTTACTCCAGCCACTACCACCCCCCGATGAAGCATGACAAGACATCACCATGGACTTCATAGATCAGCTACCTAAGTCTGGGGGTAAGGAAGCTATCTGGTAATAGTGGATAGGTTCACTAAATACTCACATTTTATCCCTATTTCCCACCCTTACACTGCAGTAGGGCTAGCTAACTTATATCTAGATTCCATCTACAAACTGCACGGTCTCCCTAGAAGCATTACTTCTTATAGAGATAGAGTTTTCACAAGTGACTTTTGGAGGGAGTTGCTCACATGTTTGGGGGTTAAGCAACAACTCAGCACTGCTTACCACCCCCAAACAGATGGACAAACAGAAAGGGTGAACCAGTGCTTGGAATCATATCTTAGGTGTATGATTGGAGGGGAGCCCAAGCACTGGTCAAGGTGGATGGCCATGGCTGAATGGTGGTACAATACAAATTACCATACCACCATTCAGATGAAACCCTTTGAGGCCCTCAATGGGTACAAACCATCCCAGTTGGGGATAGGACCCTATAAGGACCTCAAAGTAGCTGGAGTGGAGCAGTTAATTCAAGAAAGGCGGTTCGTTAATCAGTTCATCAAGCAACAATTAACTCAAGCTCAGGACGGAATGCAACAATTAGCTAATAAAGGGAGGTGTGAAAGGAGCTTCAATGAAGGGGATTGGGTTTTCCTAAAGTTAAAACCCTATAGGCAAAACTCTATCAGGCAAGACAAATCAAGGAAATTAAGTTACAAATATGCTGGACCCTTTCAAATCATGGAAAAAATCGGAGCAGTAGCATATAAATTAGCCTTACCAGAGGGCTCTAGGGTACACCCCGTGTTCCACGTGTCCTTGCTGAAGAAAATGATCGGATATTTGGACTCCCTGACCCCTAATATACCTGCAATTGAAGATAACGAGTCAGAATTGGAACTAGAAGCAATATTGGCGCGACGAATTGTGAAGCACGACAATACTGCGAGGGTTGATTGGCTAATTAAGTGGAAAAGGGATGTCGCATTCGGAAGTTTTAAGAATTTGAGAAGAAATTCCCTAATTGGCAAGCTTGAGGTCAAGCTCGTGAGAAGGGGAAGGCAATGTCATATATAGACATGTTAGGGTTCATGTGGAGTAATTTGGGGATCTAATTGCAATTTCTGGATGCAATATTACTATGTCGTTTTATATTTTTGAATATTCTATTTTAGTAGAGTCGCGTTTGTTAAAGCGCCAAACGAGCCACGACGCCGTTTTGAGAACAAGTGTTAGACGGCGTCGTTTGTAGTCGACCGTTAGTATTTTTATTATTCTATTTGCTAGTTATCGGTGGCCTAGTGGCTGGTGGTCCCATGTGGGGATTAGTGCATATGTCATGATCAGTCTATATAAAGGGCTTGGCATGGTCATTTTTACAGAATAAATTTTATAATTATTACAGATTCTCCTCTCTTTGCTGTCCAATTCTTCTGCAAAAGAAAATCAAATTTCCTCTCTCTTGTTGATTCTTCTTCTTGCCTTTATCTGTCACCTTAAAAAGTAACAAAAAATAGAAGAGTTAGTTCTTAGATGTAACAAAAACTAATGTGGCGAAAAATAATAGCTCATCACGGACATTGGGGGACTTGCCCCCAATTGTCATCATGTTACTGGAATCGGGGAAAAAGGTACATAGAGTGTCACTAAGGAAAACAATTCTACTCAAGGCCAAACCTTAACGGAGGAGCAAGGCACCCACAAGCGTCCACGGAAAATTTATGAATTTAGCGTTGCAAGGCAACATACGAAAAAATGAGAGAAAGACATGTCATAATCAATGGGATTAACACTCATCAATCCTATGCTAGCAGGTCAAATCGGATGACGTTCGCACAGAAGAGGGGAAGTTCGTTGACGTGAAAAATAAGATTAGGGTTTCACCTTTGACGGTATATGACTCTTTTGATAGCATCGAATTTGGTGAAGAACTTGATAACATGATGTGCGAAATGTGGAAGGATACGGTGATCATCAGAATCCTTGGCCGTCCATGGTAGTACCATTCATTGGTCGACAAACTAAACGTTATGTGGAAACTCACTAAGGGGAGCGAGTTGGTAGACATAGGTTACGGGATGTATTGTCTGTAAAGGTAACACCACAACATCGAGATGTAATATTAACACAAGGTCCATGGCAATTAGCCGGTTGTTAACAGTTATTTATTTTTGAGGAATTTAGCAGTGAGTTTTAATGCCTTGCCTAAGTTTGAAGAAAATCTAATCACTTTTTTCTCTCCCAAAACGTCTGTCCTTTTATTCTCAATCGTTTCCCCCTTTTATAGCAGTTAGTTCTCGTACAAGTGGGGTATCTCCTTTTGACAGTTGTTTTATGCATGCATTTAGGAGTTGGGTGTTTGTTTCTAACTCATACACCTGTCTCCGAGGAGGCTGACATAGCTTCCTAGAGTTGTCGCCTTCGGGTTCTTGACGCCATGTGTCTCCCGTGTGCTGAGTTGATCCTTTCTTCGGTCTTATCGGTTTTGGGGGGTGAGGACATGACGTGTACAGTTATTTTGCTCCGATGCCATTTTTCCGATGAGTAGACCTCGAGAGGGAAGATTATTTGGAGAGTTTTCTGAGAGGTCTCGATGTGCCTTTTACGGGGTATCGGGCCGTGAGGGGTGAGTCTCGGGCAGTATCTTTGATAAGGTAAGTGCTAGAGCATCGTATCCGTGAGTGTATTCATGAAGTTATTTAAAACCTTCGATACCTCGCTCGGGATCTGTACTCTGTGAGATACTTATCGTAATTTAAATAGGGCACCATTTTTCCGGTATCCAGAAGAACATCTAAGTCTAACGATATCGGGGTAGGTCTTCGTGATGCTTCGAGGGCATCGAAAGCCTAATGTTAACACTAACACCCCCCCTCTCAATTCTTGTTGCTCTCTTTTACTAGCAAGAAGAATTTTTCTTTCCTTCTTGGAGGGTATATCGAGAGGAGATATGTTACCGTTATCCGACTGATAGGCTTTCTCTTTTGCCAGCCATACCTATATATATTTGTTCTTCCCCTTTTATTTATTGTTATTCATTGTATATATATATATATATATATATATGTGTATATATTTTTTTGTGATGTGGCGCCATTAAGGCCACGTTCCTGGGAAGCGGCGGCATAATGCATAGCCACGTCTTTTGGAATCGGCAGTATAATGGTCCAAAATTCTCGAGTTTCGTGCCAATGAATGTGGCTTCGTGGGGCACTTAATGAGGGTAGTGGGTAATTAAGACCAATTAATTCCTAGGGTTATAAATACCCCCTACCTCATTTTTTCCCCAACACTTAGCAAATTCTCAAGCTTTTCTTCTGTCCAAGCAACCTTACTCTCTTTCTGCGATTTCGTGATTCCTCTAACTTCTCAACTTTTCTTCAATGGCTTTGCTTTCCACCACCGACTTGGTATCTGCAGCTTCAGTCTCCGGTGCTGTCGTTTTTTTGCCTGCTTCAGATCCCCCTGTGGTGATAGGAGTTTCTGCTCCGATTTCTCAGAAACGGAGTGCCGCTGTGGTGATGGAGGCGGGTGGCAGTGGGAGCGGCAAAACGACGAAGAAGTCCTAGAAGGATTTCGATAAGGGTGGGGCCCCACGGCACACCCAAAAGGTGGATGTCACCATGAGCACTACCACTCATGACGAGGTGCGGAAACTCTGCATGAATTTTGGGGTATTGGGTCAAAACATGACGGTGGTGATTCCGACGACCGATGAGAGGGGTAATGCGCCTTCAGCCCATCACCTCACGATATGCTATTTGCAAGTAAGGGTCGGGCTGCTGTCTTTCTTCCCTCCCTTCTTATGTGAAATATGCAAGTTTTGTGACGTATGCCCGAGCTAGCTCACTCCCAACTCCTTCACCGTGCTATCATTATTCGTCTTCTGGTGTCTACTCAAAGGGATAGAGTGCACAAAGGAGAGGTTATTTGCCATCTTTAAGTTGAAGATATCCCCGGGGGGAGCTCCATTCTACTATTTCGGGCATCGGGTTAAGGATTACCATATTTCTGAGGGGAATGTAAGCTCACACAGTGCATGGAAGAACAAGTTCTTCTATGTTCGGCCCACTCCATTCCCCGAGCGAGCCATGATGATACCTTGGTTTTTTCACTAGTGTTCGCAACGAAGGCGTTGGTGGAGTCGGCCAAGTTTGCGGGCATCTATCGAACCATGGGGTTGAGGCATATTGCTCCTTTGGACAAGATTGTGAAGCCTTTGGCTATCCCCGAGGGTCGTGCTGCTTCTTTTGGTAAGTTTTACATACCCTATTCCTTGGATATTTTTGATTTCATTGTGCTTGCTTTACCGAAATCTGATCTTCTTTTGTTTTCCTGCAGCGGGGGCGTTGAAGCCTTATATTGTTGAGGGTGCCGATCTTTATGGTAGTACGGGGGCGTCCGAGGGTGCTGAAGCCCTAGAGAACGTATCGACATTAGGGGATACCGGGGTCCCCGATACCGTTGGGGTCCCTATCGAACGAATGCAAATTTGGTCCTCTGTTTTGACTGCCCTGTCTTGGTCATCAAGTGGGACGTCGGACGCACCCGAGGAAGGGGGTCCAGACGCGAGTTCGATGGATACTACCATCATCTCCTTTACTATAAATGAGGCTGGCGATGATGTAGGGGTAGATGGGGTTACTTTGCCTCATCTTTCTGTCACCCCGACTATTCCCACCACCGGTCTTGTTGTTGGTT
The DNA here is from genome assembly GCA_948329865.1 of Linaria vulgaris. NCBI lineage: Eukaryota > Viridiplantae > Streptophyta > Magnoliopsida > Lamiales > Plantaginaceae > Linaria > Linaria vulgaris. Next base: position 74,707,903 of record OX415250.1, on the reverse strand, counting down.
CTCCGGTCGGCCCTTTCGAGTATATTAACATTTCTTCATCTGAGAAGTCCGCAGTTTTCTCGGAGACGGCGGACATTTCTTCGTTGACGTCATTGGCGATGACTCATGGTCCCTCCATTGCCAACATTTTGTTGGAGTCTGTTGTCACCCCTTAGCGGGTTCTTGGTAGGTATCCACCCTTAGATATTTTTTTTGGAGAGTTATCCGAGGCGCTCCTTACTAGAGGAATGTTAACTTATTCTTGCAGATAACGGAGAAGCTCTGATGGTTTTAAATGAAGGACAATCCCTGCTGGACGATGCCTTCGACCTAGGTATACTTCCGAACCTTGGTTTTTTATTGATTTAAAATATGAGGGATAACATTCTTACGCGTGTATGGTTCGTGCGCATGGGGCGGGCTGCTTAACTTTGGTGGAGAATCTCTTCTCCCGGCCTCCAATACCGCACCCTTGGACCCTTTTCTGGGAGAGGCTACCTTTCTACTGGATGAGCTAATGTTTATGGCTCCGGCATTTACTGACTCCGCGCCTCAGGGCTCCTTTGCTGCCATCATGTCCGATAACCCCATGGTTACGCAGGTCCCCTTATCGGGTAGGGTATCCTTGGGAGTGCCTTTTTCTTTCGGTCTTCCTACTTTGGGTCAAGTACCTGGCGCAGAGGGGGGTGGAGGCTGCCCTCGGAACAATTATTCCGCTTTTTTGCTTCTACCAACGCATTGCCTATGGATGGATGGTAGTTCATGGAGGCTTGCCTCAACTGGATGGCTCTAATTGTAAGTTATTTCTCTTTTTGTTCATCTTTTTGAAGTGTCCTTAGGTCCCTTATTTATACTTTGATTTTGTCCTTAGGCTCCTAAAGTGCTTGTCATTGTCTTACTTGAGGTTGGGAAGCTACGAGACAATGTTGTCGTAGAGGAGGAGAGATTCCAGAAGGTAGAAGAGGACAATAAGGCCTTAAGGGAAAAAGTGTCGAAGTATGAGTTGGCTTGGGCGAAGGTCACTCGAAGGATGCAAGAGCTGGAGGCTGAGAACAAGCGTCTCTAGTCTTCAGTATTGGAGTTGGAGGCCTCGAGGATGGTTCTGAAGGGAAAGGTCGAGTCTTTGGAGGCGGAGAAGGCAGCTGGGGCATCGAGGGAGGCTGAGTTGGAGAAGAGTTTGTCCCATGCCATTTCTTGAGTAGATGCTTTAACGAAGGAGTTAGCAAAAACTCTAGTATCGGGGGGCATCTCTCTAGAAGATTTACAACAGAAGTTGGACGCCACTGTCAAACTTACTCAAGAGGATACCCTTAAGCAGTGCCAGGCTGCTTTCATTCGAAAGAATCATGGGTATCTTATTGGCCACATATTATGGGGCTTCCTTCAAGGCTTCACCCAAGTGCGAAAGAAGATAACCCCCGGAGCTAATCCACGCCAGATAAACCTTTTAGAGATGAAAAGGCCTTCCCTAGAGCAAGCTTATTCTCTCTTTGAGAAGCATAGTTCTCACTTTCCTCCTTCTATGATGGCTCCTGCTAGGGTTTCTGTTGCCGATATCCTTTCGAGGCCTGCTACTCTTAGCAGCATATCCCCGTTACTGCCACCCCTGATAGTTCCAATTGTGGGTCCATCGTATGCTTCTCCTGCCGCCCGTTCTACGACAACGCCGCCTTCCACCACTTAGAATTTGCTTTTTAGATGCTTTTCCATTCATTTCTTGTAATAGTCATGTTTAGTCGTTTTCTGCTTTTGTCTTTTTGTGTAGCCATGGTATTTGAACTTGTATTTTGTGGTGGGCTCCTTTGATTTCAATGAAGTTTGTCCTTTTGCTCGCATCATCTCTTGTTTGGATATGTTTGACTTGATTGAAGTAAATGTGTTTCCGACACTCTTGGGGACTTGAGTTCCTTTCTTTAATTTTTGAGATAACCTTAAAACTTTTAACGCTATCTTGGAGTGTTTAAGATAGTAGCTGCATGCCTTCTTCCACTCGTTTCTTGAATAACAAGAAGGAATTTTCTTCTTGACCTTTGGAGGGCGATAACCCGGGCCTTCTTATGCCTTTCGACGATTGGCTGGGATCGCCACATAATACAGGCGGTCCTTCCCTTCGCGATGGGTCCCTTAAGTCCACTATATATTCTTTCACTTGTGTACATTCCTTTTCACCAAGTACAAACAAACCTCGCCTTTTTGAGGAATATTTTTTCGCAACCTTCATTGAAAGGGAACTCTTGTCCTTTTGTTTCCTTTGTTACCTTTGCACTAGATTGTCCAAAGTGATATCTCACTTTATTAACAAAGTGGAAGTATATTATGACTACGCCTCGCTCCTCTCGTTCATATGGAAACTTCTTTCCCCTCCGGAGATCCCCATCGGTACATACGGTGCGTCGTAGTCTTAATAAAGTTTTCCTGCCACATTCTAGGAGGACTAAGGGCAGTTTGTCCTCCATCTTCATAGGTTATTTCCCTACCCTACCATCGGTGCAGTTTCATGCGGACACTTTGCTAGCAAATAACGTAAGAGAGGTGTTTATGAGTAAGGAATCATATCTCCCAACAGATTGCTTCCCTGTGTTCAATACTATCACCGTAAACCCTCGGATATTAATAGGTGGGGGATGGGTAGGGTCAGCCATGAGTACGAAGTCTTTGGACTTTGTAGCTGCCTTGTTTATGGAGTATAACCTGGATCTTGATGGATACGATATCGTGTTGCTCCGTGCTCATCAGAGGGCTTACGATCCTCCTGCGGGGTACATGACAGTGCATTCCGATTAGATTCGTGGCCTTCGTTTGTTTTTCCACCCGTTCTTGCAATCTCCTTTCTGATGCTTTCAAATTTTCCCTAGCCAACTCACTCATAATTCTTATCGTTATTTGGGGGGGTACGTACTTTGTAGTGGACTTTTAGACTTACCTCTCACACCCTATCATGTGAAGAGTATCTTTATTTTACGGCCTTGCCCTAGTGTTCTTCCTTTTTTTAGCCTTGTGTATCGCGACAACCCCCGATCTTTCATGACCATTACTAGCCGTGTTACCCCAGGATGATTGGAAGAATTGTTTTTTCTTCTTGAAACCCAGGGATAAGCCAGCTTCCTCATGGGTGGTGCCAACTCGTTGGGGGTTAGGGTACGTAGTATCCAGTCCAGAGGCGGCCATTCAGAAGGCGGTGGTTTTGCAGGACATTTGCGGCTTGCATGACACTTGTTTTCACGGAGTTATGACATTTGCTGTTTGTTGGAGCTATGGGATGCCTTAACCATGGAGGGTTTGCAAGAGGGAGCTGTAGCTCTGGAGTTCCCTCCATGTCCGCTGCATACTAACTTCTTCTTTCGTACGCTTCCTCTCTCTTTCCAGCCCCTTTTTTTGTTTTGCTCGTCCTTATTAACCTATGATGGCTTATCTTGCTTTTGTCATTTCTCATGGGGTCCGAGAGGGAATTTTTTGCGATTAAGGCATTTGAAGGAGTGGCATTGAGTAGCACCTCCAAGGGCGGTCCAAGTAGCGGGGATGGTGGAGGATCCTCCTTTTCGGGGTTTGAATTGGCCCCCGGGCGTTTGGTCTCAGACTACTTTCCCTTACGGTTGATCGGGGATCCCTCATCTCGAGTGATTGAGAACCCTCCGACTGAGGTGGGGAGTTCCTCTTGTACAGTTTCGAGAGGACTGGGATCTGCGGTTATTTTGGGTCATGTCCTTTTTTTGGGTGTGGATTCTCTGCCTATCGGAGGAGGCGGCGTCCCTAATGTAGCCTCAACTCCTATTTTCAGGTGGAATACGGTTAATGTGGCCGAAGAACGTCCACCACTCTCCCCTGATACGGGGACCTAGGTTGGGGGAGGTGAGCATGGGGGAGTGTCGACGAGGGTGGAGCTGTTCCCCAGGATTGCTCCCGATGTGGCTTTTTGCAGGACTTTCTTGAGTGGCTTGTTGAATAAGTTGGATTGTACCATGCTGGATACTCCTCCTTGGTCTTCCCTGCAAGGATCTTTGTGTGGTATGATTCTTTTCGCCCGCTTTTCTTGGAATAGCACTTGCCTTGGTGCCTTACTTGCTCTTATTTTCTTTTTCTTTGTAGTTGTTCATGGTTATCAATGCGGTGGGCTCCCGGAGGGACTAGGGACGATTTGTAGAAGGATCTCCTTCTGGGTAGGAAAAGGATAGTGGAGCTTGAGGTTGACCATAAGGCGGTGTAAGACATCCACGACAGAGCGTTGGAGAATTTGGCATAGAAGTCTTGGGATTTAGAACGACGTCTTGTATTAGAGCAGGCTCGAGTGGCTTGTTTGGAGAGGATTTTTGGGATCATCTCCGCGCCCTGGAGAAGTGACTTTCTGGGGTTTTAGAGGAGAGGGACGCAGTGCGTCAGAAGATAGCCAAAGTGACGAGGAGGCACGAGGTAGCTATGGTATTGGCTCGTGCTCAGGCATTTTTGGATATCTCCAATTCCCTCGCTTCTCAGGATTCGTTCCGAGAGGAGTTTCGGGACATGGTGCGCATCGGATAAAGACTGTGTCAGGAGGCGGTGCAATCCTTGCTCGATTTTCCTACGACTACCATGATCCCCAACCTGAACATCGTGTAGACGTTCTCGGATACCTCTTTGGCCCCCTCCTCTGGTGCCGTGCAGGCCTCCAAAGATGTGGTTGTGCCATCTATGGATGTTGTTGATCCAATTGACCTAACTCAAGAACAATGACTTCGTTTGATCCGAGAGGGGAAGCGTCCAGTGGGAGACCTTTGAATATTTCGCCTTTCTTTATTTTATTTTGGTATGTTTGGTTTGTATGTATAAACCTATGTAAAAATAGTTTAGCTAGCTTCCTTCGATATCTTTTTTGTTTGTAGATAGATGATATCGGGGGGTAAGGTTGCTCATAGTCCGCTTGAGACTACAATTCTGTAATAGCAACGGTATTTCCCTTTTGACAATGTAAGAATCATCTACTATAAACAGTGTTTTATTTATATACAAAGAAGTGCGCCTTTACATCAAGCATAGTACTTTATTAGATTATATGCGTTCTAGGTGTTGTGGAACACTTCTTCCTTGTGGTTTTATAGTTGATAGGTAGCACCTTCGATGATATTAGCGATCTTGAAGGGTCCTTCCCATTTGGGTTGAAGCTTTCCTATGTTGTTAGAGGCTTCTACCCTTTTTAACACCAAATCTCCCACTTGGAAGGTTTTGGTCCGCACTTCAGCGTTGTAGTATTGCGCCATGCACGCCTTATATTGTTCCATCCGAATGGCCGTGTGGGCCTTTTTTTCTTCTAGGAGATCTAAAGCTAAGGCAAGATTGGAGCTGTTGCCCACTTCTTCGTATTCTCGAACCCGCCAGCTTTCGACCACGACCTCGGGAGGTATCACCGCCTCACTACCGTGGGTTAGGCTATATGGGGTTTCTCTCATTGCGGTCCTTTGAATGGTTCTATATGCCCATAGGATTCCCGAGACTTCTTCCACCCACTTAGCCTTATGCCCGTCCAACCTTGCTTTCAAAATTTTTAGCAAGGTTTGATTAGTTGTTTCCACTTGACCGTTGGCTTGAGGATATCCTACGGAAGCGAAGCGGTGCTTTATCTCCCAATGGTCACGCCCCATTTCTCTAAGTCTTGGCTTGTGAACTGAAGCTCGTTATCACTAAATATGCATCGGGGGATATCAAATTGGCATATTATGTACCTCCATAGGAAGTTGATAACCGCCCCGGAGGTGATCCTAGCTAGGGGTTTCGCTTCCACCCACTTGGTGAAGTAGTCCACCGCTACCAACATGAAGGTTTCCTGGCTCCTATTGGGAATCTGAGGCCCTGAGATGTCAATCCCCCATTTCACAAAGGGGCAAGGGTTCGGCCCGTGTACCTAGGGCACCGTGGATTGATCGACTCGGCTGGCATAGACCTAGCATAGCTTACATCGCTTAACATGCTCTTAGCCGTCTCGGATAATTGTCGGCCAGCAATAGCCTTGGTGAATGATGTGTCCTACCATGCTTTCTCCCCATGTGTGGCTCCCGCAAGTTCCCTCGTGAATCTCTCTGATGACTAGTTCTGCCTCAGCCCGATTGAGGCACCTCGTGTGAGGGTGGGAGTAAGATCGACAAAATAGGACACCATCATGGAGGAAGTATCGTGCCGCTGTTTGGGCCATCAGTTGTTGCTCAGTTTTGCTCGCGGCATGTTCTTCTAGATGCTTTAGGTGGGCAAGGATTGGGTCCATCCATTCATTTCCCGCTAAGTTTCCCGTGGTATTTACCTCATCAACTTTGGAATTTTCTGATTCTGGCGCATGGAGGAGGATGATGCGACGGGCGTGTATCGTGGTAGTTTTGGAGGCTATTTTAGACAAAACGTCCACTTCTTGATTTTCGGAGCAGGGGATTTGGATTATCTCGCAGCTTTTAAACCAAGTGCGCCTCAGATGGAAAACATGTAGATAACTCTGCATGCTTTCTTCTTTGGCCTCGTACGTACCGTTAACTTATTACACAATCAATTGGGAGTCGCTGTGAATTACTATTTTTCTGATTCCACCTTCATGGGCCAATCTCATCCCTATCAGTATGGCTTTATATTCTGCTTCATTATTAAATAGGGGATAGTCGAGCCTGACGGCAAAGTATAGTATTTCTTCTTCCACTTCGATGTTGGTTAAGACAATTCATGCTCCCCCGTATGTCACCGTAGCGGATCCATCTATGAATATGTGCCATAGGGGAGGATTTTGGATGGCCTCTATGCCCGCCATCTCTATGACAAAGTCAGCCAATACTTGGGCTTTGATCGAGGGTCTGGGCTTAGGAAATGTCATACTCGGTGAGTTTGATGGCCTATTTTATCAATTGGCCCGAGGTCTCGGGCTTATTGAGGATGGTTTGCAGAGGGTACTTAGTCAGTAATGTGATAGGATGGGAGAAGAAATAAGGTCGCAACTTGCGAGCCGTGGTAACTAGAGGCAACACTAGTTTCTCGGTTTAGGTATACCTACCTTCTGCTCCATGCAGCATTTTGCTAACGTAGTATACGGGGTGATGCTCTCTGCTGTGTTCTTTGACCAATTTGGCACTCATAGCTTCCTCTCCAACCGCCAAATATACGAATAACTTCTCTTGAGGTACCGATTTTACCAATAATTGGGGCAAGGTAGGTAGCTTTTCAGCTCAGTGAGGACTTCCTCGCATCGCTCGATCCACTGGAAATCCATAATATTCCTTAGCACCTTGAAGAAGGGGAGCCCTTTGTCGGCCAACTTGGAGATGAACCTACTCAAGGAGGCCATCCTCCCCGTTAGCTTTTGAATGTCTTTGAGAGTCTTAGGGGTGGGCATGTCTTTGACGGCCTTGGATTTCTCTGGATTTGTTTCCATCGCCTTCTCTGTCACCATAAATCTCAGGGATTTCCCTTCTTTGATACAAAAAGAGCACTTCCAAGGGTTGATCTTCATCCAAAACTGATCCATAATCGATAGTGCTTTACGGACGTCCTCCGAATGGTCTTCTGCTCGGGGACTCTTGACGATCATATCCTCGATGTACACTTCCATCAATTTCCCGATTAGGCCCGCAAACATGTAGTTTACCAAGCATTGGTAAGTGGCCCCCGCGTTCTTCAGACCAAACGACATCACTAGATAGCAGAAAGTACCTATATTGGTGATGAAACTGGTCTTATCTTGGTCTATGGTAGCCATCGGGATCTGGTTATAACCATGGTCTCCGTCCATCGTGGACAATAGGGCGTATCCTGCTGTGGAGTCGACCAATTGATCTATGCTGGGAAGGGGATAACAATCTTTTGGGCAGGCATTATTCAAATTGGTGAAGTCGACGCACACCCGCCATCTTCCCCCTATTTTGGGGACGAGGACGGCATTGGCCAACCATTTCGGGTTCGAACTTCCCGAATCTATTGTAGGTTAAACAACCGATGTATTTCGGACCAGATAATTTTGTTCCTTTTTGGTCCCACATTTCTCTTCCTTTGTTGGATTGGTTTAGCATCCATCTTGACGTTCAAGAAATGTTGACAGACTCGGTCGCTTATCTTTCCTGGGGGTCCTCCTTCCTAGGCAAAGAGGTGATTAAACTGTTTAAGCATGGACACTACTTTGCCCTCTATCTCGCAGATCATCTCGGTTCCCACCGTGACGGTCTTTTTGGGGTCTCTCTCTACTATCTCAATCATCTTTAATTCCTCGACCGGTTGCACTTTTAACTCTTCTTCTAGTTTCTGCTTTTTAACAGGTGTAGTAGCATCCTCATCATTTTCCGAAGGGATAGCATTCATGCGACATTCCCTAGCCTTGACCTAACTACCCCTGACCTCCCCTATGCCCAATGGTGTGGGGAATTTTACCTTTAGGTGAAGCGTGGAAGGGATGGCCTTAAACGTGCGTATGGACAGCCACACACGAGGATGCCTCTATTACCCAAAACTTGGTATGCTCAGTCCGCCTCATAGCGCCTTCGCCCCAGGACATGGGCAGGGTTATCGTTCCCAAAGTATGATAGAACTCTCTTGAGAACCAACCAAATGTTTTAGTCTCCCTATTCGGGAGAGGGTAATTGGATTGCACACTTCGTCTTTGGGTGTGACTTCTAGATATCTTTCTCTCACGGGCGATCATTACATTTGCGGGAAAGCGCCCCTTAGTTTTGATGACACTTACCTAGCCATTTCGGCTAAGTACTCGGGGTGCTCATATAAATCCCCGTAGATACTTGATTTTCCTTGGTTTGACTGTGTGCTTGGGTACGTCACTCGGTCTTATATGTAGTACCCCCCTCTTTCTTTTTCTTTTTTTTTCTTTTTATAAAACTTCTTTCTTCTTCGCTAGATAGGTGGGTAGGAAAATGAAGTCCACCAAACTGCCTGCGTAGATCAAGATGAGTTGGATCTCAATATCGAAGATTGTGGCTTCAATGACCAACGGGTCCTCGTGGGGGTACATTATGCCCTTTAAGTCGTCTGGTCCAAAGGTGATCGTGGGTAACTTAGCTCCTTGTATTGAACAGACGGGCGACCCTTGTTCTACACGTTGGGCTTCTTTTAAGTATTTCTTCTTCTTCCCCGGGGGCGTTACAGTGATATCCCCTCCTTCAATCATGTTTATCATCATACCCCAGGGCGGATTATCCTCGTAAGCCTTCGGGGGTGGGGGCAATCCCTGATGGGCGATTTCTTCTCGGTACTTAGCGTTGGGTCCCCCTTCTTCCGTAGGCCCCTCGGATCAGATCATTTTCCACACATTCGACTTGGGCGTCTCTTGGTTGTTTTCTCTCAAGTAATTCCCCAAAATATCCATCATTTAGAAGCCGGCGTATCTCGTTCCATAGGGTAGTACAGGCGCCCGTGATATGTCCATACGCTTTGTGGTACTTACAAAATTTGCTTGTGTCCTTCTTCTCATAGGGCCTTTTAACAGATTGTGGCCACTTTAGGTCAGTACTCCCTCTCGTTACGTTGAGCACCTCTGCTAGAGAGATCGTTAGAGGGGGTAGTGGCATAGGCTGGAGATGCCGCTTCACCATGCTTCCGTCGTCCCTCCATCGGGGAGGTACTTTTCCTTGCTTTGTTTTGTCCTGGGACCTCTTCTCATGTTCCTGGTCATTGTTCTCCGCCTTGATCTTAGAACTTTCAGCTTCTTCCATGATAATATAGGTCTCTGCCTTATGCATGAGTTCATTTATATCCTTGACTTGGTTACCCATAAGGTATTTGATGTGGGTATTTTAGAAAAGGCCCAATATGAAATTTTGGACTAGTCCACTAAGAAAAGCCCAAAACGTTGTATAACGAACATGAGCGTTTCGATGCAGGATGAATATCGAATGTGCTGAGTTTGATCTAAGAGGTAGGTCGAATAAGTGCCATTCGATACTCTTCTCCCAATTACGAATGGGACCCATAGGGCGGGGTTTATAAATACCCCGTCTTCTGATCTTCTCAGCATTCATTCAGCACACATCTTATACTCTTGTACATCGAATTCACCAATTTGATACACAACGAAATTCGATCTTCCACCTAATTCGATACAGTCTTATTTAACATTGACCAGGATCGAACCAAGTTCATTCGAGGTCCTTCTATATCAAACTCACACCATTCGATATACTTCAGGTTCGATTTGTAGTAAGCTTCGAAACACAGCTATTCGACACACGTTTATTGAACGACGCTGATTCGATCTATCTGGATTCTTTGTCTAATAAGGATATCTAGAATAATTTATTACTTGTATTACACAGTAGGGGTTCCGGACCAAGCTAGTCCATTAATTATAATAGATTAGCATTATTTTGGCATTGTTAGGCCCAATTGTAACAGATTCAGGTGTATTGTGACCCGGATGAAACAAGACCAAAATAGTATCTAAAGAAATACCCCGTTCAATGTACTTGGGTTAGAATATCTGCTATGATCAAGGGGTTGGCATTCAAAACGTCTAGGGCTTCATCCAAGAAGCATTTTATGTAGTCCCTTAGGGATTCATCCTTCTTTTGTTTGACAGTAAAGAGGTGACTAGCGGATTTCGGGTATCTCCTGTTATAGGCAAATAAACGTACAAATAAGCATGTATTGATGGATGTGGTCCTGTAGATCCCTTCCGTCCTTGTCCCCTGTATACAAGGGAAGGTTACTGAGCCACATCCCCAATGGGACCAAGGCTTGAGGAATTTTCGGGACAAAGGGAGAACCGTGGTACATAAGTTCTTCCCCCGAGTTATATTTTTCTTCATATTCCTCATTTCTCTACGTAGACTATTAATCATATCCCATAGGGAATCGTCTACCCCTACGGGGGTGAGAGGCAGCTGGCAGTCCCGAGGGTAAGGAAATCTCACCCTTTCGTAGTCTCGTGGCCCCCTCTCACTATTATCTTCAAAGCGGGTCCTCAGCTCTTGGCTCCGCGAAGGGGTGTCACGATATCGGTGGCCCTTTGGGAAGTTGGACCACGGGCAAGATTCGTATTCTTCTGAGCTATATCGTTCCCTATAGAAGTGTGTAGGGGGCCCTCGGGAGGGGAGGGGGGTGCACGACCTCCTATTCTTCCAAGTGGCCCCCATTACGAGGCATTCGAATACTGATCGGGGGACATTTATGAAATCCCCTCTTTTTGTCAAGGGAGAGGACTGGTCTCCGAGGGTTCTTCATGCATATGTTCTGGGTGGGGGAAATTATCCATGGTTATGGTTGGGGAATTATTTCAAACGTACTCGAAGGTAAGATTCTATGGCGTTCCCACACACGTCACCATTTTGTTAACAATTATTTATATTTGAGGAATTTATGAGTGGATTTTAACGCCTTGCCTGAGTTTGAAGAAAATCTAATCAATTTTTTCTCTCCCAAAAAGTATGTCCGTTTATTCTCAATCTTTTCCCCCTTTTATAGGGGTTAGTTCTCGTACGAGTGGGGTATCTCCTTTTGACAGGTGTTTTATGCATGTATATAGGAGTTGGGTGTTTGTTTCTAACTCATACAACTGTCTTCGAGAAGGTTGACATAGCTTCCTAGAGTTGCCGCCTTCGGGTTCTTGACGCCATGTGTCTCTTGTTTGCTGAGTTGATCCTTTCTTCGGTCTTATTGATTTTGGGGGGGTGAGGACATGGCGTGTACTATTCTTTTGCTCCGATGCCATTTTTTCGATGGGTAGACCTCAATAGGGAAGATTCTTTGGAGAGTTTTTCGAGAGGTCCCGATGTGCCTTTTACGGGGTATCGGGGCGTGAGGGCAGAGTCTCGGGCAGTATCTTTGATAAGGTAAGTGCTAGAGCATCGTATCCCTGGGGGTATTCGTAAAGTTATTTAAAACCTGCGATACCTCGTGCGGGATCTGTACTCTGTGAGATACTGATCATAATTTGAATAGAGCACCATTTTTTCGATATCGGGAAGAACATCTAAGTCTAACGATATCGGGATAGGTCTTCGTGATGCTTTGAGGGCATCGTGAAGGGAAAGTGGGGCTTTGAAAAAAGCCTAGTGTTAACACCGGTAGTTTCCTATGTGTAAGGAAGTGGTGCCCTAATTTTTGAGCCAATATTGATAACTTTGATTCCATTATATCTTGGGTCCGTATTCTACATTTACCCTTGGAGATGTTTCATGAGGTTGTAATCGAGACTATAGTGGGGATGATAAGGGAACCTATTAAAATTGATGGGAATACCTTCTCGGCCTCACGAGGCAAATATGTGAGGTTTTGCATACAACTCCCCATGCATAAACCAGTGAAGCAAGGTATAAGTATCAAAGGAAAGGTATACCAGGTCATGTATGAAGACCTGCCTAACCTTTGCAAAATAATGTGGTAGAACTGATCATGGTGCAATGCGGAGTCAAAAAGGATAAGGGGAAAAACCCAATTGAATCTGAAACCATGGAGGATGCGGAAAGCTCAGAGAGTGTGAAGTCGAGTCGAGAAGAGTGGTTGTGGAGAAAGCTAAAGACGAAAAATTTAGAGAGTGGAGCGTGGTCCAACATCGTCGGGGAATTGAAAAGGGGAACAATAATTCAAGCCTTAAACCAACAAGTTGTGGAAATGACTCAACGGGAAAGAGCTCTTTTGCCTTCAAACAACCATTTAAGGAAGTACATGATAATAGGAAATAAATAGCTGGGGAGTTTCACCATGGTAAGAAAACTGTGGCTATTAAGGGTTCTATTGGTAAGAGGATTCTCCCACCATTCATTTCGAACACAATTAATAAAGGAAAAAAGAAAATTACCATTCAAAGGGGAGGAAAAAAGGTTAAGGAGCTGAAAGTAACTTCCAACTTGTTCACGACACTCACTATCTTAGAAGAGAACGAACGAGGAACATGAGATAGTGTAGAACACCTGAGAGAGAACACAAAAACTGGCAACGGGGGACACTCATGGATCAAGAGAGAAATTTGAGTGTGAACTCGGAGAATGACATGTTAATTGGACTGGGTCAGCTGGATTTCTGGGAAATTCAGACACGGTTCCTCAACTTCGCTCGTCCCTTATAGATATCACAAATTGACCCAGAAATCATCAGCGTACTATTAGTGGATCTGACTAAATGGGAGTTCGAGATCACAACAGAAATTATATAGAGAATAATGAACATCCTGGTATGTTGACACATAGTGAATCTAACGACATGGGAGGAAAACATGCGTCAATATTTGATGAAGGAAACATTGTCTCAACTGATGTTATGGAGGGACAAAGTGTTGATAACCTCGTACAACCGTGCCATCTTATTAATCGTCCAATGAAAATTGTTTCATGGAATTGTAGGGGGATTGGAGATGAAAACTTTCGAGTGAATTTTAGAGATATGGTAAGAATTGATGCGCCGGATATTGTGTTCTTATTGGAGAGTAGGGTTGAAAGAGACCGTGCTTACGAGATTGCGCCACATCTCGGATATTCAGACTTTTGTATTGCTCCGAGGAATGGTATGGACGGAGGTATTTGGTTACTTTGGAACTACAAAAATATCGACGTGGATATCATTAATGTGGAAGACCAAGTTATTCATGCCTTGGTGGGGCCGAAGAAAAAAGAAAAGTGGGTGGTGTCGGGCATCTTAGGCAAAGCCTTACAAGGTTGACAAAGTTCGGATATTTAACAATCTGGCAAAGATTGGACAACAGATAGATATACCTTGGTTGATCCAATGTGGCTTTAATGAATTTGGCTACACATATGAGAAGCGAGGGGGATGCAGCAAGTCGGCTAGGAGATGCATGTAATTTCAAAGGTAGATACATGCTTGGGGGATGCTAGATCTGGGATTTGAGGGTCCACAATATACTTGGACTAATAAAAGAGAAGGACAAACGCCTATCATAGAGAGGATTGATAGAGCTCTTACAAGGCTTGGGTCGAGAAGAGAATGGGGTTTTCCATCCTCCCCGAATTCATGGCGATCATCACCCAATCTTAACAAATTGTTTCGGATCTGTGGTCAATACGGGGTTTAAGCCTTTTCGATTTGAAGCTATTTGGTTGTCGAGTCCAGAATGCAAAGATATAATTAAGGGAGTTTGGCAAAGATATAATTAAAGGAGTTTGGCAGGAAAAGTCGAATATTATTGAAGTTATGACCTTGTGCCTGATGTACTAATCCGTTGGAACAAGAACCGATCTAGTAATATTTTTAGTAGGAAGCGTCGTTTGATTAAAAGAATTGAAGGCGCGCAGAGAGCTCTAGCATAAAAACGAATAAATTCTTGGCGAACCTTGAGAGAGAATTGATATTAGAATACAATGAAATCCTGAGGCAAGAAGAAACCTCTTGGCGCCAAAAGTCACGGGTTAATTGGCTGGCAGATGGCGATAGAAAGGGCAAAATATTTTTTTTGCCCTTTATTTTATGTCAACTTCAAGTTTTGCCTTTTAACTTTTCGGGCTTAGAAAATGCCCGTTAACTCCTTAGTTTTTTATAAAAAATGCCCGGCGGGCTCAAAAGAAGCCCAAGTCCAAATTTTGCCAACGTGGCGTATGACTGGGCCACCACTCGGACGCCACGTGGCGCCACATATTGTTTTTTTAAAGAAAAACCCCCCATTTTTATTTTTATATTAAAATCTTTATAATTAACTTTATTACATAAATTTTAAAACTTATAATATTTTAAAAACTTAAGTTTTAGTATCTAAAATACTTAACTTAAGCCCAAAACAATATTAATTATTATATAAATTAACTTTCATTTTTCAGTTTTTAATTATTAAGAAATTAAGAATTTTTTTTACTTTAAATCGTTATAATAACTTTAAATCTTTATAATAACTTTAAATTATAAATATATTATAAATGAAATTTAATATATAATTCTAATTTTAAAACTTAATCTAAATAACTAATAATTTTTTTCAAAAATAAAGAAAAAAATAACCCCCCCCCCCCAGCCCCTAACAGCACCCGCCACCATCTCCACCGACGACCACCACCCTCGCCGCCATCACTATCAACCACACCCCCCAAATCCGCCACCATCACCCTCGCCGCCATTACTATCAACCACACCCCCAAACCCGCCACCATCTCCACCGACCATCACCACCCTCGCCGCCATCACTATAAACCACACCCCCCAAATCCGCCACCATCTCCATCTCCACCGACCACCACCACCGCTGCCCCCATCATCTTCATCACCCACCCAAGGTCACCACCGCCACCCCAACCTCGTCATCTATATCACCACCACCACCACGGCTGCCCCCACCACCAACTTCAAATCAACAACAATGGCGGTTCAATCCGACGCACAAACGACCACAAAATTGCAATAATTCTTCGATTCCGAATCCGGCAAATTGGAGCTCGATATTCTATGCGTCGAACCGCCGTTCAAATTGGACGAATCGGAATCCGACGAATCCACCGTAGTTTCACACGCCACCATTTCCAAGGCCGAATAAAGGGAAATCGGGGGTGGTTACGCGAAGGGGGTGGGGTGGGGGGCGAAATCGGGGGTGTGGTTGTGGGAGGCGCCGCGAAATCGGATGGGGATGGTGGGGGTGGGGGGTGGCGCGGGGGGGGGGGGGGGGGGGCTGGTGGAGATTGGGGAAGATGATAGAAAAGTAAATGTTTTTTTTTGTTTTTTATAATTTAAATAGTTTCTATAAATTGTTATTAAGAATATAAAAAGGAATTGGAAAAAATAAAATAAAGTTGCATATATATGTGTGTGTGGATGATATAATTTTTTTTTCTTTGAATGTACTTTTTTATTATAATTTTTTATAACTATTATAAATTTGTAGATATAGAAAAAGTTGTGTATATATATACATTTATATGAATATGCTAGAATTATTTTTTTTTTGTTTTTTTATTTTATTACCATTTTAAATTGTAGATTATAAAAAAGTTTGTGTATATATATATACATATACATGAAAATGCTAGAATTATTCTTTTTTTTTTTTGGTTTTTCGATTAAACTTGAATTTATACAAATTTTTAGTGTTTAGTTAAATTTCTCTTTTTAATTCAAAATTATATCTAATTTTATTATATATTTCTGAACCAATTTTTCTTTTCTTTTTTTATGTTTTTAATGTAAATATATGTTTAATGTATAAACATATATATATATATATATGTGTATATATATATGTGTTTATTTGTTTCCATTTAGCAACATAAAAAAAAAAATTTAATGACGTGGCGTCTGACTGGGACGCCCAGTCAAACGCCACGTCAGCAAAACCAGCCTAAACCCAATCCAAGAGCCCGCCGGGCATTTTTTATAAAAAAGTAAGGAGTTAGCGGGCATTTTCTAAGCCCGAAAAGTTAAAGGGCAAAACCTGAAGTTGGCATAAAATAAAGGGCAAAAAAAATATTTTGCCCCGATAGAAATATAGCTTTCTTCCACAGATCTACTATGGTCAGATGCAAAAAGAATCGCATTCTCATGCTTACTACAAATGATATATGGGTAAGCGACCATGAGATCCTTAATCTCTGGAAATTTAGCCAAAATTCCTTCTATCCTATATATAAAATGGAAACAATGTCTTATTAGGATTTAAACATATCACGAGAATAATTATTCCTTGCAAATACAATTATTTTCTTCTTGATTTCACAGGTTGACATCTTTTTTAGGCAATATAATTTTAAAAGCACCACGAGAGTGCTACTTTTAAACTAGTCTTTCAATTCATCAGGAAAAAAAATACAAGAAAATATAGCTTGTACATCTATTAATTTTTTTATATTCATCACTTGGTATTAATTTGATTCAAACAAAACATTCATTGGATAAGTCAGCTAAAAAACAAAACAAAAAAAAAATACTTACAGCCACAATAAGATTATTTGGGGCATAATTTTTCTACTACTATATAGCAAGACTGCCAAAAGAAAAGTAAAACTACACCAGACTTTTTTCTTGAGAAAAGAAATGATGACATTCTTTTGTTCTATTTTAATCAATATTCAACCAAAAATGAAAATAAGCAAGTCAAGCTAACAATATTGTATAAAGAATAAAACTTTGAACTACACATAATTTGTATGCCAGAGTTTGCTGAATAATATAAAGATAAATGTCTACAACAAATATTTTAGTGACTTGTAAATTCATTGAGTTTTATTTTTCTTCTTTTGATTGGACATATTTATTAAAGGATAACAAGGGGTACTCCAATCACAAAGATACAAAGAGTCACTCAAGTTCTAATTTAGAAGTATAAACAATTGGAACATTACACCAATCCATGAACGAATATGTGAAATATCGAGAAATTCATTGAGTGTTTGAATTACTATTTGTGTTTTGTTAAAATCAACTTTTTTGAATTCACGAGTACTTATGAAGTAAAGTTTTTCAAAAGCTTATTTGTGCCTCGCTTTGAAGTAAAATTCGCCTAAATCACTTAAAGGCTCACGTGCTAGACTTAAATTTTTAGGGCTTACGCCTTGAGTAAACCTTATAGTTAAGGCATAGGTCTCAGGCGCGATTTTAACGCCTTGAGAAAATAACAACGCCTAGTTATATAATGATAAGAATAAACAATTACATTCTCAATCAACGGCCAAAAAAAAATATAATTTAAATCTTCGAAGGTAAAAGCTGAAACTCTATTTATTGACCAAAAAGCTTGCAATTTTTGAATTTGAATTAAAAAAGAAAGTGACACAACCTCCCTTCACCTTGATTTTATTTAAAATTTGTATGCTACATGAGACAAAAAAATCATTTATATTACACTAAAATATTTATATAATATTAATATTATTTTAATACTTTGAGTAGCAAAATATTTTTAAAAAGTATAAAATATCAAAATTCACAAAACTTACGCTTTGTGCTTTGGGGCTTACGCCTCGCCTCTAAGAACACAAAACGCCTCGTCTTATACTTTTGCCTTTTAAAACACTGATATGTTATATGAATTTTGGTGATGCATATTCCTACCGACTCTTGAGTATAGGTGAAATGGGTACCCAAAAAAACAATGACCAAGGGACGAAAAAATAGTACCCCCGGGTCACGACTAACAAACACCCTACCGAGGGTATACAGTCAGGATAAAAGACCCAGGTATACCTTACTCATCAGCCCAAAATTACCCACACTCCCGGGTACCCTTATCTAAAGAGCCCACACCTCCTCCCCGGGTCCAAACGACCCACCAATAAAGCTAACCCTGCTACTTGGATTCCACGAGTCTCACAATAAGAGACTCTCGGCTGTCAGCGCCCAACACTTAGCTAAATCACCTTGAGAAATGAAGGCAAGACAAAACGACAAGGGAAAGAGCAGATACAAAGAAGGTCGTACGGGGGGAGATCTCTCGTCCGCAACCCGAAGAATCCATCGAAGATAAATGCAACCCGGGTGATTTATCACTAGCAACTCGAAGATAACACGACTCGAAGACAACACGACTCGGAGATGACCCAACTTGATGGAAATGCCAACTACCTACATTAAAGGCATATGCCAACTACATGCTATTAAGAAGGACGACACTGCCTCATTGGTCCAAGACTACAATTGTGGCAGCAGGCGGCAAATCTCATCGGCCCTCCCAAATTCAGAACGACCATTGGAGCAAAACCAACCTACCCATATTGCCTCAGCAAACCCCTCAAGATGACTGAGGGAGAGATAATTACTACCCAATCAAGGAAGCTCCCTCAAACTCACACCATTGGGAAACTCTCACCAACCCACTTTTATTGGCACAGAAGACATTGTACAATATCTGTCACCCCCCATTTTTGGAGTTATGAAAGAAGACCGATGATCATTGGATAGAAGACCACAAAATCAACACTATAAATAGCACCACACTGAACATTGCAAAGGACAAGAGCTGATAACACTATAAGAGCTCACGATAGCAACTAAGTCACTCATTGTACTTACAAAAATACTTGATAGCACTCCGTATAATAGGAGATTAGTCCACCCCTCCTCCCCCCCCCCCCCCCCAATTAGCTACAAGACTACCCAATTAGGTTACAATGCAACATACCATACGCGGTATCCAAATAATTCACCTCTAAGGTACCATACAATATACCCTACTCTCTTACCTCTTAAGGTACGACACAACATACTCTACACGATATTTACGTTGTATGGCACACTCAACTTATCCTAGATCCAACCTCACGGGGTGTAACATGAATCGTTTTTGATACGATGCCAACTACATCTACCTATAAAGGTACCAGAAGCAAACTCAGATGCTACCTCTAACAAAGCTCTACTCGACTAACTCAAAAATACCTACAAAGTTTGAGTTGGTTAGGTACCTACCTCGCACTCGCAAGACCCAGCCATGCTAATTATATGGCCGAGATAGAGCATTAAAATGTTTTAACATATCGTATATTGTTATGAAGGTAAGTTCATAATAAGCAATAAAAAATGCTTTCCTGGCTCTCAGTCATCTGTTAGCCCAACGCAATGTTGGTTAAAATCCAAAAAAAATCATAAATAGTCATGTATACACGATCGCAAGTTATAATCACAATAATACACAACTCTTCACATACGAAACCCCAAGCGATCCAACTCGTTTCTAGCATTAATGCTTTTGGGGATATGACGACCTAGTCCATAGAACAACCTCATCGTGTTCTGCACTACTCCTTTCTCAGACATATTTGTCCCTATGTTACTTATTATGGGTCCCCTTGCCTCTTGACTCAATCGCATGAAATGGTCAAGAACTCACGCCAATACACATGTTGTTAGGCGTAGCCCTCTTGCGACTACGAGTACCATCCGCCTCCATACCGTCATTCACATAGAATATAGGCGCATTACTTGGACCTCCTGCGTCCACCTTACCCTGACATTCTGTTCTGCCAACAGCACACAAGTGAGTCTCACCACCTTCTAGTCGGTATATGTATGAATCCTGCACTTAACTCTCAGCTTCTGTGAATACAATATCAAAGTATATCATCACATCATAACTTTTGGCCTATAATTCAAAATAAGAGTAGATATCTAGCAATTTTCTTCTTATATTTCGTTGTATGTGGCAACATAGTACATTACTTGTGGAGTAAGAAAACCCTAGTACGTGCTATGTAGACTTTTCTAGCAACCAAAATCTTGCAATGCCTGTTTCTAAACGCACTTTCGTGGCATCTGCCCACGATATTATTCCAACAACTCATCAAATACTCCTCAAGATGTATAATGCATAACATAACTTCTCATAATAACTCTTCAGCATTTCCCATAATGGTAATGGTTGTCCTGAAATACACCTCTTAAAGTGATTATCAAGTAGCAATGCATCTGAAAGTATCATGTCACAAAATTATCATCAAGTGACAACCATCCCCATCAAGTTTTCTAAATGACTACAAACTCTAATGAAGGCTACAACACGCCTTTGTAATCTTTACAACGAGAATATTTACACTTTACTTCGTTAAAACGAAGGTCAACGATTATCTTTTTGAAGGCAACTCTAGTGATGACGAAGCGATGATTGAGAATTTTTTGTCCCTAGTCGGTTTCATAAATCTAATTCAAGTGCAATGTCTGAATTTGTATATGGCCTTTTCTATACACCCCTATGCAAATTGGGGGACTAATGGTGTGCATCAATATCCATTCATAAGCGCTTAATCAGAGTTTGAAATTTGATGGTTCTCCAACATCACATTCCAAATTGGGGACTACTAGTGTGTATACATATCTGCGATATGACATCAATCACCCTCAAATTCAATCAATTAGATTGTAACACCTAATCAGAGTTTGAAGTATGCTCGTGTTCCAAAACCATACTCCAAAATGTGGGACTACTGGTATTTCATAATATGGTAACAATACGTGTCATGTCGCGTGGATGCCATGATGACATTGATCGACCAATGAATGACCAGAAGCATAAGAAGGCTAGAAAATACAACTAAGTGGACTGTATAAGAATCACCAATATTTGTAGATAACTTATTAGAAATCTTATAATATTTCACTGGAAAGCCACAAATGTTTAGGTTGTAATGCAACAAGCAGATTGAGATTTGGAGATTCCAAGTGAAAGTTATGCCTAAAACAGTGAAATTGTGCAGGTTTGGACGTGCATGTCGACTTTCGGCTGAAACTCGACATAGGCCAGCATTTTGCCTACAAATACCTCTCCATTTGCCATAAAAGAGGGAGAGAAAGTGAAGGAAGCTCTGTACAGCCCATATGTCAAATATTTATGTTCGACATGCATGTCGAGCATTCTACAAAACTCGACGTGGTTAATTCGACATAGAGAACATTCTACATATCCTTTCGACATGTACTTTATATCTAACTAAAGATATTGAAGATTTGGTCCCACAAGAAGAAGCAAATTGAGGTTTCAACATACATACATTGAGGTACGACCCATATCGTGAAGTCGCGCAATGCAAAAATAAGTGATCACACAACCCAATTAGTGCTCGGTCCTCAAAATAGATAAATGAACTACGTACGTCTTGATTACTTCATCGAGATACGTAGAACAAAGATGGTTCTTGCGCAACTTTGAACCAGCATGATGTGGAGTGTTTCGTCAACCTGCTAAATCAGTAGACGAGTACGCCCTAAATCACAACGAGTGGCGATAATCCCGCCTATTTCCAGCAACTTTAGGGGTTGGGGGGGGGGGGGGGTTAGTTGCTAAGAAAAAATAAAAGGTAGGTTAAAATTTAAAATACTCAAAATTAGGATCACTCTCTCAACCTCTCATTCGGGCAGAGGCAGCAGAGACCACTCACCTCTCTCTCACCAGCCACCGGCCACTACCACGCGTCACGGGACGCCCACACTGCCACATACAAATATCACTCTCTCAAGTCTCAACGCGGCACGCCACCACCGAATTTGTCTTTCACTCAGCCACTCTCTCTCACCACGACGCCACCGCCCACAACCACCAGACTGTTCGGACACCACTTTTTTTGCATCTTTGCTCTCTGGAAATTGGAGGGATTCCCGTGAGAGAATATCGCCAATTACAGGATCTCGTCCACAACGGGATGGGAACGGGAATGGTTTTCCCATTCCGTGTTCCCGGATCCCGGGGGACAGGAATCCATCCCGTTCCCACCCCTAAATAGAACACGCATATTGTGAAAAACAAATGATCCTTCATAAACTAAAAAAATAACCATTGTTAGCAAATGTATTTTCACTACAAGATTTCAGGGTCTACTGCAACCGCAGTTGCGGTTGCAGAAAGCCCTGATCCGGTTGCTAAAAGTCATTGCAGAATGTTCGGTCGCGTAAAGCCTCGGTCGCTTCACATCAGAGACCGCGTCGCGATTGCTGTTGAGGTCAACTCCGGCCAAAAATTCTGCAACCGCATCGCGGTTCCAGAAACTTTCAGCAACTGCATTGCGGTTCCAGATATTTGAAGACTTTCTGCAACCGCATTGCGGTCTCTAATAGTATTCATAATATCTGAGACCGCTTTGCGGTTGCAAAAACTCTTTTGCAGAAACTCAAAGAATTTCTGCAACCGCAAAGCGGTCTCAGATAATATGCACACTATCTGAGACCGCAAGGCGGTTAAAGAAACATCAAAGAGCAATTGCAACCGTAACGCGGTCTCTGTTGATATGCAACTTTCAGCAACCGCAACACGGTCTCAGATAGTATGAATATTAACAGAGGCCGCTTTGCGGTTGCAATTGACCTGCGAACGAAAAAAAAAAAAACCAATAATATTCCGGTAATTTACCGAAATATTATTGGTTTTTGTTAAAATTACATATAGATAATGGCAACAAATCAATATAGTGAATATACAAGAAAAAATATAATTAAATAATGAAAAACAATGAATAAAATGAAATGAAAAAGGATAAAAAGTTGAACAAAAAAGCATAAAGAAGAAGAGAAATAAAAAAGCAAAAAAGAAAAAAGTGTTAGGTGTTATTTGTTTTGGATTTGGAAAAAAAAAAAAGAAGAGAAGTGTTGGGATTTGTTTTGGGATTTGGAAAAGAAAAGAAGAGAAGTGTTGGGTGTATTTTTTTCTTGGATTTGGAAAAGGAAAGAAAAGAAGTGTTGGGTGTTTTTTTTTTATTTGTAAAAGAAAAGAAGAGAAGTGTTGGTGAGTTTATTGTAAGAATTTGGAAAAAATGAGAGGGTATGGTGGGTATATATAGAAAATGGGGTGAAAATTTGAATTTTCGCGAAAATTCAAATTTCGCCCCTTAGCCCGCCTAAAATTTCAAAAAAAAAAAAATGAACAAATTGCAACCCAAAGCGGTTGCAAAAAGTTTTAAAATTTTGAAATAATAGTTATTGAGACCGCGTTGTGGTTGCAGAAAGTATGAATATTCATAGGGATCGCGTTGCGGTTGCAGAAAGGTTGAATATTTTCAGCAACCGCAACGCGGTCTCCAAATCTAATTTTTGCAACCGCGATGCCGTCTCGATAGACCCTTTTTAAGACCGCTTTGTGGTTGCAACTAATATTCATACATCAAAATCACAATTTTATGGAACTATCTCCATGCGTTTATGATTTTTAGCAACAAACATCAATGCTACATGTGAAATAAAGGGTGGGGGGGGGGGGGGGGGTGGCGACGGGGAAGGAGGGGGGGTCTTTTTTTGTTTTTTCTTATTTTTTATTAATTGTTTTTAATTTTTATTATAAATAAATGAAATGACTATTTTGCCCTCGTGCAAATCGGATTGCTGATGTCACAAGATCAGAATATGACATTTTTTTGCCGAAAAATTAGTCTAGGTATAGCATAGTTACGATTTACAAAGGTTGTGTATAGTATTGCAAAAGTTCAAAGGTTGGGTATAGTTTCGTAAAAGAGGCTAAATGATGGGTATAGTTCGTCTTTTTTCCCAATAAACTAATAAATGGTTACAAAACAAGTAATTGAGGAATGACAGAGTAGATTGAATGTGAAATGATCGAAGGACATATATTAGACCATGAACTTATTGTATGTTATATCTACTACTCATCATCATATTTCTTCTTGTTGATTTGTTATTATGATTTGCTTCACCTATAATATTATTAATCGGTTGAATTAGTAGATAATCTTTCACATTACGTTTATTTCTATATGTATCTAGGCATGATATATATATATATATATATATATATATATGAATGTTATCATTTGAAATCATAAGAATCTTCATCAAGGCTTGTCCCACATATATAACGCTTGAAATTGTTATGAGAAATTGAAATTATGGTTGTTTTTACCATTAACTAAACTAACAACGTGGTACCTCAAATCATCAAAAAAACGTCATTTTGAAGTATGAATATTTTCAATAACCGCAAATTGGTTACAAATACTACCAATTGCAACTGCGTTGTGGTTGCAGGAAGTATGAATATTTTCAGCAACCACAACGCGGTCTCCAAATCTAGTTCTTGCAACCGCGATGCGGTCTCAATAGACCCTTTTTGAGACCGCTTTCCGGTTGCACCTAATATTCATACATCAAAATCACAATTTTATGGAACTATCTCAATGCGTTTCTGATTTTTAGCAACAAACATCAATGCTACATATGAAAAAAACTAATAAATGGTTACAAAACAAGTAATTAAGGAATAAAAGAGTAGATTGAATGTGAAATGATCGAAGGAGATATTATTAGACCTTGAACTTATTGTATGTTATATCTACTACTCATTACCATATTTATTCTTGTTGATTTGTTATTATGCTTTGCTTCACTAATAATATGATTAATTGGTTTAATTAATGGATAATCCTTCACATTACGTTTAAACTAACAACGTGGTACCTCAAATCATCAAAATGATATCATTTTGAAGTATGAATATTAGTTATAACCGCAATTCGGTTACAAATACACTCAATTGCAATCGCTATGCGGTTCCAATTGGGTTTAATTGAGACTGCAATGGGGTTGCAACTGACTCCAATGGTATCTGAGACAACAATACGATTGCAATTGACTATGTTGGTATCTAAGACTGCAATGCGGTTGCCATTGACTCCGGTGGTATCTGAACATTAAATTATCTTTAACACGACAAGAAATCGTTCAAATCAGTTTTAAAACTTATCTTTTCAATTTGATTGTCGTTAATTTTTATCACTTAATATTGTAATCCCTTAATTTTATCTGTACTTCTTTCTTTTCTTTGATTGCATTAAGAGTTTTAATTTATTTCTTTAGTTTTTATCACTTAATATTGTAATCCTTAATTTGTTTTTAATAATATACTGAAAGTCAGGGACCACGACGTGGTCCCTGAAAGTCTCCCTCGGCGGTGCCGAGGGAGGCACCCAAAATTAGGGCTTACAAGCCCTAATTTTGGGCGGAACTTTTGGCACATTTTGGGCCAAAAGTTCTGGCCCATTGGCTCGAAAAGCCCAGCCAATGCGCTCAGTACCGCGTTGCGGTGCCTGATTTCTTTCAGGGACCGCCTGAAAGTCTGCAACCGCATTGCAGTTGCGGTACGGTTGTCGTTGCCCGCAACTGCGATGCGATTGCTGATTCACTGTTGCTGTAGATCCAGAAATCTTGTATTGTTTTAAAAAATCTTCAGCTATCTTCATAACTAAACATATAAAACTATTTTTTTTCTGGAAAACCACAACCATCTTAATCTATCAGCAGAAAACCATGTCCAGTTGCTTGCTCACCCATCCGATTAGTTGTTCAATAAATAACACCAATATGCTACCAATACCATCATCATGTATCCTGTAATATAATATAAATTTGCTCGAATAATATAAATTTTGGATGAAGAATTATCTAAAGAAGACGAGTTATAAAAATTTGGATATAATTTGAAGAAATCTGCTGAATCATAATTATAATTAGATTACTAATCAACTTATTAAAATGAGTTATATATTTATAAGGAAAATAATCTTTCATGTCTTAGATTGGAAAGAAGATCGTTTTTGATTAAGTTACCAAAGAAGATAGTACGTACCTAAATTTGAAAGGGGCATGCATATGTATATTAATTAGTCAACGTAACGTAACGATGATAAATCAAGTCCTCCATTAACTGAAACGCCACCTCACAACTCTACAATTCCGACGGTCCGTTCCTTCAGTTTGAATTCTCATTTCAGTACGTCATTTAATTATTAGATACATTTGTGTGTCCTTTTGTTCAATATTTGTGTGTCATTTTGTTCTCAGTTGTGTCGTTAATGTTACGTTAGGTTGGTAGTGTCGAGTTCTGAATCGTTGCTGTTGAATTTTGTTGCAGTGTGAAGTAGATTAATATGTCACTGCCGAGTAGATTATTGAAGAAAAGGCCTCCACGTGGATTCGTGGAGGTTTGTAATAGAGTTTACGGTAAACGTGAAATTGAGATTATTGTTGTAAATGAGGTTATTAAGTTTTCATGACTCTATTTGTTTGAACTAGCACGCAATTGCTATGTTGTGTGCAGTATTTGGTTCGTGCTTCTCGACTGAGGTATTGTCGGAAGGAATATACCAGCGCTACTTGCACGAAACCATCACCGAGTTGCACAAGCAGTTCCCGGACTTCTCATGTCTTGCTCTCAATTTTAGGGAAGGTGAGACGAGGAGTCAGTTTGCTGAGATATTGTGTGAGTATGACATCACCGTTATCGATTATCCTAGGCAGTACCAGGGGTGCCCTTTATTGCCTCTTTCTTTGATTCACCATTTCGTTCGCACCAGCGAGATTTGGCTTTCGCTTGGGGACTGCAACAATGTGGTTTTACTTCATTGTGAAAGAGGGGGTTGGCCGCTTCTCGCTTTTGTACTAGCTAGTTTCATGGTTTTGAGGAAGTTCCACCATGGCGAGAGGATTACACTTGAAATGGTTTTGAGGAAGTTCCACCACGCTGAGAGTATTATATCTTGTTTTGGGGAAGCTCCAAGAGGTGTTTTGCAATTATTATCGCCACTGAATCAGTTTCCGTCTCAACTTCGGTACCTTGAGTATGTGTCAAGAAGAAATACCTCACCAGAGTGGCCCCTACCTGAGCGAGCTCTCTCTTTGGACTGTCTTATCCTTCGTGCCATTCCAGAGTTTGATAATCAGAAAGGCTGCAGGCCACTTATCCGTATTTATGGCCGAAATCCCCATAGCAAGGATGGGTTATGGACTTCAGTGATCAAAAAGAGCAGGCATGTTCGTCATTATCGCCAAGTACGTATGTCATTCCTTAACTTTGTTGTAGATTTTAACTAGGTTCTGAGTTAGTCATATCATTGCAACATCTAAATAACTTCTATGCAGAAGGACAGTGATGTGATTAAGATTGACATACAATGTTTGGTGCAAGGAGATGTGGTACTGGAGTGTGTCCATGTGGACTTGGCTCCAGAAAGGGAAGTTATAATGTTCCGTGTAATGTTCAATACAGCTTTTATTCATTCCAATATTTTGATGCTCAACTGTGAGAACTTGGATATTCGTTGGGGCTTGGAGGCACGGTTTCCAAAGTCTTTTCGTGCTGAGGTGATTTTATATCTTTGAAAGTTCAGTTAGCTTGATGAGCTCTGCTGTTCTAGCATTATGTTTTAGCATTTTGCTAAAATCTGATTCTGTGATGTGCAGGTACTATTTGTAGATGACGAGAACCAGTTTCCCTCCAGATCTCATACTGTAATGTTAAACGGTGAGGAGAAAGGTTCACATTACTCCAGTAGTGTATCTTCTCAACGACCTCTTATTGACCATGGTGAAGAGAATGCTGATTTGCAATTGGCTGCTCCATCTCCATATTTTTCTAGTAAAATATCTCCTCCCTCTCCACCACCACCTCCTCCCCTTCCTACGAGTTCCCGTAAAGGTCCTCCATCTCCACGTCCTCCACCCCCTACTGGATCTACAAAGGGCATGCAAATATCTCATTCTCCTCCTCCTCCTACATATCCTCTTCTTAGTTTAAGTAAAGAATCTCCTCCAACCATGACTCATGCGAATGCTAATGAAGCGACTCCTCCCAATTCTCGTAATTCAAGTAAAGATTTCCCGTCAACACTGTCAGTTCCTCTGCCTTCTAAAGGAACTTTGCCTCCTCCACCTCCACCACCTCCTAGTCGTTCAGTGCCTCCACCACCTATAGTTCATCGTACAGCTCCTCCACCTCCACCACCTCGTAGTCGTTCAGCGCCTCCACCACCTATTTTTCATCGTACAGCTCCTCCACCTCCTCCACTTCCACCACGCCGTGGTTTAGTGTCTCCTCCACCCCCATCACCTCTGGGACGTGCTTCAGCACCCCCTCCACCTCCACCACCTCCCCCTCAACTTCCTGGTCAGAAGGGCTCAAATGCGCCTCTACCTCCACCCCAGTCTCGTGGAAGAGGCAGAGGCTCCATTAGCTCTATAATTCCGCGCATGAGAACTTCATTGAAACCTTTACACTGGTTAAGAGCCACATGTGAAATGCAAGGGAGTTTTTGGGCTGACTCTCAGAAGCAGCAGGAAAGTCAATCCAGGTGATTCACTCAAAATGATTTTTGAAGTTCCAATTTAAAATCAAAACATTTGATCTTCACATTGGATATTGATTGTTGTTTTTAGTTTTCTTCTGCACTTACCATATTTGTTTCACAAAATTTAGTTAACCAGGATGTGCTTGATCTTTCTTTAAATAATTTGTAACACCAAATATTATTGGATGTCTGATGTAACCTGATTGATCTTTTGGTAGGGCACCTGAAATTGATATATCAGAGCTTGAGAGTCCTTTTTCAGTTGCTTCTGCTTCAGATGCCCCTAAGGCCGGTGCGTGTGGATCTAAAATTAACGAGCCAGGAAAATTGCAATTGGTAAGTGCTTTATCTTATACTTTCATTCAGCACTTGCTGTATTTTGTGTACAGCATATATGGATGTGCTGTTTAATTATAAGTAGAGCCAGTTCTTGTTCTTTTGCATTATCACTGGTTACTACCTCGATTTCATAAATTGCCGAAATAAAAATATGAGATGATTGAATATAATTTTGGCTGCTGAACCTTTTTGTAATGTTCGAACTCATGATTACAAGGTAATGGTGAAAGTCTTTGTAGGGCATGTGATGCTATGTTGATCGAAAAACCTCCTGGATCATGTTGATTTTATTTTATAAAGAAGCCATATGATATGCGATATTCCTGTAGTAGAGTCTAAATTGAGGATAAGGGAGATTGTATCCTTGCAAACAACTAATATTTTTTCTGAGAATTTGAGACTTTTGTTGAACTTAGGTAATCAATTTATGATAGATTACGGCCTAGCCTTTACGCTCATTTTAACTTTACATATATAGCAATACTCTGCCTTCGATTGTGTAAAATGTGAATGATATCTAGGTTCATTTTCTTCTTCCACTTCTGCTTGTTGGTGCAACCTTTCGTGAGTTGAAGTGGATGTATCTTTAATCCATATAAGTTTCTTATTACTTCTACTTATTGTCTTCTATAGATTGACTTACTTAGAGCCTATAACTGTGAAATTATGCTCACAAAAGTCAAGATTCCCCTGCCAGACATGATCGTAAGTTCTCCACTTGATCTTATTTCATAATTCAATATCAAAATGCAGCACATTTGCAATTTTACGCGCAAGCCTAAATCTGCTTTAACTACTCAGGCTATGCATACAACTTTGTTTTTCTTTTGGTAAACTAACTGATTACGTAAATGAGAAGGCACAAATGTTTAATCATGAAGTTCTTAAGCGAAAACATTGTCCTAAGCATAGTTCTAGTAACAATTACAAAAAAAATGATATAAATATAGCCTTACACTTCTCATGATATCAGTGTTTTCACTTAGCATGATAGTGGTACTGCTGTCTTGTGACTTTAGATTATCTTATAGTTGTCAATGTATGAAAACCTCTTTGGAGTTTGTCTAGTATGTCCAAATACTGACTGTGAAAGATCATTATCATCTCATTTTTATCGAACTAGGTAACAAAATGCCATCACAAATGATCACAAGTTTGAAATATGCATTGTAAAGATGTACTTCAATGCAACATCCTGAATTGCATTATTACTGGTTTCCAGAATGCCATTCTGGCCTTGGATTCTTCCGTCCTAGACATTGATCAAGTTGAGAATCTTATAAAAGTCTGTCCTACTAAAGAAGAAATGGAGACACTGAAGGTACCTTTCCTCTTGCTCCATAATGTCTTTAACCCACAGTCTGCAAAAAAGCTACAACATTATTCTGGATTCTTGTTCCTTACTAAGTTTGATATTTCAGAATTATAATGGGAACAAGGAGACGCTTGGGAAGTGTGAACAGGTTCCTTCATTCACCATTCATGAATAAATTAACTGCAACATACTGAAGTTTTTCTACTAACAATTGTATCATTATTTATTTCAGTTTTTCCTGGAACTGATGAAAGTCCCACGAGTCGAATCAAAATTAAGAGCCTTTGCTTTTACCATTACTTTCAATAGTCAGGTACCTGGATGGATACCCTTTCGAGCATTGTTGGTTGCAATACCTTCTGTGCATTGTATTTTATATTGAAATAGCTTCAATATACAGGTTAATGACTTAAAACTCAACCTGAAGACAATCAATGTTGCTACTAGAGAGGTAAGTATGTTATCGGGTTGGATATGTTTCATTGTGAAGTCTCTATTAGCTATATCGTTATTGTTTTCTGAATTGGGTAGGTAATGGAGTCCTCAAAATTCCGTCAAATTGTGCCAGCAGTTGTCAATCTGGGGATTGCCTCAAAACAAGGCACTGCAAGAGGTACTACTTATCTCCGTGCATCAATTTTCTCTATTTCAGCTTTTTGTTTGATCGCAATAATTTGAACTTGTATTCATCTTTTGGTATCTTCTATTACAGGGTATTTTGTTGGATCCGAGTTAGATTGTTTTCAAGAATTTTCTGATTTCCCGAACAAAATGACATTAATGCATTACCTATGTGAGGTATAGCTATAATTTTCATTTTATTGTCTCCTATGCTCTGGTCTGTTACTTGTGCATTTTTCTGCTGGTTCAAATTTATGGAATTATGAAAAGACTGGCTCTACATTGATAAAATATTAATTTTAGCAGGCCATATATGATAGGTTAGAGTTAGTTCAAGGTTCTCAACGGAATCATAGGTACGAACGATTTGCCATGGTGATAAGCATTCTAGAGTAGGATTCTGGCCAGCACATGTTGTTGTTTCACCAGGTTGTGAATTAGGTCTCGAGCATTTGATATGAGGTTTGGCCGCTGACAAGTTGGTTTAGTTATCGATTTAAGATTTTAGTTTTCTATCTGCTGGACTACACTGAACACAGGATATTATTTCTTTGACTCTATTATACTTTGTATTTGGAATATTCTCATAAATCTATTATTAGAATTTAGACATACCGGATACGCTTGAGTCACTTCTTGACGTTTTTAGGATAAAGAGTTCAAGGCAGTATTACAACAAAGAGATTTTGGATTGCGTAATGTGAAACAACTACATCTATAAGGATATAACTTTTAGAAATGATACAGATGATGATTATGGAACAAAATGAAAAGGAATAAGATTCACAGAACATAATGTAGTATGAGAGAGAGCTGAAAATGATTTGTATTTTGTTATATTCAATCAGTACAAGTGTTCTTCTTATATAGGAAGATTAATTGCTTATTCTAATGATAAAGAAGGAATATTACAGCTCATAAACTAAGTGTTATTACAGCACATTCATGTCATAATGCTGACACATGTGTTGTATCAACATGTGTTCTATATAGTGCTGATACATGTGCTGTATCAGCACTTTTGATAAAGCTGTTTTTATGTGCTGTATTAGCACTCTTCCTAGAGCTGATACATGTGATGTATCAACTTCCTTTCTCTTGCTGTATGGATGAATCAGCGCATATCTTCAGCTAATGAAATGAGAATGGAATGAGAGTTTTCATACTCCCCCTCAAGATGGGAATGGATGTTGTGTATTCCCATTTTGAAGACAAAATCTTTGAATTTCTTTGTTCCTAATCCTTTAGTAAGGATATCAGCCAGTTGTCCTTCTGAAGATACATGGAACATTTTAAAAAGACCTTGTTGCAGCTTTTCTCTTACAAGATGACAATCAATTTCTATATGCTTTGTGCGTTCATGATAAACTGGATTGGAAGCAATATGGATAGCTGCTTTGTTATCACAGAATAAGAGAGCTGGCTAAGGATGCTTGTCACCAAGATCATTTAACAAAGTTTTTAGCCATGTCAGTTCACAAACAGTTGCTGCCATTGATCTATATTCTGCTTCTGCAGAAGATCTGGAGATAGTATGTTGCTTCTTTGATTTCTAAGAAATCAAAGCATCACCTAAGAATATACAATAGCCAGTAACTGATCTTCGGGTATCTATACAGGAGGCCCAATCAGCATCACAGTAAGCCTTCAAATGAATATTGTTGTTGCTTGAGAAAAATAAACATTGGCCTGGTGAAATCTGACAACTCTTAGGGCTGCCTGCATGTGCACTGCTCCTGGTTTAGATAGGAATTGACTTAGTGTGTTAACAGGGTAAGATAAGTCTGGTCTTGTTACAGTTAAATATAACAACTTTCCTATGAGCCTTCTGTAGATTGTAGGATCTTCAAGAAGTTCTCCCCCTTCCTGTGATAGCTTCAAATTCTGATCAATTGGAAATTTTGAACTTTTGGCATCTGTCATGCCACAATCTGCAATGATATCCAAGGCATACTGTCTCTGACTTATGCACATTCCATGTTTATTTCTTGCCACCTCTATTTCTAGGAAGAACTTCAGAGGTCCAAGATCTTTCAGTTTAAAATGTTCTTTGAGATATAATTTCAAATTGTTGATTTCATCATCATTATTTCCTGCAATTACTATATCATCTACATAAATAAACAAAGTAGTTGTGTTGGTTTGTGTATGCTTAACAAAGAGAGAGTGATCAACTGTAGACTGAAGAAATCCTTTGCTAGTTATGACTTGTGTGAGCTTGTGATTCCATTGGCGAGAAGCCTGTTTCAAGCCATACAATGATCTGTGTAATTTGCATACTAGATTTGGTTGTGTCTTGTGAGTTACAAGACCAGGGGAAGAGTCGTGTAGACTTCTTCATCAAGAGTGCCATATAAGAAAGCATTATTTACATCCAGTTGAGAAATAGACCAGTTGTTAGCAACAGCAAAGGCAAGAAGAGTTCTCACAATAGTAAGTTTATCCACAGGAGAAAATATTTCAAAAAAATCTAACCCTTCCTGTTGATTGTACCCTTTGGCTACTAACCTGGCTTTGAAACGTTCAACTGCTCCATTAGAAGTGTATTTGATTCTATACACCCATTTGCAGCCTATAGGAGTTTTACCAGGTGGAAGTGGTTGTAGAGACCAAGTATGATTATCACTAAGAGCATTTAATTTGATCAGTCATGGCTGATTGCCATTGAGGATCCAAAACAGCTTGTGAATAAGTAGAAGGGGTAATGTGAGAAGCAATTGATGATATGAAGTGTAAATGTGAAGGAGAAAGAGAACAATTAGACAAAACAGTAGTTGAGTTAGGAGGAGTACCTGATGATATGGAGGGCACTGGAGAAGGATGAGTTGCTGTCAGTGGAGCAAGGTTGTGATTGTTGTCCTTGAGATAAACAGAAGTATTGTTTACTCTGGTTGATCTTCTAAGCATAGGAGAGAGAGGTAAAGGGACAGAAGGAGATGCAGAATTGTGAGAATCAGGTGAGGAAGAAGTTGAGGAAGGTGAAGAAGGTGGAGGTGAATCAGGATTGGTAATTGGTACTGGAGCATGATCAGAAGGAAAATGATCAGATGGGGGAAAATATGGAATAACTGGTGTATGGAGTGGTAATATGGAATCTGATGTATCATGCAGTGAAGGTGCAAAGGGATATATACTTTCATGAAATGTAACATCTCTGGAGATGAAGGTTTTGTGATTTGACAGATTGTATAGTTTGTATCCCTTGATGTGTGCTGGGTAGCCAATGAAAATACACTTTACAGCCCTGTAGTGTAGCTTTGTAGATGGATGAGGGAGTACAGAAGCAAAACATAAACACCCAAAAACCTTGAGATGACTGTAAGAAGGTGGTTTGTGATAAAGAAGTTGAAGTGGACATTTATCTGATAAGATGGCAGAAGGGGTTCTGTTAATGAGATATGTAGCAGTGGTGACACATTCACCCCAATACTTGAGTGGAAGATGAGCCTACAATCTAATGGCTCTTGCCACATTAAGAATGTGCATGTGTTTTCTCTCAACAACTGAATTTTGTTTAGGGGTGTATGTGCAACTTTGCTGATGAAATATCCCATGCTTAGTGTAGAAATCATTCATGTTGAATTCCATGCCTTGATCAGTTCTAAAACCTTTAATGACTTTGTTGAATTGAGTCTTTACAAACTGATAAAAATGTTGTATAAGTGATCTGATTTGTCCTTTATTCAACATTAAAAATATCCAGGTGAATCTGGAGTGATCATCAACTAAAGTTAAGAAGTATTTAGAGTTGTTTAGTGAGTTTATAGGAAAAGGTCCCCATATATCTGCATGAATGAGATCAAAGGGAGATTCACTTATGTGTGGATTGTCTGGGAATGGCAACTTGTGTTGCTTGGCATAGTGGCAGCAATCACATAAGATGGAATAGAATTTTTTAGGCAAATCTTTATTTATAGAATGAAGTAAAGACAATCTGGATACAGGTGCATGACCTAATTTAAGATGCCAAAGTAAACTTCTTGAATGAAGAGGAACAATAAGAGCTTGATTGGTATAACTAGTGTTGTGAGTCTTCTGCCCTATCTCCATGTAATACAACCCATGCTCCACTTTAGCAGTCCCAATCCTCTCCCATGTGCTGAGCTCTTGTATCACACATAGGTTAGACCACATAACAATACAACAGTTCATATCCTGAATGAGCTTGCTGGAGGAGACAAGATTGAAGGTGAATGAAGGCACACACAATACATTTAGAAGAGTAATTTTAGAGTTCAGCTGCAAGGATCCTTTGTGAGTAACAGCTGCAATATTACCATCAGGGAGTTTGATAAATGTATTATGTAATGTGTGTTTATTCAAAAGGTTTTTATCTGTGCAAACAATATGGTCAGATGCACCTGAATCAAGGATCCAGATGCTAGAGTTCATAGCAGTGAGACAGTGAGCTTCAGGTTTAAAAGAGAAAGTGCAAGTATAAATGTGAACTTTACCTGAAGATGTGTTAGATAATGAATTATTACCATGTGCATCAGGCTTATTCATGTTTGGATTGAGTGTATATTTTTGCATCATAGCAAATAACTGATTGAATTGCTCTGTTGTGATATGAATTATTGGTTCCACATAGTCTGTGATTTGAGAAGTGGAATTGATACTCTGTGATTTGAGAAGTGGAATTGATACTGTTGGTGCTACTTCTGTTTCCATTGTAACCTGGCTTGAATCTGGCAAGTTTATGCCTTGGTGGATAGCCATATATTTCATAACATGAATCAATTGTATAATTGGTTTTTCCACACTTTGTGCAAGGAGCTATATATTTTGATCCTGCTCCTTTGTTAAGCCATGGTTTGTAACCTGGCTTTTGCCCTTGATTAGCAGTGTAGGCAATTTGATGCAGTGGTTGCTGTTGTGTTGGACCTTGTCTAGAATTAGAATGAGATAATTGTGGTTGCTGGAATTTAGCATCCATAGCAGATGAATCAACTGCTCTGCCAGGAGCAGCTGACAACTACACATTTGCTTCTGCTTGTAGCACTATGTTGAATGCATCATCTAATTGAGGCAGCGGATCCCTTAAGAGGATTTGATTTCTCACATGCATATGAACATCATCTAATCCCATTAAGAATTACATTACTCTTTTGTTTTCAAACTTTTTATGCATTTCAGCTAAAATACCACAGTTGTTATTACCACAAGTGTATGATTGATCATAGGTACTGATCTCATCCCATATGCTTTTAAGTTTTGAAAAATATAAACTGAGTGTATCTCTATTTTGCTTAGTGCTGATTAGCTGTTGCTCAAGCATGTAAATTCTATTGTTGCTGATTTTTGAGAAACGTTTCTTTAAATCATTCCAAATTTCAAAAGCAAAATCTGAAAAACAAAGTGTTGTCTGATAACTCATCTGAGAGGCTGGCAGAGATCCATCCCAATACTAAGCAATTGTAACGCATCCATGCTCCATAAGTTGGATCATTTGTTGCTGGTTGTGGCAGTGAACCATCAACAATCCCAATCTTATTTTTGGCCACAAGAGCAAGATGCATAGATCTGCTCCATTTGTGGTAGTTTTGTGGTGTTAGGTGTTGATTAACAATCATTGCACCTGGATTTTCTCCATGATGTATGTGCAGAGGATTTTATGGATTCTCTGCCATGTTTTGCTGCCGTTGTAATGCTGGCAATGCTGATGTGCCTGAACTATTTTCTGGATTTCCAGATGAGCTTGCTGTATTTGGAGAATCAAACATTTTGAATGAAGGATTTTGGTGGAACACAAATAAATGTAATAGAGTTTCGGAAGCTGGTTTTTCAGAAGCGAGTAAGATCATTTCTTACTGCTCTGATACCATTTTAGAAATGATACAGATGATGATTATGGAACAAAATGAAAAGGAATAAGATTCACAGAACATAATGTAGTATGAGAGAGAGCTGAAAATGATTTGTATTTTGTTATATTCAATCAGTACAAGTGTTCCTCTTATATAGGAAGATTAATTGCTTATTCTAATGATAAAGAAGGAATATTACAGCTCATAAACTAAGTGTTATTACAGCACAATCATGTCATAATGCTGATACATGTGTTGTATCAGCATGTGTTCTATATAGTGCTGCTGATACATGTACTGTATCAACACTTTTGATAAAGCTGTTTTTATGTGCTGTATTAGCACTCTTCCTAGAGCTGATACATGTGATGAATTAGCACTCTTCCTTTCTCTTGCTGTATGAATGAATTAGCGCATGTCTTCAGCTGATGGAATGAGAATGGAATGAGAGTTTTCATAATAACAAACTAAAATGAAGAAGCCATTTATTTTAGCTGTTTGTCGTCTTCTTTTGTTTCCAGTTGATTAACGTTTAGCGTGCATAACCAGATGCTAAGGCGCTAAGCTATTCCACCGTTGCTTGAAATAATTTCTCCTATACACATGTTATGCTTATTAGCAAATAGCAAATATCCTTTCCTTCAATAATACCCGTTAGGCGATATAGGCCGGATAAGTAGGATATATTACAGTAGTGGCCCGCTATAGTGTCAAATAAAATAACTTTCTTCCTGGAAATGATTCTATACTATTATGTATTTCTCATGTAGTTGCTCTAGGCTAGTAAATAAAATTCTCATGCTTCCAAATGTAATTATTTGTAATAGACTAGTAATCATATAGGTATATGTGTGTGTAAATCTGATGTTTATTTTTCAGTGTTATATATATATATATATATATATATATTCACATTATTTCACTTAGAAGCTCTCTTGTGCCCTGTACTATTGCCCCAATTTTTCACATGCAGATAGAATAAATGATGTATATATCTTTAATATCGTTGGTAGATAGTAAATAGATCAGTCACGATGATGATCAATTCTATCCCTAAGGTTCGTGTATGTATGTACCCATTTGTCAGCTGAATCACATACCTTTCTCGTCTTTACATATATTTCACACATGTTGGCATATAGTTAAACGTACAGAGATATGTAAGCTCACACCTTATGAGACCATATTTTCCCCCACTAGGGTCTCGCTAAGAAAAGGCCAGAGGTGCTAGATTTCAGCAAGGATCTTGAACATTTGGAACCTGCCTCCAAGGTTTGTTTGATATCATAGTTTAAGTTAATAGCGTATGCTATTGCGCTGCTGAGAAAACTTATGGTATTTACTGTTGTTTATCATACTGTGGTTTCCCAAGATTCAACTGAAGTCTTTGGCTGAAGAAATTCAATTCGTTCACGAAGGCCTTGAGAAGGTTAAGCAGGAATTTGCTGCATCTGAGAATGACGGTGCACTGTCATTGGGCTTTAGAAAGGTACTGAGTTATTATCCTTTATATACCTTTGTCATGATGTCAAAAGTTTACTACTGGTCCAAGTCCTTCTTAATCAAGAACTTGAGAAAAAATCAAAGCAAATAGAGTCGTTTTCCTTTTCAATCAAAGCAAATAGAGTCGTAATGAATGAATTGAGGTCGCTTATCAATCTGAAGAAAAGTTTTCCTTTTCCAGGTCTTGAAGATGTTCCTTGACACTGCTGAGGCTGAAATGAGGTCGCTTATCAGTCTGTTCATCGTGGTGGTGAGCTTTAATGACTTCTCCACCATGCAACTTTTATTAAAAGATTAATTTTTTTCTTGTGAAATGCATTGAAGAACATAATTTGCAGCGAAGAAATGCTGATTCACTGTCGCAGTTTTTTGGGGAAGATCCAGCTAGATGCCCGTTCGAGCAAGGTTTACTTTGCTTTTGGTTTTTTGCTGACTGTCTATGATTATTCAACCAATATTCTTGAAGTCTTTTTTCCTAACCTATTGTCACCTACCAAGGTTCAAAAGAAGGACGAAATCAAACCTTTCTTTATTTGAGTTGTGTAGTTTACACCATTCTTAAGCTTTCACCTTACCAGTGCCTGGTTTATTTTCTGCAGTAACTCAAATTTTGGCCGTCTTCACTAAATTGTTTAACAATGCACGCGACGAAAATGAGCAGGCGGCCGATGCTGAAAAGAAGAAATTGGAAAACGAAGCTCTTAAGGAACAAGCAGCAATAGCTAATTCTCCCAGTAAGGAAAGAAGGTGTTGACGCTCTTCGAGCAAAACTCTATTCTCGTAATCAGAAACAAGAAACAAATCCCGTGATCAATTATAAATTATCCTTGAGATGATAAAAGTAGATTTCACTTGTGGGAGTCATGCAGGCAGATTCGTGGTATTTAATATATTACAATACAAAAATACAACCCGTGTTTTCCCTATCGAATCTTATAATTTTTTTTTAAAAATATTATGCCGTCGTGTCCGATCCATAAGTTTATGCAAACAGTTTGAAATAGTTGAGAATTCCCTATAAATTTACACTATCATGAAAAAGAAAAACAGATTTAACATCGAGGGACTAAAAATGTAGATGGAGCTCAACACTGTTCAAATTAGATTAAAATAATGACTATACAAGGATATAAATTATTTTAGAACAAAGTTTTCTGGGAGAAAATCAAGCCAAGTAATTGCACAAATCAGAGTTCGTTGTTAGTTTCGACGTACGATTTTGTAAATTACTCCTCTACTAATATTTAAAGGAAAATAGAGAAAGGATTGGAAATATATGATACGGGCTACTATGACAGGCCAAGGGCTATAATCGACTAATATGGGGATACATCAAATATTATACGCGATGTATCTGGAAGACATACATCGAGTATTACACTCGATGTATTGAAATAATTGACGTACTCGAGAAATGCAACGCCTGGTCTAACATGACACCCTAAATCGACAATTAAGATAAGTCATTTATTGCATTTTACTCTTCACTGCGCTTATATTGAGTAACCGTGCTTGACGTATTATCTAGCATTCGGCATATCCAGATACTCGATATATCCCTATATTCGACGTATCCAAATACTCGATATATTTCAATAATCAACGTTACCTTGGGTCCTGTTTTATTGGTGCGTTCCGGACAAAGCAAATCCTGAAGACCCTTGGGAAGCACGAAGTTAGCCTATTTGGAGTATTTAGTTAGCTTACGTGTACTCCAGATGAAAATACCCCAAATTGGTGGTACCGTGTGTGAGAACCACCGCAAATGCAATTCAAAGTGCAAGGATGACCAGTGTGACATGTTCCCGATTGAAAAGAGCAACTAAGAACTCAATAGCGAGAGATCAACAAACTGGAGTTGGTGAAGCAGCACCGATGCCCAAATTAACTGTGCATGTTCCCCTTTGGCACCACCAGCGATTATTGCTGAGCAGACTACTCTGGCCCTCTAACCCTGTCCGAGGAGATGTTGGCTCAAATCATTGATATTTTCCACCGAGCCCTCAAGCACCATTTATCAAACCCCATCACGTTGTTCCCTCTCCAGCAGTTCTACCGCTGCAAACCTAGTACTTGTTGTCAGGGCCAATAGGGCCAGATATTCTCTAGACAAATCAAGGGCACTCCTACAAAGGAAGTGGATTCTCATCGTGGTCGTAGCAGAGGATGGGCACTGGAGGATTGGTTTAACGACTTGGAGAGCTCAATGGCAGATATTATGGATATTAGAAGGAGAACGGAAAGGCTGAATCATGAAATAGAGGAAATGCAGAGGAAGTTGGCCAAGGTAGTTGGGCACAAACAAAAACACCTTTTTTGTGAAGAGATAAGAGTCAGAAGTATTGGACCGACGAGAGAATCACAACTGAAGAATTATGATGGGAAGAGTGACCCATTGAACATTTGTTCCATCTAGATGGCATTTTTTCGCAATGCGGGTTTAGTGATAATATGCATGCAGTCTTCATCACCACCTTACCTTGACTGGTAGTGCTTTAAATTGGCTCTCCAAAATTCGAATCAAAACTATTGGTAGATGTGATGAACTGAGACGGATATTTAAGAATCGATTTTCTAGTCATAAGAAAGCCATGATGAATTTCAACCATCTAAATTCCTTCAAGGGGAGGAGAAGGAGACTTTAAGTAGGGTTGTGTAGAATGGATCAGATTGATCGATTCATTTGTAAATCGATCAATATAATAGATTCAAAAATCGAATCAAATATTTATGTAATTTTTAATTTTTGTCCTATGATCAAATCACTTCTGATTTGATTCTCGATTTCAGGGGTTAAAGTTCAGATCGAATCGAATAATCATGCCACTAATGAAATACTAACCAATTGAATAATTCAAGTTAATTTAAATATAACATTAACAAATAATCGTGTTTAATTTAGTGTTTCTCTACTTTACATGCAAAATAAAGATATATAACACTCATTCTTTAAAACTAAAATATATGTTATTTTATAAAGAAAACCATAGTGACACAAATCTTTTGCTTTTCTTATTAGAAACTCGACACACTCTTAGATTTTGTCTAACGACCTGAAAGTTCGGGCTAAACAAAACAATAGCAGAGAAATAAGCAAGAAGTCTAAATATCCAACTATCTAAATATTTCACAACTTAAAAGGCTAAAAACAAACTTTGAAACTAACTTTCTCCATTGTTAACTTTTAAAGTTACAGTTCCTCCTCCTACATCAATCAACGCCTTAGCAGTTGCTAAAAGTGGTCTTCCTACAGTCAATGGAAAGTTATACTTTTCACTTATGTCAATCACCACAGAATAAGTAGGAAAAATAAAGTCACCAATTTTTACCATGACATCACCAATTACCTTTAGGGTAACTCACACTCATATTAGCTAACTGTATAGTCACATCTGTTGCTCTCAAGCTAGGTAAGTTCAGTGTTTCATAGATAGAGTGACGTATAAGATTTATACTAGCACATAAATCACATAAAGAATGTTCAAATAAAACATTATTCACAGTGCAAGGTGTAGTAAAACTCTATGGATCCTTTAGCCTTGTGGACAAATCATCAGTTGCTTGAATTGCACAAACTTTGTCATGGCTTCCTCGCCTAAGTACTTCACATATTATGGCACTTGTCTCACTGCGTCTTAAAGTGTCATCAATCCCGAAAAGTCTTTGAATATGACAGCGAATTGATCCAAAGAATGAGTTCTTGAAGGATACGAAATAAGTGGACAATACTCTTCCATTAGTGGTTCAGCACGTGTCCCACAATGTCCTCTTCGATTGAGATCATATTCACTTGTTCTCTTGGATTTGTCATGATGTTGCTTGTCAATGCCTCAGTTGGTCGAACACTTAGCTGATTTGCTATTTGGCCAAGTTGCTTCTCAATAATCTTCAATGAAGCATCAATGTTTTGACACCTTGCTTCAATTCGTTCCATTCTTGCATCGGTTTTTGCCATGTAATTAAATACGGTTTCTTCAAGATTGGACTTCTTGTCATTTGATTGAAATTCCGACAGCTTTTGACCACCTCCTTGTTGTTCGTTTTGTTGAACGTCCTAAGAATGATTTGAGTGATTTGTCCATCTCGGATTGTAAGTATTCGAGGAAGGATTGTTTTTCCTCGAATAGTTACCTGCATAGTTGATTTTGTCATGAATCAATGAGTTTACTCCTTTGCACTCGCTATTCGAATGATTTTCTCCACAATTGGTACACACAATAAGAGGTGTATTAGAACTCATATCCTTTAGTTTGGTGTCTACCTCATGGACCCCCATGATTTTCCTAATTGGTGCTCATTCTACGTTCCACTTAGATATGTTGGATGTGATTGAATCCAACCGTGCAAATGAATTCTCATCATTCCTTATCATGAATCCCCCTCCAAAACTAATGTCGAGTGTATGCCTTCACCCCGGGCCTAATTTGTAGTAGGATTGTTGAAGCAACGCCTCATCTTGGAAGTTGTGTTGTGGACACTTCCTCATCATGGCTTTCAGTTGTTCTCATGCATCGGCTAGTGATTCTCCCTCCATTTGACGAAAAATGATTATCTCGATTATCATCTTTGTTGATCTTGCTGGTGGACATAATTCCATTAAGAAAAGTTGTGTCAATTGTTTTCACATCGTGATGTTGTTGTTTAGTAACTCGTTTAGCCACCTCTCCGCCTCTCCAATAAATGAGAATGGAAAGAGCATTAAGATTGCAACGTCTTCTTTGATTTGAAACAATTAGCAAGTCCCCATGAAATCTTTAAGATGGGTGTTGGGATCCTCAACAGCTCCTTCTCCATATAGATTTTGGTTGATCATAGAGAATATTACTGCATTAATTGGCCCGTGTTCTTCAATGCATGATTTCGTCCTCTCTAGCGTTGGTAATACCTCTTGTCTGGTTTGTCAAAGATAATAACCTCTGCCTAAATTTTGGTCATTCATCTCGGCAACTTGTGGTGCTTGTGCTGGTTGTGTTCCATTTGATCTTGTCCTTCCTAATGTGGTGGAACCTTCCTCATCGTTTGACATGTTGAGTTTTTCTTTTAACTTATGTGCGGTACGATGCAACCTACCCAACGCGGTATCATAGTATCTACTCAACGCGGTAGATGCAAATCTATCAAAGCGGTGTCATGGACATCTACCCAACACGATACAATACAAATATGTCTAAGCGGTATCATGGTCATCTACTGATGAGTGTCTAGAATATACATTACTATACCTCATTATAAGGGGTTAAATGGAGTATTACTTAACTAATTAGTTTCTTTCAGTACGTTTTTTGAGTATTTAGGTTCCTAGAATCATTTGATGAAAACATGGCATTTTAGTGGAAAATCGAGCTAAAAGAAAATAAATGTACACAAGACTATAAAAAGGATCCAATGAAGAGTCTAATGGATGAAACGGCAAGTCATTCGGGCAAAGAACGAAGGGGGAAGAGCTAAAGCACCAAAAATGGGAAAAAATCGAAACTAGTCCTTTATTGTGTCCTAGTTACAGTTTTGGTCCTTTATTGTGTCCTTGTTTTATTTTGGTCCTTTATTGTGTATTTCACTACAATTTTGGTCCTTAGGAAGAAGTCAGAGTCGAAAATATCACGTGGGAGCACTTGCCGGCCAAAATAAAAACTTTTTTAATTCCCACATGCAAATTCACATGTGGAAACGCTGGTTTCAATTTTTTTTTTATTTAAAATTCTGACCCAGCCAACGCGATTTGACCGGGTTATCCGGATCGGACGGGTCAAAATTTTAAATAAAAAAATTAAAATTGTTGTTCCAACATGCGAATATGTTTGTGGAAAATTCAAAAAAATTGAATTGAGGGCAACACGTGCTCGTACATGACATTTTCGGCTGAGATTCCATCTGAAGGACCAAAATCGTACTGAAACACACAATAAATGACCAAAATAAAACAAGGACACAATAAAGGACGAAAACTGTAACTAAGACACAATAAATGACCAATTTCGATTTTTTCCCCACCAAAAATTACACAATGAAGAGAAGCGAAATGAAGCTATCGATTCAAACACATGGTGATGGAATTTTAGGAAGCATTACAGGTGCATTACAGGCCGTGTTTTATACCATTAGAAACCCACGAATGTCACTGTTTGAATTCAAAAAGTGGATCTTTATTCCGACATCCAAAAAGGAAGTTATAGCCTAAATCGTGAAGATGTGCAGAGCAATCAAAAGGCGGCACGACTCACGCATGTCGAGGTGCATGACTCGCATCGCTCATGTAGAGAATATCGTGACCAAGGCCGAAACCTTTGCGACTCGTACCCCAGACACGCGACATTGTCTGTGCCACATGACAAAGCCATGCAACATGGCCTTAGAAACGTATGAAAACCCTTATGTCGGCCCAACAACTACTTTTGACTATAAATAACACTAGGGATACAAACTTACCCAAAGCAGTAAAAAGGCCTTCTACTCAATGAGGTACGATGCAAACCTATGCAATGCGGTATCAAGGTTATCTACCCAATGTGATACGAATGCAAACCTATCCAAATCGGTGTCACGGTCATCTGTCCAACGCGGTACGATGCAAACCTACCAAAAGCGGTACCAAGAACATATGACCAACGCGGTAGATGCAAACCTACTAGAAGCAGTACCAAGAACATTTACCCAATGCAGTAAAATGCAAACCCACCCAAAATGGTACCTATGACATTTACCCACCGCGATATGATGCAATTTTATCCTGAAACACATATGAAT
Source organism: Linaria vulgaris (assembly GCA_948329865.1). Lineage (NCBI taxonomy): Eukaryota > Viridiplantae > Streptophyta > Magnoliopsida > Lamiales > Plantaginaceae > Linaria > Linaria vulgaris. The sequence continues at coordinate 74,663,171 of OX415250.1, read as the reverse complement.
GATTCCCTTTAAGCGGTACAATAATCACTTCAATAAACTAACTAGAAACGCTAATGAGCATTAAGCAAGTAACACACGAGGAGGTGGCATTGACACAAATACATTCAATAAAAGAAGTCGTGAGCTACACGCAAGCAATCATTTGATAAAGAGAAATATAAGTGTTCAAATGCTGAATTTCGTGACAATGACGACATAGTACCCAACTTAATAACAAAAAGTAATAGAGAATTGTTCATATGAAAACATGATTTAAAACAATGAGGTCTAATATTGACCATCGGGATTAGTACCATCCCCAAATTTGACAATCGTATCATAATCATCAACTTCCTTCAAGTCTTGCTATGGCGGCAGGCAGCCAGCTGTAGAGTGACATACATCCATCTCAGTCCCAACCTAGTCCACGTATTGTGTTTCTCAGTGCACATTTTCTAAACTCAAAGCTAGCTCTGGACCAATAAAGAGCTTTGGTGAGTCTAAGGTGGAGTGCTTGATCACTAGACGAAGGTACTACTCATAAATGGTGCCATATGTGGGAAACTACTAATTGCACTGTAGGAAAGAGACTCACGTTCATCCTGATGAGGTCCACAAGAGTTACCGAAAGTGCCCACGCCCCCACTACTCAACATCGAAAAGATCCTCAGCTAAAGCAGCTTATTAAGACAATATGGCCGCTCCCACACATCAACATGATGAAGCTTTGGTGGCTGCATCTAAGCTTGCAAACTGTGTTGAACTCATGGAGGATAAATAACCGCAAACTTAACTTCAGGACTTACTATTGCCTCCAAAGGTCGACCAGCTCATCCAAGTTATGCAAGCCACTTTTAGGGGGAGAAATACTGATGCACATAGTGTATGCTTAGTAGTGTGATGAATGTAATGCAAGTGCAGTACTAAGCCTATGTTCTCAAGTACATAATTTAATGTAAAGATTACGTCCCAAGTATCCAATTTCACAAAGAGTGCACTATGATTAATGTCTAAAATCTAACTATCATCCCAAAATGTCAAAAGAGGTTTTTTGAAAGCATAAATTGTAGAAGACATAATTGAAGTAGATGTATATCAAGTGGATGAAGAATGTCTTCAGAGTTGCGTTTCAATATAGATTTACTTAGTAGTTCATGACAAACCACTTATGCCTTTAAGTCTTGTTGAGTATTATATGTTCAATGAGTCCATGATCTAAAGTCGACTTAGCTTCACCCTAAATCCTTAACCTCTCTAATTATCTAGACCGCTAGGTCGAATAGTCAAGCGGCTTTAGAAGAGAACCTGAGTTGAAATTTAATTTATCATCAGATGGTGAGTTGAGAATTGTGTCAAATAAGCTTACTCAAAATTGTATAGAAAGTAGCTTAACCCAAAACTAGTTGTCTCGAAGTGATCAGAGTCGACACTATTGATGTCTTGAAATAGCTTTGTTTCTCAAAACTCCCCTTATATTCAAGACTCAAGATTCAAAAATGTTGAACATCAAAACTAGCGAGGGGTTTCAACTTATGTTCGAGAGTTCTAGTTCTTGCAAAGGTGAGAATGGCATATCTTTTTTATTGAGGTAGGGTTTACATAGTAGATTAAATCTATGAATTAAGCCATTTAATCTACCCATAAGATCCTCAAATCAAGCCTATGCCTATAACTCAAAATTTGCCTGTGAATTTTGAGTTAGAGGTAGTTTCAAGACAACTTGATTATATGTTGTTTCTAATTTCTTTCAAGATAAGCTTGGAGACTCATTTCGACAAATATATCTTTATAACGATTGTCTAGAAAATCATTGCATGCTTGCATTTATGTCTTCTACGATCAAGTGTCTACATTGGAATGGTACACGTGGTATGCACTAATTATGGCCGTATAGTTATGATCTTCATGGATTGGTAGATGGTACCCTCCCTTGTCCACCAAAAATCGCTCACCTTGGTGGTGTGGACACCCCAACACACAGTTCATATCTAGAATTATTTGTTGCAATTTGTAGAGCCTGGACTATCCTAAAGAGATCAGTGCAGCTGAGACGAGCGTAACTCAACAATGTTGGTGTGCTACTTTCGCCCCACAAGCCACGCAAGTTGCATAAGTCATGGCTGATCTTGCGCGTGTATGTGCTTGTAAGAAATACTGACCGTCAACTAGCATAGAGTAGGTTCCATATACATTATGGAAATCTTAATTAAACCAAGCTTGTCTTCATGACTTTTTTTGTCTTTGGTGCCCCCGTACTGGCCTAAACCCGATCATGTAAGGAATGAGTTCTATTATCACAATCCAAGAGCCAATGTTGAGAAGTATTTCTAGTAAAAAATGGATACATTTCTTACCCTTGGAGTAAGTAAGAAAATTAAATATTTACTCTAACTTTTCTCTCTTAGAAGAAAAGAGTGTTAGAGAAACTTCTAAGAGGGAATAGACTTGGGGGGGAATTAAGATGTGGTTTCTTCATTCAAAAATGAAGAAACTTCTCCGTCCAATATTTGAAACTGAATTTAAACTACATCGATTGGGTTAGTCCGCATAGACGGCCCCGTAAACCAAATTCATTTGTGCTAAATAGAATTTGAATGTTAGATATGTTCTTACTTTTTCTGGATGATGCTTAATAGTTTATCGGGTTCTTTTTTCTGGTTTTTACTTTTTGTATGTAAAATTATATGAATCGAAGGACTCTGTTACATGCCTTACATTATTTTATATATTATTATATTATGTATTTCATAATTATATATTTAGATTAGATTATTTAGTAGATAAATAGATAGGATTTGTTAGTTACTTATAAATGGGGAGTTACGTATTAGTGAAGAGATGGTATATAGTAAGTTATTTTGTATGATTATGAGTATGGCAAGATGTAATGTAAAAGGTAAGGAAAAAAAAAAGAAAAAAATAGTTTCAGTTAAATTCTATCCTCCTCATCTTCATTCTTAGGAGCTGTGTTCTTGCTCGAAGTAGAACAATATACGCTAGGATCTTTGATTCTAACAAATTTCGTTTACTTAGTCATAATATTATTTAGTTCCTTACATCTAACGTTGCAAATACACCTCCTACAGATACTCGCTGATGGTTTAAGTTATGTCATCGTCTCCTCCATGTAGTAAAGTTCATTTCAGTTTAAGGAGTACGTTTGTCTCAATTTACTTGCTTCTTCTTTTTTTTCTCATAATATTCAAAATATAAAAACAAAAATAGTCGAAAAGCATTAATATATCTTGAAAGTGAGTGAGCTCTACGAAGTTGTTAAACATTACGAAAGCACAACCTCCATCAAATACTACTCACTTTCGGGTGCACAATGGCATTGTTGTCCATAAAATTAAGGAGCTATTAGCAAAAACTACCCCGTGTTATCTTTAATTGGCAAATAACCCTCTATGTTATTTTAATTGGTAAAATAACTCTTGTGTTATTCAAATATTAGCAAAAACCCTCTTCATTACATATTTTATAATCACAGTATCAATAACTACGGATTTATAAGTATTATGCTTTTCTAATTAACATATCCTTATTACAATAAATATTATAAATTGTGTTATAAATTTTTTAGATTTTTTTAAAATTGTATAAAAATATAATAAAATTAATCGGTACCGTAATTATATTTTCACAGATCTAAAAACTAATGTTTTCTTCAAAATAAGTAAACAAAAATATGCATACAGTTTAATTTGAACATCATTAGTTCCATATGTATCAAAGAAATACAATAAAAATCATATTTTGAGATCAATCTCAGTAAGTGTGAATTAATTCAGTGTAATAAGGGGATTCTTGCTAATTTTGGAATAACATAAGGGGTTTTTTGCCAATTAGAAATAACACAAGGGTATTTTTTGCTATTTACCCTAAAATTAAGTGCAAAATAGAGGTCAAACTAATTAAGGCCAAAATGAGGTATTCATTTAAATTTTAAGTGGCATACTTAATAGAAGTTCATTCAAATTTCTCAAACTTTCGGGTAGTTTCTTTAGTTACACCCAAACTTCAGGGTTGTAACTGTGATAATCCGTAATTGTTGTGTAATACCAAAATATAGTAATATTAGGACAACTTTAAGGGCTGACAAGTCACGGCTTCTTGTACTTGCCACCTTGTCGCAGTACGTGGTAGGACGCTGGAGTACATGTTGCACTACCAATATACTTCTTTATATGTGTACTTCCTTAATAACTTTTGTACTAACGCAACACATAGGCTCTCTTCCTTTTTTGTTTCTTTCTTTCCCCAACCGTAGTATTATTAATGATTATGTCATTTATAAAGCAAGGCAGAATACGCCACATTCTCTTCATAAATCATACATAATACATGATGCATCGTTTATTTTCCTATTTTGGTTTTTTTTTTTTTTTTTTTAAATCGATACAAGGAGGAGTCTGAATGGGTTTAATTTTGTTATCGAATGTTGGTTGTTATTTGGAAAAGAAAAAGAGGTAGTGAAAGAAAATGGAGAGACGGGGACGAGGTAGAGCATGATAAGGGAAATTTGGAGATGTTGGCTTTTTGCCCTTTCCGTGCACTGCCTCTTCCCTGGCTCCCCTCTCTCTCTCTCTCTCTCACAGGTGGATTTTCTTTCTTAAATTTATTGGAGTTATTACTTATTACACATCGATCTTTCTTAATGTTATCACTATTCAGTTTCATGAACTATATATAACATGTTTACTACACATATTTCATTCAGTTCTAAGATTTAATGTACTGAAGAGACCTCTGTTAATGGTCTGACAAAGTATTAAAAATTGATTTATTTACAAAAATAGCTCTTAAAATTTGAGTAAGTACCAAAATAAGCCCGGAACATTCAAGGCGCTAGTGTTTTTATTACTTTTAGGAAGTTTATATAATTCTTTGAATCTTGTGGATTCTGGTTTTTTTATCTGCGTATTCAAATAGCAAATAAAATTTGATTACATGTATATGATTATTCATTTTTATCTTTTGTTGGTGCGTTGGAAATCAAAGTTTTTTTATGTGGTTGTTATAGAAATATTAAGAACGTTATAGATAACGGGGTACTAAGTAGTGACAAAAATCTGTTTGGTCCTTTAACTTGGCCTCGTTTCTAATTTCGTCCTCTAACTTGGCAACTCATCAATTTAGTCACGAAATCCTAAATTCCTCACCAATTTTGTCCATTTAACGCCGAATTTAAAATTTTCGGCTGAAATTGCTGAGGTGGTGGTGGCGGTGGTTTGACTACCATTCATCAATTTTGACCAAAGAATAAATTTTTTTTGATACATAATTGGCCGAGTCAGAAAAAAAATATTAAAAAAAAAGAAAATCCTATTCAAACTCGCCGCCTCATTAAATCTGCATCAACAATCGCCGCCTTTTCTCTTCATCGCCGGTTGAAGAGAAGAGGAAGAACAGTAAATCGGCGGCACCACACCGTCTTCTTTTTTTCGCTGTTCGAGCCACCACCGCCACCTCATCCCTCACCACACCGTCTCTCAACCACTACTTCCGCCGCCACCGCCGCTGAATACCTCAAAAGCTGCCAATCTCTTCCGACGACTTCGACGACTCCTATTACGAGTATGAAGAAGACGATTCCAATAGCTCCGGTGGACGAATTCGATTCATGTTAATGAAGATGGTGGTAGGGGTGGGTGGCGGTGGTCAAAAGGGGGGGGGGGGGGGGGGGGGGGCGGAGGGGCGTTGTTGACCGCGGAATGTCGTCGGCGAGATTTTCCGAGGACGAGGCGAGGTGGAGGACAGGCATTGTAACACCGGACACGTCGAGAAGAGACACCCTGGAGGATCTGGCGATGGGGCAGGAAGTGAGGCGGCGGTTGTAGTTGTTATTCAATTTTTTTAATGTTATTTGCTGACTAGGCACTTGTGTGTCAAAAAAACTAAAAAAAAAAAATCAATTTATGTCAAAATTGATAACTAGTGGTCAAACCACCGCCATGTTAGCAATTCTCGACGGAAATTTTAAACTCGGCGTTAGGTGGACGAAATTAGTGATGAATTTGAGATTATGTGACTAAATTGGCGGGTTGCCAAGTTAGAGACGAAATTGGCGACGAGGCCAAGTTAAAGGACTAAACAGATTTTTGCCCCTACTAGGTACTATTGTCCTTTTTCTCTTGGAAGTTGTTTTTCATGTACCTTCATGGTGTCAAATCTCGTCTCTGAAAAATTGTGCTTTTTAGTTGTTTTTATGCCCAGCTTGTTACATAACAAGCCGTTGTGCTTTTTAGTTGTTTTTATGCCCAGTTTGTTACATAACAAGCCGTCTACTCTAGATCGCAGTGGAAAATAGTATTGAAAATGTAGTATGGTTAGATAAGTGAACTGCAAAAATTACTCGTGCTTTCTAAACTAGCAAGTAACCCATGAGAATGTAAATTGATAAATGCCACTAATGCAACGCAAATGATATAGAAAAAATTAAAATTCATATTTCCAGAGCAATTTTATTATAATACCTAAACATGCCCTTGAAATATCTTAGTCAAAGTTTTGATAGATTGCTATGTAATTGACATATTTAGGGTAATGTAGTTTATTTCAATAATTATATAAATAAAAACAAACTGTGACACCAAATTTTTAATTTTAGATTCTAACCATGCAACTTTGGTGCATGCACAATATTTTAAAATGTAAACGTAATAGATAATTTATATGTAAGTTAAAATTTAAGAAAATGTAAGTTATAACTCAACAACGATACATGTTGCAACCATTGTTTGAAACCCGGCACGAATCGACCGATTTGACAGAGAACCGGTGGCTTTGCTGGGCCGGTTCAGCAGCAAAAACAGGTTGCAAGGCGCCTGTGGGCGAACCAGTGGTTTTTTTTTCTTTCTTTTTTTTGGCTTTTGTTCAATTGCAAATCAACCCTTATTTTTTTGCCGATTACAAACTTGCCTCAAAATTAAAAAAAAAAGAAAGAAAAAAATACAAAACTTTGAAAGGCCATAACTTTCCGTAGAAATGTTCGTTTTGGACGATTGTTTTTTGATTTGGGGTATCTCGACGAGATCTATCCACCGCAAACACCCTACGACTGTTTGGGCCAAGAAATTTTCATAATTTTTTTTTTCCATCCTTAATTTGATTTTGAAGTGAAACGAGCATGGTCAAACCATCGCCATGTTAGCAATTCCCGACGGAAATTTTAAACTCGGCGTTAGGTGGATGAAATTAGTGAGGAATTTGAGATTATGTGACTAAATTGGCGGGTTGCCAAGTTAGAGGACGAAATTGGCGACTAGGCCAAGTTAAAGGACTAAACAGATTTTCGCCCCTACTAGGTACTATTGTCCTTTTTGTAAGATTATAATATTGGCCTTGCCTTCTCATTAATAATCATGTCATATATATACAAGAGTATTCTTGATGACTAAGTAAACTACCTATCAAGATAATTACCAAATATAAAAAGATATACACAATATCTATTATAGGCAATATCTAGTCTAATACACCCCCGCAGTCGCAACGGGAGGAGGACGAACGTTGAGACTGTCTCGAAAATCATCAAAGAGAATACGAAGGAGGCTCTTAGTGAAAATATCAACAATTTGATAACGAGAAGGCACGTGAAGGACTCGAACGTCACCGCGAGACACCTTTTCTCGCACAAAGTGAATATCCATCTCAATATGCTTGGTGCGTTGATGCTGAAATGGATTCCCCGAAAGATAAACAACACTAACATTATCACAATAGACAAGAGTGGCACGGGAAACTGGAAAATAATGCTCCAAAAGCAAGTTGGGAAGCCAACAGGATTCCGACACAACATTGGCAACGCCACGATATTCAACTTCAGCACTAGAGCGGGAAAGAGTAGGTTGTCGTTTGGCTGACCAAGAAAGAAGGTTATCACCAAGATATACACAATAACCCAACGTGGAACGACGTGTGTCAAGGCAGCCCCCCCAATCAGCATCGATGAAGGCTTTAAGTGTAGAGAGAGAGGTCGGCCGAATGTAGAGACCGAGAGCAAGTGTCCCCTGAATATAGCGCAAGACACGTTTCAGTGCTTGCATGTGAGCTTCCCGAGGATCGTGCATATAGAGACAGATTTGCTGCACAGCATAAGATATATCCGGTCGGGTAAACGTCAAATACTTAAGAGCACCCGCAAGAGAGCAGAAAAGGGTCGGATCTGAGCAAGGGACACTGTCGAGGGCTGCACCAAGCTTGGACTTAGTATCAACAGGAGTGAGAGATGGCTTGCAAGAAGACATGCCAGCGCGGTCAAGGATATCCATAGAGTACTTCTTCTGAGAGAGAAATAATTCCGTAGAATCTCGAGTGACAGAAATGCCCAAGAAAAAACTTAAAGGACCTAAATCCTTCATAGCAAACTCCGAGCCGAGAGAGGCCATAATAGAATGGCGCAAGGCAGTAGTGGAGGTGATAAGGAGAATATCATCAACATACAAAAGAAGATATGCAATGTCGTTACCTCGCCGATAAATAAATAGAGAGTGGTCGGAGGTGCTGTGGAAGAAACCCAAAGTGCGAACATAATCAGTAAACCGCTGGTACCATGCACGAGGGGCTTGCTTCAAGCCATAAAGAGATTACTTCAAGAGACAGACGTGATCAGGGCGGGAGGAATCCCGAAAGCCGAGGGGCTGATGCATATATACTGTCTCGTGAAGATGACCATGAAGAAAAGCATTCTTCACATCCAACTGATGAATGGACCATGATTTGGACACGGCAATGCTAAGAACAGTCCGTATAGTAGCGGGTTTGACCACGGGACTTAAAGTATCAGCACAATCCACTCCAACCTGTTGAGACCTACCATCACCACAAAGACGAGCCTTGTACCGCTCAAAGGAACCATCAGAGTTAAATTTATGGCGAAAAATCCACAAAGAACGAATCACATTAACATCCCTAGGACGAGGTACTAACTCCCACGTCTTATTTTTAATAAGAGCATCAAACTCGTCAGCCATAGCCAATTTCCAATCCGGGTCAGATAAAGCGGCTACAGGGTTCCGAGGAATAGGGGAAGGGGAGAGGGTGGCTGATAAGTTGAGTGGTTGTTTTGGTTTAAAAATACCACGTTGACTGCGTGTGGTCATGGGATGAGAGGGAGTCGGGGGTGGTGGTGGGCGGGTAGCCGGGGCGGCGGTCGATATAGGTGGAGGGGGTTCGGTATTGGGATGGTGGGTTGGAGAGGCCGGGGCGGGTGGAGTGTTTAGGGGGTCGTGGGGGCCGTGGGGGTCGGGCGGGGCGGTCATGGGGCCGTGAGGTGGAGTAAGGATATGAGAAGTGATTAGCGGTGATAAATCACAATCGAGAAAATTATAAGAACTAGGGGAGGGGTTATTGAGTGTCGAGAACGGAAATTTACCTTCATCAAAGAGGACATGACGGCACACGATTATTTTCCGACTCGAGATGTCATAGCACTTGTAACCTCTGTGGTTTGATGGAAAACCTAGGAAGACACAAGGAGTGGAGCGAGGTTGTAGTTTGTTTATGAGGGGGGAATGGATGAGCGGATAACATAAACACCCAAAAACGCGAATGTGTGCATAAGATGGATGTTTTTGATATAAAAGTTGTAAAGGCGTTTTATTACCCAAGCGTATAGATGGTAGTATGTTGAGTAAATATGTTGCCATTTGAAGTGCATGGTGCCAAAAAGAGGGAGGGACGGATGCATGAGCAAGAAGAGTGCGAACCATGTTATTTATTGTTCTTATTTTTCTTTCGGATTTTCCATTTTGTGAAGATGTGTAAGGACAAGAAAATCGAAATTGCATGCCATGATTCGCACAAAAATTGTGAAATAATTTGTTGTTAAATTCAGTACCATTGTCACATTGAAACGTTTTTATATCGCGTTCAAATTGAGTTTTGACAAAGTTACTAAATAAAGTAAAGGTAGGAAAAACTTGGGATTTATGGGAAAGGGGAAATGTCCACAAAAAATCAGAATAATTGTCCAAAAATAGCACATAAAACCGATGTCCAGAAGAACTCAAAACAGGTGATGACCATAAGTCACTGTGCACAATATCAAAAGGAAAATACGTAAAAGAAAGCGAGGAAATAAAAGGTAGTCTAATATGCTTGCCAAGAGGACAAGAGGGACATAAGGACGTGGACTCTTTAGGACAAGAGATGGAATCTGTACGCCGTAAGCAATCAAGGATGGTTGTTCCCGGATGACCGAGGCGAGCATGCCAAAGAGAGGGAGACAGAGCGGTGAGGGTAGTATGTGGAGCAGCGGAAGGGAGTGAGGCCATTGTGGAGATGGGATAGAGGTCACAAGTGCTATTGCATCTCATAAGTCGGGTGCCCGTCCATAGATCCTTCACAGAGAAACCAAAAGGATCAAATTCCACAGTCACAGAGTTATCAACAGTAAATTTCCGAACCGACACATACTTTTTTATAATATGAGGAGCATGTAAGACATTATTTAGAGCAAGGGGTGGGAAAGGATGAGTAAGAGCCGTATTACCGTAACCACGAATTGGGATTGATTGACCACTACCAACAGTTATGCCATGCTTGGTGCTCGTATTAAAATAGGGTGAGAGCGTACCTTGTTGGGATGTCATATGAGATGTGGCAGCGGAGTCCATATACCACGACTCATCCGGAGGGTTGCGTGAGAACGTGTGCATGGCAGCGGCTATGTCCGTGGGGGCATATGGCTGCGTGGACTGAGCGGTGGCCGAATAGTAGGACTGGGCGGGCCGCGGGCCAAGGATGCCGGGGCTGCGTGATGCTGGTGCGCGCGGTGCGGTCGGGTACGGTGAAGGCGGGGCTGTCCAAGCTTGCCCGTAGGAGGGGTAGGGCGGATAGGGCCATTGCCAAATAGGAGAGGAGGCGTATGGTGCACCCCCGCGGCCCGTGTTGCGCCTGCCTCGACCGCGATAGCCGCGACCCCGACCCCTCACACGTGGAGCACGGTTGTCACGAGATGGAGGAGGAGTTTGCTGCGTGGATCCGTCCAAGGAAGGTGGACCCGTGACAAGAGCGGTCTCGGTGGAGGTGCGGGCGACCCGTTTGGCGAGGCTCGTTTCTTCAAGAGTAAGCATAGAACGAGCCTTGGAGAACAGTGGAAGTGGATCACTCTGCTGAATTAGAGTTGCAATACCACCGTATGTCTCGTTGAGTCCGGCCACAAGTTGGAGAACCAACCTCTGATTCGAAACGGGGGCGCCAACATTAGCAAGTTGGTCAGCAATCATCTTTAATTTTTGGCAGTAAGCGCCCACGTTTGAGAAGTCATCAAGAGTGGTGGACGAAAATTGGCTTTCAAGATGGACGGCTCTGGAGTTTTTGTTATCTTGAAAGAGTTCAGCCAAACGGACCCAAACAGAGAGAGCGGTGGCGTCTTTCTCGATGATCGTATGAAGTAGATCATTCGAGATGGTGCCATAAATCCATTGAAGGACGATAGCGTCGACGCGTTTCCACATGCGTGGTTCAATGACGTCGTCAGAGGGAGGATCGACCTCATCGGGAAAGAGGTGATCCGTGACTTCTAAGGCTCGTGCATGAATTTTGAATAATTCGGACCAAGAATTGTATTGTCCGGATTCAACATTAAGCACTATAGGAATAAAGTTACGGATGTTTGTGACCGTGAGTGCCGGTAGGATTTTAGAGGAGGAGGAGGAGTTGGTGGCGGCGGCCATGGAGGAGGCGGCGGCGGCCGATTCTTTTAGGGTTGGGGTGTCGGTAGGGTTTGTCATTGAGAGAGAGAGAGGCTTGATACCATGTAAGATTATAATATTGGCCTTGCCTTCTCATTAATAATCATGTCATATATATACAAGAGTATTCTTGATGACTAAGTAAACTACCTATCAAGATAATTACGAAATATACAAAAGATATACACAATATCTATTCTAGGCAATATCTAGTCTAATACTTTTTCTCTTGGAAGTTGTTTTTCATGTACCTTCATGGTGTCAAATCTCGTCTCTGGAAATTTGTGCTTTTTAGTTGTTTTATGCCCAGCTTGTTACATAACAAGCCGTTGTGCTTTTTAGTTGTTTTTATGCCCAGTTTGTTACATAACAAGCCGTCTACTCTAGATCGCAGTGGAAAATAGTATTGAAAATGTAGTATGGTTAGATGAGTGAACTGCAAAAATTACTCGTGCTTTCTAAACTAGCAAGTAACCCATGAGAATGTAAATTGATAAATGCCACTAATGCAACGCAAATGATATAGAAAAAATTAAAATTCATATTTCCAGAGCAATTTTATTATAATACCTAAATATGCCCTTAAAATATCTTAGTCAAAGTTTTGATAGATTACTATGTAATTGACATGTTTAGGGTAATGTAGTTTATTTCAATAATTATATAAATAAAAAGAAACTGTGACACCAAATTTTTAATTTCAGATTCTAACCATGCAACTTTGGTGCATGCACAATATTTTAAAATGTAAACGTAACAGATAATTTATATGTAAGTTAAAATTTAAGAAAATGTAAGTTATAACTCAACAACGATACATGTTGCAACCACTGTTTGAAACCCGGCACGAATCGGCCAATTCGACAGAGAACCGGTGGCTTTGCTGGGCCGGTTCAGCAGCAAAAACAGGTTGCAAGGCGCCTATGGACGAACCAGTGGTTTTTTTTTTCTTTCTTTATTTTGGCTTTTGTTCAATTGCAAATCAACCCTTATTTTTTTTGCCGATTACAAACTTGCCTCCAAATTGAAAAAAAAAGAAAGAAAAAAATACAAAACTTTGAAAGGCCATAACTTTGCGTAGAAATGTTCGTTTTGGATGATTGTTTTTTGATTTGGGGTATCTCGACGAGATCTATCCACCGCAAACACCCTACGACTGTTTGGGCCAAGAAATTTTCATAATTTTTTTTCCATCCTTAATTTGATTTTGAAGCGAAACGAGCATGCATTCGAGAATTTCATGCAAAGTATTTCGTCCGATGCTAAGTTTATTTTCTAGATTTTAGTGTCACATATTGTTGTTTTTGTATTGAATTTTGTGATACGGTTGGTTAACATTTAAAAATCCAAAATAATCTTTAAGCTTGTATTAAATATATAGTTTGTTGGATTATTTATTATATTGCTGGATAGCTAACGGTTTTCACTACTTTCCAAGAACTTATTTTGTTCGAGGCCACGTGTTCAAGTCCTAGTATTGTGATAATCATATTCTTATATTTCGTATAATATAATAAAATATTAGGGACTTAAAATATTTCTCACATATTCTTAATTGTATAATCTGTTTATACAATTATTTTTTATTGATGATGCATAATCCACCATGCCCTCGGACATGGGCGGAAAAAGGGTACCCTACAGAAATGACCAACGATCTGGAGGAAGAGCACGCATAGGTCACGACCAGCTATTACCTAGATAGGGGCATACGATCCAGAATTCGGAGAAGGTACCCCCGGGTCACAACCAGCTAACACCCCAAAGAAGGTATTCTGTCCAAACACCCGGAGAAGGTACCCCCGGGTCCCGACTGAACAACGCCCCTAAAAGGGAATATAGCCCCGATCCAGAGACTCAAGTACATCCTCATCTACGACCTAAAGTCAGTCTAAACCCTGGGTACCCACAAGGAAAGACCACATAACACCCGCATACCAATGAGTAGACACTTCCCAAATGACTAAGTATTGCCCGGATCCCCGTAAGGCGAAATCCAACACTTAGCCAAAATATTAAGAAAAAAAGAGGACAATGCTAAAACATTAAGGACACGAGTGAATACAAGGAAGAGTCAAGGCACCACGATGCATGGGCAAAAGAGATAGCTTAAAAATCATAGAACTATGAAGAACGACCCATCAAGTCCCGCTCCGAACAAACAACCAAGAAAGTCATCTGACCACCTAGGCGAAGCCGCGCGCACGACCAAACTCGGAAGATGTGCCAATCACCCTCATTTAACGTAGCTCCCAACCACCCTCATTATAACCAAAGACCACGCCTCATTGGCCCGATTCATCCATTGGAGCAGAAAGCGAAAATTCCTACTGGAGCAGACCAATGATTGGGGCATAACAATTCTCTCTCATTGGTTCAGAATCACCCCAAAAAGCCATTGGAGCAGTTGCCATCAATACCCGAGCAGACGAACATCAGCCAACTCATGCCATTGGTCGCCCCCTGACACATGACCCCCATTGGTGCAAAAGACCCTCACATCATTGAACAACGTAGCCACCAGAGTTAAGACAAGAAGACCAATTACTAGCGGCCGAAGACCCCAAGATTGCCCCTATAAATAGTCCACATTTCCAGCACCAAAGGACATGTCTGAAATCCACAAGTTCACCCCCGAATGCAGTTCAGTTCAAGTTCTGTCTGAAACACTATTGTACTTAGAATATATCGCACACTCCACTAGCTCTAGCTATCTCACCACACGATCCCTTGTAATTCACTCAAAGTCTTTAATAAAATAAATGTGCCTTTTTTCCCTCAAATTTGAGAGTGGCTTTTCGAACAAAATAATTAAGTGAGGATATCCCAGAATATTCCAACCCCACGGGCTTGGACGTATTGCATTACCAAATGGCGCCATCTATGGGAACACCTTAAGTTCCCTGAGAAAAGTTTGAGAAATGTTGCATAGCCAGAAAAAGAGCTAGAAGAGTACCAGTATGAGCATCATCTTGATCAAATCCAGAACGCGAGTCAATGGAGATTCACGACACTAAAACGAAGGGGCATCAAAAGCCCTCCACCACCTCAGGAGGAGGTCCCAGAGCCCAACGGCCCAATGCCAAACCATGATGCACATGTACCACCTGCTACCGAAGCCTCTAAGCCCCATGCTACAGGTGTTCTGATGCCACAAACCACTGCTCCAGCGCGGCAAGAGGGCGGACCTGCCATGGGGTGCGTACAAGTACCGTTGGACATGTACAACAGCATGTTTGCTTGATTTAACGGAAACAGAGGGACAACCTCGGAAAATAGTCGGGGTCGTGACATGAACCGTCTAGAGGAACAGAAGAATCCTCCTCGCCACCAATCCTCCCCGTCTCCTAGGGCTCGATCCAAACCTCACCATACAGCGACGTCCGCGCTTCTCCTCCTCGTCGAAAAATAGGACCACCGTCATTGCACACAACGAGCTCGGTTGATGCACCCCTAGAAGCATGGCGACCTCGACGTCCACATCGTCCTCGTGAGGCGGTCTGGAATCCCCCAAACCTGCACGAGCCCTACTAGCCCGAGCCAGTAGGAAGACACCAGCGTTCACTGTTTTCTGAGGCCCCTCTGAGGGGAATGATGGAGCAAATGTAAAGAGAGCTGCACGAACCTCGATGTAAGCTCAACCCAGGGGAGGAGGCAGCGTATTGAGGGACACCGTTTGCAGCTGATATAGCTGACCCCCTCATCCTCCTTACTATGAAACCCACGGGGCTTCTAACTTACGCTATGGAAATCAATGACCATGACCCTCGTGATCACATCAATCAATACTTTGCATGCATGGACCTCTCGTTGGCTCCGGACCATGCCATGTGCCGAGTATTTTGGATGACCCTCATGGGATGAGCCTAGTCTTGGTTCTCCCAACTCCCCCTAGGAACGATCCACAACTTCGAGCAACTGACTCGGATGTTCGTAAGGTAATTCGCATGCAACAGGGTATTTTCTAAGACATGTGGGCGCCTGTTCAACATCCGACAAAAGATCGACGAGCCGCTCAGGGACTACATGAGACGATTCTCATACGCTGTTGGCGAAGTAACTCGCATCGATCCCAGCACGCTCTTCGACATCATCGCTCGGGGGTTGTTACCAGGAGACTTCGCAACTTATCTCATGAGGAACCGAGCTGCTAACATGGAAGACTTAATGCAAAAAGGCCGAGTCTTTCATGGAGCTAGAAGAAATACGGAAGGTCCTGGAAGCAGTCGAAGCTTCTAGATCTCTGACCTCCTCCACTGGCAAGGGAAAAGGAAAAAAACGATGAAAAGGATGGACGAAGGAGGGAGAGAGTCAAGAAAAACCTAGAGCCGGTACCTTTACCCCACATGAAGATAACCCCCACCGAGGTCATGGCCATCATGGGGGAAGAATGTATCTTCAAATGGCCACGAGCTGCTAAGGATCCCCAAAGGCTAAAAAATACGGAAAAGTTCTGCACTTACCATCGAGCCTATGGAAATTTGACAGCACTCAGACAACACCAAGGACAGCGAACAAGAACCCTCGGAGCAGGAGCGGTTACCTCCACCCCCACGTACCTATCGCACCACCACCCTTACGGACCGTACGGTTAACATGATTGAAGGAGTAGTACTGTCGGTAACCAAAGAAGAAAGGCAGAACTACACCCGAAAGGCTCAAAATGCCAATAGCAAGCTCAAGGTCTTCGCCGCCCAACTAGTAGATCATCCCATTATTTCTTTTAGAACCGATGATCTACTAGGTGTCGTGTACCTCCACGAGGACCCCCTTGTGGTCACAGCCACCATACTCGGAACCAAAGTAAGGAGAATCCTCATAGACACTGAAAGCTCAGTTAATGTACTATTCATGCCCACATACCTTGCCCTAGACATCTCCTGGAACCAGATGGAGCATGTGGAGGTTCCCCTCGTAGGGTTCTCAGGGGAAAAGATGCCAGACAGTGGGACTCATAACTCTGCCAATGTCGTGGGGGAAAAGGCGCCACCTTCCGTATTGAGCCAACCAAATTTTGGGTAGTAGACGCTTCCTCTCAGATGTACAACGCCATCCGCGGACACCAAGCTCTCCGAGCCTTAGAAGTAGTCGCATCTATCCTCCATCTAAAAATCAAGTTCTGGACCCTCTCTGGGGTAGGGCAAGTGAAAGGAGACTAGACTCTATCTTGTCATTGCCGTATGAACGCCCTGACAATGGAGTCTGAGCCTTTCGATTAAGAGCCCCCAATTAAAAAACCTCGTACGGAGGAGGTCCGGGTCCAGCCTGCCGATGAGCTCAAAATGATAGAGCTGATAGATGGAGCCGAATAAAAGACGGTCAAAATTAGTACCAACATCAGGGAAGACATAGAAAAGGCTGTCACGACCACGCTCAAGTCAATCTGCCATCTTTTTGCCTGGAAAGATGGCTCCCCGAGTGCATCAGCCAAGATATATGCGTACATGAGATTAACGTGTATCCCACGGCCAAGCCAGCCCAACTGCGGAAGCGTAACATGGGGCCTCAACGAAATAAGGTAATTCGGGTCAATGTTCAACGACTGTTAGACCTCCACCAAATTTGAGAAGTACGCTACCGTGAATGGTTAGCAAACGTAGTTCTTGTTCCAAAAACATGAGGACTGTGGTGCATATGTGTGGACTTCACCGATTTCCACGAGTGGTCTAAGTTCCAATAACTTAATGAAGGCCCCAACTGCTACCAGTACAGATGTGGGTAAGAAAGTTCTTGCTGATGTTGTGCTCAAACTCAAGGATGGTTTCGATACTTTTAGTGTTGCGGAGGTTGCATAGATGGACAAAGAGAACGAGGAATGCCGGGGTTCCTGTTGGAGGTGCAATTCTCGGTGATCTGGGTATGGACCTCGACTATATGGAGGTTGTCCCGGGTGCCATTTCTCTAGACAAGAATGCTCCTAATGCTGGCGAAGGAAGCCATTCGACGTTTTATCTTCAGCTACTTTTGTTCTTCTTTTTGGCGCATGTCCCTATTTTAGACTTATAATATTGTTTTTTGTTCTTGAACGCTCTTGCATTTTCTTTACAAGCCTTAGATGTTTTTGTTAGCTTTTGAACTTGGTTCTTTAATAGTTATCTATTTTCTTGGATCTTTGTTTTGAATCTTATCTTTATCGTTGTTGCATGGCGCTATTGTTATATACTCATATTTCATGCTTTTGTTCATGCGATGGACTTCCATTTCGGCCAAGCTGTTATAGCTTTCCATATTAATTGGAGCAATGCTTTTCATTGGCAAGTCTATTATAGGTTGCGCTTTTATGGATGTTTTTTTACAATAGGCTTTTCACCTAGTGATATGGGTGATTCTCGTATCGGGTCGGCCATGGGCCAGGCCCATGCTCAAGGATATCGGGGATGACCCCCGATATACACATTGAATATAATATTTGATATGGTACAAGTCACGAGGGAATCACGTATGCAGTCTTCGCATCCCGAGGCCTATAAATACCTGGGTTCTGCTAATCAAGGTAAGCTTTAACTATCCTCATACATTGTACAACCGATATCAAGTATCCCCAATATAATCCTCGATATAGCACCCGATATATATCATCGACATCACGTTCGACATGACATTCGATATCATACCTGACATCACACTCGACATCTACCCCGACATAGAAGATTCACAATATCATCCCCAATATCACTTTCGATGTCACATTCGACATTGCCCTCGATATCCAGCAGTGTATCCCATCGTCAGCCTGATGTGTTCCGGACCAAGTCTACTCAGCACTAGTTTGTAATAGAATCGTAGCACTACATTTATAATACCCACATCATATATATACGATCTATTGTCAAATTAGTGACGCCGTCTGCGGAAATACCACGTTCCCAGACGAAGACGCTAGGATGCAGCCCATGGTGACCAGTTTGCAATCTACAAGACCAGTTGTTGAGAACTCGGTAGCAGAGAGTGCACCACCACCACCCGTCTAAGTACCAGAACCCGAGATGGAACAGAATGACCCAATGCCCCACAGCCTCTGGTGGCAACGGAACCTGCGCCCGTAAACCCTACTATCATATCACTAGAAATCATGGCACAGACCAACGCCACCGTCCAAGAGACACTGAATGCCACTCTGGAGACTTTGCTACCACTCTTGATCATTCAGAGCACCGACAACGCACCGCTGCAACCCCATGTATCCAGAGCAAGAGGCCCCAAAGCGGGGTCCAGGGCACATGAGCGTGAAGACGTAGTAGAATCTATGAGGGAGCGCCCGCGATCGAGAATTCACGTGGAGGACAGTCCTGACCCATTGATGGACAAGAGGAACATAGCAAGAAGGATGAAGCAATTGGACTGCGAGAAAGTAGAGGTCGGGCAAAATATAGCATTGGCAAGAGGTCACATGAAATTGACCCCGTTCAGCGAGGAAATTGAAGCAAAAGTACTGGAAGAGGATATAAGATCCCTATACTAAAAGCCTATGATGGGAAGAGCGACCCTTGCGAGCATCTATACTATGAGGATAGTGTCTTGAACCTGCACGGGTTTTCACACAACATAAAGGCAAAAATTATGGCTACAACTTTAACCGGGGTAGCCTTGGATTGGTTCAGGAGGATAGAGGTTGGTTCTATAACCTGCTACGAGCACATGAGACAAAGGCTAGAGAGTTAATTCTCCAGCCAAAAAGGGATCATTCTCAAAGGACGAGAGTGACAGGGATGATAGATCCCGCTCGCCTCAGAGGGGTCATTCTCGTTCGCCCAGGCGGGACAAGCAAAGGGCCATCAAAGCTCTTAGCGAGCATGGAAGAGCGATCATCAATGCTCCAACTAGAGGAATGATCAATGTGATTAACAGAGGGCCAGTTGGTGCTGACTCGGCTGAATGGCGCAAAAAGATAACTCGTAAGATGCAGGAAGGGAGATATGTGGGCTTCACAACTTTAGCCGATGAGGAAGATTTCATGGACCAAGAGATATCCTTCACCAAAAAGGACTTGGAACAGCTCACACCACAGGGGATAATGGCAAGTAAATTCGACTACCCACTTGTTGTTAAAATTGACATAGCCGAATATCAGGTAGGGAAGGTGCTCATCGACAATGGAAGCTCCTCCAACGTTATCTTCGCACACGCCCTGGAAAAAATGCAAGGTGAACCAAGACATGGTTGAAACAGTCTCCACCCCATTAACTGGATTTGGTGGCGGAGAGGTGATTCCAAGGGGACAAATCATGCTACCCACATCATTTGTGGAGGACCCCTAGAGAAGGACAATCAATGTCAAATACAGTGTGGTCGATCTCCCTTTTCCCTATAACATCATCATCGAGCGTCCCGCCCTCAATAAGATAAGAGCAGTGGCATATACTTACCACCAGAAAATGAAATTTCTCACCAAGGGTGGGGTCAGAGAGATCTTAGGCGACTAGAAGGAGGGCTGGATGTGTTACGTGGAATCACTTAACTTTCCAGGATTAGGGAGGTGCAGGAGATAGAAGGAGCCGAGGAAGAATACATCTCAGTCATGGAGTGATTGCCTAAGTAGCAACCAACGCTCGTTTGTTTAATTTATGTTTTGTTATTTTTTGAACAATTTGATTCCTATTTTTATGTTTCTCGAACAATGTTGTTTACCTAAATTGCCCCATTTACTGGGCTGGCCTATAACTAAAACAGGGGAAACTACGTTGGTCTGATTCCCATACCACGGGATACATAGGCGGGTTAGGATTACCTAGCCTTCGGCCGTTATCTATCGTTATTTTTTATCTTTCAAACGATATATATATATATATATATATATATGCACTCCAGTATTGACAAACTAAATTTGCAGGAACACCACATCCTATAGGATATGACGTCATAATCCCTAAAAAATGGAGTCAAATATACTCTGCCCCTGGTTCGCACAACGAATAAAAGGGGATTCACCGCTAGGAAACTCTCGCCCAAGGATTATATATTGCCATACATTCTCGCATATTATTGTTATATGTATGAAGTACAAATAGCCACGACACTCCCTATTGATAGGAGCAAGCATAACACATTCTCCATCTACTAGGTTGAAAAGGAATTGACCAGAAACTATCCTCCTTCCAGTTTCTATATTACTGTGAAGTTTATATCAATATTGTGCACTACATATTGGGTTATCATTGATAAATGATAGGGACTACGATCGAGTACTAAGAAAAGGATGAAGATCTACAAATCCTACGAGATATCAAGTACCCTGAAAGGAATGAAGATCTACAATCGAGTATCCAAAAAGGGCTGAAGATCTACAAATCCTACGGGATATCAAGTACCCATAAAGGGATGAAGATCTACAATCGAGTATCCAAAAAGGGCTGAAGATCTACAAATCCTACGGGATATCAAGGGCCCTATAACATAAGAGAATTAAACAACCCAAACAGGGACAAAAACAAGGAGTCCAGAAAGTCACAATATCCAGTGAATTATTACATAAACACATAATCAAAGGCGATGCAACGCCAATAACTAGGAGAGAAAGTCCGACTCAAACCAAACCTTTCTTCTTTAGGAGAACCGAGAACGGTCAGAATTTTCAACAGAATCATATGAGGGCTCAGTGTCCTCGAGTGGTAAACCATCCAAACCACACATGGAGTCCAACTGGGTAAAGTCAAAATCAATTTGAAAACCCTTCTTTGCAATGATTTGCTTGACTATCGAATTATTGGCATTCTCTCTCTCCATGAAAGCGCGCTCCGCGAGAAGTTTTTTACAAGTGTCACTCGCAAGGAATTTATGGGCGATACGCACCATCAGCTCGGGAGACGCATCATGGCAATGCAAACTATCAGGAAAATGGATTATAATGACGCAACTACATGACAAGGCGAAGTCGATATACCGCATTTTCAAGGTCCGCACGAGCTTTTGTAAGATCATCTAGCAACAACTCATTCTCTGCTCTCACCCTGCTAAGCTCGCGTTGAACCAAGCGCCGATCGCCTTGTTCTCTGAGAGCATGTTCCTTCAAAGCGATAGCCTTGAGCCTTTCGTTCTCAACACGACATTCATTGAGCTCATCTTTGATCACCCGCCACCAACGCAGGGATTCTTCCTTCTCAACAGTTAGTTTCTCCGCAACCATTGTTTAAAATTACCCATGTTCTTAATATTACCCAAAATTTTGCCAAACTACACACGTTACCAAAATTTTGCCAAACTACACACGTTACCAAAATTTTAAAGGTAACTTTTAATACTACATACACAACAAAGAATAAAGGACCTCGACCACTTACATTCTGGAAGAGATGCATATTGCAACGCACATTCTACGTCCGATCTTGCTCTCCTACTACAGAAGCCTTAATTCGATAACTCTTCAACTCTAACTCTAACAAAATAACTCGATAACTCGAATTAGGTCAGAGCTCACCTCGATAAACGTACCTCAATAAGAAAACTAGCCTGGTATTTATAGGCATAAACCTTCCTTAATTACCGGGATGGGCCACACTTATGGGCCCCAACCTTTTCGACTTGAGTAGTTTGCTTCAACTCGAATATGCCCTTCAACTCGGATAAGACCTTCAACTCGAATAGGGCCATCAACTCGAATCAACATTTCAACTCTTTAACTCGAATGAGCTTTTCAACTCTAACAACGTTTCAACTCTTCAACTCTAACAGCCTTTCAACTCTTCAACTCGAATGAGCTTTTCAACTCTAACAACCTTTCAAATTTTCAACTCTAACAACATTTCAACTTTTTAACTCAAATGGGCTTTTCAACTCTAACAACATCTTCAACTCTAATTGGGCTTATAGGTCAAATTGGGCCCAAATGTTGATTTAGGGCCCAATTTTGACTTATTAACCAATTTTAAAAAAAGATATATTTATTCTTCATTACGTTGTCGAGTTGCCACGTGTCAAAAACTTATGGGTCGTGGACTATTTGGTATAATACATTCTAAAACCAAATGAAATCAGATACGCTCACTCAATTAAAGGGAAAAAAAATATATGTAAAAAGATCTTAAAGTGATTAAAACACCAAAAATAAGACGGAAGATGTGGCGGCAAAGGCATATACCCGAGAGGAATCCTGCATGAAGGTTGAAATGGATAATCATTAAGGGATATGGTTAAGCATGAGCTGATAATTACTTGTTTTAATTAAATTCATATGCAAAAAAGGATCGTAATATGTTATTAGATATACAATTAAACAGAGAGATGGATAAAGACAAAAAGATGCCACGGTGGGCTTCAATTTTAAAAGTTGCTTAAAGGAAATGGTATAAGCATGCGGTTGACGTTATACTCACGTTGTATTAAATCGGCAATTTTAAAAGAAGATGCAATTAAATAAATGTAGAGTCTCCAAAAAATCATTTCTGACATATTTTGTTCACCCATTTAATCCCAGAAAAATATTTAAAATGAAAATTCAATTATTACCCGTGAGCATTGAGTATCACAATTAAAATCATTCCTACCAAGCAAATTAATGACAAATTGTGAGCATTAAGTATCATAACTAAAATCGCTGATGCGGAGTTAAAAATTACAAATCAAGTGAGAGGGAAGCGAGAAAGATGAAAGCACGATGAAAATGAAAAGCAAATGAGTACAGTGATATGCGCATTTCTCGCATACCGGGCCTGGCCCAAACCAGGCCCATATTGGACCATATCGGGGGCCACTTTCGATGTAATATCGGTAATAATCACCGATATGTTACTGTGGTCCCCGGATCTCGAGGTCTATAAATACGCGGTACCCGGATCCCAAAGTAAGCAATAATTATCCCTCGGCTACTACGCATCACATCGAAATACATTACCGATCTCACTCTCGATATCGCATTCGATATCGGGACTACCTTGTGTTCCACTGATACGTCATACCACCACATTACCGATCTCACATCGAGGGTAATCCTCGATATCATATCGAAGACGATCACCGACGTACAACCGATCTAGTCACCGATATACTATTGCCATCCAAGCATCGAGGTGTTAGTTCGGGGTGTTCCAGACCAAGTCTACACGAGATACATAGTGTAGGCCTGATTTGAGATAGACTCGTTGTATTATTAGATTATACTCTTGTAACCGACACACATATATATACAACACGGTCTATTGTCAAATCAGTGGCGCCGTCTGTGTGAATCGTATTGTATATATATGCGTGTGTCAGTTACAAGAGTATAATCTAATAATACAACGAGTCTATCTCAAGTCAGGCCTACACTATGTATCTCGTGTAGACTTGGTCCGGAACACCCCGAACTAACGCCTCGATGCTTGGATGGCAATAGTATATCGGTGACAAGATCAGTTGTACGTTGGTGATCGTCTTCGATATGATATCGAGGATTACCCTCGATGTGAGATCGGTAATATGGTGGTATGACGTATCAGTGGAACACAAGGTAGTCCCGATATCGAATGCGATATCGAGAGTGAGATCGGTAACGTATTTCGATGTGATGCGTAGTAGCTGAGGGATAATTATTGCTTACTTTGGGATCCGGGCACCGCGTATTTATAGACCTCGGGATCCCGGGACCACAGTAACATATCAGTGATTATTACCGATATGATATCGAAAGTGGCCCCCGATATCGTCCAATATGGGCCTAGTTTGGGCCAGGCCCAGTATGCGGGAAATGCCCATATCATGTAGTCCCCCAATTTGGGGATTTTTGTCTTAGAGATAAGAATTCGCAAATTTAATTTTAAATTTCTGGGTTAACTGTACCCCTCGTCCCGCCAGTTCAAATGACGGAGATCAAATATGCGGGGAATGCGCTTTGTGATGATCTTCGATGGGTCCCCTAATGCAGTGGACGCATAGTTCGAGGTCCTCGTTTGAATTCTACGTTTCTTGGCAATTGAGTTTGTTGTAAATATGGGAATTGCACTTTGAGAATTGTGATGGGGCCGCCGGTGTAACTGTTATACCTTCAAGGCGTTTTGCATAATAGGATAGGATATCGGGTCTCATCGTCGATATTATGTCGAAACTCATATGCGATATTATGTCGAAAGTATCCTTCGATGTGGTTAAAGCTTCCGTCTATAAGTAGGGCTTGTAAGAGACTTTGAAGGTCATAGTTTTCTGCATTTTCTCTGTCGTTTAGCGTAACCACATCGGTATGTATATCGGTAATCATATTCGATATGTTCCCCGACGTGTATTTCGATCTCGCCGTTGTACTGGATTTATTTATTATTATTTTCTCATGCCGATACTCTGATTTTTCTGCAGGTGCATTATATTTTTCTGAGATATTCCGTCAGAATGGGTTTCAGACAATTGATGCTTAAACTTCAAGTCGACCGTGATGCTCAGAAAGCTGCTGAGACAGCAGCATTCATGGTGGCGGCTGAAACAGGGTCTGAATAATGTTGCCACTAATAATGTTGCCACTAAGGTTCTAGCAGAGGCATCGGGAATAGAACAACCTCCCACTACCACTGTAGTTCCTGAACGTATTAGTGAAGAATGTTTCGAAAATGTTCCTGCAACGGTTGGGTCCTTTAGCCAGGACATTCTTGATGTTGTGGGGGGCCTGGACGGTGCGACCAATCTCTTGGAGGTGTTGACCTCGAAACAGAAAGGTGGGGTTCATTCGCCTGTAGGAACTGTGTTGACGGAGAGACCAATTGCTAGGTCTCCTTTTAGTGAGTACGTAGATCCACGTTCTGAGTCGATGGCATACATCCCTTTGACCGAGGACGTTGGAGGTTCAGAATCGAATACCCCTGTCGACTTGGGTGCTTCAGTGGATACGCCTTTTACCGTGGGGTCGGGTTCTTCAAGCCCGAACCCTATTAGCGGCAAGGGAAAGGCGACTGCTTCAGGTACGACTGACAAAGGTAAAGGGCCACTGCAGGGGCCCTCGATATTGGGGGGTTTTGCCCCTGTCTTTCCTGGGATTCCGATTACGAAGCCTGCCGTTGACCTGGCTAGGATATCAGGTAATAAAAGGTCTCGTGAGGGGACTGTCCCTAATGTCCACTCGTCTTCGAGTTCGGGCCCCAGGAAGGCGGGTGCAGTCAAATCCTCCAAACGAGTAGAATTCCTTGAAGAAGATGCTGTACAGGGAATGATGCGAGCTTTTCCTCCTCCGGCCAATGTGCGGGTGCTCATAGAATTCGAGCGGGCCCAGAATATACGTCGTAACGCTCACCTGTTTCAGAGTGTACATATTTTACAGTACTTCGATTGATTTTATTTGACTGTTTAACATAATGTCACTGATTGTATTGTGCAGACGGCCAAACTTACGGTCTTGTGTCTGAAGACAATTCGCGAGTCCAAAGGTGACCCTGACACTGTTGCTGCCGAGCTCGAGGCTGATATCTTGAGGATGGGGGAGTTCAACCCCATGGTGTTAAAGAAGTTGGAGGCTGAGAAAGAGGATGCCCTGAAGACATGTCGTAAGCTCCGAGAGGAGTATGATTTGTTGAAGGGCAACTTTAAGACATTAGTGACTGAGATCGTCCAAGGAAAGGCGCGTGAACATGCGGCCAACAGGGAGCTGGAGAAACTGAGGGTTGAGGTGGTGGCAGTGAAGGCTGCCAACGAACGTCTCTCGTTGGAGCTCTCCACTGCCAAATTAGCTCCCTTTGACTTGGTATATATCCTGTTTATGATATCTGCTTATGTTTTTTCCGCATGTATTTATTAGAGTTTGATTCGTAGGAACATCGTCCTGATCTCCTCCGGGTTGGAGCGGAGAAATTTATGGAGAGCTTGAGCTTCCGAGACTTAATCTTGAAGGTTCGGGAGGCAGCATTTCATGCTTGCGTAGGGCAAGTATTGAAGAATGACGGTTTCAAGGATTCCCTCGAACTGAGTGGGTTGAACCCGAGGCATGATCATAAAGACCTTCCGGTTGGTGGACTAGATGAGGTGGAGGAGGGTTCGGACGAATCTGACGTGTTTTCTGAGGTTGTTGAGAAGAAGACTAAAGGGTCCTTGTGGGAATAGTTGTTTGCTGCCCTTATTGTTACCTGAATTTATCCCTTTTCGGATTATTTCCAATCCGTGGTTCTGTAACTGAATATTTATTTCTCTGTTGTCTTCATAATATGTGACTCTTCGTGGCCTTGTTGTCTGATAACTTGTTGATTTTTTTATTGTCATGATGATGGAGTATGCAATATTCCGATATCTGAGCCGCATTCCTTTCGTTATTGTATTTGATGAGATTTCTTTAATCTGTTTGTTGTGAACAAAGAATGATTAGAATTTCCTCGGGTTTGGTAGAAACATGGGTAATCTGTCACTGCTTATGTGTTTAGGATCGACTTCGTTATCACAGGGGATATTCTTCTTGTGGTTAGGGGTCCATCCCGTTATCACAGGGAAACCGCTACCGTTGCAATGTTTATGGTCGATCTTGTTATCACAAGGGATATTCTTCTTGTGGGTAGGGTCGCATCCCGTTATCACAGGGAAACCGCTACCGTTGCAATGTTTATGGTCGACCCCGTTATCACAGGGGATATTCTTCTTGTGGGTAGGGGCGCATCCCGTTATCACAGGGAACCCGCTACCGTTGCAATGTTTATGATCGACCCCTTTATCACAGAGGATATTTTTCTTGTGGGTAGGGGCACATCCCGTTATCACAGGGAACCCGCTACCGTTGAAATGTGTATGATCGACCCCGTTATCACATGGGAAATTTTCATTGATCGACCTCATTATCACAGGGGATATTTTTTTTGTGGGTAGGGGCGCATCCCGTTATCACAGGGAACCCGCTACCATTGCGATGTTTATCGTCGACCCCGTTATCACAGGGGATATTTTTCTTGTGGGTAGGGGCGCATTCCGTTATCACAGGGAACCGTTGAAATGTTTAGAATCGACCCCGTTATCACAGGGGATATTTTTCTTGTGTCGGCCCCGTTATCACAGGGAAATTTTTCTTGGATCGGCCCCGTTTATCATAGGGAATTTTTTCTTTGATCGACCCCGTTATCACAGGGGATTTTTTCTTGGATCGACCCCGTTATCACGGGGGATTTTTCTTGGATTGGCCCCGTTATCACATGGAATTTTTTCTTGGATCGACCCCATTATCACAGGGGATATTTTCTTGGATTGGCCCTGTTATCACAAGGAATTTTTTCTTGGGTCGACCCCGTTATCACAGGGGATATTTTCTTTGATCGACCCCGTTATCAAATGTGATTTTTTCTTGGATCGACCCCATTATCACAGTGAATTTTTCTTGGATTGACCACGTTATCACAGGGAATTTTTTCTTGGATCCACCCCGTTATCACAGGGGATATTTTCTTGGATTGGCCCCGTTATCACAGGGAATATTTTCTTGGATCGACCCCGTTATCACAGGAAAACCCGTTACCGCTCATGGGTAGGAGCCTTTTCTTTTTTCTTTTTGTCTATGTCCCTTGGTGACTCTGTCGTCGTAGAGTCAATAGGTCATTAAGCCCTGTAAAACATCACAGACAAGAAAGATTTTCGATGTAAAAGCTAATATGAAAGCACGAAACGATGCGCATGTGATATCTGCGGAATGTTCCCTCAATCTGGGAATTTCATTTTTATGCAAGAAAAGGTGTTTCTATTGTGTTCTAACGGGCCTGTTGTACCTGTTTGTACCTGTTGTACCTGTTTGTACCTGTTGTACCTATTTAGACGGATAATATTGGATAATCTGGGGCAATGCCCCCTGAATCCCTTCCTTTTAAAAAGCGAGGGTTTAATATTGCCTATGTCCTTTTCGGATATAGTAATGTGTGGTCCTCCGGGCTATGTACCTATAAGAGGGCGATGTGCTAAACACATATCTATGGGAATACTCCCGAATTATTCGTGCAATTCTATGCACTTCCGTAATGTCCGATTAGGACATATCCCTGCATGAAATATGAGATTCCACAAAGCAACAAATAAAAAGGTAATGACAGATAACGGTCGAAGGCTAGGTGACCCTAACCCGCCTACGTATCCCGTTGAATGGGGAATCAGACCGGCGTAGTTCCCCCTGCTTTAAGTTACATGCCGACCCACGAATGGGTAAAATAAGAGATAGCGGTCGAAGGCTAGGTAAACCTAACCCGCCTACGTATCCCGTTGAATGGGGAATCAGACCGGCGTAGTTCCCCCTGTTTTAAGTTACAGACTAACCCACGATGGGGCAATGTTGCAATTGTTCACACATAATTTAAGAAATACTGAAATTTAAAATATTGTTCTTGTTTGTTCCTCATGGCGATCACTCCGTGCACGGAATGTATTCTTGGTGTGGGACTTGTATCTCTTGTCTTCTTCTGATAAGCGGTGGGACCGCGGGAGCAGATTCCACCAATCAGAGGAAGAAGATAACTCGTGGATTGAACGAGGACCGATTCGTCGGATTCACGACGTTGATTGAGGAGCTTCCAGACGAGGTTATCATGTTTTCCGGCAGGGACCTCTTGGATCTCAGTCCTGAAGCCATCCAGGCAGGCGAGCTCGACTGCCCCCTGGTTGTTAAGCTTGATATCGCTAATTACGCTGTACACAAGGTACTTATTGACAATGGTAGTTCCACCAATGTTATATTTGCGCATGCTTTAGAGAAGATGGCACTCGGCCACCACGTGGTTGAACAGGTCCGTACGCCACTGGTAGGATTTGGTGGAGCAGAGACAATTCTCCTAGGGCAAGTGAACCTTCCCACATCGTTTGGGCAAGAACCGCACAGACGAACTATTAATGTTCAATACACAATCGTGGACCAACCATTTGCATACAATGTCATAATAGGCAGGCCGACCCTGAACGCGATAAGAGCGGTAGTATCCACATTCCATCAGAAGATGAAATTCCCAGCAGGAGGAGGGGTCGGAGAAGTGGTCGCTAACCAGGAAGAGGCTTGGTTCTGCTACATCACTTCTCTTACGCTGCCAAGAATTAGAGAAGCAGAGGAAGAAGCAATCGGGCCAAATCAGGATCAACAAGCTAGGGAGTGATCACCATGAGGAAAAACAGGACAATATTTTAGATTTTAGTAACTCTGAAATTATGCTTGAACATTTGAAACATTGCCCCATCGTGGGTTAGTTTGTAAACTTAAAACAGGGGGAACTACGCCGGTCTGATTCCCCACTCAACGGGATATGTAGGCGGGTTAGGGTTACCTAGCCTTCGACCGTTATCTTTCATTTTGCCCATTCGTGGGTCGGCATGTAACTAAAACAGGGGGAACTACGCCGGTCTGATTCCCCACTCAACGGGATACGTAGGCGGGTTAGGGTTACCTAGCCTTCGACCGTTATCTTTCATTTTGCCCCTTCGTGGGTCGGCATGTAACTAAAATAGGGGGAACTACGCCGGTTTGATTCCCTATTCAACGTGATACGTAGGCGGGTTAGGTTTACCTAGCCTTCGACCATTATCCGTCATTACCTTTTTATTTGTTGCTTTGTGGAATCTCATATTTCATGCAGGGATATGTCCTAATCGGACATTATGGAAGTGCATAGAATTGCACGAATAATCCGGGAGTATTCCCATAGATATGTGTTTAGCACATCGCCCTCTTATAGGTACATAGCCCGGAGGACCACACATTACTATATCCGAAAAAGACATAGGCAATATTAAACCCTCGCTTTTTAAAAGGAAGGGATTCAGGGGGCATTGCCCCAAATTATCCAATATTATCCGTCTAAACAGGTACAACAGGTACAAACAGGTACAACAGGCCCGTTAGAACACAATGGAAACACCTTTTCTTGCATAAAAATTAAATTCCCAGATTGAGGGAACATTCTGCAGATATCACATGCGCATCGTTTCGTGCTTTCATATTAGCTTTTACATCGAAAATCTTTCTTGTCTGTGATGTTTTACAGGGCTTAATGACCTATAGACTCTACGATGACAGAGTCACCAAGGGACATAGACAAAAAGACAAAAGAAAAGGCTCCTACCCATGAGCGGTAACGGGTTTCCCTGTGATAACGGGGTCAATCCAAGAAAAATCCCTTGTGATAACGGGGTCGATCTAAGAAAAAATCCCCTGTGATAACGGGGTCGATCAAAGAAAATATTTCCGGTGATAACGGGGTCAATCCAAGAAAAATCCCCTGTGATAACGGGGTCGATCCAAGAAAATATCCCCTGTGATAACGGGGTCGATGAAAGAAAATATCCCCTGTGATAACGGGGTCGATCCAAGAAAAAATTATCTGTGATAACGGGGCCAATCCAAGAAAATATCCCCTGTGATAACGGGGTCGATCCAAGAAAAAATTCCCTGTGATAACGGGGCCAATCCAAGAAAAATCCCCTGTGATAACGGGGTCGATCCAAGAAAAAATCCCCTGTGATAACGGGGTCGATCAAAGAAAAAATTTCCTGTGATAACGGGGTTGATCCAAGAAAAAATCCCTTGTGATAACGGGGTCGATCCAAGAAAAAATTCCCTGTGATAACATGGCCAATCCAAGAAAATATTCCCTGTGATAACGGGGTCGATCTAAGAAAAAATTTCCTGTGATAACGGGGTCGATCAAAGAAAAAATTCCTTGTGATAACATGGCCAATCCAAGAAAATATCCCATGTGATAACGAGGTCGATCCAAGAAAAAATCCCCTGTGATAACAGGGTTGATCCAAGAAAAAATTCCCTGTGATAACAGGGCCAATCCAAGAAAATATCCCCTGTGATAACGGGGTCGATCCAAGAAAAAATTCCCTGTGATAACGGGGTCGATCAAAGAAAAAATTCCCTGTGATAACGGGGCCGATCCAAGAAAAAATCCCATGTGATAACGGGGTTGATCCAAGAAAAAATTCCCTGTGATAACGGGGCCGACACAAGAAAAATATCCCATGTGATAACGGGGTCGATTCTAAACATTTCAACGGTAGCGGGTTCCCTGTGATAACGGGATGCGCGCCTACTCACAAGAAAAATATCCCCTGTGATAACGGGGTCGACTATAAACATCGCAACGGTAGCAGGTTCCCTGTGATAACGGGTTGCGCTCCTACCCACAAGAAAACATCCCTTGTGATAACAAGGTCCACCTTGAAAAATGTGAATAATAACGGTTTCCCTGTGATAACGGGGTCGCACTCTAAAGAACGGAGACAGAAGCACCTTCATGCGATTAGCTTGATTAGTCGACATAATCCAGTATAACCGATAGGTGACACAACAAGGAGGCGTAACAATAACACAAGCAATCATACCATGGAATACGTATGAACAAATATACATCAGGACACGCAAAAAAGATCTATTGAAGTAACGGGCAAAACCATGGGCCATTTATAGAGGCAATTGCGCCAAAAGAAAAAATACAGAATCCTAAACTCTCAACCAGGATAACGAGGAGCCCCTTTAATGTGGATTAGCGCCAAAATCTTCTGCTCGATAATCTCGCGGTACTCCGCTTCTGGCTCCAAATCTTCGTCGTCATCGTCGGAGTCCTCAGGAAATTTCCCGTCCGGCCCCTTCAACGGATTTATGGCTGAAGGGTCGTAACCGTCCTTGAAACCACCTTCCAGCTGAATTTGACCTGTGACAGGGGCCTTGGCTTCCTCCCGCTCGAGCAAGCCCCGCTCAGCACTCATCAACTTGTACAACCGACTCAGAAGGAACTGTTTAGCCGCACTGATCAATTGGCTTTTGCTCAGCATCATGCACCGCATGTGTCTTTCAGCCTGGGCTAGTTGGTCCTTCAGAATTGCGACCTCAACTTCAAGTGCCTCCCGACGAGATGCCTCTTGACCAGTGATAAGTCGAGACTCATTGAGCTCTGCGATCAACCTTTTATTATCATTTAACATGCCTCGCACATTATTCTCACTGGTCTTCAAAATATCCATGGCCTTGTCTCTCTCATGCTGGAGCTGTACGGCAGCAACATGATCATATTCGCCCAGTTTCTCGAACAAACCGTTGGTAACGCGGAGCGACTCGGCGTGTTCCGATTGGCCCTTCCGATTGGCCCTTAACAGCCATCGCCAAGAAACCTTTCAAAAAACCCGCCACCTGCACATCTACAAGAAGGAGTCAATCACTCAATCGAATGAAAACCCAAAGGAAATACACATCCAATAGACACAAACACTACTTACAGATCCGAAGAGACCGCTGTGATCCCCGCTTGAACTACCCTCCGCCTTCTTTCTTTTTGGCCCTGTGGACATCCCGACATCAACGTCATGTTGAGACTGCGAGGCACCACCCACTCCGGAAGTATTTCCGCTCGATGAGGGAACATTTTTCTTCGCATTCTTGCGTACGCCCTCACGACCCCTCTTCTTGACAAGTGGCGGTACATCATCTGTAGCGGCATCGGCCCCCAGCTGTCTACGTTCCGCTATCGCATCCAGACTATAGTACTCTACCAAATCGGCTGCAAGACACATGAAATATTGGATCAAGAGATAAATCGGGATGAAAATATCGATTTATAAAGATATAACACTTACCGAGTGTAGAGGGACCGTTATAACGTACGGGAGATATTCCACTTGCTTGCAAAACTATGTCACTGCAAAGCAGGGTACCGTCGTACGGATGGTTGATCAATTTCTTCAGAAATTCGAGGCGATGTGCAGTTGGCCCGACAGCGGCTCGCCTCTCATATTTGGTGTCTTCACACCACACACTAGGAAGTGCATCAAATTCGCCAGCCGTCATCTTCTGGATGTACATATACTCACACTTATTTCCAAACCCATAACTGGATTGAGTATATTGCACGAACCTAAGTCCCACCTGGGCCCGCACACAAAATAACCCTTTGTCACCGCCCTTCCTGTTAACCATGCCACTAAAGAGTTGCCAGAACTCATTGGCTCCACAAGGCGCACCCAACGCCCTCATGACACAAATAAAAGCCACAATGTACCCCAGAGAAATGGGGGATAACTGTCCCAAGCAGACCCCGATGCTCGCCACAATAGCACTAACCGCAGGATCGATCGGGAAGCGCAGTCCGTTCCTAAAATGCTTGGTATTAACGGTAATGCAGCCTTTCGGTGGAGTATGCATTCGTTGATCCGCACAAGGGAATATGACCTTATACCCTCGGGGATGTCATACTCGTCGGAGTAATAACCAATATGATAAGGAACATGAGATGTCATATCCTCGTATTTCTCCGAGGTCTTGTATTTCGAGGGGCTGACCCCAAAGCCCCATTCATCTACATTGGGGCCGTCAGCTTCTAGCGGAGCAGAAAATTCAGCACCATACGGGTCGCCAGTCAACTGGTCAGGCCCAAACATCTCGTTTTCCGAAAACCCCATTTCGACCTCTTCAAAATCCATACCGGGTAAACCTGAGCCAACATTGTCCCCAACAAACGACATACTGACGCGCTGCAGGAGGGAAATCAAAATCAAAAGAGATATCGAAAGTAATATCGAAAGTGAAATTCGACGTACTTTGCAGAAGGACAACGAATTTTCGCTAAAAGCCAAAGTGAGTTTCACCTCCTTGGCAGCCCTATTTATAGATATCGGAGATGCCAGATCGAAACAAATTTTCGATCTCACATCGGTAATGATATTCGATATAGATAAAAGGTCAGGGACAAGCACAGACGCACTGAGGGGTTCACCAAAGTTTATCACAGAGCGCAATCCCGAGATGTGCGAGGAATTTAAAAATCCCGAACGGCGAACGAAGAATTCAAATGAGGACCTCAAATTATACATCCACTGTACTTGGGAGTCCAGCGAAATTTATAACAAAGTGGATTCCCCGCAAATTTGACCTCCGTTATTTGAACTTGCGGGACAAGGGGTATAGGTAACCCAGAAATTTAAAATTAAATTTGCGAATTCTTATCTCTAAGACAAGAATCCCCAAATTGGGGGACTACATGATATGGACATTTCCCGCATACTGGGCCTGGCCCAAACCAGGCCCATATTGGACCATATCGGGGGCCACTTTCGATGTAATATCATCGGTAATAATCACCGATATGTTACTGTGGTCGCCGGATCCCGGTGTCTGTAAATACGCGGTACCCGGATCCCAAAGTAAGCAATAATTATCCCTCAGCTACTACGCATCACATCAAAATACGTTATCGATCTCACTCTCGATATCGCATTCGATATCGGGACTACCTTGTGTTCCACTGATACGTCATACCACCACATTACCGATCTCACATCGAGGGTAATCCTCGATATCATATCGAAGACGATCACCGACATACAACCGATCTAGTCACCGATATACTATAGCCATCCAAGCATCGAGGCATTAGTTCGGGGTGTTCCGGACCAAGTCTACACGAGATACATAGTGTAGGCCTGATTTGAGATAGACTCGCTATATTATTAGATTATACTCTTGTAACCGACACACGCATATATATACAACACGATCTATTGTCAAATCATATAGAATAAAATGTAATTGGACAAATTTGAAGCTGATAAAATTGTGGAGAAAGTTGTGGTGATAGTTTATGGGAAAAATTAGTTACCTATCTAAACTCTCGCGCGTTTGACATTTACCTATCCGAACTTACACTTTTGACACTTTACGGTCCAAAGTTTCACTTTATTGACACTCGACGGTCTGAACTTTCATTCCGACCTATCTCGGCCAAAAAAAAATCAATATCCGACTAAATGATGCATAGATAACGTCACCCCTAAAGGATAAAATCGATACTTCACTTATTTTCAACGGCTAACTCATTCAAACCCAATTTAAACCTAAAATTAGCCCCAAATCGAATTATTACACAAACCCTAAAAACCTAATTTCAAAACTTAACAACAAATTCAATAAATTAACGCCATAACCCTAATCGATCGATGTCAGAGACTACTCGAATGGATGAATTTTCTTGCAAGTGCGGGTGTCCAGTGGTTAAAAAGCTCTCCTTAACCGATAAAAATTTAGGTCGTCAATTCACTCAATGTTACAAGGGAAACAGAGAATGTGGATTGTGGTTCTGGGTTGATGAACCCCTTTGTGAACGTGCAAGAGAGGTGATACCAACGTTGAGGAGGAGAATTGAAAAGGCCGAAGCCAAATTGAAAGAATTCCAAAAGGGAAAATTGGAGCCTGAGATGAATCAGAAGAACATGGTGTTGAGTTTGGAGAATAGTAAGCTGAAAAAGAGGATCTTGAAGCTTGAAAAGCATGCCTCCAATTTAGAGGCCAAAAATAGAAAATTGTGGATTGCACTCTGTTTTTTCCTTTTTTATGTGTTGTACTATAATTTGATTAGGCAGGCTTTTCTTTACTGAAATAGATGTGTGTGAAGGTAGTATAGTTTATGGCTAATGAGGTTTGTTAAGGTTGGAGAATAAAGTGTGTTGGTTTGGAAGGTTAGGTGTTGAATGAAAGAGATGTTTTAAGTGTTTGATTTCTGTTTTGTAAGTTGATGCATGGCTTTTCTACCTTAAATATTGATATTATCACATGATACTTTAACAATTCAATCATAAATCCAACTTCTAAAAACAGAGCATAGCATGACATCATATCAAACACATAAATATAACTACAAATAAAGAGATAATAATCCATGTATAGTCAACAGAGATAATAAAGACATATATTAAAACCATTAAAAAGAAACAAAATACTTCCATCCAATTAAAAGAAAATAAAAATATTGTTCAAAATATTAAAAAAAAACAACAAAATATTCCTTGACATAAGGGGGGGGGGGGGGGGGGGTCAACAGGGAAGATAAATCTCACAAATTTAGGCGTTGCCATATTCAGAAAGTTGCATACCAATATCCAGGTATATGGACAACAAAATTGTACAAAACAGTTGTATACTCTAATGTTCATTATACAAAACTAACATGTTAAGAGTTCTTCTCAATTAGTTAATACCATCTTCTGCAGTACTAACAGACATACTCTGAACTACCCTTTTTGGAACTCCAATTTTTTTCTTTAGAGTTCTTATCTTTGCATTATATTTCTTGGCCAAGAATCTAGTAGTTTCTTGAATCACTTTGTCCTGCCTGGGACAATCATGTGGTTCGTTTAGAGTCTTTATCCGCATTGTGTCTTCACAATTTGACCTTGATGCATATAGATTTCAGATACATCCATCCTGCGCACACTTTGCTTGGAGCTTCTTCTGACAGTTGATTGGAAACCTAACAGACCTCCCATGTGCTATTGAAAAATTGTTTATAGCATCCCTCAAGAGTTCAGTGGTCTCAAACAGCATGCCAAGTTCAAATACAACATTATACATGTCAAGTACTGGATTGAAAATACCATGTCCTTGGTGTGTAGGTCTTTTGGTTATTTCATTTGGTGCTTTCATTGATGAACTCTCTCCTTTTCCTTTTCATTTTTGTTGCTTTCTTAGAACTCATTCATGTTTCAGCTTGCACAAGAGCATTTCTGCTCGAGCTTTAAACTCTATCATCAGCAGCTGGTTCTACAATAAGTGGAACAACTTCATTAGGGGCAGTGCCTTCTACCTCCCCTAACCCCACTGCCTCATAAGCTCTCTTTAGATAGTCATCTTCAGCTGCAACATTGTCACTATCATTGAGAGTGTCTGAAAATTCTGAATTATCACAAACTGAGACTTCACATTCACTATCATCACTGTCCTCTATATCAACTATAGACTCCAACAGTGGATTTGTATTGTCTCTTAAGCATTGGGGTACACATCTTTGGTTTCTTGGTTCAGTTGTTTGTGCTCTTTGGTTCTCATCATTAGCCCTTGAAGACCTAGGTAGATCACTTGCTGTTGCCTTTTCTGTGGCCATGTCTTGTAACAAATTCACTACATCCTCATCAGCCTCTTCATTCTCACTCTCTACAACGACTTCTTCAAACCTCTTATCTTCACCAACAGTGGAACTACATCCATTGTTTTTACCAATGTAATCCAACCCTTCACTCATTGGAGGAAGATTTGACAATTCACTCTGTGATTGACTATCATTTAATGGTACCTCATTTGTAAGAACATAAAATCTATTGTTTTCGTTGTAGATGCCTCCAATGCCATCACTAGTGATTCCTTATCATTATTTACTTCAATATACTTCTTGGTGAAGAATCACAAATGTAACATATTCTTACCACACAACCCTTTATTTTAACACTAACTTCTTATACCATTTGCAGTAGTTCTGGCCTGTACATGTCATCCTCAGTACACCAGCCTATGTTGGTAACCTGTCTCTCAAGATAAACCCATTTGCCCAAAAACATTAACTTTCTCGAATGATGCAAGATTATGGTGAAAATGTCATCTCTATCTCCAATTGAATAAAGACAATGGAAAAATTAGTATGATATTACCATGTTGGGCTAAAATATTCATACAGAGACACACTTATCACGTGCACACAGTTAAACTAATCCCACAAATACACTTAGTGCCAGACAAGGTGCAAACAACAAAGGAATATTTTTTAAATAATTTTGCACATGTGTTCAATCAATCTCTCAAATAAAGCCAAAAGGAGGGACCACACGACGAAAATTAGCTCCAAACAAAGAAATAAAGTGAAATATTGAATTTGGGCTTCTTACCATAATTGAGTGTAATTTGTCCTTCGGGAATAATGTTAGTTGGGGTTCTAACTCCCCACACCATTGTCAGATTCAGTCGATCAAGTAGAAAAAAAATAAGAAATTGAGGTTCGATTTGGTGGATTTGCGTTCGAATTTAGGACTTAGGGTTTCTGATTTTGGCGGGTACTATGACAAAAATGGCGCGCTCAGCCCTTATATGTTTGTTTTATTAATTTATTAATTTTTTAGTAATAATATTGAAGTACCGATATTACCCCTCAGGGGTGACGCCATCTATGCGTAATTTAGTCAAATAGTGATGTTTTTTGACCGAGATAAGTCGGAATGAAAGTTCAGACCGTCGAGTGTCAAGAAAGTGAAAGTTTGGACCATAAAGTGTCAAAAGTGTAAGTTTGAATATGTAACTGAAATTTTCCCTAGTTTAGGACATAATTCAATTCGAAAGTGCTAAAAAAACTGTCAATTTAATTTGAAGCACACGGTAGTTACAAATTTTAATTTCCTTTTTGTTTTACCGGCAATTGAGAAAATTAGGAAATAGAAAATTTTGGTCTTCATGGTCCAACAACTACCAGTGGCGGAGCCACGGGGGTGCATGTTGGGGGCATTTGCACCCTCCCCCCCCCCCCCCCCCCCCAACCTCTTTCGAATTGCAGAATACCATGTATGGATTAAGAAATATTGTCAAACATTGCCCTGACTTGCACCCCTTTAATTCGTTGCCCACCGCTTTCTTTCTTAAAATTTAATTTGAACTAATTTTATCATCCACTACTCTGAAGATGGCCCACAAATTCTCC
The DNA here is from genome assembly GCA_948329865.1 of Linaria vulgaris. Taxonomy (NCBI): domain Eukaryota; kingdom Viridiplantae; phylum Streptophyta; class Magnoliopsida; order Lamiales; family Plantaginaceae; genus Linaria; species Linaria vulgaris. The sequence goes on along the minus strand of OX415250.1, from coordinate 74,624,149 downwards.
CGATAGATCATTATATTGATATCTATCTTACTCTAGAACATGAACACGGAAATATTGGACTGAATTTCAGGTGGGAAGAAATTATATAAGGAATGAAAAAACTAAAAGCTCAATCAATTTTTACTGTTGCGTCGGAATTGCAGCAGTGCACGCATACATAGAAAAAGAAAAACAATCGGAGATCGAGTTTTTCTATTATTATGTGAGTAAAGATTCCTCCTATTGAATTGTATTATAATATATTACAAATACGTAAAAGAAATGTGTACTTAATATTGTTACTTTTTATGCATATGTTCAAAAAGGGGCATTTTTTATTTTACTTTTTGTATCGGTGTTACAAATTTGTAGAATTGAATAAGTTAGTGTTAATGCATATGTCACAAACACAATAAGTCTGATACTACAAAAAAACTCCACACTTTTAAAAGTTCAGTTTTAAATTATGCTGCACTCTATACATATATCAATTGGTCTTTTTGACTGGTCTTAATGAATCAATGAGTTAAACAAGAACTAAGCTATTTAAAAAAAAAATTAAAATGTTGGTTCTGAGAAACTAGAGATTCCTATTGCTCCTCCTAAACGTTGTAAATATATACCACAATCTAGAATATGTGACAGATAAATTATGCTTAATATCATCTATTTTATGCACAAGACAACTTATTGAGGTAGAAAAAAAAGGTATTTAACTAATTAACACTATATCTATGTGATCTTCATTTATTTGACCAATAGGTTTCGTTTAAGTATATTGGACTTGTTTATTTACTGTAGGCATTCTTACAGTTAATTGATCTTCTCTATAATCATATCGTCGTAGTCATATGAACTATTAATCATGCAAACAATAATATTTTTTTATGCAAAATAATTTTTTTGTTTGACAAGTACAATCTCGCCCCACTATTCCCAAACTCTGGCTCCGCCCCTGACAGCTACCATGGGATGGCTTTGCTGATATTGTTAATAGATACTATAAAATAAAAGTAATTAACATATAGATAGAAAGTTCATTTTTTTCCCCTCATTTTATTTTCTTTTCCCATTTTTATCCCTCTGATTGTCCCCTTTTGCTGTTGTTACCTTCTCCTTCTTTCTTTATTCGCTGCACTTTTGACTGCACAAACTAACCTTTTCCCATTGTTGCCACCTTAGCCTAGCTTGTCAAAGAAAGAAATAAGCCACGTTTACAAATTATTAAGGACAACCGTTAGTGTTTATTTATTTATCTTGCCAGTTTACACCCCTGTTGTTTATTTTTTATCATTAGCTTTTAAATTTTAATATTCATAGAATTAAGTTATAATTATTGAAATTAGTCATGTTTTTTGGTTTTCTTTTTTATGTTCATAGAAATACAGAAACTAGTTGTTACATGCATGTTGTGACGCGTCGCATGATGTTTGATTTTGATTGCGTAAAACAATTACCTCGATTCATGTGGTTTAGCTTTTCAGTGCAATGCTCTTTTGTAAATTTGCTTCTGTACGTACAAATATCAAAAGTCAACGCTGCTGTCGTTGTATTAATTTCTTACTTGTGTGTTGAATTAGTTTGTTAAATATTCCATTTCCACTAGTCTAGTTTAGCATTTCCCATGCCATTTTTGTTGTTTTTAAAATTGAGAATGATGCACTCCCTCACCTCATCTAGCTTGTTAGCTGGTGACACTGACCATATAATTATGATGTATCGAATTAAAGGAAATCAAAATTCAATTGCTTTGTTTTTTTATGCATTTCAAATCCAGCCCAAGACTGTATATATATATATATATATATACATTCTTCATTTCCATGCTTTTAGAGCTACAGATCTTTAGATAAACTGTCTAAATAGGAATGACTCACTTGGGTAACGCAGATGACATAGAGTCGCTTCGAGTTGAGTTATCAGAGATAGGGAGAAGCTTGAGATCGTCGTTCCGTCTTCGTGCCTCAAGTTTTCAAAGCAATTCAGCCTTGAGTTCTGCCACAAATTTTGATCTTGATGAAGATGCCCTCCTGCAGTGGGCTGAAATCGATCGCCTTCCAACCTTTGACCGCCTTAAATCTTCATTGTTCGATGAAAATCAAGATGGAAACAATGGGAGAAAGGTTGTTGATGTTTCGAAGCTTGGTGCTCTGGAGAGGCATGTGTTCATTGAAAAACTCATAAAACACATTGAACATGACAACCTTAGACTGCTGCATAAAATAAGGAAAAGAATAGACAAGTGAGCTTTCTTCTATTTATGGATGCTAAAATAGCGTGTTATGTTGTTAGTGCAGTTTACATGACACTAATTTTTTTGACTGAGGGTTCCATTTATTCCCGCAGAGTTGGTGTAAAATTGCCCACCATTGAGGTGAGTTGCTCCAATCTATACGTAGAAGCAAAGTGTGAAGTTGTTTATGGAAAGCCCCTTCCAACTCTATGGAATTCTCTTAAGAGCATGCTTTTGGTGAGCTTCACGTATTTTCACAGCGTTTCCATTCCTATACTTTGTTAAACACACAATATGGCCACTTATTAAAACTACTAATTACTCTATGCTTCTCTATTGTAGTAATCAACTCTGCAGACATATATTTTGTTTGTTAATCTGGTACAAAGACTTGAATGTTTCTTCAATTGTGCGAGTATACTGGTATAACCCGAATTTCGTTCACAGGGCATTACCAGGCTTCCTGGTTTACCGTCACAAGAGGCTCAGATAAGCATCATAAGAGATGTTAGCTGTGTCATTAAACCAGGACGGTATACTTCAGAAATCTTCCATTATTAAATTAAACAGAAAATGATTTTATCTCCAACATCCATTCTTTAAATTGTTCATCTTATAGTTCCAGTGTCGTTCCATATACCACTTTGCTCTTGCAGTTCCAATGGTGTTCCTTCTAGTTCCAGTGTCATTCGATATTCCACTTTGTTCATTGAATTGCACTTTTCGTTTCAACAAAATTACTTAAACATGCTCATTTCATTCCTAATAATGGGTTGTCAAATATTGATGATTTTTGTATATGATCATTGCGATGTTTTACTTATGCTATTTCACAAACACAGGACCACATCAGTATTTTCTTTATTCTGAGGCAGCATAAATTTTTTCTTTCATGCCTAAACATTTGCTAAGTAACCATGTTAGCTCAACCCCCGCTCTGGTGCATCGGTAGATTGTATGTGGTTATGATAATAGGGAGAAGTTGCGGTTCGCAAGCAATAGCTTATCAAGAAACAAATGTATTCTTAAAGGCCTCTATATTGGAATAGTTCAACATTGTTTATTCTTTGGGAATTACGCTAGGCAATACAAAATTTCTAGATTTCTGCTTCAACATAAATTCAGGGACAACGGTTGAAGCTTAATCCATCTTCATGTGTTAATCAGATTGATTTTGTTTTTGGTCTGTTGTGTAGCATATATCTGATTAAGAACTCTGTGGTCACAGGATGACTCTATTACTTGGTCCTCCAGGGTGTGGGAAGACAACACTGCTAAAAGCTCTATCAGGATCTCTGGTTAAATCACTTAAGGTGCCTTTGTTTTTTCTGAAGGATTTCATGAAGAATGAGATCATACATCCATGATAAATTTGTAATTGCCAAAGACTACTTATCTTTTGATTTGAAAGAAATTTGTGTGGTTTTTGATGCCTTTAAAATACAACTTTTCCAAGTATTTCTTGTCTAAGGAACTCATTCCACTCCTTCTTTGATTGAGGTATACTTTGATCTTGAATTCTAAAATGCAATGTTTCTTCGACCAAACTACTTTTCATGTATCTAGGAATTGCAACTTTTTATGATGTCTATTTAAAGCTAAAGTGACTTCTGTAATTAACAGAAGATGGTTGAATGTTTCGTCTTTCTCTATAATAGGTATCTGGTGAGATATCATACAATGGATACAAAATTGATGAGTTTGTAGCACAAAAGACTTCGGCTTATATAAGTCAATATGATACGCATATCCCTGAAATGACTGTTAGGGAAACACTTGATTTTTCAGCCCGCTGTCAGGGTATTGGTAGTAGAGCAGGTGTGTCCTACATTTTAATTCTGTGAATGTCTAATTTGAGACTTTCACAAAATATTGACGCTATTATATTCTCTCTTCCTATGAAGAAATTATGACTGAGCTCAGCAGAAGAGAGAAGGAAGCCAAAATTATTCCTGATCCAGATATAGATACATACATGAAGGTATGTTCAGTTCTTCTTATCTTGCTTTCTGGGTTTGTGAAACTTGAAAGTGGTGTGTTTTTCAGATTATGTAGAATTCTTGGCTGCAAAAACAATGATGTAATGCAGATATACCAGAGAGGTATTCCTTGCTCCCCCAAAACTTCTCCTATAAACAATTTATCATTTACACCAGGGGACCTTACTATATATATAACACAGTCACACGGACAATACCACACCCCCAAAAACCACCCTCTCTCGATATCTCTCTACAAATATCCTTGAGCTCATCAAAAACTTCATAGTCAAAGGCTCAAAGAGATCTAGTATTTTTGCATTGTTGATCATTTTCTCCATTTTAGTTTCCTTGATTCGCGGACGGACGCTCTTATTTAAAGTTCATGAACACAATAATAAAGTAACATCTTTGCTCGACAAGTGGCTGTACCTATTGACACTGCGAAAGGGACAGGGGCATCCACCCCAAGTAAGAGAGGCCACGGTGTCACCAGTGCCCCAAGCAAGGACCTCGCTAGCCGCCACATATTCCTATTAATTTCTGTTTTCAACTCACTGTCATGTGTATATTACAAACTTCACTTACCAAAAGTCATTCCCGCTAAAACAACCAAGCAAAAAGAAATCCTCCGTTTCTCTACTCTCTCTCGCGCGATACCTCTCCACAAAGAGTTTTGAGCTCATCATACCACAAAGAGAAATGGCTCGAAGAACTCCAGTACTTGGTATTGCTGATCATGTTCTCCATTTTAGTTTTCTTAACATGGATGGAAGATCTATTTATGTTCATGAGCACGATGATAAAGTTCCATCATTGCATGACCAGAGGCTGTACCTAATAGTGCTGCCGGATGTACAGGTGACGGTGTCCACCCCAAGTACCATTGACCAAAACCTCATTGCCAGCCAATTGCTGACGCCGACCGGAATTAGATGCTTTGTTGTTTCACTGCTTTTCACATTGCCCTTCTGTTTTAAAGACAGACAATAATCCTTACATTGGAAAGACCCGTGTTGCGGTGTTATATATTCTGTGAGAACGCATTGGCTAATTTACACCACAAAGCTAAAGAGACCATATTAGTACCTCTTTGGCGAAGGCTAAAATTTTGCATGTAATTATTTCCTTTTTGATAGTAGATGTGGGATCAGCTGGTAACTGAGATTGCAATTGGTGATTCCGATGTGCCTAATATACTGATATTAGTTGAATATCTGGCAGTGTTGAATTAGGAGCATGGTCAATTGCCCTTAAACTTAACTTTTTCTGGAGGTACTGCTCTGTCTATCAAAAATATTGCAGGCGACAAAAAGTACCCATTAAATAACAACTGTCAGAGCTGGGGTGTGGATATGAGAGTTCAGTAAAATTGCACGTATTGCTTTATTGATGTCATTTATTGGCAGATTATTGATATATTCAAATAAACTTGACATCGTCTGCTGTATCCATCATGATACATCTAAAAAAATGAATAGATATACTTCAAAGGTCACATGTATAAACAAACAACAGCCTGATGTCTAAAGAAAACAACAATTGGAGAATGTCTTTCTACGAATTGCCGAGTTCCCTAATTCATGTCATTAACATATGGTTATTTATTTGTATAGTCGATTTCTGTGGAGGGACAAAAGACAACTCTTCAGACAGACTACATATTAAAGGTATTTTTGTCTTTCTTATTATGTGTAAATATTTCAGTCTTCATATCTTCTGCCTGACCAATTATTTGTCCAAATTCTTCCGACATTTTTTCAGATTCTAGGACTTGATAACTGTGCTGACACATTATTTGGTGATGCCATGAGGAGAGGTATCTCTGGTGGTCAGAAGAAGAGATTAACAACAGGTATTTGTGCAGCCAACACCCAACCATCTCTACATCCATAATAGCCTTTTGTTTTGTAACTTCAAATACGACGTCACCGGGATCCCATTGATCATTTAATGTAACACCATTCCAAGTTTCCAACTTTGGTCCCTGACCCCATATATCCTGATCCCCTGAATTCATGAACTTTTTCTAATTTGACTACCCCCCACTTATTTTCACCAAGAAACAATTAAAAATATTAAAAGAGCTAAAATGAAAATTCTTTACATATTTACATTTATTCCCCTGATGTTACATAAAGTTATATTATTGAAAGCCCAAAATGTAGTATACGTAGTTAGACTAGGTTTATATATAACGTGGTTATAATTGTCCCATGTAATCAGAAAGTTGTAACATAAATTAGTTGTACTGAAGGTTTTACTACACTAATTAGTTGGCACGTCTAACTAATTATCTCCCTGAAAGTGATATATGGTTGTTTCGAGCGGAACCTGGTTGCACGGCGATGATGTGGCCCTTCGTGCAACTGTTTACTAACGGTGGGTGCTTGATCCATCATTTACGGATAGTGGTTGAACACCTAGCACCCAGCAAACCAAGTTTCAGGTTGGCACGAGACTGAGCCTAATTGTGCGGCCTAGCATTAGTAGAGGAGAGGTAGGGGTAGGTGAATATTAGCAGGGGCTGGGAAATAAGATAGGTTCAGTTTTCTATTATGTCCAACTTCATTTATTCTGGTATTAAATTCAATAATATTATTAAAACACTTTTAGAAGTATTAAAATATAATTCTAAAAACTTAAAAGTAATGTTAAAAAAGTTATCACTCTTGCAATTTCTCTTGTTTTTTTTGTGGGATGAAGTAGTGGAATTGGTAAAAGTGTTGCTTTAGGGGCTGTGTTTCAAAATTAGTGTTGGAATACTTTTACCTTCAACTCAACTACTTATGATGTATATCCCATGAGTAAATCCGAGGGTGTTATGCAGGTGAGATGACCGTTGGACCAACGAAAGCTTTATTTATGGATGAAATCTCAAGTGGTTTGGACAGTTCCACCACATATCAAATTATTTGTTTCCTTCAACAACTTGCACACATCACAGATGCTACTATACTTGTATCCCTTCTCCAGCCAGCTCCCGAGACATTTGATCTCTTTGATGACATAATCTTGATGGGAGAGGGCAAGATCGTCTATTCTGGTCCTCGAAACGACGTATTAGAATTTTTCAGAAGTTGTGGATTTAAGTGTCCAGAAAGGAAAGGTGTAGCTGATTTTCTTCAGGAGGCAAGTACATTGATCTCTGGTATTCGTTATTTCCTGTCTTGGAAGCTAAACTAATAAATCTTTTGTCTCTTTTCCAGGTTATCTCTAGAAAAGATCAAGAGCAATACTGGCAAGAATCTCAGCAGCCTTATAGTTATATTTCCGTTGATATGTTCTCAAGGAAGTTTAAGGACTCTCCCTTTGGAAGAAAGCTTAGCCAGGAAATCGCTGTCCCTTTTGATAAGTCCAAAGGCCATAAGAATGCAATCAGTTTTAGTATTTACTCTCTTCCTAGATGGACTCTTTTCAGAGCCTGTATGTCAAGAGAATTTCTTCTCATGAAAAGGAATTCTTTTATTTATATATACAAATCTGTTCAGGTAATCAAAATAATTATCTCCAAGTTCCTGAATATTGTCCATGCATTATGGCAACCTGGATTTGCCTTCCCTATCGCTTCATATTCCTAAAACTTCATTAAATACTTGTCCTTTCAGATTGTCATTATTGGATCAATAACTATGACGGTATTCTTGAGGAAAGGGGGCGGGACTAATACTCTCCATGCCAATAATTATTTGGGAGCTCTGTTTTATTCTCTAGTTATTTTTCTCATTGATGGTATGCCTGAACTTTCCATGACTGTTGCAAGACTTCCAGTTTTCTATAAACAGAGAGAACTGTACTTTTACCCAGCATGGGCATATGCCATTCCAGCTACCATTCTCAAGATTCCTTTCTCATTGTTGGAAGCTGTAATATGGACATCCCTCACTTATTATGTTATTGGGTACAGTCCTGAGGCTGGAAGGTTAGGCATACGAAATACTGGAGTTTTGTAGAAGGCATCATTTATAATACTTCATCCAGCGATAACCAAGCATATATATTAATTCCCAGGTTTTTCCGCCAATTGATTTTATTACTTGCTGTGCACATGGCCTCTATATCAATGTTCCGTTTCTGCGCATCTGTTTGCCGGAGTGTGGTTGCTTCTACAACAGCTGGTAGTTTGGCGATAATATTTGTAATGTTATTTAGTGGCTTTATCATACCAAGACGTGAGTAGTTTTCCTTTCCACGCTACTATTTTGTAACATAATCTAACACAGAATCCATCCTTATGGAACAAGGGGCGCTGACGCTGTACTGTTTCTTGCAGCATCAATGCCCATTTGGTTAAAATGGGCTTTCTGGATTTCACCACTGTCTTATGGGGAGATAGGTCTGGCAGTAAATGAATTTCTTGCGCCAAGATGGCAAAAGGTGAGTGCGTGAACCACGGGGTACTTCTCTTCAGTAATTGACTATATAAATATCTGCTTTTCAAAAGAACTACAGAGAACTGCATAACTAGTATGTTTAAGCTTCAACTGTTCTATTTTTATTTTTCGGTTTTTTTAATATATATAATTTGCATACCAGGGCTACTAATATCAATAAACCGTGCTTATTATAACTTTAACCATGTTTGTGAAGGAGAGGTCTGGAAATTCGACAGTAGGTCTTCAGACACTAGAAAGTCGGGGATTCAACTTTGGTGGAGATCTTTTCTGGATATCAGTTGCTGCCCTGTTTGGATTCACATTACTTTTCAACATTGGTTTTATATTGGCCCTGACTTTTTTAAAAGGTAAGAGCATGACTGCGGTGCATTATAAAATAGTATTTCTGAAATAATTATGATCATAAATGCAGCTCCTACTTCTCGTGCTATTGTGTCAAGCGAGAAAATCTCTCAGCTACAAGGAAGTCAAGAAGATGACAAAGCCAATCCTGACGCTAATTCTAGAGTGTCTTCTCCTAGGACATATCCAAACTCTCAGAAAGGCTAGCTTTTTCTCATCCTTTCATGTAACAGTTATATTACGTGCTGATTTATTGTTGCCAGGTTTTCTTTAAACTTAAGGATTTTTCATTTCTTATATTGCAGACAGAATGGTTTTACCATTTGAACCTCTAAATGTAGTGTTCCAAAATGTGCAATACTATGTCGAAACTCCTCTGGTAAACATGAGAATCAGTTTCATCTGAATTTCTTTTAAGTAACAAATATGAGTAAATTGCAAAATTCCCTCGTGTAATATATGTAATTGGGAAGTAACTCTCATGTAAGTTCTAGGCTTGGTTCATCAAGAAAGAGAAGAAGCTAGAAAGCTCCTCAATTCCTTGTCTTGGGTGAAATCTTATGTACTTCTCTAAAACGTTCTCTGATCTTCCCTTTAAATATGTTCCTTGCCTTTTCCTGAATCAAGTTAAGTCCCTTATGTACTTATTTTCATTCTTGCCTAGATTGGCCTACATGAGCTTATGCTTAGAAAAAATTAATGAAATATGTACTTATTTCATATGTAAGGGTAACATTTTTCTGATTTTAGTTTTTCCTTGCATGTCACAAAAGGCATTTGGATTTTATTTTAGTTCATCTCAATAGAAAATAATCCACTCTACTGACTATTCAGAAATGATTATATTATTTAGGTTAAAATATATGTTCAAAATTAATCTTTAAGCTATAAACTCTATCGATTAACAGAGCAGGCAAGAGAGGCATAGTGACTGATGTACAGTTTAAGGTTCTTAGGGTTAGTCTCAGTCACAAATACACAGAGAACCAACAAAGAGGTGGTTTTTGCAATTTACTCAATTTAGTATGTTAAGAAACACTAGAAATACATTAAGTGGTCTGTTTTGTTCTGTGTGGTCCCTCTTCAGGCAATGAAGGAGCGTGGTTTCACCCAGAAAAGGCTTCAACTCCTTTATGATATCACCGGTTCTTTCAAACCTGGTGTTCTTACTGCTCTCATGGGTGTCAGTGGAGCTGGAAAGACGACACTTCTTGACGTTCTTGCTGGTAGAAAAACCAGTGGTACTATGGAAGGAGAAATAAGAATAGGAGGTTATCCTAAAGTCCAAAGCACCTTCGCTAGGATTTCAGGCTACTGCGAACAAACTGATATACATTCTCCTCAAATTACTGTGGAAGAATCAGTTATTTTTTCTGCCTGGTTACGTCTCGATCCTCAGATTGATCCAAAGAAAAAATACGTACGGCACTATATTTCACTAGGTTTAGTCACATGCCTTTTTTCTAAACACATTTCATTGTGTAATATATTTTCTTCGTTGCTCTATCAGGACTTTGTGAAAGAAGTACTTGAAACAATTGAACTTGATGAAATTAAAGATGAATTAGTGGGTTTGACTGGCGTTACTGGCCTCTCAACTGAGCAAAGGAAACGGCTAACAATAGCTGTTGAACTTGTTGCTAATCCCTCAATTATATTTATGGATGAGCCTACAACTGGACTGGATGCCAGAGCAGCAGCAATTGTCATGCGAGCAGTAAAGAACGTGGCAAATACCGGGAGAACAATTGTTTGCACCATCCATCAACCAAGTATTGATATATTTGAAGCATTTGATGAGGTAATTAATAACAAACTTACTTTTCCAATTCCATAGGTATAATTATTAGCCAGATGGTTAATTTTAATGCTGAGATCAAGTTATGTTTATTTCATATTCACTTAAATTTGTACAATATTCAAAAATGCATAGTTACCTATGAACATGGAAATTTCTAGAAACATGTAAATCTGACATTTACTGCTTACTAGCTTCTCTAAAAAAACAATATTAGGGTGATGTTTAGTTTGTACCAGATGATAAAGTGCTGGCATCTATTTGGCCACAACTGAATTTTAATTTCAAACAACAAATCTATTAATTTGCTTAAATAGTAAGAACCATTAATTCCTGGAAATTGATTTATTAATTTTAATCTGACTTCATCTCATATCATATATTAGTAACTAATTCTTTACACTTACAGTTGGTACTCTTGAAAGCTGGAGGTCACATAATCTACTGCGGACCCTTAGGTCAGCACTCATCTAAAGTAATTGAGTATTTTGAGGTTAGTCATCTCTTTTCAAATGATTATTTCAATGAAAGTTGTTTTATATGGTTTCATTCAAATGAAGTGTCTTTCTCTGTTGCAGAGCTGAAAACTGGCCTGGATTTGTTTTTTTACCTTCACCGTTTTCACTTTTTAATAGGGTATCTCTGGCGTTCCAAAGATTAGAGACAACTACAATCCTGCTACATGGATGTTAGAGGTCACCTCCACTTCCTCAGAAGCTGAACTTGGCATAGATTTTGCCCAGATTTACGAGAATTCCAGTTTGTATGAGTGAGTCCAACTGCCAAAACTTTCTCGAGTTAGTTTTATGAAGTTATGTATGAACGTATATTCGTGAAATTTCACGCATTACAATCATTAGTAGAGCATTCAGACCACTTATCTGCATTTTAAAAGATTTGCATTTTCTTGTAACATGAAAAGGGTGTCAAGAAATGATTGTATGGAGGACCAGAAATACTTTTCTGTTTGAGAGTAATTGACCAGGGTTTCTTAGATATTTCACTGAATGTTTGAAAGTCATTTTGTTTCCCATGTTTGTACCTGTATGTTCTTTTGTTTCAATTGTTGCTGAACCTGAATTCTTGGGTGAGCTGTTATTCTATGTGGCAAGTATTTCCTAGAGTGCCTAAACAAAATTGATACCATTCTTTGGAAAAAAACGCGACATTGATATTATGGTCGGACAGTTGAGTTCTTTGGAAAGGGTGGTATTGATATCTTCCTGATAAATGAAAGTGGAGTTCCATATTTTACATAATATGATTTGAACCTAGGCATAAAGCAACTTACAGGTTCTGTTCTGCTCATTGTGTTATATTGAGAAATTATTTTTTCCGATAACTTGCTTGAAGGACTAACGGAGAGCTGGTGAGAAAGCTGAGCACACCCCCTTCTGGTTCAAAAGATTTGCATTTTCCGACATCATACGCACAAAATGGCTGGGGGCAATTTAAAACATGCCTCTGGAAGCAGCACTGGTCTTACTGGAGAAGCCCTTCATACAACTTGATGCGCTCAATGCATATGCTTTTTTCAGCTTTTCTTTTTGGCATCTTGTTCTGGGGTCAAGGAAAGAAAATGTAAGTTCATTATCATCGTGAATCTAGCACGTAGGCGATCACTTTGTCAAACATTTTGGTGAATTATGATGTGCATCTAAAATGCAGTCAAGGTATCCAAGTTCTCTCTTGTGTTAAAGAAATTACAGAAAATCACTGTATGAATTTATAGTTCTAATAAAAATATTTAATGTTGCTGTGACCTATCGTTCCTGCAATGAACAGTATGGTGCTGCAGAGAGGACAAAAAAGAAACTAATAGAAAAATAAGTTTGTGGCATCAAGGAGTTTTTGACCATTTTCTTTTTCTTTGGACTTTCTTAATATATTAAGAGTCAAACTGAGCTCTTGTAATCTATTTTAGCAAGTTTTTCTGTGAATCCTAAAGTTTGTGAAAGGTTTGTAAGTCTGACTAAACCTCCAAAGCGTATTGTAATTTACAATTTTCTTTATGCTATATCTGTACAGCTTCTTTACAATCTAACATTGTCTTGACAGAGATAATCAACAGAGTCTGCTCACTCTACTCGGTTCAATTTATGCCTCTGCACTGTTCTGTGGCATAAACAATTCCTCGTCAGTTCTGCCATATGTTAGTACCGAACGAACTGTTCTCTACAGAGAAAGATTTGCGGGAATGTATGCTTCGTGGGCTTATTCAGCCGCACAGGTATGCACATTTTGCCCAATCAAGTACCTTAACATTTCCAAAATCTGGAATTTGAATGCAATGTCATCTTAATATATTAGGACTTAATAACCAATTTATTTGCTTGAGGATGCATGAAACATAGTCAATGTCTTTGAACTTGCAGTATTGTTCAATTTTCGCTATGCACATGTGGTTAAGAATTTTTCATAAATTGTCATCATATACTGATTAAAAATCCAAATTGTTCTTGAAATCAATGAATGGTAGTCAGTGCCAGTTGTCAAGTGAATTCCCGAAATCGCTTTTGAATAGTTTTTCAAAGGCTGATATCATTATATGATTTTATTGTTGTTTACCTACCCTGAAAAAAAATCATCGGTGTTGAAACTTTTGTTTCAAAATTGTGTTTTCCAAGCTATAAGTATTATGAACACCCTTTTTAGATATGTGTAAATATTATGAACAAAATTGTCATAGCCTTTAAAATTAGCGTTGTCGTTTTTAAGAAACTGCGTCATATACACAATGAAAATGTGTTGAAGACTTAACCTATGTTGATAATATTCCGTTATATAATATGAGGCTAGCATAAGACCAGGTCATACTCTCAGCTTTAGTGTTTGTAGAGCAGTAGCTGGTAAATAATATTGGACAAGATTACACAAGAGATAATTTTAGTAAACAGTTACACAAGTTGTAGTTACCAATTAGGAATAACACGGGAACATCTAAAGAGTGTATCCATTTCATTTCTCAGGTCATAGTTGAGATCCCATATCTCTTTGCGCAAGCACTTGTATTTACAGTCATCACATATCCAATGATCGGATACTATTGGACTGCATATAAGGTCTTTTGGTACTTCTACACCATGTTTTGTACACTGCTATACTTCACATATCTCGGAATGCTGTTGATTTCAATAACTCCAAGCTTTCCCGTAGCCGCAATTTCACAGTCAACTGTTTATGCAATGTTCAATTTGTTTGCTGGATTCTTGATTCCTCATCCTGTAAGTATTTCTCTCTCACAAACAGTTTAGAATTGATCATGCTTGTTGTAAATCATTAGAACTTGTGTTGAATGCTGTAGGACTTCATGTTTCGAATTAACAATCTACGGTCTTGAATCTCTTTTTCCTTCAATCAGAAAAAGATCTTGAAGTTGGTAGAAAAATATCCAGACGTTCATTACTAGATATCAACAATTAGAATAGTACTCGATTGTCTTTCACTAAAAGAATAGTTTTGACTACTTTGATCAGGATACTGCTTGAAAAGGAGAATATAATACGAATAAGGAACAACCCAGCGACAAGAAGAACTCGACTAAAATTCTCAAACATTTTCAGCTCATTCATTTTTACTTTTGACTATAGGATTCAGAGCCAAACATCATTGTTATCCACTTAAGGCAGGGCTGTTTTTATCAAAAGTCAGAAGTATTTCATCGAAGCTAATTTTACCTGATTAATTTACGGCGATAGACTTATCAGTGATGTATTAAAGCATTGATCAGCGACATAGTTCCCAGTAATCACATTCAACTTGTGTTGTCCATTTACAGCAAATTCCGAGGTGGTGGATCTGGCTTTACTATTTGGTTCCAACTTCTTGGACATTAAATGGTATGCTTACTTCACAATTTGGAGATGTTGATTCCAATATCTTGGTATTTGGAGAAACCAAAACAGTAGCAGACTTTCTCAGGGATTATTTTGGATATCGCCATGATATGTTACCTCTTGTGGCTGTTGTTTTGATTCTGTATCCTATAGTGTTTGCTTCCCTATTTGCATATTGTATTGGGAAGTTGAACTTTCAAAAGAGGTAGAGGTTTGTATGTTGTAACCATCTCTATAGTATCTTGTTTTGAGAAATAAATTTTGATTTTTGTGGTACAACATGTTTTTTCGAAGAATAATTGGCATGTTCGTTATTTGAGCTTTGATCAAATTTACAAGAAGCTTATTTAACTGCTCAAACAACTAGACAAGTACTTTGAAACTTACTGCAAATGGCTCCCGTTGCCCCTTGAAACTCTCATATGTTTCCTACTTTTTTTCTTCTTGAAGTTCCAAGGGGTGTGTCCAGAATTACCAACTCTTGGAATCGACTAATGTGATTAGACTAATCTTCACACTACGAGAAAAAAAAAAAAAAAAAAAACCTTATACGGCGGGAATTTCCCGCACTAAAAATTGTCAAAACATCAAAAAATTTAAAAATAAAATAAAATGTCAAAACATTAAATGACCTTTTGTTGTATGAATTTTATAGCTAACACCGTACTTAGAAGTTTTGATCCCCCACCATAACACGAAAAATACACTCCAACAAAACAACGGACCAATTGGAGCGTAATTTGACAATAGATCGTATATTATACGCGAAGTGCTAGATTACAATAGTAGGGCTACGAATTTATTACAATCTAGGTCTCCTATCACTATTGCTAGATCTAGGTGGACTTAGGTCCGGAACACCTCAAACTAACAATTGGACGCATTACCGGATGTCGAAGGTGATGTCGAAGATGACGTCGAAGATGATGTCGAATCATGGGTGATTTCGAACCTCTTCTATGTCGGGGATGTGGCCATATTGAGAATGGACGTCGGGAATGATATCGGGACGTATGTCGAGGATATATATCAGGAATATATGTCGGATTGTATGTGGGATTATATTTCAGGTTGTATGTCGGGTGTATATTCGATATCGAGTGAACAATACCTTGATTAGCGGAGCCCATATATATATATACACCTCGGGATGCGGGGACTGCACACGTGACTTTCACGTGAGTTGTACTATATCGAGGGTGATATTCGATATTGCGAGCTATATCGGATGCCATCCCCGATATAAGTGAACATGGGCGGATTCCTGATGGGCTTGGCCCATGTAACCGAAGCGGGCCGACCCAATACGGGAATCATCCATATCATGTAGTCCCCGAGTTTGTTGTAAATAATAACTCGTAAACTAAATTAAGTTTGAATTACCAGTGCCTCTTGTTTCGCCAGTTCAAATTATGGAGCTCGGAGACGTGAATTTTATTTAAAGTGATGGTGGACCTCCAATATAATTTAAGTACGCATTTGGATTATGAGGAATATGTCTCTTTTCAGGGGTAATTGCACTGTTACTTCTGAAATTATTTTGGGACTAAGTTGCTATATCGAATATTTTCGATATCAGTAATCGGATGTCGAATTTTGGTTTCAATATCCTCGGCCATAACTGCGGGATCGAAGGACCCGATGTCTATATATAGGAGTTGAGAGGAGAGTGAAAAGTCATTTGTCTTTTAGCGAATTTGTACTTCATTCGGCAAAGTTATGTCAGGGATACTCGATATAGTTTTGGATGTATTTTTTGATATAGCCTTGATATAAGATTCGATATAGAATTCATTATAGGCCTTCGACGTAGTCTTTTCAATGTTGAGTCGTTAAGGGATCTCGATATGATTTTCGATATGTTTTTCGATATAAACCCTCGATATATTCTTCGATATCGCATTCGATATACTGCAGGCCTTCGATGTAGCTCTAGATATATTCCACATCACGATTTTTATTTGTACTCTTTAATATATAGAATGATCGTTTAATATATTGGTAATTTCTTGATTTTGGTATTCTTTAGATCTTCGGTGATTCGCTTTAGTGGAGCTTTGATAACCTTTCAGTCTTAGTTGCGCTACAACAGTCTGTATAACGGCGATGTCGGGTGTAAGAAACATGAATGTGTTCGAGAACGACGCCGGTTTTGTCCCTGGACTAGAGCCTGTGAATGAGGAAGATTCACAACATTATTCTCCTTTCGTGTGCGCTGAGATGTTCGATACCGATACATTCATGGATGATGATACCGGCGATGCCTTTTATGATGAAGGTGATAGGGAAGTGGAGGATAGCGAGGACGACGGTGTAAGGTTAAATGAGTTTGGACTGGTCGACATGCCGGAGGTGAACAAAATACAAAACCGCTATTAAGTACGAGGATATGGTGTCTCATGTCCCCCTATCCCGATTACTATTGTGCCGAGTACCATATTGACAGGAACGGGATCAGATTCCCCAATCCCAGCGAACGGATGCATAAACCCCCTAAGGGTTGGATTACGGCGCACACGAAGCATTTCGTTAATGGCCTACGCTTTCCTATCGATCCCTCAAAGTATCAGCTTCCCCTTCCGAGACGGTATCGGAGCACCAATGGCGGCAACACCCTACTATGTGTCAGCACCTAGAAGACAGTTGTCGAAAGTAGAACGGGGCTACTCATCTCCTACCAACCACATGTGACACTTGTTAAGTAATATACATGCATCGTAACTACTTGTATACCATCTTGTCCCTATATAAAGAGGGAAATAAAATAAATAAAAGGGAGTACACTTTTAGAATCACAACAGAACAAATTTTTCCATTCTTCGAATCCCGAGCAAAAGCGTTTCGACCCACCCACAAATTAAGAAAAAGCAAGATAAACAAATAACTATTAACATGGTGTATATTCGATATCGAGTGAACAATGTCTGTAACTAATAAATCTTACCTTGATTAGAGGAGTCCGGATATATATAGACCTCGGGATGTAGGGACTGCACACATGAGCTGTACTATATTGAGGGTGATATTCGATATCGCGAGCTATATCGGGTGCCATCCTCGATATAAGTGAACATGGGCTGATTCCTAATGGGCTTGGACCATGTAACCGGAGCGGGCTGACCCAATACGGTAACTACCCATATCGGAGCAAAAATATTACCTCAAAAAAGCCTTATTTTTTGTTTCTATAACTCAATTATTGCGAAATACTTCGATCCTAAATTCAGCTCCAAAAGAGGTCGTTGCATGCATACTGGAGCAGAAAAATCGGATGTAAGAACCAATTAGAGCGGAATAATGCGATGCAAGCTTTAAAGCAATTGGAGGGGAAAATTTGGACGCACGAATAAGCTGAAGCGGAAAAATTGTATGCATGTTTCGCTTGCATCGAAAAAATTGGATCCAGCCTACTTTATGCCAAAATGAAAGTAGCCTATCGTGGCAGTTTCTTATTTGTTGGCAGCTTGCATCTGAATTTCTCCTTTCAAGGAAATATTTCGCTCGGTTTGCAGGCTATTTCGTCGACCCGTGGGTTTACCCGGTGCGCACCCGAAGGGTAGTGGCTGAGGGTTCCCGCGTCATCAAAAAAAAGGAAATATTTCGCTCCAATTGCTTTTTGCTTCACAACTTTTCGATGTAATAAAATTTATGCACTGCAATTTTTCACTCTAATGTATATATATATTTTTTTTAAAAAGTGGCTGGATCCGCCACAATCAAAATGAATTCTTATTTTCTTTTCGTAATCTAACTATTTTACAAATAATACAATTTGTACAATTTGTATTAATATAATTTACGAAATTACAAAACTATATAAATTTATATTTTACGTGTTTATACTTTAACAATATAAATATTATAATTAGAAAAGCTATTTTCACTATACGAAAAATTACGAAGGCTTTTTATGAATACTGATTTGACAATAGATCGTATTATATTTATGTGCATGTCGGTTACACAAGAGTATAATCTAATAATACAACGAGTCTATCTCAAATCAGGCCTACATTGTGTATCTCGTGTAGACTTGGTCCGGAACACCCCGAACTGACGCCTCGATGCTTGGATGACAATAGTATATCGGTGACTAGATCGGTTGTATGTCGGTGATCGTCTTCGATATGATATCGAGGATTACCCTCGATGTGAGATCGGTAATGTGGTGGTATGACGTATCAGTTGAACACAAGGTAGTCCCGATATCGAATGTGATATCGAGAGTGAGATCGGTAACGTATTTCGATGTGATGCGTGGTAGCTGAGGGATAATAATTGCTTCCTTTGGGATCTGGGCACCGCGTATTTATAGACCTCGGGATCCGGGGACCACAGTAACATATCGGTGATTATTACCAATATGACATCGAAAGTGGCCCCCGATATGGTCCAATATGGGCCTGGTTTGGGCCAGGCCCAGTATGCGGGAAATGCCCATATCAAATACGAAAAATAACGAAGGCTTTTTTCATACGAAGAAATTACGAATCCTTTTTTTTCTCTTAATACAAATAATTACGAAACTATTTATGGCTTAAACAAAATAAGTATTATCATTATAATATCTTCTAAATATAATAAAATAAAATTTAAAATTTTTTAGTTAAAAAACAAAAATTCATGTGAGGAAGAGAGATGAAGAGAAGATTAATGAGGTGAAGATGTGAAATGTGATGGATGAAGGTGGGGTATTTATAGGGGGAAGCCTTTTACACATGCATTGCCTGCTCTGCATGGAAATATATCGTTCCATGATGTTTTGCATGAAATTTTTTACGTTTGCAAGGAAATATTTTTATCCATGATCTTTTGTAATGAAAATATTCCTTTCATCCAATAAAAGTATTTGTAAAATCCCCCCTACTCACTAAAATTTGTAATTACGTTTTTTCACCACAAATGTTTTTTATTCGTCTTTCGTTACTCCCTTTATGACAAAAGCTCATAGAACACATCTCCGTAGAGTCCGTAGTATTGAACGAAAAAGTTTTTATGTAGTTGTTTTGCATATTTTGCATAATTACATTTTCTCGCCAATAGTTATTTAAATATTTTATGTTACTCCGTTTATACGAAATTTAAAATTACATGCCTACTTAGTATTTTGAAAAGAGTGGTGAAAGAAAAAGTGAATTTTACGGTTTTGGGCAACTTGTACATTTGATTACACTATTTTGGTTTAGTAGAATTTGTGGTTTTAGTGTTTAGAGTAAATATTTTAGAGAGTTAAAGTGTTTTGAGAGTTTAACATTTGACTTCCATCACTCCGTTTTTTACGAAATTAGCAAAAACACGTCTATTTAGTGTTGTGACAATAGTGATGCAAGAAATAGTGATTTGGAGTTGTTTTGTAACTTTTTCTTAATTACATATTCTGCCCCAAAGTTTTGTTTAACGACTTTCATCACTTCAATTTTGACAAAATTAGAAAGAACAAGCCTATCTAGTGTTGTGAATGTAGTGAGACATGAAATAACGATTTCAGAGTTGTTTTACAACTTTCCCATAGTTACATATTCCGCCCCCAAGTTTTGTTCAATGACTTTCGTCGCTCCGTTTTTGAATAAATAGAAAGAATATGCCTACTTAGTGTTGTGAATATAGTGAGACGAGAAACAGTGATTTAAGAGTTGTTTTAGAAATTCTCATAATTACATTTCGTCCGAAAGTTTTGTTAAACGACTTTCATCACTTCGTCTTTGATGAAATTAGAAAGAACACGCCTATTTAGAGTCGTGAATATAGTGAGACAAGAAATAGTAATTTCAGAGTTGTTTTAGAACTTTCTCATAATTACATAATCCCTCAAAAAGTTTCGTTTACCGATTTCCGTTACTCTGTTTTTTACAAAATTAGAAAAAACATGCTTATTTAATGTTATGACAATAATGGTGAAAGAAATAGTGATTTCAGAGTTGATTTGCAATGGTAAATAAATACGGCAAAGCCAAGTCTTTCACCAAAATTCCCAATCGGCAAGCCTGTGTCACAACACGATTAACAAATTAATTAAACAATCTAATCATTAAAAAAGCCTAACCATTTAGAACAAACAACTAAACTATTAAATTAACGTTACCTCTTTCCACCAAAGCTCCTCGCCAAAATTTCTCCCACCATACCAAGTAAGCTACATGATTTGACATGTCTTTGTTTCAAATGTTATAAATATGTTATGGTGGGGAAAATTTCGGCCAAAAGTGGTTGAAAATCCATTGAAGGGGCAAATCGAACAGACGTGCATAGTTTAGGGGCAAAACGCTTATTAAATTTGTTTAGGGAGTAAGTCGCAAAAACGTGCATAGTTCAGGGGGCTTGATGCTTTTATCCTAAAAAATTATGTAGTAGAACTACGACACCCATACATCCTCGAGCGTGCCGTAAACACGTGATCTCGCCTGAGAGAGGAGCAGCAATTTCAAATTGCTCGAAACTTAATTACGTTGATGGGATGAGCTAACTGATTTTCTATCGAGGTACAAACAAAGCGCTTGATAAAATTCACACAAATCCTAAGCACCACCATCTTTGCTTCTGCATAATTAAACCCATGAGAGCCGAAGCAAACATGGTGGTGCTTAAGATTTGGGTGAGCTTGACCAAGCACTGTGTTTGTACCTAGATAGCCAAGATCAGTCAACTAATCATCAAGATCACCATCGACGTAATTGATCTTTTCATGGGAAGTTAATAATTCTGGAATACTCGGCTTAGAAGCTTGGCTAAAGGTTATATGGTGTCCTTTTCTGGTGTGGTGGAAGCGATTTCTAACTTCAATGATGCTAAAAGCATCACTGATAATGTTTTGGAAACACTGGCTGACTTGGACATGCATGTATTTGGTGTTACTATTTTACGAGAGAGAGTCACCAGGTTAGCGACAATCAAAGATAAGAAGGTAAAGCTTATAGATGATGTAACAGAAATGAACAAGCGAATTTGACTGCACAATCATGAGAAAAAGTAAGACTAAGCTGGAGATCGATGATATTAACCAGCAGATGAAAAAGTTGCAGGAGAAACTGTTACATGCAGAGTCCAAAAAAAGAGAAGTAAAACGAGGAAGTTGCCACTTTGCAGGCCAAGGTGTTGGAAACTGAAGAAAACATCAAGAACATTGAGCACGAGCATCAAGTCGTAGCTGCAACTAGATATTAGGTGATGGCAGCTCTTCTCTGAAACCTGTACCCCAGCATGGTTGCAGAAGTAGAAGTCAAACTCTGTCAGGTGGCAGATTTTTGAGTCCACGAGAGTTCCTTTAGGTTTTACATACAATATAAACAAAAAAACACATTAGTATACAATCCCCAATCAAAGAAGATGTCAAATGTATAACTGAATAAGAAACGTTTTTCTTTTGATGATGAAAAATGAAGCTAAATTTTCTATCAGGCAGTATATTTCTACTCCTATCAACAATGCGTCTGTTGTTGTGGTTGTTTGCAAACAACCTGGTGTAGTGACATTTTTCAACGACGAAAAAAGTGACAGGGGGTTGATAGTCGGGCTGTAGAGATGCACATGCTTGAGAAAGTATACATAAACCACATAAAATATTGAATCAAGACATTTAACACGAGAATATATATTTTTCCCGAAACGCCAGAAAGGAGGAAAATAACCTTTCGTATGGCGTCAAGTCCATGAAGCAACGCTTGGTAGAACTGCCCTTCACTCACACCATCTCTGCATGCTCACAAAGAAGACATTATAAGATAAGGAAAATGAGGAAGTAGGAGAGACTTTAATAGTAGCATCAATTGAGCATCATTACCGGTAGAATATGATCCGCAACTGTTCAGTTGCTCGTGACAGAAACTACGAGCCATGCTATAGTGTATGTTGCGGGAGACATTAATACCTATCCATCTATTAAATGAGCTACCATTCACAATCCTCTGTATGATGCCCAATAATAAAATGTTTAATTTAATCCAGACGAAGCAAAAAATGGAAAAAGAAAAATGAAGATAAAAGGAATCGTATGCGCAAAATAAAAGTTGTCATCAAGCAATGAGAGAAAGAATCTCATGAATGCCTTATATATTTCATATAACTGTTTGTTAACGTATGTGATACTGATTATTATCTCAATTATCAAACAAAATATGGAATTGGAAACACAAGGCATTAACCATCACAACATACTTGAATTTTCCAATCACAATCTTGCTATTGAACACGAATGGAAATTGCATATATTTGCAGCATTTAGCAAAATAGATCACCCATATACATGTTAATTACCTTATTCATCATATTGCATTCCCCAACCTGAGGCAGACAGTCTTTCTCCCGATCACGCTGAAGGTCTTGACATACGCCACTAACGTTACTTTCACTAGTAGCTGCAAGATTGAAAAATGCTTTGAAGTCACTACAAGAAAAAGGGGTCATTAGGGACCGCAAATTAGCGACCGCCAAGCGGTCGCTAGTCTTCAGCGACTGCATTGCGGTCGCTATTGACATTAGGGACCGTCCAGCGGTCCCTATTGACAGTATCCGTTGTCAATAGGGACCGCATAACGGTTCCTGTATGTTTAATAGGGACCGTTAAGCGGTCCCTGTAAGTTTAATAGGGACCGTTAAGCGGTCCCTAATGTCAAAATAGGGACTGCTTGGCAGTCCCTAATGTGGAAATTAGGGACCGCATGGCAATCCCTACTAATATTCGTACATCAAAATTATGTATTTTTCGATGGTTTGAGGTGCCGCGTGGTATGTTTAGTTCGTAATAACCATTTTAATAGTTAAAATAACAATAAGTACAACGACACATTGTATATCCAAACATTATACAAGGAGAACGTGTCGCTTTGAAGATTTTCCTACTGGGTTTAGTTGTACATTTGTGAAATATATCTTGAACGTTAATAACTCGATCGATCTCAATTAGTCTATTAGTTCACAACTAATCTACTATAAGGTTGGTTTTGCAATCATTTATTACTTCAATTTACATATTACAATGAGTTTGGTTGATTACAATCACAAACACAACAACATCAATAAAAAAAAATCTATTTTTAAGTATGAATATTAGTATGAACCGTTAAACGGTCCCTAATGTCAAATTAGGGACCGCTTAACCGTCCCTAATTTGAGAATAGGGACCGTTGAGCGGGCCCTAATTTGAACTAGGGACCGGTTGGCAGTCCCTATTGTAAAATTAGGGACCGCTTGGCAGTCCCTACTAATATTCATACATCAAAATTATGAATTTTTCGATGGTTCGAGGTGCCGCGTTGTATGTTTAGTTCATAATAACCATTGGAATAGTTAAAATAACAATAAGTACAACGACACATTGTATATCCAAACATTATACAAGGAGAACGGGCCGCTTTGAAGATTCTCCTACTATTTTGTACGACGAATGACATAATGACAAATTAATTCGATCTACATATATACGTATAATTAATGAATACTTGATCTAATGATTATGCCTCATAATCGTATCTATGCTAACGTTTGTGAAGTAAATCATAAACACGGATAACAATTACAACTAACTAATGATAATTAGTTGTACATTTGTGAAATATATCTTGAACGTTAATAACTCAACCGATCTCAATTAATCTATTATTTTACAACTAATCTACTATAAGGTTTGTTTTGCAATCATTTATTACTTCAATTTACATATTACAATGAGTTTGGTTGCTTACAATCACAAACACAACAACATCAATAAAAAAAATCGATTTTTAAGTATGAATATTAGTAGGGACCGTTAAGCGGTCCTTAATTTGAATTAGGGACCACTTGGCAGTCCCTATTGTAAAATTAGGGACCGCTTGGCAGTCCATACTAATATTCATACATCAAAATTATGAATTTTTCGATGGTTCGCGGTGCCGCGTTGTATGCTTAGTTCATAATTACCATTGGAATAGTTAAAATAAGAATAAGTACAACGACACATTGTATATCCAAACATTATACAAGGAGAACGGGCCGCTTTGAAGATTCTCCTACTATTTTGTACGACGAATGATATAATGACAAATTAATTCGATCCACATATATACGTATAATTAATGAATACTTGATCTAATGATTATGCCTCATAATCGTATCTATGCTAACGTTTGTGAAGTAAATCATAAACACGGATAACAATTACAACTAACTAATGATAATTAGTTGTACATTTGTGAAATATATCTTGAACGTTAATAACTCGATCGATCTCAATTAATCTATTCTTTCACAACTAATCTACTATAAGGTTTGTTTTGCAATCATTTATTACTTCAATTTACATATTACAATGAGTTTGGTTGCTTACAATCACAAACACAACAACATCAATAAAAAAAATCGATTTTTAAGTATGAATATTAGTAGGGACCGTTAAACGGTCCCTAATGTCAAATTATGGACCGCTTAACGGTCCCTAATTTGTCAATAGGGACCGTTAAGCGGTCCTAATTTGAATTAGGGACCGCTTGGCAGTTTCTATTGTAAAATTAGGGACCGCTTGGCAGTCCATACCAATATTCATACATCAAAATTATAAATTTTTCGATGGTTCGAGGTGTTGCGTTGTATGTTTAGTTCAAACGGTCCCTATATTAGGGACCGTCAAACGGTCCATATATTTGATATTAGGGACCGTTCGACGTTCCCTACTAATATTCATAGAAATTCTATGAATATTAGTAGGGACTGTTAAACGGTCCCTATTGTAAAATTAGGGACCGTCTAACGGTCCCTATTGTAAAAATTTGGGACCGTCTGGGCGGTCCCTAATGTGCTACATTAGGGACCGTCTGAGCGGTCCCTATTGTATAATTTAGGGACCGTCTGGGCGGTCCCTAATGTTCTACATTAGGGACCGCCCAGATGGTCCCTATTTTTCAAAAGTATAGCGACCGGTAAGCAGTCGCTATATTGCGGGCCCTATTGAGGTCATTAGGGACCGCTTAACAGTCGCTAAATTGCAGTCCCTAATGACCTCAATAGAGACCGCTTAACGGTCTCTATTGGCAAGCGACCATGGTCAATATCGACCGCAAAATAGCGACCGCTAGACGGTCGCTACCCCCTCAATAGCGACCGCAGGGGGGTCATTAGAGACCGCCCAGGCAGTCCCTAATGACCCATTTTTCTTGTAGTGAGTAAATCAGATAAATGCCCTAATAACTAATAAGAGTAAGTATAAGCCAAATAGAAATGATGGGTGAAGTTACTTTTCAAAAATGCATCATGGATATACATGGTTTCTCCAGCTGAAAGACATGCCCTTAATTTAACCGGTTAATCTATCCCGTTAATCTCCCATCCATGGAAACCTGAATGCAACATAGGCTTTTAGTCATGTGACAGATTTGTAAAATACAAAATCCAAAATCAACACATGAGTTTGAACAACCAAACTTTCCAGTGATTTTAACGTAACAAAAATTGATATATTGGTTATAATAAAATCTATAAAACCCAATTTTGATTCGAAACCTAAATGCAACATGTTTCCCCTTTACGCATCAATCTAGAACTCTAAAATATTTCCTGTAATTACAAACTAATTTTAGAGAACCGTTACCTTTCGACAACAACAACCATTTCTTAACCACTTTCATTTTTTCACTATATTTCGACTAATAAAAACTAAAGGCTTGAGTTTTTTTTCAGAATATATTGATGATGATCAACAGAAAAATAGATGAATAAACTAAAACCAAACCAAGAGCAAACAATTCAGTAAAAACTAAAATTTTCATGGTCACCTTATAATTGAAACGCAGATCTTCTAGTTCAACGTATCTTCTTAAATATCAAATTGTTAAAGAGATACAAAAGGATTGAATCTGAAATCGGATTGTTGAGATTAGAGAGAAAAAGGTATATGCAGTTGCATATCATGAAACCTAGGCGAGGAAAAAAAATAAAAAGGACCAGAGTGTTATGTTAGAATGGTAAAATTATTGAAAGGGAGCACGTGATTTTATATGAAAAATTGAAAATTAAATTGATAATATCTAAGTTCAATAGTAAGTAAATGATTTGGAATAAAATCTCGGGGTATAAATGGTTAATAGTTGCCACCAACTCTAGATTAATAGCATGGGTAACAAGATTCTGTCAATTGTAAGTGAGTAAATCAGATAAATGCGGTAATAACTAATAAGAGTAAGTATAAGCCAAATAGAAATGATGGGTGAAGTTACTTTTCAAAAATACATCATGGATATACATGGTTTCTCCAGCTGAAAGACATGCCCTTAATTTAACCGGTTGATCTATCCCGTTAATCTCCCATCCATGGAAACCTGAATGCAACATAGGCTTTTAGTCATGTGACAGATTTGTAAAATACAAAATCCAAAATCAACACATGAGTTTGAACAACCAAACTTTTCTGTGATTTTAACGTAACAAAAATTGATATATTGGTTATAATAAAATCTATAAAACCCAATTTTGATTCGAAACCTAAATGCAACATGTTTCCCCTTTACGCATCAATCTAGAACTCTAAAATATCAAGAGCAAACAATTTAGTAAAAACTAAAATTTTCATGGTCACCTTATAATTGAAACGCATATCTTCTAGTTCAACGTATCTTCTTAAATATCAAATTGTTAAAGAGATACAAAAGGATTGAATCTGAAATCGGATTATTGAGATTAGAGAGAAAAAGGTATATGCAGTTGCATTTCATGAAACCTAGGCGAGGAAAAAAAATAAAAAGGACCAGAGTGTTCTGTTAGAATGGTAAAATTATTGAAAGGGAGAACGTGATTTTATATGAAAAATTGAAAATTAAATTGATAATATCTAAGTTCAATAGTAAGTAAATGATTTGGAATAAAATCTCGGGGTATAAATGGTTAATAGTTGCCACCAACTCTAGATTAATAGCATGGGTAACAAGATTCTGTCAATTGTAAGTAAATAATTTGGAATAAAATCTCGAGGTATTAAAGGTTAATAATTGCCACCAAGTCTAGATTAATAACATGGGTAAAAAGATTGTATCAATTTGAGAAAGAAAAGAAAAATATTCAAGTTATTTT
Organism: Linaria vulgaris; assembly: GCA_948329865.1. Classification (NCBI taxonomy): domain Eukaryota; kingdom Viridiplantae; phylum Streptophyta; class Magnoliopsida; order Lamiales; family Plantaginaceae; genus Linaria; species Linaria vulgaris. The sequence continues at coordinate 74,596,553 of OX415250.1, read as the reverse complement.
TACCTTTTCCTCTGATTTTTTTATTTATTTTGTACAAAAATTACGATGCCTAGTCGTTGTTCAAATCTTTATATGTTGATTCATTGCCTTGCCGTTGTTTTATCAGCTTGATTAATTGATTTATCTAACTATCAGACGTCCTGATTTGAAATATATAATGACCTAATCTATTGATAGACCTAAATATTATGTTTTTTCCATTAAATTTTGAAAGATATAATAAACTAATCTATTGACTGAAGTATATGTACCCCAATACAACTCTCGTCGAGGCTCAAATCTATGTATGTTTATCGTTATGACGTAAAAACTTGTAGGAACTACCTCTAAGGTGTGGTCTAAGAAAACCTTTTGGGTGATGCAAAACTTTATAGACCGCGCTAATCGAACAAACTTCTTATGGAATGATAAAAAGAAAGAATTTTCATTTTTAGAATAAATTCAAGATTCGGTTAGCTGTTAGGATGAACAATAACTGCTAACCGCTATCCATTTGTTGTTACATTATGCTAGTTAACTTAATTGTGTAACTAGTGATCGTTAATCTCAAGATCTAGCGACCTTCATAAACCTCACACGCTCCATCATGTTATTTTAATTTTCTTTTCCAGATTGTAACACACGAAAATATCATGAGGGTGATTCATCTTAAATTGTTCGATTTGTAACCGTTGAATGCAAGCCTAATTGATGTGGACTAAAATATGAAAATATTAATGGCTAATAATTGCCACCAACTCAGGATTAATAACATGGGTTAATAAGATTGTATCAATTTGAGAAAAAAGGCTAAAATGTCCAAGTTATTTTTTCCTTTTCCTCAGATTTTTGATATATTTTGTATAAAAATTACAAAGTCAAGGATAAAATCAATAGACCTAACTATATTGTTTTTTAATTTATGCTTAAAAGTTATAATGAGCTATTCTGAAGTATATAAACGAGATCCTGATCCTAATGCATTTCTTGTTGAAGCTCAAATCTTTTATGTTGATTCAATGCCTTTGTTCTTATGGCCATGGTTAATTGATTTATCTGACCATCACAAGTCCTCATTTGAAATATATAATGAACTGATCTATTGATAGACTTAAATATTATGTTTGTTTTGGACAAATTATTATTTGTGCCCTGTATGTTTCAATTTTTTTTATGAAAATGCCCGTTATCTTTCGAATTATTGAAAATGCCCTGGATATATGCTATTTTTTTGTAGAAACTGCCCTTTGCATAGAAAAATAGCAGTTTCTACAAAAAAGGGCATAGATCTAGGACATTTTCAAATATTCGAAAGATATAGGGCATTTTCATCAAAAAGTGAAACATCACGGGCACAAATAACAATTCGTCCAAATCATAAAGCAAACACACTAAATAAACACATAGTATTGTGAGTGGGACAAGGTGAGAACTTGTTTTTCTCAGGGGACGAAAATGATCCCACATTCTTCTGTGTTGTAACATGGGACGAATATGACGTGATTTGTTGGGTATGAAAAAACATATAGGGACTACTTGTAAGTCGGGAGTTCTATCAAGATAGACCCAATTTTTTGTTAACCTTGTGTTAGGAGTGATGTGTTGCATCACTTTATTCATAGTTTCTTTTCAATGTTGTGACGCGTGAGATAAGAATTGAAAGCTTTCACACTGAACCTCTTAGGTGAAGTAGCTTTTTCCATGCAAGGAGATTTTCTTACACTGAACATTTTACTATTGCTTAAAGACTAAATAGGTGCATTCTTTTAGAGAAATTTATTTGTGCCCGTGATGTTTCAATTTTTGATGAAAATGCCCTTTATCTTTCGAATATTTGAAAATGCCCTGGATTTATGTCCTTTTTTGTAGAAACTGCCATTTTTCTATGCAAAGGACAATTTCTACAAAAAAGGGCATAGATCCAGGGCATTTTCAATAATTCGAAAGATAACGGCATTTTCATAAAAAATTGAAACATACAGGACACAAATAATAATTTGTCCTTTTTTTTAATTAGATTCTGAAAGTTATGATGAACTAATATATTGCTGAAGTATATTATGTATCCCAATGCATTTCTCGTCGAGGCTCAAATCTGTATGTATTGATCGGTTTGTTTTCCTATGACGTACAAACAATTAGCAACTACTTTAAAGTTGTAGAGTAAGTAAACCTTTTGGTTGATGCAAAAGTTTACAGACCACACTAATCGAACAAACTTCTTACGAAAAGACAAAAAGTAAGAATTTGCATTTTCAACATAAATTGAAGATTTGGACAGCCTTTAGGATAACAAGAACAACTAACTGTTTTTCGTTTATAGTTAAGTAGTGCCACATAAACTAGATGTATAATTAGAGATCGTAATTGCAAGAGCTAGTGGCCTATATAAACCTCACAGGCTCCAAACATGTTATTTCTTTTTCCTTTACAGATTGTAACACACGAACATCTTAAATTGTTCGATTTGTAATTGTTAATTGCAAGCTTGAATTAAATTTAATTTTATTATGAAAAATTCATTTTAGATTTACACTTCGATAACTTCTTATCGTCGTGGCCGACTAATTTACTTAAGTATCACACACTCTAATTTGGTTGATGACATTAGACAATTATATGTCAAGTCTGCCTCATTTTGTACATCAAATCAACCTTTTGTGTGGTTCTCTCATATCATTATTATATAATCAACTTTCATTGAGCTACTTGCTAACAAGGTTAAACTTTCTTGAGAACTTCTTCAACTAAACGTAATTTGTTAGACTTTTTGAGAAATCCATCAAAGACCATTTGATATTGAAGCCACTGTGAAAGAGATAGAGTAGGCCAAAACCTGCTATAAGGTGACATGTCTTTGCTTCAACAATAGAAGAGACATGTTTAAGGCAAACCAGGGTTGACTCTTGGCTACTCAACCCCTCTGGTCTAGACACCGCATCTTGGCATTAAAACCTTAAGCCATATATTAGGTCCATGGATCTTTTTCGCTCCTATGCCACTCAATTTACTCATTCCTCTTTAACGTGCGATACTCCACACTTGATTATTTTTAACACATTTTATTTCCTGTTCAGTAAATGAAGGATTCTTACATATATGGTAAATAAATTAATTAACTCACCATCTTGGTTGTTTGAGTAGTTTAGTGTTTGATGTCACATCGTTAATCTAACAAGATAACGTGTCTAGTTATCACTTATCACACGTCGTATGTTATGTAAAATACTTTGGTATTATGAGTATTAGATTTGTAAATGAATAAATTAACGTACAACTTGCTAAAGAAGATTAGCTACCACAAAAGTAACACATGGCTAACTTTTTTTTCCCAAACTGTGCATAATACAGGAATGATTTTTGTAATTAGATTTTTCAAAATTTCTCGATAGTTTTGTGAAAGTCTTTCTTTTTCTCATCATCCTGAGCGCAGAAATAAAGATTCGTCCCTCTAATATCTTAATGCGATCACATACCAAATTATAGTAATCAAATCACTTGCTATCTTTGTTGAAATATGAGTGCTCTTTTCCTCAGGTACACACAACACAAAATTGTGAAAGGAAAAAAAAGTACCTATCAATAAAAAATTCTGTAGTAGAACTACGGCACCCATTCATCCTCGAGCGTGCCGTAAACACGTTATCTCGCCTGAGAGAGGAGCAGCAATTTCAAATTGCTCGAAACTTAATTACGTTGATGGGGATGAGCTGACTGATCCTCTATCGAGGTACAAACAAAGTCCTTGATAAAGTTCACACAAATCCTAAGAACCACCATCTTTGCTTCTGCATAATTAAACTCATGAGAGCCGAAGCATACATTGTGGTGCTTAAGATTTGGGTGAGCTTGACCAAGCACTGTGTTTGTACCTCGATAGCCAAGATCAGTCAACTAATCATCAAGATCACCATCGGCGTAGTTAATATTTTCATGGGAAGTTAATAATTCTGGAATACTCGGCTTAGAAGCTTGGCTAAAGGTTATATGGTGTCCTTTTCTGGTGTGGTGGAAGCGATTTCTAACTTCAATGATGGTGATGGCATCACTGATGATGTTTTGGAAACACTAGCTGACTTGGACAGACATGGATTTGGTGTTACTGTTTTACGGGAGCGAGTCACCAGGTTAGCGACGAGCAAAGATAAGAAGGGGAAAGCTTATAGATGATGTAACTGAAATAAACAAGCAAATTTGACAGCACAATCATGAGAAAAAGTAAGATTAAACTGGAGATCGATGATATTAACCAGCAGATGCAAAAGTTGCAAGAGAAACTGTTACTTGCAGGATCCAAAAAAGAGAAGGAGAACGAGGAAGTTGCCACTTTGCCTGCCAAGGTGTTGGAAACAGAAGAAACCATCAAGAACATTGAGCACGAGCATCAAGTCGTAGCTGCAACTAGATTTTAGGTGATGGCAGCTCTTCTCTGAAACCTGTACCCCAGCATGGCTGCAGAAGTAGAAGTCAAACTCTGTCACGTGGCAGATTTTTGAGACCACGAAAGTTCCTTTAGGTTTTACATACAATATAAACAAAAAAACACATTAGTATACAATCCCCAATCAAAGAAGATGTCAAATGTAGAACTGAATAGGAAACGTTTTTCTTTTGATGATGAAAAATGAAGCTAAATTCTCTATCAGGCAGTATATTTCTACTCCTATCAACAATGCGTCTGTTGTTGTGGTTGTTTGCAAACAACCTGGTGTAGTGACATTTTTGAACGACGACAAAAGTGACAGGGGGTTGATAGTCGGGCTGTAGAGATGTGCATGCTTGAGAAAGTATACAGAAACCACATAAAATATTGAATCAAGACATTTAACACGAGAATATATATTTTTCCCGAAACGCCAGAAAGGAGGAAAATAACCTTTCGTATGGCGTCAAGTCCGTGAAGCAACGCTTGGTAGAACTGCCCTTCACTCACACCATCTCTGCATGCTCACAAAGAAGACATTATAAGATAATGAAAATGAGGAAGTAGGAGAGACTTTAATAGTAGCATCAATTGAGCATCATTACCGGTAGAATATGATCCGCAACGGCTTCTGTTCAGTTGCTCTGTAAAATGATATCAGCAGCTCGTGACAGAAACTACGAGCCATGCTATATTGTATGTGGCAGGCGACATTAATACATATCCATCTATTAAAGGTGCTACCATTCACAGTCCTCTGTATGAAGCCTAATAATAAAATGTTTAATTGAATCCAGACGAAGCAAAAAAAGGAAAAAGAAAAATGAAGATAAAAGGAATCGTATGCGCAAAATAAAAGTTGTCATCAAGCAATGAGAGAAAGAATCTCATGAATGCCTTATATATTTCATATATTTGTTTGTTAACGTATGTGATACTGATTATTATCTCAATTATCAAACAAAATATGGAATTGGAAACACAAGGCATCAACCATCACAACATACTTGAATTTTCCAATCACAATCTTGCTATTGAACACGAATGGAAATTGCATATATTTGCAGCATTTAGCTAAATAGATCACCCATATACATGTTAATTACCTTATTCATAATATTGCATTCCCCAACCTGAGGCAGACAGTCTTTCTCCCGATCTCGCTGAAGGTCTTGACATACGCCACTAATGTTACTTTCACTAGTAGCTGCAAGATTGAAAAATGCATTAAAGTAAATCAGATAAAGGCCGTAATAACTAATAAGAGTAAGTATAAGCCAAATAGAAATGATGGGTGAGGTTACTTTTGAAAAATACATCATGGATATTCATGGTTTCTCCAGCTGAAAGGCCTGCCCTTAATTTAAGCGGTTGATCTAAGCCATTAATCTTCCATCCATGGAAACGTGAATGCAACAAAGGCTTTTAGTCATGTGACAAATTTGTAAAATACAAAAACCAAAATCAACACATGAGTTTGAACAACCAAACACTTCAGTGATTTTAACGTAACAAAAATTGATATATTGGTTATAATAAAATCTATAAAACACAATGAATGCATAACTTAATTTTTGTATCAACTTTCATTCAAAACCTAAATGCAACATGTTTCCCATTTACGCATCAATCTAGAACTCTAAAAGATTTTTTGTAATTACAAACTAATTTTAGAGAACCGTTACCTTTCGACAACAACAACCATTTCTTAACCACTTTCATTTTTTCATTATATTTCGACTTTTAAAAACTAAAAGCTTGAGTTTTTTCAAAATCTATTGATGGTGATCAACAGAGGATTTATAAAAAAAATACATGAATAAACTAAAACCAAACCAAGAACAAAAAATCCAGTAAAAACTAAAATTTTCATGGTCACCTTATAATTAAAACGCAGATCTTCTAGTTCAACGTATCTTCTTAAATATCAAATTGTTAAAGAGATACAAAAGGATTGAATCTGAAATCGGATTGTTGAGATTAGAGAGAAAAAGGTATATGCAGTTGCATTTGATGAAACCTAGGTGAGGAAAAAAAATAAGAAGGACCAGAGTGTTCGGTTAGAATGGTAAAATTATTGAAATGGAGCACGTGATTTTATATGAAAAATTGTAAATGAAATTGATAATATCTAAGTTCAATAGTAAGTAAATGATTTGGAATAAAATCTCGGGGTAATAATGGTTAGTAGTTGCCACCAACTCTAGATTAATAGTATGGGTAACAAGATTCTATCAATTGTAAGTAAATAATTTGGAATACAATCTTGAGGTATTAATGGTTAATAGTTCCCACCAAGTCTAGATTAATAACATGGGTAACAAGATTGTATCAATTTGAGAAAGAAAAGAAAAATATTCAAGTTATTTTTACCTTTTCCTCTAATTTTTTATTTATTTTGTACAAAAATTACGATGCCTAGTCGTTATTCAAATCTTTATATGTTGATTCAATGCCTTGTCGTTGTTCTTATCAGCTTGGTTAAATGATTTATCTAACTCTGAGACGTCATGATTTAAAATAAATAATGACATAATTTATTGATAGAACTAAATATTATGTTTTTTCCATTAAATTTTGAAAGATATAATAAACTAATCTATTGACTGAAGTATATGTACCCCAATACAACTCTCGTCGAGGCTCAAATCTATGTATGTTTATCGTTATGACGTAAAAACTAGTAGGAACTACCTTTAAGGTGTGGTCTAAGAAAACCTTTTGGGTGATGCAAAAATTTATAGACTGCGCTAATCGAACAAACTTCTTATGGAATGATAAAAGGAAAGAATTTTTATTTTTAGAATAAATTCAAGATTCAGTTAGCTGTTAGGATGAACAATAACTGCTAACCCCTATTCATTACATTATGCTAGTTAACTTAATTGTGTAACTAGTGATCGTTAATCTCATGTTCTAAGGACCTTCATAAACCTCACACGCTCCATCATGTGTTTTTAATTTATCTCAAATTGTTCAACTTGTAACCGTTGAATGCAAGCCTAAGTGATGCGGACTAAAATATGAAAGTGTTAATGGCTAATAATTGCCACCAACTCAGGATTAGTAACATGGGATAATAAGATTGTATCAATTTGAGGAAAAGGAAAAAATGTCCAAGTTATTTTTTCCTTTTCCTCAGATTTTTGATATATTTTGAATAAACATTACGAAGTCAAGGATAAAATCAATAGACCTAACTGTATTGTTTTTTAATTTATGCTTAAAAGTTACAATGAGCTATTCTAAAGTATAAAAACGGGATCCTGATCCTAATGCATTTATTGTTGAAGCTCAAATCTTTGTGTTGATTCAATGCCTTTGTTCTTATCGTCATGGTTAATTGATTTATCTGACCATCACAAGTCCTCATTTGAAATATATAATGAACTGATTTATTGATAGACTTAAATATTATGTTTTTTTTTCATTAGATTCTGAAAGTTAGGATGAACTAATATATTGCTGAAGTATATTATGTATCCCAATGCATTTCTCGTCGAGGCTCAAATCTGTATGTATTGATCGGTTTGTTTTCATATGACGTACAAACAAGTGGCAACTACCTTAAAGTTGTACGGTAAGTAAACCTTTTGGTTGATGCAAAAGTTTACAGACCACGCTAATTGAAAAAAATTCTTATGAAAAGATAAAACGTAAGAATTTGCATTTTCAACATAAATTGAAGATTCGGACAGCCTTTAGGATAACAAGAACAACTAACCGCTTTTCGTTTATAGTTAAGTAGTGTTGCGTAAATCAGATGTGTAATTAGAGATCGTAATTGCAAGAGCTAGTGGCCTATATAAACCTCACAGGCTCCAAACATGTTAGTTATTTTTCCTTTATAGATTGTAACACACGAACATCTTAAATTATTTGATTTGTAATTGTTAATTGCAAGCTTGAATTAATTTTAAATTTATTATGAAAAATTCATTTTAGATTTACACTTCGATAACTTCTTATCGTCGTGGCCGACTAATTTACTTAAGTATTCTAATTTGGTTGATGACGTTAAACAATTATATGTCAAGTCTGACTCATTTTGTACATCAAATTAACCTTTTGTGTGGTTCTCTCATATCATTATTATATAATCAACTTTTTTTTGGAACTCCGTACTTTATTTCCACCATAATCAGAACAAGATAGGGAGCAAAGTTTCCCTTAGTACAAGCACAACAAACCACTACAAACTTCAAAACATAGCCTAAGTCATGCAATAACAAGACACATAGCTATTCACTCAGTTTCTGACAATACAAGTTCATTCTTTTATGTCCTTTGACTCTACTTTTCATTTCCTCAATGATTCTTGAGCTGATCCCTTGTTCCATATTCTGTTTTGTATCAAAGATTACTCCATTTCTTGCCTTCCACACTGCATAAACAGTTTCTGCAACTGCCATCTTTAACAAACTACTTCTGGCCCCTTTCTTCTTTGTTGCTTCAGTAATCCACTTCTTCTCAGCCTCCCAACCTCCTGGAGTATGTCTGATTTTCATCCATTCCAGTATATGTTCCCAGATCTCCCTAGTCTCTCTGCACTTAAACATTAAGTGATCCAGCGTCTCATTCTCATCATAGAAAGCACATTTCTGATCAATTTGCATGCCAAATTTGCTCAATCTGTCTTTTGTATATAACCTATTCTGACAACACATCCAGAGTATGAAATTTGCTCTGGGCTTAGCAAGATTTCCATAGAACAGTTTTCTCCAAGGCACATTAGGCTTCCTACCTCTTATGCTCCAGTATATTTTTCTAGTATTGTATTTCCCTTTCTCCAGAGCCTCCTGCCACTCTTCATTGCCTTTCATTTCCTCTCTGATTTTGAACATGCTTCTAATGATCCAGGAACATCCATTTCCAGGCTTGAACCTATTCCAGTCCTCATTCTCCTTCATATAGATGCTGTGAACCCATCTCACCCATAGCTTATCAGCTTTCCTGGCCACATTCCATAACAACTTTGCAATGTTTGCTTTGTTCCATGGTGCCAGCTCAATCACATTCAGCCCTCCTTCATTTTTTGCATCACATATGTGCTCCCATGCCACTGGAGCTTTTCTGCTTACTATGACTTTACCTGTCCACAGAAATATCCTGCATCTGGTTTCAATGATCCTCAGCACCCCTTTTGGCATAGGAAAGACTTGAATCCAGTAGCTTGCCATTGAAAATATGATGCTCCTGATCAACTGCATTCTTCCAGCATAGCTTAGAAGCCTACTGCTCCAGTGTGTGATTCTTGACATGATCCTGTCTACTAGGGGAGTATAGTTTTCAATCCTGAGGTTTTTGCTTGCCAGTGGAACCCCAAGGTACCTCACTGGGAGGTCCCCCTTCATAAAGCCAGTTTCCTCTAAGATCTTTCTCCTATCATTCTCACTAGTTCCACCAAAGAATACTCTGCACTTTGCAAGGCTAGCATTCAATCCTGTAGCCTTTGAGAACTGTGTAAATTTGTCCATCATGAGCTGCACAGAAATGACATCTCCTCTACACAGTAGCATTAAGTCATCTGCAAAGCACAAGTTAGTAATTCCTAAGCCCTCACACTTAGGGTGAAAGTTAAAATTAGGATCTGTTCTTAGCTCTTGTAGTAGCCTGTGTAAGTATTCCATTATAAGAACAAAGAGGAGGGGGGATATGGGGTCTCCCTGCCTTAAACCTCTCTTTGCTGTCACTACCTCACTGGGCTCTCCATTCACCATATATTTGTATGTAACAGTCCTCTCACAAATCATTATCAAATTTATGAACTTTGATGGGAATCCCATTTCAGACATAATCACTTCAAGTGCCCCCCACTCCACTGTGTCATATGCTTTCTGGATATCCATTTGAATGATGCATCTAGGAGAACAACCTTTCCTGCCATACCCTTTCACCATCTCCTGAGCCAACATTATGTTATCATGAATGTTTTTACCTGGTAAGAAGGCAGATTGGCTATCATCCACCACTTGGTTGATCACATTCCCCAATCTTGCAGTCAGAATTTTTGTGATGATCTTCAGGACTGTGGTGCAGCATGATATGGGCCTCATATCTTTCACAGTTTTTGCCTCATTTGATTTTGGTATGAGTGATACCAATGTGCAATTGAATTCTTTTTGCATCTCTCCCTCCTGAAAGAATTCCTTCACTGCTCTGTTTACATCATGGCCAATGATGTTCCATGCCTTTTTGAAAAATAATGCATTGTATCCATCCACACCAGGAGCTTTTAGGTCCCCAATACTGTTGACAGCATGTATAATATCCTTATCTCCTATAGGTTGTATAAGTTTCAGTGCCTCCTCTCTACAGATTTTTCTACCTTTCCTTAGCACTGTGATATCCACTCCCTGGATCCTCTCTGCTATTTCTCCCACCACTTTCTTGTAGAACTTCACAATCTCATCTTCAATGAGGTTCTGTTCTGTTAGGACCCCTCCTGTGAGAGCCGTCAGTTTATGTAGTCCTTTTCTCTTGTTTTTCTCCTTTGTTGTGGCAAAGAAGTAAACATTATTACCATCTCCTAATATCCTCTTCATTTTGGTGATGTTTAAGCAGTTCCATCTTCAGCTTTTTGCAGTCATCCAGAAGTTAAGGATTGAACATATCCCTTTCAAGTGCTTTATGTGTCTTCTCTAAGCTGTCTCTGGCCACCTTGATCTGTTGTGAAACTCCTGTGTACTCTCTTGATATTTTCCTCATTGGATTTTGTAGCCTTTCCAGCTTATTCCATAATCTTTGCATTGCTGTTTGCCCTCTCACTTCCCTACTCCAGCTCTTTTCCACTTCATGCAGGAATCTGCTGTCTTTTGCCACTATGTTCATGAACCTGAAACTGTTCTGTTTGACCCTCCTCCTCTTTTCCTTATAACCTCTTAACACAGCATGGTCAGAAATCCCATTGGGACACACCTCAAATTGGATGTCATCATTTGTAGTGAACCATTCAGTATTGGCTATAGCCCAATCTATTCTTGAGTATATAAGACCCTCACTTTCATGGTTGTTTGACCATGTGTAGTATGGTCCACTAGTGTAAGCTTCATGTAGCTCCAGATTGGTCATCATTTGATTTATGTCTTCAAATTCTTGCTGTCTAACTCTATTGCCCCCTATTCTGTCATTCATGTGCATGACATTGTTAAAGTCACCCATGCTGAGCCAAGCCCCCTGGTGCACTGTACTGATCCTCTCCATTTCATTCCATATATTCTTTCTTTGCCCCAGTGTATTATGAGCATACACAGCAGTAAGCCAATATTTAAACTCTCCTCCAGTACTCATGACTTTCATGTGTATCATCTGGTCAGTTTGGTGTACCTTCTCAATGAGGACTTGGCTTGGATCCCAAAGGCACCAAATGCGCCCATTGGGGTGGCTAGTATAGTTATCCTCATAGTTCCACTTATGTTGAAATCTCATTCTAATCTTGTTTGCTTTAGCTGCTTTCACTCTAGTCTCCACAAGTATGACAATGGCACTGTTTTGAGTTGAGAGGTAGGAGCTCACCTCTCTGCACCTTGTCACTTTATTCATGCCCCTAGTGTTCCATGATAGGATCATGGTCCAGGATCCTGCTCCCCAATAAAGCCATCTCCATGCCTTAGGGTGGCAAAGCTATTTAGTGTATTCACTTCAGTCTCCTTTGTGTTCTGTCTTTCTTTTGTGCTTTTTCTTCCTGACACTATTTTGCTCCATTCACCTTCATCATCTCTTGCAGTAGTATCACTGTGTTCAGCTTCTTCTTTTCTTGCAATAGTATCCATGTGATCCCGTACTTCTTCTCTTGTAGTAGTATCCATTACTAACTCAGTTTGCACATTGGTCAGTTTTTCTCTATCCTCCTCCCTACTGTTTTTCTCTACCTCAGTTTCCTTCTTTTTTGGTGCCCACACTTTGCCATCCCTCCTTTGGCTTTTTCCTTGAGCTTTACTCCTCTTCACTTCACAATTGCGTCCTATCTTCAAACATATATTGCAATATTGTGGTTTGCTCTCATACACTATCTTCTGTGCCACCTTACCTCTTCTAGGATCATTGACTATTATCTCTTCTCTCAAAGGTTTTGATAGGTCAACCTCCACTGGAATCCTAGCATAGGATACTCTAAGCTTCTTTGAGGTGCACTCATCAGTGACCACTGGTGCCCCTATAGCACTTGCAATTTTTCCAATACTAGTCTCACTCCATAGATGCACTGGTAAGTTTGGTAGTGTAATCCAAAGTGGCACTATCTTCATCTCCTCAGTGATAGAGAATCCTGGCTCCCACTTCTTCAAGAACATAGGTTTTCCATATATTGTGTATGGTCCTCTAGTCAGCACCTCCTCTCTGTCCCTTCCATTCTGGAATTTCAGCATGAAATACCCTGTGTCACGGTAGTATATCTCAGGCATTGCAACAGAGCTCCACACCTTCTCAATAAACAGTTTCACTGCTTTCATGGTCAAGTCATCATTTATGACATACATGATTAGAGTGTTCTCCCAAAACTTGATCTCTGATTCAATGTCCTCCTCCTCAATATCCATTTCAATTTCCCCTTCTACAATCTTAGGAGCAAAGAATTTAATTGACTTGCCATGCGTTGGGTCTCTATTACCTGTAATAGCATCTATCCATGGCGTTTTTGTCAGATCTGATCTCTTTTCTGTCTCCTGTATGTTGTTGCTCAGTGGAGGAAATTGCGAAGCTAAATGAATTCTTACAATATTCTCTGGTGGCGGAGATCTGCTCCCCGTCGGTGATCATAGCTCACTTATCTCTTCCGCATCTTCCCTCGCCCCACTCTGTTCATTTACAGGCACCCGTACCTGGATTCGAGACATAGTGGTGATCGTCGACTCCGTCACATGTTGCTGCGTGGTCACCTTTTTCGGCGGTCGGCCCACGCGCCGCATGGTGTTGTCACGTGCTCTGCCACACGCTCTGTGTGTGTTTCGCACCTAGTGGAGGTGAAAGTTTCAGCTTATATAATCAACTTTCATTGGGCTACTTGCTAACAAGGTTAAACTTTCTTGAGAACTTCTTCAACTAAATGTAATTTGTTAGACTTTTTGATAAATCCATCAAAGACTATTTAATAGTGAAGCCACTATGAAAGAGATAGAGTAGGCCAAAACCTGCTATAAGGTGACATGTCTTTGCTTCAACAATAGAAGAGACATGTTTAAGGCAAACCAGGGTTGACTCTTGGCTACTCAACCCCTCTGGTCTAGACACAACATCTTGGCATTAAAAACTTAAGCCATATATTAGGTCCATGGATCTTTTTCGCTCCTATACCACTCAATTTACTCATTCCTCTTTAACGTGCGATACTCCACCTTGATTATTTTTAACACATTTTATTTCCTGTTCAGTAAATGAAGGATTCTTACATATATGGTAACTAAATTAATTAACTCACCATCTTGGCTTTTTGAGTAGTTTAGTGTTTGGTGTCACATCGTTAATCTAACAAGATAAAGTGTCTAGTTATCACTTGTCACACGTCGTATGTTATGTAAAATACTTTGGTATTATGAGCATTAGATTTTTTAATGAATAAATTAACGTACAACTTGCTGAAGCAGATTAGCTACCACAAAAGTAACACTTGGCTATCTTTTTTCCCCAAACTGTGCATAATACATGAATGAGTTTTGTAATTAGATTTTTCAAAATTTCTCGATAGTATTGTGAAAGTCTTTCTTTTTCTCATCATCCTGAGCACGAAAATAAAGATTCGTCCCTCTAATATCTTAATGCGATGACATACCAAACTATAGTAATCAAATCACTTGCTATCTTTTTTTTTTCGCAGAAAGTTAAAATTTTATTTAAGCCCAAATCGGAATGTTGATACAGATAAGAGGGCAGATGCCCAATGGAAAGCAAATAATACACTAACTGAAACCATCTAGCCAGGGGATACCCGAGTTCTAGCCTAGGACTATGACTCAAAGTAAAGCCCCAAAACTACAACACATTCTACTACTTTTCTCTGTGCCCATTTCGATAAAAACTCTTGGCCTTGAAAGCCCTCCTCTTCAATGGCACCAGTCCAGGACTGTGACCACTCTCCAGCTCTCAAGGTGTAGTTTTGGTCAGCCTTTTATGTAGTTGGTTGCTTTCATCAGATTAGTGAACTCCTTTTGGGAGGTTGGAAGAGAGTAAGAGCATATACCTGTCCTCTTCTCCTGTCCCTCCAGTCCACCTGTTTTTTCAAACAGAAGCAAATTATTTTTTCCTTTAATATAAAATCTATGTGCCAAAGTAAAACCTACCTCTTTACTTACCTGATCAGCAGTCATTTTCTTACCCTCAAAGATTGCTCTGTTCCTTGTTTTCCATATGGCTGTTACAATTTCCCCCATTGCAGCTGCTCTCATGTTAAAAATAAGGGTTCTTTTCCTCTCTGACTGGTTGAAAATAGTGATCCAGTTCTGCATATCCCTTTGGCTTGTCCTCATTCCTGTACATTTCATTACCTTGCACAACACATTATAGGACCATTCACACTAAAAAAACAAGTGTTTATGTGTTTCTAAAGCTGATTCACACAACACACAGTTAACATCAGGTAGTATAGTAAATTTACTCACTCTATCTTTAGTTGTTAGCCTACTTTGAACAGTAAGCCAATGTATAAATGCTGCTTTAGGAGTAGTGCAAGTGTTCCATACCTGACTCCACCATTTCACTAGTGGTTTAGCAGGTACAAAGTGGGGGTATAGTGCATCTGAACCCTTTAAATTTCCCTCCCTCAATTCCCCTCCTTGTTCTACCAGTGGGAATGCCTCTCTAATCTTGTCCCTTATTTCTAACATGTGTTTCCACCATGGTGAGTCACTGCTCTTTTTTTTCCACTTCCCATATTGTCTTCTCTTTCAATTTGTAAGCCTTAGTCCATTTCTGCCAGATTGTTTGAGGTTCCTCTATATGCTGAAGTTTCATCACTTGCATTGCTAGCATTGTTTTGTTCCATCCTAGCACTTCCTTTATCTGCAATCCTCCTTTTTCATATTCTTGGCAGATTGTTTTTAGGCCACTGTGCTCTTTTTCCCTTCTTCTTTTCCTGACCAAAGGTAGTTTCTGCATACTCTTTCAATGTGCTTGATAATGCCTTTTGGCATCACAAATATTTGGCTCCAGAAATTTTGTATGCTCATCAGTACTGCTTTTACCAGTAGAAGTCTCCCTGCATAACTCAGGTTCTTTGCTTGCCACCCTTGTATTTTGCCAATCATTTTCTGGATCAGTTCTGAGTACTCTGCAATTTTGAGTGTCTTTCGGCTTAAGGGGATTCCCAAGTATCTAATTGGGAATTTACCATCTTGAAATCCCCATAGCTCCTTTATTCTTTCTCCTTCTTCTTGTCCCACTCCTGCTAGGAAGATATTACTTTTGCTTATACTTATTTTCAACCCAGACATGTCAGAGAATTCCTGTAGAGTGTCTTTTAATATCTTCATTGATTCCCAGTCACCCCTGCAAAAGAGGAGTAGGTCATCAGCAAAAGCCATGTGACACAACTTAATTTTAGCACATTTGGGATGAAAGTGAAATCTCTTATTATGCTCAGTCCTATGTTTGAATAATCTAGCTAAATAACCCATGCACAGGACAAAAAGGTATGGGGAGAGTGGATCCCCTTGTCTCAACCCCTGTTTTCCTTCAATGTTTCCTTCCAAACTACCATTAATACAGAAAGAGAACCTGGGACAAGTGATGCAAAGCATAATCAAGTTGACAAACTTATCATCAAAACTATAACTCCTAAGCACATTTTCAAGAAATTTCCAGTTTACAGTATCATAAGCCTTCTGAATGTCAATTTTTAACATGCCCCTAGGTGATATATATCTTCTGTTATCACTTGCTATCTTTGTTGAAATATGAGTGCTCTTTTCCTCAGGTACACACAACACAAAATTGTGAAAGGAAAAAAAACTACCTATCAATAAAAAATTATGTAGTAGAACTACGGCACCCATTCATCCTCGAGCGTGCCGTAAACACGTTATCTCGCCTGAGAGAGGAGCAGCAATTTCAAGTAGCTCAAAACTTAATTACATTGATGGGGATGAGCTGACTAATCTTCTATCGAGGTACAAACAAAGTCCTTGATCAAGTTCACACAAATCCTAAGCACCACCATCTTTGCTTCTGCATAATTAAACTCATGAAAGCCGAAGCAAACATGGTGGTGCTTAAGATTTGGGTGAGGTTGACCAAGCACTGTGTTTGTACCTAGATAGCCAAGATCAGTCAACTAATCATCAAGATCACCATCGACTCTCGTCGTACCTCGAATCTATGTATATGTACCCCAATACAACTCTCGTCGAGGCTCAAATCTATGTATGTTTATCGTTATGACGTAAAAACTAGTAGGAACTACCTTTAAGGTGTGGTCTAAGAAAACCTTTTGGGTGATGCAAGAATTTATAGACTGCACTAATCGAACAAACTTCTTATGGAATGATAAAAGGAAAGAATTTTCATTTTTAAAATAAATTCAAGATTTGGTTAGCTGTTAGGATGAACAATAACTGCTAACCGCTATCCATTTATAGTTACATTATGCTAGTTAACTTAATTATGTAACTAGTGATCGTTAATCTCAAGATCTAAGGACCTTCATAAACCTCACACGCTCCATCATGTAATTTTAATTTTCTTTTCCAGATTGTAACACGTGAAAACGTCATGAGGGCGATTCATATCAAATTGTTCAACTTGTAACCGTTGAATCCAAGCCTATGTGATGTGGACTAAAATATGAAAGTATTAATGGCTAATAATTGCCACCAACTCAGGATTAGTAACATGGGATAAAAAGATTGTATCAATTTGAGGAAAAGGAAAAAATGTCCAAGTTATTTTTTCCTTTTTCTCAGATTTTTGATATATTTTGAATAAAAAATTACGAAGTCAAGGATAAAATCAATAGACCTAACTGTATTGTTTTTTAATTTATGCTTAAAAGTTATAATGAGCTATTCTAAAGTATAAAAACGGGATCCTGATCCTAATGCATTTATTGTTGAAGCTCAAATCTTTATGTTGATTCAATGCCTTTGTTCTTATCGTCATGGTTAATTGATTTATCTGACCATCACAAGTCCTCATTTGAAATATATAATGAACTGATCTATTGATAGACTTAAATATTATGTTTTTTTTCATTAGATTCTGAAAGTTAGGATGAACTAATATATTGCTGAAGTATATTATGTATCCCAATGTATTTCTCGTCGAGGCTCAAATTTGTATGTATTGATCGGTTTGTTTTCATATGACGTACAAACAAGTAGCAACTACCTTAAAGTTGTACGGTAAGTAAACCTTTTGGTTGATGCAAAAGTTTACAGACCACGCTAATCGAACAAACTTCTTACGAAAAGATAAAACGTAAGAATTTGCATTTTCAACATAAATTGAAGATTCGGACAGCCTTTAGGATAACAAGAACAACTAACCACTTTTCGTTTATAGTTAAGTAGTGTTGCGTAAATTAGATGTGTAATTAGAGATCGTAATTGCAAGAGCTAGTGGCCTATATAAACCTCACAGGCTCCAAACATGTTATTTATTTTTCCTTTATAGATTGTAACACATGAACATCTTAAATTGTTCGATTTGTAATTGTTAATTGCAAGCTTGAATTAATTTTAAATTTATTAGGAAAAATTCATTTTAGATTTACACTTCGATAACTTCTTATCGTCGTTGCCGACTAATTTACTTAAGTATCACACACTTTAATTTGGTTGACGACGTTAGACAATTATATGTCAAGTCTGACTCATTTTGTACATAAAATTAACCTTTTGTGTGGTTCTCTCATATCATTATTATATAATCAACTTTCATTGGGATACTTGCTAACAATGTTAAACTTTCTTGAGAACTTCTTCAACTAAATGTAATTTGTTAGACTTTTTGATAAATCCATCAAAGACCATTTGATATTGAAGCCACTATGAAAGAGATAGAGTAGGCCAAAATCTGCTATAAGGTGACATGTCTTTGCTTCAACAATAGAAGAGACATGTTTAAGGCAAACCGGGGTTGACTCTTGCCTACTCAACCCCTTTGGTCTAGACACCGCATCTTGGCATTAAAACCTTAAGCCATATGTTAGGTCCATGGATCTTCTTCGCTCCTATACCACTCAATTTACTCATTCCTTTTTAACGTGCGATACCCCACACTTGATTATTTTTAACACAATTTATTTCCTGTTCAGTAAATGAAGGGTTCTTACCTATATGGTAACTAAATTAATTAACTCACCATCTTGGCTTTTTGATTAGTTTGGTGTTTGGTGTCACATCGTTAATCTAACAAGATAAAGTGTCTAGTTATCACTTATCACACGTCGTATGTTATGTAAATTACTTTGGTATTATGAGTATTAGATTTGTTAATGAATAAATTCACGTACGACTTGCTAAAGCAGATTAGCTACCACAAAAGTAACATTTGGCTATCTTTTTTCCTCAAACTTTGCATAATACAGGAATGAGTTTTGTAATTAGATTTTTAAAAATTTCTCGATAGTTTTGTGAAAGTCTTTCTTTTTCTCATCATCCTGAGCGCAAAAATAAAGATTCGTCCCTCTAATATCTTAATGCGATCACATACCAAATTATAGTAATCAAATCACTTGCTATCTTTGCTGAAATATGAGTGCTCTTTTCCTCAGGTACACACAACACAAAATTGTGAAAGGAAAAAAGAGTACCTATCAATAAAATATTCTGTAGTAGAACTACGGCACCCATTCATCCTCGAGCGTGCCGTAAACACGTTATCTCGCCTGAGAGAGGAGCAGCAATTTCAAGTAGCTCGAAACTTAATTACATTGATGGGGATGAGCTGACTAATCTTCTATCGAGGTACAAACAAAGTCCTTGATCAAGTTCACACAAATCCTAAGCATCACCATCTTTGCTTCTGCATAATTAAACTCATGAAAGCCGAAGCAAACATGGTGGTGCTTAAGATTTGGGTGAGCTTGACCAAGCACTGTGTTTGTACCTAGATAGCCAAGATCAGTCAACTAATCATCAAGATCACCATCGATTCTCGTCGTACCTCAAATCTATGTATATGTACCCCAATACAACTCTCGTCGAGACTCAAATCTATGTATGTTTATCGTTATGACGTAAAAACTAGTAGGAACTACCTTTAAGGTGTGGTCTAAGAAAACCTTTTGGGTGATGCAAGAATTTATAGACTGCACTAATCGAACAAACTTCTTATGGAATGATAAAAGGAAAGAATTTTCATTTTTAAAATAAATTCAAGATTCGGTTAGCTGTTAGGATGAACAATAACTGCTAACCGCTATCCATTTATAGTTACATTATGCTAGTTAACTTAATTATGTAACTAGTGATCGTTAATCTCATGATCTAAGGACCTTCATAAACCTCACACGCTCCATCATGTAATTTTAATTTTCTTTTTCAGATTGTAACACGTGAAAACGTCATGAGGGCGATTCATATCAAATTGTTCAACTTGTAACCGTTGAATCCAAGCCTATGTGATGTGGACTAAAATATGAAAGTATTAATGGCTAATAATTGCCACCAACTCAGGATTAGTAACATGGGATAATAAGATTGTATAAATTTGAGGAAAAGGAAAAAATGTCCAAGTTATTTTTTCCTTTTTCTCAGATTTTTGATATATTTTGAATAAAAATTACGAAGTCAAGGATAAAATCAATAGACCTAACTGTATTTTTTTTTAATTTATGCTTAAAAGTTATAATGAGCTATTCTAAAGTATAAAAACGGGATCCTGATCCTAATGCATTTATTGTTGAAGCTCAAATCTTTATGTTGATTCAATGCCTTTGTTCTTATCGTCATGGTTAATTGATTTATCTAACCATCACAAGTCCTCATTTGAAATATATAATGAACTGATCTATTGATAGACTTAAATATTATGTTTTTTTTCATTAGATTCTGAAAGTTAGGATGAACTAATATATTGCTGAAGTATATTATGTATCCCAATGCATTTCTCGTCGAGGCTCAAATTTGTATGTATTGATCGGTTTGTTTTCATATGACGTACAAACAAGTAGCAACTACCTTAAAGTTGTACGGTAAGTAAACCTTTTGGTTGATGCAAAAGTTTACAGACCACGCTAATCGAACAAACTTCTTACGAAAAGATAAAACGTAAGAATTTGCATTTTCAACATAAATTGAAGATTCGAACAGCCTTTAGGATAACAAGAACAACTAACCACTTTTCGTTTATAGTTAAGTAGTGTTGCGTAAATTAGATGTGTAATTAGAGATCGTAATTGCAAGAGCTAGTGGCCTATATAAACCTCACAGGCTCCAAACATGTTATTTATTTTTCCTTTATAGATTGTAACACATGAACATCTTAAATTGTTCGATTTGTAATTGTTAATTGCAAGCTTGAATTAATTTTAAATTTATTAGGAAAAATTCATTTTAGATTTACACTTCGATAACTTCTTATCGTCGTTGCCGACTAATTTACTTAAGTATCACACACTTTAATTTGGTTGACGACGTTAGACAATTATATGTCAAGTCTGACTCATTTTGTACATAAAATTAACCTTTTGTGTGGTTCTCTCATATCATTATTATATAATCAACTTTCATTGGGATACTTGCTAACAAGGTTAAACTTTCTTGAGAACTTCTTCAACTAAATGTAATTTGTTAGACTTTTTGATAAATCCATCAAAGACCACTTGATATTGAAGCCACTATGAAAGAGATAGAGTAGGCCAAAATCTACTATAAGGTGACATGTCTTTGCTTCAACAATAGAAGAGACATGTTTAAGGCAAACCGGGGTTGACTCTTGCCTACGCAACCCCTCTGGTCTAGACACCGCATCTTGGCATTAAAACCTTAAGCCATATGTTAGGTCCATGGATCTTCTTCGCTCCTATACCACTCAATTTACTCATTCCTTTTTAACGTGCGATACCCCACACTTGATTATTTTTAACACAATTGATTTCCTGTTCAGTAAATGAAGGGTTCTTACCTATATGGTAACTAAATTAATTAACTCACCATCTTGGCTTTTTGATTAGTTTAGTGTTTGGTGTCACATCGTTAATCTAACAAGATAAAGTGTCTAGTTATCATTTATCACACGTCGTATGTTATGTAAATTACTTTGGTATTATGAGTATTAGATTTGTTAATGAATAAATTCACGTACGACTTGCTAAAGCAGATTAGCTACCACAAAAGTAACATTTGGCTATCTTTTTTCCTCAAACTTTGCATAATACAGGAATGAGTTTTGTAATTAGATTTTTAAAAATTTCTCGATAGTTTTGTGAAAGTCTTTCTTTTTCTCATCATCCTGAGCGCAAAAATAAAGATTCGTCCCTCTAATATCTTAATGCGATCACATACCAAATTATAGTAATCAAATCACTTGCTATCTTTGTTGAAATATGAGTGCTCTTTTCCTCAGGTACACACAACACAAAATTGTGAAAGGAAAAAAGAGTACCTATCAATAAAATATTCTGTAGTAGAACTACGGCACCCATTCATCCCCGAGCGTGCCGTAAACACGTTATCTCGCCTGAGAGAGGAGCAGCAATTTCAAGTAGCTCGAAACTTAATTACATTGATGGGGATGAGCTGACTAATCTTCTACCGAGGTACAAACAAAGTCCTTGATCAAGTTCACACAAATCCTAAGCACCACCATCTTTGCTTCTGCATAATTAAACTCATGAGAGCCGAAGCAAACATGGTGGTGCTTAAGATTTGGGTGAGCTTGACCAAGCACTGTGTTTGTACCTAGATAGCCAAGATCAGTCAACTAATCATCAAGATCACCATCGACTCTCGTCGTACCTCAAATCTATGTACATGTACCCCAATACAACTCTCGTCGAGGCTCAAATCTATGTATGTTTATCGTTATGACGTTAAAACTAGTAGGAACTACCTTTAAGGTGTGGTCTAAGAAAACCTTTTGGGTGATGCAAGAATTTATAGACTGCACTAATCGAACAAACTTCTTATGGAATGATAAAAGGAAAGAATTTTCATTTTTAAAATAAATTCAAGATTCGGTTAGCTGTTAGGATGAACAATAACTGCTAACCGCTATCCATTTATAGTTACATTGTGCTAGTTAACTTAATTATGTAACTAGTGATCGTTAATCTCATGATCTAAGGACCTTCATAAACCTCACACGCTCCATCATGTAATTTTAATTTTCTTTTCCAGATTGTAACACGTGAAAACGTCATGAGGGCGATTCATATCAAATTGTTCAACTTGTAACCGTTGAATCCAAGCCTATGTGATGTGGACTAAAATATGAAAGTATTAATGGCTAATAATTACCACCAACTCAGGATTAGTAACATGGGATAATAAGATTGTATCAATTTGAGGAAAAGGAAAAAATGTCCAAGTTATTTTTTCCTTTTTCTCAGATTTTTGATATATTTTGAATAAAAATTACGAAGTCAAGGATAAAATCAATAGACCTAACTGTATTGTTTTTTAATTTATGCTTAAAAGTTATAATGAGCTATTCTAAAGTATAAAAAGGGGATCCTGATCCTAATGCATTTATTGTTGAAGCTCAAATCTTTATGTTGATTCAATGCCTTTGTTCTTATCGTCATGGTTAATTGATTTATCTGACCATCACAAGTCCTCATTTGAAATATATAATGAACTGATCTATTGATAGACTTAAATATTATGTTTTTTTTCATTAGATTCTGAAAGTTAGGATGAACTAATATATTGCTGAAGTATATTATGTATCCCAATGCATTTCTCGTCGAGGCTCAAATTTGTATGTATTGATCGGTTTGTTTTCATATAACGTACAAACAAGTAGCAACTACCTTAAAGTTGTACGGTAAGTAAACCTTTTGGTTGATGCAAAAGTTTACAGACCACGCTAATCGAACAAACTTCTTACGAAAAGATAAAACGTAAGAATTTGCATTTTCAACATAAATTGAAGATTCGGACAGCCTTTAGGATAACAAGAACAACTAACCGCTTTTCGTTTATAGTTAAGTAGTGTTGCGTAAATTAGATGTGTAATTAGAGATCGTAATTGCAAGAGCTAGTGGCCTATATAAACCTCACAGGCTCCAAACATGTTATTTATTTTTCCTTTATAGATTGTAACACATGAACATCTTAAATTGTTCGATTTGTAATTGTTAATTTCAAGCTTGAATTAATTTTAAATTTATTAGGAAAAAATCATTTTAGATTTACACTTCGATAACTTCTTATCGTCGTTGCCGACTAATTTACTTAAGTATCACACACTTTAATTTGGTTGACGACGTTAGACAATTATATGTCAAGTCTGACTCATTTTGTACATAAAATTAACCTTTTGTGTGGTTCTCTCATATCATTATTATATAATCAACTTTCATTGGGATACTTGCTAACAATGTTAAACTTTCTTGAGAACTTCTTCAACTAAATGTAATTTGTTAGACTTTTTGATAAATCCATCAAAGACCATTTGATATTGAAGCCACTATGAAAGAGATAGAGTAGGCCAAAATCTGCTATAAGGTGACATGTCTTTGCTTCAACAATAGAAGAGACATGTTTAAGGCAAACCGGGGTTGACTCTTGCCTACTCAACCCCTTTGGTCTAGACACCGCATCTTGGCATTAAAACCTTAAGCCATATGTTAGGTCCATGGATCTTCTTCGCTCCTATACCACTCAATTTACTCATTCCTTTTTAACGTGCGATACCCCACACTTGATTATTTTTAACACAATTTATTTCCTGTTCAGTAAATGAAGGGTTCTTACCTATATGGTAACTAAATTAATTAACTCACCATCTTGGCTTTTTGAGTAGTTTAGTGTTTGGTGTCACATCGTTAATTTAACAAGATAAAGTGTCTAGTTATCACTTATCACACGTCGTATGTTATGTAAATTACTTTGGTATTATGAGTATTAGATTTGTTAATGAATAAATTCACGTACGACTTGCTAAAGCAGATTAGCTACCACAAAAGTAACACTTGGCTATCTTTTTTCCCCAAACTTTGCATAATACAGGAATGAGTTTTGTAATTAGATTTTTAAAAATTTCTCGATAGTTTTGTGAAAGTCTTTCTTTTTCTCATCATCCTGAGCGCAAAAATAAAGATTCGTCCCTCTAATATCTTAATGCGATCACATACCAAATTATAGTAATCAAATCACTTGCTATCTTTGTTGAAATATGAGTGCTCTTTTCCTCAGGTACACACAACACAAAATTGTGAAAGGAAAAAAGAGTACCTGTCAATAAAATATTCTGTAGTAGAACTACGGCACCCATTCATCCTCGAGCGTGCCGTAAACAAGTTATCTCGCCTGAGAGAGGAGCAGCAATTTCAAATTGCTCGAAATTTAATTACGTTGATGGGGATGAGCTGACTGATCTTCTATCGAGGTACAAACAAAGTCCTTGATCAAGTTCACACAAATCCTAAGCACCACCATCTTTGCTTCTGCATAATTAAACTCATGAGAGCCGAAGCAAACATGGTGGTGCTTAAGATTTGGGTGAGCTTGACCAAGCACTGTGTTTGTACCTAGATAGTCAAGATCAGTCAACTAATCATCAAGATCACCACCGACGTAATTGATCTTTTCATGGGAAGTTAATAATTCTGGAATACTCGGCTTACAAGCTTGGGTAAAGGTTATATGGTGTCCTTTTCTGGTGTGGTGGAAGCGATTTCTAACTTCAATGTTGCTAAAAGCATCACTGATGATGTTTTGGAAACACTGGCTGACTTGGACAGGCATGTATTTGGTGTTACTATTTTACGAGAGCGAGTCACCAGGTTAGCGACAAACAAAGATAAGAAGGGAAAGCTTATAGATGATGTAACAGAAATGAACAAGCGAATTTGACAGCACAATCATGAGAAAAAGTAAGATTAAACTGGAGATCGATGATATTAACCAGCAGATGCAAAAGTTGCAAGAGAAACTGTTACTTGCAGGGCCCAAAAAAGAGAAGGAGAACGAGGAAGTTGCCACATTGCAGGCCAAGGTGTTGGAAACAGAAGAAAACATCAAGACCATTGAGCACGAGCATCAAGTCGTAGCTGCAACTAGATTTTAGGTGATGGCAGCTCTTCTCTGAAACCTGTACCCCCACATGGTTGCAGAAGTAGAAGTCAAACTCTGTCGGGTGGCAGATTTTTTAGTCCACGAAAGTTCCTGTAGGTTTTACATACAATATAAACAAAAAAACACATTAGTATACAATCCCCAATCAAACAAGATGTCAAATGTAGAACTGAATAAGAAACCTTTTTCTTTTGATGATGAAAAATGAAGATATATTTTCTACCAGGCAATATATTTCCACTCCTATCAAGAATGCGTCTGTTGTTGTGGTTGCTTGCAAACAACCTGGTGTAGTGACATTTTTGAACGACGACAAAAGTGACCGGGGGTTGATAGTCGGGCTGTAGAGATGCGCATGCCTGAGAAAGTATACAGAAACCACATAAATTACTGAATCAAGACATTTAACACGAGCATATATATTTTTCCCCAAACGCCGGTAAGGAGGAAAATAACCTTTCGTATGGCGTCAAGTTCGTGAAGCAACGCTTGGTAGAACAGCCCTTCACTCACACCATCTCTGCATGCTCACAAAGAAGATATTATAAGATAAGGAAAATGAGGAAGTAGGAGAGACTTTAATAGTAGCATCAATTGAGCATCATTACCGGTAGAATATGATCCGCAGCGGCTTCTGTCCAGTTGCTCTGTAAAATGATATCAGCAGCTCGTGACAGAAACTACGAGCCATGCTATATTGTATGTGGCGGGCGACATTAATACATATCCATCTATTAAAGGTGCTACCATTCACAGTCCTCTGTATGAAGCCCAATAATAAAATGTTTAATTGAATCCAGACGAAGCAAAAAAAGGAAAAAGAAAAATGAAGATAAAAGGAATCGTATGCGCAAAATAGAAGTTGTCATCAAGCAATGAGAGAAAGAATCTCATAAATGCCTTATATATTTTATATATTTGTTTGTTAACGTATGTGATACTGATTATTATCTCAATTATCAAACAAAATATGGAATTGGAAACACAAGGCATCAACCATCACAACATACTTGAATTTTCCAATCACAATCTTGCTATTGAACACGAATGGAAATTGCATATATTTGCAGCATTTAGCTAAATAGATCACCCATATACATGTTAATTACCTTATTCATAATATTGCATTCCCCAACCTGAGGCAGACAGTCTTTCTCCCGATCTCGCTGAAGGTCTTGACATACGCCACTAATGTTACTTTCACTAGTAGCTGCAAGATTGAAAAATGCATTAAAGTAAATCAGATAAAGGCCGTAATAACTAATAAGAGTAAGTATAAGCCAAATAGAAATGATGGGTGAGGTTACTTTTCAAAAATACATCATGGATATTCATGGTTTCTCCAGCCGAAAGTCCTGCCCTTAATTTAACCGGTTGATCTATTCCATTAATCTTCCATCCATGGAAACCTGAATGCAACAAAGGCTTTTAGTCATGTGACAAATTTGTAAAATACAAAAACCAAAATCAACACATGAGTTTGAACAACCAAACATTCCAGTGATTTTAACGTAACAAAAATTGATATATTGGTTATAATAAAATCTATAAAACACAATGAATGCATAATTTAATTTTTGTATCAATTTTGATTCAAAACCTAAATGCAACATATTTCCCCTTTACGCATCAATCTAGAACTCTAAAAGATTTTCTGTAATTACACACTAATTTTAGAGAATCGTTACCTTTCGACAACAACAACCATTTCTTAACCACTTTCATTTTTTCATTATATTTCGACTTTTAAAAACTAAAAGCTTGAGTTTTTTCAAAATCTATTGATGATGATCAACAGAGGATTTATAAAAAAATACATGAATAAACTAAAACCAAACCAAGAGCAAAAAATTTCGTAAAAACTAAAATTTTCATGGTCACCTTATAATTGAAACGCGGATCTTCTAGTTCAACGTATCTTCTTAAATATCAAATTGTTAAAGAGATACAAAAGGATTGAATCTGAAATCGGATTGTTGAGATTATAGAGAAAAAGGTATATGCAGTTGCATATGATGAAACCTAGGTGAGGAAAAAAAATAAGAAGGACCAGAGTGTTCTGTTAGAATGGTAAAATTATTGAAATGGACCATGTGTTGTTATATGAAAAATTGTAAATGAAATTGATAATAACTAAGTTCAATAGTAAGTAAATGATTTGGAATAAAATCTCGGGGTAATAATGGTTAGTAGTTGCCACCAACTCTAGATTAATAGCATGGGTAACAAGATTCTATCAATTGTAAGTAAATAATTTGGAATACAATCTTGAGGTATTAATGGTTAATAGTTGCCACCAATTCTAGATTAATAACATGGGTAACAAGATTGTATCAATTTGAGAAAGAAAAGAAAAATATTCAAGTTATTTTTACCTTTTCCTCTCATTTTTTATTTATTTTGATGCCTAGTCGTTGTTCAAATCTTTATATGTTGATTCAATGCCTTGTCGTTGTTCTTATCAGCTTGGTTAAATGATTTATCTAACTATCAGACGTCATGATTTGAAATATATAATGACCTAATCTATTGATAGACCTAAATATTATGTTTTTTCCATTAAATTTTGAAAGATATAATAAACTAATCTATTGACTGAAGTATATGTACCCCAATACAACTCTCGTCGAGGCTCAAATCTATGTATGATTATCGTTATGACGTAAAAACTAGTAGGAACTACCTTTAAGGTGTGGTCTAAGAAAACCTTTTCGGTGATGCAAAAATTTATAGACTGTGCTAATCGAACAAACATCTTATGGAATGATAAAAGGAAAGAATTTTCATTTTTAGAATAAATTCAAGATTCGGTTAGCTGTTAGGATGAACAATAACTGCTAACCGCTATCCATTTGTAGTTACATTATGCTAGTTAACTTAATTGTGTAAGTAGTGATCGTTAATCTCATGATCTAAGGACCTTCATAAACCTCACATGGTCCATCATGTAATTTTAATTTTCTTTTCCAGATTGTAACACACGAAAACGTCATGAGGGCGATTCATCTCAAATTGTTCAATTTGTAACCGTTGAACGCAAGCCTAAGTGATGTGGACTAAAATATGAAAGTATTAATGGCTAATAATTGCCACCAACTCAGGATTAGTAACATGGGATAATAAGATTGTATCAATTTGAGGAAAAGGAAAAAATGTCCAAGTTATTTTTTCCCTTTCCTCAGATTTTTGATATATTTTGAATAAAAATTACGAAGTCAAGGATAAAATCAATAGACCTAACTGTATTGTTTTTTAATTTATGCTTAAAGATCATAATGAGCTATTCTAAAGTATATAAACGGGATCCTGGTCCTAATGCATTTCTTGTTGAAGCTCAAATCTTTATGTTGATTCAATGCCTTTGTTCTTATCGTCATGGTTAATTGATTTATCTGACCATCACAAGTCCTCATTTGAAATATATAATGAACTGATCTATTGATAGACTTAAATATTATGTTTTTTTTCATTAGATTCTGAAAGTTAGGATGAACTAATATATTGCTGAAGTATACTATGTATCCCAATGCATTTCTCGTCGAGGCTCAAATCTGTATGTATTGATCGGTTTGTTTTCATATGACGTACAAACAAGTGGCAACTACCTTAAAGTTGTACGGTAAGTAAACCCTTTGGTTGATGTAAAAGTTTACAGACCACGCTAATCGAACAAACTTCTTACGAAAAGATAAAACGTAAGATTTTGCATTTTCAACATAAATTGAAGATTCGGACAGCCTTTAGGATAACAAGAACAACTAACCGCTTTTCGTTTATAGTTAAGTAGTGTTGCATAAATTAGATGTGTAATTAGAGATCGTAATTGCAAGAGCTAGTGGGCTATATAAACCTCACAGGTTCCAAACATGTTATTTATTTTTCCATTATAGATTGTAACACACGAACATCTTAAATTGTCCGATTTGTAATTGTTAATTGCAAGCTTGAATTAATTTTAAATTTATTATGAAAAATTCATTTTAGATTTACACTTCGATAACTTCTTATCGTCGTGGCCGACTAATTTACTTAAGTATCACACACTCTAATTTGGTTGATGACGTTAGACAATTATATGTCAAGTCTGACTCATTTTGTACATCAAATTAACCTTTTGTGTGGTTCTCTCATATCATTATTATATAATCAACTTTCATTGGGCTACTTGCTAACAAGGTTAAACTTTCTTGAAAACTTCTTCAACTAAATGTAATTTGTTAGACTTTTTGATAAATCCATCAAAGACCATTTGATACTGAAGCCACTATGAAAGAGATAGAGTAGGCCAAAATCTGCTATAAGGTGACATGTCTTTGCTTCAACAATAGAAGAGACATCTTTAAGGCAAACCGGGGTTGACTCTTGCCTACTCAACCCCTCTGGTCTAGACACCGCATCTTGGCATTAAAACCTTAAGCCATATGTTAGGTCCATGGATCTTCTGCGCTCCTATACCACTCAATTTACTCATTCATTTTTAACGTGCGATATCCCACACTTGATTATTTTTAACACATTTTATTTCCTGTTCAGTAAATGAAGGATTCTTACATATATGGTAACTAAGTTAATTAACTCACCATCTTGGCTTTTTGAGTAGTTTAGTGTTTGGTGTCACATCGTTAATCTAACAAGATAAAGTGTCTAGTTATCACTTATCACACGTCGTATGTTATGTAAAATACTTTGGTATTATGAGTATTAGATTTGTTAACGAATAAATTCACGTACGACTTGCTAAAGCAGATTAGCTACCACAAAAGTAACACTTGGCTATCTTTTTTCCCCAAACTGTGCATAATACAGGAATGAGTTTTGTAATTAGATTTATCAAAATTTCTCGATAGTTTTGTGAAAGTCTTTCTTTTTCTCATCATCCTGAGCGCGAAAATAAAGTTTCATCCCTCTAATAACTTAATGCGATCACATACCAAATTATAGTAATCAAATCACTTACTATCTTTGTTGAAATATGAGTGCTCTTTTCCCAGGTACACACAACACAAAATTGTGAAAGGAAAAAAAAGTTCCTATCAATAAAAAATTTTGTAGTAGAACTACGGCACCCATTCATCCTCGAGCGTGCCGTAAACAAGTTATCTCGCCTGAGAGAGGAGCAGCAATTTCAAATTGCTCGAAATTTAATTACGTTGATGGGGATGAGCTGACTGATCATCTATCGAGGTACAAACAAAGTCCTTGATCAAGTTCACACAAATCCTAAGCACAACGATCTTTGCTTCTCCATAATTAAACTCATTAGAGCCGAAGCAAACATGGTGGTGCTTAAGATTTGGGTGAGCTTGACCAAGCACTGTGTTTGTACCTCGATAGCCAATATCAGTCAGCTAATCATCAAGATCACCATCGACGTAGTTAATATTTTCATGGGAAGTTAATAATTCTGGAATACTCGGCTTAGATGCTTGGCTAAAGGTTATATGGTGTCCTTTTCTGGTGTGGTGGAAACGATTTCTAACTTCAATGATGCTGACGGCATCACTGATGATGTTTTGGAAACACTGGCTGACTTGGACAGGCATGGATTTGGTGTTACTATTTTACAGGAGCGAGTCACTAGGTTAGCGACGAGCAAAGATAAGAAGGGGAAAGCTTATAGATGATGTAACAGAAGTAAACAAGCGAATTTGACAGCACAATCATGAGGAAAAGTAAGATTAAACTGGAGATCGATGATATTAACCAGCAGATGCAAAAGTTGCAAGAGAAACTGTTACTTGCAGGGTCCAAAAAAGAGAAGGAGAACGAGGAAGTTGCCACTTTGCAGGCCAAGGTGTTGGAAACAGAAGAAAACATCAAGACCATTGAGCACGAGCATCAAGTCGTAGCTGCAACTAGATTTTAGGTGATGGCAGCTCTTCTCTGAAACCTGTACCCCCACATGGTTGCAGAAGTAGAAGTCAAACTCTGTCGGGTGGCAGATTTTTTAGTCCACGAAAGTTCCTGTAGGTTTTACATACAATATAAACAAAAAAACACATTAGTATACAATCCCCAATCAAAGAAGATGTCAAATGTAGAACTGAATAAGAAACCTTTTTCTTTTGATGATGAAAAATGAAGATATATTTTCTACCAGGCAATATATTTCCACTCCTATCAAGAATGCGTCTGTTGTTGTGGTTGCTTGCAAACAACCTGGTGTAGTGACATTTTTGAACGACGACAAAAGTGACCGGGGGTTGATAGTCGGGCTGTAGAGATGCGCATGCCTGAGAAAGTATACAGAAACCACATAAATTACTGAATCAAGACATTTAACACGAGCATATATATTTTTCCCCAAACGCCGGTAAGGAGGAAAATAACCTTTCGTATGGCGTCAAGTTCGTGAAGCAACGCTTGGTAGAACAGCCCTTCACTCACACCATCTCTGCATGCTCACAAAGAAGATATTATAAGATAAGGAAAATGAGGAAGTAGGAGAGACTTTAATAGTAGCATCAATTGAGCATCATTACCGGTAGAATATGATCCGCAACGGTTTTCTGTTCAGTTGCTCTGTAAAATGATATCAGCAGTTCGTGACAGAAACTACGAGCCAAGTTATATTGTATGTGGCGGGCGACATTAATACATATCCATCTATCAAAGGTGCTACCATTCACAGTCCTCTGTATGAAGTCCAATAATAAAATGTTTAATTGAATCCAGACGAAGCAAAAAAAGGAAAAAGAAAAATGAATATAAAAGGAATCGTATGCGGAAAATAGAAGTTGTCATCAAGGAATGAGAGAAAGAATCTCATGAATGCCTTATATATTTCATATATTTGTTTGTTAACGTATGTGATACTGATTATTATCTCAATTATCAAACAAAATATGGAATTGGAAACACAAGGCATCAACCATCACAACATACTTGAATTTTCCAATCACAATCTTGCTATTGAACACGAATGGAAATTGCATATATTTGCAGCATTTAGCTAAATAGATCACCCATATACATGTTAATTACCTTATTCATAATATTGCATTCCCCAACCTGAGGCAGACAGTCTTTCTCCCGATCTCGCTGATGGTCTTGACATACGCCACTAATGTTACTTTCACTAGTAGCTGCAAGATTGAAAAATGCATTAAAGTAAATCAGATAAAGGCCGTAATAACTAATAAGAGTAAGTATAAGTCAAATAGAAATGATGGGTGAGGTTACTTTTCAAAAATACATCATGGATATTCATGGTTTCTCCAGCCGAAAGGCCTGCCCTTAATTTAACCGGTTGATCTATTCCATTAATCTTCCATCCATGGAAACCTGAATGCAACAAAGGCTTTTAGTCATGTGACAAATTTGTAAAATACAAAAACCAAAATCAACACATGAGTTTGAACAACCAAACATTTTTAGTGAATTTAACGTAACAAAAATTGATATATTGGTTATAATAAAATCTATAAAACACAATGAATGCATAATTTAATTTTTGTAGCAATTTTGATTCAAAACCTAAATGCAACATGTTTCCCCTTTACGCATCAATCTAGAACTCTAAAAGATTTTCTGTAATTACAAACTAATTTT
This sequence comes from Linaria vulgaris, assembly GCA_948329865.1. NCBI lineage: Eukaryota > Viridiplantae > Streptophyta > Magnoliopsida > Lamiales > Plantaginaceae > Linaria > Linaria vulgaris. Next base: position 74,563,427 of record OX415250.1, on the reverse strand, counting down.
AGAGAACCGTTACCTTTCGACAACAACAACCATTTCTTAACCACTTTCATTTTTTCATTATATTTCGACTTTTAAAAACTAAAAGCTTGAGTTTTTTCAAAATCTATTGATGATGATCAACAGAGGATTTATAAAAAAATACATGAATAAACTAAAACCAAACCAAAAGCAAAAAATTCAGTAAAAACTAAAATTTTCATGGTCGCCTTATAATTGCAACGCAGATCTTCTAGTTCAACGTACCTTCTTAAATATCAAATTGTTAAAGAGATACAAAAGGATTGAATCTGAAATCGGATTGTTGAGATTAGAGAGAAAAAGGTATATGCAGTTGCATATGATGAAACCTAGGTGAGGAAAAAAAATATGAAGGATCAGAGTGTTCTGTTAGAATGGTAAAATTATTGAAATTGAGCACGTGATTTTATATGAAAAATTGTAAATGAAATTGATAATATCTAAGTTCAATAGTAAGTAAATGATTTGGAATAAAATCTCGGGGTAATAATGGTTAGTAGTTGCCACCAACTCTAGATTAATAGCATGGGTAACAAGATTCTATCAATTGTAAGTAAATAATTTGGAATACAATCTTGAGGTATTAATGGTTAATAGTTGCCACCAAGTCTAGATTAATAACATGGGTAACAAGATTGTATCAATTTGAGAAAGAAAAGAAAGATATTCAAGTTATTTTTACCTTTTCCTCTGATTTTTTATTTATTTTGTACAAAATTTACGATGCCTAGTCGTTGTTCAAATCTTTATATGTTAATTCAATGTCTTGTCGTTGTTCTTATCAGCTTGGTTAAATGATTTATCTAACTATCAGACGTCATGATTTGAAATATATAATGACCTAATCTATTGATAGACCTAAATATTATGTTTCTTCCATTAAATTTTGAAAGATATAATAAACTAATCTATTGACTGAAGTATATGTACCCCAATACAACTCTCGTCGAGGCTCAAATCTATGTATGTTTATCGTTATAACGTAAAAACTAGTAGGAACTACCTTTAAGGTGTGGTCTAAGAAAACCTTTTGGGTGATGCAAAAATTTATAGACTGCGCTAATCGAACAAACTTCTTATGGAATGATAAAAAAAAACAGAAAGGTTGGGTTCATTCGCCTGTAGGAGCTGTGTTGACGGAGAGACCAATTGCTATGTCTCCTTTTAATGAGTACGTAGCTTCAGTGGATGCGCCTTTTACCGTGGGGTCGGGTTCTTCAAGCCCGAACCCTATTAGCGGCAAGGGAAAGGCGACTGCTTCAGGTACGACTGTCAAAGGTAAAGGGCCACTGCAGGAGCCCTCGATATTTGGGGGCTTCGCCCCTGTCTTTCCTGGGATTTTGATTACGAAGCCTGCCGTTGACCTGGCTAAGATATCAGGTAATAAAAGGTCTCGTGAGGGGACTGTCCCTAATGTCCACTCATCTTCGAGTTCGGGCCCCAGGAAGGTGGGTTAATTCAAATCCTCCAAACGAGTAGAATTCCCTGAAGCAAATGCTGTACGGGGAATGATGCGGGCTTTTCCTCGAACAGCAAATGTGCGGGTGCTCACAAAATTTGAGCGGGCCCAGAATATATGCCGCAACACTCACCTGTTTCAGAGTGTACGTATTTTACACGACTTCGATTGCTTTTATTTGACTGTATAACATAATGTCACTGATTGTATTGTGCAGACGGCCAAGCTTGCGGTCTCGCGTCTGAAGACAATTCGCGAGTCCAAAGGTGACCCTGACGCTGTTGCTGCCGAGCTCAAGGCTGATATCTTGAGGATGGAGGAGTTCAACCCCATGGTGTTGGAGAAGTTGAAGGCTGAGAAAAAGGATGCCCTGAAGACATGTCGTAAGCTCCGAGAGGAGTATGATTTGTTGAAGGGCAACTTTAAGACATTAGTGATTGAGATCGAACAAGGAAAGGCGCGTGAACTTGCGGCCAACAGGGAGCTGGAGAAACTGAGGGTTGAGGTGGTGGCAGTGAAGGCTGCTAACGAACGTCTCTCGTTGGAGCTCTCCACTGCCAAATTAGCTCCATTTGACTTGGTATATATCATGTTTATGATATCTGCTTCTGTTTTTTCCTCCTGTATTTATTAGAGTTTGATTCGTAGGAACATCGTCCTGATCTCCTCCGGGTTAGAGCGGAGAAATTTATGGAGAGCTTGAGCTTCCGAGACTTAATCTTGAAGGTTTGGGAGGCAGCATTTCATGCTTGCGTAGGGCAAGTATTGAAGAACGAAGGTTTCAAGGATTCCCTCAAACTGAGTGGGTTGAACCCGAGGCATGATCATAAGGACCTGCCGGTTGGCGAACTAGAGGAGATGGAGGAGGGTTCGACCGAATCTAACATGTTTTCTGAGGTTGTCGAGAAGAAGACTAAAGGGTCATTGTGGAAATAGCTGTTTGTTGCCCTTATTGTAACATGAATTTATCCCTTTTCGGATTATGTCCAATGTGTGGTTCTGTAACTGAATATTTATTTCTCTGTTATCTTCATAATCTGTGACTCTTCGCGGCCTCGTTGTCTGATAGCTTGTTGATCTTTTATTGTCATGATGATAGAGTATGCAGTATTTCGATACCTGAGCCGCATTCATTTCGTTTTCGTGTTTGATGCGATTTCTTTAATCTGTTTGTTGTCAATCAATGAATGATTATAATTTCCTCGGGGTTGGTAGAAGCATGGGTAATCTGCCATTGCTTATGTGTTTAGGATCGATCCCATTATTACACGGGATATTCTTCTTGTGGTTAGGGGCCCATAGGACCTGCCTTTTCACCTAGTTTGTTTATGGAATTTTCGCCCAATAGGCTCTTCACCTAGCTTATTTTATGGGATTTCCACCCAATATGCTCTTCACCTAGCTTGATTTATGGGATTTTCACCCAATAGGCTCTTCACCCAGCGTAATTTATGGGATTTTCACCCAATAGGCTCTTCACCTAGCTTGATTTATGGGATTTTCACCCAATAGGCTCTTCACCTAGCTTAATTTATGGGATGTTCACCCAATAGGCTCTTCACCTAGCTTGATTTATGGGATTTTCACCCAATAGGCTCTTCACCTAACGTAATTTTACGGGATTTCCATCCAATAGGCTCTTCACCTAGCTTGATTAATGGAATATTCACCCAATAGGCTCTTCACCTAGCGTAATTTTATGGGATTTCCACCCAATAGGGTCTTCACCTAGCTTGATTTATGGGATTTTCACCCAATAGGCTCTTCACCTAGCGTAATTTTATGGGATTTCCACCCAATATGCTCTTCACCTAGCTTGATTTATGGGATTTTCACCCAATAGACTCTTCACCTAGCGTAATAGTTCGCGTGGGTAGGGCCCCATCCCGTTATCACAGGGAACCCTCTGCCGTTCAAATGTTTAGCGTCGATCCCGTTATCACAGGGGATATTTTTCTTGTGGGTAGGGGCGCATCCCGTTATCACAGGGAACCCGCTACCGTTAAAATGTTTTTGATCGACCCCGTTATCACAGGGGATATTTTTGTTGTGGGTAGGGGCGCATCCCGTTATCACAGGGAACCCGCTACCGTTGAAATGTTTATGATCGACCCCGTTATCACATGTGATATTTTTGTTGTGGGTAGGGGCGCATCCCATTATCATAGGGAACCCGCTACCGTTGAAATGTTTATGATCGACCCCGTTATCACAGGGGATATGTTTGTTGTGGGTAGGGTCGCATCCCGTTATCACAGGGAACCCGCTACCGTTGATGGGTAGGAGCCTTTTCTTTGTCTTTTTGTTTATGTCCCTTGATGACTCTGTCGTCGTGGAGTCTATGGGTCAGTAAGCCATGTAAAACATCACAGATAAGAAAAAAATTTCGATGTAAAAGCTAATATGAAGGCACGAAATGATGCGCATGTGTTATCTGCGGAATGTTCCCTCAATCTGGGAATTTCAGTTTTATGCAAGAAAAGGTGTTTCCATTGCGTTCTAACGGGACTGGTGTACCTGTTTGTACCTGTTTAGATGGATAATATTGTCCGATTAGGACATATCCCTGCCTGAAATATGAGATTCCACAAAGCAACAAATAAAAAGGTAATGACGGATAACGGTCGAAGGCTAGGTAAACCTAACCAGCCTACGTATCCCGTTGAATGGGGAATCAGACCGGCATAGTTCACCCTGTTTTAAGTTACATGCCGACCCACGAAGGGGCAAAATCAGAGATAACGGTCGAGGGCTAGGTAAACCTAACCCGCCTACGTATCCCGTTGAATGGGGAATCAGACCGACGTAGTTCTCTTTATTTTAAGTTACATGCCGACCCACAAATGGGCAAAATAAGAGATAACAGTCAAGGGCTCGGTAAACCTAACCCGCCTACGTATCTCGTTGAATGGGGAATCAGACCGGCGTAGTTCCCCCTGTTTTAAGTTTATAGGCTAACCCACGATGGGGCAATGTTTCCATTGTTCGAACATAATTAAAAAACTACTGAAATTTAAAATACTGTTCGGTTTGCTCCTCATGGTGATCACTCCGTGCGCAGAATGTATTTTCGGTGTGGGACTTGTATCTCTTGTCTTTTCCTGATTCTAGGGTGCCTCAGTGAGTCCACATAGCACATCCATCCTTGTATCTGGTCACCTAGAATTTCGCCGACTCCTAGAGGTGTCGGGAACTTAATCTTCTGGTAATAAGTAGAGACCACTGCCCTGATCTGGTTGAGGGCCGGTCGGCCACTTATGGCGTGGTAGGGAAACGGGATGTCGACAATTGTCTATTTTATCGGTGTCACCCGGGTGCGTGGGCTTCTGCCAAACATGGTGGGCAATATAACTTGTCCAAGTGGCACTACCTCTACTCCGCCGAATCCGGTCAATGGGGTGGATATCGGCTTTAGCCGGTCCGGGGCTATCCCCATCTGCTCGTAGGCTTTTGAGAATATCAGGTTTGCGGAGCTTCCGCTATCCACCAACACTCTATGCACCTAATATTCATCCGCATTAATCATGATAACCAATGGGCAATCTAGTTTCCCTGCGGTCAATGCCAATGGACTAAGTTGCTCCAAGTCTTTCCTGGTGAAAGAAATCTCCTGCTCCAAGTATGCTTCCGACATGATTGCATTGGTGTACCTGATGTAGCCTCCACCTTGGAGTCTTCGTGTTATGGTTTCTCGGCCGTGAGCCGTGTCAGCTCCCAAGCCTCCTTCGTTGATCACATTTATAACGCCTCTGCTCGGGGCGTTCACTATGGTCCTACTACGCTCCTCGGGTGCCTCGATCATCTTCTGCTTTCCTCTCCTGGGTGAGTAATCTCTTCTAGGGGATAGAGAACGTTCTGCCCCTCTAGCATCTTCCTTGGCGCTCCTGACAAACTCGACCAATTTCCATTCTTTAATCAATCTTTCGATTTCATTCCTCAGGTGCGTACAGTCCTCCGTCCTGTGTCCAGGTTGACGGTGGTCCGCGCAGTATTTGCCCGATGACTTCATCCCGGGAGTCTCATTCAACGGCCTGGGTTCTGTCAACCATCTGTTTCTTTTCGCCACGGTCATCACCTCCAGAATACCTCTATTTAATGGGGTGTACGTCCTTGGGGGCCTGTCCCTGTTGCGATCTCTGTCTGCGTTCCTGCTGGAAAACGAACCCTGACGCTTTGCCATCATCTCGTCCTCGTAAACCATTTGGTTTGCGAGCATGTTGATATGTGCTATGGTTGGCTCAGTCAATTTGATTAGCTCCCCGGCGAACCTGCGATTGGTCGTACCCTTGAACAGCATCATCATGACCTGCCCGCCATGCGGCTCATCCACCTTCAACAGTTCATCGTTGAACCTCTTCATATAGTCTTGGAGGTTCTCCCTTTCCCTCTGCTGCACAGCACCGAGGTGTATCAGATTGGTCTTCATTCTCTTTTGGCTAGAGAATTGGTTCTCAAATTTTTCCATTAGTTGCTCGTAGTCCTTTGTGGATCTGGCCTCCAGCTTGGCGAACCAATCCAGTGCAGCGCCCGTTAAAGTGGTGGATAGGTTCTTTGCCTTTATGTTTCTCGAGTAGTTATGCAGGTTCAGAATGCTATCGACTTGATGTAGATGATCTGTAGGATCACTTCTTCCGTCGTATGGCTTGATCACTGGGATCTTGTCCCCTCTTTGCAATACCTCAGCCTCTATCTCATCAAAAAACGGGGTCCTACTGCGACCCTTCCCATGACTCTGAGTCACCTTCCTCGTCAACTCCGCCCTCTCGCGGTCTAGCTGTTCCATCCTCCTTGATATTACCCGCAGTATTTATGCATCCTCATTCTTTGAATATGCAATCTCGGCGTGGTCCCGGCCGCGTTCCATTCTCCAGATTACTTCCGCCCTCTCGCGGTCAAGCCGTTCCATCTTTCTCGCTATCTCTCGATCTAGGGTCCTGGGGTCCCGTCTCTCTGACCTGTCGTAAGCAGCGGGCGATATCTCTCTGAAGGAGTCCCCCGTATCCTTCTGTTCCTCATATCCTTGCCTTGCCCTTCTCTCACCGCACCAAATTCATGGGGCCTTGCCCGAATGTCCAATGTAGTGTCCAGCGCTGCTTTCACAGAGGCGTTGATCTGTGCTTGCATCTCCGGGGTTATGGCGCCAAGGGGAACGGTGCTCTGACCTGCAGCCATCGTCTCCTCTGAGCCGGGAAGATTCGAGTTTGGCATCTCGGTCATCGATACATCGGCTGTCGGGTTCTCAGTGGTCGGGCCCTCAGTGGCAGGTCCCTGGACCAGAATTCGTGGCTCGCGGTGGCCTCCCGGGCCCGCGCCTACATCGCGGTTCATTCTGTGATGGAGGAAGCTCCATCTCAGCTTGGGTCATTCTCTGTTCTTGGTCAGTTGGGTGTTGGGGGAGTTGCGTGTCCTCCATCCCGGCGCTCCTAGTCATAATTCCTTTAAATTTGGATCGGGTCCTCCTTCCATGCATCTTGGCGTCCTTGTCCGGGAACTGGTGTTCCCACAGACGGCGCCACTGATTTGACAATAGATCGTATTGTATAAAAATGCATGTCGGTTACAAGAGTATAATCTAATAATACAACGAGTCTATCTCAAATCAGGCCTACACTAAGTATCTCGTGTAGGCTTGGTCCGGAACACCCCGAACTAACGCCTCGATGCTTGGATGGCAATAGTATGTCGGTGACTAGATCGGTTGTATGTCGGTGATCGTCTTCGATATGATATCGAGGATTACCCTCGATGTGAGATCGGTAATGTGGTGGTATGACATATCAGTGGATCACAATGTAGTCCATATATCGAATGTGATATCGAGAGTGAGATCGGTAACGTATTTCGATGTGATGCGTGGTAGCTGAGGGATAATTATTACTTACTTTCGGATCTGGGGACCACAGTAACATATCGGTAATTATTACCGATATTACATCGTAAGTGGCCCCCGATATGGTCCAATATGGGCCTGGTTTGGGCCAGGCCCAGTATGCGGGAAATGCCCATATCACATTTATAGTTACATTATGTTAGTTAAATTAATTGTGTAATTGGTGATTGTTAATCGTAAGATCTAGCGGCCTATATAAACCCCACACACTCCATTATGTTATTTTAAATTTCCTTCCAGATTGTAACACATGAAAACATGAAGAGGGCAATTCTCGTCAAGGCTCCAATCCATATATGTTGATCTTTTTTTTTTCTATAACATACAAATTAGTAGCAACTACCTTTAAGGTGTGCTCGAAGAAAACCATTTGGGTGACGCAAAATTTTACAAACCACACCAGACCAACAAACTTCTTATTAGAAGACCAAATGAAAGAATTTCCATATTTAGCATAAATTATAGACTCGGTTAGCGGTAGGATTAACAATAACAGCTAACCATTTTCCATTTATAGTTAAGTTATGTTAGTAATGTTAATTGTGTAATTAATAATCGTTAATCGCAAGAGCTAGCGGCCTATATAAACCTCACACGCTCAATTATATTATTTTATTTTAATTTTCCTTTCCAGATTGTAAAACATGAAAACATTATGAGGGCGATTCATTTTGATTTGTTCGATTTGTAATCACATGTTTTGATTTAAATGTAATGATGAACTAATCAATTGGTAGCCTAAATATGAAGTTTTTGCATTAAATTCTGAAAATGAACTGCGCTATTGGCTGAAGTATAGGGTATATGAATCTCAATGTATTGCTCGTCTAGGCTCAAATTTGTATATGTTGATCACCTTTCTTTCTATGTGACGTACAAACTAGTAGCAACTACCTTTAAAGTGTGCGCTAAGTAAACCTTTTGGGCGACGCAAAAGTTTACCGACCACACTAGTCGAAGAAACTTCTTTATAGGAGACCAAATGAAAGAATTTCCATTTTTAGCATAATTAAAGATTCAGTTAGCCTTTATGGTTAACATTAATGGCTAACCGCATTTCATTTATAGTCAAGTGATGTTAGTTAAATTAATTGTATAATTAGCGATTGTTAATCATGAGAGCTTGCGGCCTATATAAATCTCACACTATAACGCCCCTTACCAAGCACCCTGCTCGGCTCGAAGCACCACAGCTACAAGATTCATTAGAGAACACCTCGCGTATCTTCTGAAATTTGCAGTTAATCCAAAATCATCGTACAGTGGAAGCTATACCCAAAAGTTGCATCTCAACACGTTCATAGATCAATTACCTCACATCGATATATGGCTAGGCTTATCTAACACAATAGCCTCTAAGATTTTCTCATAAATCTGGAATGAAAACATGACAAAATATATTTATGAATCCAAAGGACTCAGTGAGATTTAATGCAGGAGAATTTTCTATAAAATATATTTCCTTGCAAAGCATGATTTCACAAAATTGCTTTTGAAGAGAAGTTTATACTTTCATGCCAAGTCATAACACTTATTAGATCAATCGTGTCACAACACACCAACTTTATGACTCCCGACCTTATATCTACCCTCCAGGAGTAACCCGGATAAGAGGCTAGGACGTGCCCAGGTACACGCATCAACTCTGATTCACCCCACTGGAACACTCCGTCCAGACGTAGAATAGAGTTTGCTCGAACCGACGATGGATTGTGAAACCTACCTGATAGCCCTATGCTATCCAAGAGAATTCCACACATCCATGCCATGACCCAATTAATAGCTGTCAAGCGGCATGCCATCAAGTGGCAGTAACTTAGTCATCAAAGTGGCTTTCAGAATTGATCAATCATAAAACTAATTTCATGTACAGTATTGGCATGCTTTTAAAACACGAAACTCAGTACATACATCATAAAGGTGCTATTTCCCTACCTATCAATGGGGTTCGCGGAACGGGTATGATAAATACCCCATCCCTTCACCTTCTCGAGGCGATTGAAAAACAATCTCGAACCTAATCCATATCGAACTCATAGCATTCGACACGGTTGAAGATCGAAGATATTGCGTTCGACAAACAACACAACATCGAACCAGCCTCTTGTAATACGCATCAAACATCGAATCAGACTTGTTGAACTTTCAATAATTCGATACACAACATTCACATAACTCTTAGGATCGGGCAGCCTAGGTTCGATACGTCGGCATCGAACGCTGCTTGTTCAACACGCCCTATTTACTTGTATTTCTTCTATACATTTGAGTAAGTTTTGTATAAGGTGTTCCGGACCAAGCTAGTCCAATAATTAATCGATTAGCATTATTTTGGCTTCTTGTTTTCTATTATTCAGTGTTTTGTTACACAGACGAAATAGGGACAAAATAGATTAAGCTGTGAAACTTTAATGAATTTTTCTGCAGTTGTTCAAATGGTAATTTGGTTATGATTTTTATAGGAAATATGGCAAGTCAAATTCATAAAATCTACGTTACATAGTAAGTGGATATTTTGGGAAAAGAAATCTCGAAGTATTCACGGTTAATAGTTGCCACCAACTTTAGATTAATAACATGGGTAATAAGATTTGGACTAATAACATGGGTAATAAGATTGTATCAATTTGAGAAAAAAATGAAAAATATTCAAGTTATTTTACATTTTCCTCTGATTTTTGATGTATTTTGTATACTAATTACAAAATCAAGGATACAACTAATTTGATAGACCTTAATACGTTGTTTCTAAATTTATGTTTAAAAGTTCTAATGAGCTAATCTGAAGTATACAATTGAGGCTCAAATCTTTATATGTTGCTTCAATGCCTAGTCGTTATTCTTATCGGCTTGGTTAATTGATTATCACACGTTCTCATTTGAAATATATAATGAAGTAATGTTTGATAGACCTAAGTATAATGTTTTTCCACTAATTTCTGAAAGATATAATTACTAATCTATTGATTGAAATATATGTATCCCAATGCATTTCTCTACGAGGCTCAAATAGATATATATATATATATATATATATATATACGTGTGTATATATAAATTGTTTTATGTTTCTATGAAGTACAAACTAGTAGCAACTACATTAAAGGTGTGCGCAAAGTAAACCTTTTAGGTAATGCAATAGTTTACAGACCATGCTAATCGAACAAACTTCTTATTAAAAGACAAAATGTAAGAATTTCCATTTTTAGTATAAATTCAAGTTTCGGATAGCCGTTAGTATTAACAATAATGGCTAACCGCTTTCCATTTATTGTTGCTATGTTAGTTACACTAATTGTGTATTAGTGATTGTTAATCGCGTGAGCTAGTGACCTGTGTAAACCTCACACGCATTATGCTATCTTAACTTGAACTGTTTGATTTGTAATCATCTTGAACTGTTTGATTTGTAATCGTTTAATGCAAGATTGAATTACTTTTCATTTAATTCAGTAAAATTCATCTTAGATTCACATTGTCGATCATATCAACTCTGGATTTTAATAACGTGGTTAACGAGATTGTATCTATTTGAGAGGAAAAAAATATTCAAGCCACTTTTACCTTTTTCTCCGACTTTTGATATATTTTTTATTAAAATTACGAAATTAAGGATACATTTGATAGACCTAAATATGCTGTTCTTAAATTTATGTTTAAAACTTACAATGAGATAGACCTTAACGTATACTGTGTATCTCACTTTGTCTTCACATGTTTCAAAATTGGCAATTCACCCCCCCACCCCACATATTTGAGTATAGAATGGGATTGTTGAATGGGACTTGTTTATTAGGACAAATGGAAAATCCAAATCATAAAAAAATTAGTGAAATAGTAAGTGTCAGAGTTGGTGTAAAATTTCAAGGTTTTAATGGTTAATAGTTGCCACAAACTCTAGATTAATGACATGGCTAACAAGATTTGATTTACCTTCCCTGTTTTTTGGTATATTTCGTATGAAAAATAGGAGAATTTGCATTAAACCCCTCATCGTTTGGGGTCATTTTCAGTCAATACTCTTAACTTTGTTTTAGAGCGGTCAACCCCCTATCGTATGGCGAAATACTCAACTTACACCAAGTCAATATTTTGTAGTTTTGATTAGGGGTATTTTCGTCCCAATTTTTACCCACCCTTTTGATATGTTAAATGTGCCCCCTAATCTATTCATTTTGGTGCAGATTACCCCCTACCTAATATTTTAAAGTTTTCAATATTTTTTTTAAAAATATTTTAACAAAATTAAAGATTTATTCAATTTTGACCCACCTTTTTAGTTTCTTTTCTTTTTCCAACCAAGAAATTTAGGCTTTTTTTGCGACAAAAATCCTTTTTTTATTAAAATGTTTAGACACAATTTTTCGCTTCTTATATCTTTGGACAGAATTCTTTTTTGTTTTAAATCTTTAGATAATTTTTTTTCATAATGGTTAATTTGTAAAGCAGTCATCCAAAATAAATTTATTCTAAACTAAATGCTTTAATTTTGTCTAGAGAATTGAAATTTTTATAATTAGTTGAGGGCAATCTGCACCAAACTGAATAGGTTATGGGCACATTTAACATATCAAACAGGTGGGTCAAAATTTCGACGAAAATACCCCAGATCAAAAGTGTAAAATGTTAACTTGGTGTAAGTGGCGTATTTCGCTATACTAGGGAGTTACCGCTCCAAAACAATGTTAAGGGTGTTGACTGCAAATGACCCCGAACGATGAGAGGTTTAATGCAAATTCCCCTAAAAAATACAAAACTAATTATAATCTGGTAGATTATTTTTTTTGTTTTTCCAATAACTTCTGAAATTTTAATGAATTCCTAGTTGAGGCTCAAATCTATATATGTAGATTTAGCACTCGGTCGTCCATCTTATCGTCGTGGTTGACTGATTTATATAAGTAATACACGTCTTGATTTGGTTGATAATGTCTACATGCTTAGTCAATTCATGTCCAATATGTAATGCCCCGTCTCGTCACGTAACTATAAATTTTAATTTAGTATGAGTTCAACTTTGTTCGTTTAAAAATTATTGTCTTTATATAAAGAAAAAAAAAATTGTCTAATGTGACGATTTCTTATGACAAAATTAAAAATTGTCACATGAGCTTGCCTTGCAGTGACGAATTTGTTTGTTGTCACACCATACAGTTCTATAATGACAGAATCTATTTTCGTCACAACACATTAGAGCTATCAAGACGAAATGTGTAAATTGTCATGACAAGGTCAGCGGTAAATTTTGAAAATTGGCGCAAAACAATCTTGTGACAATCTTTTATGAAAAAAATGTAAATTGTCACTTGACATACTTAGTGACAAAAATTAAATTCGTCATAAGTGTTAAAAAAGTATGTAGGAGCTAAATTTCCCTCCTTGTATTTCGTTTTCCCTCCAACTTGTATTTTGATTTATGTGGGTATTTTTTTAATAGATATTTTGATTTTAAATATATATTCAATGATCTATTACTTGATTAGCTTACTTCTATCAATTTTGTTAATGTTTTTGAAGGTACGTGGCGTGTTACATGAGTTGAAGGAAGGGCTTGGAAGGATGTTAAATCTTCTGTTACATAATATTTTCTTTTGTAGTATAAAAATATTGAAATGTTGCATTGTGTTATGTATAGGATATTTAGTAACATATGTTGTAAAGGTAATGAATGCTACTTCTGCTTTTACATTTGGATTGGAGATATATGTTATGAGATTGGTTGTTTTAATGAGAATTACTATGGTTGACTTGTTAAATTTCAGAGTTGTTTTGCATTTGTGTATGAACAGAGCATACTAGAGCTTATAACAATTTTAAATAATTAATAAAAGAACTAATGATTAAGATTTATGGGTTATTGGATTTAAAAATGTGATGTTCATGTGACATATTATTTGTCACTACAGAAACAATGCTATTTGATGCAAATCATATTTGTTGTGACGAATGGCAGTTTTTGAGACGAAAATTTTGCTCTATTGCAACGATATTATCGTCGCCACATATGGCGCTACAGTGACGATTGTTAATTTCGTCACAATTTTTTGTGACAAAGGTTGATTTCGTCACAAGAACCCTAATACGACAGGCCTGAGGTGACGATCCTCATGCTGCAGCTTTTCGTCACAACAGGCTTAATGTGACGATTTTGTAGCTTTTTGAGACAATATTTCTTGTCACAATAGATAATTTTTTTTGTAGTGTATTGACTAAGGAGTCATCAAAGTTATATATATATATATATATATATATATATATATATATATATATTAAACTGGAGACTAAATTCTTGAAGGAGGGATAATTGTAACTATTAGGGAAGAAGATCCTATCGAATCTCCTTCCTAGTTTATCTTGTATATAATTCTTTCCTATCTTAGAATATTGTGTATATCTTTAGATTAGAAGATTAGTATATATATATATATATATATATATATATATATATATATATATACATGTACTCTTGTATTATTATTCAAGCAATAAAATACCATTCATATTTATTTCTCACATGGTATCAGAGCTAAGCCATAATATCTCACGATTTCTTCTCTTCGATCCGCCCACCAACCCTAGCCGCCGCCACCATGTCTCAAGACTCCTCCACCTCGGATGGAACCACCACGCCGCCACCCTCAAACGCCGCCCCTCCCTCTTCCGCCCTCACGGCACCCACAACCCTTATACACGTCACCCATCATAGTCACTTCCCCCTCAAACTCACATCGTCCAACTATCTCTCGTGGCGGCTCCAAGTTGTTTCGCAATGCAACGGCCTCAACCTACTAGGCTATTTGCAAGGGACGTACCCGCGTCCCGATCCGTCGAACCATGCGGCGCCCATTCTTTGGTTTCAACAAGACTCCCTTCTTCTAGGCGCACTTGTTGGTGCAATTTCTGATGATTTGCTGCCGCTCATCAACTCTTCCACCACATCATCGGACCTTTGGGTTGCCCTCATGCACAGTTTTGCGCGCCCTGATCGTACTCGAGTCATGGCGTTGAAAGATGCCCTCAATTCTGCATCCCTCGGGAATCGATCCATTACGGCCTATATGACCGAAATCAAAGCCAAAATTGATGAGATTGGCATGATCGATCGTCCCCTACGTGCTGATGACGTCACCTTATACGTCCTCAATGGCCTCGGTCCCGCTTACCGTGACATAGCCACCTCCGTTTGGCTTCGTGAAAATCCTCTCACATTTGCGGAGTTACACAGCGCTCTCGTGTCTCATGAGGCTTACTTGCACCGCCTCGACTCAGCCACCTCCTCTCTTGTAGTCACGGCCAACACCGCCCATCAGTCCTTCGATTCGCACCCTGGGGTCACGTCCGGCGGCCACAACCGCACTTCCACCACCCGCAGTCGTTCCAACTCCCGTGGCCTCCCCTTTAGGGGTCGGGGTCGAGGTAACTCTAACTCAATCTCTCATAATTCAAACTCACCGTTTAGCAATGTTCAGTGTCAGATCTGTGGACGTACTGGTCACACCGCCCTTCGTTGCTATAACCTCACCTCCGCCGCGGCCACCGCCTACACGGCCCGTACCCCGACCACCTTTCACAACTGACCCGGTGATGGATCTTGGCTCGTTGACTCGGGTGCCTCTCACAGCCTCACCAATGACCTCAACAATCTCACTTTCCACTCCGAGTATGATGGCACTGACGAGGTTCAAATTGCCGACGGTCATGGTATGGAAATTACTCATATTGGTACCTCTTCTTTACAATTTCCATCTCGCACGTTTTACCTCTCGCATGTATTACGAGTTCCGTCCTCACATCACAATTTACTATCGGTTCACCAATTCACTCGTGATAATCGTGTTTCTATGGAATTCTTTCCTGACTATTTTTTTGTGAAGGACCAAGTTACGGGGGACCCTCTAGCGAAAGGACCGTGTAGCAATGTAATTTACCACATCCGCCCTCCTTCGTTTTATATGACGTCAACCGCCCGCCTAGCCACACTTGGAGTTCGTGCTTCCACGCACACGTGGCACTCTCGTCTTGGTCATCCGATCGCCAGGACGAGCTTATCTTTAATTTCTGCCTTTAATTTACCTGTGGACTCTAAATCCTCTGCGAAGGACTTATTTTGCGACTCTTGTCATGTATCTAAATCTCATCGTTTGCCGTTTGAGAAGTCTAACTTTACTGCTCTGCATCCGTTACATTACGTTTTCTCTGATGTTTGGGGGCCCACTGATACCTCCATTGATGGTTTTCAGTATTATGTGCTTTTTGTGGACTTGTCTAGTCGCTATGTTTGGTTTTTCCCTTTGGTCACCAAATCACAAGTACACGATGTTTTTGTCCATTTTAAACCACTTGTGGAAAAACAATTTTCGTATCAAATCAAAAACTTTTATAGTGACAACGGTGGGGAATTTGTGGCTCTAAGAAGTTTTTTTGCAAAATCGGGTATAAATTGGTTAACAACTGCACCTCATACACCCCTACAAAATGGTCTTTCTGAAAGGCGTCACCGTCACATTGTTGAAACTGGTCGTGCACTATTACATCCTGCCAAATTACCACCCTTGTTTTGGTCATTTGCACTACAAATTGCCTTCTACTTAATTAATCGTATGCCTTGTTCCGCAATCAACAATGTCATGCCCTTTCAGAAACTGTTTAAAAGGTCTCCCAATTACCTCAAGTTGCGTGTGTTTGGGTGTCTTTGTTATCCATGGTTACATCCTTATGAACCCGGCAAACTCTCTTTTCCCTCTAGGCCTTGCATTTTTCTTGGGTACTCTTCCTCCCAAAGTGCTTACAAGTGTTGGGACCCCTTGTCTCGCCATTTGTTTATCTCTCGACATGTTAGGTTTTGTGAAGGACAGTTCCCCTCGACGGACCCGGCCCATCCCGCGGCCTCATCTGTCCGACCCGCGGCCCCGCTTCTTGGTCCGCCGGTCCGACCCATTGCCCAACCCGTGGCCGCGTCAGTCCGACCCGCGGCCTCTCCCCTAGCTCCGCCGGTCCGATCCCTTGCCCAACCCGCGGCCCCGTCTGTCCGACCCGCGGCCCAACCCATTGGCTCGCCGGTCCGACCCCAAGCCCAACCCGTGGCCCCGTCTGTCCGACCCGCGGACCTACCCAACGGTTCGCCGGTCCGATCCATTGTTACCCCTGTGTGCCCGTCTGTCCGACCCGCGGCCCCGCCGGTCCGACCCAAGCCCCATCTTATACGTCATATTAGGATTATCATTAAATGGCATGATGAATAATTGCTTTAGCTGACGATTGTTTGTTTAAGATAGATTGTTACGATAAATGGAATGGTTGTACTCTAAATTATAAATACTCATGCTAGTAAACATAAACGTTTTTAACCAAGTTTCCGAATTACAAATAAACCTGATATGGATAGTTTTTTCTAGGTAGCGCGTTAATCCACTGGCGATAAATTACTTCACTTGATTTTCACACAAATATACATTATGCGATGAATAAAAATACCTCAATGCATAATACATTAATCTTGAGGGCTTAGTTAAAAAAAGATAAAAAAAATATTAAGTAACTTACCTGACAAGTTTAAGGATAAAAATCACTTTATCCCTTATATTATGCCTCGTTTATCACTTTACCCCCAAACTATGGTTATCATCTCTATGCCCCCTGTACTATGCTAATCGTTCCACTTCACCATAATTTGTCTATTTAAGCACTAAACCCTATCACGTGCGAAGTCCGTGACAAATTAGTAGGGGCTTTTTCATCTTCTTCGTTGGACTAATGGTACAAAACATCCAGAACCGTGGGTAATAAACAGACCCCTAAATCATTACACCCAACCCAGATCTCTTGACCCAATTTCGGTATTACTTCAAATTGTTCATAAATCTGACCTAATGGGTTGGATACTAAGAAGCCCAGATGATGCAGTCCCTGAAGGAATGTGTACCCCCAACTATGGATAGTTTCATGCTCGATTCTTCAATTTTTGCCCATAAACTGTAAAAAAATGTTTATTTTAATTGTTAGATTCCCGGATTGATGTTCGCCCAAGAGGTTCTAAATGTTGCCTGTTGCCCACAGTTGCAAATGTAGTGTTGCTCCATGCTGGTTTGTGAGAGAATTAAGATTTGGTAAGAAAATTTTGAAAGAGGAAAAAAGAAATTAGGGCAAGGATTGTAAGAATTGAGGATTATAAGGTTCTTGGAGGGAGTTAGCCGTTTTATACCGTTAGGCCAACGAAAAAGACAAAAAAGCCCCCACCAATTTTTCACGGACTTCGTAGTGATAGGGTTTTGATTTGGCGATAGATCGTTTTATATATATATATATATATATATATATATATGCGAGTGTCGGTTACAAGTATGTGATCTAGCAATACAACGAGTCTATCTCAAATCAGACCTACACTACGTGTCTCGTGTAGGCTTGGTCCGGAACACCTCGAACCCAACGCTTTGATGCTTGGATGGGAGTGGAATGTCTGTGAATAGATCGAACAGACGTCGGTGATTGCCTTCGATGTGATGTCGAGGATGGCCCCCGATGTGATGTCGAGGATGACCCCCGATGTGATGTCGGTGATGACGTGGTATGACGTGTCACAGGTGAACGTGGATGTCCCGATATCAAATAAGATATCGAAAGGGATATCAGTGATATGTTTCGATCTGGCGAGTGGTGGCTGAGGGATAATAATTGCTTGTTTTGGGATCCGGGCACCGCGTATTTATAGACCTCGGGATCCGGGAACCACATTAACATATCGATGATAATTACCGATACGACATCGAAAGTTATCCCCGATATGCTCCAAAATGGGCCTGGTTTGGGCCTGGCCCAATATGCGGGAAATGCCCATATCATGTAGTCCCCCAATTTCAGGATTCTTATCTTAGAGATAAGGATTCGCAAATTTAATTTAAAATTTATGGGTTACCTGTACCCTTCGTCCCGCCAGTTCAAATGACGGTGATCAAACTTGTGGGGAGTGCACTTGTGATGAACGCCGAGTTTGAGGTCCTCGTTTGAATTCTAGTTCCCTTGGTATTTGGGTTCCTTGAAAATTGTGATGGGGTTGCCGGGGCTATTGTTATATTCTCGCGGCTCTTCGCGTAGTATGGTAAGATGTTGGGTTTTATCTTCGATCTTATGTCGAAACTCACATTCGATATGATGTCGGAAGTGTATTTCGATGTAGTAAGGCGTCCGTGGATTGGTAGGGTGATGTCCCCTGCACAGCTGTCCGTCTCCATTTTCTTCATTACATCGAATATTAGTACCGATGTTTGATCGAAACATAGTTTCGATCTAGTATCTCCGATATCTATAAATGGGCCGTTAGGAAGGTGAAAACCCATTTTGGCTTCTAGCAAAATTTCGTTGTCCCTTTGAAAGACACGTCGAATTTGACTTCCGATATAGATTTCGACATCGCTTTCGATATCTACCTTTGATTTGAATTTTCGATATCGAATTCGATGCCCTTTCCGATATCACTTTCGATCTTTCCTTTCATCTTTTAAGAGCGTCAATATGTCGTTTGCCGGGGATAATGTTGGCGCAGACTTGCCTGAAATGGATTTTGGAGAGGGTGGAGCTGTATTCTCCAAAAATGAGATGTTTGGACCTGAACAATTGACTGGTGAACAGGGTGGTGCCGAATTTTCTGCTCCGCCCGAAGCTGCCAGCCTTGATGTGGATGAATGAGGCTTTAAGGCCAGCCCCCCGAAATATAAGACCTCCGAGAAGTACGAGGATATGAAGTCTCGTGTTCCTCATTATGCCGGTTATTATTCTGACAAGTATGACATTCTCGAGGGGTATAAGGTCATATTCCCCAGTGTGGATCAACGAATGCATACTCCACCAAAGGGTTGCATTACTGTCAGTGCCAAGCACTTCAAGAACGGGCTGCGGTTCCCGATTGATCCTGCGGTTAGTGCTATTATAGCAAGTATCGGGGTCTACTTGGGACAGCTATCCCCCAATTCTCTGGGCTACATGGTAGCTTTTATTTGTGTTATGAAGGCGTTGGGTGCCCCTTGTGGAGCTAACGAGTTCTGAGAGCTCTTTAGTGTTATGGTAAATAGAAAGGGTGGTGATAGAGGGTTTTTCTGTGTGCGATCGCAGACGGGGCTTAGGTTCGTGCACTATACTCAATCTAGCTACGGACTTGGAAATAAATGCGAGTATATGTACATCCAGGAGAGGACGGCTGGTGAGTTTGATGCGCTTCCTAGCGTGTGGTGTGAAGACACCAAATATGAGAGACGAACCGCTGTTGGGCGTACTGCACACAGCCTCGATTTTCTGAGGAAGTTGATCAACCATCCATACGACGGTACCTTGCTTTGTAGTGACGTAGTTTTGCGAGCAAGTGGGATATCTCCCGTGTGGTATAACGGTCCCTCTACGCTCGGTAAGTGTTATATCTTTGTAAATTGATATTCTCCCCTAGACTTATTTCTTGATCCTCTATTTTGTGGTTGTTTATGACAACAAGTAGGGAAAAAAACACCTCGAACGGGTAGTATTTCGACCAAAAATGCACTGAGGGGGCAAATCTCACAAAAGTTCATAGTTTAGGGGGGAAGGTGATGATAAAATTTATTTAAGGGGCAAGTCGCAAAAACGTGTACATTCCAGGGAGCTTGATGCTTTTATCCTAAATTTACCCTCACCGACAAAGTATGTCCGATAATTAACTCTGTACTTAAGTTGCATCACCTAGCTCAACTATTAAAGTTCTCAGGACATGTCCTTTGTTACATATGTGATTCGGTTCAGCAAGATCAATTTTAATTAGTCTAAGATGAAAATTGCTGACATTAAATCATTTGACCTCTATAATATATACTTGATCAATATGAACAGCAACAGTTTAATAATCCTTCAAGCTTCTCATAAAATTACAATTGCCAATCTTTGGTACTAACAGTGGACAATTATTTCCAGCTTATTTAACTCACTTTACGATTAATAGAAGGTGTAATTATACAAAACCTTAACTACACTACAAGAATGTTGCTATATAGCTCGGTCAAATTCAGTAGCCAAATTCGCTAGCTGATTCCAAAATCAGCTACCAAAAATAAAGTTGCCACGTTTCCCAGCAATAGGTGTCGAAGCTAACAATCAGCGAGCGAAATATTCGCCACAATCCTAGTAAGCGCATCAGCTAGCGAAAAATTCGTAGTAGAAATCCTGACACATCTGCTAGCGAAAGAGGAGATTAGCTAAGGAAAAAGCGCTAGCCAAAACACACGTGTAAAAGCAATTAGTTCTCAGAAATAATGCCACCGTGGAAACCAGCTACCAAATTTTCGCTTGCCAATTGTCCAACGTGGAATTTGCTAGCGAATGCCTCCGCTAGCTGACTCTTTTAATCAACATTACAAATACGTATTGTATACCAATATTTATAAAAATCAGCTAGAGAATCTAGGAGTTGGTATTTTTTCTTTCGACGCAGTTGCCTCCTATAATATGATTCCTGGTTTTACCTGTTAATTCAATCGATCTTTTCTGTGTGTCCTGATATATATTTGTTCATACATAATCCATGGTGTGATTGCTCGTGTTACTGTTGGTTCTCCTTGTTATGTCACATGTCGGTCGTACCGGATTATGTCGAGTAATCATGGTTATCGCATGAAGGTGCCTCTGTTTCTGTTTTTTAACGTACAACCCGCTGTCACAGGGGAACCGTTGCTGTTGCACTGTTTGTTGTCGACCCTGTTATTACAGGGAATTTTTTCTTGAACCGAAAGAGATCAGCAAGATCACATCCACCAGTACTTGGCAGGGATGGACCTATCCTCCGCTCCTGACCATGCCCTTGTAAAGTAGTAGATGAAAAGGTATTTCATTGATTGATTTTGTAAAGAGAATACAACAGGATATATATATAATTACAAGAGCAAGAAATAAGGAAAGATTTCCTCTATCTAACTAAGGAAATAGTAGACTAGAATCCCTTAATCAGAGGAAGGGGATTCCGGATAATCTTCTTTCCTAATACGCCCCCTCAAAATTGCCGTTCCATCGGCTAAGGCAATTTTGGAACGTAAGGAGACGAACCGCGACCGATGGAGGGAATTGGTGAGAATGTCTGCGAGTTGGTCATGGGTGCTGATGTAGGAGACATGAAGGAGACCTTTTGAGACGACATCCCGGACAAAGTGAATGTCGATGGCGATGTGCTTCATTCGCGAGTGGAGGACCGAATGGAGGGAGAGGTGAGTGGCACCAATGTTGTCGCAGTAGATGGTCGGAGGTGATGGGGGGGAGACATGAAGCTCGGTCAAAAGGTTTTGAATCCAGCGAACCTCGGAGGTAGTAGTGGCGAGGGCCCGATATTCTGTTTCTGTCGAAGAGCGAGCGATGGCCCGTTGCTTGCGTGAGCTCCAAGAGATCGGGTTGTTGCCGAGAAAAATGATGAAGACCGTGGTGGATGAACGGTCAAGAGGGTCACCGGCCCAGTCCACATCAGAGTAACCACGGAGAGTGATAGGGGAGTTACGGCGTAGAAGGAGGCCATGAGTGATGGTACCCTTAAGATATCGCAAGATCCGCTTAACCCCTGCCCAGTGCGCCCCGGTGGGTTTAGATGCAAATTGAGCAAGGCGATTGACGGGAAAGGTGATGTCCGGTCGTGTGAGGGCAAGGTACTGAAGTTCGCCAATGGCTTGACGATACATACTAGGATCACAGGCTGGAGAGGATTCTCGAAATGTCGAGGCAGCATTGGAGGCCATAGGAGTAGAGAGAGATTTGGCACCTTCCCTGTGATGACGGTGAAGGATGTCACTGATATACTTGTGTTGAGAGAGGAGAAGTCCCTCCTGACAGGGTAGTGCCTCAACACCGAGAAAATAGGAGAGAGAACCAAGGTCCTTTAGGGCAAGGGATGTCTGAAGACGGCGAATGAGTGATTCGATAAGAGCGGGGTCCGTGCCAGTGAAGATAATGTCGTCGACATAAACCAAGAGAAAGAGAACGGTGGAGCCGCGGCGGAAGATAAATAGAGAGACATCAGATTTGGATTGAAGAAATCCAAGTTGCAGTAGTGTGTCACGGAGAGTCTGAAACCAGGCACGAGGAGCTTGTTTGAGCCCGTAGATGGACTTTCGAAGGCGACATACGTGAGAAGGCCGAGAGTCGTCAATGAACCCAGGAGGTTGCTCCATGAAAACTTCTTCAGTGAGATCACCATTGAGAAAGGCGTTGCTGACATCAAGTTGGTGAATGGGGAAGGAGTTCATAACAGCAAAAGAGAGAATGAGGCGAATAGTGACAGGTTTGACTACCGGGCTAAATTTTTCAGTGTAGTCAATGTCGGGCCGCTGGTGGAAGCCCTTAGCGACGAGGCGAGCCTTATATTTGTCGATAGAGCCATCTGGATTGCGTTTGATACGAAAGACCCATTTGCAACCAACGATGTTGGAGGCCTGATGAGAGGGAACGAGATCCCAAGTCCCGTGCTGAAGGAGAGCATTAATTTCCAGGGACATGGCGTCACGCCATTGTGGAACTTTGAGTGCCGCAGAGACAGTGGTCGGTTCAAGAGAGAGGTCGAGTGCATACTTGGTCGTGAGATTGACCACCTTCGGTTTGAAAATATTATTCTTGGACCAAGTTATCATATGATGGTGCGGGCCTGGTGGTGGCGGGTCCGGGATGGACGGTGCAGTGGGCGGCTCAGAAGGAGGCGCTACGGACGGTGAGGGCGGCAGAGCCGAGCGGACGGCTGGTGGACTGGGCTCCGGAGCGTGCTGGGCCTGGCGATCGGGCGGGCAGCTAGGAGCGGGCAACAAGGACTGGCCCGGAAGAGAATGGAGGATTAGTGATGGGCAAGGTGGGGCGGTGGTGGGCTGGGCAACATAGGAAGGGAACTTCGACTCACAGAAGCGGACATGGCGAGAGATAAATAATTTGTTGGTGGAGGAGTCCCAACACTTGTAGGCGCTCTGTGAGTTAGAATACCCAAGAAATATGCACGGTCGAGACGGAAAGGTGAGTTTGCCCGATTCATAAGGGCGTAGCCAAGGATAGCAGAGACAGCCGAAAACACGCAGCTTGAGATAATTGGGCGTCGTCCCAAATAATTTATGAAACGGTGATGTGTTGGCGATTGCAGAGCAAAGCATGCGATTGATGAGATAGACCGTCGTTTGTAATGCAAAAGACCAAAAAATAGAGGGCAGCTTGGCATGATGTAATAGCGCCCGTCCCGTTTCAACTATATGGCGATGAGGTGCAGTTGTTAACCAGCTGATGCTCGATTTTGCAAAAAATGATTTTAGTCCCAGAAATTCACCGCCATTGTCACTATAAAAATTCTTTATACTTTGAGAAAACTATTTTTCCACCAAGGGCTTGAAGTGGATAAAAATATCATATACTTGAGATTTGGTAACCAGTGGAAAAAACCAACAGTAACGAGTATAGAGATCCATAAAAATGACATAGTAACGAAAACCATCATGTGAGGTCACTGTGGGGCCCCAAACGTCCACAAAAATAAAGTGCAAGGGATGTAAAGCAGTAAATGAAGAGTCCACAAATGGTAAACGGTGAGACTTGCTAATATGGCAAGACTCACAAAACAAGTCCTTCGCAGAGGATTTAGTGTCCATAGGTAAATTAAAAGCTGAAATTAAAGACGAACTAGTCTTGGAGGCCGGATGACCAAGATGAGAGTGCCAAGTATGATATGATGTACGAACCCCCAAGGTGGCTAACCGAGCAGCGGACTTCATATAGTAAGATGGAGGCCGAATGTGATAGACACCATCACTGCAGAGTCCCTTCGCCAACAAATCCCCCGACGGTTGATCCTTAATGACAAAATAATCATGAAAGAATTCCATAGACACATTATTTTCTTTCGTAAATTGATGCACGGATAAAAGATTATGCTGAGATGATGGAACCCTCAAAATATTAGATAAAGTAAACGTGCGTGGTGGAAATTTGAATTCAGAGGAACCAATATGTGTTATTTCCATACCATGTCCATCAGCAATGTGAACCTCGTCCGTGCCATCATATTCTGAGTGGTAGTTCAATGCGTTGAGATCCGGGGTGATGCCAAGTGATCCCTGTTACTCTCAGAGGATGGGCTCAAGCCTAGTTTACCCACCTCCCACCTAACTCTATAGTTAGCTTTGATCGATTGTCCCACCTATTCCTACGACAGTTCGTTTGTAATCGTCGATACCCTAAATCTTTTACACACCTCTTCACAATTAAGCAGCAAAGGAACGAACCTTGGCTAGGATACATAAAACGCTTCTCCTATGAAGCACTGGATATCCCGAATGTTAGCCCAACAATTTTGGCCGACATCTTGACTCAAGGACTCCAAGCAAGAGACTTCTTCTGATACCTTATGCGAAACCATGTCAAAGACATGAATGAGCTTATGCAAAAGGCGAAAACTTACATCCTTATGGAAGAGGCAGAAGACACGAAGAGGCATATGGAGAACGATGACAACGAACACCGCGAACACGCCGAGCGAGAAGAAAAAACTAAAGATAATGGTAAATAAGAGAAACCCTCCCAACGAAAGGAGGATGGTGGCAAGGTCAAGAAGTTCCTTCGGCCCGTATCCCTGCTCTGATGACTATCGCTCCGGAAGAAGTGCTCAACGTGATAATTGGTAAAAACGAATTACATGGCCCTCACCAGCCAAGTTTCCTTATAGGGATAAAAACTTGGGGAAATATTGTAAGTACCATAAAACCTATGGACATACCACCGGGGAGTGCACCACTTTAAAAAATGAAGTGCTCAACGTGTGGAAAAGGCTCCGAGAGGAGCAGAGAGAAGAGGAAAGGACCCTAGTATGCGGTCCCGAGAAAAGACTGCGGGGCATCGGAGTCTGCCTCCCTCCCCGAAATCTGACGAAGACCACGCCCCATCAAGGCGAACCATTAACATGATAGAGAGCGGAGACATTTCGATGACACCCCAAGGTAAGAAGAAGAAATATCAAATGGAAGCAAGGCGGGTGGAACAAGGACTCTCCGTGTGCTCCGTTCAAGGATCAAGGCTGCCTATCATTACCTTCGGGTCCGAGGACCTAAAAGATATAATCTATCCCTACGAGGACCCCTTGGTAATCGAAGCTACCATCCACGGGTTTGGGATCCACCGAATCCTAATAGATACGGGCAGTTCCGTGAATGTCCTGTTCTTACCTAGTTACCTAGCTATGGGATTGAAAATAGAACAACTAGAGGCGGCTGAAGTCCCCCATGTTGGCTTTTCGAGAGAAGCCTGTAAAACCCTCAGACTCATAACCACAACTCTTCCCATGTCATGGGGAGAGGGAGCCCTACGAAGAATGGAACCCACCCAATTTTGGGTGGTGGAGGCCTCATCCCAAACGTACAACGCCATATGTGAACGGGCCTCCATTCGGACCTTCGAAGCGATTCCCTCTACCATTCACATTAAGGTAAAATTCCCCACATGCTCAGGCATCGAAGAACTCCGAGGAAGCCAAGCCAAATCCAGGGAGTGCCGCATGAATGCCATCCCTCCGGAAGAGGACGAACCAACTCTCGGCAATAGAAAAAGTCGTAAGACCAAAGAGATACGGGTTCAACCCGTAAAGGAACTAAAGATGGTAGAACTTGTAGAAGATGAGCCTGAGAAGGTGATTAAGATGGGTACGAACATGGAGCCTAAATGGGAAGTTCGGCTAACTTCCGTCCTCAAACAATTGCACCATCTTTTCGCATGGGAAGGAGGACCGCCCGGGCGAATCAGCAACAAGGTATGCCAACATTTTCTTAACGTAAAGCCTGGGGTTAAACCAATGCAATAAACGAAAATAAAAATGGGACCTGAGTGCAATAAGATTATTCGGTCGGAGATACAACGCCTCCTTAGCCTACAACTAATTAGGGAAGTCATATATCCCGAATGGCTGGCTAATGTAGTCCTAGTCCCCAAATATGGAAGAAGGTGGCGGATGTGCGTGGACTTTACAAATCTCAAAGAAGCATGTCCGAAGGATTGCTACCCCCTACCTAGCACAGATCAGCTGGTCGACTCCACCGTCAGTTGTGCGCCCTTGCCAACCCTAGACAGAGATCAGTGATACAACCAAATCTCAATGGCAATGCTCGACCAGGATAAAACTAACTTTATCACCCAAGCAGGTACGTGTTTATATTTAGTAATGCCTGTTGGACTCAAGAATGTCGGGGCTACTTACCAAAGATTGGTGAGCCTCATGTTTGCCAGTATCATCATAAAATCGGTAGAAGTCTATGTGGACGACACGGTCGTCAAAAGCTACGCCGCCGAAGATCACCTCCAAGATCTGCGGAAGGCGCTAGTCATCAGGAACAACTTTGGAAATAAGGTTAACCCAAGAAAGTGCTCCTCTTGAATATGAAGACGAAAATTCCTGGATTTCATGGTCACATAAAAGGGAATAAAAGTTAACCCCGAAAAGGCAAAATCCATCGTAAGCTTACCCACCCCGAAGACGGTAAAAGACATCAAGAAATTGTCTGGCCGAATGGCCTCCTTGAGCCGATTTGTTTCTAAATCGGCAGAAAATGGACTCCCCTTTTTTAAGATACTTCGGAAGATCAAAGAGTTCCAATGGACTACACAATGTGAATAAGCTCTGAGGGAGCTAAAAATTACATGGTAAAACCGCCCTTGCTTGTAAAAACCGTCACCCCAAGAGGAGCTCTTCGTCTACTTGTCCGTCGGAGAGGAGGCCGTAGGTGCCGTATTGGTCAAAGAACATGATAGAAAATATCACCTCGTACACTGTGCTAGTAAGACTCTCCTCGGAGCCAAAACTATGTACACCTTAACCGATAAACTTGTTTTGACTTTGATTACCACGGCGCAAAAGTTGTGCCCATATTTACTTTCCCATCCAATCACTGTGTTGACCAAACATCCATTGTGTGCGATCTTCAATAAATCCTAGACATTGGGGAGATTGATAAAATGGGCAATAGAGCTTACGGAGTACGATATTTCCTACGCCCCGAGGCCCTCAAAGCGCAAGTCCTGGCAAACATCGGGACGGAACTACGTAGATGGCTCATCTTTAAGCACATACGAGGGAGCATAGTATTCTTAGTAAACAAAAAAGTTGAAGAGGAAATGCTCCACTTCGCTGTCGGGATTGATTACCCCCTATCAAATTACAAGGCTGAACATGAAGCCCTTCTCATCGGAAAGTGACTCGCACAAGAAGGTGGGATAAAAACGATACTCGTCCACAACTATTCTCAGCTAATCGTGCTCTTACGAGGGCAAAAAATAAAGAATGCGAGATTACCTTTGGGTAGTCCACCAGAGGAAAGGATGGTTTGATGAGTACTGAGTCATCCGGATTCCCCGAGAGGAAAACCAGGATGGCCACTCAAACAACCACCATCCACACCCGAAGAATCACTCTCCTCTATGTAGGCGAGTCAGAAAAAATAGAAAGCAAATGAGTAAACGCCACGGCGGACTCCCTGATGAGTTGGATAGAAAGCAAAGAGTTAGAAGATTGGTGTAACCATTGGGAAGTCAAACATCGTTTCGCTTTGGTGGGATATCCCCAAGCAAACGACCAAGTGGAAAGGACTAACCAAACTCTCCTGAAAAACATAAAGGTTAGACTGGATTGGCATAAAGACAAATGGTTCGAGGAGATACCTGGCATCATGTGGGCCTATCGGACTACGCAAAAAATGTCCACAGGCGAAACTCCCTATAGCCTGGCATATGGCAGCGAAGCCATCGTACACTCGAAAGTGGTAGTAGGAAGCTGGCAAGTCAGGGAGTATGAAGAAGTAGCTAATAGCTCCAACTTAGCTCTTGCCCTCGATCTCCTCGAAGAAAGGAAAACCCGAGCCGATGTTCGAATAGAGCGGTACAAAGCCCGAATGTCACGGTACTACAACACCAACGTAAAGTCTAGGATTTTCCAAGTTGGAGACCTAATACTAAAGAGATTCAGAGCTGCCAAGAATGTAGAAAAGCTTGAACCCCGATGGGAAGGACCCTACAAAATCACGGGAACATACCAGCTTGCCAACTCCGAAGACGCAATACTCCACAATACATGGAATGCCTTTGACCTTAGAAAATATTATGCTTAATGTAAAGTAGAAGTTTGTACATAAATAAAAGGGATAAATGCATCAAACCCCCTGAACTACACATGTTTTTGCGAAATTGTCCTTAAACTAAATAAATAAGCGGTTTGCCCCTTAAACTATACCATTCTGTTCGATTTTGCCCCATGGCCGGGTTTTTGGCTATTTTTGGCCATTCTTGGCCGGAATTCTTTCCCTTACCCGACACATATGTGTTGTACTAGATGTATTTTAGTAGTTGGAACAGCTCAGTACCCGTACCCGAAACAGCTCAGTACAGTATCTTGGAAACTCTTTGGAAATGAGTGTAGGAACTTCACTAAACTCCAAATATATATATACTCGAACATTTGAGAATCGAGTTAAAGCTTGAGCGGTCAAAGTAAAAAAAATAGCCAGGGACACGTGTAAGTGGATATCTCTATTAAGAGAAAAGTAACTCCAAAGTTTGCCATGCAAACGGGCACGTCCTGCTGAAGTATTTACTTGGCCGGCAAGAATGAGAATATTAACCCAAGATTAATGAGGGGGTCCCAGTATTTATATATACTAAAGAATTTATTTTTTAGTAACTACAAGTATGAAAAGAAAGAAATAGATATAAAACAAAGTGACTGATTCATTCATAAATCCGAGAAGCCCTCGGAAAACGCTTACAATCGTAAAAAATAAACTACAAATTCAAAAAATGAAAAATAAAGAGTTCGAAAATTAAACCTAAACAATCTAAAACTTAAACTCCAAAAACATAGGACAAATTCTAAACTCATGAAGTCAAACCAAGAGAGGCCGAAGGAGTGGAAGAAGCGGTCCCCTCGGGAGGAAGAATCCTCGGACTCAGCAGACTGGTCGGCACCGTTATCGGAGGTAGCAGAGTATCGGGTGAAAGCACCCCTCTAAAGCCACTAGGTCTTGGACTTGCACCACCCAACCTATTAGGAGAAGTAAATGGAGAGGCCCGAGGAGAAAGGCCGATATGCCTCTGGAAAAGGGCATAAACTTCATTGGGGCTAGCTGGGTTCTTCAACTTACGGATGTCAAAGGCACTCGTGAAGTCAACACCTGGGCGGAGCAGCCCCATTGCCAACTTGACACACTCGAGATATCCCCATGGCATATGCCTTTTCAGAACACCATGGTGCCGCTCCTCGGAGAGTTCCGAGCACGGTCGAACAGTTTTCACCTCGGCGTAGTTCACTGCCGCTTCCACTTTGGCCTGCAATTCCTCGGGGGAGACAGCCACAACTAGCTTTTCCGAGGGTGACTCGGCCGGATCAAGGGCTTGGCCCAGTTGCTCCTGGAAAACCCTCTCCCTTTCTTGAGCCTCCTTCTTCTCCTTTTTAAGGAATGCTATTTCAGACTTCAAAGCCTTCTTCGATTGGTCAGCCAGATCCTGCAGGCATTTCATCAGCTCACCCTGCCTCGCTATCTCCTTCTGATCTTTATGCCATCGGAAGTCATAAGAGGATATTTTCGTGCGAAGAACGTCCATTAAGAGACGCCACCTGCTCACGGAAGAATCCCACCTCCTCCCCACCCTTATTATATCCATGCTCGGCCACAGTAGCAGCTTCTCTGGCCTTTCCAACCTGAAAAACAAAGAGATATCAGGCGTAAGTTCTTCTATCCAAAAAGGAATTCATACAAGGATAAAGTTACAAAGAAGGACAAATAGAAAAAAAGGGGAAGACATACCATGAGCCCCATCTAGTTGAGGAATGTTTGCATAAATTGGAGGACATCGGAAGGCGTGGCATGAGATGAGATGAAGAAGCAGAGGACTTCTCCAAAATCATTCTTCAAAGTCTGCAGTGATGGAAGACCTTCTAAACGAGGAGGAACTCTTAGAAAGGGCATCCCAAAAGAGATACCCCCTGGAGAAACCGTCACTAGAATCGAGGCGACAGTAGTAGAATAGGTAAATAAGGCCCGATGGACACCCACAGCAGCCGAGGGACCTACCGCCCCCAAAAGAGAATCCATAAGCGAGACTTGATGTCCAGTTGCGACGAATCTCCGGGTTGCTCTGGAACATCCTCGGAATCACCTAGAGATACTTTTGAGTGGGATTTGAGGAGCTGCGCCAACAAATCCTCCCCTACAAGAAAAATCGTAAGCCAAAAAAAAACTACCGAATAAATGATTAATAGTTATAAATCAGGAAAGGGAACCGAGTAACTACCTGAAAGGAAAGACTCCCCTTTTGGGTCATCGGAGCTTTTCCCTTATCTACGTGACCTATGGAAAAAACAAAGAGACAACTTGCCTTAGCCTAAGAAAAAATAAGGATATCAAAATTACTTGAGAAAAATCATAAAAACTTACCGGGGGCAAGTGGCTCGGTAATTGGCCCCACCAAAGGCGCCAAGGAAGGTTCTTCCATTTCCTTCCGAGGAGAAGATGAAGGGTCGTCGGATGAGATCGTCACGTACTCTGGCGCAACCGCTGAAGAAGTTCCCTCTGCAGTCGGACTTCTTTCCAAAGGGAAGCCTCCTTCCGAAGCAAACTCCCCTCCCGAAGTCCTCGGAGAACCCTATGTGGCAGAAATTGAACCGGATACCAGAATCATGGCCGATCGGGGATCTACGATGGACAGAGGGACGACTCCATGGATCACGCCATCCTCCCCGATGACGAAGGGCGAATGATCCTCCTCCTCCTCCATCGGATGCATGTCCTTGTCCCCGAGAGTACTAACCTCCTCATCTTCTTCATCGGGGGCATCTGAAGTGCCACTAAATGAATGAGCCGAAGATGCAACTTGAGCCCTAATCTTCTTCCGACCACTCAAGGCCAGAATATCCTGCTCCCATGGCGTCACAGTCATGGATAGGTCGAGGGACCCTTGCGCGAATAATACTTCGCCAAAATCTCCCCTACAATAAAATAAAGAAAATCCTTAAGGACCTTAAACATGAAAGTTTACTCGAAGCAATGAAAGAAAATAAAATAAAATTGCTTACCAAAAGAGGTCAGCTCCTCGAAAGATAGGGATAAAGGATCTTGAATAGCAGCGTCAGTGAACACCACCTGATGAAGCCCCAATCTCTCATACAACTCGCCAACATCCTCAGACTCCATCAGAGCTTTGGCCAAAATAATCGGGGAGAAACTCATCTCCGAGTCCAGAGGATATGCCTGAGCCTTAGCCTCCCTCCAATCGAATGGCATATCCCATTCACCATCCACGGGCTTCACAAAAAAGTACTTGTCCATCCAAGTACTGCGGGAGCTGAGTGTCCCCTCCAAAATCTTCTTTGTCGAGTTCTTGGCAGAATCACGATGACGAAAGTGGTAAAAAGGAAGCCCCCCGGGTGAGATCACAATATCAAAAATTAAAAAGAACCGAGCCATGGTATTGCTCAATCCCTTAACTTGGAACTAGAAGACAAAAATACAAAGGGCAGCAAAGCTATTCAGAGTCACTTAACTCGGACAAACATTGCACGCCTTGAAAATCACATAGAAGAAAAATAGCATGAAACACCGCCACCCATACCTTATCTGCGTGAAGTATACCGTTAGATAACCCTTTGAAGGTTTAATAGCCCTCTCCTCCTTTAACGGAATTAATACGCCCCAAAGCTCTTAAAAAGAGATGATACCTCTTTCCGAGTAACAGTACTCGAAGTCTCCTCAGCTTTCAGGAGATTTTGATTATCGGGCTTCTTTGCCTTCGAAGCCCTAGCCTTCTTCGAAGGAGCAACATCACCCTCCTCCACGGAGGCAGAAGTTCCCCATTTTCTTTTACGAGTGGAGCCAGCAGGACCACTCACAGCAACTTCACCAGTGACCGCCGGTGAATCGGTGGCGGAAGTGAAAGCCACAGCCCCCGAGGCTGATGCTGCAGTGGTGAGATCAGTAGCGGATGAAGCCATCTCTACAGAGCAAAGATACGAAAAGTTATTTGCGAAGATTCGGAAAAAAACTTGCGAAATTGTGAAGAAGAATAGAGAAATTTCTTATTTGCAGAAAGGATTGAAAGTGAGAAGAGAGACGAGAGGAGCTTGTTGTCTATATTTATAGCCAACACCATAAAGGACGTGGGGAGTAATAACTCCCCATGTAAACCCCGTAATCGACACGTATTTGGGACATGTTCACCAATAGCTAGCCGTTGGAACCCCGACCATTACCAACGGTCGGATGAATGCCCGTTACACCACCAACGTTCAAATAAATAAACCGTTACACCGCAGATAAAAACCCGTCGGGAATGCTCGCCTGTGCTGTTCACTCGAGGACAAAGCTCCCGAGGATAAAAAGGTAATTTCCTTACGATGTTTGTGATATATATATATACACCCTTCTTTAAATCGTCAGAAGAGATAAAAAAAAAAAGAGAAAAATGACAAAAGAAAAATAACAAAAAGCCCATCTCCTCACTGAAGGCAATAAATAAAAGGAATAAAAATTCCTCTTGCCTCTACGATGGCGATCGAAATTTGGGGGGGGGGGGGAGGGGGGCTAGTGTTAACCCTAAAAAATAAATGAAGGGATTAACCAAAATGTTAACCCTAATAATAGGGATTAACCCAAGGACGATACTATCGTCACATATACTCCCGATGCCGCAAACCCAAAGTGGTAAGAAGTGGCACCCGAAGAGGCACTTAAGCGTCCCTTGGAAAGTTACGATGAATAACGATAAGATATCCACGCGGCATCAGAAAAATAGTAAACCCCGATGGACTCGTGAGACTCCGATATCCATCAATGCATCAAGAGGGACCACAATGAGGACCCCGAGTCCCCCAAGAAAATACGAGACGATCCCCTCACTGAACAAACCAAAGGAAAAGAGCCCTTGGAACAATATATCACGAATGACAATTGAGCCCTATTGAGGACAGAAAGCCATCGGAGCACCTATTACGAAGAGCAAAACACATGGACAGCCCCCTTATTGGAAGAAACCATCTATCGGAGTAAACCATTCATCAGAGCCTATGCCACGAATAATAAACAAAGCCCTATTTTGAGGCCAGAAAGCCATCGGAGCACATACCCCGAAGAACAAAAACAAGAGAACATTGCCCTATTGAAGCTAAGAAGCCATCGGAGCCCACACCGCAAGGAATAAAATATACATCCACAACGTACCAAACTCAGTCAGCTATCGGAGTACATATCACGAAGAGGACAACGCAAGAAGAGACCTCCATCGAGACTGCAATGCTATCGGATGAATCTCTAGCCACCTTTATAATGTTTTCCCGAAAGATCTACCTCATCAGAGAGAATAACCTAAAGAAGCCAATCCATCAGAGCTCCCTAAAGTCATCGGACCTGATAGAATACGTCCCAAGCAGTGCCTAGTAGACAAATATAAAGTTTATCTTATCATCTCATGTATATTGCGACCCTTGTACTTCACTAAAGACATGCAGAGTAACACTTGTCTCCAAATACCTCTATATAAGGGGTATCCCTTGTCAAAATTATCAGAATAAATTGAATTGAACACAAACAAGACATAAAGTTATGAGTGAATAAAAAAATGGTTGTTTTCGTCATAAGCAAGCTTCTGAACCTTCGGACAAGGCGTTCCAAACCTTACAATCTCGCTAATCCGGTTTAAATTTTTTAACAATAAGTATTTCATCAAAAATTTTTTATTTAGCACAAGAAACCCATACTTCACTAAAATTTCACAGAGAAAATCTACCTTTATTTGCGACTCGTTTTCTGCCATTTCGGTACTTTCTTCCATCACACTCTTCAACTCTCCATGATCCAACTTCTGGACAACACAATCGAGCTCATCCTTCTCACTAACGTCCTTCTCTTTTTCCATGCACGCCTCGTCTTGTTCCTTCCACGATCTCCGAGTCCAAAATGCAGATCGTTTTGCCTTTAAGCATCGAGCGAGACCTCCAAAAACGTTCAGGTAATTACAGACTAAATTTAAAGGATGATCACCTTTCGAGAACAACCGACATTTGTTAACCACTTTTTTCACTATTTTTCTACTCACACAAACTAAAAGCTTGAGTTTTTCCAATGTGATGGATGATGACCAAGAGAGAATTTACAAAAAAAAAAAAGAGACAGATGATTTATAAAAACCATCAAATAGTAGACAATTCAGTAAACCCTAAAACTTTCAACATAACCTTATAATTCAAATGCCGATCTGCTCGTTCAGGGTATCTTTCTTCAACAACGGATTTTTAAGGAGATAAACAAAGATTGAATCTGAAATGGGATTGTTGAAATTAGAGGGAAAAAGGTATTTGTATAGCAGCATACGATGAACCCTATGTGAGGAAAAAAAAGAGGAGCAAAGTGTTCTGTTTTGCAAGACAAGGTTTATGACGTTGTTAGAATGGTGAAATTATTGAAAGGGAGCACATGATTTTATGGGACAAATGGCAACTCAAATTGATAAAATCTATTGTCAAAATAACATATTCTACGAAACTTATTGTCAAAATAACATACTCTCAAAATTATTTGTCAAAGTCACACGCTATTGCTATATGTGCACAAAACTAATTGTCAAAATATACACTCTACAAAACTTACTGTCAAAATAACACACTCTTGACACAGTAATTGCCATGTGTATGTATAAAATGTATTTATATTTTTTTTTCAACTAAGTAAAGTATACTATTCGATTTTTATAATTGTAACATATTTTTTGTATAAGAAAATAAAAACTATACTAAAGCTCAAATAACTTTTTAAATAATTCTCTTAGACAAATAAGTATAATATGCACACACTACAAGAAAAATGGGTCATTAGGGACCGCAAATTAGCGACCGCCAAGCGGTCGCTAGTCTTCAGCGACCGCATTGGTCAATAGCGACCGCTTAGCGGTCGCTATTGAGGTCATTAGGGACCGCAAAATAGCGACCGTTAAGCGGTCCCTAATGACCTCAATAGGGACCGCAATATAGTGACCGCTTGACGGTCGCCATACTTTTTGATAATAGGGACCGTCTGGGCGGTCCCTAATGTGGAATAATAGGGACCGCCCAGACGGTCCCTAATTTTTACAATAGGGACCGCCCAGACGGTCCCTAATTTCTACAATAGGGACCGCTTGGCAGTCCCTATTGTTAATTTAGGGACCGCTTGGCAGTCCCTACTAATATTTATACATCAAAATTATGAATTTTTCGATGGTTCGAGGTGACTCGTTGTTCGAGGTGCCGCATAAAAATAAGTACAACGACACATTGTATATCCAAACATTACACAAGGAGAACGAGCCGCTTTGAAGATTCTCCTACTATTTTGTACGACGAAAGACATAATGACAAATTAATTCGATCTACCTATATACGTATAATTAATGAATACATGATCTAATGATTATGCCTCATAATCGTATATATGCTAACGTTTGTGAAGTAAATCATAAACACGGATAACAATTACAACTAACTAATGATAATTAATTAGTTGTACATTTGTGAAATATATCTTGAACGTTTATAACTCGATCAATCGCAATTAATCTATTACTTCACAACTAATATACTATAAGGTTGGTTTTGCAATCATTTATTACTTCTATTTATATATTACAATGAGTTTGGTTGCTTACAATCACAAACACAACAACATCAATAAAAAAAATCAATTTTTTAGTATGAATATTAGCAGGGACCGTTAAGCGGTCCATAATTTGACAATAGGGACCGTTAATCGGTCCCTAATGACCTCAATAGGGACCGTCTGGGCGGTCCCTAATGTAGAACATTAGGGACCGCCCAGACGGTCCCTAATATTTTACAATAGGGACCGCTTGGGCGGTCCCTAATGTAGCACATTAGGGACCGCCCAGACGGTCCCTAATTTTTACAATAGGGACCGCTCAGGCGGTCCCTAATTTCTACAATAGGGACCGTCTGGGCGGTCCCTAATGTGCTTCAGAACTTAGCGACCGTTCAACAGTCGCTATTTTCTGAAAAAAAAAATTAGAGACCGTTAGATGGTCCCTAATTTTACAATAGGGACCGTTTAACGGTCCCTACTAATATTCGTAGATTTTCTATCCGTTTCACATTAGGGACCGCTTAACGGTCCCTAAAATCGAAAATTTTAAAATTTTGGCGAAATTTTTTGGCGGAAGTGAGGGGGAAATTTGAATTTTCACCAAATCAAATCTCAACCGTCGATGAAATCCTAATCTACGGTCATAAGTACCCATCATGTCTTTAACACGGATCGCTAAAAATCGATTTTTAAGTATGAATATTAGTAGGGACCGTTAAGCGGTCCCTAATTTGACAATAAGGACCGTTAAGCGGTCCCTAATTTGACAATAGGGACCGTTAAGCGGTCCCTAATTTGAAATAGGGACCGCTTGGCAGTCCCTATTGTAAAATTAGGGACCGCTTGGCAGTCCCTACTAATATTCATACATCAAAATTATGAATTTTTCGATGGTTCGAGGTGCCGCGTTTTATGTTTAGTTCATAATAATCATTGGAATAGTTAAAATAACAATAAGTACAACGAGACATTGTGCATCCAAACATTATACAAGGAGAACGGGCCGCTTTGAAGATTCTCCTACTATTTTGTACGACGAATGACATAATGACAAATTAATTCGATTTACATATATACGTATAATTAATGAATACTTAATCTAATGATTATGCCTCATAATCGTATCTATGCTAACGTTTGTGAAGTAAATCATAAACACGGATAACAATTACAACTAACTAATTAGTTAGTTGTACATTTGTGAAATATATCTTGAACGTTAATAACTCGATCGATCTCAATTAATCTATTATTTCACAACTAATCTACTATAAGGTTGGTTTTGCAATCATTTATTACTTAAATTTACATAGTACAATGAGTTTGGTTGCTTACAATCACAAACACAACAACATCAATAAAAAAAAATCGATTTTTAAGTACGAATATTAGTAGGGACCGCTTAACGGTCCCTAATATGGCATTAGCGACCGCTTAGCGGTCGCTATTGTCATATTAGGGACCGCTTGGCAGTCCCTATTGTCAATTTAGGGACCGCTTAGCAGTCCCTACTAATATTCATACATCAAAATTATGAATTTTTCGATGGTTCGAGGTGCCGCGTTGTATGTTTAGTTCATAATAACCATTGGAATAGTTAAAATAACAATAAGTACAACGAGACATTGTGCATCCAAACATTATACAAGGAGAATGGGCCGCTTTGAAGATTCTCCTACTATTTTGTACGACGAATGACATAATGACAAATTAATTCGATCTACATATATACGTATAATTAATGAATACTTAATCTAATGATTATGCCTCATAATCGTATCTATGCTAACGTTTGTGAAGTAAATCATAAACACGGATAACAATTACAACTAACTAATTAGTTAGTTGTACATTTGTGAAATATATCTTGAACGTTAATAACTCGATCGATCTCAATTAATCTATTATTTCACAACTAATCTACTATAAGGTTGGTTTTGCAATCATTTATTACTTAAATTTACATAGTACAATGAGTTTGGTTGCTTACAATCACAAACACAACAACATCAATAAAAAAAAATCGATTTTTAAGTACGAATATTAGTAGGGACCGCTTAACGGTCCCTAATATGGCATTAGCGACCGCTAAGCGGTCGCTATTGTCATATTAGGGACCGCTTGGCAGTCCCTATTGTCAATTTAGGGACCGCTTAGCAGTCCCTACTAATATTCATACATCAAAATTATGAATTTTTCGATGGTTCGAGGTGCCGCGTTGTATGTTTAGTTCATAATAACCATTGGAATAGTTAAAATAACAATAAGTACAACGAGACATTGTGCATCCAAACATTATACAAGGAGAATGGGCCGCTTTGAAGATTCTCCTACTATTTTGTACGACGAATGACATAATGACAAATTAATTCGATCTACATATATACGTATAATTAATGAATACTTAATCTAATGATTATGCCTCATAATCGTATCTATGCTAACGTTTGTGAAGTAAATCATAAACACGGATAACAATTACAACTAACTAATTAGTTAGTTGTACATTTGTGAAATATATCTTGAACGTTAATAACTCGATCGATCTCAATTAATCTATTATTTCACAACTAATCTACTATAAGGTTGGTTTTGCAATCATTTATTACTTAAATTTACATAGTACAATGAGTTTGGTTGCTTACAATCACAAACACAACAACATCAATAAAAAAAAATCGATTTTTAAGTACGAATATTAGTAGGGACCGCTTAACGGTCCCTAATATGGCATTAGCGACCGCTTAGCGGTCGCTATTGTCATATTAGGGACCGCTTGGCAGTCCCTATTGTCAATTTAGGGACCGCTTAGCAGTCCCTACTAATATTCATACATCAAAATTATGAATTTTTCGATGGTTCGAGGTGCCGCGTTGTATGTTTAGTTCATAATAACCATTGGAATAGTTAAAATAACAATAAGTACAACGAGACATTGTGCATCCAAACATTATACAAGGAGAACGGGCCGCTTTGAAGATTCTCCTACTATTTTGTATGACGAATGACATAATGACAAATTAATTCGATCTACATATATACGTATAATTAATGAATACTTAATCTAATGATTATGCCTCATAATCGTATCTATGCTAACGTTTGTGAAGTAAATCATAAACACGGATAACAATTACAACTAACTAATTAGTTAGTTGTACATTTGTGAAATATATCTTGAACGTTAATAACTCGATCGATCTCAATTAATCTATTATTTCACAACTAATCTACTATAAGGTTGGTTTTGCAATCATTTATTACTTAAATTTACATAGTACAATGAGTTTGGTTGCTTACAATCACAAACACAACAACATCAATAAAAAAAAATCGATTTTTAAGTACGAATATTAGTAGGGACCGCTTAACGGTCCCTAATATGGCATTAGCGACCGCTTAGCGGTCGCTATTGTCATATTAGGGACCGCTTGGCAGTCCCTATTGTCAATTTAGGGACCGCTTAGCAGTCCCTACTAATATTCATACATCAAAATTATGAATTTTTCGATGGTTCGAGGTGCCGCGTTGTATGTTTAGTTCATAATAACCATTGGAATAGTTAAAATAACAATAAGTACAACGAGACATTGTGCATCCAAACATTATACAAGGAGAATGGGCCGCTTTGAAGATTCTCCTACTATTTTGTACGACGAATGACATAATGACAAATTAATTCGATCTACATATATACGTATAATTAATGAATACTTAATCTAATGATTATGCCTCATAATCGTATCTATGCTAACGTTTGTGAAGTAAATCATAAACACGGATAACAATTACAACTAACTAATTAGTTAGTTGTACATTTGTGAAATATATCTTGAACGTTAATAACTCGATCGATCTCAATTAATCTATTATTTCACAACTAATCTACTATAAGGTTGGTTTTGCAATCATTTATTACTTAAATTTACATAGTACAATGAGTTTGGTTGCTTACAATCACAAACACAACAACATCAATAAAAAAAAATCGATTTTTAAGTACGAATATTAGTAGGGACCGCTTAACGGTCCCTAATATGGCATTAGCGACCGCTTAGCGGTCGCTATTGTCATATTAGGGACCGCTTGGCAGTCCTTATTGTCAATTTAGGGACCGCTTAGCAGTCCCTACTAATATTCATACATCAAAATTATGAATTTTTCGATGGTTCGAGGTGCCGCGTTGTATGTTTAGTTCATAATAACCATTGGAATAGTTAGAATAACAATAAGTACAACGAGACATTGTGCATCCAAACATTATAGAAGGAGAACGGGCCGCTTTGAAGATTCTCCTACTATTTTGTATGACGAATGACATAATGACAAATTAATTCGATCTACATATATACGTATAATTTATGAATACTTAATCTAATGATTATGCCTCATAATCGTATCTATGCTAACGTTTGTGAAGTAAATCATAAACACGGATAACAATTACAACTAACTAATTAGTTAGTTGTACATTTGTGAAATATATCTTGAACGTTAATAACTCGATCGATCTCAATTAATCTATTATTTCACAACTAATCTACTATAAGGTTGGTTTTGCAATCATTTATTACTTAAATTTACATAGTACAATGAGTTTGGTTGCTTACAATCACAAACACAACAACATCAATAAAAAAAAATCGATTTTTAAGTACGAATATTAGTAGGGACCGCTTAACGGTCCCTAATATGGCATTAGCGACCGCTTAGCGGTCGCTATTGTCATATTAGGGACCGCTTGGCAGTCCCTATTGTCAATTTAGGGACCGCTTAGCAGTCCCTACTAATATTCATACATCAAAATTATGAATTTTTCGATGGTTCGAGGTGCCGCGTTGTATGTTTAGTTCATAATAACCATTGGAATAGTTAAAATAACAATAAGTACAACGAGACATTGTGCATCCAAACATTATACAAGGAGAATGGGCCGCTTTGAAGATTCTCCTACTATTTTGTACGACGAATGACATAATGACAAATTAATTCGATCTACATATATACGTATAATTAATGAATACTTAATCTAATGATTATGCCTCATAATTGTATCTATGCTAACGTTTGTGAAGTAAATCATAAACACGGATAACAATTACAGCTAATTAATTAGTTAGTTGTACATTTGTGAAATATATCTTGAACGTTAATAACTCGATCGATCTCAATTAATCTATTATTTCACAACTAATCTACTATAAGGTTGGTTTTGCAATCATTTATTACTTAAATTTACATAGTACAATGAGTTTGGTTGCTTACAATCACAAACACAACAACATCAATAAAAAAAATCGATTTTTAAGTACGAATATTAGTAGGGACCGCTTAACGGTCCCTAATACGGCATTAGCGACCACTTAGCGGTCGCTATTGTCATATTAGGGACCGCTTGGTAGTCCCTATTGTCAATTTAGGGACCGCTTAGCAGTCCCTACTAATATTCATACATCAAAATTATGAATTTTTCGATTGTTCGAGGTGCCGCGTTGTATGTTTAGTTCATAATAACCATTGGAATAGTTAAAATAACAATAAGTACAATGACACATTGTATATCCAAATATTATACAAGGAGAACGGGCCGCTTTGAAGATTCTCCTACTATTTTGTACGACGAATGACATAATGACAAATTAATTCGATCTACATATATACGTATAATTAATGAATACTTAATCTAATGATTATGCCTCATAATCGTATCTATGCTAACGTTTGTGAAGTAAATCATAAACTCGGATAACAATTACAACTAACTAATTAGTTAGTTGTACATTTGTGAAATATATCTTGAACGTTAATAACTCGATCGATCTCAATTAATCTATTATTTCACAACTAATCTACTATAAGGTTGGTTTTGCAATCATTTATTACTTAAATTTACATAGTACAATGAGTTTGGTTGCTTACAATGACAAAGACAACAACATCAATAAAAAAAATCGATTTTTAAGTACGAATATTAGTAGGGACCGCTTAACGGTCCCTATTGTGACATTAGCGACCGCTTAGCGGTCCCTATTGTCATATTAGGGACCGCTTGGCAGTCCCTATTGTTAGTTTAGGGACCGCTTAGCAGTCCCTACTAATATTCATATATAAAAATTATGAATATTAGTAGGGACCGTTAAGCGGTCCCTAATTTGACATTAGGGACCGCTTAACGGTCACTATAATCGTAAATTTTGAATTTTTGGCAAAATTTTTTGGCGGAAATGAGGGGGAAATTTGAATTTCACCAAAGCAATTCTCAACCGTCGATTAAATCCTAATCTACGGTCATAAGTACCCCATCATGTCTTTAACACGGATCGCCATCTCAAACCGTCGATCATCTAAAATCATCCAACGGACAAAAACTAATTGAATCCTATATATAACCTCACCACTCTTTACACCCATTTCATTATCTCCAAAAAATACTATCTTTTTTTCTTCTTTCACCAACACAAAAACACTATCTTTTTTTCTTCTTTTCACAAACACAAAAACACTATCTTTTTTTTCTTCTTTTCACCAACACAAAAACTTTTCTTCTTTTCACCAACACAATCTTTTCTTCATTTTCTTTTCTTTCACTTTCTTTATATTGGATTTTTATTTTCTTTTTTTGACCAATACAATCTTTTTTTCTTATACTTTTTTTTTATTTTGGATCTCATTTACTATTCTTCACTTTTGATTTCATTCATGTTTTTTATTTCATTCATTTTATATTATTACTTATTTTATTCATATTTTCACATTCTTTTATTCTTTCATATCAATTGTCATTATATTAACTTTTTATTCATCATTTTATTGTTTTGATCTTGTTAAAATTACAATTCTACAAAAAAAAAATAATTATATTCTGGATTTAATCCGGATTATAATTGTATATTTTTTTTCTGGAGGTCATTAGGGACCGCTTAACGGTCCCTACTAATATTCATAGTATGAATATTAGTAGGGACCGTTAAGCGGTCCCTATTTTTGATATTAGGGACCGTCAAACGGTCCCTGTTGTTGGTATTAGGGACCGTTCGACGGTCCCTACTAATATTCATAGAAAATCTACGAATATTAGTAGGGACCGTTAAACGGTCCCTATTGTAAAATTAGGGACCGTCTAACGGTCCCTAATTTTTTTTCATAATATAGCGACCGTTAAGCGGTCGCTATGTTCTGAAGCACATTAGGGACCGCCCAGACGGTCCCTATTGTAGAAATTAGGGACCGCCTGAGCGGTCCCTATTGTAAATAATTAGGGACCGTCTGGGCGGTCCCTAATGTAAAAAATTAGGGACCGTCTGGGCGGTCCCTAATTTTTCACAATAGGGACCGCCTAGACGGTCCCTAATTTTTACAATAAGCCAATAGCGACCGTTAAGCGGTCCCTATTGAGGTCATTAGGGACCGCTTAACGGTCGCTAAATTGCGGTCCCTAATGACCTCAATAGGGACCGCTTAACGGTCGCTATTGGCAAGCGACCGCTGTCAATAGCGACCGCCATGTAGCGACCGTTAGACGGTCGTTATTGGTCAATAGGGACCGCCTGGGGGGTCATTAGGGACCGCCCAGGCAGTCCCTAATGACCCCTTTTTCTTGTAGTGGCATTTAAATTAAACATAGGATACGTGTACAAACACTTATATAGAATTTTTTTTCTTTTTTTTTTTGCTTGGTTGTGTTTCAATGTCCTACCTATACTATTCAAAGAAGAGAGGTATATATGACGTAGTTGAAGTATATATCGAACACATATACATATTTAAGATTTCAAAAACTCCGAACTAATGTTTCAAACTAAGACATAATATCTTATCACATATTCACATATGTGTTAGATTTATACAGGGATGACACCATCCTTTTTACATTATTCACATATTTATTATTGTAATTTGCTCAATTTTCTATCACTAATTACTTAGACGTTGTTTACTAAATAGTGTTCAATTAGTTAAGACGTACGCTTTATACATACTTAAGAGTGTGTAAGTTATTTCAAAGGAACCCTTTATACAGACTTAAAAGTGTGTAAGT
This sequence comes from Linaria vulgaris, assembly GCA_948329865.1. Classification (NCBI taxonomy): domain Eukaryota; kingdom Viridiplantae; phylum Streptophyta; class Magnoliopsida; order Lamiales; family Plantaginaceae; genus Linaria; species Linaria vulgaris. The sequence continues at coordinate 74,519,400 of OX415250.1, read as the reverse complement.
AATTTCAAAAGAAACTAAGTTGCAATTTACCTATTTTAAACCATTTAAGAGTTTTACAAAGAAGAAAATTAGTTGCAATCTACTTATTTTAAACCTTTTAACAAAATTACACACGGTCTTCGCACAAATTTTCTTAACGTGCATATATTATACTTGTCTGCCTAAGAGAGTTATTTTTAAAAATAAAGTTATTTCAGCTTTAATATAATTTATCAAGAAATTATTAGAGTGTTTAATTTTTTTATACAACAAATATGCTACAATTATATAAAAATATAATAGTATGCTTTATTTAACTTAAAAAAAAAGAACATAAATATATTTTATACACATGGTAATACATGCTTCAAGAGTGTGTTATTTTGACAATAAGTTTTATCGGGTGTGTTATTTTGACATTTAGTTTTGTGCACATGTGGCAAGATTGTGTTATTTTGACAAATAATTTTGGGAGTATGTTATTTTGACAATAAATTTCGTTTAGTGTATTATTTTGACAATTTACTCTGTAAAATAGTAAGTAGTTGATTTGGAATAAAATTTTGAGGTATTAATGGATAATAGTTGCCACCAACTTTGGATTAATAACATAAGTTATAAGATCATTTCAATTTGAGAAAACAAAATTCAAGTTATTTTTAATTTTCCTCTAATTTTTGAAATATCTTGTATAACAATTACGAAATAAAGGATGAAATTGAATTGATAGATTTAAATATGTTATTTCTAAATGGGATAAAAGCATCAAGCCCCCTAACGTATGGGATATTTTTCTCTTTTTCCATTAACCTAATTTTATTAGCACTTTGGTCCCTAACCTATAGGGTGTCTGTGCGATATGCCCCATTGGTGCATTTCTAGCCACTTACAACCATTTTTTGCCAGAATATTCTCCTCTACCCGACTCATATGTGTTGTACTAGATGTATAATGGTAGTTGATGACAAAAAAAGAAAAAAAAAATACCTCAAAGAGAGGAATATTTCGGCCCCCAAAAGACCAGAAATGCACCAAGGCATTTGCCCTTTTAGTGCATTTTCGGCCATTTTTTACCAGAATATTTCCTCTTCTGGACTCATTTGTATTGTACTAGATGTATGATGATATTTGGTGACAAAAAGGAGGCAAAAAAACACCTCAAGAGAGAAATATTCCGACCACCAAAGACCCAGGCTGCACTAAGGGGGCAAATCGCACAGACACCCTATAGGTTAGGAACCAAAGTGCTGATAAAATTAGGTTAGGGACCAAAGTGCTCAGATTATTATACGTTGATTCAATGCCTAGTCGTTGTTTTTATCGACTTGGTTAATTGGTTTATCTAACTATACCCCGTCCAGATTTGAAATATATAATGACCTAATCTATTGATAGACCGAAATATTATATTTTTAACTTGAATTTTAAAAGATATAATGAACTAATTGATTGACTAATGTATATGTATCCTAATGCGATTCTCGTAGAGGCTCAAATCTATATATGTTGATCATTTTTTTCCTATGACAAACAAAGTAGTAGCAACTATCTTTAAGGTGTGTAGAAAAAAATGTTTTGGGTGATGCAAGAGTTTATATAACACATTAGGCGAACAAACTTCTTATTAGATGACAAAATAAAAGAATTTCCATTTTAGCATAAATTCCTGATTCAGTTAACCGGTAGGATTAACAATAACCACTTACCACTTTCTGTTTATAGTTAAGTTATGCTAGTTAAATTAATTTTGTAATTGGTGATCGTTAATCGTAAGAGCTAGCGGCCTATATAAACCTCACATGCTCCATTATGTTATTTTCATTTTCCTTCGGGATTGTAACACACGAAAACATCATGAGGGCAATTCATCTCGAATTGCTCGATTTGTAATAGTTGAATGCAAGCTTCAATTCCTTTTGAATTTATTCAATAAAATTCATCTTTGATTCACATTATCGATTTTATAACTTCTTATCGTTGTGGCCTACTGATTTAATAACTTAATTATCACACACTCCGATATGAGTGATGAAGTTGGTCAATTATATGTCCATTCTGAATCAATTTGCACATCAAATCAACTCTTTTTTTTTTCTGGGTCTTTCACATCATTCTAATCTAATCTACGTTCATTGGGCTACTTGCTATCATGGTCAAACTTTCTTGGGAACTTTTTTATCTAAACAAAATTTGTTAGACTTTTTGAGAAATCCATTGAAGACCATTCGAGACTGAAGACACTATAAAAAAGATAGAGTAGGCCAAACAATACAATAAGTGACATGTTTAAGTGAAGTGTTTCCTTAGGGTCTAACATCAGAAGAGCCAGTAACCATGAAATATAAATCAATGAGTCAAAAGTAATATACATTAGTGGGCTTGACACGACATCTTCACCCCAAATCTTAAGCCATTAGGTCCATGGGTCTTTTTTGCTCCTATGCCTTTCAATTTACATATGTGTTAAGCGTACGATACTCTACACTTGATTTTTATAAAACATTTGTTTTCATGTTCAGTAAATGAAGGATTGTCACATGGTTACTAAAGTAATTATCTACTATCCTGACTTTTGAGTAGTTTAATGTTTGCTGTCACGTAGTTACGCTAATAAGATAAAAGTGTCTAGTTATCACTTATCACATATGATATATTACGTAAAATACTTTGGTATTATGAGTATTAGATACTATTCGGTAAGGTCTTAACACGACTTGTACCAGCGCGTCTTACAATTCCTGCAACATAGCATAGGTACGTATTTGTGCCTATGACTATCGTGCTCAACAATCATACTATAGGGCGAGCCAACGATAAGACAACTTTGGGAGATTAGCTAACAAAAATAAAACTGTTATTTAGATTACAAATTTAAAACATAAAATAACTTAATTAAATTAAAAACACCTTGAATAAATTAAATCGAAACTAGACCTAATTTTGATAGATCAGCACACGATGATTTTTACGAGTTAAGCATATCATGAGGACTTTTTATTTATTTCTCAATCAGAAAAGGATCTTGTTTCTAGTTAGACATATAAACAAGATTTCCATCCATTGACAAAAAGAGTCTTATTGCTAGTTAACCATAAGTATTCTTCAGTCTTTCCACCCAACATGCTCTAAACATTTCACATGAAGCAAAATTCACGTACAACGTGTTTTTTAAATAATAAATTCACTTACGACTTGCTAATGCAGAATATCTACTACAAAAGTAACACATGGTTATTTTTTTCCTAATCGTGCATAATACAAGTACGATTTTGTAATTAGCTTTTACAATATTCAACCCTTTAATATCTTAATTGAATCACATACCAAATTATACTAATCAAATCACTGGCTTTCCTGAATTATGAATGCTCATTTCCTTAGGTACGTACACACAACACAAAACGGTGAAAGGAGAAAAAAGAACCTATCAGTAAACAGTTATGTGTTATAACTATGGCACTCATTCATCCTCGAACATGCCAAAAATACATTATCTCGTCTGAGAGAGGAGCACCAACTTCGAATTGTTCAAAAGATTTAATTACGTCGATGGTGAGGGAGAAAATCAACGTTAGAATTGGTACATTGACTTGTCCAGCTCGCAAATGGTACCCTAAGTTTCCATTTCTTCTCAAAAGTGGTACCCCAATGGCGGAGATGCACAATGTTTTGTCCCAAATGCACATGTGGACCTCTGTTGACCTTAGAATTACGTACTTTACCCATTTTTCAGCCAAATGGACTTGCTAACTATGTTAAGAAATATTAACAAATTAAATAAAAGGATGAATAAAACTACTCTATCAATCTCATTATCACAACTCTCCCACCCATTTCAGCTCATAATTGTTTATTCTAAGGTCCACGTGTGCATTTGGGGCAAAACTTGTGCAGCTCCCGCCATAGGAGTACCACTTTTGAAGAGAAATAAATATTTAGGGTACCATTTGCGAGGCTGGACAAGTTAAGATACCAAGTATGTTCAGTGGACAAATTAAGGTACCAACAATAATTTTTTTCCCTCGATGGTGATCTTGGTAATGAGATGACTGATCTTTTGTCTATCGAGGTACAAACAAAGTGCTTGATCAAGTTCGCACAAATCCTAAGCATCACCATCTTTGCTTCTGCAAAATTAAACTCATGAGAGCCGAAGCAAACATGGTGGTACTTATGATTTGGGTGAACTTGATCAAGCACTGTGTTTGTACCTTGATAGCCAGTATCAGTCAACTAATCATCACGATCCTCATCGACGTAATTAATCATTTTCTTCATTTTGTAGTTGAGCTAGAGAAGTAAATTTATGTCTAATGGATTGTAACAATGGATTGTCGCTAATCAACTTTTAATAGGAAGTTAATAATTCTGGAAGATTCGGCTTAGAAGAGGTAATCAACTGTCCAAACAAGAGGTTGTCTGTCACGATTATACTTTACTGTCGGTTCGTCTTAGGCCTGTGATGGGATATAGTGACCATATCAGCTTTCAAACTCAAGATTTCCTTTGACGTCCTCGTCCTAAAATATGTCATGTGTTCTTATGATGCAGAAATCGATATCATATGTTAAATAAACATCAATGTCCGAATAAAAATAATATAAATGAAGACAGTACTAAAACACGTTTAGTACTAAAATCTCTGAAGAAATCTTCGAATGGATGGGATACAAGCACATGTTATTCTCGATTGATCATTTATAGTTATACTTACGTGTTCATACAATCCAACCAGTGTACGAGCCGTCCTACACATTATCATGTTCTCATCCCAGAGGAGGGCTCCCGGCGTGGGGTACGCGGGTGATGATTTCGGTGAAGAGAATACCGCTAATCTGATTGATATAGAGGAAGTTGATAGCGAATCAGAGGAGGAGCAGGAGCCGGTTCTGCAGCCGGGGGTAGGTGGGGAGCCTCTACGTGATGTGGTGGACAATCGTGTCGATAGCGAGGCGAACTAAGCAAATGAAATTATCGACAGGCATTTTGACGATTCTAACGTTGAGGTTGCGGATATGGAGTATACTTACTACGTTTCACGGTTACAGCACAGTCGATATGTTCTTCAAGAAACATATGATATAGGGATTAACTATAAGATAGTTATCTCAACTTTAGAGCAGCATGTCCACACCGCGCCCCGGTTTTCTTATTGTTTTTATTGGGCAGTTGGCCAATGGCCTATGGTTTCCCATACCAATGGAAGTGACCACGATTATAAGGTCCATAGGGTTGGTCCCTAGCCAGTTGACGTCGAACTCGATCAAACACATAATTGTTTCATCATCGCCATGAAGGGCTTAGGTGCGCCTTCCGAGCCTAACGAATTAAGGGCCATGTTCGAGGTTTCGCACAAAGGGAAGGGGTTTTACAATGTGAAGGCGTTAAAAAAAATACTTAAACGGGGAGGCTTCTGGGTATGGGAAAAATTGGAAAAAATGATATTTCTATTTCAAGGAGAGTTAGCCAAAAGAGTCTTCCGTGTATCGTCGGTATTGGGCAGTTATTCTAAAAATGCCAATACTGCACTGGGTGGGTGGTCCTAGATGGGGCGATAATTTTAGCGCCAACTTGATAACTAACCACCAACTTGATATGAAAGCCCTTGTTAAGAGTTGTTAAGAGCGTGGTTTTGTCGTTAGTGGGGTTGTCCCATGTTCTCTATACAGTGAGACATACTCTTGGTATATATACGATTATCTCTCATGAATTTTTGCCTTGCGATTTAACCTTGATTGATGCTAATGTTTGTTGTTTTTATTTTTCATAATCTTTCATAATGAGTCGACACACACGCATGAGTCATGTCCTTGCCATGGATGTTGAGGCATCTCGGATGACGGTTCATGTTACCATTCCTCCACCTAGGAAGTGGAAAGCTAAAGGGAAGAAACCAGCTCCCAAGACTGGGGTGTCTACACATTCTCGTGCGCCCGCTGATTCGTTCGAGGAGATGCTCGGTGTAGGTCGCGAAGGTTCTCCTCCTTCGGTTGATGACACTTAGATGGGGGAATTCAAAGTACCCGTTGTCGATGATGCTTGGGTAGCGCAAAGAATATAGGGGGCTGTTTCTGCAAAGCGGAGGAAAGCTCCTCAAACTGGATTTCAAACTAGAGGTTTTGTGCCCCCTGCGCCCCAGCCACCTAGTCCCGCACCCGCTGATGGCTCTGTCCCTCCTGTCGGGTGAATAACAAGGCCAAATCTAGGCAGGGCCCCCGCATTCACATCGGGGACTTCGAGCAATCTGAAGAGGAACTATCAATGCACTGAGAGTTATCTTCACTACCCTTGCAACGGCTTTCCCAACCTTTGATGAGAAGAGAATGCAGTTGGAGCGACTCGCACTCGAATTAATCAGCTCAGTATTTAACCTAAGATTTTATACTTTGCTATGATGTTTGAATTGCGTATGCATTTTGATGTTGAATTTCACAATGGTGGGATCGTAGATACCATGATCAAAGGATTAATATAGGCCCACGAAGAAAGGACAACCAGGCTCGGACGCTTGCGGACAAAATTTCAAGAGAGTGACCCTGAGGCGCTGAGTGTTGTGGTGGCTGAGAAAGACAAGGTCATGCAGCTTTCTAAGGATACTGATATCCAAGCGAGCAGCGATTGAGAAGCTGTGAGGCTCGCAGAAACAAGACTTCAACAATTTGAGGTGCGGGTTGTAGAACTCGAAAAAGAACTTGCCGCTGAAAAGGAAAAGGTTGCGCATGCTGAAGAACTCGAATATCCTGGGGGGTTGAGCAAGGTATGCCTCTTTTTCATGGATAGTTATAGGGTTGTTTCTTCCTCCTTTTGATAATTTTTGTAGTGCTATTTGAACAGCCTTCCACTACGCATCACTAAGTGGAGATCATAGTGGAGTTCTTGCGGAGCAATACATTCCAGGAGATTAGTCTCCGGGGTGGGATTCAAGATGCCAGAAAAGCTCAAGTGCTCATGGTGCAGCAACTTCACAGTACCAGCTATTTGCATGGGCGATTTGATCCACAATGATTGGATTTGTCGCTGGGTCCCGACAACCAGCCTCTGCCCCTAGATCTCGATAACGCGCCTATTGCTACTGACGAGTTTGCCAACTTGCTGGAGAATGTGGGCTTGATCAATCGCGGAATGTCTCCACCTCCTCCCTATCATGCTGCCTATCCTTCTTCAAAGGATGAAGATGAGGATGATGCCTAGGTGCCTTGGTACAAATTTCTATTTTTATGAACAATTTATCTGGTTTATTTTGTCGCTGTGTCGTCCTATTACTTTGGACAATTTAATCTCTTTAATTTGTCTTTTAATGTCGAATATTCTGCTACTATTGGTCTCACACTTGTGAGAATCGTTTATTTTCAATGACTGCTTAATTTGCGCAACTATTTGTCGTGCATGTGCTTTTTTGACTTTGTGCTATATGTAGAGGTTAAGTTTGCACTCGCTTCCATAGGCAAAGGTGTCAATCCCTTTTTGTATTGAGTGATCATTTAGGCATCTGCCGTTTAGGAGGCAATACATTTGCCTCTTTCTTTATGTGAGACTTTTTGTTGCCTGTGCCACATTCTTGGCAAAGCGTTTGTTCATTTTCATTTGTTGAGACTTATTGGTTTACACTTGTCTCATTCTTGACTAAGTGTCCGTATCCTTATTTTATGGGACACTTTGGTTTGCACTTGTCGTGTTCCGGTCAAAGTGTTCATCCATTTTTGTGAGGCTTATTGGTTTGTACTTGCCGTATTCTTGGCGAAGTATCCCTCGATATTCTTTCTCTTCGTGGGACTTTTGGTTTTGCACTCGCCATATTACTGGCGAAGTGTCTATCCCTTTCTTTTGTGAGACTTTTTCGTTTACACTTGTCGTATTCTTGGCGAAGTATCCGTCTCTTTTCTTTCTTTTTGTGGAACGTTTTGGTTTGCACTTGCCATAATACTGGCAAAGTGTCTATCCCTTTCTTTTGTGAGGCTTTTTGGTTTACACTGTATTCTTGACGAAGTGTCTGTCTCTTTCTTTAGTGAGACTTTTTCATTTGCAATTGCCGTATTCTTGGCGAAGTGTCCGGCTCTTTTCTTTGAAGCTCTCTTTTTGAGTTCGTGCATATCAATATTAGTTTCATATCACGTACATAGTCTCATCATAATGCGAGGATTCGCTCTCAGCCTTATCTGTTAGAATACAGCTTAAAGTATTGTTGTAAGTTATGTCTAAATATTTTATCTAGTAGAAAAAATACATAACATGTCACTAATATAAGGCGTGTGTGGCTCCGCCCTGTTGTACCTATAGCAATCCTTTAATGAACTTGTTGTAAAGGGTCAAGGGTATTCCCTTGTGGACACTGAAATTGGATAATAGATAGGGCTGAGCCTAGCGCACGGCCAGGTTGCCTACGTTTCCCGAAGGGGTTCCCCGGGACTCAATCCTTCGTAGTTCCCATTTTAGGTTATTACATGCCAGCGCCTAATGCTCGAGGCAGTTTAGGAGATGAATAGAAATGTTCAAATGGTGCAGAAATTTAAACGAGTAGCGGAATCAAAAGAGCGATTCAGTCGATCTGCACAATTTCCATGGGACCCAGTGCTGCTAGTGTCTCTTGCTCCTCTTGCGGTGGTAGGCTGGGTGATGCCATGTAGCAAAGCCAGCCTTGCCTGTGGTCAGCTATTATCTCGCTCGTCCCTTTTGGAGTTTGAAATTTTACCATTTAATGGTACGTCGATGGCAATGCTTGGAAGGCGTTGAGCGCCGGCCTTCCCAATATTGCATTGTAAGGGAAGGGTAGGTCAACCACCACATAGTCGACGAGCATATCTTTCTTTGAGGCGAGGTTCCTAGCAATGTGGGGAGAGAAACCATTTCGCGGGGTACTACTTCCATTCCCCGAAACCACGCAGCGAGGTTCTGATCGTCTCTATTTTTCCATCTCCGAGGGCAAGTTTATCCCATGTGGAGGCCTTCAGCACATTGATCGAGCTCCCATTGTCTATTAGAACTTTCATCACGTGAAGTTAGCTATATCAACCGTTATCACTAACGGGCAGTCTAACTTACCAGCCTAAAGTGCTTGGGGGCTTAGTTTCAACATATCAGCTCTTGAAAAGATGACATCCTCTGGCCCCATTTCCTCTATTCTCAGCAAATCCACAAACCCCACATAGCGATCTGCGTCGATCTCCCTAGTTACCTTTTTCGTCCTTTGGCGGAATCATGGCCCACTAGACCTCCTGATATCATGTGTATGATGCCTTTCCTGGGCTGGTTGTCCATTATCTGGGATAATCCAAAACATGCAGGATGTCTGACACCTTTTGCTTGTCCATCATGGAAGAACGAGATCCATCCCGATTTGCCTTGTCATTTCATCCTTTAGGATCGTGACATACTTAACGAGCTTCCATCCTTTATCACCCATTCTATTTCTTATTTGAGGTCTTTGAAATCCTCATATTCATGCCTATTTTGCTTATGGTAGTTGCAGTAAACGCTTGACAACCTGGTTGCTGGAGAGTCTCTCATCTTTCTTGGCACTTTTAGCCACACTTTCCTCTTCGCGGTCCCATACACTGTCATGATATTCGCGTTCAGAGGAGTGTATCGCCTTGGCGATGAGTTCCTATACCTGCTACTTTGGTTTTTGTTGTGGTCCTGTTCCTCTCTTTCCTCTTTCCCTGACTCTTGGGACATGAACAATAGCTTTGGCCGCCATCATCTCCTCACGATGCACCACCTAGTGCGCGAGTTTGTTGATCTCTTTGATCGTCCTTTGCTTTAACCTAAGCCAGTCGTCGCTAAACACTCCATTCCTAGTTGCATGAAAAATGATGTTCACGACCATCTCTCCCTTCGAATCATCTATTTTCAAGAGTTCTGCATTAAACCGTCTCATAAAATCTTTTAGGGTCTCTTTGTCCCTTTGCCTAATTGAGTACATGTGGGAATTATCCAACACTATCCTTGAATGGCTCGAGAACTGGTTTCTGAACTTCTTCCTGAGCTCTCCATAGCTTCTGATAGACCCGGCGGTGATCCTGGTGAACCAGTCCAATGCCACTCTGACTAGAGTGGTGGCAAAAATACAGGCATGCACGTTTTCATTGAATCTAAACAAGTTAAGCATATTGTCTAGGTGGAAGAGATGCTCCTTTAGATCCGTCTTCATGTAGTACGACTTCATCATTGGTATCTTTTTTCCTTGTCCCGAGATATCTGCCTCTATCTTGGCACACAATGGTGTGCTTCTGCGAGTTCTTCCCAATAGCACCATCCTATTTTCCACTTTAGTCCTCTCCTTTTTCAGCCTTTCCAATTCCCTTGCAACTTCTGCTCGCTCCATCCTCGAGTCGTTCTCTAGACTGTCCTAGCGCCTTGCCGCACCGTGGTGCCTTCTTGACTGTACTTTGACCAAGTTAAACCTCGCCCTTCGAGCATCCACGCGTGCTATATATCTAACCTCTGCAACTGGACCCCTAACGACATACCACTCTTCTCGCTTTCCTCCTTTCTGAACCTCGGGAGGCGACGTTTGCAATTGTAGTGGCCATGACTGATCAAATCATGGCCACAATTTCGTCTTTGAATGCACTCGGTAGCGACGATGTAGCAGTTATCGATGTCGTTGCTCCCGCCTTTAGCGCGGGTCGATCCTCTTCCACTGGCCCTGGTTGATCTTGTTGGGCCGCCGTGGGCACCCCATTGGCTAGAATCGATGGTTTCCTTACTCCAGTAGTCGGCGGGGTGGCGGCCATGCGATCCAAATCGGCATTGTTATTCTCAACTGCTCTGCTCTGCGATCTAGTTACTCTAAACATCCTGCCTATTTAACTAGGAAAAAATGGTGTTCCCACTGACGGCGCCAATATTTTGGTCTTACTTCGTCCGGGTTATGATGTACCTGAGAACTCGTTACAGTGGGTCTAACTATACCAAAATAATGTTATTATATTACAGGGACTGAATTAGCTTGGTACAGAACACCTTATACATGTTAACTATGCAATATGAATAAAATTGCCTTAATCTGCAGACTGTCGAACTATGGTGTTTCGATGGTGAGAACTCTCGAATCTGCAGAACAATCGCACCAGGGTCGTTCGATATAGAGAACTCTCGAATCTGCAAAACAGTCGAACCAGGTTGGTTCGATGATAATAATTCTCGAATATGTGGGTCGGTCAAACGAGAAGGGTTCGATAATATGAACTCTCGAACTTGTTCAACTCCATGGTTAACAGAATAATTGAAGAATAGTCGAACGGTCGAGTTTGATAGTAAGTCGTTATTCAGCAGTAATGAATGTGTGCATTAATATCGGGGTACAGGATATTTATAGACCCTGTCTCGTGGAACTCAGTCGAACGCGGAGCGTAACAGTTGAACAAGGCTTGCTTCGACTGTCTCATTAACAATGGAACGGGCCTTGATCGATAGTTTTATTTCTGGGCCTTGGCGGGCCGGCCCAAAACACTTTTAGGGCCTTCCTAAAATACCCCCATAACTCTGTATGATGCCCAATAATTAACAGTTTAATTGAATCCCAGACGAAGCAAAACACACAAAAAAAAAGGAAACGTAAGCGCAAAGTTGAAGTGGTCATAAGCAATGAGAGAAAGAATCTCATGAATGCTTAATACATTTTGTATATTTGTTTGTTAATGTATGTCATATTGATTATTATCTCGATATCAAACAAAATATGAAATTGGAAACACAAGGCACCAGCCATCACAACATACCTGAGTATTCCAATCACAATCTTGCTATTCAACACCAAATTAAGGAAATTGCATAAATTTGCAGCATTTAGCTAAGTAAATCACCCTGTACATGTTAATTACCTTATTCATCATAGTCCATTGCCCAACCTAAGGCAGACAGTCTTTCATGTAACGTAATATTGCGAGATATCATGAGTAAATATAAATCGGTAGAACATGAGCTCAACCTGATCCATCTTGTCAATAATTTCGAGATAAAATAACGTGTACTTCATTATAAAACGCATATTTTTATAATGTACTTCATTGTCATACTTTTTTCTTGTGATGAAACAGGAAAAAGTTGAGCTTAATAAGAAAAAACTTTATAGAAGGAAGTATTAAGGAAATGACATTTCAAGAACTTTTGAGGCCCCTTCAATTCCCTTTCTCTAAGCAATTGAAGTTATACATCAATGACCTGATACACAACAGTTAGCATCAAAATATTATTCCAAAGTGATCTTATACTTACTACAAACAAGTCGTGTACGTAATGTTCCATGCTAATAAACAAAAAAGTTACGTCATCATGAAGCCATTTCCCCGGCATCAAACACTGCAACATTTTGCCCGTAATCTTGGTATCAGAATTCACATGGGTTGCGAGAACCTTTGTTATATAAAAGTGTGGAGCATGCAGAGACGAGATACACAATAAGCATGTAGCACGTAGGAAGTAGGTTCAGCTACTGAGTAAATGTAAATTAATACTTAGGGAAAACGGGGATACTAGACCCAATCTATTCGCGTTTTTGCGATGTTGTACCCAACCTTTCATTTTTTACCCCGCTGTACCCAACCTTTCAATCTTAAAACATGTTGTACCCAAACTAAGTTTCCGGCCAAAAAACTTCATTAGTCGTCGAATTCACGTCATTTATCAACTGTCCTTGAGGGCAATTTAGTCTTTTCCCACATGGATGATTTAGGAGGGAACAAGAGCACATTCACCTCATTTTTTCCGCGACAAAATCGATTAAGAGCCTTAAGCCTAGAATCCCGATTTCACGAAATTGCAAAATTCAGAATATCACTGCCGATTTTTCACGATTTCGACCATTGTTACTGTCCTAAGCACGCACAAAGCAAATGGGGTGGAAAATTAGAGGCATTAATGACCCGATTCCGAACCTATCCCTCGTACACGACTACAGTGAGTAATTGCTTTTGAATATCATCATTTTCCCACTTTTTTGGTACGAGGTAGATGTTATCCTAGGGTTTATTGTTTGATTTTCGACATTTTATGCATAAAGTAGCCAGTTGTATAATTTAGGGTTTATGATATGTTTATAAACTTAAGGTTTATTGTAATTGTTGTGTTTTTCCAGGTAATGACACGAAGTACTTTTCAATCATGATCCATCATTCTGGGAGTTTACTCAATTTTGGCAGAAATTGCTACATGGAGGGTCAAGTTACTTATGTGGATTATTGCACTGAGGATGAGATGTCCAGATTGGAGTTGATCAACATGGCAAATGAGATAGGTATCAGTCATGATTTGCTGGTTTTCTGGAGAGATGAACCTGAGGTTGAATCCCTACAACTGCAGCCTATCACTGATGACTTTGATTCCCTTGAGATGGCAAGGTATGCTACACAACACAGATTGGTAGAAATTTATCTAATGAAGCCAGAAGAACCTGCTGCTGGCACACAAGAGAGTCATGATGAGGTTGAGGTGAATACTGGTGGACATATTGATCCTCTACCTCCTATCTCTGAGCCCTTAAATTATGTTGGTGATGATGAGGGGGGTTCTGAGTTTGGGGGTGAAGAAGATCTTATTGGTTTTGAAGATGAACTTGAGAAGATAACTAGTCAGGTTGAACAAGGGGTAGAAGAAGAGAATCGTGATGGTGATGTTGGGAAAAAAAAAAGAAGGAGGAGAGCAACTATCAATGCATTTGGTGAGAGGATTGAGGAAACATTCAATGAAACACCTGAAGTAAATGAAGAAGGAAATTCAGATGGGCATAATAGGGTAAGGGATTTACCAGCCTTTATCACGGAGCACTGTGGACCTTTAGTGGCCTCCATGATTGACCTTGTGAACAGTGATGATAGTGAGGGAGAGGTTTCCCTGGGATCTGACTCTGAATACTCAGATGGGTACATTGATCCTGATAATGTAGTTGTAGATGATGATGTGCTTGACACTGAAAATGTGGATCTTGACACAAGTGAGATTGCAACTGTTGCAAATGGGATTGGGAATATGGAAACAGGAGCTGGTACTAGGGCTGAAGAAGCAAATGCAGATGACCCTACTGCTGCTACCACAGGCGATGATGATGGCCATACTGAGTCTACAATCACAAGAGACAACAGTGTCAGAAGGAAGAAGAAAGTTGTGGTGGCACCAGCTGCAAGGGAGCTCTACAGAAACCATGATGTCTTTGATCCAAGAGTTGACATGACCAAGGTGGAGTTTAAGATAGGTATGTGTTTTCAGCATCCTATTCATCTTAGGGATGCAATTGTCAAGTACTCAATTGATGAAAAAAGAGAGGTGCGGATGATAAAGAGCAATAAACAAAAGATAAGTGCAAGGTGTGTTGATCCAGAATGCCCTTGGTATATTTATGCATCCAAAATGTCTGGAGAGGAGACCTTTATGATCAAGACTCTTGAAGAACCTCATGACTGTGAAGTACAGGATACCAATAGACAAGCTACTTCCACTTGGCTAGCCAAGAAATATTATGATAAGGTGATTTCTGACCCCAATTGGCATGTGGAGTCAATGATGACTGTCTTAAGAAGGGACACAAATCTTGTATTTTCAAAATATCAAATGTACAGGCTTAAGAGGAAGGTGTTCGAGATTGGCCATGGGAATGATGTAGAGCAATACTCACATCTCTGGAGATATGCTGAAGAGATGATGAAGTCTAATCCTGGCACTACTGTGAAGATTAAATGCAAGTTGTTTGGGGAAGTTTGTAAGTTCAAGAGAATGTATGTTTGTTGGGATGCTTTGAAGAGAGGCTTTCTGGATGGGTGTAGACCTATTATTTGCTTAGATGGAACACACCTCAAAACCAAAAATGGTGGCATACTCCTGACAGTAGTGGGGGTTGATGCTAACAACTGCACCTACCCATTTGCATATGCTATTGTTGAAAAGGAAAAGACAAAAACCTGAAGATGGTTCCTGAAGTTGTTGATTGAAGACCTCCACATCCAAAATAGCTCTCACTGGACCATCATGAGTGATAAGCAGAAGGGACTTGTGGATGCTGTTGAGCAGCTATTTCCAGATTGTGAGCACAGGTTCTGTGTGCTCCATCTCTGGGCCAACATGAGATCAGTGCATAAAGTGCTTACCTTGAAGCACATATTGTGGAATGCTGCCACAGCAACAAGAGATACATATTTCAATAGGTATATGCAACAACTTAGAGACCTAAACCCTGCAGCATCTCAATGGCTGGAGGAGAGACCTAAGGAACATTGGTGTTGAGCCTATTTCAGACACACATGCAAGAGTGACTTGATTCTTAATAACATGCCAGAGTCTTTTAATGCATTGATAGTGAAGGCCATAGGGTTGCCAATAATTGAAATGTTTGAACAAATTAGGATGTTACTGATGAAGAGGATAGGTGTTAGAAGAAGAGCAATGGAAAAAGAGGGTAGTTTCTTAACTCCCAAGGTTGATGAAATATTTGAGAAGAACAAGGAAGAAGATGTTCAGTGGATATCACACTGGAATGGATCATTACAGTTTGAGTGTCATGGTCCTTTTTCACAGAAAAGGTGTGTTAACCTAGAGAAGGGAATATGCACTTGCAATAGGTGGCAAATAACAGGCATTCCCTATCCCCATGCCATAAGTGGTATGAGATACATGAAGTGGAAAGATCTGGAGAAGAGAGTTCATCCCTGTTACCACAAATCAACATATCTAAGCATCTATAACCATTTCATGATGCCCATGGAGGGGATTGAATCTTGGCCTGTGCCAGCTACAACTGCTGCAATGATGGTTCCTCCAGAGCCTACAAACATGCCAAGTAGGCCAAAGAAAGGCAAAAGAAATAAGAGTAATGATGAAATTAGACAGAAAAGAATGGAATATTCTCAAGAGACAGGTAAACTTGGAAGACATGGACTTGGTATGACATGTGGTTACTGTAAGAAGAAGGGGCACAATGTTAGGACCTGTGAGTTGAGGAAAGCTAATCCACTTGCAGGACCATTGAAAAAGAAGACATCAAAGAAAGGAAACTCTACATCATCAACACAGGTATTTTAGTAATGTTTTGATCTTACACTTATTGTTCCTTAACTGTGTACTTCATTATATAATGCATTGTTACACTTGTAAAACTGTTGCAAAGGCTGAACCTGATGTTGGAACACAAAGATCCACTGTCCACAATGTGCCAATTCCACCTTCAAACCAAGGCCAATCTTCTCAGGCAGCATCTATTAGCCCGGAGATGCCAATCAAAAAGAAAAGAGTGTTTAAGAAATACTACAAGAAGGCTAGGGTAAGTGAATTAAGAATCTGGAATTGTTTGCACTTTGAAAAAGGCCAATTGCATTTTATTCACTACATTGTTGTGATAGGAACCAACTGTTGCCAATGAAGTACCTCCTCCAGAGCAAAATTCTCCAAAAACTGGTTTGGATCCAGACACTCAGACAACTCAAAGCAGTAGGTTTGAACAATGGAGCAGTTCTGGTCAAACAGGGAATGCAGCTGGTACAAGCTCTATAAAGACTAAGCTACCAGTGAGTGTTTAATCTATCTACTCCATTTAACTTCATGTACCTATGCTACTAGTTCTCAAATTGTTCTAATCTTTAGGTTAGAAACAAAACTGGTACAAGTGCTGTTAACCAAGATGGAGTAGGGTCTTGTAGACCTGTTACTAGAAGTCAGAAAACTCCAACTAAAGACAAGGAAGATGTTGTGGTTCCCACTTCTAGACCAAACACCAGAGGCAACACTCCTGATAAAAACAAGAAGAGATTGTTTCCTGAACCACCAAGGCCATCAAAGACAAACAATGCCTCAACAAGTGCAACTGGAGGGTTAACACCTCCTGGGAGAAAGAAATTTAAAGCCCAAAGTCCAAGGCCTCAAGTTGGTGTTCCGAAGAGAATTGTTACCAGATCTTTTGTTAGAACGGCGGAGGACAATTTCCAATAGTGGGTCTCTTAATGTATTTTCTATTTTGTTGGTACACTTGGTGATTGTATTTTCTATTTTGTTGGTACACTTTAGTTTGAACTTTTGTCATGTGAACAATTTAGTTTGATGCAATTGTTCTTTGGCTTATCTTACTTTGTATCTAATTTGTTGTGTTTTCCAATTTAATACACGATTCAAAATCCAAACATCAATAAACCATCAATAAACCAAACATCCAACAGTCATAAAAACAAATGGACAACCATCAATAAACCATCAATAAACCAAATGGCATCAATAAACAAATGGACAACCATCAATCCAACAGTCAATAAACCATCAATAAACCAAACGTCTGAGAATCAAACACAAATAGACAACCAAACATCAAACAGTCATAAAAACAACATTCTTAAACACAATCATAAAATCAACATCAGTAAACAAACTCATAAAAACAACATCAGTAAAAAGACTCTTCACCGCCCCTGCCACTCCCCTCTCTGCGCACCACCCTAGTCGTCCAGATACTCCGGTAGCCTTGCTAAGCAGCGCACCGCGAACAAGTCGGTGAGGAGAGGAAGGTTCTCGCAGCCATAGAGTCGGAAATATTTTTCCTGATCAGTTTCCTACAAAAAATAATAAATGTTAACAATGAAACACAATTATTTTGGTCATTTTCCTACAAACACTAATAAACGTTTTCGGCCACTTACTTCACGATCGATGTCCCAGTATGGGGCGGATATGGTGACAGTCTTGACGTCCCGGTTTATGCGACCACCGAGAAGGGTAAGGAAGGCAGTGAAGGAGATCCACGTCTCCCGCAGTTCTTCTATCTTTGAATATATCTTGGACATCTTGTGATGCCCTCCTCCCCAACGTAAGGCGTCAAGCTCTGGCTTGATCAGGCGCAAAGCTCGCTCTAGAGACGGGAGATAGTCAAGTTCATGAGTCCTTGCGTAAGTCGACAGGTAGCGGAGCAGTTCAACCTCAAAATATTGGTTGAATTCGAAATCGGTGTACAACAGATGCACGTCGTTTTCATTGCGAATCATCATGATGCTTATGTTAAAACAGAGATGTGAATAGGCTTAAAGAAGGTGAATGAACAATGAACATAAGACTATAGTATTTATAGGCATAATTGGTGACTCTTCACATTCTTTGTGTCTCTTCGGTCAAAGCAACAGAATTATCAGCCAATCCTACACAAACCACCAACGTGAAAACCAACACTTCCCAATGAAACCTTACAAACTTACAACCTTAAACTAACGCAACATTACAACCTTTAACTAATACAACATTACAACCTTAAACTAACACAACATTACAACCCTAACATTAATAGGCTAGAACAATGACCAAATAACATACAAAAGAGAAATAAACAATACAACCCGAAGCACCTTCTCCCTTTTCTTCACCCGAGCAAGTTCTTCTTCAATGGCTTCTACCCTACGTAACAAACCGGGTATAATTTGCCTCGAACGTTCGCACATTGGTGGATCAATCCAAACCCAGTAGTTGCACCTACCCCTACCCTGCCAATTTCAAAATTTAAGCAAATAAAAATCAGAAATTTCAAAAAAATTTCAATACTTTTAAAAACCGAGACTCACCCGCGGTTTGGTACATTGGGAGAATCTTCGCCCAGGATTTAAGTTCATCCAGGATGTCTCATTCGAAGCCTTGATACCACAATGGCACAATTCCGCGTATTCCATGCTTAATCGAAACAATTTGATGAATTTAGGACTATGGAATTTAGGGTTTCAGAAATTAGAATTTGGGGGAAAGAAGCGTCATTTAAATATTTCGTGGAAGACTGAACTATCCGTTGGCTACAGTGATTTGACGATTTTAACCCTCGATTTTTAAATTTTTGGCCGAAAACTTAGTTTGGGTACAACATGTTTTAAAATTGAAAGGTTGGGTACAGCGGGGTAAAAAATGAAAGGTTGGGTACAACATCGCAAAAACGCGAATAGATTGGGTCTAGTATCCCCGTTTTCCCTAATACTTATTAGAATCACTCGTTGTGAGAGCGCGAAACACTCGTCACGGCTATCCTCCTGAAAATAAACTTGATGAACAAAAACAATTTTTTCATCAACTTCTGTAATTTCCATAAAAAAGTTATACTTCGGCAAAAATTGCTACAGAATACAACCTTCATTCGCGCCTCGTTTTCAGCCATTTTGGCCTTTTTTCCATCAGCCTTTTTTCCCTCAAACTTTTCAACATTAGAAAGCCACAATCAAGCTTCTCAACCACATCATAGAGGCCGTAAATCTCAGTAGCCTCGTCGTCCTTTTCTTTTACGCATCCATCGAGATCTCTGAAATCTGGAACCCCATTTTTTGATTTTCTCAGTACTGAAGATTTCCGAACCATTTTTCGACTCTTAGAACTGAAAGCTTGGCTTTTATCGAAATGTGGCCATGTGATTGTTGGCGATGATCAACAGGGGATTTACAATAATCACTTTTTCTAGCTTTTTGTTGTTCTTTTGAGATCCCATTGTGATAAAAAGTAAAAATAAAATCTTTATTTGTGACCTTATAATTAGAGTGAGAGAGAGAGAGACAATTTTCACAGATGAATTCAAAATGGGATAGTTGAAATTAGAGGAAGAAAGGGTTTTTGCACTTGCATGAAATGAAATCTATGTGGGGGTCTGAAAATGATAAACATAGTGATTGTTTTGAAGTTGTTCGAATGGTGAAATTGTTGGAAGGGACACCACAATTTTATAAGAAATATAGCAAATCAAATTGATATAATCTGTTACATAGTAAGTGGATATTTTGGAGAGAAACAAAACCTCGAGGTATTAATGGATAATAGTTGCCACCAACTTTGAAAAAACAAAAGATAATAAGATTATATCAATTTGAGAAAAAAGGAAATATATTCAAGTTGTTTTTCCTTTTTCCTATGTTTTTTTATTTTATGCAAAAAAAAAATTTGAAATCAAGGATACAATTGTTAGACTTAAATATGTTGTTTTCGAATTTATGTTTAAAAGTTATAATGAGCAATTCTAAAGTATATAAATCGGATGCCAGTGAATTTCTCTTCAAGGCTCAAATCCTTATATGTTGATTCAATGCATACTCGTTGTTCTTATCGACTTGATTAATTGATCTATCTACCTATAACATGTCCTGATTACAATATATAATGACCTAATCTATTGATAGACCGAAATACTATATTTTTTATATAAATTTTAAATAATATAATGATCTAATCTATTGACCGGCGTATATGTATCCCCGTGCAATTCTTGTCGACGCTCAAATCCATATATGCTGATCGTTTTTTTCCCCTATGACATACAAATTAGTAGCAACTACCTTTAAAGTGTGCTCGAAGAAAATCTTTTTGGTTTCGCAAAAGTTTACCTACCACTCCCGACTAACAAACTTCCTATTAGATGACCAAATGAAAGAATATCCATTTTTAGCAAAAATTCTAGATTCGGTTAGCCTTTAGGATTAAATATAATGGCTAACCGCTTTCCATTTATAGTTAAATTATGTTAGTTAAATTAATTGTGTAATTAATGATCGTTAATCGCCAGAGCTAGCTGCCTATATAAATACCACACACTCCATTATTTTATTTTAATTTTCTTTTCTAGATTGTAACACATGAAAACATCATGAGAGCGATTCATTTCGATTTGTTCGATTTGTAATCGTTAAATGCACTCAGTAAAATTCATCTTAGATTCACGTTTTTGATTTAATAACTTCTTATCGCGGTGGCCGACTGATTTGCTGAACTATCACACATTCAAATTTGGTTGATGACATTAGTCAATTATATGTCCATTCTGACTAATCTTGTACATCAAATTAACTTTATGTCTTGGTCTCCCAAATCATTCGAATCTAATCGAGATTCATTGGGCTACATGCTAACGAGGTCAAACTTTCTTGATAACTTTTTCAACGAAACATAATTTGTTAGGCGTTTTGACAAGTCCATCAAGACCATTTTATATCGAAGCCACCATGAAGAGGTAGAGTAGGCCAAAAGCTGCAATAAGTGACATGTTTTGTGTTCCACTATAGAATGGAAGTGTTTAAGAAAAACTAGGGTTGACTCTTGCCTACTCAACCCCTCAGGTCTAAAGTATTTCGTTAGGGTCTAACATCAAAAGAGTCACTAACCAGGAAATATAAATCAAGAACTCAAAGTCATATACATTAGTGGGCTTGACACAACATCTTGACCCTCAAAACCTTAAACGATTAGGTCCATCGTCTTTTTCGCTCTAGTGCCACTCATTTTACTCATCTCTTTTTAATGTGCACTTGATTTTCTATAACACGTTCGATTTCATGTTCAGTAATTGAAGGATTCTCACAAAGTTACTAAATCAATTAACTCACCATCTTGACTTTTTGACTAGTTTAATGTTTGGTGTCACGTAGTTACTCTAATAAGATAAAGTGTCTGGATGTCACTTATCACACATGGTATATTATGTAAATACTTTGATATTACGAGTATTAGATTTACTATAGTTGGTTGGGTCTTAACATGACTTGTACTAGCGCACCTTGCAATTCCTGGAAGGTAGCATAGGCATTTCCAATGATAAGACAACTTTAGGGACATTTACTAACAAAAATGACATTGTTCATAAGTTTACAAATTTAAAATATAAAATAACTTGATTAAATTTAAAACACATTGGACAAATTAAATCAAAATTAGACCTAATTTTGATACATCAGCACACTATGATTTTTACTAGTTATACATAGCAAAGGGACTTTTTATTTATTTTTTAATCAAACAAGGATCTTGTTGCTAATTAAACATATAACAAGAGTCTTATTGCTAGTTAAACATAAGTACTCTTATGTTTTTGCACACAACATGCTCTAAACATTTCCCATGAAACAAAATTAATGTCCGACTTTTTGTTTTTCAATGAATAAATTCACATACGACTTGCTAAAGTAAAATATGTACTACAAAAGTAACACATGGTTATAAGGTTGTTCGAATGGTGAAATTGCTGAAAGGGACATCATAATTTTATAGGGTATGGTAAATCAAATTGATAAAATCTAAGTTAAATAGTAAGTAGCTTGTTTTGAGTAAATTCTTGAGGTATTAATGGTTAATAGTTGCTACCAACTTAGGATTAATAACATGGGTAACAAGATTGTATCAATTTGAGAAAAAACGAAAAATATTCAAGTTTTTTTTCTCTTCCTTAGGTTTTTGATATATTTTGTAAAAACTTACAAAATCATGCATATAATTGATAGAACTAAATATGTTGCTTTTAAATTTATGTTAAAAACTTACAATGAGCTAATCTGAATTATATAAATGGGATCCCAATGCATTGCTCGTTCAGCATCAAATCTTTCTATGTTGACTTAATGCCTAGTCATTGTTCTTATCTTAATGATTATTTTATTTATCTAACTGTCACACGTCCTGATTTGATTGATAGTATCGGTGTGCTTAGTTAATTCATGTCCAGTCTGAGTCATTTTGTACATCAAATAAAGTTTTGTCAAGGGCTCTCCCATCATTCTTTATAGGATTTACATCTTTAGCCTTTCCCATATTGTGATTGAGGGAGCCGTTGGCACTAGGCGTAGTGTCACTGGTTATATGGTTTTCTTGGTGATTCTTATCTCTTGAAAACCTAAAAGACAACCTATCATCATACGACCCACCACAAAACTTGAGTATCGCGTCATCACCTCTAAGACATGCGAGTTTTATCGTTGATGCTATCTTTTAAGCAACCAACCCATTAATAGTCCACTTTTTTGGTAGGCATTGATGATAAGGGCTTAACTATTATTTCTATCATCTTCGACATACATGACAAACACATCACACGACCCTCCACAAAACTTGAGTATCGCGTCATTACCTCTAAGGCATATGAGTTTTATCGTTGATGCTATCTTTTAAGCAACCAACGCAGTAATAGTCCACTTATTTGGTAGGCATTGATGATAAGGCGGCTTAACTATTATTTCTATCATCTTCGACATACATGACAAACACATTGAAATTAATTATCTTTCAACACGTGAGGAAGTGCAATAATTTCTGATTAAACTTTTTTCACGTCCATGTACGATGATAACTAGCCCACAACCTTAACCAAGGCTGTTGGTTCCAACCTCTTTCGTATTTTCGCGTCCAAGATGAGCTTATTTCAATTGGTATTGATCACCTAGTTGAAATAAGACTAAATTATGTTAGAGATGTATTGTATATCACAACTAGATATTTAAATAGGTTTTGTAAAGCTTGCGACTCATTAGATAAAGGACTTTTCAGCCCACTTTGGTGTTTGTACACTCTTTCACATTCTAATGTTTCAACATCAAATGCTTTGTATTTTTGTTAATACAGTTGCAACTTGAGATTGCTTGGTTCATCATCTTAATTGAGTTAACAAGCATGATCTAATGTTAAAACTAGTATGTAAGAGATATAAAGATAGCGTAGAAAGAGGTTGCAATACATCACATGACCTTTTTAAGGAAATTTTGCATTGTTGATCCTTTAAAATAATCACTTAACAAACGAGTTATTCTTCAGAAAGAATGGCTAGTTTTGGTCCTATAGAAGGAAAGTTTTCAATTTGGGTCCGCTATCAATTGTTTTGATTAATTTAACCGGATTCGGATCAAATATGGGGTTTCTCATTTTTTTCTTCCAAAATATTTCATGTAATCTCACTTACACCGCAAAATGATTGAAAGTTTAGTTTACAATATTTCCACGATTAACATATAGAACTTATTACACATTAACTGTTTCGACGTTTTTTATACTGTTTGAAGAGTATGGTCCCATAATATGAGGTTAAGTCTGCTACCGAAACTTTGTGAGATTGACAATTATATACTGTTCCTTGCATATTGTCATATGAAACTTTCATCCTTCATGTATCATATTTGGTATACCTTTGTCATGTGGTGTTTTCTTACCATTTCAATAATTTCTTCATACTGGTGCATCTTCGGTTATACCTTGACACCCCACCTCAAACATGATTTACGTAGCATGGGCTATTTTTGATAACAAAATCAAACTTTATGAGAACAGGATAATTTTGATAACAATACGGTGTTGGTTGCACCCAACTGCCTAAACCCAACATACAGTGTTGATTTTCGTCACACCGCTACCTGCTGGTCGCACTTAAGTGCCTAAACCCGACACATACTTGCGGCTTTGTTTAGCCATACTTTGTTTAAGGGCAAAGAGCCCTACGAGCCTTTGCTTGTAAAGCTGGCTTTAGGCCAACAAACAGTATTCAAGGGCGAAAAGCCCTACGAGCCTATGCTAGTAAAGTTTGCTTTATGCAATAGACTTCATTTAACGGCAAAGAGCCCTACCAGCCTTTGCTCCTAAAGTTGTCTTTATACTTACAAACTATATCAAAGGCGAAGAGCCCTATAAGCCTTTGCTCGTGAAGTAGACGATATGCCTATAAACTCTATTCAAGGGCGAAAAGCCTACGAGCTTTTGCTCGTAAAGTTGGCTTTATCGTAACATACTATATTCACTGGTGAAAAACCCTACGAGCCTTTGCTTGTGAAGTAGGAAATATACCTACAGACTTTATTCAAGGGCGAAGAGCTCTACGAGCCTTTGATCGTGAAGTAGGTGATATGCCTACATACTTTATTCAAGGGCAAAGAGCCCTTTGAGCTATTGCTCGTAAAGTTGGCTTTATGCCAACATACTTAATTCAAGGGCAAAGAGCCCCAGGAGTCTTTACTCGTGAAGTAGGCAATATGCCTACAAACTTTTTCAAGGGCGAAGAGCCCTAATAGCCTTTGCTCTTGAAGTTGGATTTATGCCAACATACTTAATTCAAGGGCAAAGGGCCTTACGAGCCTTTGTTCGTAAAGTTCGCTTTATGCCAACAAGCTTTATTTAGAGACAAAGAGCCCTACGAGCCTACACTCGTAAAGTAGGTCTACTCCTACATAACAAAACACTCTAGGTGAAAAGCCAATTGGATGAAAATCCCATAAAGTAGGCGAGCGCTAAAAAGTCCTACCAAAACTTGCTAGGTGAAGAGCCTATTGGATGAAAATCCCATAAAGTAGGCAAGCCTTAAAAAGCCCTACCAAAACACGCTAGGTGAAGAGGCTATTGGATGAAAATTCCATACAGTAGGCGAGCCTTGAAAAGCCCTACCAAAACACACTAGCTGAAGAGCATATTGGGTGAAAATATCATAAAGTTGGTGAGCGTTGAAAAGACCTACCAAAACATGCTAGGTGAAGAGCCTATTGGGTGAAAATCCCATAAAGTAGGCGAGCATTAAAAAACCCTACCAGAATATGCATGTGACTTAATTCACACGGCGAAACGTTGGTCCCACCTTAGTGCATAAACCCAACACATGATTGTGACTTAATTCACATGGCAAATCTTTGGCCGCACCTTCATGCGTAAACCCAACATATGCCTGTGACTTAATTCACACAACAAAACGTTGGTCGCACCTTAGTGCGTAAACCCAATACGTGCTTGTGACTTAATTCAAACGGCAAATCATTGGTGGCACCTTAGTGCATAAACCTAACACATTCATGTGATTTAATTCACACGGAAAAGTGTTGGTTGCACCGCAGTGCGTAAGCCCAATACATTCCCATGATTTACTTCACACGGAGAAAAATTGGTTGTACCTTAGTGCATAAACCCAATGCATGCTCGTGACTTAGATCACACGGTGAAGTGTTGGTCGCACCTTAGTGCGTAAACCCAACACATACATGTGATTTAATTCACACGTCGAAATGTTGGTCGCAAGTTAGTGCATAAACCTAACACATGTTTGTGACTTACTTCACACAGCAAAATGTTGGTCGCACCTTAGTGCGTAAACCCAATAGATTCTTGTGACTTAATTCACACGGTGAAGCCTTGGTCGCACCTTAGTGCGTAAACCCAGCACATGCATGTGACTTAATTCACACGGTAAAACTTTGGTCGCACCTTAGTACGTAAACCCAACACATACAAGTTACTTAATTCACATGGCGAAACATTGGTCGCACCTTAGTGCGTAAACCCAACACGGTCTTGTGACACAATTCAAATGACGAGACATTTTTTGTACCTTAGTGCATAAACCGAACATGTTCTTGTGATTTAATTCACACGAAAAAAGCATTGGTTGCATCGTTGTGCGTAAGCCTAACACATTCCCATGATATAATTCACACGGACGAACGTTGGTTGCACCTTAGTGCGTAAACCCAACACATGCTTGTGACTTTACTTCACAAGGTGGAATGTTTGTCTCACCTTAGTGCGTAAACCCAACACATTCCTGTGATTTAATTCACACGGCGAAACGTTGGTCGCACCTTAGCGCGTAAACCCAATACATGCTTGTGACTTAATTCACACATCAAAATGTTGGTTGCACCTTAGTGCGTAAATCCAACACATTCCAATGATTTAATTCACACGGCGAAACGTTGGTTATATCTTAGTGCGTAAATCCAACACATGCTTGTGACTTAATTCACGCAGCGAAGCCTTAGTCGCACCTTAGTGCGTAAACCCAGTACATGCATGTGACTTAATTCACACGGCAAAACATTTCTCGTACCTTAGTACATAAACCCAACACATGCCCATGACTTAATTCACACAGCAAAGCGTTGGTCGCACCTTAGTGCGTAAACCCAACACATGCTCCTTACTTGGATCACACGGTGAAATGTTGGTCGCACCTTAGTGCGTAAACCCAACACGTTCTTGTGATTTAATTCACACGGCGAAACGTTGGTCGCACGTTGGTGCATAAACCTAACACGTGTTTGTGACTTAATTCACACATCAAAATGTTGGTCGCACCTTAGTGCGTAAACCGAACACATTCTTGTGACTTAATTCACAAGGCGAAGCCTTGATCGCACCTTATTGCGTAAACCCAGCACATGCATGTGACTTAATTCACACGGCAAAACTTTCGTCGCACCTTAGTACGTAAACCCAACACATACCCGTTACTTAATTCCCAGGGCAAAACGTTGGTCGCACCTTAGTGCGTAAACCCAACATGGTCTTGTAACTCAATTCACACGACCAGACATTTTTCGCACCTTAGTGCATAAACTAAACACATTCATTTGATTTAATTCACACGAAAAAGCGTTGGTTGCACCGTTTTGCCTAAGCCTAACACATTCCCATGATTTAATTCACATGGAGGAACGTTGGTTGCACCTTAATGCGTAAACCCAACACATGCTCTTCACTTAATTCACAAGGTGAAATGTTTGTCTCACCTTAGAGCGTAAACCCAACACATTCCTGTGATTTAATTCACACGGCAAAACGTTGGTCGCACCTTAACGCGTAAGCCCAACACATGCTTGTGACTTAATTCACACAGAGAAATGTTGTTTACACCTTAGTGCGTAAATCCAACACATTCCAATGACTTAATTCACACGGTGAAACATTGGTCATATCTTAGTGCGTAAACCCAACACGTGCTTGTGACTTAATTTACACGGCGAAGCCTTGGTCGCACCTTAGTGCGTAAACCCAGCACATGCAAGTGACTTAATTCACATGGCGAAGCCTTGGTCGCACCTTAGTACATAAACCCAACACAAGCCCGTGACTTAATTCACACAGCAAAACGTTGGGCGCACCATAATCTGTAAACCCAACAAATGCTCGTGACTTAATTCACATGGCAAAACATTGGTCGCACCTTTGTGTATAAACCCAACACATTACTATGATTTATCTCGCACGTCGCAACGTTGGTTGCACCTTAGTGTGTAAACCCAACACATGTTTGTGACTTAATTCACACGGCAAAACATTGGACGCATCTTAGTGTGTAAACCCAACACATGACCGTGACTTAATTCACACAACGAAGCGTGGGTCGCACCTTAATGCCTAACCTCGACACATGCCTGTGACTTACCTCACACCACGAAGCGTTGGTTGCAGTTTAGTGCCTAAACTCAACACTTTCTTGTGACTCAACTCACACCACGAAGTGTTGGTCGCACCTTAGTGCCTAAATCTACCAATTGGTTGTGATCACGGTCACATAAAACCATAATGCAAAGTCGATAGCATCCAAGATTTCTCACTCCCAAAATATGGTTGTGGCCTTATTCATAGAAATGCACGATGCAACTTGGTTGCACCCAAGACTGCCTAAACCCCACATATGTTTGTGACCTTAAGTCACATGGCATGGCGTTGGTCGCACTTAAGTGCCTAAAATCAACATATGGTTGTGACCTTAGTCACAAAGATCCACGATAACAAGTTTGTTGTGCCCAATAGTGCCTAAACCTAACGTATGTTTGTGGCCTTAGTCAAAACTTCCTATATTTTCAACTCGGCATTACGCCTATGAAAGAAAACAAGATAGGCGAAATGTCTATTCGGTGAAAATCTCATAAAGTAGGCATAAAATGTAAAGCCCTACAAATATAAAGAAGGCCCAATGCCTTTGACATTTCAATATGAGTGACAAAACTCATCCACTTCAACTCCATTCCCTAAGGGAAGACTTAAACATTCGGCTCTAATGCCTTTTATGCTAATTTAGCACAAAATATAAAGATTGAGTCGAGATCTCATCTATTTATGTTTCCTTCATCATGGGATGCTTCACATTTTAGGCTTTCATGCCTAGACATCTATATGGCATCATACTAGATAAAGTGAAAGTACTCATCCATCTAATATCCCATTTTCAATGGAGATTTTACGTTATAGAAAATTGAACTTTCCCATCCACGTCAAAGAATTATTGTTTATTGTATTTCCATTGAAATACACAACTCGCCGCTGGCTATAGATGCCAACACATCACCTCCACATATGGGGATAGATAAAAGACAAGTTGCTCTATCAGCAAAGATAAGAGGCACCCAATAACTCAAAGAGTGCCAAAACACTTGCATATAAATACAAAAATTATGGATAACCTCGAAAAATTTGAAATACACTTATTAAAGATAAGGAGCCTATCTCAAACTGCGGGACTTATGGTGTTCCACAATCTTACCTTAAAAAACACAAAATACTTTCACGCTTATCCAAATCTATGTTCGTTAAAACCACGTCAGGCAAATCCACATTGAGCAAATCCACTTTGGGTAAATCCACGTCGGGTAAATCTACATCAGGCAAAACCACGTGAGGCAAAACCACGTCGAATAAAACCAATGTCGGGTAAAACCACGTCGAAAAAACCAAGTCAATTGAATCCGACGTGCCATGTGGCATGTCGGTCATGGGACCGCACCGAGGTCCGATCGGGTGTGGTGCGGATGCACCAAACTATGGTGCACCCTTTCTCTTTCACACCATTTGTGTGTGTGGGCATGCTCTCTCATCCCTTACCCTTCCCCTTTTTCTATAAATACCCTCTCACTTCTTCATTTGGAGGTTTGACACTTGGGGGGTAAATCACTTGGAATCTTGGATGCTCTAGCTTCTCTCTAGAATTCTAGTGAGTGAAAGCAAGTCTTACATTCATGTCTTACGGAATCCACGCCAATCGATTCCACGTCTTATATAATCCACGTTAATCGATTTCACGTTTTACAGAATCCATGTCAATCAAATCCAAGTCAATCTATTCCACGTCAATCAAATCCAAGTCAATCTATTCCACGTCAACCAATTATGCGTCAACCGATTCCACGTCAATAAATAGTACGTCAACAATTGGACTAAATTACGAGGATTTGACCACTTCGTGGTGCAAATTGCCCAAGGTTCGATACCAAGACTATGGGGCTCGAAGAAATGCTACGTCATTAGGCTGCCTGAATGAACTCCAAACATGACATACCCAACATGGGTCAATACTTCGGCCACTTGGGCCTCGACTACAAGACATACATCTTCCAAGACAGTCCAAATGGAGCCTTAGGGCCAATACAATGCATGCAGTTTCTGTAGACACGTAAAATTTGTGTCTAATTAAATCTCGACACGTGGAAACTAATATATTAATTATTAATTTATTTTTCTATTTTATTTTGGATTTATATTAAATTTATTTCCAAAGTAAAGTAGTTAAATTTATTGACTTTAATATATATGATGGATAAATTAAATAATGTCTTATTTATTAATTGGAGTTAAATAATCCAATTAAATTAAATAATGACAAGTCTTGTAAACCAAGAAAAGGAAAATACATATATATTATTTAATCCTAATGTTTTAAAGGGTTATATAAATATATTCATCAAATATTAAGACAAGGAAATTCTTCTCCTCCAAGATTCAATATTCAAGAGATATCAAGAAGATTCATTTAGATCAAGTCTTCCAAATCAAGAAATCGTAGACGCGATCACAACCGTTCATCTCATCAAGAGATTCTGATTGAGATTCACTCTACAACTATAAATAGTGGTGCTCTTGAAAACAAAATTCATAATTGAAGTTTCAAGAATTCAGAGCAACGAAGTTCAACAAATCCTCTCCAACAAGTCCATCAATCTTCAAAGGTATCCTTCCACAATCTTCAAGATGTTCTTTGTTAAGAACTTCTTTCAATCCGCCATCAAGCCTCAAGGTCATCCGAAAACCATTTTTTGAAAATCGCATCTCTGCCAAGAAGATCAAATCTTCAACAAATTCAAGAAATCCAAATCAAATTCATATCGTTCTTCAACAACATGCAAACCAAAAATCCGTTTGAATCCGAGATCAAGTCACAAGACCCTCGAAAAACCGTTTTTGAAGATCAAAATTTGTACTAGGAAGATCAAAACCCACATATTCAAAGAACTGAGGACGAAGATCCTATCATCCTTCATCAAATCCTCAAGTTACATCAGTGTTCATCAATCCTCAAATCAAATCATTGTTCATCAAATCCTCAAGTCAAAGCACTGTTCACCAAATCCTCAAATCAAATCACTGTAAAATCCGAGATCAACTCCAAGGACCCTCGAATTAACTTTTCTCCAAGATCAAATCATCTCAATAAAGATGAAATTGAAGACTTCCACCACAAATTTCAATATTGTTCTTGTCGAATTGAATTAGAGGATTAGATAGAGATTGAACCACAATTGTACTTTTAAATTTACTCAAAAATTATCTTGTAATCCTTTTCTTGTTTTTATTTTCAGAATTCAATAATTGTTTATTATAAATTTGGCACGCCCAGTGTGACCTCTTTACCTCTCATCTCCTTTCATCGAGAACAACAAGTCAACCATATGGCACCAGTCAAGAGAAGAAGGATGTCCGACTTATTGGCTGATCCATCCACGAAGAGGCCAAGTGAAGTCGTCCACGACATTGTTCAAAAGGACTCCTTTGTCTCCAACAACGTCAAAAATGAAGGGTATGTTGAAAGCGATGAATCCTCCCCACCAACTCCTCCTTCCGCATCGTGTTTTTCATCTCCGTTGGATACAGTGCACGCGTTAACAACAAGTGCTACAACTTTGCAGGAACAAATTGGGATGCTGACCAAAGCCATAGAGATTCTGAACAAACATGTGCAAGACCAAGACTCCAAGATAGAAAAATTGTTGAGTAGGGAAGACAAGGTGGAAGAAAGTCATGTAAAGGAACTAAAGTTTGGAGGCTTTGAAGAGGGTGAAACATCCATGAAGCAACTATCCAATAAGAAGTAAAAGTATATTGCCAAGGAGTTCCAAATCTCTTCAAATGGCATGATCCCTGCTAATCAATTGAAGGAGTTCATCATGGGAACTGTAAAGGACAAGCTAGACGGAGGCTTTAAATCATCATTCTCCTGTTCCAAACCGTACACTCAAAGAATAGATAGCCTGAAGATGCTGAATGACTACCAACCACAAAAATTTCCAGCAGCTTGATGGCAAAATCAACCCAAAGCAACATGTAGCTCATTTTGTGGAGACTTGCAACAATACCGGAACTTACAGTGATCATCTTGTCAAGCAATTTGTTCACTCATTGAAGGGAAACGCATTTGATTGGTACACTAACTTGGACGCAAACTCCATTTATAGATGGGACGAGTTGGAGCAAGAATTCCTCAATCGCTTCTACTGCACAAGAAGGACCGTCAGCATGATTGAACTTACAAATGCTCGCCAATGGGATGAAGAGCATGTGATTGATTACATAAACCGTTGGAGAAACTTGAGTCTCAATTGCAAGGATCGGTTGTCCGAAACCTCGGCTATAGAGATATGCATCCAAGGCATGCAATGGGGGCTCCGTTACTTTCTTCAAGGAATACAACCAAGGACGTAAGAGTTACCAACTCGTGCTCATAACATGGAATTGAGTATGGTGGCAAGTGGAGTCAATGGACCGCCTATAAAAGATCCGCAGTGATTCAAAGACAAACAAGATGCAAGGAAAGGAGGCAAACCTTTCAACAAAGCACCTACTAAAGAGTGTATGGCGTTGAATGTTGCTCCGTTAAGAATCCAAGCCAAGGAAAATGATAGTGACCAACGAAAAAGTGTTGTGGTATCTGAAAAGGCCAATAATTCACAAGCTAATGAGGAAAGTAAGACGACACTCAAGGAGATGCGCTCAAAGCAATATACGTTTCTTGATCCTGACGTTCCAGCCATATTAGACAATTTGCTCAAAGCTAACCTGATTGAACTGCCTAAAATGAAGAGACCGGAAGAGGCTGGCCACTCTGATGATCCTAAGTATTGCAAGTGTCAACGTCTCGTAGGACACCCAATCCATTATTGCTGCATATTCAAAGACAAGGTGATGCGGTTAGCTCGTGATGGGAAGATCACTCTAGAAGAGGATGTCGTGTCATCAAACCTTGTTGCACTTTCAATCCAAGTTGATAGTCTAGACGACTCCCACATCGTCGTTTCATGCAATGTGACTCACGAAGAAGAGAAAATTGCAGACTCTACTTCAAAGACTTCGCATGTCACAAACCAATGCATGTCCACTATATGCTTCACTGATGAAGACCTTCTACTAGGTTCCAAGCTCGACAATCGACCACTGTTTGTCGCCGGCTATATTCGCAAGCAAAGAGTCAATCGAATGCTTATCGACAGAGGCTCTGTAGTCAATATCTTACCTCTACGCACTTTGAAAAAATTAGGAATCTCGGTGGATGAGCTATCAAGTTGTCATCTGATGATCAAAGGTTTCAACCAAATGGGGCAAAGAGCTATCAACATCATAAGATTAGATCTTCTTATTGAAGATATATCGTCTAGTACGCTATTCTATGTCATCGAATCCAACACATCCTACAACATGTTATTGGGTCAACCTTGGATACACGGAAATGGCGTTGTTCCTTCAATGTTACACCCATGCTTCGGATATTCTCAAGATGGAGTCGAAATAAAGGTACATGGTGATGTAAAGCCTTTTTCTGATGTTGAATCACACTTTGCAGATGCAAAATACTTTATTGAAGGAAAGAGCACTGTGAGACTCAATGGAACCAACCAACTCCAGCAACATGGCGTAAACGGCTCCGATAACACAAATGACACAGAGAAGAGTAAAATTTACAGAACTCCCCTTGAGACGAAGCCTTTGAAAGAACTTACGTTCCCTCTTACAACACTTGAAAGGAAAGGGCCATCTCCTCCACTTGAAGGATTTGTTCGTCCATCCAAAGGACTAGAAACATAGCATGGAACATTGCCACATAGAAGATTGAGCAATGCTTCGACCTGAAAGCTTTCAAATTGCTAGTTAAAGCTGGAAATGACCCTAATGAAGAACCACGATTGGAGGGCCTCACTCTAGATGCTACTGCAGAGAACCCATACGGACTCAATGCCACACAAGTTATGCTAAAGGAGAAAGGGCATACCATTCCAAACATTCGGATAGGCCTTGGCTATAAGCCACTAAACCCAGTTTGTATTGCTATGAAAAGAGCTAACGCCAACTACATAGGCCAAGTAGAGAGTTCAACAACAGGCTGTGAAGAGAAGATGCCACACATGTTGATCTTTGATAGACTTGGTCCGAATAAAACAGTCTTTGATAAGCTTGGTCCGAATAAAATGGTCTTTGATAGGCTTGGTCCGAATAAAACGGTCTTGGATACGCTTGGTCGAAATAAAACAGTCTTTGATAGGCTTGGTCCAAATAAAAGGTTTGATTGGAAAAGGTTGAGTGTTCCGCATATGTCGGGTCTTGGATACGATTGGTCGGAATAAAGTAGCCTTTGATAGGCTTGGTCCAAATAAAAGGTTTGATTGGAAAAGGTTGAGTGTTCCACATATGTCGACACACTCTAAGAGAAACCTCAAGTCATCAAACTCTAAGAAACTTCAAAGTCTGATCCCATCTCAAATGACTCGCCGCGAAGGCTTGATAGTGTCTTGTGGTGAAACGCTCAAAGTCAAGTTGCAAACTGTGGTGCTCACGAAGACCAAAGGCGGAGATGAACAGAGTATAGGGTCGTCATGTCATATCACTTCTCGTGAAGAAGATGTTGAAGAAGACGCCGAAGATGTGTCTGTTGAGTTGGAGGAGGGTGTCAAGGCCACTATTGATGAGTTAAAAGAAATAAACTAGGGCAGCGTCGATAACCCAAGACCGATTTACATAAGTGCATTGCTCGGAGCTGATGAAGAACAAAGCTACGTTGAGTTGTTGCATGAGTTCAAGGATGTGTTTGCTTGGTCATACAAAGAAATGCCAGGCTTTGACCCAAAGGTGGCGGTACACAACTTACCAGTGAAGAAAGATGTTCGTCCTGTCAAGAAAGCTCAAAGAAGGTTTCGACCTGACTTGGTCCCATTGCTTGAAGTGGAAGTTAACAAGCTCATTGAAGCCGGGTTCATCAGAGAAGTCAAATACCCAATTTGAATTTCTAGCATCGTGCCGGTAAGAAAGAAGAATGGACAAATCAGAGTTTGCGTCGACTTAAGAGACTTGAACGAAGCATGCCCTAAGGATGACTTTCCTCTACGATTGTTGAACTAATGATTGATGCTACCATGGGACACGAAGCCTTGTCTTTCATGGACGGATCTTCTGGATACAACCAAATTCGCATGGCTGCAAGGGATGAAGAATTGGCTGCATTCTGTTATCCGAAGGGTATATATTGCTACAAGGTGATGCCGTTTGGATTGAAGAACGCATGTGCTACCTATCAAGAGGCAATGCAAAATATCTTTGACGACATGTTGCACAAGAATGTTGAGTGTTATGTGGATGATCTTGTCATGAAATCGAGGGAAGGAAAAGATCACATAAGTGACTTACGAATGGTCTTTGAGCGACTACAACAGTATCAATTAAGGATGAACCCTATGAAGTGTGCATTTGGCGTAACATTACGAAAGTTCATTGGTTTCATTGTTCGTCAACAAAGCATTGAAATCGAGAAAGTCAAGATTGATGCAATAGTTAAGATGCCGGAACCATGAAATATTCATGAACTCAAAAGTCTACAAGGAAAATTTGCGTATCTCCGAAGGTGCATCTCAAATTTAGTCGGTCGTTTAAAACCTTTCAGTCATTTGATGAAGAAAGATGTTCCATTTAGGTGGGATGAATCTTGTCGCAATGCTTTTGAAAGAATCAAGTCATATCTGATGAAACCTCATGTTTTAGCCGCTCCTGTGTCGGAACGTCCCTTGATCCTATTTATTGCTGCCCAAGAAAGATTAGTGGGGGCATTGCTTCCCCAATAAAATGACAAATGGAAGGAAAATGCACTTTATTACCTGAGTCGAACAATGACGCCGAATGAGTTGAAGTATGCTCCTATTGAAAAGCTCTGCCCTTGCGTTCTCAACTAGTATGCTCCTATTGAAAAGCTCATACTATTTGTCTTGTATCCAGAGCAAACCCTTTGAAGTATGTCATGACGAGGCAGGTGTTGTCTGATCGACTTGCAAGATGGTACCTTCAGCTGCAACAGTTTGAGATTGTGTATATCCCCCAAAAGGCTATGAAAGAACAAGTTTTGGCGGATTTTCTAGCTGACCACCCAATTCCTGTCGAGTGGGAGTTAATGGACGACTTGCCTGATGAAGATGTGCTCGTGGTTGAAGTTAATCCTCCATGGGAAATGTACTTTGATGGTGCCGCACGTAGAAATAGAGCTGGCGCCGGCGTTATCTTTCTCACTCCTAATGGAGAGGTCTTACCGTATTCCTTCACATTGACTCCAAAATGCTCAAACAATGTTGCAGAATATCAAGTTTTGATACTCGGGTTAGAAATGGCAATTGAGCTGAGACAACCTCACCTAAAAGTGTATGGCAATTCCAAGTTGGTCGTCAATCAATTGTATGGCGAATTCGAGGTTAAGAAGCCAGAGCTCCTACATATGTTGAGTATGTAAGAAGATTGATCAAAAATCTTGGTGACGTTACAGTAGAGCATGTGCCAAGCAAAGATAATGGGCAAGCCGATGCGTTAGCTAAACTTACTTCTATGCTGGTTACATCAGAAGAGATGACATTCGTACCCGTGTGCCACAATTGGGTGCTCCCGCCTATTCTAGAGGACAGCGGTGAGCAACGTAATAATAATGAAAGTCATGTTGTGGAGGTATACGAAATTGAAGTGGAAGACTTGCGACAATCATTTGTGGACTACTTGAAGCACGGAAAATTGCCCGGTGACGTACGACAAAATATCGACATTAGGCGTCGTGCAGGTCGCTTCATGTTCTATAAAGACACACTCTATAGGCGCTCGTTCGATGGAGTTTTCTTGCACTACCTAGGAAAAGAAGAAGCTATGCAAGCTATGGAAGAAGCACGTTATGGGATTTGTGGAGCTCATCAGTCTGGTCTAAATGTGCATTTTCGAATCAAAAGAATGGGCTACTACTGGCCTACCATGGTTTTAAATTGCATGAATGAGCACAAAGATGTCAAGCTTGTCAATTCTACTCAAACTTCATCCATCAGCCGCCTCAACCTTTGCATCAAATAGTAGCTTCTTGGCCTTTTGATTCGTGGGGCTTGGACGTTGTCGGTTCTATGACAAAGTCTTCTGGTGGACACTTGTACATCTTTGCTGCAACCAACTACTTCTCAAAATGGGCCGAAGTTGTGCCTCTTAAAGAAGTCAAAAAGGAGACTGTTGTCAACTTCATTCCTACCAATATCATTTACTGCTACGGAGTTCCCCGATGCATTGTCACTGATAATGGAAAGCCATTTTGCAATAGTTTGGTAGAAGAGTTATGTGAAAAGTTTGGAGTCAAGAAAATAAACTCTTCCATGTATTATGCTGCTTCTAATGGCCTCGCCAAAGCGTTCAACAAAACTCTCTGCACCTTGCTAAAGAAAGTGCTGGCGAAGTCAAAGAAAGATTGGCATGAAATACTTGGAGAAGCTTTATGGGCATATAGAACTACACATAGAATGCCAACTCAAGTAATCCCGTATGTATTGGTCTACGGAATAGAAGCAGTTCTCCCTCTTGAGCAACAAATCCCGTCTTTAAGGATAGCTCTGCAAGAAGGACTCACCGAATAAGAGAATGCTCGTTTGCGCTTGCAAGAACTAGATGCCCTTGATGAGAGAAGACTAGAAGCGCAACAAAAACTTGAGTGCTATCAAGCTCGTATCTCCAAGTCTTTTAACAAAAAGGTCCTCTGACACTCCTTTCAAGTTGGTGATTTGGTTCTTGTAGTGAGAAAGCCCATAATTATCACTCATCGAACCGGAAACAAGTTCACTTCAAAGTGTGATGGTCCTTATGTCATTACAGAAGTATACACAAATGGCGCATATAAGTTGGTTGCCGAAGATGGATTGAGAATTGGTCATATCAATGGAAAATTCTTGAAACAATATTACCATTAAGTGATGGACCATACTCCTGGCCCGCATGAGTATAAACTATGGATGGCAACCACCAATGGTAAATTATGTGGTTAAAATGATAACTTACCTCACTAGAGGTATTTTATGTGATTAAATTTTAAATACCCCACTTTGTTCAAAGTGGTTAAATAATGAATACTCCTGGCCTGCATGAGTATAAACTTTGTACGGCGCCCCCTTAAATCAATCTTGATTTCTTTGAACTACGTTATGACTTGATCCTTTAATTGAGGTACGTAGGCAGCTTAGAAGTTTTCTAAGTTCAGTCATGAAATTTTCTTAAGTTGGTTTTGTTGCGTTATGTTACAGTATTCATGGGAAAGAAACATAATGCCAAATGCAAATGAATAACTCAAAATGAGGTAAATAAAGGTTAATCTTTTATTAATCTCTATGTTTTGATGATGCTACAAATCCAAAGCAAAACAGAATAAAGTATACCACTAAAAGAAAGATGAAGAAAAATAAAACAAGGGAAATCTCTGTCAAACAAAAGGCCTCACATCCCCCAACTCCAGTTGTGCAATCTCCAAGTGTATCCTCATAACGTCCAATTCTTCCATCTCCGCATCAGTAACTGAAGGAGTGCTTTTAAGGACGGACATCTTCTCTTCCAAATTAGAGATCTTATCTTTGGCACCTCGAAGAAACTCTTTTTGGCTCTTTAAGGATGACGTCAAGCTTGCTTTCATCGACTTTAAGTCTTTCAATCTTCTTTTAACACTTTGAAGTTCATCTTCTCTGGACTTAATTCGTGAGGATCCATTTTCCTTGTCAGCTTTGGCATCGGATATGTGGCCCCCTATTTATGAAATTTGTTGAAGAAGTGATGAGCTTTCCAATATTGCGGAGGTTTCCACATCATAAGCAGCGGCTTGATCAAAAAATTGCTCACTAAGGCCTCTAAGGGTTCAACTTTTTCCTTCCCAACCAACTTCATTCTTTCAAAAACAATGCGGAATTCATCTTTGAAAGAAGAAATTTGGTTAGTTGGTGCACGAACAACCCTCTCGCTAACATCGGCCCATAGGGAGTTGAGATACCTCTTGTCATGAATTTCTAATAGACTTTCACCCTTGAAAGTAGAGACGGCAATAGGTGGAGAGCTCTACTTACCACTTTTTGAGTCTCTTAGTTTCAAATGCACTTTGTCATCTTTTTAAGGTTTAGTGCCAGCACATGAAGTAGACCCTTCACTTGTTTGAGGATGATGCTCATCACCCTTCAAAGCAGAAATCCTCTCTTTACCTGCATGTAAGGAATATGTCGAAAGTTAGGAACATATACATATGTATATATATATATATATATGTGTGTGTGTGTGTATATATATATATGTATGAAAATAAAGAGAAAAGTTGGCCAATACTTGTACAACCAAGTCCAATGTCGCGGATGGGGTGCTCGAAAGGTAGAGAGAAGAATTGACTTCTCTAGGATGCGAGACACTTGAGTCTTTCTTAACCCTCTTCCAATTATGGTCGCCGTTTTCGCTGTTGCCGCTCTCTTCGACAAGGCTTTTTCTTTTTGTTGATTCCTCTACCGCAATGTGTGGCGAGTCTCGCGAGCGATTCCCAAGAGGAGAAATTTTTTTGTCGCGACTTTGTGCGACCTTGTCATCTCCATCAAATATCAAGCTCTTTTGAGGAAAAAGTAAAGTGTCGATATTGTCTTCAAGGTAGCTCATATGGGTTTTGGTAATCCATGACTTATAACTATCCGAAAAGTGCCTTCTTGCGTTAAGAGGAGCATTGGGAATCCAAACCTTTGAATATGTCCTTTGTGCAAGACTTAATCTCCAAAAATGAAGTCCTTCATCTAAAGAAGCTTCACGGCTGTCATTGTTGAGTACGCCAGGGACATCTTGATAATATCCAAATTATCTTCCTAATCGACGTGGATTATAGGGCTGAACATCAAAAGTCTCGCCTTGCCTTAGAGTAAGATAACACGATTGAAAGTCGATAAAATAGTCATGCTCTGCTTCTCCAAGGGTACCGCAATCCACAAGTGCGATGTTATAGACGTTTGGAAGAAGGTTGCATGCCCAAGTGGTGTAGTCTCCTTTGTGAATCCTCTTGCGAGCTTCTTTTGGATCAAAAGACCCTGCTCTATTTTCTCCAGAAAATACCGTCATTCCAGGTTTCTGCGGCTCTGGGTGGACGAAAAACTGAGTCTTAAAGTATAGCGCCACCCACTCGTAGACAAAATGGATCGAAAAAGGAACACACCCTCGAGACGGTTGAGTAGACCTTGATATTGCATTCAACCCTTTATGAATTGACACTAGTACCGGAATGGCAAGGCATACTCTTTCACCGCTGGCTATAAGACTCGCCATCTTGAATGTACTTGGACGGATAAAGCCAACATCCTTCACAGGGAGAACAAAGATGCACAACCAACAAGCTAAGTGCGCGCCCAAAAATATCGCTTCCTTCAAAATACCTTTGACACCGAATTGTGAAAACAAAATCTCTTCTTCCAACGACCACCGATTACATGGCTCGAGCTTTCCGGAAGCGTTGTGTGTCGATTGAGTTCGGCACATGCTTTTTCTCTCTTTGGGTGATGGGGGTCATTTGTACTTGACTTCTATCTTCGACCAAAATTTGATCCACTCTTTAATTGACACTCGAGGATCGTCATCACCAACATGTGCTCGGATTAGGTGGAACGCATGGAACAAAGCTCTACATGATCACGACAAGTGATAGTTGTCCTTTTCTTTGCTGAAAAGTACTCTCTCGGTCGCTATGACTTTGTCATATAGGGATCCAAATATAGGCATTCTGGCAAGATGTTCCAAGTCCCATAAGGAAATTGAGAGCTCTACAAATGAAGTGAAAAGGGTGTTTGTTGACGGTGACCATGCTTCGCACAAGGCTTTTATGATTTCCAAATTGCACTCATATGTGAATAAGAATGCGTAGACCGGCTCGTACGTGTTGGTGGAAGTAAGTGTAGGCTTGCACCAAACAAGGACATCTTCTGTCCACTCCCAATATTCGGGGAAGTAATGGATTTCGTCGGGAAAGTGAAGAAAGGCATCGTGCCACATGGCATCTCCTTTGGCAATGCGTCGACCCAATGTATCGAAAGGAAGATCGTCGTTTGATACACAGTGGTAAGGAGACCGGAGCACGAACGACGGCCGAGATCGATTGGAAGACATGGAAAACTCTTCGGTCTAGTCTTTAGGTTTAGTGGTGTTAATCAAAGTGGGCCATCGGCTTGTGAAAATTCTAGCAATAAGGGTGCCGACCTCCAATATTGTGTCCCGTTGGTTTTTATCGTCGGTGATGGTTAAAGTCTCAATTCCCTTCGAATTATAGGCGCGGCCGAATTTCACCATTGTGCGTGAACTGTCAACACAAAGAAAGAAACAGAAGAGTTACAGAGACAAATTAGCAATGGACGGAGAAGAATAGAGCAAATAACCAAAAATGGAGAATGCAAAAACAAAAAGAAAAGGACATCCAAATAAAGAAATATTGGGTGAAAAATAATAATACGAGAAATTTGTGCTGCGTTTCTGAAAATGTTATGTGCAACTTATTTTTTTCAATTCAAAAAAAAAAACATTGTTGCTGATGCGATCGAAAAAAAGCTGCTTCTACTGCGAATAAAAAAACATGTTGTTGCGAACAAAAAAGAGATGTCTCTTTCGTCGGCTCTTGTGCTCGTAAGTTAATTGTCTTCCCCGAATGGCTGCGCTACGCAAGAAAAGTGATTGACACAATTAAATCTTTGCGTATATATATATATATATATATATATATATATATATGTGTGTGTGTGTGTGTGTGTGTGTGTGTGTGTATTATAAGCATTCATAATATTCAACAGAAAAGAAGAAGAAAAAAGAAAAAGCTTCTCTTTTTCTGTTCGTCGCACCGTCGACAAAGTACGTGGGAAAATCTACACCGAGGTGCTCACCAAATTCGACAAAATTGCAGCAGATCAAACGTGAAACTCGGAGAAGAGGCTCTGTCAAAGTTACGAAATTCGAAGGAAAATCAAGAGAAGAATTCGACTACAGTTATGATCCGAACAGTAACCTCAAGTCTAGCTGCAAAACAAAAACTTTCATGATTAGTTCAGACAACAAAAAGGGAGGGGAAGTTGAAGCAATTTTGAAAAAAAAAAAAAAAAAAAACTTCTGGCAGAACCTTCGAAGCAAACGTGCAGCAAAAATAAAAGAAAATAAAATAAAATTTGTTGAAGCTTAATGAAGCTGCATAAACTTCTCTGTTTGTGAATGTAAAACTGCATGCTGCTCGGCTCTTCTTTTATAGGTGAGATTCACAGTTCAAGTTGGAAATTTTTCTTCTCCTTGTATGAACTCATATAAGGAAATAAGAAGAAATATATATATATATATATATATATATATATATATATATATTTTCCAATTCAATTTTGCACCCAAAGGATATATATATATATATATATATATATATATCCTTTGGGTGCAAAATTGAATTGGAAAAGATTACTCAACAAGAATTTCCTTTTCTAATTTGAAAAATCGTTGCGCAGCAGGGAGTGGAATTCAAGAAAAAAATAAAAGAAAAAAACAAAGAAAACTTTATTTCTGTAAAGAGGATGGTGAAGGCAATTATATGATGCAACTAGTCTACAAAGACCACAAGTGGCGGGCCCCGAAGCAAAAAAAAACGAGACAAAAAAAAAGATAAAGGAGAGGTACCGGTCAAAGAAGGTAGGAGGGCAATTATCACATGTTCGTGGTCCGTGTGAGCCAAAAAAAAAGATTGGAGCAATTGTGTGATGCACATGGTTTGCCTAGACCCTCGAATACATAAATGGTGGAAATTAGCCCATATTATTCAATAATAAAATTATTGTTGCATCCTTGTCATGTCGAGTAATTGTGACTCGTTACCGACATGTTTCACTACGACTCTGTGAACACGTCACAAGGGGGCAATTTGTAGACACGTAAAATTTGTGTCTAATTAAATCTCGACACGTAGAAACTAATATATTAATTATTAAATTATTTTTCTATTTTATTTTGAATTTATAATAAATTTATTTCCAAAGTAAAGTAGTTAGATTTATTGACTTTAATATATATGATGGATAAATTAAATAATGTCTTATTTATTAATTGGAGTTAAACAATCCAATTAAATTAAATAATGACAAGTCTTGTAAAGCAAGAAAATGAAAATAAATATATATTATTTAATGTTAATGTTTTAAAGGGTTAAATAAATATATTCATCAAATATCAAGACAACGAAAGTCTTCTCCTCCAAGATTCAATATTCAAGAGATATCAAGAAGATTCATTTGGATCAAGTCTTCCAAATCAAGAAATCGTAGACGCGATCACAACCGTTCATCTCATCAGGAGATTCTGATTGAGATTCACTCTACAACTATAAATAGTGGTGCTCTTGAAGAACAAAAATCACAATTGAAGCTTCAAGAATTAAGAGCAACGAAGTTCCACAAATCCTCTCCAACAAGCCCATCAATCTTCAAATGTATCCTTCAACAATCTTCAAGATGTTCTTCATTAAGAATTTCTTTCAATCCGCCATCAAGCCTCAAGTTCATCCAAAAACCGTTTTTTGAAGATCACGTTTCTGCCAAGAAGATCAAATCTTCAACAAATTGAAGAAATCCAAATCAAATTCATACCGTTCTTCAACAACATTCAAACCAAAAATCCATTTTGATCCGAGATCAAGTCACAAGACCCTCGGAAAACCGTTTTTGAAGTTTAAAATTCGTACTAGGAAGATCAAAACCTCAAGTCAAATCAGTATTCATCATTCCTCAAATCAAATCATTGTTCATCAGATCATCAAGTCAAATTACTATTCATCAAATCCTCAAATCAAATCACCGTTTAATCCGAGATCAAGTCCAAGGACCCTGAAATTAACTTTCCTTCAAGTTCAAATCATCTCAGTGAAGATTAAATTGAAGACTTCCACCACAAATTTCAATATTGTTCTTTTAGAATTGAATTACAGGATTAGATAGAGATTGAACCTAAATTGTACTTTTAAATTTACTCAAAAATTATCTTGAAATCTTTTTCTTTTTTTTTATTTTCAGAATTCAAGAATTTGTGATTAGAGTTCCTATGCTAGAATTGCAACATCTATGACCCTCTGGAGGCACAACTTGATAATGAACTACGTCCGGCTTGATTCTTTCTTCTATCATCCTACGCCATCTATCATCCTCATCTCCTACCTCTGAGGACGACTCATAGGATGCACCATCATCTACATACAAATCATCGGATGAACTCGTACCATCAATCGAGTGATGTGCTCTCTCATAGCTAGAGGGGCCAGCCACATCATAATCAACCTCGTAACCCGATGTAAACTCCAAAAGTAGACAAACATGCTCAACTAAATACTCCCAATTGAACTGTTTCCCAAACTTCATAATCTCAAAAAAGTAAGTGTATAAGAAGCAAATAACCGTAGGTAGGCGATCTATATGACGTCTCACGAGTAGTGGAGTATCTCGACCTCTTAACCGGCGAGTAGCTCGACCTATAGTGCCTATCAACCCTACGTGGTGAATGGTAATGCCTCTTTTCTTGGTATCTAAGCCTCGTGGAAGCCCAATTTTGACTATCACCTGCAATTCACCATTGCAAACATAATCAAATACAAGTTGAAAGTCCACAAAAAACAGCACAGTTAAGGAATTCAACAATTCTACAGACGTGACAACAAGATCACACAATTCAACAAAGTGAGGTAAATTCGAGATATTCATAAAAACCCACAATACAAACACATAGTCACAACAATGAAACGAGGCCCGTGAATAATGCACGTCGGTCGAAAACAGACATGGTGAGGTCCACGTCAGACCGACCCCGACGTCGACACATAGGTCGTAAC
The DNA here is from genome assembly GCA_948329865.1 of Linaria vulgaris. Taxonomy (NCBI): domain Eukaryota; kingdom Viridiplantae; phylum Streptophyta; class Magnoliopsida; order Lamiales; family Plantaginaceae; genus Linaria; species Linaria vulgaris. The sequence goes on along the minus strand of OX415250.1, from coordinate 74,474,774 downwards.
AACATGCCACATCGCCACATTATTTTGTGCAACGTGCCACGTGCCACAATCTCCCATATCCAAAAACAATGTGAGAATGCAGTTGGAAAGTTATTGGCATCCTATAGGGTAAGTTAGGCGAAATACCGATAAATGTGCATTATAATTATGATTAATCTTTACTTTCTAGTTTGAAAAATGCTCAACAAGTCGAGCCCATCTCAAACTAGGGGACTTATGGTGTGCCATAATTACGACACTTCAAAAATACACTATCATCCTCGGAATATCTCAGAATAAAGGAACCGAAAGGCAATTTTCTCCCAATCCGGTAAGATTATTCGAGATGCCAAACCAATGTGACACTAAGGACAATAATGTGTCCTCGAGAACGGTCCATTGGGGAAAAATTCCAGTCTTGAAGACTAAGCAACGAACTCGTGAAATGCATCGACACATGCCACATCGGTGAAACGTTCCATGTCGATCAAACTGACATGGCACGTCATTCGAACCATTCCACTTTTATTAAACCGATGTGGAACGTCGATCGGTTGGCCATGTCAATCAACCTTGACATGCCACGTGGAACGTCGTTCAAATTTGACGTACCTCGTGGCATGTCAATCCTTGAGCCACAACATGATTAATTCTGGTGTGGTGCGGGTGCACCGACCCTATGGTACACCTCTTTCTCTTCATCATCTTTACTTTGTGTGGGCATGCTCTCTCATGCCTTACCCTTCCCCATTTTCTATAAATATCCCCTCACTTCTTTATTTGAGGGTTTGGTCACTTGAAGGGCAGCTCACTTTTGGAGGTTGAAGCTTGGATGCTCTGACTTCTCTATAAAAGCCTAGTGGGAAAAAGCACATCAAGCATTCCACGTCAACACATTTGGCTTGTCGACCCAAGCCATGTCAACACATTTTGCACGTCAATCGTAGCCTGCAACCGATTCCATGTCGATCATTTCCACATCAACACTTTCGGCACGTCAACAGTTATACATCAACCAAAAGTACGTTAACCAAAACACTTATTTTCTACTCTAATTTTCCATAGACTTTCAAATGTCAACCATTGGACTTAAACATTAGAAAGCTTTGACTTGGGATCTGACCATTTTGTGGTGCAAATTGCCCAAGGTCCCGATCCCGAGCCTCTGGGGCTCAATGAATTGCAACGCTGTTATGCTACCCAAATGATCTTAGATCTAAAAAACTCCCGACAAGGGTAAATACTTTGACCATTCGGGCCTCCACAATGAGATATACATCCCCACGGATAGTCCAAATCAAGCCTAAGGGCCAATATAATGCATACAGCTCGCGAGCTTGCATTACATCAATTAAGACTCCGCACGGTCACAATTAAATAATGAACTACGTCTGAGTTGATTCTTTCTTCTTAGAGAATACAACACACGTATCCTACCCTAGAATAAGGTACTTTTTAATATTAATTGTTTAATTTTAACCATTATTCTTTAGTGCAAGTTTCCAAAAGCTATTCTTGTGTTGCGTATAAGAGGCAAGAGAGTCTGGTGCGGGAGTAATCTCGATACTACCAAAAACACCCCATCCCGCTATTATTAAGAATCTGTATGGTGCCTCTATAAGATGGATTAAGTCTGATCATGATATAGAATTTGAGAATGCTATTTTTTCTGATTTCTGTGATTTGAATGGAATATTCCATTAATATTGAGCACCTAAGACTCCTCACAAGAACAGGATTGATGAGAGAAAGAAAAATGCTCTTCACGAAATGGCTAGGGTAATGTTAAATGCTAAGAATCTGACTAGGAAAGATTGGGCTCAAGCTTTGAACACTACTTGTTATATAGCTACTAGAGTTTACCTTGGGCCTGGGACTACAACATATTAGGTTTTGAAGAATAATAAAACAAAGGATGCTCATTTTCATGAATTTAGATGTTTCTGCTATGTGCTGAATGATAGAGATTACTTGAGTAAGATTGACAAAGAGTGAACAATGCATCTTTGTTGGTTACTCTCTTAATAATACTGCGTTGAGAGTCTTTAATCCTAGATTGCATATTATTCCAGAGTCTGTAAATGTGGTATTTGATGATCTACCTAGTGGTGCAGGAAAACCATGAACTTTTGGACTCGGATGTTTTCATAACACCACCCACTGATGACGTTTCCACAACTCCAGCTGATGAACCTAAACAGATCGCTGAACCAGATCAGGGTGCAGGATCAGGTGCTACCACAACACCAACAGTTCCCAGTGTTGCTCTAACACTAGCACAGTCTAATTTAGACAATGACGATGAAGAAGCTCCAAAATTCAGAAGAGACACTCCTTCTAGAATTCAAAGGAATCATCCACCTACTCAGGTCATTGGTCAGATCACTGATGGTATTAGAACATGCAACCAAGAAATGTTAAATTATAGAAAAATGTTGAGGTTTTGTGTTTGTATGTCTACCACATGTCCAATTGAAAATGCTCATGTTTTGTATCCTGTGTTGAACCAATAAATGTAAATAAAACTCTTAGGGATGGCAACTGGATCAATACCATGTAAGAGGAACTTTTACAATTCACCAAAATAAAGTCTGAAATCTATTACCTAAGCCTTCTAATGTCAATGTCATACGAACAAAGTGCATTTTCAAGAATAGAAGCAATTAAAATGGTGTGATTGTCATGAACAAAGCTAGATTAGTAGTTCAGGGATACACTCAGATTGAAGGAATTGATTTATATGAGATTTTTGCACCAATAGCTAGAATTGAGTCCACCAGGTTATTACTTGCTATTGCTTGCTTTCTCAAAATTAAACGTTATCATATGGGATGTTAAAGATGCTTTCTGATTGATGAAATTTATGTTGAACAACCAAAAGGTTTTGCTGACCCTTATGATCATGAATATGTGTACAAAGTGGAAAAGGCTTTGTATTGTTTGAAACAAGCACTTGGAGCTTGGTATGAGAGACTAACTAAATTTCTGTTAGGTGTAGGGTTCACTAGTGGTGATGGAGACAGAACATTATTTGTACTAAGAAAGAAATATGATGTTTGTGTTGCTCAGACAAATGTAGATGATATTGTTGTTTGCTCCATTAACAAGTCTATTGTAGACAAGTTTATTGAGTCCATGACAAGTTCTTTCCAAATGAGCATGATTAAAGAGCTAACTTTCTTTTTTGGACCACAAATGAAGCAACATGAGATTGGAATATTTCTGAACCAAGAGAAATATGCAAGGAACCTGGTGAAGAGATTTGGAGTACATGAGTCAAAGCCATGCAAGACTTCTATGTCTTATACGTTGAAGATAGATGGCACAAGAGATAATGTTGATCCAAGGCTATACAGGTATGTGATAGGAAGTTTGTTGTATCTTTCTACGACTATATCGAAAATGTACTACGTGTGCCTGTGTATGGGTACCAGGTACCGAGCTGACCCTAAGCAGTCTCATGTGATTGCAGTGAAGAGAATCCGAAAATATATCTCTGGAACAGAAATACAAATCTTGTGGGATTCAATGACTTTGATTGGGCAGGTGGTTTATATGACAGAAAATCCATATGTGGAGGCTGTATTTATTTAGGAGATAATTTGGTTTCATGTGTATAGCAAGAAACAAAATTTTGTTTCCTTATCAACTGCTGAATCTGAATATGTAGCAGTTGGCAGCTGCGTTTCCTAGCTTGTATGGCTTAAGCACATATTGTTGGACTATGGGTTAGATAGTAAAACTCTTCTGAAGTTCTGTGACAACTTGGTGTCATTAGTATTTCGAGAATCCCTTTATAGTACTCTAGAACTAAGCATATAGATATCAGGCATCATTTCTTGAGAGACATGGTAGAAGATATTTTTACTAAGGCTGATATGTTTACTAAGCCTTTGGATAGTGAGAGATTCTTCATTTTGAGGAAGGCTCTCGGCATGTGTGTTATATGAAAAATGTCACTGTCCCACCACTGACTAACATTGGAGTATGGTTGTGGTGTTCTTAGATTACTTAGATTTTCTTTGTTTTTCAGTTTCCTTCTTTGTCTCATTTATTTTTATTTTTCACATGTTTGATTTGTGTGGTTGAACTAAGAGCATTGATGGATTTGATGGTTTGAAAGTTCCTTCTTTGTTTTAAATGGTATTTAGCTGTTCGAATAAAAAACTCGCTCGTTTCTTTGTCAAGAAATGCTCTCTCCTCTCTCTAAACTTAGTTTTTTTCGGTACCCTCACGGCGTCGGAACTTCACTCCATAAGCATGTTGCTACTATACTTTAAGTTTGTAGAAGGTTTTTTCAAGATCTTAATTTTTTGAGGTTTGTGTTCTACGTTGCTTTCTCTCTGATCTCCTTGTTTCTTCATTGGGTATGATTTACTTTCACAATATTGTGTTGTGGAGGCCTAGAGCTTCAATTTGAATCGACTTTCATGCATTTTGGTGAAGTTTTGCCAAAGGTCAAGTTAGTATTTTTTCGCTCGGATTTTTTTCAGATCGCATATCTCCATTTGTTATTTCGACGTTCTGAGCACACCATTCAATTCAAAAGGCAAAATTGTTGGGGGTGTCAAACTTTCAGCCAATTAGGAGACAAAAAATTTTGCGCCGCTCTAGTCAACGGCGATTTTGGAGGTTTTTTGACGGTCAAACGTCGGTCAACAGACCGTGGTCGTCTTTTTCGGTGAGTTGGCTAACGAGTGGACCCCATTTGGTTGACACAAAATTAATTTTAGTGGGTGAATTTAGCCCTTGAAAATCATGGCGCAGGCTGGCGCCCACGTGGTGAAGGCGGCCGACCAAGCGACCGACAAGGGACCCAGCTTGGTCGCCCCACCAACCGACCAGGTGGCCGGCACCGCCAATTCGACTGCTCTGACATTGAATTCCGCTGGCCAGGACGCTGGTAGTCAACATGGCGGGGACGACGGTCAACTTTCAAGCGCAGGTGGTCAAAGTCCTGGCCGTAACAACTTTCACCCTATTTTCGGCCCTTAATCCAATTTTAATTACCATCTCTGCCCCGGAGGCCTCCATTTTGGGTCCCAAACCTCTAAAAGAGTTCAGTAGGTATTTGACTCCTTCCCTTGGTCAATTTTCGCAAATTTCATGATACTTTGTTGGTAAAGGGAGGGAACCCGCTCGCTTGAATGCTGCTCCGACCAATCCACACCCATTTCAATTATGTCAACCCTTGAAAGGTATGTCTTTTTCTTAGATTGCAAGTCCTAGTCGTAATTATGATCTTAAGCGATCTCTTGTTGATGATACGTTGATTTACCGAAAAAGTTCCATACCCTCAAAGGTAAATCAATGATATTGTTTGAAGAAACTGAGATAAAGGAGCTTGATAATCGTTTGAACTTGGTGCTTATTATTCATTTCTCTATTGTGAAACCAAGTTATATGTTTATGCATCGCATGATTCAATGACTTGCTCTAAAAGGCACGTATACTATCGACCCCATTAGCCATAGTTATGTTATGCTTAAACTTGAAAAAGAAGAGGATTACACGAGGCTTTGGATGAAAAATTCACTAGATTTTTAAGCTTTCTTACCAAAGGTTTTCAAATAGACTCCCTCTTTTACGCCGGATTTAGAACTACCAATTGCACCGGTTTGGATTGAATTAGCGAATCTAAACTTGAGATATTGTGAACACATCACTCTTATGTCTTTTGGTCATTATTTTGGCATACCACTGAGGTTAGACGAGGGTGCTATCATTATGTCTCGTCCTGATTACCCTCGTACTTGTGTTGAACTGAATCTTTTGGAGCCAATATGTGAGAAAATTGAATGCGGTGTTCAAGTTGGAGATAAAGTAACTTACGTTAAACAGAAGGTTATGTATGAAAACTTTCCCATTTTTTGTCGAATATGTGAACGGTTGGGCCAGGCCATTGAAGAATGTGGTGTTGAGAAATTCAAGAATAAATCTGAACGAGTTGCAAAATTGCGTATGAAAAAAAAAATCCTAAAGAAGTAACCAAAGTTTGGACACCGGTTCGTACTAAGCCGATTGATGGTGCTCAGGTCAGTACCTTTGAAAAATGCCTATTGAAAAAGAGGGGTCCAAATAAGCTTCCTCTCCGGTTAAAGCCTTGTCACGAGGTAATGATAATTCTTTCCATGCTCTTATTAATGAAGAACCGAATGTACATGTTGATTGTGCAGAGATTATTAATGTGGATTTTGTTTTTGACTAAGGGTGCAAGCTTAATGGATAAGGGTAAGGCGGTTTTTGCCACAAAGGACGATGAGATGATCCAGGACTCAACTGATGATCGGTGACCTAACTCAGATTTTGATTACTCAAGAAACCATTAGCTTGTTTTGCCAAGTCACCGCAATGACACAGAAATTAATTATGGTAATGATGAAAGTGAATACCCCTTGCTGGTGATATATAAAACCCGCCTATGCTCTTTAAATCTCCGACTAAAGAGGTTCAAGTTACAAAAGCAACCAAGAAAATGCTCAAAAACCGGTTGATAGTCGTAACCTTCGAAGCCGTGGGGGATCTTCTACACATCGGGGTTTATCTTGATTATATGAAATCATGTTTTTCGTAAGATGTTTATATTGATATTATTTAAACAGTTTAATGATATTCCATTTTTATATGGCTCGCTTTTGCTACCCGGGTCAAGTGTTTATTTTCGATCAGGTTGTTAGGTACTACATCCTAACCGCTAGGGGTGTTATGGGCCGGGGACCCGCCGGGTCAAGACCCCGGCCCATCGGGATTTGCCGGGGCAGGAGCTGGATGGCAGCTCCCGTTCCTCCCGCCGGAAATACTGTTCCCGGTGGAGCGGGATTCCCGTCGGAACGGGAGGGATCCCGAGTCCTGGCGGTCCGTCAACAAGGAGAAGGGGCTGGAATTTCCAGCTCCTTTTTTTTTGTTTTCTATACCTCTTGTTGGACGTGCAGCGCAGCAGCGGTGGTGATGATGCGACAGCGGTGGTTCGCGTCGTGGTGGTGCGGCGGCGTGTGAGTGTGTGTGTGACTGTGTGTTAGACTGACTTTGTGTGTGTGTTTAGCTGTGTGTGTGTGCGTGAGTCAGTGAAGGTAATTATAAGAAAGAAAAAAAAAGAGTGATAGAAAAAAGAGGACTTCATACCTTCCACCATCACCTCCACCGCCGTAGGCCCGTATATAGCTAACTCCATCGCCACCATATCCACCGCCACCATCGCCTCCACCGCCACCATATCCACCGCCTCGTTCTCCTCCTCCAAATCTGCCACCCTGTACTTAACGGTGAACTCCACCGGCGTCGTCGCCGTACTCAACGGTGAACTCGAGATCCGCCGTCGTCGCCGTACTAAGAGTGCAAGGAAAAAATGAGGTTTTACTCCTGGGATCCCGCGGGAGGTAACGGGACCCGATTCGGATCCCGTTACCTCCCGGCGGGAGTAAAACCGGGAGCAAATTCCCGGTTTGACCGGGAGGAAATCAATCGGGTTTTGATTCCAAGTTCCCGACTTGGCCCAAACACCCCTACTGACCGCACTTGTATAGTACCTTATATTATTATAATAAAACCTTTATTTGTCTCTCCTTCTTTGTTTTAAAAGGCTTAATAAAATGCTTCTATCATCTGAGGTTATTTACATGTCCACGGAAAAGTTGGGGTGCACAAACTTTGCTGCTATGATGTTATTACGTAGTGTCTTATCCCTACATAGGTTCACATTTCATGTAGAGAAGTTGCGGTTCATGATGTTGGCTACTTCATTGATATTCAGTTGTGCTTATTTACATATTTTTGTGTTTGGCCAAGGGGCATATGAAAAGGGACCTTTTCCATTGGGTGTTTGGGATTTCGATTGCTTGTACCCAGTAGCACTGATCACTTGTTGCTAAAACCTTGTTTGTAGATCAATAAACAAGTATGCATTGAGATTTGGGGTGTTGAGGTCTTGTATTGCAATCATCCAAGCATATGTACTTGCCTAATTTATTGCTTTGATAATGATGACACTTGGATGTATGGGGTATTGGCTGCCTACATTCAGGGAATTCATTGTCTTCCTATAAAACCTTCAAATGTGCTGTCAGGAGTTATAATATTGACAAAATAAGATTTGTACTAAAGTAACTTGATTTATTGCCTTTCTGTCTGTGTTATGCTATCACCATCTTGCCATGTTGTCATAACATTTTGCATCCATTATAAGGATTGCATTCTTTCTTTCTATTTGATTGTGTCGGCTTGGGCTTCGGGGGAGTTAATGGTCTGGTTCATGTGTTGAGGTATACTCTTTGGGTTACTTATTGCAAGTGATACACTATTTTATTCATTTCTATGTAGTAAAACCGGAATATCTCTTTAATTCACAACTACATAGCCTTGTGTCATCTGTTAGCTATTTTACTTACTTATGAAGTTGACCTGAATATGATGATGTATCTATGAGTACTAACTTGCTTAATGATTTTAAGTTTTAGATATGACATTTCAGATCTATCTCAAGCTCTCACATGAACTGCTTTGGTGAAACCCTATACCTCCACAGTTATTCGGACCTGTGTTACAACAACATGTGTTTCTTGTAATGTTAGCATAACATCTTGTAACATTGTGACTTATAAGTTTTCTTTCGAAATCCGCTTTGGTCAAGTGTTAAACTAACATTGTCACATGTTAATATGTAATGCAATAAGTGTTTTTTTTTTTGGTTTGCTGATTTGTTCTCTATTATAATTGGTAATTGCTCACATTCTCCACTGACAAACAATCACTCACGTTCTCTGCAAATTTGTGCCCTAATGTTTTTCTTCCAAAGTGTGCGATTTCTTCAATTTTCTTCAAATTCTCTCTTGCTAACATGGGTCGCAAGTCTACAATCTTAGATCTCTCAAATGTTGCCATCAACTTAGAAGATACTATTGGTGGAGACCAGTCTAAGAAGTACAATATACGCAATGCTCATGCTGCAATAATTGTCTTTGAAGCACCAAAATAAAAAGAAGCGACTTACAAACATCATGATGTCAAGGTTAAGAAGGGATAGGCATCGATCAGTGTTGCGGCAACATCAAATAAGGTTGAAAATTTTGCTACTCTCACCATTCCAGAATATGAAGTTCAGGTCTCCAACCTAACTCCACCTCTACTTTAAATACTTAGACTATGATTGAGGGGTAGAGCAATAATTATGTTGAAAAGATGGTGGATGGGTGGGTGACTGCTCATACTGCTAGTGGTGAGATTGATGTGTCTGGTTTGGCTGATGAGGTTAATGAGGGTGAGAAAAATGTTGAGGACGAAGAAAATCAAGAGACTGATATGAATGCTGAGGGTACGGAGAACCCTGAAAACATTAATGAGGAACCCCATGGTGAAGAGAGTGGAGAAGAGGAGAAGGGTGAGGAATAAAAAGAAAAGTCTGAGTATGAAGAGAAGGATTGTGCTAGTGAGGATGAATTAGTTGAAGAATGATAAAAGGATTCTGAGCAAGTCGATGGTAGTGAATCACCACATGAGGATGATGATGAGTATTATGACCTGTTGGAAAATGACTTCCCTATGACTCCATATTTCATGCATTATGTCTAAAGGAGGCAGATGAGAAGTATGAGAAGTTTCAGGCTAGGCTGGTTCATGAGGAAAGAATGATGGAGGTTGCAAGTTTTAAGAAACATAGAATGTTTTGTGTTCCTTGAGGCTAGAGGTATGATGTGGTCGATGCATAATCTAAAGGCATGTGTCCTTCAGGTTATAAAAGAGTTCTACATGAATCTCTCTATGTAGTTTATGCACGAAAGCTCTCTCAAGTATGAAAGGGCATTTGTCAGAGGAACTATTTACAACTTTAGTTCTTTTGTTGTCAATGATGCATGGGGGATGCCTGATGTGGAAAAGGGAAATGACCCAAAGTTGAATGATGTGCTATGTTATGTAAGGTTGCATCAAAAAATTGGCTGCCAACTTCAAATCCTATTATCCTGACTCAAGACACATCTATTATGGTATACAAATTGAAGAATGGCTTGCCAGTGAATATGGGGATGAGTATTCTTGTTGCCATGAATATTATTGCTAAGAACAGGGTATCTTACCATTCCTATCACTTATGTCTACAATATTGGACAAACATGGGTTCAAGACCACGGTGAGTGTGGGATGGAATAAGATCAAGGATGATATGAGTTTGGTATCCAGCTACTTCAGCAAACTCAAAATCAGAGATCTGCCATGGACTTCTCATGATAATCCCGAGATCATCAAAGACAAGAGGAAGAAGAAGAAGGCACATTAGTTCTCTTGTAGATCTACACCAACTTTTCATGATGACCAGTAGGCCTTGGTCATCTCCTCTGATTTTTTGCATCAGCAGCTCAAATGGCTAAAGCATGGCATCAAAGACAGCAGAAGAGAGATTGTTGAGAAGGAGGAGCATCTCAAGGAGCTAGACTCACGGGTGGAACAACTGGAGAATCTACCTTTGTCACAAAAAGAGGGAGAGTGGGTAAATTTTAAAAAAATTTATGGTTTCTAAACAATTTCATCTCTATATTATTTTTGTTTTGATTTGGAGCAGGGAGTCTATTCCCTTTTATTACTTGGTCTGAATATTACATAATTGCTACTACTTTTGGTTGCCTTAGATAGACTATTTAGGACTAATTAGTTTTGTATTGATAATCGTTCTGTACAAGTGTTATTATTTGAGTCTTATGACAACATTGATGAAAATTCGTGTTATGCCAACATTGGGTATAACAGGTTTGGATTAAGGGAGAGCAATCAAAATAGTTTAAGTGTTAAGTTATGGAGCAAATTATATGAGGATAAGGCTTGTGAAGAAAGGCAAAAGAAAGGAGATTATAACTAAATTTTTGTACAGTGTTAACATAACAATGAAGCTGTAAAATGTTATCATAACATTGAGCTCATGAAGTGTTATCATAACATTGAACATGAACATTATAACACTGAACAATCTGGAAATATTTTATATCTTATCATGTTTTACCTCGATTCACATATCAACTTAGTTCCATGATCAAAGTTGTTTATGAATGTTCCAGGTTTAACATAATCATTAGTGAATCAATTGTTTCCATATTCGCACCTTCCTAAAATAGGCGAATGCGTGTTAGAGTTGGAGAAGGAAAGATCAACCTAGAAAGATGTTGCAAGGAAACTAGTTTCTATGAAGATACTTTCCAAGGATGAAGTCTAGATTAAAGGAGGAGTCTTTCTTACTAAGCACTCAATATGATATGGAAACCTTCGCTTAATAGGAAACCGAAGCCGGAAAAAAAAACATATAAGATCAAGGAATCTTGAAGGCAATCTACAACATGCCTTGGAGTTCAACACATATACATCTATATAAGGCGTGAAGTACATCAAGACAAACAACAAAACAAGAGAGCTAAAGAATCTGAGATATTAAATCTATTGTTGTTGAGTAGTTTGTCTTGCTTTCCCAAGTTTTAAAATTCACGAATTGAGTCTAAAAGTTTTGTTTAGAATTAAGGAGTTAATCTTTGTTTTGTTGGTTGAGTTTGAACAATTCGAGAGTGAGGAGCTTGAGAGTTGTGAGAACATACTTTTGTAAGATCATTCTTTGTATTGATTGTTTTTCCTAAGGCTCGAAAAAATATATTCATATATTCTTCATAAAATCACTTCTTGTGTTTCATTTATTTCTGATGCAAGATTCTATGGTCAAACAAGTGTTAAGATAACATTGATCTGACTAGTGTTATCACAACATCATGAAAAATCGCAGCAAGTCTCAATCCAACGATTTCAAGTTCATTCTTCCATTATGTGATAGAGAAAGGAGAAAAGAGTATGGTGTCTGGCATATTTAAATAGAAATGCCATTAGTGTATGAAACAAAAAACTATATAATATAGACTAATAAGACTCAGCCCAAGTGATAATACTAGACTAGGTCTGGCCCAAACTCAATTAACAAACATATATAATGGCAGTATGTCGAGCATAATATTCGACATTTATATGTCGAACTAGGTTCGATGTATCCTTGAATGGTTGTAAGAAGTCATACATCAAACAATATATTCGATGTACCAGAGAAATCTGGCGCGTGGTCCTAGATCCCGGATTTCGGATCCGATGTCTATAAAAACCTTCGCACTTGATAACAAAAGTCAACCATTTTATTATTGTTCTACCCCTCACCTGTTATATATTTATCGAGCATTGTATTTGATATACCCTTTCGATATATAGTTTACCTTCGATATATACTTATATTCTATATACTCTTAATATTTGATAGGGATATATCTCAATATTCGACGTATCCTAATATTCGACATATTTCCTTATACTCTTTGTTGACATAAGCATAGGAGCAGCTACGTCTGTCTTGCCACGACTTAGTTCACGTGCGTTCCTATTGCGTGGGTATGTGCCGGACAAAGCTCATCCAGAAGGAAGTCTAATTTGGTCTTATTTCGTCGGGGTTACAGTTCATCGAGTTACTCGTTAAAATGGGCTTGACTCAACCAATATAATGCTAACCTATTACAATGAACGGACTAGCTTAGTCCAGAACATCTGTTACACGTAAGTGAAGACAAGAAAGACTTAAACATCCCTAAATGGCCAAAATGAGAAAACAGTCGAACTGCAGAGGTTCGCTGATGAACTAACTCTTGACTCTATGAACGGTTGAATGGACCTCATTCGAGACTCCAGGATACGTTGAATCTGCTGAACTGTGGAACCACCTCGATTCAACACTAATAACTCTTGAACAGGAATGTTAGAGGGTTAACAGTCGAATCGGCTGGAAGAACAGCTGAACTATAGAACTGTCGAACAACCAAATTCGATTGTTATGGGTCAATGAATAGAAATTAATTTGTGTCGTGAATATTGGGGAACGGGGTATATATAGACCCCGGTCCACGAGACCCGCACTGAGTGTGGGAAATAACTATCAAATAGGTGATGTTCAACTACCCAAAAATAGTCGAACCGGCCCAATTCGATACTTATATTTCTGGGCCTTTTCGGGGTAGGCCGACCCAATCCATTTTTGGGCCTACTAAAATACCCCCACCATACAGTCCCCCAACTTTGGGAGTCGGTCTTGATTCAGGAGCGGGTTCTAAACTCCATAAAACTGCATTGCTTCAATGTACGGTTTTCTTTCATGTTTCATAACATGCCCCCCATTTGGGAGCCATCACCATAAGGTCAGTTGCCATATAGATTTTATCTTACTTCAAAATGTGATGCCTATTTGGTAGTCATGGCCCGTATGGTCGTTTGCTAAATAGGTTTTATCTAGCTTCAAAATATGCCCCCCATTTGAGAGTCGTGACCCGTATGGTCACTTGCAAAATAGGTTTATTCAGCTACAAAATATGCCCCCCATTTGGGAGCCGTGACCCATAGGGTCAGTTGCCAAATACATTTTATCTGGCTTTAAAATATGCCATCCATTTGGGAGCCGTGACCCATAGGGTCGGGTGCCAAATAGATTTTATCTTGCTTCGAAATACGCCCCCCCAGTGAGCTTTCACTGCCTGTCCCAAGCCAGGATAAAGGAGGAGGGTTGTGGTAGGCTTGTGACAGCCAACGTAAAAACCCCGTCACATCCTATGATATGAACCATACTATGAATTTCGTTGGGGCGTTCCCTACTCAGCGACGCGCTACATCGGATCCCGGGTGTAGTGATAAATGGGCAAGGGTTGCTAGGTCGTCGCCCGGAAGCGACGCGCCACATCGACGCCCGGGTGTGGTGTCAAATGAGCAAGGGTTCCCTCACCTTCCAGGACGGGTGAGGGTAAAGAAGTTAGTCCAGGAACGACGAGTTCGCCTTGCATCGTGGAATGTGGGGTCACTCACGGGAAGATTGGCCGAGCTAGCTGAGGCAATGTCTAGGAGGAGGATCAACATCTTGTGCGTGCAAGAGACCAAGTGGGTTGGTGAAAAGGCCAAAGTAGTAGACCCTTGGGGTTGTAAGCTTTGGTATACCGGGATAGAGAAGAACTGAAATGGTGTTGGGATCATCATAGATAAGCTTTGGCTCGAGGACGTGGTGGAGGTCAGAAGGAAGGGCGACAGGATCTTACTGGTCAAGTTGGTCATAGGCGAGGATATCTTGAATGTCATTAGTGCCTATGCACCACAGATAGGACTAGACGAAGCCGTGAAACGTAAGTTTTGGGAAGATTTGGACGAGATGGTACAAAGGATCCCTAGTAGCGAGAAACTCTTCATTGGAGGTGACTTTAATGGTCATGTAGGATCTAGCCGTGATGGGTTCGAGGACATCCACGGCGGGTATAGCTTTGGGGATCGCAATGAGCCGGGAAACGCTATCTTAGACTTCGCCCTCTCCTATGATTTTCTTGTAGCAAATACTTGGTTTAAGAAGAGAGAGTCTCATTTGGTCACTTATAGGAGTGGGTCAAATAAGAGCCAAATAGATTTCTTCTTAGCTAGGAGGGCAGATAGAAGTCGTTGCATAGATTGCAAGGTCATCCCCGGGAAAAGTGTGGTTACGCAACATAGGCTTTTGGTGTTGGATATTAGACTGCGGCAAGGAGTGAAGAGGAGTAGGCGCCGGTTGGAACCTAGAATTAAGTGGTGGCGGCTTAAGGAGTCTACCCAAAAGGCCTTCGTAGAGCGAGTGGTTCAAGAGGTAGACTGGAAGACTGAGGACGATGCAGATGCAACTTGGACCAAAATGGCTTGTTGTATCAAGAAGGTAGCTAAAGACCTCTTAGGTGAATCCCGAGGTAGTAGCCTGATAGGTAAAGACACGTCATGGTGGAATGAAGAAGTAAAGGCAGCAATCAAGGCCAAACGGGATTGCTACAGGGATTTGAAGAAGAACCATGATGGAGCAAGCTTTGAAAAGTATAAGCTAGCCAGGAAAGAAGCAAAGAAAGCTGTTGGACTAGCGCGAGAGGCTGTGTACAAGGAAATTTATGAGAAGAGGGATAGCAAGGAGGTCGAGAAGGATATATACAAAATTGCTCGCATTAGAGAGAGGAAGACTAGAGACCTAGGTGCAGTGAAATGCATCAAAGATGAAGGTCAGTCTGTCTTAGTGCATGAGGATCAAGTCAAAGCACGGTGGAGGGAGTACTTCGAGGGCCTGTTCAATGGAGGCCCCACCCAAGCAGTGGGTGACATCTCGCAGTCCCCTCAGGACCTGAACCGCGATTTTATGCGCCGTATTAGAAGGTCGGAAGTCAAAGATGCCTTGAACAGGATGAAGACTCGAAAAGCCGTTGGCCCAGATGGTATCCCTATTGAGGCTTGGAGAAGCATGGGAGAGATAGGGGTGACCTGGTTGACGGACCTCTTTAACAAAATATGGCAAACAAATAAAATACCAGAAGAGTGGAGGAAGAGTACGCTAATACCTCTATATAAGAACAAGGGCGATGTCCAAAACTGTTCTAACTATCGTGGGATAAAGCTTATGTCTCATACCATGAAGCTATGGGAGAGGGTGATCGAACACCGATTGAGACAAATTGTTCCCATATCTGAGAACCAATTTGGATTTATGCCCGGAAGGTCGACCATAGAGGCCATCCATTTGATTCGTCAGCTCATTGAGCGCTTTCGAGAAAAGAGTAGAGATTTGCATATGGTCTTTATCGACTTAGAAAAGGCATATGACAAAGTACCTCGAGATGTATTATGGTGGACCTTGGTGAAGAAGGGGGTACCCATTAAATATATCAACATCATAAAAGATATGTATGAGAATGTGGTGACAAGTGTCTGAACTTGTGGCGGTTTAACAGACGCCTTTCCAATTACAATTGGCTTACATCAGGGGTCAGCTTTGAGCCCATTTTTGTTTGCCATTGTAATTGATGAAATCACCAAAGCCATCCAAGACCGAGTCCCATGGTGTATGTTGTTTGCAGACGATATTGTCCTCATCGATGAGACGAGAATGGGAGTTAACGCTAAATTAGAACGATGGAGACAAACATTAGAAGAACGAGGATTTCGACTAAGTCGAACAAAAACAGAGAACCTCGAATGCAAGTTTAGCAAACAACGAAGAAACAACGATGGCACGGTTCAGTTGGATGGCCAAGAGATACCGAAAAGTGCGCATTTTCGGTATTTAGGCTCCATACTGCAGATGGATGGAGAGTTAGATGGAGACGTCAACCATCGCATCCAAGCTGGATGGACAAAGTGAAAGAGTGCGACAGGGATTCTGTGCGATCGTAACTTTCCTTTAAAGCTTAAAGGAAAGTTCTATCGTACGGCTATTAGACCTGCTTTGCTTTATGGCTCCGAGTGCTGGGCTATTAAGCAAAGTCATGCACAGAAAATTAACGTTACAGAGATGCGCATGCTTCGGTGGATGTGCGGTAACACTAGGAGAGATAGAGTGCGGAATGAAGATATTCGGCATAAATTGGGTGTGGCGGCCATTGACGAGAAAATGCGAGAAAATCGTTTAAGATGGTTTGGGCATGTTAAACGCAGACCCATAGATGCACCGGTACGACGAGTTGAAGATCTCGACTTAGGACAGACGGCTAGAGCTCGTGGGAGACCGAAAAAGACGTGGATGGAGGTCATATGAAACGACATGAAGCTAAAAGATCTAAATGAAGACATGATCGTCAACCGAAACCTATGGAGGCAGAAGATTCATGTTCACGACTCGACGTGATTCATTCATGGTTCATATAGCCTACCCCAATTTAATTGGGATTACAGGCTTGGTTGTTGTTGTTGTTGTTGTTGTTCGAAATACGCCCCCCCCCCCCACGCCCCCCCCCCCCCCCCCCCCCCATTTGGGTGCCGTTAAATTTTGTGCAACAAGAATAGTCGAACATATCAAGGTTCAACCGTTATGCTATGTATAGAACTGTCTATATTAAATTGATATTTTGTGCCTCGTAGGTTAGTGTTTTAAAATAACAATTGAACGAGGGACGTTCGATGTTTCAGGATTGATTCGAAAGTTATTATGATACTGTCAAATCTGAAAAGATTCGACTGCTAGGTGAATGGTTTTTGAACTGTCGAATCGGGTATGTTCGACTGTGATTATTGAATGTATCGAAAATTGATTGGTTCGATCATTAATTGTCGAACCGTAAGTTAAGGCGGTGGTAGGCCTATATAAATTGACCTCATGTTTGCTAGCTCATTATTAGTTTGCGTCAAACTGCTGCCACTTAAATCTGAGTTCCATCAATTGAAAACAATCGAATAATCTGAGTTCGATTGATCGATAAGAGTCGAATCTTCGAGATTCAATAGTTGAAGAAAGTAGCCAAATTCTCGTTGCCGTCAAACATTCGCCATTTTCTCGAGAATTTCTGATGGCTTGAAAAAAATCAAGGGGTCGTAGAAAAACTGCGATGTTGCCCGAAGACATTTACGCCTCCTATGGATGCGAAAACAGGACCGACCCTCCGAGTGGAGGTGCGTTAGCGAGCAACAGTATTCCGGTCGAGGGCTCTTTAGGAGCGGCTAAGAGGAGGGGCCCGCAGCAAGGCCCTATGGAAGTTTGTCTGCTAATTGAGGTGCCAGCAAAGTACCAGAGGCCATAGATCGCTTTACTGTGAGGCTCGGTGGAGTCTCTGCGGGCACTCGCGGCCCCCGTCTATTCAACTTTGAAAGGCACAAGAATTTTCCCCTCTTAGGATTGTAATGACTCCTACCGCCACAGGAGGAAGAGTCAAGATTGGGACGAATGCCCAAATTAGGATGATGGAAGAATCTGATGCACTTGACGACAGGATCGCGGCAAATCAGGCACGATTCAACGTTGAGAATCAATGTGCAAACCGCTCCCCAAGGCAGACTACCGCGTCCGCACCTAGCGCGAGCAGTGAGAATTGGTATGCATCACTAAAGTTCAGCCTGCCGGCGAGGCTGCCGAAACTCCGCCACCTCCTCTTAAACGTCATCGACCTTTTGGGGATCCAGGGTCGGTGCCTCCTGAAAGTAGAGTTGATTATGGGTTTCTGAATGATGAGAATTTTGAGTCTTTGAACATCAAACTTTTATGGTATCCAATTGCTGGAAGAGCAATCTATTGAAATTATGAGGGACATGTGGCCTCGACTTGATCATCGTGCCGTGCTCGAGGGCTTGGTTATCGTGATTTGGCACGCTTTAGGCATTTTTTCTGTGCCACTACCAGTATTGTGGGGTATCAACTGTGCTGCGATTATAGCGCATTGATTGAGGTCCAAGATAAGCATAATGGCGTGGTTGGTAGGGTGAATGGAGTGTTAGGAGTAATGACACTAGTCAGAGAAGGCACGGATCAAAGTCGTTCAAGATGCCCCGAGTGCTGGCACGGCAGCTAAGAAGGCGGAAGATAGTATGGAGTCCCTTCGTGCTGAGATTTTTGCCTTGAAGAAGGACAACGATCTCTTGAAGAGAGAGTGAGACTCTCTAAGAGAGTTGAACAAGGAGGCGGAGTCCGCAATTCTCCGACTGAGTGATAAGGTTAGATATGTCGATTCCGAGGGCTATCGATGCAAAGTAGCAAAATCTTTCATGAAAAACACGTTTATCAGTGGATCGAGTTACGCCAGGGGGCAGAAGATGTGAAATTTGGTATGGAGCTTGGGGTGGATCAAGCTGATATGTTTGGGTTTTGTTAAGGAAGGGCTTCAAAAGGATATGCTTGACATGATTCCTGGTCCTCGTATGGAGGCTCCCAAGGATGACGAGGGAGATAAGGAAGAATTTGTCGCTCCAGAAATTGGTGACCCCTTTTACCGCATTTGGAGAGAACAGCAACCAAACGTGGGGCCTGAATTGAGTAAGCAGAATCATATTCCCCTTCGGCCCAGGAAAGGCCACCCCTTGTTGATTTAGGTAGTTCTAAAGAGACCCCAAATTTGGTGTTGGACGCTATTCAAGCTGTGTTTCGTGGTAGTGACGATGAAGTGATCCCATCCCCACTGATAGTTTTATCACAAACAGTTGAGGTGCCTTTGGAAGGCGTTAATGATCAAGATGGCGTGACTCCTGTCTGTCATCCATCCAAGATTGCATCCTCGGTGAGACAGGGGTCTAGTGTGTCCCCAAAGGGCGCTCTCGCAAGTAGCATTCTGTCCATTTAAGTGACTCTTGCTCCTATCATGGAGACAGCTCCGCCAAACATCGGTGTTGTGACGCCAGCTCTTGTTCATGCGTTGATTTTGAACCCCGTTGAATGTGGGCCAGTTGTTGCTCTTAATGACAAAAATTTGATTTCCCCCAGCATTTATCAACTCGAGGGACGGTGTTGTTAATGAGAAGGACTTGTGGCTGCCTGGAGGATATGATGAGGTGGATGAACTCATTTTGTCAGAGAAACGGATCGACAAGAATTGCACCGATTATGCGCGGTCCCTTAGTTTCGTGTTGCGTGCAGAGTCCCCAGTCACCTGAGTAGCTTAATTCTATTTGCATTAGGAAATTTTGTCTTTATTACTTAATTTTGATATCTTCTTGACGATGTCCTTGTAACAGTATTCTTTGGAATGATCGATGTTATGACCGTGCTTAATACGAGTCATCTTGAGTTATGCTTGTGTTGTTCTTTTTGTTATGATTTCGTTGTGTAAATCTGATTGTCAAACACGCTTTATTTCCAACATTGTGGCTTGTTGAGTTACATATACGAGGTTTGCATTTGTCCTCGTCTGGCCAAATGTCCATCTAGGTTTTGATGACGCGAGATATTGGGTTTGCATTTGTCCTCGTTGGGTCAAATGTCCATCTTGGTCATGAAAGAGTAAGATATTGGGTTTGCATTTGTCCTCGTTGGGCCAAATGTGCATCTTAGTCTTGAGTGCCGTTGTGGCCACTTCCTTGTTCTATGGCCACTTCGGCGCATCTTCTTTGTACCTGTCAATTTATGCTACTTCTTATAATGTTAGAATTTTCCAGAATAAAATTTTTAATTAGGATAGGGCTGAGCTCAGCTGCATGCTGAGTTGCCTACGTTTCTCGTTTGTTGTTTCGGAACGCAAGCCACCGTACTTCATGTCTCCTCTATTACACTCCGCTTTCGTTAGAGGATTCAATACTCAGGCGTAGTAGCCTTTCAAATGCTACATGTTTCAAGGGCGAGGCACCTTACGACCCTCCAGGTCCTCTAGATAGTAATACCTTGTGCACTAGCCTGTATGACCTTATACAGGCCCTCCCATTTTGGTTGCAGTTTTCCCACATGTTTGCTTGCCTCGATGCTTCTTAGCACCAAGTCTCCTACCTCGAAGTTTCTAAATCTGACTTTCTTATCGTAGCTCTTGGCCATGGCCACCTTAAAAGCTACTATGCATTGGTACGCTTCCTCCCTAGTTGAACCAATCATATCAAGATCCATATGGCACAATCTGGCTGATTGTTCAGGCTCGTAGTCATGTATTCTGAAGGTTGCCATGCCAGTTTTGGCCGGTAGAACTGCTTCTGAACCGTATACTAACACAAAAGGAGATTCCCCCGTCGATGTTCGAGGGGTTATCCTATAGGACCACAAGATTCCATGAAGCTCATCCGCCCACCTTTTCCCGATGTCTTACAATCTCCATTCAAGATAATCTTTCAGTGTCTTGTTGGTTGACTCCACTTCCTCGTTTGCTTGAGGGTGGTAGACGGGGGTCATGTTGTGAGAAATCCGTAGCTTTTAGAACCAGGATTTGATTTCTTTGCCAATGAATTGTCGGTAGTTGTTGCACACTAGAAACCTGGGAATACCGAACAGGCAGATGATATTCCTTCATATGAAATCTATCATATTCTTTTCCGTAATTGTTCCCATGGCTTCGGCTTCTACCAATTTGGTGCAATACTCGACTGCCATCACCAAGAACTTCTTCTAGCCCTTTGTGATCAGCAAGGGTCCCACAATGTCAATCCCTCATTGATCAAATGGGCATGCTACATCCAGTGGTTGTAGCGGCTGCGCCGGCCTGTGGATGAGTCGAGCATGAAATTGATAATTGTCGTAGCGACGTGAAAATGGCATGGCATCCTTCAACAAGGTTGGCCAATAGTATCCCTGACGGAGTATCCGTTGAGCTAGTACTCGACCCCCAGAGTGATTTCCACAACTCCTCGCGTGTATTTCCCGTATTACATAATCTTCTTGCGGCAGAGTCAAACAGCGCATGAGGGGCCCCTTGAATGATGCATTTATATAGTTCTCTATTGTGAATCGTGAACTTGTGGGCCTTATAGCGCATTCTGCGACAGGCGTTGGAATTTGTGGCCAACACCCTGTCTACCAAGTACCTCATGATCTAATCCTTCCAAGATAGTGTTTATGCGATCGACAATATGTAGTCAACTCTGACTCATGTACTGTTGTACATTGATATCCCAATTGATGGCTTGTTCGTTACACGAGCGTGACTCGCTTCTTCACAAGAATCTCTGATGAACTAGCAAACTTTGACAAGGCGTCGGCCTTGGTGTTCTCATCGCATGGGATCTGAGAGAGGTCGGAGAAGCTGAACTTGTCGATTAAATCCTTTAGTTTCGCGGTGTACAGTTTCATCGTCTCCTCCATTGTCTCATATTTGCCCGAGAAGTGGTTTTCCACCAACTGTGAATTCGTGAACACCTCCAATTGTTCCACATTGAGGGTTAGCGCCAAGTTGACTCCTGCTATCATAGCTTAACATTCGACCTCATTTTTCACTCCCTGGAAGTCTAAACTTATGGAAAACTCACATTGAGGGTTAGCGTCAAGTTGACTCCTGCCCATTTAACCAATCAACCGGAAGTCTCATGTCTCGCCAACACCTGTTTTAAAGGCTTCTCCATCACGACTGTGATTGGGTGCGATTAGAAATAACGCCTCAATTTTCGGGTCGTTGCCACTATGGCGAGAGTTAAAAGCTCTATCTCCAAATAGTTTATTTTTGCGCCCTAACACTCTACTCACATAATGTATCGGGAGTTGCTGAACCCCCTTCTCCTTTACTAACACCATGCTAATGGCATGTGAAGACACCACCAAGTATAGGTACAACATCTCGCCTTCGTCCGGCTTGGCAACCTCACACTCCATTGTCCAGATATCTTTTCATCTGCTAGAAAGCCACCTCACACACCACTGTCCAGAAGAAATCTTTACTTTTTCTCGTGACCTTGAAAAAAAGGTAGATTCTTCTCGGACGCAGTCGATATAAACCTCCCTAGGGCCATCAGACGGCCCATCAGGCACTGCATAATTTTTCACCGTCCTTAGCGAGAGGAGATCCATCACTGCCTTGATTTTATCAGGGTTCGCCTCTATGCCCCTTTGGTTCACCACGTAAACAAAGAGTTTTCCCGCCATGACTCTGAACATGCACTTCTTCAGATTCAACTTCATCCCGTATGTTCTCATAATAGCGAATGTCTCGTCCAAATGCTGGACAAGCTCATCGGTCTTCAATCTTTTGACCAACATGTCATCTATGTAGACCTCCATGGACTTGCCGATTTGATGGTAGAACATATTTGCCACCAACCTTTGGAAGGTTGCCCTGGCGTTCTTGAGACCGAAGGGCATCACCCTATAGCAGTAGACCCAGGTGTCAGTCACAAATGTTGTCTTGGTCTGGTCATTTACAGCCAAGAAAATCTGATGAAACCCGTGCTTGGCATCCACCATGCTCAACAAGGCACACCCTGCCGTAGAATCCACCAGCAAGTCAATCCTGGGCTAAGGAAAAGGGTCTCGGGGCCAGTGTTTCTTTAAGTCTGTGTAATCCACACACATTCTCCACGTTGCTTCCTTCTTGAGCACTAGCACCACGTTGCTCAACCATTCTGAAAATCTTTTCTCATAAAAGTGTCGTGCCGCTAACATATCCTAAACCTCCTTCTCTACTGCTTCGTTCTTCTCCTTCATAAAATTCCGCTTCTTTTGTTTGAGAGGTTTGGCATCTTGGTTCACATTTAATCGGTGGACTATAATCCTGGGGTCTAGCCCATGCAAGTCCGAGTCTGCATAGGCGAATATATCAGCGTTCCACCTAAGACAATCCACTAATGCACTTTCTATTTTTGAATTCATTTCTGCTCCAATTTTGATTGCTCTGGTATTGTCCTCCCTGAACTGTTTTACTGTTTTGAATTCCCCGAGTGGTTCCCTTTTTGACTCCTCCCACTGCTTCATCATCGCCGATTTTTTGAGCTTGATCTTCTTCCCTCGTAGTGTCTCTTCTCTCGCAGGCCCATTTCCTCTCTTCACCATCTAATCTAAAAGACTCTTTAGTGTAAACAAAATGGTGTTCTCACAGACGACCCCAATATTTTGGTCTTACTTCGTCGGGGTTACAGTTCACCGAGATACTCGTTACAATAGGCCTGACTCAACTAAAATAATATTAGCCTATTACAATGAACGGACTAGCTTAGTCTGGAACACCTGTTACGCGTAAGAGAATACAAGAAAACAGTCAAACTGCAGAGGTTTGATGATGAATTAACTCTCAACTCTGGGAACGGTCGAATGAACCTAATTCGAGACTCCAGAATACGTCGAATCTGTTGAACTACCGAACCACCTTGGTTCGACACTAATAACTCTCGAATAGGAATGTCGGAGGGTTAACAGTCGAATCGGCTGAAAGAATAGTTGAACTAGAGAATTGTCGAACAGCCAAATTTGATTGTTATGGGTTGGTGAATAGTAATTAATGTTTGTCGTGAATATCGGGGAACTAGGTATATATAGTCCCCGGTCCGCGGAATTCGGACCGAGTGCGGGAAATAACTATCGAATAGGTGACGTTCGACTGTCCCAAAAATAGTCGAACCGGCCCAATTCGATACTTATATTTCTTGACCTTTTCGGAGTAGTCCGGCCCAATCCATTTTTGGGCCTCCTAAAATACCCCCACCAGAGCCCATCATTCAAAACTAGCCTATCACGAGTAATGCAAAGCTTATGTGTACATAAACGAAAATACGTCAAACTACTATAGACGAAGAGAAATATGAAGACTTACAAAAGTATAGAAGAGAAACGTAAGAAGAAGTAAAGGTGGTTGCTTGAAATTAAATGGGAAGAGTCGTGTGGTAGAAATGAAAAAGTGACCGCAAAAAATTGGACTTAGGACTTTAATTGCATAGTGGGCTCTAGAGTAGGCTTGAAGAAGTAGCGGACTTGGTAATTCAATTTAAAAAGTTTATTGTACCAATTTATTTTGATTAACTTTGTATCTTTTTTTCATAACAATAATAGCTAAAAACTAATAATCTAAATACAATTATACTTTTGATTAATTATAACTGACATATTAAAAAAAAAGACTAATTATAACTGGAAGCAGTATTTTTAGACCCGGCCCAGTCAAAGAACCGGTGAGACTACTGGGTAGCGGATCAACATGTCGGATAGGTCGGACCACTGGTTGGACCGATTTGTTGACTTTAGTCAATGGTCAGTTGGTCAACTTCAAAATTACACGTTACATGCAACTAAAACAAATATTTCATATTTATAGCCATGATACTATTGAGCATAATATGCATGCTTATCGAAAAAATTAATATGAAAAGCTATTTTTCTACTTTTCACAAAAAAAAGTTATATATACATTAAATATGAGGTTTAATTGTTATATAACACATTTTTCTTGAATAAATAATGGCCTATTAGGTTGATGATGAGTTTGATAATTATTTGGGCCAACTTTAGGGCCCATCTTCCATTTGGTGAAATCTAGGTTTTTAGCCCATCTTTCTTTTGAAGAAAACGTCTTCCTCATTTGCAGCTTTCTCCTTCAATTCATTTCTTCTTCTTCTTCTTTTATTCTTCTATTTCTTTTTTTTCCTCTTGATTTGGATCATGATCTTTTTTTTTTGTTTTTTTGTTTCTTCCTTTTTCAGAATGGGCAGAATCGCAGCAGCAGGCTTTTTTGTGTTAAACAATAAGTTGCAGCAAGGAGTAATTGAAATTTACAAAAAGAAGAAAAACAAAAGAGCCACACTGGTTTGCTAGTCGAACCGGTCGGCCAGGTCTCCGGGCGAACTGACCGAATTTGCGGGTTTACTCTCCAGACTCAACAACCCGTTTTCTGGGCTGAACCACGTCGATAAGGCTAGTGGTTCCCGGTCAGACCGGTCGGACCGACCAGTTCGAGTCGGGTTTCAAAACATTAACTAGAAGTGTGTCTATATGTCAATGATACATACACAAATATACATCTATATGATTTTTCTTGAATTTTTAATATAGAACATGTAAAGCCGAATACTTTATTTGTACAACTATTTTCACAATACACCATTAATAGATTCAATCATTAATTTAATCAATTCAATCAATTGAACCTATAACTATTAAAATTGTTGGTTCAATGCCGGTCCAGTTCCTACAACAATAATTATAGCACGAGAACGGGAATGAATTTTCTATTCACGTGTACACGGGATCCCGGGGGACAGGATCATGTCCCGTTCCTACCCTATCAGTTTTCTTATACCATATTCATTTGAAATGACAAATGACAATGGAAAGTGAATGTATTCAACGGAGATCTCTTGGTCACTTAAGAAAAGATCATCACCACTTACTCTGACATTTCGATCGAGGGATCACAAGTCAACATTTGTCCATGAGTTGCTAGAACTTTCTTCTGTTTAAGAGTTTTCAACTTCAATCGGTACACCCAAGAAAATGGCTATTTCATTAACTTTTTGTTCAATTTCTCGTAGAGTTAAATTCTCTTCGGTACGAGTCAACATAATAGTCCTATTTTAAATATATCAATGCTAAAAGAACTTAGAGAATCCTTTGACAATTCATACAAATGGAGCATGAGTCATGGTATCTTCTGACTCAATGTCATCAATGTCTCTCCTACCAACTATTTTTCATCGCCTTCTGTGCTGCCGTTCTCTTCTTCTTCTTTTCTATTTTTGCTTTTTTCAGATGAGTGTGTGTAATCAAGTGTATTTTCTATCTTGATCTTTTGATCATTTGGTTTAATATGGTAGTGATAGAAAATAGAAAATTAGATTGAAATGTTACAATGGTCAATGGACCACTATTTTTAAACTGGGAATTTCAGCAAAGGATCCCCGAAGATATAAATATTAAAGGCTTGAAGAACCGGCTCATGTAGGCATGTTTATTTTGGTCTTATTTCGTCTAGGTAACAATACATCGATAAGTTGATACAATGGGGCCCGACTTAACCAAAATAATGCTATTGTATTACAATGAACGGACTACCTTGGTCCGAAACATCTATTACATATAAAGAGGTACAAGATAACGGGAAGAATTCCTGAATGGCCAAGTTGAGGTAACAGTCGAACGGGACAGGTTCGATGCTCTTTGATTGTCGAATTGGGGACCCTAGATACTTATGATTTCGGACTGGATTTAGGATCGTGCCAAGCTGCCTACGATCCCATTGAGGGAATCAAGCCGAACGTAGTTCATTTATCTATAAGGGTCCGTGATAGGTCAAATCTGATGATGATCGAATCTCGTGGATTCGATACAGGGTATCTCGAATTGGCCTGTATCGAATCTGGAGTGTATCGAATTGATGGAATTCGATCTAGGCTGTATCGAATTAGGTATGTTCGATATAGCTAGTGTTGAGTGATTCAGTATCGAATATGGGTCCTTCGATCTATAAGTGTATCGAATTAGGGCGTTCGATCTAAGTATGTGTGTGGTTACTGTGCATCGAATTGGCCTGCTTCGATGTTAGGTTGAGGATCGAATGCAAAGGCTTCGATCAGTGCTGTATCGAATGCTTCGGATTCGATGTTGAGTAAGTTGAAGATAGTCTTGAATGTGTGCTGAGAATGTTAGGGGACATGGTATTTATAACCCCCGTTCCGCGGGCCCCAGTGGTAGCTGGGGAAAGTGTATCGAACCGAAATGACTCGATACACTCCTTAGATCGAATCGAGTCCATTCGATGCTTGTTCTGTATCGAATTTCTCCTGTTCGATGTACTATTTCAGTGAGACTTTCTTTTTTGGCCGGATTGGGCCATTCCTAAAATACCCCCGTCAATGTTCATCTTTTTTCACTAGATATAGTGAATTAATCTTCATTACCGATTTACTAATCTTCCACGTTTATGTGTATATGAGAAATGTAAATATAATTAACCAATAAAACGAACACCGAGTACCCCACAAAGGCCAATTCAACATACATATGGCCAATATACGCAATCGAAGATCGTAGAGAAGAACAAACGAGGTAAGGCAAGAGGAGAGAGCATACACGTACACAAATCAAGAACTAAATCTGCATTGTATTTAAATATAATTATCAATCTCTGGCTGAAATCCCAATACATTAATGTAAATAAATGATAAAATTACACTTAGAACAGAACTTATGACAAATGAGGACTCTCTTTTCGTTTCTCAAGCCTCTTCCATGACTACAACTAAGTCAATTTTTAAGTACGGCGGGTAGCTGAGCCTAATATCAATCGAGTTTCAAACCCCTCCTAATTCGTTTATAATCACGACAGAAGAAATCAAACTTGACGCGCGGCGTAGAATGATCCGTCGAAAGTATTTTGGAGGCTATGAAAGCATTAGCAGCTTCAGTGTAGTGCACACCATCCCAACTTACAAACTGAGATGCTTGATCACAGACCTGACAGCCCGGGAAACCACATGACACACGTCTGTCGTAGTTGTAGGGTGGTCCTCCTGAGCCGCAACATGCCATCAATGGACTCGGAAAACCTGGAGATTGACAAAATACTTTTACATGCATGAGAAAATGTTAATGAAACAATTGAAAGCCGGAACAAGACATTATCGACTTCTTTCTTTCATCCCTGACTCTGGGAGATAATTACATTTACATTTTAGCATCTTAAGGTAGAATTTGCTTAGAAAACTTCTCCTATCTGAATAATTACAGAAACATCTCTTAAAAGTTAAGAAAACACCACACGTGCATAAGCTTCTCTAATGTTTAACTAACAACACATAAAGCTCTTTAAGTTTGTAAAACATTAGGAGTATGCCCTTGATTAACTTTTTAATATTTTTAAGGGCATTTCCATCGCCTCCAGCCACATGTTCCCCTACCCAAAAGCTCATAGGTCAGGTTGAATACCAGGTTTCAAGCTTCAGGTGGTCTTTTTGTAATTATTTAAAGCATTAAAGAGATTTTGTAGAAAATGTGAGAAAATGTGAGAAAATGCGAGAAAATCGTTTAAGATGGTTTGGGCATGTTAAATGCAGACCCATAGATGCACCGGTACGACGAGTTGAAGATCTCGACTTAGGACAGACGGCTAGAGCTCGTGGGAGACCGAAAAAGACGTGGATGGAGGTCATACGGAACGACATGAAGCTAAAAGATCTAAATGAAGACATGCTCGTCAACCGAAACCTATGGAAGCAGAAGATTCATGTTCACGACTCGACGTGATTCATTCATGGTTCATATAGCCTACCCCAATTTAATTGGGATTACAGGCTTGGTTGTTGTTGTTGTTGTATTAAAGAGATTTTGTAATTAGATCAAATCTCAAAGGGGTGTGGTCTAATAATTTTTTTCGTCGACTCGGAGTTGGACTAGAAGTAAAGCTAGAGTAAGAGAATATTGAACAGCAACAAATACAAATATTAGATTTGAGGCACTTCCATTATTCAGCTTAAACACTTGGATTCAGAAGATATAGTCACTTTTTAATATATTCCAGGTTCTCTGCATGTCAAATGAGAGTACTACTAGCTCAAACTCAAATGTCATTATGCATCTCCAATCTGGCAATAACAACAGCCAGGGTCAGAAAAGGTGGGGTGCTTCGTAATATTTTCATACGTCAAAGGCTATCACTGTAAATTGAACAGGGGGCTCATGGTAATTCGCCTTAAGAACAAAGGTCAACTCAACTGTTCTAAAAGACAACCAGCAGTGCAAGTAATTTAACCTCTACAGATTCTTCAATAGGATAAATAGATAGTGAAGAATATAGCATAATTGGCATACCGTAATTGCTGGACTTGGCTATGATATCATACTTGATAGCATATACGTCCACGTACACAATGACAGCATCTTTCAACTCAGATCTTAAACTGCGGCATAGATTGTAAAGGCCCTCATTGAACAACTGTGCAACGGAATTATAACTTGAGATGCATCCAAATGAATCTGAATCATGTGAGGAGGTATTCCTAAAAAGAGCAAGTTTTTGCGGTAGACAACCCAACGGTCCAGTGTTATGGACCCAAAAATTCCTTCCTTCTAGATCATATATTTCCTGCATATAAACAAGTGGAATAATAGTTACAAATGATTCACAGTGTCGTTATTAAACTACATTTCTACATACCAATCAATGTGGTCTATCGTATCACCT
Organism: Linaria vulgaris; assembly: GCA_948329865.1. NCBI lineage: Eukaryota > Viridiplantae > Streptophyta > Magnoliopsida > Lamiales > Plantaginaceae > Linaria > Linaria vulgaris. Next base: position 74,445,486 of record OX415250.1, on the reverse strand, counting down.
AATTCTTTTTCAATCAATTCCCAGATTGTTAGTCTTCATTAATGCATCAATTCCAAATTATATTGCAAGGAGCCTTTGAGGTCTTCTATTTTTATTTTACTTCTTTGTGATGCTACCTGCAAATACTTTTCTCTTCCTAGAACCAGTAGTCATGATGCATAAAAGAGAAGTTAGTGAAGTGACCTTAAGAGCTATCTTGATTTCTTTTAATATGGAAGGAATCTTCTGTACCACTTGAGCATAAGACAGGCCCTTAGCAAATGAATCGGCAAGGTCATTTTGTCCGATGTCAATCATGTAAAGAGCTTCCCGAAATCCATTAGAGTCAACCAAATTCTGGACACCTAACAAGACAACAGTAATGCAATAGGTCATGAGAGTTCTAATAAAGCAAAAGAGCAACTGGAAATGCAAATAAACATTCGGAGATCTATTACTTAGACTAGATTGACTGCATCCACTTTTTTCTTTTTTAGAGCTAATAGCAGATACCAGGCTCCTCAGAGTGAAAATAAAAATATTCAATGTTCTCATGTGATTTTGAAAAAACTAGTACTTTTTCCATAACTTTGACATGTTAAAAAGGAAGATGCCCCTTTATCTAATGTAAACCTCCAGTCAACGTAGAATGACTTATTCGCGATCCTTTCTATTTCACAAAGAGTAATGTCCCAGAGTAAGCACTTATGTCTTTCCAAACATAAGGGATATAATTGTCTTTCTATCAACAAAAACTGTCTCAGTTCCAAATATCCACAAGTGTAGTACCGTTGCATATAGCAGAATAATTTTACCACGAAGAGAAATACACGAGGAGGGTAGATTGCTACTTCTGTATTTAAAAGGGTGTTAGTTTCCTTCCTACATCATCTCGTGAAGGTGCAAGAACCCATGTTTTATGCATCAACATATGGTAATGGTATGGTGCATTGTCCTCAAAACAACTGCTAGGGGCAAATTTCTGAAAGTTTAAGTATCCTATATTGGCCTGTTAATTACTCCCAAGACCAACTCGTGTTTGTTCATGCTCCCAGAAAAGCGATACGAGGTTTTTCTGCCGCAGTAAATTGACAAAAAAAAATGTGCAGATCACCTGAAGCAACAAGTTCAGAAGACCGATCCTTAAAATGACGGAACTGCATGACCTGCACATTCAAAGCAAATGGTACTCTTCTAGGTAGTGTTGCAGACCCTACAATAGCAAAGTTTGCCCCACCTGAAAAGCTGGAACCTAATGAATCCAGATATGGCCTGAGAAGACTTGCATTCAAACTTTGACCTGCAAAAACATTAGGGATATTTATAATGACACTCTTAATTTTGGTCTAATGACAAAAACTTATGATAGCAACAAACACTCCTCATAAAACTAAAAGAGATAAGCTCTCTTGAGGTTAAAGAGACACCTCCTGCCTGAAAAAATATACAAAAAGGCCCCCTCTTGTTGTGTCTGTAGTTAGACTTAATCTGAGGAGCGTAGTCGCAAATATCTTAAAGTGGAAACAACATGATGCCTCTCACTGAATTATAGTTGTTGTACAGTACTCTAAACTATGCACAAATACCATTGCTTCTAATTACGATTAATTTACATTCAGACACCTCCTAAAGCATACAACAATGAATTGATCAAATGGTACTACCATTCACTGTCAAATCTAAAATAATTTTCGAGCAACTACATCTGACTAACAAGAATAATGTTATACCAGAAACACAACCTAACAAGGTGACAACGTCGGTTGGCTCACTTCAATTAAGTCATCACTTGGTTTATTTATGCCAATGTCAACCCAAGTTCATGAAACAACTATAAGATTATTATTTTTGAAATTACCTTACTTGATCCAAATTAAGCATTAGTGGTGCTCAGGCAATCCCATCCCTCGCGCCCAACTCCCCACATCTTTTCAGTATTGTATAGTTGGTTTAAAGAAAAAGGGAATAACAAAGTTATGGTTATTCACACTAATATGCATAACACAGTTTAATCAAAGGGATAATACAGCTATACCCCTCGTATTTGGTTTAAGTACAAAATCTTTCACAATTGGTTTAATTACAAAAACTTCTCCATAGGTTTGAAATATTGTGATGAATAACAGCCGAAAGACAAGACTGAGATTTGTTGATCTCTTGATATTATTATGAATTAGTACATAGTTTCCAAAATGATTAAATATCTAAACAAGATAGCATCCACATCTTGTTACCAGGTTGATTCTAGTCCACCTATTACAAACCATATGCTCGTGATTGATTTCCAATCCTATATAAACTAAGATTTTTGGTTTTAATGTGATAAGGAAATTAAATTTTTACTCTCATACTTGAGGCTGATCATTTGGAGACTTTGCTCCCGAATTAGCAACGAAACTATCCTCACAAGAACGACCCCCCTCATCCTCGACATGGAGACGCTTGATTTCTAATAGCCTTCAACCCCCTTTATGTGACGTGATTTTCTGACTTACCTAAGACTAAACCTAAAGACTGTTCATCATCACTGCACTCTGTTTTATCCAAAGGGATACACCCACCTTGTTTGCCTATAAGATGAACTCATCCATTAATCCAAAGTTCCCACAATTTCTTCATCGATCATCTTTCACAGCAAGAGTCAAACCTTTCCCTGCATTGTCATTCCTAAGCTCTATCCACATATACCCTCATATCGCATTATACAACCTCGAGCGTTGTCTTTGTTATAAGTCCTTCCTGTTTAAGTTTATCTTAAACATCATTGTCTAGGATATGATAACCCTTATGTAGAACGTGATAAGGCTCACTAGTCCTTTATGCAGCAAGAGTTGCCCTGCCCACAACAGAAGGTGTAGGCCCTATGTCCAATATGCAGGCAGGTCCTAAATACACCCTTCTCAAGACTAGTGAAGGTGTGGGCCCTACGTACGATATGCAGATTGCAGGCAGGTCCTATATACACCCTTAATTCATAAGACTAGTGAAAGTGGACATCTAGCTTAAAAGCACTCTGTATATTTGTTTGTAAGTTGAGCGCTAGACTTGAAGCCTGCATAATGCTTCTGAAGTATAGCAAAGAAGATATCATTAATCATCGATAGAGCCTAAACTGTATTGTACTTCTTTAATATCAAGCATTATTAGAGCCATTACTTGGTGATTGGTTCGAACTCTGAACCTTAACGGGGCACATAGCAGATATACTTATACAGGATGGGTTCACGTGAAATGAAGCCAAACTGCAATCGATAATTGAAGCATACGGAGGTCACTTTGATACAAGAAATCTATAATCATGCATCACTAAGTATATATATGGCATTGGCGTGACACTGAAGTAGCTAGGTAGAGGAAAGAAGGAGGATTACATGATATACAGAATAGAATAGGATCAGTTCACTAACCTTTCCTTTTGCATTATTAATTGATTGGTTATATTAGCGAGGATGATAATTCTTTACTCTCAGAACAACATTTTCCAAAAAAATTGAGTGAATTGTTTGGAACTATTTTCAAACAATAATGTAAGACACACCTACTTGCATTGATAGTGCTTAACAGCTGCATGCAAGTTAATAAAAGCATATACAAATAATTAATTTATGACAAGATTCAGTTAATTCCATTAAATAAATAAAAGCAAAAAGTACCCATATCAAGAATTCCCTTAATTAGTTCCAAAAAGTAATAATAATAATAATAATAAGCTTGCTTACAGAGGAAATCAATGATAAGGCGTCCATCGGAGAGTCGACCGGTGGATTTGCGGAAGAAAGAACGGCCATTGGGAAGGTTGACGGTGATACCCAGACCGGAGATGAGTCCGCCGGTATCGGAGTTGGAGTCACCGAAGTTGAAGATGATTGGAGGCTTTGTGCATTTCTCATAACATTGTGATTGTGGGATGCTGCTGCAGCAAAGTAGGAATATTATTATAATTTTGAGACTACTACTAGTAAAGGACGAAATAGGAGAGTGAGTAGTAGTAGTAGTAGTCATTTCTGCTTTCAGTGGTGGTCGCTTCGCTTCCTTTTTTTAGATTCACTTTGGTATGTGTTTCGAGGAGGGATGTACTTGTCGTAGTAATGTCACGTTTGTCGGAACTCGGATATTTGCATGTGGGGTCCCGTTACTTTCACCACTTACACCCATGTCAGGTCAAAAACTGCTCCACTCCCTGTACTTTTTAATGATGATAAAAATCTCTATCTAAAAAAGGTCTATTTCATGCTGAGGGGAGGTCTTGTGCGCACCCCCCTAGATTGCGACACGTCAACTGAAGAACTTTCTAACTTTTTTTTTACCTCCTTATCCAATAAATTGCCACAGCTGTAAAACAACTACGATTTATGTTTAACCTTTACCTTCACTTTTTTTTTCTTTTCTTTCACATATTTATTCGTTATCTTTTTTATGAGTCATCTACAATCTTTTCATTTGTACTAACTACTAACGTATACTTTTTTGAAACAGATATAGAATCTTTCACCTTGTTCATTTGGATCACATCAACCGAATTAGGATAATAATTATTATGATTACTTCATAATCTTGTAGTTTGGATACTAACTTACTACAGAATATGTAAAAAATAAGTTTAAAAAAATATTAGCTTTACGATTTTAATTTGTAATCCAAGATATTTTTGTAGGAATTACTTGTAATTGAATAGTTTGTTCATGTGTTTACAAAAGTTGAAAAAAGACAACGAAGATTTAATCTAAAATCAAATTATAGTGAACCCATTTTTCCAACCCCATATATGCTATGCATTGTAAACTTATAAGGAACTTCAAAGAATTAAGAGACAAAGAACTTTCTGAATTGATTTTCTTAGTTACATAATGCACTATATTTCCTACGTTCTTATAGAATAAAATACATAACTGATTCAACAAATCTTGGAATCAGTTTCAGGATTCAAAATTCAAAATATAAATGAAAATGTACTATCTAATGCTTAACAGATTTCTCTGCAAGTGTTCTATAGTTCTGCTGTAGTTTTCAAACTTGAAACTCTATCTTCATCTCCAAGATTGTCTCTAACACCCCCCCTGCAAACTGATGGGAAGCTTGAGAACGAGCAGTTTGTCACGCAAGAACTGAAATCTAACAGTGGATTGTCCTTTAGTGAAGACATCAACTATTTGATCTTGTGTAGAGACATGTTTAACAACAATATCATTATTAACCACCTTCTCTCGAACAAAGTGGTAATCAATTTCCACGTGCTTCGTCCTAGCATGGAACACATGGTTGGATGCTAAAGCTATAGCACCAATGTTATCACACCTTAAAACTGGAGTAGAAGACAAATTAATACCAATTTCCTTAAAAAGCATGCGCAGCCAGTAGAGTTCAGCTGTAGCCATAGCCATCGACCTATATTCTGCCTCTGCTGAACTTCTTGATACAACATTCTGCTTTTTAGCACTCCAACTAATCAGATTAGAACCAAGGAAAATGCCGTACCCACTAGTACTTCTTCGATCATCTGGATTTCCAGCCCAATCCGAGTCACAATATGCTGTGAGATTGAGTGTAGATGGAGAGTAATATAAACCATAATCAATGGAACTCTTAAGATAGCGCAAAACCCTTTTCACTGCTGTCCAATGCGGCTCACGAGGATCATGCATGAACTGACACAATTGCTTGACGGCATATGATATATCAGGCCTGGATATTGTGCAATATTGAAGAGCACCAACGACTCTTCTATATTTAGTTGGATCACATACTAGATCGGCAACTTTACCTGAAAGTTTGGTACATGTTGTAGTTGGACAGGATAACGGCTTTGCACCAGACATTTTAGTGCTCTCAAGAAGATCATGAATGTACTTTGCTTGTCGTTGGTGTAATCCAGTTGAGCTACGAGTGGCCTGCACTCCTAGAAAATAACTCAATTGGCCAAGATCCTTCACTAGAAAATGCTTCTTCAGCACATTAACAAATTCATGCATAGCTACTTGAGAGGAACCTGTAACAATGATGTCATCGACGTATACTAATACAAATAATTTGACAGATTTACTTGAATAAGTGAACAAAGAGTAATCAACCGTCGACTCCACAAAACCATACTCCAATAATTGCTCAGAGAACCTTTTAAACCAAGCTCTTGGAGCTTGTTTAATGCCATAAAGTGACTTGTGCAACCGACAAACGAAATTTGGACGACTTTTATCGACAAAACCTCTAGACTGCTCCATGTAAACTTCTTCATCAAGAACACCATGTAAGAAAGCATTAGATATGTCCAACTATTTAATTTCCCAATTAAGAGAGACAGCTAATGCTAAAATCAGCCTTATTGTAGATGGTTTGACAACCGGTGAGAATGTTTCATGATAATCAACCCCATCTTCTTGATCAAAACCTTTTGCCACCAACCTAGCCTTGTACCGTTCTACTGATCCGTATGGTTTTCTTTTGATTTTATGCACCCACTTATTTCTAACAACATGTTTACCGCTAGGTCTAGGACAAAGAGACCAAGTTCCATTAACCATTAATGCATCAAACTCGGCCCCCATAGCAGCACGCCACTCAAGTTTAGATACTGCACCAGTAAAGCATGAAGGCTCAACTTCATTAAAAACACTGGTGAACATACAAAGAGGGTGTCTTGTGGAGTAGTAGACCTTATAATCGGGATAGGTTTTAGGTTTAGAATGTCCGGTTTTGGATCTTGTGAGGATTTGGCTTGATTGTGGTAGGGATGGGCTGGAGGGCTGAGTGATATCATCAATGGGGTCATTTGGTGTGAGATTATGAGGTTCGGTGAGGTCATTTGGTGTGAGATTATGATGTTCACTGACTGGAGCAGAGAATTCTGGTGATAGAACATCACTTGGAGTTTTCTATATGTTCAGTGAATTCATCAACTCCACCTTGGAAAGGAGGAGCACAATTTTGATCTCCAGAGTTCTCATTCTCTATGGGCTGATTTGTGTTCAAAAGAGGTGTATGTGGACTTTCAGATAAATGACAAGATGTTGCAGAATTAACAGGCACATTTATTGGTACTGGAATTTGATTAAGCATAGAAGAAATACCTGGAGAGACATGGTTGCGCAAAGTGATCGAGTCAGGTGCTATATTCTTCGACGGGAATGAGTTTTCATCAAACACAACATGCCTAGAAATATACACACGGCTTGTACTTGTATCTAAACATCTGTAGCCTTTTTGCTGACTTGAATATCCTAAAAAAATGCATTGTTTGCTCCTGAATGATAATTTATTCATCTCATAAGGTCTTAACAGAGGGTAACATGAACAACCAAAAACTCTTAATTCATTATATGAAGGAATCTTTTTATAGAGTTTGAAATAAGGTGTAAGGTCGTTCAAGACTTTAGTGGGCAGCCTATTAATGAGATATACGGCTGTAAGGAAAGCATCTACCCAATAAGATGATTTTAAGTTTGCTTGAGCAAACAATGTGATTCCAGTTTCTTGAATGTGCCTATGTTTTCTTTCACTTATGCCATTTTGTTGTGAAGTATAAGGACAAGACAACCTATGAAAAATATCATTTTCAGATAAATAGTCGATGAACTTTTGTGACAGATATTCACCTCCGTTATCCGTTTGAAATTGTTGTATCTTGGCACCAAAGAAGTTTTCTACAAGAGTTTTATATTTAACAAATATTGGAAACTTCATCGGATACAACCATGAATATCGTCAATAGTCATCAATAAACAAAACGTAATAACGACAACCTCCTACTGAATTAACAGGTGATACCCACACATCAGAATGAATAAGGTGAAGAGGAGAAGTAGATTGTCGAGATGAATCAATGAATGGTAATTGTTTTGCCTTTCCAGATTGACAAGACTCACAAAAACTCAGTTTATTTGCTGACTTTTGAATAGATAAATAATTAAGATTGACTAAACGACTTTAGACGCACTCTGATGGATGGCCTAAATGAGCATGCCATTTATCTAAAGTTGTCTTGACCTCTATAATTGCAGTAAGACATTGCAACTTATTTGGTGAAGAACTCTTGTCGCCAACAATAGGATATAGTCCATTCTCAACCACTCCTTGCAGCAGTAACCTCCCCGTCTGATTCTCCTTAATGCAAAAATCAACACCAGTAAGAATAAAGTAACAGTTATTATCTAAGCAAAACTTATTGATTGAAAGTAAATTTGTAGATGCTTCAGGGCAATGCAAAATATTCTTTAAAGAAAATGATGAATGGTTAATGTGTAAAGAAGTAGAACCAGTGTTTTTAATAAGTAAACATGTTCCATTCCCAACCGTAACAGTATCTGGACCTTCATAACGCTGTTGAGAGGCTAAGTTAGCTGCATTAGAGGTGATGTGCGCATTGGCTCCGCTGTCCGCGTACCAAACTTGATTCTGAAAGGCTGAATTTCCTTCAGCGGCCATTGCTGCAAGATCTGCAGGGGGAATGCGACCCTGGTAAGCCCAATTGAACCTGTTATAACAGTCAAGAGCAACATGGCCTGTTTTCCTACAAATTTGACATACTGGTCGGGAGTTGTTTGTAGATTGCCGTGAGTTTTGCTGCATACCAGTAGGAAATTGTGTAGGAACTTGGCTTGGATTTTGATCTCCAGAACCTGGATTCATTGGTCTGGTTTTCTTTGAGTAGTGAGGTGTTTTTGCTTTGGCTGCAAAGGCAAAGGTGGAAGGTTCAAGGACTTGGGATTGATGGTTGTTCAACAAGGTCTCATAGCTTAGGAGCTCAGCATAAAAGTCCTCAAGGGACATGTCCTTTTCTCTAGTAGCAAAATTAAATGATGTGATAAAAGGATTGAATTGTGAGCTTAACCCCGATATCAGAAAGCTAATGAGATCTTGTTCTTCCACCGGTTTTCCAGCAGCCGCAAGTTGGTCGGCAATATTCTTTGCATCCTCAAAGTAGTTGGTACAAGTTTTAATGCCTTGGGTAAGCATCTGAAGTTGCCTTTTGAGCAACGCAATCCGTGATCTGGATTGAGAAGAAAATTGTGTTTGGAGAGCAGTCCAAACTTTGTGAGAGCTTTCGAGATTATAGAGAGTCGAGGATACTTTCTCCGTGATGGAAGCAAGTATCCAACTCAAAGCACAATTATCCTTTCTATACCAAACTGTGTAGGCTGGATTTGGGGATCCATCCTGAAGCTTCTGTGGTGGAGCAACATCAGATCTATCCACAATTCCGATGAAGTCATGGCTTCGCAGAAAAACAACAAACTGATTCCTCCACACAATATAATTGGAGCCATCTAGTTTGTCAGATACAGGTTGAGAGGGATTTGGGAGTGTGATGGTTGGAAGTGTTTTTGTGTTTTGAGACATTGATGATTCGTTATCTGGATTTGACATTTGAGATGTGTGCGGAAGCTTAAATGTGGTAACAGGATCAGGCGTTTGCCCTTTACCAAACTGATACCATGTAAACTTATAAGGAACTTCAAAGAATTAAGAGACAAAGAACTTTCTGAATTGATTTTCTTAGTTACATAATGCACTATATTTCCTACGTTTTTATAGAATAAAATACATAACTGATTCAACAAATCTTGGAATCAGTTTCAGGATTTAAAATTCAAAATATAAATGCAAATGTACTATCTAATGCTTAACAGATTTATTTGCAAGTGTCCTATAGTTCTGCTATAGTTTTCAAACTTGAAACTCTATCTTCATCTCCAAGATTGTCTCCAACATGCATAATGTGAATGATGGATCTTGGCAAAATGATTTGGATTTATCTAATAAAACCAAAACACAAAGTTCCAAAATTATCTTAATATTTGGTTTCTTAAATCCTTAATTGTGATCCTATAAATAAGGATCAAAGTTTTTTCAATTAAAATGACTAACGTTTATATTTATCATTAATGAACATTTTACTTGTTTATTGGACAAAACATTTATCGGAAAACACAACTCACTAAAATAGGTGGCCCAAATATTTGTTTCGAAGATTTACCCAAAATTCTTTTTTATAACTAAAATGGCTAACATTTAATTTATGTAGTTTATAGATAAAATTTGATGTAGGGTTTCTTTCTTTCACCCACGCATCATAGAACTCCCAAAATTAAATTAAAGGGGCTAGCCACGTGTCGCAATCCAATGGGGGATGCGCACAAGGCACTGTCCCAGCATAAAATATACCCTAAAAAAACGCAAAGTTTACTATACATGCTTGTATTTAATCCAGTGTACTTTAGTTTGTTTTGTTAATTAAAACAAAATTGCATTTTAGCTTTCAACTTAAGATTTTACGTTATTTAATAAGTTATAATTATAAACATTTGTAGGCAATCTTTTTTTAAATTGTCTTCTTGTATTGATAGTATCATAAATTACTTACTACTTTTTAAATATCTACCAAATAAAAGCATAATTTTTCATGTTAATAATTAGAATTCTTGACAAAATAAATATGTTTCTTTATTAGCAACAATTGTTGGTTGTTAAATAATATAAAATTAGTAGCTAGATTACTAATTTAAGTATATAATCAAGATTTAGAGTACGACAAAATAAGTAGTTTCTTTAAGTTATAATTATGTAGGTTTGAGTTAATTCTGCCACTGAACTTTTACTGCCTCTCCCACGCAAGGATAGCGGAGGAGGGTCGTGGTAGGCTTGTGACAGCTAACGTAAGACTCTGTCACATCTTCTGATATGAATCATTCTATAAATTTTGTTGGGGCGTCCCTACTCAGCGACGCGCTGCCTCAAACCCTTGATGCAGTGATAAATGAGCAAGGGTTGCTAGGTCATCGCCTCGAAGCAACGCACCAAAGCGACGCCAGGTGTGGTGTCAAATGAACAAGGGTTCCCTCACTTTCCAGGTCAGATGAAAATAAAAAAGTAGGTCCAGGAACGTCGAGTTTGCCTAGCATCGTGGAATGTGTGTTGGCTCATACGAAGATTAGTCGAATTACCTAGGGCGATGGCCAGGAACAACATCTTGTGCGTCTAAGAGCCAAATGGGTTGGTGAGAAGGCTAGAGTTGTAGAACATTGGGGTCATAAGCTTTGGTATACTGGGTTAGACTTAACATAATGGTGTGAGAATCATCGGAGATAAGTTGTGGCTCAAGGATGTGGTGGATCTTATTGGTAAAGCTGGTGGTAGGTGATGAGATTTTAAATGTTATCAATGCCTATGCACCACATGTAAGACTAGACGAGGCTGTTAAACACAAGTTTTGGCAGGATCTTGATGACGTGGTGCAGAGGATCCCTAGTAGAGAAAAGCTCTTAATTGAATTTTAATAGACATGTCGAATCTAGTAGAGATGCTTTTGAGAATATCCATATATGATATAACTTTGGAGATAGAAACGAGGCGGTCATCACTATCCTAGATTTCACCCTAATCCTATCATTTGCTTTTAGCAAACACCTGGTTCAAGAAGAAAGATTCTCATATGGTTACCTATTAGAGTAGGGCAAATAAGAGCCATATAGATTTGTTCTTAGCTAGGAGGATAGATAGAGGTCGTTTCATAGATTGTAAAGTTATCCCTAGATAGAGTGTTCCTACGCTAGATAGGCTAACGGTGCTTCATATTAGGTTGCGATAAGGATTGAAGAGGAAAAGGCAGAGGGTAGATCCTTGAATGAAGTGGTGGTGACTTAAGGAGTCTACCCAAAATATCTTCATGGAGCGAGTGGTTTAAGAAACATATTGAAAGAATGAAGATGACGTAGATACAATTTGGCAAAATCACGAGTTGTATTAAGAATGTAACTAAAGACATCATAGGTAAATCTAGAGGTAGTTTCTTGCCAAGTAAAGATGGTGGGATGAAGAAGTGAAGGCAACGATCAAGACCAAACGTGATTGCTATAGGGATTTGAAGAAAAACTACGATGGAGCAAGCTTTGAGAAGTACAAGGTAGCAAAGAAAGAAGTTATGAAAACGCTTCGACTTACATGGGAGACTATGTACAAAGACATTTATGAAAAGATTGATAACAAAGACGACGAGAAGGATACATATAGAATCACATTAGAGTGAGGGGGACTAAGTTCTCTAACATTGTATGTGTTCCCATCAAGTACGAGGAAAGCTTATCTGGGAATTGGGGTTCATTATCATATTGATGCGTGGTTTTTCTAGACAAAGTACCTGTGTTCCAAAGAAAATGCTTCTTTCTATTGATTTCTTGTTTCACTCTTAATATCACTTCACTAATTATGCTCGCTTTGGCAATACCTAATTAATCCTCTAACTTCTTAATGGCTTAGGTCGTTATATCAAATAACCCCCCAATGTTCACTATGTCAAGAAGCCAAATAGAGTTTTTGAATAACTTTAGAGTGAGTTATTGCTTCAGATGCCTCTGAGTGACTGTGTGAAGATTCAAAGATTGTTTATGTGATCTATTATGTAGGGGTTGTATTAACATTTCTCTAATACATAATTCAAATAATACTAGTTGGTTTAGTCTCAATACTTTAGCTTCCTAGAAACCCATAATCTCTACTTCTAAATAGTAGAATATAAAACAAACAAGATCCAACGAAACTTAAATTCAATAGAAATTGCAAAGTATAGGTTCATGGTGCATCAATCAATATCAACATTCTATCCAAGGCACCGGGTAAATTATCTACCCGTGCTTGTAGATTCAAAATAACAATTCATTTAATAAAACATAAGAAAAGTAAAGGAAAGATTAAACTTTTGGTCTCAATGAGATGTGAGCACGTTTTAGCCTTGATTCTCCTTTGCTCTGCTCTTAATAATTGTAATCTTGCTTTAATCATCTTTTTCTGAACTATGATAGCAGTAATGCATGAATGCATGTATGTATGTTTCTATGTGAATTGATTTTTGTTGTAGACTGCTATGGTGTGCCATTGAAAGTGATAGGCTACGATGAAGTGAAGCATCTGTCATTTTATAGATTCTCTTTCATAGAAATTTCGCCTAATCACACTTTAAGTCTTACATGTACTGCGTGAGTCGAGCTTCTTTCAACCAGTTGGGTGCTAGTTTTGCACTACTCAATTGTCCATGTGCGAGGCAATGGCAGGTAGTGCTTATCCTTGTTAGGTTCTTAGAGCCTGAACTAGGGGACGAGAAGCAAAATAGAGGTGGTCGTTAACAAGAGTACGGTAGGAGAGCGAAGCACATGTCCCGCTACTCGTGAAGAAGGGGTTGTGTGAGCCTCTTGGCCCCTAACAGTAGGCAATGTAGGCCGCGCATGACCATGAGCATGTCGCGTTGATCGACTAGAAGGCAGCACGATTTGCGTCACTTAAGCGTATGTCGTGCAACTCGCACACATGTTGCGCAGCCTAGAGGTTGTGCAATTTCAGAAGGCCAAGTTTTGTCCTGATGCTCTAGCTTTGCCTCAACCTCTATTTGTATGTAGTTTTGTGCATCTATGAAGTGTGTGACACAATATCAAGACGTGAGAAACAAAAGAGAGAAAAAAATAAGAGAGAAAAAATTTGTGATACGTGATAGGCAATTGATGTGTCTTTTTTTTTTTGCAGAAAGTTAAAATATTATTAGAGCCCATTGATGTGTCTTATTTGTAATCGTAAATCACTCATCACCATCATAGTGAAAACTCCGGCGGGATTGCCACAAAAGTTGTCATAGATGAATTGGATAAAACAATTTTGTCTTGTGTGATGTCATTGATTTTTTTACTTTTCGTATTTTGCGTATTACTCTGTACTTGTTGCTATTATCAAATAATCCACCGCGCAACAACTTGTACCAAAGCATTAGGTTCTAAGGGGTGGTACCAAATGCAAATCGAGAGGTTGTTGGGTCGTGAGTTCTGGAGGATGGGGGTCGACTTATTATATGGTAAAGACCTGTAGAAACTATTGAAGAATAAACTGACGGAGATGTCAGACACTAACTAGAAAGTCCTTAATAGAAAGGCAATGAGCGTGGTACGATTGACTTTGGAGAAAAAACATGGAGTTTCACACCAATGTTTTGAAACTGGACAGGGTCAGCTAGTCAGACCGATTTGACCGGTGGCTGACGCTTTATCTTGTCCGGAAATATCGTGATCACAAGTAGCCGATTCAGACCTCTGAAAATTGGTCAAGATCCGGTTAAACCGGTGAACTGGCTCATTGTATGAACCGCTGGTTCAACAAAATCTGCAAATTTTGAAGAAATAAAATTACTCATTTTTTGTTCAATGAAGAATCTGACACGATCCAGTTCAAACAACAAAAATTTTATGCGACTCCAAGAGAGGAGATAAGAAAAAAAGGATCAACTACAAATCTACAATTTCATTTGAATTTGCAGGTGGATGTGCGTATAATAACAACAAAAAATGAAGAATATTAAAATAAAGAAAAAAACGATAAGAAGGAAAGTTGAAGCAGGGTTGCGTAACCTTTGGAGAAGAACAGATCAAAACCCTTATTCAGATATATTTATATTAAGCATTTTAATATTAGGTTATACCACAAGGTTGGGCTTCGGCTTCTAGCATGCTAAGACATGATATTGAGCTTCTAAAGTCATGAGAGTTCATACGTTTTAGCAATTCATATCACTTAAGTTCTTATTCTTAAAATATAAACATAAATTCATAGTTGATTTTAGATAAATTTTTTATTATTTATACATCAGTATCTATAGCTATATATAATTATGATATACTTTATTTAGGTGATGAAATATATATTAAGATTTGATATTTTAACGAAATTGTTTGAAACTTTGTATGTTATATAATTAATTAATTACCAACTGGTTCAACCAGTGGTTCAACATATTGAACCAATTGAACATGTAACCAGTAGAGTCACCGATTTTATGTTTGGTTCGGTTATGAAAACACTGTTTTACAAAAGGCATGCTGAAGTTTTTTGCAGAAATGTACGAGAAACCATCACCTGCCAACAAGGTCCATTTGATGCGACGCTTATTCTTCCTGAAGATGACGGAAAACACTGTGGTGTCGAATTTATTTTAATGAATTCTGTTTGATTCTACCAAATTATAACCCGGTCGCAATTGGTTTTGCCGACGAGGTTAAAGACTTAATTTTTTTGTCCTCTTTGCTCGAGAGTTGGATTGAGACGGTCACGACCGTCAGTGCAGCAGTCGAGAAGGCGAAGTTAAAGTTTGATGAATTGAGAGACTTGATGGTCATTGAAGAAGTTCGCAGAAAGGAGTGGGGTAGTTTGTTTGAGAATTTTCCAGGATCAGTTTTGAGTACGGAGGTTAAAGGTAGATCAAAGCAAGGATGGAGTTAGAAGAGTAGATCAAAATCGAGGAAGTCAAATAAGGGCAAGAGTTCCATTGAGTGTAGGAACTATGGAAATAAGTGTCATTACAAAGCTAGTTGTCGAGCACTAAAGAAGGATGAAAGCTCATCAAACTCAGCAATGGAGGATATTAATGAAGCATTAATATTGAGTGTATATTGTCCATTAGAGTCATGGATCTTGAATTTTGAAGCGTCATTTCATTCTTGCCTACATAGTAATATGATGGCGAATTATGTTGTTGGATGTCTTGGAAAGGTTTATCATTTCGATAACAAACCTTTGAAGATCGTGGGAAAATGATATGTTTGAGCCAAGCTGACTAATTGAGGCGGCGTATGGACGTTACGGTGTGTTGAGGCATATTCTTGGCTCGAAGAAAAATCTTTTTTATGTTGCGTAGTTAGATGATGATAGGTATAATCTATAGTTTAGTTTGGTGCGTGAAAGATAACCAAGGGAGCCATGGTGTTGTCTTGGGGTTTGAAGGAAGGCAAGTTCTACATGACCACAACGGAAAAGGATAGCATTGTAGTTGCGGGTGCAAGAGGTGAAGTTAATCTGTGGCATTGTCGACTTGGCCACATGAGCAAGAATGGATGAAGATTAGGCGTTCTAAGGTTAAGCTACCTGATTTGAAGATAGTTGACATGGATATATGTGAAGACTCTGTGTTCACAAAATAGAAAAGAGTTAGTTTCATAAGAAGTGGTAGAACTCTAAAGAAGCAAAAGTTGTACCTCGTACATAGGGACCTAAAGAGTTAGTTTCATAAGACGTGGTAGAACTCTAAATAAGCAAAAGTTGTAGCTCGTACATAGTGACCTATGGGCACCGCACCAGTCTCATCCCTTGGTGGAGCACTGTATTAAATTACTTTCATCGATGACTCATCGAGAAAGTTGTGGGTATATTTCTTGAAGCATAAATCAGAAGCCTTTGACTTTTTCAAGAAGTTGAAAGCACGAGTAGAAATCGGACTGGTCTGAGTGTGAAGTGTTTGAGGTTTGATAGTGGTGGTGAGTATGAACCTGTTGAGTTCAAACAATATTGTGCATAGAACGACATTCACATGCAGAAGACGGTAAGAGAAGCCCCTCAATAATTTGGCATTGCAACATGTATGAACAGAACGCTGAATGACGAGGGCTAGAAGCGTGAAATTAAAGTGTGAATGACCAAAAATGTTTTGGGAAGATGTGTATTTATCATGATATTATTTAGAGATGTGTCCTAAAACATAGGCTCGAACAAGCCGCAGTGTTACTTTTAGAGATGCGCTTGTTTGGCAAACTGGAGAAGAGGCTCGTGTGGCCTTAAACAAGCTCTACGACAGTGGTACGTGAAGTTTGATGTTTCATGCATGATATTGATTATAGTAGATGCAATGAAGATCATTGCGGCTATTTCAAGAGGTTCGTCCATTCCTTCATTGTATTGCTATTGTACGTTGATGATATGTTGATAGTTGGCGTGTGTTGAAGAGGTGAACAAGTTAAATAAGTGATTGTCTCCATGGGTTTTCTATGAATGCCAAGGCAAAGTAGATCTTGGGCATGCAGATTTCGCGAGACAAAGTGGCGGGGGAAATTGTATCTTTTCTAGGCTGAAAATATTGAGAAGGTTTTTAAGAGATTCACCATGGACGGTGTAAACCGGTAAGTACTCCATTGGGGTAGCCAATTTAAACTATCTAAAAATAAGTCGCCTAGCAGTAAGTGGGAGCGTGCTGAAATGTAGAAAACTTTGTATGCATCGGACAATTGGCAGTCTTATGCATATTATCGTGTGTACTAACCACACATTGTACGGGTAGTGGAAGTTGTGAGTAGATACATGAGCAATCCGGTAAAAGAACATTGGGAAGCAGTGAGGTGGATTCTGAGGTACTTCAGAGTACTACAGACATGGCATTGTGTTTTGGAGGTTCGAGTAAAACCCTATGTAGCAATGTTGATGTTTAACTAACGGTTGATCTTGATGGAAGAAATAGTACTATGTGGTATGTAGAGGGTAATAGAGGCCAACAAAGAGATTGTTGTACCACCCATTGTAAATACATACCGGTAATAGAGGCCAGCAAAGAGATGGTACATTACACGACTTTTTGAGTGAATTGGAAAAAGGGCAGACGAATAACATTCTTTATAGTGATAGTCAAAGTGCTATTTTCTTGGCCATGAATCCGGCGTTTCATTCGAGAACGAAGCATATTTAGTTGAAGTTTGACTACATACGGTATCTCTTGGAGAAGAAGATCTTGCAGTTTGTAGAGGTTCGAGTACTGAAAATCCTACTGATATGTTGACTAAAGTCTCGACCTTAGAGAAGTTGACGCTTTGCGTGGCTTCAACTAGCCTTGGAATTCGAAAAAGTTCAAGGATTGGCGTTGCAGGAGCTGATGGATTACTATGAGGATGAATGATGGTTTTAGGCGTTGATGAGTGCGATAGAGGGTTTAGCTTTGTGGGTTCAGTCTCCAAGTGGGGATTTTTAGACTTGGGTAGCCTGAACAATGGAGACGAGAAGCAGAATATAGGTGGCAATTAACACAACACGGTAGGAGCACGAAGAACATGTTGTACCGCTCGAGCAAAAAAGGCGGTGTGCAGCCCCTGGCAGTAGACACCAGGGGCCATGTGCGGACTATGAGCATGTAGCGCTGATCAACCAAAAGGTAGCGCGTGTCACGTTACTTAAGCACATGTCGTGCAACTCGCACCCATGTTAAGCAACCCAC